>CM057451.1:186632500-189032500 GCA_016271365.2 Neoceratodus forsteri
CCTGGGTCTCTCTTATGGTCAGAAGCGTCTTAAATCGTGTGCTAGAATTGCCCAGCTTCGCAGTTCTCTTACTCAAAGGACTCTGATATTCTTGTTGCCGTATTAGCCCTTGTAACACCAGATCTACACAAATGGATGATCTGATACCTTTTATTGGACCAACAAGAGTTGTTAAAAAAAAAAAGAAAATAGGTGCTTTGAACTTTCAGACTACACAGAATCCTTCGTTTTCTGATGAAGGATTTTGTGTAATCCAAAAGCTCAAAGCACCTATTTTCTTTTTTTTAACAACTCTGATGGTCCAATAAAAGGCATAAAATCAACTGTTTGCTTGGATCCAAAGAACTCAAGAATGCCCATAACCATAGGCTCATTTACAGTGCAGATAATAATGCACATGAGATACCAGAACTGTACATATAACTATATATATATCTGAATTGTCCCTTTTAGTCCATTTACATCTGAGGTTTATTCAGGAACTGGAGTTGGAATTATAATCCCGTTTGATATCACTGTCCGTTACTGTGGAGATCATGATGTGTGTGACAAGCAAGGCACTGTGCTTTCTGCTCTTGACAGACCCTCCTCCACTGTAGAGTAACTATAAGGAGCAAGGTTTCTGTTTTCATGCAAATACTCCCAGTAGTAAAAAATGGAGTAGCTTGAAATTAAAGTTTATTGCAAGAGGTCTGCTGATTTGAAGCTTAAGTTGCTGTTTGTGGGGTGCCTTTCCCCTTAGGGAAATACCATTTAAGTGCTGCTACACAGAGCCCAGTTTTTTGTTTTTTTTATGAAGCACGTTTTTCCCGGACTCCTGGAAATGGTCACATGGAAGTTTACGAAGGCAATGTTTTTAATAATTCTAAGATGTTTTATGCAACATTTTTGGCACACAATTTAAATTGAGTTTTTAAGAAGTCCTTTATAGGGAAATTGGGAGCCTAGCCCCCAAGGAACAAATGAAGAATGTAATGAATGAAACCTTTCTGTATCTTGTTAATGTAGAGCCTGACTGATCAAAAAGAGTGCTCTCATCAGAATATAATTACCTCAGGGGACTTTTTGAACTTGTAGCATCAAGGCCATCCTTGGAAAATATGTGCATTTGTCATTCTCTGTCCAAGCCACAGATTTTAGTTGCGCCTCTTAAACTGAGCGCTGCATCACTAGCTCAGTGCACCACTAATGTCAAGTACTGCTAGAACTGGTTAGTGCCAACCCCCTGCCCTGTGTCATCATTGCTGTAATTCGATACCCATAGTCATATCTGAAGTAACAGTGATGATATCTGGTTATTTTCATTCTGAAGGGATCACATTTCCAAGTGATGGAAACTGTGGCTGCACCTTTGAGAAACCATAACTATGAAACAAGACTCCTCTCCCCTTACAGAAGTGCAGTTCCTCCAGCTATAGTGAATGCTTATCACCTGGAAATGTGTCCTGGTTACCAATTTTCAAATAACATTTTCATCTTAATATGAGCCCCAGCTTTTTGACACCCATTTTCATAACACACATAACTGAAACCATTGTGATAGGCATTGGCAAATTAACACTTTTTTTCAGTTGTGGTCTGAGTAATTTACTGAATTATGTTAATTTACATCCTGTGAATATTGTTGTTTGAGTGCTAGTAAGTGGCAGTGTAGTGCCATAGCTTTCATTGAAAAAGTTAAGTGGCCAGTCTTTAAATGTAACAGAAGTTGATTTTCCTGCCATGTACCACTCATTATTTTATTTCATTTCAGTTTCACTTTTCATTCCAGATGAAGAACTGTAGTCTTGCCTTGTCAAAAAAAAAAGAAAATAAGAGATTTGTTTGCTTGTTTACCTGAATAAACTAAACTGCATAACCAACAGAGGGTGTCTTTGTTTTTGGAAAATTATTCTTTGTTGGGTCGACCCGGCAGTGTGGCGGCTGCGCAGTGCACTGCCATCTGGAAAACAGGGGTTTGCATTTGAGTCCTGGAATATCACACTGTGACCAGCTGGTGAACAGGCACATCACAACAGTGAGGCGCTGATTTCTTGGGGAAAATGGGGGCACAGGCTGCCCTACATTCTTACATCCCAAGCCATCCGAAAAAGGAGTAGCATTGCCATGTACTATGAAGGCAGCTGATTAACCACCCTCTAGGCCAAAGAAAGGGTGCAGCTGTGATAGCCTTGGGAGAAGACCGGGGAACTGAGGTAAAAAGAACTGGAAAAGTACTTGTTGCTTTTTAGACAGAACCACTAGTATCCTCTGACCATTTCCAGAACTAATCTTTCATATTTTATACTTCTAACTATATTTTAATAGCTTTAAAATTTGAACTGTTCATCATTAATCATAGAAATGTAACTTTTTTTTTACTGAAAGCTTGGAGTCCATTCAGCATGTATTGATCCTAACGATACAGTTATGCTGTCACTGCATGTCTACATGTTGATACAATATGTTGTTAAAAATAACGACTTCAAAAATTTAGTGCACAGTTTTACGTTATTATAGACAGATGTTTATTGGTGCAGTATTTGCCATTGCTACTCAATTTAAATCACAGATTGCAGTGAGAAAGAAATAATGTGACCAGTTCCCAGTAGGTCAGATTCTTTTTAGCTATTTTTTTTTTTTTATATATTGACATGTAACATCTTTTTATATATTGATATATGGTTGCTTTAGTACCATCTTATTGCTATATCTACTAAGCTGACTCCAAACTTTCATTAAAAAAAATTAGTCTGTAGCACTAACTGTTCCAGAGTTATCACATTTTAAAGAAATTGTCTTCTGAAATGTCTAACTATGGAACTAGAAACTTCATTTTTTTTTTTTATGAAAGCTTTGGAGTCCAGCTGATAAGAATTATCTGACAATACTGTTTTTATTGGTCAGTACTATTCTAAATGTATTGATACTGTTTGCCCTTTTTCACTTTACCATTAATGCATGTTTTATAGTTGTGACACGGCCAAAAACAGCAAATAAACCACATCAGTGGTATATTTTTGTATTGATACATAAAATTACATGATAGTTTAAAAAACATTTTTTAATACAAAATATTAAACTTTTTCAGAATTTTGATATTACTATGCAGTATTTAGTAACTGTGTAGTTTTCAACTTAATTTTCATTCATCCTATGATCTTACTTGCATGGTGACTATTTCAGTCTTCCCCACCATGGTACAGAATCTTCCTTGCTTTCGTGGGCTTTGCTCGCAAAAGTGTCAGAAGTTAATAAAACAAATGGGGCCCAATATTCAAAACATTGGGCCACATACAAAGTGATTGCACCCACATTGCATGTGTTTTGCCCCAGAATCCCATTTTCAAAGGGAGGAGTGCAGTGCATGCTAAAGCTGGTTGTGCGTACTCACAGAAGAAATGTATACAGTGCACAAGGGGGGGTGGGTTATGATCATGCACACCAGCACAGTGCAATATTCAGTGTGGTAGTGCTTCGCTATGGGGATAGCATAGGGCACTTAGTGCTGCGCTGTTACTTCCTATAAAAGGGCCCGCTTAAACCTGGGCAAACCCCATAGGCAGGTGGAAACACTGCAGCAAACGAGCCAAAATGGTGTTTGGGGGACTGCACCTACTGCAGGAGGACAGGGCCCCTGCCCAACATGGGCCCATACATAGGCTGCAAAGCCACTATGCTGCACACAGACAGTATTGTCCATGAGTCGCATTCGAAGTCCTACCATCTTGTGTGTCGGTACAGGCTCAGTAGGCCCATACTCTGGCAGCTCTGTGAGCTCCTGCATGGCCAGCTCTGGAGTGACACCCAGCGCAGCCATGCATTGCCCATGAAGAAGATGGTGACAGCTGCAGTGTGTTTCCCGGCCACAGGAACATTCCAGACACCAGTGGGGGACACCACTGGCATCTCACAGTCAGCCACTTCGTGCCTGTTGGGACAGCTCCTAGACATACTACTGAAACACCCTTGTAAGTTCATCATATTCCCCAGCGCCCAGGTGGAATGCACAGGAACCATGCAACACTTCCATTGAGTTGCACACCTATGATTATACTCTGTGCCTTTGACTGCCCCCATGTTGCTGTCTGGGGGCCCATTGGTGATGGGGTGGACAACTAACTGAATGGGAAAGGGTATCCATCAATTGCCAGGTGGCATGCAGTGCAGCAGTGTTCATCACCAATGTCCTGGCATGGTACCCAGGCAGAGCCCTCATATGGCACAGTTGCATCCTGTGTGAGATATTTGAAGGCAGGGGACATCCCCAGTGGGCACCTCGTTGCCGTTGAATACACACGACAGCCCCCCCACACACAAGAATGCCCCACATGGGATGTGAAGGTGTAGAACCACATATAGACCCTAGGTTCTGGGTATGCTAGAGTTGAGAGGTGCACAGGATGGGCCAGTGGGTGGGTATCTGTATTGTGCCACTGGTTAAGCTGTCGTATCACACCAACATATGTCCTGCCCTTCACAGGGGACCGTGCTTATCCTTTGCGCCCCTTGCTCCTCACTCCTGTCCTCCGCTCTGCATGTGTAGTCGAGGATAGGTAGAGTGCAGCACACACTGCTAAACACATCATAGAGTGCATCTTTAGCATACTCAGGATGCACTTCTGGTACCTGGACAAGTCTGGCTTGTGCCCTACAGTATAACCCTCACAAGGCCTGTGCATTATTCCTAGCCTCTTGTGTACTACACAACATGGCCCTCGCCAGTGGAATACGCCTGCCTATTACAGAGATGCATCAGATACGGAGTCAGAGGAGCAGCTCAATAGGTGAGACCACAGAATGGCCAGGAGAGCCCAGGTCTGCATCATACATGACCTCTTTGCACCTGGCAGGTGAGTTCAAAACATATTGTTGCATGGTTCAGTGATGTATTGAGATAGACAGGGTACCACTAACAACATCAACAATGCAAGCAGTGCAGTATGCTCAACAAAGAGGAAAATGTGCATAAGACAAAAGACCATGCTACCGGTCAAGGGTGGGGTGACAATAGGGAACACAAGATGGTGCCAGCCATGGAGGCCTGTGGTCCAAGGCCACCAACACTGAGCAAGGGGGGCTTAGGTGCATGGCACTACTGACCCACCAACATTGGGACTGTTACATAGGGACACACAGAAATAGGCAATGTGGGGAGGGACAGTGAGGTTGATGGGAATATCCAGCAGCCAGGTGGGGTTGTAACTGTATGCCAAGCCTGCCATGCTGAGGTCAGATGGCCAGGGGTGTAGCACATTGCAGCTGGAGGTGTGGCAGGGGACACTTTGGTGGCGGGGTGGCCATGCGCCACCTTTGTTTGTCCCCAAACACCACCCCAGATATGGACTGACTGCCTGTGCAGCCCCCGGTATGGTGGGGGAGAGTGAACTGCAGCAAAAGTATGAGATGCCCATGGTGAAGGTGTCACCCACCCCTGGGAGTGGGTACATGGGGTACAGCTCCTGAGTAGGGTAAGATTGCGACCCAGTGTGCATGGTGTTCTCTGAACTGGTCCAGTGTGTGCCCATCCAAGCATTCTGTGGTGTCCGTTGTGGGGTAGGGCTATGGTCGGCCCTCGCAGCATCTGCCACCATGGCTGCGGCCTCCCACACAGCACTGCTCAGTTCCTGTAGGGCAGCGACAAACACAGCATCTTAGAACTCTGCCCAGCCTGCTGCATGTCTTCATGCAGCATGTGCCAAAGTCATGGTATGTCCCCTTGCAGCATGTGGCAGAGGTGAGTCCGCTAATGTTGCACTGCGGTCTGTGCATCAACAGTGGCCCTCAGCAGTTGCTTGGTCTCTGATGCATCCCGCTACCATCAAGGACAGTCCTGTGGGACAGAATCTGGTGCTCCCATGAGTGTTGTATGGGCTGGGGCTGCAACACAAAAGGTGTGGCAGATTGAGTTGGTTGTGGTGAGCCAGCTATGTGTGGCCCATTGTAATGGGTGCAAGGTGACAGGGCTATAGATGTGCCACCAGAGCGCTCCTGAGGAGGCATGCTGATGGCATACCAGCATTGTCAGCGGGGCCAGGCATAACTGTGTATGTGATGGTGGGGCCCTGGGCTGTCTATTTTGGCTGTGCCAGTGACTACAGTGGGCAGCATCCATGTGGCTGCTTGGCGACGGCTGGTACCTAATTGGAGGTGGGGACCGGCTGTGGGAGACCACCTGTCCCGGTCTATGACTGTCCCCACCGACTCGATGTACCTCTCATAGTCATCCTCCAGGGCTTTCTCACTGCAGTCCTATGGTAGTGTGGATGGGTGAGTGGCAGGAACAGTACATGCCAGGATTGTCTTATGGTATCCTCTGGGTCTGATTCCATGGGCTGTGGTTTAGGGAGACCACAGCGGAATTAGGGTTGCAGTGGCTACAATGCTGTACAGGCCAAGGTGGCATGTGCCAACAGTGTGTGCAATGAAGACACCGAGCTCTGCAAGGAGAGACATAAACCTACACAGGGAACACAACCACCACCACAGGGGACCAGGCACTGCACCAGTGCCACTATGGCCCATCACCACTGTGCACACACATTCCACACGTCAACCCACACCTTGGTGAACACACTGCACCACCATAGATCACTCACCCTCCCAGTCATCAGATACCCCACCACCTGTGACAACACATGCTGCACCAGTGCACCCAAATCCAGAGTGACCCAGGCATAGCCCACCACCATGCCAGGGTGTATAATATCCCCACCCTAGGGGGCAGATGGGTGGCATGCTGTGGGGCACAGCAATGGGCATGCACGCAGTTGGCTAGTGTGGTTGCGGTGCTCACACTCAATGCGAGCCATGGCCTAACCATGCACCCCATGCGGTGGACAAGCACACTACCTCCTCTGTCCACAAGGGGGTGGCACATGCATGTACGTATCTGGGCAGGCCCAACCTCTGATTCATAACCACCACTTGGCACCCCGTCACCTCCATGGGTTATAGTGTAGACACTATGGCCCTCTCCACAGGATCCAGGGACTGGGTGGTCCCCATTGCTCATGAGCCCCTGCCCTGTGGCATGCAGCTTTCAGTGCTCTGTTGCCATGGCCTTCTTTGTGCGGCTCCTCAGGTCCCAGAACCACTTTTTCACTGCCTCCATAGGCCTACCCAGGCCACCTACAACATTCACCTTCTCCGTGATCTCCCCCCGGCCTGCTGGACATGGGCATCGGTGCTCTTACAGTGGGACATTACCTCCTCCCTGGCCTTGTAGGTCTGTTCTAGTGCATGTAGCTCTTCCATGCTGAAGCAGTGGGCCCACAGGCTGTCACCATCACCCATGGAACCTGCTAGAGAAATGGGTGCAGCACAGGTGACTGGGGGAAACAGACAGCACCACAGAGCTGACCAACCGCAACTCAGCTACCCAACACAGTGTACACCCCAGATGGATTCCACACATGCCTTCCCTGCTGCAGCAGTGGTCCAATCGAACCCGACCCATCCATGCATGCATGCATCATTGCTGGTGACAGCCAGGGGTGCACAGTGCCAGGACCCCTAGAACTTGCCTGCAGTGTGCAGTATGGGGGGCACTGACATGCCCATAGTATGCCATTGGGAGCATGAAGCACCACCCTGGTGCCCAATGCCCATGGTTCACTCTGTCATTGGACAGACAGTGCAGACTGAGTGGGTGTCCCAGGGCCTTTGCCCCATGTCACACTGACACCTGGTCATCATGGCCACCGCTGTCAGCATGCAGCCCCATGTACTCCAAAACATGATGGAGGACACTCCCACTGGACAGGTGCCGTAGACAATGGGGTTGGGTGCACCCTCTTGAGCAATGTCACTGTGGCAGTGCCCACAGGCCTGCACTGTGTCCTGTACTGTACAGGGCCTGGGCTGGGGACCCATGGACACAGGCGCCATGGTGGCATAGTGAATATGAGAACATTGGCCACAAAATTCAGTAATACACAACATGGAAGGTTCTGGAACACTGCAGACCCAGGCCCACTGATGTGGAGGCACTATACCAGTGCAGCTGCATCATGCACACAAATTACCAGTAGTGCATATGCAGAGGCCATCCACTGTGGACACACAGGCGCAAGCAGTTGCTAGTCCTGTTGCCCCATCCCTCCCTTTAGGACTCTGGGGCCGGGTGTCCGCCCCCTGTGACATGAGCAGATGCAGACACAAAGAACAGTAAATGTTCTCTAGAATCTCAGACCACACCTATGGAACTATAAGCCACCAGGCACTGGGATGACATGGAAGCTTTTGCTAGCAGTCCACTAGGGGCCACCCATGATGACATCAGACATTAGCTCTCCCACAAACATGGGTGGCTCCTTCCCTCATCTGTTCCCCACCAGAAATCATGCTTGGAGGACCTCCCTGTAGGCAGAGAGCAGCAGCTAGACCTTCATGGACAAGGAGACCGCACTCATCAGAGTCTCAGGATCTGATAGGGAGGAGGAGGGTGGGACGGCAAGGCCTGATGAAAGACTCTTTCGAAGATCTACTGATCTTACTTCAAGAGGACTCTTGCAGTAGGTATTCAGATATAGGACTAAGCCACCAGGCGTCAGGACCCCGCCCCTACATCAGATGACCGGCGTCATGCGACGTCAGTATAAAGGGGCAGTCCCCCATGCCCACCTTCCAGTTGTTTCCCACCAAAGCAGTGTGGCCTGATGAGAGATATCCCTTGAAGAAGATAGAACAGTTACGTACTCACTATAAAGTACAGTTACGTAAGAACTTACTGTAACAGTAGATCTTCGAGGAGAGGCTCTTGCAGTAAGTATTCACATATAGGACTAAGCCGAAAGGCATTAGGACCCCACGGAAAAATTTCTAGCCAGCAGTCTCTGGAGGGGACTGCCCCACGCCAGGTGACAGGCATCATGTGACATCCGGGATAAAGGGCGGGTCCCCCCGCCTTCCATTCCCTTTCCCCAGTCCTGCTTGTGAAAGATCCTCGTAGAACAGCTCGTCAGTCATTCATCGGTCTTTAAGTTCTCTCTAACTTTTTGATCCATTTTCCTAATTTTCAATTTTTCTAACAATTTGCTGTGTATGGCGTCCCGACGCCCTCAGAATTGCATAAAAATAAGTGCGACTCATGTGGTTCTCATCTTCCACACACAGACGGCCACTCCTTGTGCCTCTTCTGTCTGGGCCCAGACCACCCCATGGAGAAGTGCCAGCACTGCCAGAAGTTAAACTCCGCTACCCGCAAGAGAAGGTAGCAGTCCCTGGAAGCCCATATCCTAAAGAAGAAAATGGCCTCACGGAAATACAGCTAAAGAAACTTGAGCAGCGTCTACTTCGAAGGTCATAAGAAAAACGCGACAAGGAGAAGGCACTGTGGAGCGGGAACCGGCTTCCACAGCAGCCGCGACTCTGGCCAGAGTCACGGCACTCAAGGTAACGTCCCCTCTGGAGGATAGCTCCATGATGGCCATCTTGGAGGTTACCAAGAATGAGTCTCCCCTCCCATCTGGCTCATGCTCGGGCCCTTTGGGAGCCTCTGGGGCAAAGGAGGCTGCTTCTTCCACGCGCCCTCCGGTCAGAGCAGGTCCAGTAAGTCTGACATCAATCCCACAGATGTTCACCTGGACAAGGCTGCTAAGTCGCTTCTTCCTTCGTGGGAGCGCCCAACCAAAACACCTCCCAAGACCGCATCTCCTTCACTGCCTTCCTTGGACAGGGAGTCCGATAAGTCTGATGCCGGCTCCACAGACACCTGCTCATCCAAGAAGCCTGTGCCAGACCCCATCAACCAGTCTGACGCCCCAGTCTCCGCAAAGTCTTGCAACGTTGCCATACGAGGTCTCCGCGTCTCCTCGATTGACCCTTGGGGATTATAATCCTCCTTCCCTGGTCATCACCGAGGATATTGAGATGCTGCTGTAAGGGAACCCTCCTTCTGGGCTGGACCCCCTGACGTCTGATCCTCAGATGCCGGTCCCGATGCCGGCCAACCCAACGCCATCTGGCATCCCTTTAGCTGGCGATAGGCCTATCCTTCTGTCAGGTCCCCCGGTCCCCCTCAAAGGTATACCCACACAGGGCCCATGTTACCACTGTCTGGCCCACCAGCAGGGTCTCTGCTCCATCAGAGCCCCTGGCGCCCAGTTATCCAACACCACAATACCCTGCTCCTCAGTATCCAGCACCTCAGTACCAGACACCACAATATCCAGTGCCACAGTACCAGACACCTCAGTACCTGCCGTCAGGTTATGGATACTCCTTTTACAGATATGCTCAATATCCATATCCCCCTTCGCCGCTGCCCACTCCTCAGCCGCCGGCAGATTTGAAGGAGACCTTGGCCTCCTGGTGGGCTAAAGCCTAGGCTCAGCTCACCAGGGAGGTTGAGTCATCTACTGACGCCAGACCCTATACAGGATCCCCTTCATTGGAGATGGGAGACCCCCTCCCCCTTTCCTGATACTAGAGGAGAGCCCCCTTGTGCCTGAAGCAGAGAGGACACGTGCCCCAGGGAACTCCCCAGAGGGGCCATCCTTCCCCCTCATAGGGAGGAGTCTTCCTCCTCTTCGTCAGTAACTTCTGACTTGAACGCAGAGTCCGGCCACTCTGACCCTAAAGACGAGTCCCATACTCCGGATCACCCCAGGCCAAGGACTCCTCCGAAGTCTCCTCTGGAGGACCCTTCTTTTCTGGAGTTATTGAGGAAAATCCAGGAAGTACATCAGTGGCCAGACCCACAGCGTAAAAAACTTGCTGCCTATCTGGATCTGCCAGAGACCACTCCTATGCTGATTCCACCCTGGATAGAGCCTCACGCAGATCTTGTTTCCACCATTCGGAAACAACTTTCTGTGTTATCCCCCCTTCCAAGGAAGGCAGACAGGCTATATCAGGCTCCTGAGGGTGTAGACTTTTTCAGACTTCACCCTAAGGTGGATTCGGTCATCATAAGGCCGCTCACTGCTGCTCCGCCAATCCCAAACGCCTCAGCCTGTCTTCACCTAATAAGGAATCCTGGCTTCTGGACCAATACAAGAAGAGGATCTATTCCTCTTATACCCTTGGTATTAGGGCCCTTAACTATGTGGCACATATGGGGGATTTCCAGAAGTCCTTCCTTAGCCAGGTGGAATCTAAATTGGACTCCCTTCCTGAATCACAGACCAAACAGGAAGCGGTGATCTTGTCCATTCTGCTTGTTCAGCCAGTCGGCACATGCTTCATACCACTTATAACACAGTGGGCACAGCTGGAAGGAGCTCTGCCTTCGCTGTAGGCCTACGGCATCATGCCTGGTTCCGTATGTCAGGTTTGGTCCCTGAAGAGCAATCCGCCATTCAGAATGCTCCCATCAGGGGTTCGGTGCTATTCGGGGTGATGTCAAGGACATCATTACTGAACTGCAGGAGAAGGGTACTGCACACAGGTCTGTCAACTCTATGTACAGGCACCCCTCAAGGGCAGCAGCATCCTTTTCATCGCCAAAACTGACAGACAAAAACCACAAGGTAAACGTGCCAACAAACGGGCCCCTCCAGCAATCAAGACTCCCCCAGCTAAAAGGCCGCGGGAGCCTCGGCTGCTGCGCTGCTCCACACCTACTGACTCCCTGCCTCTCCCACTGCCTCCGGAGGTTCCAGGGGAACCAGTGTAGGGGGGAGATTCTCCCCCTATCTGCCAGGTTGAGAGAGGAGAACTTCAGACGCTTGGGTGCTCCAGTTGATATCAGCAGGACACTCACTAGAGTTTCTGTAGAGAGCCCCCCCCCCAGTCATCTTACTCCCCGCAACTGCTTCCTCTGGTCATAGAGAAAATCATTTCCCTTCTCTCGAAGGTGGCAATAGAGCCAGTTCCCACCCATCTTTGGGGAACCGGTTACTATTCCCATTTCTTCCTAGTTCCAAAGAAGACAGGAGATCTGAGGCCTATACTCTACCTCCACTCCCTGAACATGTTCGTGGAGTACAAATACTTCAGAATGCTCTCTTTGCAGAGCCTTCTACCTCTTCTTCGGCAGGGACAGTGGCTATGCGCTGTAGACCTGCAGGATGCCAACCTGCACATCCCCATATGCCCTTCCCACCGCAAATTCCTTACGTTTTGCTTTCAAGTGGACCACTACCAATTCAAGGCCCTCCCATTTGGTCTTTCCTCAGCCCCCCCCCCCGAGTGTTTACCAAATGCCTGTCTGTGGTAGCGGCCCACCTCCGTACCCAGGGAGTACAGGTATTCCCATACCTGGATGACTGGCTCCTGGCAGCCCCATCCAGGGAGGAACTCCTGCACTCCCTGCAGGTTTTCACCAGCTTGGTTATCACCATCAATCAGGCCAAGTCCCATTTGGTCCCATGCCAATGCCTCCAATTTATTGGGGCGATTCTGGACAGGACGGACACCCTTCAGAATCAGGCCCATCTTCTATCCAGTCACAGGTGGGTTGGAGCCAGGTCAGTCCTCCGCCTACTCGGGCGAATGGCATCTGCCATTCCAACAGTCCCACTTGCTCGGCTTCATATGAGGATCTGTCAATGGATGCTTCGGTCTCAATGGGACCAAACCTGGGACAACCTAGACCAAGAAGTTCTAGTGTCCGATCCCATGATCAGGGACTTGCAATGGTGGATGGTTCAGGAGAACCTTTGACTGGGAGTTAATTTCTACATCAATCTGCCCTCCCAGACGTTGACGACGGATGTGTCAGGAGAAGGTTGGGCTGCCCATCTGGGGCCTCACTGGACTCAGGGCAGCTGATCTAGGTTTGAACAAAACCTGCACATAAATGTGCTCAAACTGAGAGCAGTCCTTTATGCCCTCCAGGCTCTACTCTCATTCATCCTTCCCGGTCATTTCCTCATACAGTCAGGCAACATGTGCATTGTCTGGTACATCAACTAGCAGGGATGGACGTGGTCCTACACACTGTGTTGGGAAGCGATGAGAGTTTGGCATTAGGCAGCCCAACACCACCTTCACTTTACCACAGTTCACATTCTGGGAGTGGAAAATACACTGGCAGATCACCTCAGTTAGGTCCCACAAATGGGAGTTGGAGCAAGAAGTCAAACATCTTTCAGCAATGGGGGAACACCTCAAATAGACCGCTTTGCCTCTCCCCAAAATGCAAAGCTTTCCGCCTTCTGCTCGCTCACTCCAGGGTGAGACATTTTTTGGCAGGATGCTGTCTCTTTCGATTGGAGGGACAGATTAGTTTCTGTCTTCCCTCCCATTCCTCCCATCACTCTCTGCTCTCCAACATATTATCTCCAAAAACCATATAAACACTACAAACAGGTATCTGCCTCTATCTCTGAAATCAAGCAAAGAGGCAGAAGTCACTGCAGCACAGGAGCTAGCACAACAAAACTCACCCAAATCAGGAACCAAAACAAAAAAAAGCAAACAGGAAATCCAAAAAACTTCTGATCATAGGAGACTCCATGATTCGGGGGAGTTGATACCCATCTCCAGTCAGTGGTAATGGTCAGATGTCTCCCAGGTACATCAGCATGGAGAGACACTGACCGCATTGCTAAAATTGTTCACAAAGCAGGAGAAAACATTGATGTCCTGGTACACATAGGGACTAACGATCTCGCCAGCCAGTCAATTGTGGAGACCAAGGAGCACCTGACCAGGCTGGGTGACAAACTATCATCTATTTCATCCGGCATCTCCTCCTCTGAGATCCTGCCAGTCTGGGAGAGGGGAGCAGATGGACGGAAGGTCAGAGAAGGGGACATAGGGGAACTAAACACGTGGCTCAAGGGCTGGTGCCAGGAAAAAGGACACAGATCTGTAGGGAACTGGCAACAGTTCTGGGAGTGAAAGTTCTTTAAATTTGATGGACTGCATCTGACTAAGGAGGAAGTCAGTGCATTGGGGCAGAAGTTTGATGTCTTTGCAGAATATTTAAACTAGCAAATGGGGAGAGGGGTGCAGCACCCCATACGTCGAATGGGAAGAACACCCCTACCCCCTCAGCTAGTGGTCAAACAGGGATTCAGCATGTTTGAAGTTCATTTGCATCACTAGGTAAGAAAAAAGGTTTGTCTCCTGTACGATACACAGGGGTAATGCCAAACCTCACCTAACAACTAAGCTGACCAAATCTGGCCAATGGAAAATCATGTACACAAATGCTCACAGCCTGGGAAATAAGATCCCAGACCTGCAGGCAATAATGTCAGAGGCTAAACTGGACATAGTAGCAATTAGTGAGATGTGGTTTACCAGTAACCACATTTGGGGACTTCAGTACCTGGCTATGCATTGTTCAGAAGAGACCGAGTGCAAAAAAAAGGGGGGGAGAGTGGCCCTGTATGTCAAATGAAAATATCAAAGCTACAGAAATTCAGAATACACATAAGGAGCCAGAAGAACTGTGGGTCACCCTGGAAACAGGAAATGGGACAGCCATAAGAACTGGGGTTGTCTACAGGCCCCAGACCAGGGGAGGACATAGACACATTACTGTTAGAAGATATACAAAACATGACAGCTAAAGGGAGAGTTCTGATAATGGGAGACTTCAACATGCCGGATACAGATTGGTCAATACCAGCAGGAACATCTGCCAGAACTAGACACATAGTGGATTCTCTGCAGGGGAAGGGCCTCAAACAACTGGTACAACAACCCACAAGAGACAGGGCTATCCTAGATCTAGTACTGACTAACAGGGAAGGGATCACAGATCTCCAGGTAGAAGGTCACCTGGGGGCCAGTGACCATCACATGGTATGGTTCAATTTGACTATTACATCTAAATCATCCCATTCCAAGGCAAAAATATGGGACTTCAGAGGAGCCGACTTTGATAAGATGGCCAACAGAGTTAAGCTAGTCCTGGCAAAAAAAAAAAAAACACAGGTGAGGGGGTACAGGCAAAGTAGGCAAGCATTAAGGATGCAATACTTGAAGCAACATCCCATTGTGTTAGACAGAAAAGGAAGTGCAAAAGAAGAAGGAAACCACTTTGGTTTTCAAATACAGTAGCAGAAAAGGTCAGAGCCAAAAGGCTGGCCTTCAGGAAATATAAGGGAACACAGCGGGATGAAGATAGGGAGGCATACCAAACTGCCCTAAGGGAAGCAGGGAAGGCAGTAAGACAGGCAAAGTCCCAAACTGAGGAAAAACTAGCACAAACAGTAAAAGAAGGTGACAAGACTTTCTATAGATACATTAGTGAAAGGAGAAAGTCCAGAGGGGGTATTGCTAAGCTTAATGGAGAAAAGGGAGCATGTGAGGAGGAGGACCATGTAAAAGCATCTATCCTAAATATATACTTTTGCTCATTATTTACTGAAGAGAAGGTAGGGCAGGGCCCACAGCTCAGCACCATGGACACGGGGGAGGGAGGGAGGTGAGCACTACTCCCTTCACAAAAGAAAGGGTCCTACAAGAGCTTGCTAAGCTCAGGGTGGACAAGGCAATGGGACCTGATGGCATACATCCCAGGGTACTTAAGGAGCCAAAGGTGGAACTAGCAGAGCCATTAGTAGAACTGTTTAGTGAGTCTCTGAGCACAGGAGGGTCCCAGAAGACTGGAGAAGGGTTTCATGTGATCCCGCCCACAAGAGTGGTAGCAGGGAGGAGGCAGGGAACTACAGACCAGTCAGTCTTACCTCAGTAGTGGGCAAGATTATGGAGGCATTCCTTAAGAAAGGATAGTGCAACACCTGGAATCCATAGGGCACAGGATCCAAGACATCATGGGTTTACAAAGGAAGGTCCTGTCAAACTAATCTCATAGATTTCTTTGACTGGGTAACCAGAGTGGTGGACCAAGGGGGAGCAGTTGATGTCGCCTACCTTGACTTCAGCAAAGCTTTTGACACTGTTCCACATAGAAGATTTATAAATAAGCTGGGTAGGCTTGGGGTGGGTCAGAAGTTGGTCAACTGGGTGGCAAACTGGTTGACGGGCAGAAAACAGAGTAGTGGTAAATGGTATACAGTCAGAAGAGATGCAAGTCACAAGTTGGGTACCTCAGGGATCAGTCCTGGGGCCAGTCCTCTTCAACATCTTCATTAGTGACCTTGCAGATGGACTTGAAGGTAAGGCTTGTCTGTTTGCAGATGACACCAAGATCTGCAACACAGTAGATGATCCAGATGGGATGGGCAGAATGAGAAGAGATCTGGATAAACTAGCAAAATGGTCAGATGTGTGGCAACTGGGATTTAATACAAAGAAGTGCAAGATCATGCACATAGGGGAGAGAAACCCTGAAGCCACCTATAGTCTGGGAGGGGAGTTGCTAGCAGTCACAAAGGAAGAAAGAGACTTGGGCATCATCATCACTGATGACCTGAAATCATCCAAGCAGACCTCTAAAACAGTAGGTAAGGCTAGGGGGTGTTAGGGTGTATTAGTAGGGGTGTCACAAGTCATAAGAGGGAGGTAATAATCCCTCTTTATAAGACACTGGTTAGGCCCCATCTGGAGTACTGCATGCAGTATTGGAGGCCACACCTTCACAAGGACATTAACCAAATTGAGGCAGTCCAGAGAAGGGCAACCAAAAAATGGTGCAGGGACTGCATCAGAAGACATATGAGGACAGATTAACAGAGCTCAATATGTCTACCCTTGAGCAAAGGAGGGAGAGAGGTGATATGATCGAGGCATTCAAACACCTTAAGGGCATTAACAAGGTGAAAGAGTCTAACATGTTTAGATATAAGAAAAATAGCAGGACAAGAGGACACAGCATGAGATTAGAGGGGGGCCGATTAAGGGGGAATGTGAGGAAATTCTTTTTCACAGAAAGGGTGGTGGATGCATGGAATGGCCTACCTCAAGAAGTGGTGGCTATGAATACAGTGCAGGGCTTCAAACAGGCATGGGATAGGCATAAGGGAGCAATACAAATGAGTATGAATAGATAGGCCACTGACAGAGCAAAGGCTGATGGCACATTTATAAGGTAGAAAAAGAAATGGGCAGACTGGATGGGCCTTGCGGTCCTTATCTGCCGTCAACTTCTATGTTTCTATGTAATCCCGAGGGTCCTGAACATACTCAGATTGGAGGGAGCTCGAATGTTTCATATCGCTCCCTTCTGGCCCAGGCAAGTTTGGTTCTCTCTTCTGCAACAGTTTTCAGAGGAACCTCCACTTCCTCCTCCTCTGTCGCAACAACTGTTGACCCAGGATCGGGGACCCTTGTCCTTCCAGGTCTCATATCCCTTCATTTACATGCATGTCTCCTGCAGACACGGCTAAAGCCCACTTTGGAGTTTCTCCTCTCGTAGCGGACATTTTGTTAGAGGCCAGAAAGCCTTCCACCAGGTCCACCTATGCCATGAAGTGGAAAATATTTTCGATTTGAGCAAATTCGAAGGACCTTGAGCCTTTCTTGTGCCCAGTCAATAAGGTCCTGGACTACATGCGTCACCTCTTTGATCTGGGTCTCAGCCATTCCTCATTAAAAGTCCACATGGCCGCTATTTCAGCCTACCATATTCTCTTTGGAGACAGGACTTTTGCTCAGTTGGAAGTCTCCAAGACCTTCCTTAGAGGGGTTCTCCATCTGAGACCCCATCTGCATTCCTGCTCCTCCTTGGGACTTGAATTTTATTCTGGAGAAGCTTACTCTGCCTCCCTTCGGGCCAGAAGCTACAGCTGACTTAAAGTTCCTTTTTTGGAGGACACTCTTCCTGGTGGCCATTACGTCTGTTTGGCATATTTCCAAGCTTCAGGCCTTGATGTGTAAAATCCCGTGGCTCTACACACCAACCCTAAGTTTCTCCCTAAGGTGGTGGCTGAATCTACGCTGAATCAATCCATTGAGCTACCTACTTTCTTTACGCAACACTCCAATCAAGGGGAGTACCCATTGCATACTTTGGATGTTCACAGAATTCTGAGATACTACACCAGTTGGACTAAGGATCTCAGGAAGACTGATCAGCTTTTTGTCTCTCTTGTTCACAAAAGAAACATAGAAACCTAGAAGTTGATGGCAGATAAGGACCACAAGGCCCATCCAGTCTGCCCATTTCTTTTTCTACCTTATAAATGTGCCATCGGCCTTTGCTCTGTCAATGGCCTAATCTATTCATACTCATCTGTATTGCTCCCTTTTGCATATCCCATGCCTGTATGAGGCCCTGCACCGTATTCATATCCACCACTTTCTGAGGTAGGCCATTCCATGCATCCATCACCCTTTCTGTGAAAAAGAACTTCCTCACATTACCCCTTAATCGGCCTCCCTCTAATATCATGCTGTGTCCTCTTGTCCTGCTATTTTTCTTATATTGAAACATGTTAGACTCTTTCACCTTGTTAATGCCCTTAAGGTGTTTTGAATGTTTCGATCATATCACCTCTCTCCCTCCTTTGCTCTAGGGTATACATATTGAGCTCCGTTAATCTGTCCTCATATGTTTTCTGATGCAGTCCCTGCACCATTTTGGTTGCCCTTCTCTGGACTGCCTCAATTTGTTAATGTCCTTGTGAAGGTGTGGCCTCCAGTACTGCATAGTACTCAAATGGGAGTCTAACCAGTGTCTTGTAAAGTGGGATTATTACCTCCCTCTTATGACTTGTGATACCCTACTAATACACCTAACATCCCCTAGCCTTACCTACTGCTTTAGAGGTCTGCTTGGATGATTTCAGGTCATCGGTGATGATGATGCCCAAGTCTTTCTTCCTTTGTGACTGCCAGCAACTCCCCTCCCAGCCTATAGGTGGCTTCAGGGTTTCTCTTCCCTATGTGCATGATCTTGCACTTCTTTGCATTAAATCCCAGTTGCCACTCTTCTGACCATTTTGCTAGTTTATCCAGATCTCTTCTCATTCTGCCCACCCCATCTGGATCATCTACTGTGTTGCAGATCTTGGTGTCATCTGCAAACAGACCAGCCTTACTCTCTAGTCCATCTGCAATGTCACTAATGAAGATATTGAAGAGGACTAGCCCCAGGACTGATCCCTGAGGTACCCCACTTGTGGCTTGCATCTCTGACTGTATACCATTTACCACCACTCTCTGTTTTCTGCCCAACCAGTTTGCCACCCAGTTGACCAACTTCTGACCCACCCCGAGCCTACCCAGCTTATTAAGAGAATGCAATGCTGTCTCAAAGCAATGCCTTTCAGAATGGTTGGCACACTGCATCACTTTCTGTTACGACAAGACCCTTCCAGGTCAAGTCAGAGGTCACTCCACCAGAGGACTAGCTGCCTCTGCGGCTTGTTTCAAAAATATCAGTGGCAGACATCTGTGCAGCTGCCACTTGGACTTCTGTCCATACCTTCATGAAACACTACAGTTTGGACATTGCCTCTCACCGTAGAGCAGGCTTCGGGTCGGCTGTCCTACAAGGTCTCCTTTCATGAGACCAGTTCAGCCCTGAGGTTCCATGCTACGGATGACGGTCCTCCTCCCGAGTGTTTTTCCTTGTTCCAGACTGCTTGGAACTCAGTCCTATATGTGAATACCTACTGCAAGAGCCCTCTCGAAGTAAGATAGTAGAGTTACGCAAGAACTTACCGTAACAGTAGATCTTAGTGAGACTCTTGCAGTAGGTATTGCCCTCCATCCCCCTAAGTTTTCTTTCCTTCATTTCCATGGGGGGGGGGAATATCCTCTTCTCTCTTGTCTTGCCTCTTTGGCCTTTGGTGGGAAAGAACTGGAAGGTGGGCATGGGGGACCGCCCCTTTATACTGATGTCACATGACGCCGGTCACCTGATGTGGGGTGGTCCCCCACCAGAGACTGCTGGCTAGAAATTTTTCCATGGGTCTTGACACCTGGCGGCTTAGTCCTATGTGTGAATACCTACTGCAAGAGCCTCTCTTGAAGATCTACCGTTACGGTAAGTTCTTACATAACTGTACTTTACAGTGAGTACGTAACCGTTCTGTCTTCTTCAAGGGATATCACTTTCATCAGGCCACACCTACACTATGGAATGAGTACCAAGCTGTACTGACCATAAACAGTCTGGGTGGCAGAAGCCTACAGGCTTAAGAAAGTAGGTCTTTGAGCACAGCTAGGCCAAAGCCAGCCCTTTTTCAAGAGGCAATGTCTAGACTGTAGTGTTTAGTGAAGGAGTGGACAGTACTCCAGGTGGCAGCCCACAGATTTCAGCAGCAGACACATTTTTGAAACCTGCAACAGATGTGGCCATGCATCTAGTGAAATGAGGAACTACTCCAGGAAGTTCCTTACTCTACTTCCAATAACAAGAAATAATAGAGTTTACTAACCATTTGGACAGTGTTTGGAAACTGGAGTGGCCCCTTTCCCAGGGGTGAATGAAACAGAAAGCTGTGAGGACTTCATGCAGTATATATAGTACCAGAGTATTCTATGTACATCTAGAGTATGGAGCAATGCTTTCCCTGATTGGGATACCTGGAAAATAAACTGGCAGGTGGATGGTTTGATATAAAGTAAACTCTGACACCATCTTTGTTAAAAACAGGATTAGTATGCAAAAACACCCTGTCTTTGTGGAAAATCAAGTAAGGAGGCTCACACATTGGAGCCGGTAGCTCTGAAATCCTTCCAGCAGAAGTAATGGCAACTGAAAAAACAGGTTACTCCCCTGCAACAGTACTAGGGGTGATATATGATACTAAGGTATCTGAGGAGCAAGGAGGCTGGTATAGCCCATGAGAGCTCCTATAGATAATTTAAGTGTAATAGTCAAGGGTTTGCCCTGAGAGTAATAAGTTGTCATGTCATTTTTATGTTGGGTTGCATACATGCTCAAGCAAAATCTTGTGGTAGCTGCACATTTCAGAGGTGTGTCAGTGTTGTGGCAAATGCAGGTGATGCTTTAGTGGGTTCATCCCTCAGCGGCCAACCAGTGAGCATGCTGCTGCTGATGGCAGTTTCAGAGAGAGCCACGGAGTTGAAACGAAACTGCTGCTGCAATCAGACAGGCTTATCATTGCAGTGGCAGATGACGTGCCTCCATTATGTGCCTTTCCTGGTGAAACATTTCAATAAGTATAGTGGCTCCTGCTATCTGCCTCACAATCCCCAGAAAGTCAACATTGGGGTGCCCAATCCCTGTGTTGGCATGTCCCTTCCCCCCCACACACATTATGTGGCACATCAGAACATGGCAGCTCCAGCCGCCCACCACACACTCCCGAAAAGCAGACATAGGGGTGCCCAATCCCCATGTCGGGAACCCCCCCTTAGTCTTTCCTGGTTTAACAGTTTCCCCTTTCCAACACTGGGATGCCCACTCCCAGTATTGGCTGCGCGCCCCTTACCCTGTCTGCCTTGCCAACATCAAGGTGCCCAATCCCCGTGTCTGCATTCCCCCCAGAATTGTGGCACACTGGGAACCCACTCTGTGTGCCTATTTTATTGTGTGTGTGTGTAACCTATAAATGAAGGAAACTTCCTCGTGGTCCCCATAAACAAGAAAATGGTCCATCATTGTCTCCCTCATCCCCTCCCCCATCACCACCCTCCCTCTGTGCAGCCACCTCCCTTCACCCCCCCCCACCATACTTACTCTCTGGAGGTCAGGAGCTGCGATCTTCTCTGAACCAGGACACATCTGCAGTTTTCAAAACCGAACTGCGAACTGAAGACATGATAAGCTTTATAATGGGAGGTTTCAACTTAGGTTGATATCTCAGCAAATTTTTGGAATTTTGGCCCCAAATTTTCAACATCAGGTTCTTGGGACCCCACCTCATGAACTTGTCACTGTCACTTAGTTTCTCAGTCCTGAAAGGTGATTTCGCAGTCGCTGTGTGGAATCGCCTTTCGGGACAGATTAACAAAACGACAGTGCCATGAGGTGATGTCCCAAAAAGCCCATGCTGCAAATTTGGTAAAAAAATTCCAAACAATGACTGCATTTTGAGCATGGGTTGCGCAGTTTCTACGCACACTCGTAACTTCGCCAATTTTTTATATTTTCTTTCCAGAATTTTAACATTGCCATTTTTTTACACCTCCTTATGAACAGTATAGATGTCATTTTTCACATCCTTCCTGAAACATGTTTTCACACCTCTGGCACAGAATGGCATGGTCGCTGTGGGAAATCAACTTTTGGGACAGATTAACAAAATCACAGTGCCACTGTTCGTGAAGAGAGGTTCAAAAATGCCCATGTTAAAAATTTGGTAAAATAATTAAAAAACATTATTGCGTTACAGGCGTACATTGCGCAGTGTCTACGCTTGTTCATAACTTCGCCAATTTTTCATATTTTCACTCCAGATTTTCAACATTGCCATTTTCCACCCACCTCATGAACAGTGCAGCTGTCATTTTCATCATCCTGCCAGAAATGTGTTTTCACACCTGTGGCACCTAATGGCGCAGTCGCTGCACAAACCACATTTCGGGATTGGCAGACTGATGGGCCGGCGTCCTTATCTGTCAGCTTCAACTTATGCGTTTCATGTTTCTATGTTTCTATGTTTCTAGGAGTACGAATGACTGTGCCACTGTTCATGACGTGGAGTCACAAAATCCCATTTTGAAAATTTGGAGCAAAAATACCAAAAAAGCGGCCAGGTGTTAGGGTTTCAATCACAACTACTACTATACAAAACTGACAGGTGTTGGGGGGGTGGGGGTTGTGACTTGGGATTGTTGGCCGTAATGCTCATGCCATTCCACCCCCACCCTGCAGCCAGTGACAGGTATCGAGGTGTGCCTTGGTGTCTTTGGTCCCAACGTTCACCCCATTCTTCTATACCACACCCATCTCTGCATATTTCCTTATGGAATGAGGCGAGTATAAGGCCCGAAGACCCAAAGCACACCATGACACCTGTCAGTGTCTGCAGGTACAGTGAGGTGAAATGGCATGAACGTTATGGCCAGCGACCCAAAGGCACACCCCCAGTGCTTGTCAGGCTCTGCAGGGTGGGGGTGGGGTTGGCATCAGTTCAATACTTCACTGCCACTCTTATTATGCATCTCTCTAACTCCTGCACTGCCAATACCAGCAAGCCAACATTCAGCATTGACAAATGCTTGTTTGAATTCAGCTTTGGTTTACTAATGATTATGTATGGGGGAAGTTTGGTTCATGGATTTACAGTTCTAAGTGTGAAAAAGAATTTTCTACTTATATAATTTTTTTTTTTTTTTTTTAAACCAGTGAGCTGAAGGGGATGGCCTCTGGTGTTGTGAGAGTCATTTTTAAATTCGAGGCAAAGTTCCATCAGTAAATATGGGTTTTTGATGATATCAAATAAGAACAGATCATCTCCTCTGAGACGATGTGTGGCTAAAGTCATTAGATTCAGAATGTTAAGTCTATGTTCATATGTTTCATTATGTAAGCCTTTAATATGTTTGGTGTATTCCCTTTGAACCTTCTCCAATATGTTGCAGTTTGATTTCTTAAAGGGGCACCAGAGCCTGGATGCGTATTCAAGGTGTGGTCTTGCGTATGCCCGAAATAGAGGCATCATAACTTTGGGGTCTCTGGATTTAATGGTGCGCTTCATGGACCAGATTACTTTGTTAGTTTTGTTAACTGCTTCATTGATTTGTTTTGAATGTCCAAGATCATTAGAGAAAGGAGGCAGTATAGCGCAGTGGTTTAAGGCTCTGAGCTGCAAATCTGGAGACCTGGGTTTGAATGCCACAGCCCCTACTTGCATACTGAGAGACTCTGAGCAAGTCATTTCCCTGTGTTTCTAGGTCGCACCTCTAAACAAGCTTTCAGCTTAATGTGCTACTCCTGGTTAAACAATTGGATTATCCCAAGGTCTTTTTCATCAGATGTTATATTTAAAGCTGTGCCCCTAGAATATATGTAACATTGGGGTTGTGTGTTCCCAGATGCAATACTTTGCATTTGTTTGTGTTTAATTTCATTCCCCATGTGTTTACACCAGGTGGTGATTTTATCCAAGTCATTTTGGATGGTTTGTTCCTGATCCAGACGCCACTGATTTTTACATCGTTGTCGTATTTTATGTTAGCTGAAATGCAGTAACTGGTCATGTCAGATATAAAAGCCTGAAAAAGACAGGGTCCCAATACAGAGCCCTGTGGAACCCTGCTAGTAATATGACAAAGTTCTGATAATTGACCATTAATCAAGAGACACTGTTCTGTTCAGGAGCCAGTTACTTAGCCATAAAATTATATTTTTGTTGATATTGTATAGTTTTGTAATGAAAGCCCCATGGGGCAAGGCATCAAAAGCCTTACTGAAGTCAATAGAGATTACATCACAGGGTGCTCTGTTATCTAGATTGGAGCTAATAAGTTCATAGAAGCACATAAAGTTTGTAAGGCAGACCTCTTCCCTGTTTAAAACCATGCTGCTCTGGGTCATGTGGGTTTAGGACTGGTGAAATCATGTATTTAGTTAGACTTTCAAGGATTTTACAAATAGATGATTTAAGGCCAATTGGCCTGTAATTTTCTCAGATGGATTTAGGTCCTTTTTTATGAATGGGAATCACATGTGCCTTTTTCCAATCTTCTGGGGCATAATGCTTGGCTAGGCATCCCTCAAATAGTAGCCTAAGTGGATGGTCTAGACAGTCTGCCAGTAAATATAGTAAGTGTCCTGTGATGTTGGGGCCTGGGCAAGTTTTGCCTTTTAGGGATAGTAATTTGTTACGTATCAAGTCATCAGGTAAACTAATCGGGCTGTCGTCACTTGGACAGGATTGTTGGTCAGTTATACGATTATTGTTAAAGATTTCACAACATTTTTGATTAAAGGTGTTGGCCATATCTTTTGGGTCATGTATTATTTGGTCATTCAGTATTAAAGGGCCTACCTGACTAACCGGTTCATCCACACTTGTTGGCAGTGCCTTTCCCCTTTAAGACTTTGCTGGAATGTCTTCAAGCTATTTCTTCCCACCCACCCAGGTGGTAACTCCCTCGGCTCCACCCCATGATGCCAGATCTTGACCACTGGAAGCAGAAGGGTATGCCACAGCCAGGGGAGGTCTGGTGAGTCAGTGTGGATGAACATCATGCATCACTCATAGAACTACTGTTACAGATAAGTAACCTGTTTTTCTAGGGACATGGATATGGCGTTCTATCTGCACTTGTTGGCAGACTCCTAGCAGTTCTCTGGGAGGAGAGTGCAAGGTGCACACCCCCTATTTAGGGAACAGAAATTGGAGAACTGAGGCCCCAAAACCAGCATCCCGGTGTGACTCAAGGTCTATGTGGTAATGGGAAATGAAGGTGTGTGCTGACCTCCAGGTAGCAGCCCTGCAGATTTTCTGGATAGGGACATCCCTGGAAGCAATCACTGAGGCAGTGGTATGACAGGTGGAATGAACCCTTAGCCCTATGGAAGCTCCCTACCCACCAACCTATAGCAGAGGTTGATGCAGGATACAATCCATCTGCCAATCATCTGCTTAGCTTCTGGTCTGCCAGGTGCAGCTTCAGTGTAGGTGACAAACAGCTGGCGAATCTCTCCCTGAACTCCAGCCGTGCGTTCCTTATAACAAGGCTCGAAATAGGGGGTGATGGGTGCCAAGTCATGCCTCAAATTGGTGAAACAGTGCCTACTTCTGTGTCACTTTAAGATGCAAGGGCGCTGCATGTAGCGCTGTAACTCAGCAGTACAGCAAGAGAGACCAGGCGGTGCTGTCAATCACCGCTGTGATGGAGGGATTCGGTCCGACTGTTTAGTGTGCTATTGTTACAGGGCAGGACTTGCTCAGCTGCGCCAGTCAGTGGGTGTGCTAGGGAGAGATCAGGATCGGAGCTGAACAGGGAGGGATCCTGTACAGTGGGTCTGAAGTGAGAGAGGGACTGGAGTGGCAAGCAAGGAGGGAGGCGGGGTGGGGAAACAAGCACAGGGTGGGGGAAAGGTGGGAACGAAGCTCCGGTGTATGGCCTGTTCGGGGGGGGGGTTTGATAGAGAGAAGTAGGGGGCCAAGGATTGGCTGCTGACAGATTTCATCAAGATGGTTGTGGGGATGCAGAAGGATCGATCACATGACCAGCCAACAATACTGGCCAATCAGAAGGCAGTCCTGGGCTAAAGACTGTGTGAATTCTGATTGGTGAAAATCTGTGTCATATACTGTCTTTCAGCCCATGAAAATGTTCTGAGGGTGGGACATGGTCCAATATCCCTGCTGCACCGTGCCTTGTTCAAAACCTATAGCCACATACTTTTCATTCCAGATTAGGGGAAAACTTTGTTTTTTGTGTGTTTGTGGGAAAAGGGGAGGAATTCTATAGGGAGGAAATGTATTTTATTTTTTGCTGGGGGAGAGCTGCAAAAACTACCTAAACCAGTCAAGAGTTCTGGCATTTGAGCCTTTTGTTTGCCTACGGTGGCAGACTGATTTTTTTTGTATTTTAACAGAAATTAAGCTGCAGATAAAGCTTTAATTTGATTTGTTTTCTGCCTGCACTAGACCCTTATCAGCACAGGGGCAATACAGCCCAAATTTGATCAGTTTGGTAGAATCAAAAGCTTAGAAACATAGACTTTGATGGCTAATAAGGACCACTTGGCCCACCCAGTCTGCCCATTTCCCTACCTATTGGATAAGCTGCAGATCATAGTTAACCAACAGCCTACTTCCTCCTACCCCCACTATAATTGCCTTATGTCTGTCCCATGCATTCTTGAATTCTCCCACCGTTTTTGACCCCACGACCTCCTCAAGAAGGCCATTCCATGCATCCACCACCCTCTCCATGAAAATATACTTCCTCACGTTGCCCCTGAGTCGCCTGCCCTCTATCTTCAAATTGTGCCCCCTTGTTCTTACACATTCCTTTTCTGAAAGATGCTACCCTCTTGGAGTTTGTTGATTCCTTTGAGGTACTTGAAAGTTTCTATTATGTCCCCCCTTCCTCGAGTGTATACATATTAAGCTCCTTTAGTCTCGCTTCATATGATTTCTGGTACAGACCCTGCACCATTTTAGTTGCCCTCCTCTGGACCACCTCCATCCTATCTATGTCCTTGTGGAGCTGGGGTCTCCAGAACTGTCATCTGATATGACTACACCCAAGTCCCCTTTTCCATTTTTGTTGCTGTTAGTACCTCCCTCCCCATTGTGTACTCTTCCCCTGGGCTGTTGTTTCCCAGGTGCATTACTTTGCACTTCTTTGCATTGAATCTAAGCTGCCATACTTTTGACCATTCCTCCAACCTTGCCAAGTCCCTTCTCATCCTTTCCACACACACCCCTTTGTGCATCAACCCCGTTGCAGATCTTTGTGTCATCTGCAAAGAGGCATACTTTTCCTTTCAGTCCCTCTTGAATGTATCTTATAAAGACACTGAAGAGGACCAGCCTCAGTACTGAACCCTGCAGTACCCTGCTAGTAACCCCCCCTTTCTTTGGAGTGGACTCAGTTTACTATTACCCTCTGCGTCCTGTTGATTGTCCTGCCAGTTTTTTACCCAGGCCACCACCCTGGGACCCACTCACAGGCTGGCTAGCGTGTTTATTAATCTTCTGTGTGGGACTATGTCAAATGTCATGCTAAAGTCTAGGTAGGCCACGTCCGCAGCCCCTCCCTGGTCTACTACTTTGGTCACTCAAAGAAATCTATTAGATTCATCTAACATGACCTTTCCACTGTGAAGCCATGGGTCCTGTGCCCCACTGGCCTCTAGGTACTCAACAGTTCTTTCTTTTAGAAGTGATTCCATCATTTTCCCTACATCTGAGGTCAAACTAATAGGACTGCAGATTCCTGCTTCTGCTTTGCTCCCAATTTCGTGAAGGGGAATCACATCCGCCCTCCTCCAGTCCTCAGGTACCACACCATCCTCCAATGATTTGATAAAAAGAGTAGTCTGTGGTCTCACCAATTCTCCCCTTAGATCTTTTAGAATTCTGGGGTGAATCCCGTCAGGCCCCACTGCCTTGTCCACCTTGAGTTTTAGGAGTTATTTCAGGACCCTTTCTTTTGTGAATGAACTGGTATCGACCCCCCTCCCCCCCGTGTGCTTCTGTTTGGTTTAGGTACCTCCCTCTTCTTTTGTGAATACTGAACAAAAGTATTTGTTCAGTATCTCTGCCTTTTCACTGTCACCTTCCCCCCTTATTAAGTGTCACTATCCCTCCCTTGGTCTCTTTGCTCCCTAATGTACCTATAAAAGGTTTTATCCCCCTTCTTAACTGAGTTGGCCATCTTTTCCTCAGTTTGGGCCTTTGCTATTCTGACTGCCTTATCTGTGTCCTTCTGCTTTAACTGATACCGTTCTCTGTTCTGCTCCTTCTGTGATTCCTTATACTTCCTGAATGCTATCTTTTTCTCCTTAACATTCCCAGCCCCACTTTTTTGAGAACTATAGTGTGTTTTTTCCCTTAGTCTTGTTTTATTTGCTTCACACAAAGGCTTGTTGCTTCTGTGATGGCATTTTTGATTTTCCCCATTGTTTCTCCACCCTTCCTTCCTGTCCATTTGCTAGTGCATTCCTTAGGCACTCTCCCATTTTGCTAGTCAGCGCTCCTAAAGTCTAGTACCCTCACTTTTGTATGGCTTGACTCAATGGCTTTGTTTATCGTGAACCACACTGTTTGGTGGTCGCTTGTTCCCAGATGGCTACCCACTTCTAAATCCAAGATCCTCTCACTGTCCTGGTTTGAGAGTACCAAGTCTAAGATTGCTCCCTCCCGAGTGGGTTCTAGCACTAGCTGTCTGAGGCATGCCCCCAGTAGGGCATTGAGAATGACCCTGCTCTTGGATATGGTTGCAGAAAATGTGCTCCAGACAACATCTGGCATATTCAGTTCCCCCATCAACGATATTTCCCCTTTTTCTGCCATTCTAAGTATATCTCCTATCATTTCCCTACTTCCTCCCCCTGAGACAAGGATCTGTATACAACCCCCATGCAGATTGCGGTGCCATATCCTGTCTCCAAGGTGACCCACAGTGACTCCTCTCCTCCCAGTTTACCCTTTAGTTCTGCTGCCTTGAGACCTTCCCTTACATAGAAAGCTACTCCTCCTCTTTCACCTTCCCTGTCCCTCCGGTAGACTATGTACCCAGGTATGTTGACATCCAAGTCATGGTTCTGTGTACCATGTTTCTGTGACTGACACAATATCCAGATGTCCCTCTTCCATCAAGCCCACTAGTTCAGGAAGCTTGTTACCCAGACTATGGGCATTAGTACTCATCGTCCTCCATTTGTTGATGGCCTTTCCCCTTGTAGCCCCATCCCTGTAATTACTGCCTTTGCCTCTTTCTCCATTTACCCTTGCCCTGCTCCTTATTGACCTCTCTACC
The DNA here is from genome assembly GCA_016271365.2 of Neoceratodus forsteri. NCBI lineage: Eukaryota > Metazoa > Chordata > Ceratodontiformes > Ceratodontidae > Neoceratodus > Neoceratodus forsteri. The sequence continues at coordinate 186,661,649 of CM057451.1, forward strand.
TTGGTGCTTCCTTCGCTAACTGCACTGTTTTGTTGGGAGATGCTTTAAATTCCTTGCTTCTTGACAGTGCCTCCTCCCTTGGCTAGTTTAAAAGCTTGCCAATGAAGTACTTAAACCTATCTCCTAGGTTCCTGGGGCCCGATTCCAACTCGAATGTCACAACATGCTGGCATATGCGAGGTGCGACATTCACCGCTATGCCAGGAACCCTACGCCACATTCCAAGAGTGGCAGGGTCCTGGCACTTGTGACATGCAGGTTACGCCATGCGGAGGTAGACGCCATGGGCATGGCATAGAAGTCCCACATGTTGCAAGTAGTGGCCAGCTACCAGCAGCCCCCCGAAGACCCCCTGTGCCCCGGAACACCATGGGACACACCATGGGGCATTGGGGGCAGGACGATAGCACAGGCATCCGGGGGTGCGCAGAGAATGGAGCCTGGGGTCCATGACGCCTGGGGGAGTGGGGGGCACAGGTATGCCTGTGGGGACTTATTGGCACTATTGTCGTGGTGCCACAGGGTGGGCAACTGATGGATAGCACCGTCAGATGCCCCTTAGAGCAGCTCTGGGCTTCTCTAACTTAGCACCACCAGTGCGGCTCTCGGAATCGCACTTGCGGGTTATGGCAGCCACCCTCCTGACATAGGGTGCAGTTGCTGCCATAATCAGCACTTGTGCCATGGTGTTGCGGGCTGCGGCAGAGTGGGTGGTGTAACTCATGGTGTCGTAGCCCACAGCCACCACGGCGCAAGGTGCCACTTGGAACACTGGGTGGCGTACCGCTTGGTGTAAGTCACAAGATACGCCAATGGGTTTGCCATATCTCTGCTTACACCAGTGTACCCAGTCTTGGAATCAGGCCCCTGGTTCCCCTCCTGGACAGATGCAGACCATCGCACCAGTATAGACCTCTATCCCTCTAGGTGGACCTCCAGTCCCCAATGAAACTAAAACCCTGTTGTTGGCACCAGCTGTTCAACCATTCATTGAATCCCAAGGTGTGGAGTACCTTAGCCTCACCCATGCCATAAACAGGCAGCATCTCCAAGAAGGTTACCATGTGTGTGACCCGTCTAAGGCCCCTCTCCAACACCACAAACACTTCCTGCACTGCTCTGATCCCATTCCCAGCTATGTCATTTGTACCTAGGTGGACAATGATGTCCAGCGCCCTCTCCCGCGATCCTGAGGATTTGCTTGCTGTCCCTCCAAGCCATTGCACTGGGCATGCATATAGCCTCCCTCTCCCAGTTCTACTCCCCTAGCAACTGAGTCCCCCACCAGTAGTTGTTTCCTTCCCCTGTGGGTCTCCCTTGTGGAGGTTCCCAGCATCCTCCTCGTTCTCCACAGTGGGTGCCTCCATAGACAAACCACACTCCACCAGAGCGGCATATGAATAGTAGAGGTACAGTTGGAGGGATGAACCTCTGTTCCACCACCTTCACCCTCCCTTGAGCCCACCGTAGTCCAACCGCTCCTTTTTCTTGGCAGTGTCTAAGGCTGCGGCAGGGGCCCTGGTGGTCCATGGCTGGGGGAGGAGGTTTTCTAACTCTCTGCCAGGTCCTGGGTGGGGAAGGGTGCTTCCCTACTCCTTGCCAGGTCAGCCTGGAGATGGGCAACCTCCTCCCTCAGAGTAGAGAGCTGCCTGCAAATAGGGTAGCACTGCAGCCTCCAGAATGTCTCTCAGAAGACTGCCTCCCCACAACCAGTGCATTGCACCACTCCCCACATCTCTCTCCCTTCCTGCTCAAATTTTTTATTTTGTTTTCTGAGCCTAAGTTCTTGCTCTCTGCACCTTGTTGCAAAATGGGGGTAATTAATGTTTTAGTATATTACGGGCTTTTGCCCTGACTTTTCTCTGCCTGTGTTTGGCAGAGTAATTTATTTCTTTGATTTAACATCACGTATTGTCTGAAGCTCACAAACAGGCAAAAGAAAGTGTTGTGGCAGAGAGCAGACCATCAGGGGATGAGATGGAGAAATGCATTTTAAAAACGAATAAAAAAATCTCTTTATAAAATGGAAAAACTATTTGACATTGCATATTTCCCAGCTAAAGAAGAGGACCCTTTTCATAAATTTGAGAAGCTTGTGGTGTTATGGATGGCACAACAGACAGGACAGTCACCAAAAAAGAAATAATTATATTACAATACAAATATATGAATTTGCCTACAGAAATAGGCCACCTGGTCTATCAAGTCTGCTGCTAGCACCCTCACCTTGCAGCTGCCCTGCACTCTCCCCTTCCCAATTACCCCCCTCACCTTGTCCCATCCTCTTTTGAAACTACCCACTGTCTTGCAGGCTACCACCTCCTCCAGTACAGCATTCCATTCTGCCACGACCCTCTCCGTGAAGAAGTGTCTCCTTATTTCTGTCCTAAATCCAACCCCCCCAATCTAGGGCCATGCCCTCTCGTGTCCCTTCCCCTCCTCAGCCCGAGTATCCCCTCAGTGCCCACTTTGTTTATCCCCTTTACGTACGTAAAGGTCTCAATCATATACCCCTGGTCCCTTTTGTCCTCCAAGGAGTACATGTTCAACTCTCTCAACCTCTCCTCATATGGCCTGTCCTCCAATCCCTGGAGCATCCTTGTTTCACATACTTCTTCAGATATGGTTGCCAGAATTGCACACAGTACTCCAGGTGTGGCCTGACCAGTGCCCTATAGAGAGGCAGGATCACCACCCTGATCCTGGAGGAGATCCCTCTCGTGATACAACCCAGCATCCTGTTCGCTTTCGCTGCCACCCTCCTACACTGCCCTGTATTGTTCATCTTCCCTGTTACAACCACCCTTAGATCCTTCTCCTTCTTAGTGGAACGAAGCTGCACCCCTCCCAGCTGGTAACCCCTCCCTGGGTTCTTTGCTCCAAAGTGTAGGACTTTGAACCACAACTGCCATACTTCCGACCACTCCACCAGTTTGGTCAGGATGTCCTGCAGTCTCTGCCAACCTGCTATATCATCCACCATTGCCCCCAATTCGGTATCATCAGTGAATAGACTGATCTTATTCCTGATGCCATATGAGATGTCCACTATGAATATTCCAAACAGCACTGCTCCAGTACCGATCCCTGTGGCACCACCACTCATCACAGCCCTTAGAGCTGACAGTCCCCCCCACCACCACTACCCTCTGCTGTCTCCCGTGAAGCCAATTCTTAATCCATTTAACCATCTTAGTCCCCACCCCCATGTATCTCAACTTCCCTCCCAACTGGCACCAAATCAAAGGCCTTGCTGAAGTCCAAATATATGACATCCACCGCATGACCCTTGCCCAGTTCCCTTGTGACCCAGTTGTAATACTCAACTAGGCTCGTTTGGCAGGATTTTCCAGAGACAAACCCATGCTGGTGACTGTCCTGGAGCCCACTGTCTTCCATAAAAATTCACCAGCCTTTCCTTAAGTATAGTCTCCATCAGCTTCCCCATGGTGGAAGTTAAGTTTACTGACCTGTAATTACACAGCTTATCCTTTGGTCCACTTTTATGGATGGGTACCACATGGGTCATCCTTCAGTCATGTAGTATGCACCCTGTGTCCAGGGAGGTATTAACTCATTCACGCCACAAGAGCTCTTTGAGACTTTCACCACTTGTGCCCTGTATACTCTTAGCACTGCATCCTGGGCCTTTCTAAGCAAAATCAAGCCATAATCAGCATGCCACAAACAAATGTGAATACCTCTTGAACCGTAAGTGCTACATACAAAGTACGTGTGGCAAAGTTGTTCAGCACAACATCACCTTTCTAATGGTGCTATGCAATCAACTGTAATCAATTTAGTTTTTGTTTTATGTTAGCTGAAATACCAAACAACTGATTTTTTTCTGATTTGTTCAAGGTGCTTAGGTGAGACTTGAGAGACAAATGTCAGCCGTGCACACCATATCTTAAACAAAAGTGAATAACTCCTAAAGTATACATGATAGACACAAACTATCAGTGGCAAAATTGTTGAGCACAAAATTACCTTTCTAACGGTGCTATGCAATCAATTCTAAGCAATTTGGTTTGTTTAATATTTAGGAAAAAACTGCTGACTTCCTCAGACGTTTCTCAGCCTGAGTGAAAGTCAGCTGAGTACGTCTACAGGCGCTATTGTCCTGAGTGGCTATGCTTTCAGACGCCACCTACAGGTGTATCTAGGCCCGAATGAGTTAAACAGTTCCGCCAGCAGTCCAGCCAGGATCTCGTCCATTTCCCTCAACACCCTGTGGTGTATGCCGTCTGGTCCTGGTGCCTTATCCACCCTCAGAGCCCGTAACCCCTCCAATACCCTACCCTCAGTGATCACCCAGTCTGTTACCCCCTGCCCACCCTCCTGTGGTTGCTGCCCTCCTTTCTCCCTCGGGAATACACAACAGAAGTACTCCTTCAGTGCTTCTGCATGATCCACACCTTTCTCTGCCCACCCCCGTCCTTCCTGATCCTAACTATCTGGTTCTTGCAGCTCCTTCTGTCCCATATGTATCTGAGGAAGTCCCATTCCCCATCTCTGATGCCGTGCACCAGTCTCAATTCCCTGGAGGCTTTAGCTGCTCTGACTCCCCTGGTAAAGTACAGTTACGTAAGAACTTACCATAACAGTAAATCTTAGAGAGAGGTTCCTGCAGTAGGTCATTACTTGTAGGACTAGCGCCACCTGGCATCTGGACCACACGGCAAACTTTTCCAGCAATGCCCGGCAGGGGACCGTTCACCTGACTTCACATGACGAAGTCAGCGTGACCTCTATGGTGGGCAGTCCTTACGCCAGCCCTCCAGTTCTCCCACCGGAGTCCCTGAAGGAAAGACAGGAGAAGGAAACAGATTCTGGAGTCCCAACAGAAATTTGGGGGAGGGAGGGTAAAATATGACCTACTGCAGGAACCTTTCTTGAAGATCTACTGTTACAGTAAGTTCTTGCGTAACTGTACTATCTTACTTCGAGAGAGTTCCTGCAGTAGGTCATTACTTGTAAGACTGAATCCCTAGCAGTCCCTCAGAAGAGAGACAGAGAGAAACATAGGAGGGGGGTAACAGAAAAAACAGCATGGGACCGGCCTAGGACAGAAGGCCCTGCAGAATGGCGAAGCCAAACCCAGCCCTCTGCCTAGAAACAATGTCCAGACTGTAGTGCTTGGTAAAGGTATGGACCGAACTCCAAGTTGCTGCTGCACAGAGCTCCACTGCAGAAACATTCCAGAGAAAAGTCACAGATGCAGCCATGCCTTTAGTGGAATGACCTCTAACAAACCCCGGCAGAGGTTTGTTGTGTTTTTGATAACAGAACCGGATGCAGTTAGCTAACCACTTTGACAGGCACTGTTTGGAGATAGCCTTCCCTAGAGATCTGGGGGCAAAAGACATGAAGAGCTGGTCATCCTTATGGAAATCCTTAGTCTGATGAGAATAGCACCTTAGGATTTGGTGCACATCCAGGGTATGCAAAACAGCCTCATCTCTATTCTCAGGAGCCAGATAATATACAAGTAGTTCCACTGTCTGATTCAGCATGGACTCCGATACCACCTTGGGTAAGAACTTAGGACTTGTTCTGAGGACAGCCCGGTCTTTGTGAAAAATCAAATAAGGCTCCTTAAACACCAGGGCCTGAAGCTCAGAAATTCTTTGAGCAGAAATAACAGCAACTAAAAATAGCGCTTTCCAAGACAGATTGCACAAGTCACAGCTCACCACAAGCACGTGATACGCCAAAGTAGCAGACAAATGTACTTTGAGAGAGGAATAGGGAGACTTCTGGTGACATCACAGATGCACCGGCAGCTTAATTGTGGAGCTCCCCAACACACAGGCAAAAGACTGCCCACGCTACAAGTTCTGCTTCGACTTCTGCATAAAAAATGAAAAAATCTAATAGCGGGGCATACAGAAATACAGATCCTGCTCTAAATCAACAAGATTTAACTCACAGAAGACCAGATTTCAGCAGATGAACCCACCCAATACTGGCGGAGAATCCCCATCCAGCATGGCAAGTGGAGATACTGAAGAGGAACTGGAAACAATATAGAGGTCCCGATTTGAAATGTTACTCTCCAAAATAAAGCAATTCTGGAGTGAGAATATGGCTGAATTTAGTAGCTGCATGCTGATTTAACTAAACCAGAGTCCTGAGTCACTGCAACTGAAGACAGGCTCTCTGGAGCCAAGGATGACATTGCCCGGCTATCGCAGGCCATTGAAGTACTCACCCAGCAGCAGAAAAGCATGGCGGCTAAATGTCTGGACTTGGAGGCCCCGTGCGAGGAGGCAGAACCTGCGAATTGATGGCATTCTGGAGGATGCAGAGGTGAGAGAGATGTCCGACTTCATAACAGATATACTTCGTCATGTATTAGATCTACCACAAGCCTTTGGTTTCCGGATTGAAAGGGCATACAGACCCCTTTCGGCTAAGCCCACATCACCGACTACCTGTCTCTGATCTGTTGTTGCTAAATTCTCAGGTTACAAGGATAAGGAACTGATTTTAAGAACAGCATGGAGGCAGCAGTGTGTGGAATATAATGAGTCCTATCTGTATTTCGACCAAGACTACCCCCGCAGATACAACAGCATCATATGGCCTATGCACCTGTCTTGCGTGTGCTTAAATCCCTCGGAGTGAAGTTCCAGACACCATACCTGGCGCGTCTACGAGCCAGATGGGAGTCGGGGGTAGAACTGTATTGTACAGCAGAGGAAGCGATTCTAGCATTAAAAGAAAAGGGACATGCTGTGCCCACTGAATCTCGCCAGCTAAATCAAGGCCGGGAACCCTCGAAAAGGTGGCAAATGGTACCCTCACATAACAGGAGCATGGGGAGAGGAGCAGCCCCTAGCACGTTGCAGGACATCAAGGGGCTGCTATGCCAGTTAACTGCCCAACAACAAATGGAACAGAGGGAGTCCCGGAAAGCAGCGGACACTTGGGAACTGTGAGTGATTATGCATTTCTGCTTCTACTGTCTATTTCCCTGGATCCTCTGACCTGAAGGGCTTCCTGCAGTCCCTGCAACGGCATCTGGCTAAGCTCCTGAATCCGACAGGAAGGGGGAATGGGAATTGCAGCTGACTTCACAGGCTTTTACATCTACCATGTTTAGTCGACTACTAAATCTATTTAGGTCGCTACTTCAATGGACAGCCCTGGACTTTGTCATGAAGATTTTCAGGGGACGGTCGAACGTGTACCCTGGAAAGACCTAGGGAATAGCTCAGAATGTGAATAACTTGTGATGGTGGTGGAGTGGTGGACATGTTTTGCCTAATGTGTTGTGGCCTGCTGCTGCATGGGAGGCATGATATGCCAGGGTGTGGTTCTTATGAGGCGTCCCCTGTCTGTGTTGTTTCAGGCATTCTGAGGACCCCTGCATGATTGCTAAGGGCTGTGGACCCTTTAGGACCAGATGCTGTAACACCACCATCATCAGGCCTGTCTAGGAATAGCAGTGAGGAGTCTGATGACATCAAGCTACAGGGGGCGAATGCAATGTATGACACCATTCCAGGACTAGACTAGCCATTGTGACATTTGTGTTGTGCCTCAGGGTGTGGCTGCCTGTTGAGTGGACGTTATGGACTTCTGTAATATGTCTCACAGATGGTCTCCGGGGCATCCGGTGGCAGCAGGCTGTGTTCTGCCAGTTATGGGACTGGGTGGGGGTCCCCATCCAGACACAGGGTCTGACATAAGGGGCCTGTCCAAGGAGACATCAGTGTCCTGTCACCATTGCAGCCACTGTGGTTCGGTGGACTATTTCCTATGTGTGATCATGCCTGTTTGTACAGTATATTCACTTCTGGGTGAGCATGAATAAATGGCTTACACTATACTGCGCTGTGTGGTCTGTGGGGAGTTGTTTCCCGGGGTGCATGTGTGCTGCACGACAGATGGCTGTGGGCAGCATGGCCTGGGGTGGGAGGCTGTGTCTTTGTTACACTTGGTGGGCAGGTCCAGAGTTTGATGGTAGGGCGCACCCAGTGGTTGCACTGGAATTGTGCAGGTGGGTGAACTCTTCCATCTAGATTCCTAGGTGGTGGAACTGTTGTATGGGTTTTTATGAGGTAGTGGAACAGGGTTCCTGTGGGCTTCTGCCCAATTTAACCCCTGTGTGTACTCCTCACACCCTGCCTCTGATGTTGGACATGGTTTGCCGCTACGTGTTCCACCTTCAGTTAATGACTAGGTAGGGCTCACTGGGTACATGGTCTGTTTTTGTGGGCCACCCGGGAGCATGGGGGGGAAGGCATTTTCAGGGGCACACAGTATATCAGTGGTGGTGGAACTCGAACACAGGTCCGGGGAGTGCACCGAGGTTAGCAACAGCTAGCCACTTTCAGCTCATGGATGCACTGCCAGACAATGGGGTCACATGGCCTACATCAGAGATGCATCATACTATGGGGTGGTATTTTGTTTTAGTCACTGGTAAATCATGTAGCTTACTGATACAGCCATTCTCGCAGTGGACATCATCTGTGTCACTGTCCCTGGGAATACTGTCCAGTATGATTGTATGCTACACCTCCTTGCCATATGTGCCATGTATAGGGGTGACAGAGGCAGGATGCACTGCACAATTGGGGACATCCCTGTGGAATGGGGACCATTGAGGGCATGTTCTGTGGTTTAAGGCAGGGGGCTGCCTAGCATAACTACCACATTCAGTGCATGTTCCTTTTTGGTGTAACCTGCATTGAATATGTTTGTTACTTGATGTAAATAGTGTGTGTCCATGTGACATGCCACTGTGCGCATCTGCGTTGCCCTTCCCTATGGTGTGTGCACCCCATGCCTATACATGCTCTGTAACCCAGTAGTGGAGGTTGTGTGTGTGAGCTTCACACATAGGGTGTACACAGGGCAGATACATGGTGTGTAGCATGTTACACAGGTTGCCGAATTAGGGCCATAGATAGCATCTCAAAGTGATGCATGGAAATAAATGAAGTCCAAAAGAACTAAAACAACCTGAAGTGCTTTAGAGAAAGAGGTATAGTCTGGAGAAAAAAAAAAAAAACTGAATGGGGAAGTTGTAGTGCTCTATGAAAAATATATTTTTAGAAATCACCAGTTACAGGTAAGAACTGGTAGCCCATGGCAGAGGCCTTTAAAGGCCTACTTGTTCAGGAAGGCTTTTGGTTCTGTCTGTTTGCCTCCCAGTACTGGTTGCCACTTTTATTAGGATTCTAGAAATCTGCAGATATTTATATAATTGTTTATTTACTGCTGTTTTAATGTGTATTTGTTGTATATTGTATGTTTTATCTGAGTTCATATTTGTGAAGTGCTCCGAGACCCAGGGAATGGGTGACGAAAACACCCAAAATGCAGAGGGATCCACACCTGTCCCAGAACAAGGGAAAGGAAAGCAGGTGGGAAGAGAAAGAATACATTTCTTCATACTTACCATAATTTCCTTTTCTGTTAGCTCCAACATTGTCAATGGGTAATCATAACAACTGGGTATAGTGCACCACTACCAGCGGAATGGCACAGCCCAAGCTTTAGAATGTTGGGCACATGAGGATTCCAAGCAGCAGCAACTCCCCATTCACTACTGACCTCGCAGTGTCATCGTAGCTACATATTTGCCTATATTATAACCAATTACTTGTATGCAACAACCTTTAGTAATGTAATAAATGCTGCCTTACCTTCTTAGCAGACATCAAGGAAGACAATGCTCTCCAGTGGATACAAGTTTTAGACAATTTGGTCCTCCCTGCAGAAAAGGACAATCAGGCAGCAAAACACGCTCCATACCTTTCACCAATCTCGAGAATGGAGTCTGATCACACAATGAGGCGTAACTTCTAGGCAACACTGCAAGTAGTCTCACTGAATGCAACAAGGAAAAAACACCTTAAAGATATAACAAAACCTGTTAACCTGCAATCGCAGACTGATTAAAAAACTTTATATATATATATATATATATATATAATATGAATTAATTGCAAAGAACTTCTTTAATGCATCAATTAGGGTGATTACTAAGCGACAAATGGAAATACGGTGTTGGGTTTCAACCCTAACACCCCACCCTCACCATGCAGACACTGACAGGCATTGGGAAGGTGCCTTGGGGTTTATCAACCCCAACACTCGCCCATTCCATAAGTAAATAAGCTGAGATGGGTACAATATAGGAGAATGAGGTGAGCGTTAGGGCTGACAAATCCAAGGCACATCCCTGACGCCTGTCAGTGTCTGCGGGGTGAGGTGTTAGAGTTAGAAACCCTAACACCACATTTCCCAGCTATTGTCATTTTAGCAACAACTCTAACTGATGCAATAATTATGTTTTTTTGCAATGAATTTCCTTTTCAGATAGTATAACCAATATCCTTCTTTGTCTAGAAGCACAGGGCCCAGCGCCCATCCCTCCATAGATACTATGTATGGGGAACAGAATATTAGGCCCCCTGGCCCTGCGCTTTTCATTCATAGGACAACAATAACCACATTGCTGAATAACCACCTTATTACCCCACCAGAGGAAGTTTTTGAATCCACGCCAAAATGTAATTCTGTGCAACTGCAATGCCATTCTGCGCCACAGATACGAATACACATTTTGGGCAGGATTTGGAAACTGACAGCTGTTACATACATGAGGCTGGGTAGTAAGAAGACTATGTCGAAAATCTGGGGTCGGCCAGCCCATTGTCACAGGGGCAGGGCGCCAACCTGTGACCTGGGTTCGGGAACAGACTTGGGACATTGGAGGGCCGGCTGGGGGGAGAAGGATTGAGCATCCAAAGACTGCTCTCCTTCTCTGGGGGGGTGGGGAGTGTGTTGGCACTACACCGACACCCAGCAGAGGCTGGGTGTACTGCTTGCACCAACACCAACACATTAGGAGGGAAGGACGGATGCTGGTAGTCATTGCACATCTCCGCCCTCGCAAACACTAGGGAGAAAAAAAAAACTGCCACCTACCCGCCTGGATAACGCTCCCCCCCCCAGCTGCAATCCACTCCCAGGTAGACTCCCGCCCTATCCCATCGATTGCGGCACCCTAAAAGGGGTTCAGGTGCCATGACTCCACCCTGGGGGTAAGCCAGGGGGTACTGGGAGGGCAGCTGAGTGGGAGTGGCAGCCTGGGGGTCCATGAGCGAGCAGAGGGTAACGGTGGTAGGTGGCACCAAAAAGATAAAAGAAAAAAAAAAGAAAATCTGGGGTCAAAATATTTAAAATTTCTGAAGTTACGAATGGGCACACCAAAATTGAAACGAATGGTCATAACTTTGGCATTTTTTCATATTTTGACCACAAATTTTGAACATACAGTAATCTTCTTAGGACCACACCTCATAAACCCATAGATGAAAGTTTACAATCCGTGCCAAAATGCCATTCCACGCCACAGGTGCGAAAACACATTTTGGGCAGGATGTGAAAAATGACAGCTGTACTGTTCTTAAGATGGTGTGAAAAAATGATTATTTAAAAAATTTGGAGTCAAAATATTAAAAATTAACAAAGTTATGCACGTGCAGATAAAAATTTCAATGAACGCTCATAGCTCGGCCATTGTTAGAAATGTTTTCACCAATTTTCAACAGAGGTTTTTTGGGATCCCACCTCAAGAACACTGGCACTATCATTTCGTTTATCAGTCCTGGAAGGTAATTTCATGTAGCAACCATGAAATCAGCTGCCTGCCCTTGAACAGGGCTGCTTCAGCTCCTCCACGGTCAGACCGCACACAGCCGACCGAGACCAGGATGCCCACCTGCAACTCCTTGGAAGCTGCCTGCCCTTGAACAAGGCTGCTTCAGCTCCCCCACGGTCAGATGGCACGCAGCCAACCAAGACCAGGATGCCCACCTGCTGCTCATTGGAAGCTGCGTGCCCTTGAACAGGGATGCTTAAGCTCCCCCACAGTCAGACAGCACCCAGCCGACCGAGACCAGGATTCCTGCCTGCAGCTCAGCAGAGGTATGGCCGACAGCACAACTCCAATTGGAACATGGGCGCTTCCAGCAAACCAGCTCTGATTGGCCAGGACTTTTTCCCCTGCTTTTGCCACCTGGCACTTTTTACAAATAGATTTAGCTGTAACTAAGCAAAATTCAAGTGTCTCATAGAAGGATTTCAACTGTATTAGCTGGATTGTAATTTCTACTACTGTTTTAAAGTGCTTACAGCTCTTCTGTTGTTTCCTTGCTCCTGCACCCCAACCCCATCCAAGCACTCTGCCTTGAAGCCGAAAAGTCTCACTCTCCTTTGTCTTGCTAAATTGCTCAATCTAAACCTGTCCTGCCTCTACACTATTTAACCCGTTACTTTTCTTCTCTCCAGCTGCCTGCCCTTGAACAAGGCTGCTTCAGCTCCCCCACGGTCAGATGGCACCCAGCCGACCGAGACTAGGATGCCCACCTGTAGCTCCTTGGAAGGTACGGCGACAGCTCAGCCAATCGGAACACAGGTCCTTCCAGCAAACCTGCTCCGATTGGCCAGGACTTTTTCCCCCTGCTTTTGCTGCCTGGCGCTTTTTGCAAATAGATTTAGCTGCAACTAAGCAAAAATTCAAGTGTCTCATAGAAGGATTTTCAGCCCTTCCACCCACCTCCTCCACCGATTAAATACACCTATTGCCCACCCACATTCCCCCTCACTCCATCATTGGTTAGTAAGCCTAGCAGCACTCGCTCCCTCATTGGCTAATAAGCCTAGCAGCACTGCTCGCTCCCTCATTGGCTACCTAAAACTCTCATTTCCTCTGCTCCCCCATTGGTTCCTAGTCCTTACAGGTCCCTATCATTTCCCTGCCTCCGCATCCCAGCCCTCCACTTTCTCCACTAAGTAACTACAGCACCTACCTTCCCCGCTAAGTAACCACAGCAGTAGGGTCTTCCTAGCACCTAATCCACACCATGATCCTTCTACTAGGCCGCCTGACCCTGCTCATCCCTATTCTCTTCTCCCTCCCTTCCTTTATAACATGCCACCCACCTCTCCCATGTCCCCCTCCCAAATCCTTCCAAACCTCGTTGAGATCTCCCACCCCTCCAGCCCGGCATCCACCTCCCCTTTCACCCAAGCATGGACACACTCTGCCACACGTCCCAGCCCATCTCTTTTCAACCCATTGCTCCCCTGGGTAATTTTTCAACTTATTCCCCTATGCCCAGCTCATACACACCATCAATCTAAGAAACGTCCGCTCTCAGTCAGTCATATACAGCTATTCACTCACTACCCAACTCTCGCTCTCCTGCTCCCTGCAGCAGGCAACATCCACCCTAACCCCAGCCCCAATACTACCTCCCCATGCCCCTCTCCAACATCGGCCTCTTCTTCACCTCACTCTGGGGACCTTCTCCCACGTGGCCTGTGCCTCCTGCACCTAAATATAAGAAGCCTTGTCCACAAGCTTAACTCCCTTCAGGTTCTTGCTGTCCACTATGCTCCAGATATCCTCACCCTGTCCAAAACCTGGCTGAACAAAAACATCAATGACTCCTCCGTTGCTATCCCAGGCTACATTATGGCCCACCAGGATAGAGCCTCTAAAGGCGGCGGAATAGCCATCTACATAAACTCGGACTTACACTATTCAGTGGTCCTGACCAAGTTCGAACCAAAAGTCCTTGAAGTAATACTAATTCAACTTGTCTTTCCCTTCTTGCTACCAATCTACATTGCTGGGATATACTGCCAACCTGGTACACCAGCCTTTGCTGTCACAGACCTCCTCAAGCAAATCTCCTGCCTAACCACGACATGGGAGCTCTACATTATGGGTGATCTTAACCACAATTGGCTAGCTCCTCCTCAACAAAACCAGGACTGAAATTTCCACCCTAAACCTCTCACAAATCATTACTGAGCCCATCTGGCATAACCTAAAATCTGGATTTTGAATTTGAAAGCATTTTTTGAAATATTTAAATTTTTTTGCCTTGCTAACCGAAGCCAAGATGGTGGAATCTCAACAGTACACCCTGCATTTGCAACAGTAAATACCACTTTCGCGGCAACAAAACAGTTGTTTCTCACGGCACATCTAATTTTTCCTATAGGAAATAATGGGAAAATTGTAACTTTACTAACTTTTGAACAGATTATTTTTTCACCAAACCTTCAAAAGGAACATCTGCAACCCAAGCCCGATATACCCTAAAAATTTCAGACCAAACCGCCAAGCTGTTTCTCAGAAATGGCGTGATAAAAAATGTACACAAAAATGGCAATTTCCATATTTTTTGACAGTCCCATCCGCATCTCCACACCTGCACATCCAACCAGAATTAAATTTGCCACATCAAGAGATCTTTGGTCCCTGATGGCGCTTGCAAAATCTCATGTGAATCAGTCGAACTGTAGCATAGTTATTAAAGTGCAAAATTCTGGGTTTAACGTAGAAGTGACCACTGAACCCTAACTATAATGGCACTACCGTGCCACTATAATAAATATATATACACATAGGCTTCTGGGTGTGCCCAATTGACAATGTTGGAGCTAACAGAAAAAGAAATTACGGTAAGTATGAAGAAATGTCTTCTTTCTGTAGCGCTCCACATAGTCAATGAGTAATCATAACAAATGGGTTCCAAGAAGTAGTACCCAGACAAAAAAAAATGGGAGGGGGGGGGAGAAGATTATCCCACATGCCATTGGCAAGCACTAAAAATTATTTACAAACTGCTGCCTGTAGCACCCTGCGACAAAAAGATGCGTCAGCAGAACTCTGAACATCCAGTTTGTAATGTTTCATGAACGTGTGGATGGAAGACCACGTAGCTGCCTTACATAGCTCTAAAACAGAGGTTTTGCCTCTCTCCGCCCACTAAGTTGTCACAGACCTGGTGGAGTGAGCCATGATGAGAGCCTGAGGCTTCTTTTCCGTTGTCATCGAAGCACAGGTCAGGAAGCATAAGAAAACCAGGAGCGGTTTCAAAATTCACAAATAGCATTTTATTTTTCTCAATAACCGCAAAGTAAAAAAAAAAATTATTCAGTACAACTATTTACAAAGGCAGTACAAACAGAGAAAACTAAGTCCTCCTTCGAAGGGTATCTCTTAATTCTAAGTTTGTATTTCACTCTCTTTGGCTCTCTAGCAAAAGCATTGCTGCTCTTTTAATAAGTTTTTGTCTGGGAACTCGTTTAGACAACCTGCTTCTCACAGAATGTTCTTGTAAGTTTTATTCCTTGCAGGTGTAACATAAAGAACACAGTGACCCAGAACTGACCTCTTGTTTACAGCTCTGCAAAAGGCTTAAACTGCATTAATACCTTGAGTTCCAAATAGCTTTTTGCAATCATTTCAACATTAGAACTATATACAGTTTCAATCAAAGGGATCCCACTATCATTTACAGTTTCACACAAAGATTCATGTATTTGTTTAACTGCAGATATGCAAGGGGGAAGAAAAGACAGAAACAGAAAGTGATTGCAGCGATAGCGAGAGTCGGAGAATTGCGAAACAATTGGAGTGATCAGTTCCAAGGTCTCAAGAAAATCTGGTTCCACAACCAGACAGAGAAGAGACAGAAAAGGAGAGGATAGAACAGAACAGACTCTTGTGTTTAAACTCTTTCTGCATAACAAATGGGGCAGGGTCTTATTCAACCCTGTCAAATACCACCTCTATAAGAGGGAACCCATTTAAAAAGGAAAAAAAACAGGTTTCCAAAACATTCTTTAAATTCTCCTTTAACATTACTGTAGCTTATAATTTTTACAGTTCTGTGCATATGCAGTGTAGCAAACAGAAGTTTCAACTCATTTTTTCAACCTTCGGAATGATCAATTCCTGATCCATATCTTGACACAAAACAACATTGACATTCTCTTTCCCAGATTTGTGCATCATACCTCTCAACCTCTAAACTCTGAAATGAGAGACACCACAAGAGATATGTTCCCAACAAGTCAGGGCAGGCTCACTCACTACCCCTTCCATCATTCTCTTACTACTTCAAAGTTAAAACCCTTTGATGCAGATGTGCAGTGCAGAACCAAAAGAGGGCCCCCCCCCCCACACTGGCTAAACAGTACAGTAAACTTAGTAAAGTACACCAGGTCCTGACCTACCTCACAGAGTGAGTTGCACTTGATCCAGCACGTAGTCCAGTTAAGCAAAGTGGCAATCAGCTCCTTTCTTCGCTTCCACCTCATTCATGCTCGACCCCCGAGGAGGCCGCCCTCACACTCGTGCAACTGCAGCAGAACTTAATTTGGAGCCTAATTAGGCAGGGGGACTCTGGGGCTCCAGCTAGCTCTGGGCCGGCAGTGCCACAAACAAGACTCCGACCGACCAGGATCGCGGTTCGCGACTGGTACAGACTGTAGTTCCTAAGCTCTGTAGCTTGGCAGGGGGGACAGCCAGGGGTCAGAAACAACTCTCATCCCTCCCATCTACGCAGAAAAAAAAACCTTTCTTTGGTTTATTCTTGCTGTTGACTGCACTCACACACTCCTCCTCACACACTTGTCTCCTCAGCCTGTGAGTCATTCTATAGGCACTGTGGCAGTGCGTGCTCCAGACACTGGTATGCTTCAAAGCACCAGACCACCAAATTCAAAAGCCATGCCTTTCTTCATTGGCTGATGTGAGATAGGTGGAGGGGCAGACTCGGAGCAATGCAAGCCTCCTCGTGCCACCGCACGTGCTGCTCGCTCCAATTTCAGAAGTCAGCCCAGGACTCGGGAGGTCGGTTGCGCACGTTTAAAAGGCCCACCACAGATGTCAGCACTGTTGTCAGTCTATTAAATCCAGGACAATGACAGGTGCTGGCGGGACAGGCTCCAGAAAGGGGCAAATGCGGGATGTCCCGCACAATGCAGTACACTTGAGAGGTATGTTACGCATAATATTGAATTTAAATGGCTGTAATGCCAGGTACCACCATGTGATTCTGTAATATTTATCCTTCATTTGGTTAAGGCATCAGAGAGGATTGTGATCTGTTACAAGTACAAAGCTCCTAATAAGTAAAACTTAAGGGACTCCATGGCCCACTTTGCCTCAAGGCATTACTTTTCAATGGTGGAGTATCTTTTCTCTCGGTCATGCAATTTCTTACTTATGTATAGAATAGGATGTTCTTTCCCATCTATGTTTTGACTCAGGACTGCACTAAAGCCTACCTCCGATGCATCTGTCTCTAACAAAAACTGTTTCTCAAAGTCTGGGCTTCTTAAAACAGGGGCTGAACATAATATCACAAACACACTCAGCAGGTCAGGCCCTCTGCTTCCACAGTGCCAACCTCCGAGCGAAGTATTGTGAACAGGTAACAGACAAGGTAACCTTCCTGTCTGCTTGTGGGTCTGAATCACCATTAGTCTCAAGTTCTGGGGGGATTCAAACTGTGAACCTTGTGCAAGCGTACCCAAATGTACAGGCTCAGATAATCTATTCTTCGGAGGGATGCCAGATATCTTTCGCCTAAGGGCACCTAACTAGGCATCCAAAATGAACCTTTAAAACTCTATAAAATACCTTAGGTATATTCTTACCTTTTCCCAGTTTGGTAACACCATCAAGCTTATGAACAGTTTCTGTCAATCTTAACCTTCTACTGTATGTGTCACATGCAAAAAGAACTTAGAAGACACACCCAGGCGGTCTTTCAAAATAATATTTTTATTAAAATGGATAAAAATATGTCAAATGTAAATACAGAACACTATATTAAAAGCATACAGTCCTTAAAAGAACAAAGTTAAAGTACAAAACAAACTCCTACCTCAATACAATTATCTAATGTATTACCTCTTTACAGTGCTTAAGTTAGATGTTACTTAAGAGTCCAAAAAGAAATGTCCCCCAGTTGAAACACAGACTACAGTTTAAAACTGTTTCTGCCCCTTCTATGATGTCATCTAGCTCCTCCTTTTAGAATATAAAAATTATACCTGTACAAACAATGATCTTCCTATCAGGAGATATTTTAAATGCTGGGACTTCAGCAAAAAATAATTTTCCAATATGCCTTCTTAATTAACATCTCCATTTTCGATCTCGAGCAGTTCCTCTTCCCAGGGCACATCAAAGGATGTTTATGACTTTTCACACCATGGTATAAAAATGTTTTTTCCTCTAAAACATCATAAAAGTTTATGATCCCTATATCCTGGCAGCTGGGTCAGTTCTAATTAAGATAAGAAAGCAGGAGACCCTTAATTCTCTCTAGTCTTTTTATTACCTCCTGGGTTTCAGGTTAATATATCCTGTAGCTTTCTGAAACCTGGGAGGGAGGGGACCCATGGCACAGCTGCCTTATGGAGACAATCACACACTACATTTTTATATTACTAATATCATAGAACAATCATAACCAGCTGGCCAAGCGTCACAATCCTCTCTACCTAGACTGAATTTGGGGGCTCTATCCCCTGCATGGGATGAGCATCCCAAGTCAGTTCACTTCTCATACAGATGCGACAAGCCATCTGTGTTCTGACTGGTCACTCCAGCCCTATGTAAGATTGTCATGTCACCCTTGCAAGGCAAGACTCCATCTTAATAGCCTAGCATTAGTTTTTCCCATTTGCGTCAGCCAAACCAGGGGGTTGTGGTCCTGTTTGTACCTCAAAATGCTGCCTGTATAAGTATGGCTCCAACTTCTTTAGGGTCCACACTGTGGCAAGACCCTCTTTTTCCACAGTAGAGTGTGCTTGCTCCCTGGGAAGTAACTTTTTACTCAGGTATACTACAGGGTGATCATTCCCTTGGTTGGATGTCTGACTCAGTACTGCCCCAATACCCATGTCTGAGGCGTCAGTCTGGATTATAAAAGGTCTGCTATAGTCAGGACTTGTCAATACAGGAGCACTGCACAGTGCCTCCTTCAGTCTGGTAAAGGCTTTTTCACAGGCTGGTTCCCAGGTAATTTTCTTAGGCATCTTTTTCTTTACCAGGTCAGATAGGGGAGCAACCAGGGCACTGTAATTGGGTACAAATTTCCTATAGTACCCTGCTGTCCCTAGAAAACTCCTGACCTACTTCTGTGTTTCTGATCTGGGCCACACCTTGATCACCTCTATTTTTACTTGGTTAGGATGGAGCTTTCCTCTGCCTACAACATGCCCAAGGTATGCCACTTCAGCCATGGCCACCTGGCACTTCTCAGCTTTGACAGTGAGCCTGGCTCTCTGTATCCTGCCCTGCACTTCCCCAAGGTGGGACAAGTGTTCCTCCCAGCTGGCACTAAAGCTGGCAGCGTCATCCAGGTAAGCCACGGCATGCTCCTCAGCACCATTTAACACCTGGTTCACCAACCTTTGGAAAGTGGCCAAGGCGTTCTTCATTCCAAAGGGCATTACTTTAAATTAAAATAAGCCTATTGGAGTAATGAAGGCTGACCTCTCCCTAGCTCTGTCAGTTAACTTGACCTGCCAATATCCCACTGTCAGGTCAATAGTCATAAGGTATGTCACCCCTCCCAACACATCCAGGAGTTCATCCATCTGAGGCATCGGGTGGGCGTCCGACTTTGTGACTGCATTCAGTCTATGATAGTCCACACAGAAACAAGTAGAGCCATATGGCTTGGGCACAAGGACTATGGGCGAGGCCCAGGGGCTGTGGGATCTCTGGATTACCCCTAAATCCAGCATTTCCTCCACCTCCCTCTAAATGTCCTTCTGGACAGCCTCTGACACCCAATATGCTGTCTGCCATATGGGCATCTGTGTCCCTGTCTCCACATCATGCATCGCTAAGGGGGTTTAGTCCAGGCTTGGTGCTAAACAGGGGGGCAAAGTCTGCTAAAACCTCCCTTACTTCCTGGATCTTGTACGGGGCCAGCTGGGGAGACAATTTAACTACCTCCACAGAGGACTCCCACTTGCTTTCTTTCAGCAAGTCCAGAAGGGGGGTCTCCTTTGTCTGTCCCCTCCCCAGGACTACATACTGCGAACACCATGTCAGCCCTATTAGCATATGGCTTCGTCATGTTGACATGGTACATTCTTTCTGTCTGTATTCTGTCAGGTAACTATGATATGGTTCACGTCATTTACCTTTCTAACTACTTTGTACGGTCCTGCCCACTCAGCCTGCCTTTCCAGACCGGAAAAAGGACCATGACTTCCTCACCCACTGTGTACAAGTGAGCTCTGGCTCTGCAGTCGTACCACACTTTTTGTTTCTGCTGGGCAGCTGCCAGGTTGCTCTGGGCTGTCCCCATAAGCTCCTTCAGCTTTTCCCTAAACCTAAGGACGTAATCTACTATGGGAGTTCCCTGGGTGGTGTGCTTGCCTTCTCAGTCCTCCCAGATCAAGTCTAGGGGCCCACGTACCAGGCATCCAAATAAGAGTTTGAAGGGGGGAAAATCCTGTATGCAAACAACAGGTGGGGAAGGTATTTCTCCCAGTCCCTCCCATGCTGTTCAGCAAACGCTTGGAGCATTGACTTCAGGGTACCATTAAATCTTTCCACAAGCCCATGGGCTTGCAGGTGATGAGGTGTCGTGCTCCTCTGTACCACCCCATACTTCTCTCACAGACATTTCATCGGGTCCAACATGAAGGAACCCCCTCGATCAGTGATAACCTCCTGCGGAAACCCAACATGGGAGAAAATCCCACATAACGCATCTGCCACTTTGTCTGTCCTCAGTGAGCATAGAGCGATTGCCTCTGGATACTGGGTGGCATAATCCACCACAGTCAGGCTGAACCTCTTCTCGGAGGAGGTGGGGGTATTTAAAGGCCCCACAATATCTATTTCCACCCTCTGGAATGGCTCCTCCACTATGGGCAATGGAATTAGGGTGGCTTTGGTTTTCTTACGCACCTTCCCTATTTCTTGGCACTGTTGACAAGACCTGCAATACTCCTTCACCTGCTGGGTGAAGTTGGGCCAACAGAAATTCTGGGCCAACCGCTGTGTAGTGTGCACGATTCCCAGATGACCAGACAAGGGAATATCATGTGCAGTCTTGAGCAACTGCTCACGATACCCCTGGGGAACGACAAGCTGCCTGCCTATCACCCCTCCTTCTGTCTGCACAGCCTGAGTATACATCAGTCCATTTTCCCAATAAACCTTATGTTTACCCTCACCTCCCTGTGCTCCTTCAAAGTTTGCCCATGCCCTCAGCTTCTGTAGACTAGGGTCACTTTTCTGAGCAGCTGAAAACTCCTTACACATTCCCAAGGCATGGGACAGGTCACCTTCAGTCTCTAAGCTAGGGTCCCTAGCACTAGCATCCGGGAACTCAGGATCACAGTCATCCCTAACCCTCTGACAATGGGTCACCCCTCCTTCTTCAGAGTAACCCTCTGTAGCTGTGGGGTTAATTGCTACTGGGGAAATTTCTACCCCTTTTCAGTTGTCTCCCTAGCAGGAGGGGCAGGCTGGGGAACCAGCCTCCCAGCAGTTTCCACAGTGGCTTCTGTGGGGTCCAGGGAACTACAATTTTCCTTTGCCGTTTGGCTATGGGTAACTGCACACACCATCCCCTGTTTGAGATTGTTGCCAAGGATGACGTCAACTGCTAAAGTTTTGGCTACAGCTACCTGTTGCACAGTTCCCCCTGTTTCACCCCAGTCTAGAAGAACACTAGCGAGTGGCAATGTTTTTTCCTCACCAGTGAAGTCTTGTACAGTGACATATTTATTGGGTATAAGCTGACTAGGCTCTACCAGATCCCCCTTTACCAATGTCAGGGATGCTCCTGTGTCCCTTAACCCTTGTGTCTGTAGACCATTCACCGTGACTGGGTGCATGTGTTCCCTTATGTTCACAGGCATGCATCCAGGGACACACAAACAACCCACCTCTTTCATAGCCCCTTTCTGTGTATTGCTCACTCTTTTGGGACACTGTCTGGTAATATGCCCAGTTTCTTTACAGACCCAACATTCGTTTCTTTTCTCAGAGAATTCTTTTCTCTGAAACCTGGGGCTAACTGGTCTTGGTGGAGGCAGTGAGGGTTTTAGCTGCCCTGAAGGCATACTTTTCCATTTCAGCGCAGTCACGCCCGCCCCATTCGCTCTCAGAGCAGGTCTGTTCTTGGCATAGTGGTCAGAGTTCAGCAGCCTCTTGCACTGTTTTGGGATCTCGGTCCTCCAGCCAGGTTTTCCGCTCTGCTGAGCTTGCTCAAGAAAACTGTTCTAACAAAATAGCATTTGCTTCAATTCCTTCCCACCGTTTTGAAAATTGACGTTGTTTTGTGGCTAGCTCCTTGTAGCTCATATCAAAGCTTCTCCTGAGCTTACGGAATTTAGCTCTATATGCTTCTGCAGTTAAATCAAATTTTTTTTTTTTAAAAGTGTAGCTTTAAGTTTACTGTAATCATTACTGTCCTCATTGTCTATTTGACCCAATGCATCCCGAGCTTTCCCGGTAAGTAGCGGGGATAGCTGGAAGTTCCAGGACCCTCTAGGAATTTTAGCCTGAATACAAACTTTTTCAAAGGAATTTAAAAAGGCACCCATATCCTCCCCCTCTTTAAATTCAGCTGTCAGTTTGGATTCAATTTGTAACCCAGTCCTGTAGGGCTAGTTAAACCCAAGCCAACCTACCTGCTCTGGTGCTGGTGGTTGGAGTCGTAGCTTCTCCAGTTCATGTCTCCTCTGGTGCTCATGCTCCTCATGGTCTGCCTCTCACTGTTCACA
Organism: Neoceratodus forsteri; assembly: GCA_016271365.2. Lineage (NCBI taxonomy): Eukaryota > Metazoa > Chordata > Ceratodontiformes > Ceratodontidae > Neoceratodus > Neoceratodus forsteri. The sequence continues at coordinate 186,684,248 of CM057451.1, forward strand.
GTTCGCATCTCACTGTTTTTTCTCCCTCTTCTCTGCAGCTCACTGTTCTCACTTCTCCTCTCTCTCTGGAACTCCAGCTCCATTCTGTGCAACTTAATCTGCAGCCCTGGTGACCTTCCCCTGCTGCTGTGGCCCTTCGCTTGCACTGGTCTTGCTGTCCTCATCACCGTATCTGGACACTGCACTGGCCACTAGCCCCTCCATGCTTAAGGTTTGGTCCCTTACAGTCACAGTCAGTGACTGGATGCTCTGGGCATCTGCTGCCATCAGGCATCCATGGGGTTCTGCTTGGTGGCTCTTCCCTCATACAGGACTCCTCTGTCCTGGCACAACTGCCTCAAGTAGTCTACAGTGTGCCCGCTGTAGTTGGAAGCCATCTTCTTCACCAACTACGGCTACTCTAACATGCACTTTAGGAACAAAAATAAAACGGGTAGGAACTTAACTATAAGCAAAATGATATAGTTCTGTTTCCTTTTTAAAAATAAATCACTGCCTTATTTTGCAAGTGAGCTGTACAGTATTAAGCGGACACACTGAACAGTTAAAGCTTGTGTTACCAAAATTATCAGCACTGCTGCCAACCAATCTGTCACAAATGCACTCAGCAGGTCAGGCCCTCTGCTCCCACAGTGCCAACCTCCAAGCGCAGTATTGTGGACAGGTAACAGACAGGGTAACCCTCCTGTCTGCTTGTGGGTCTGAATCATCTTAGTCTCAAGTTCTGGGGGGGGGATTCAAACTGTGAACCTTATGCTAGCATACCCAAATGTACAGGATCAGATAATCTGCTCTTTGGGGGGTGCCAGGTATCTTTCGCCTAAGGGCACCTAACCAGGTATCCCAAATGAACCCTTAAAAGACTATGGCCCAGATATTCAAAAGGGTTGCACCATGCGCAATAGGGTTGCGCCTGCACAAGTCCAAAAGTGTGCCATTCTGCGATATTCAGCAGGAGGCAGTTGCGCTACCGAAAACATGCTGAGCAACAGTGCAATGCAAATGACGGCATGTGCAACCAAAGGGGGTGGATCCATGCATAAAGAGCGCAATGCAATATCCAAAGACTTGCGCAATGCGCAACAGCCGGAAGTTGCGCACCAGCGGAAATGAGCCAAAATAAAAAGGCTCAAGGAACAGGCGCAGAACACCACAGGGATGCCAAGTGGGGAAGAGAGAGAGAGAGAGAGAAAAAGACAGTCAGTGACAGGCCAGGGCAGGCAAGGGAAGCAGTGTGGGCCATAGGCTGCAGAGGCCAGCGGGGGGGTGCCCGGTGCAGTGGAAGTAGCAGTCAGGACACTGGGGGTAACAGAGCAACATCAGCCGGGGGGGTCACAAGCCAGGGAGATGGACAGTGGCAGCTTCCACATGGAAGCTGTAATGAGGGGTGAGAATGCAAAGGTGCAGGGGGCGTGGCGGTGGATGGGCCCGTCGGTGATACGCCCCAACAGCAGTACCGTGCCTGCATCAGCTTAGCTGTACACAGATGTAGAGATCGTGGGCCGGTACCGCCTGAACAGGGCAATACTGAGGCGGCTCTGTGAGCTGTGCAGTGATGTGATGCAGGCACCCTCACGACGGAGTCATGCTGTGTCAGTGGAGACCAAGGTGACAGCCTGCATCTGCTTGCTCGTTACGGGCACCTTCCAGAGGCCAACAGGGGACACCACAGGCATCACACAGTCGGCCACGTCACGCATCCTCACCCAATTCCTCAGCGCACTGCTGCCACATGCTGAGGAGCATATCCATTTCCCCAGCACCGCGGCAGAGCGTACAGCAAACATGCAGGCATTCCCACAGGGTACCTTGCAGTATGCCTGGCGTGCTGAGGGCCATAGACTGTACCCATGTGGCCATTCACCGCCACCTGGCCCCGGTGGGGCATATAGGAATAGAAGGGTTTCCCAGTGTCAACTGCCAGGTGGTGTGTGATGCCACTGGGCGTATAATCAATGTCTGTGCCACACACCCTGGCAGACACGCATGATGCCTTCATATGGCATCAGTCCGCACTGTGCCATCGATTCGAGGTGGGGACATCCCCACAGGCCATCTAGTGGGTGAGTACGCATGTAGAAAATGCAAACTCGAACAGGGTGGGAATGCCACAGGTGCCACATGGTAGTGGCACACAGGGATATGGGCAATATGGACCAGAACATGAGACTGATCTCCACTATCTCCACAGGTGACAGTGGATACCCCTCCGTCCCTGGCTGCTCACACGTGCGGCACCCCATCACCCCATCGCGCAAGCCTATATTGAGGCACATGCCGCAAACCGCCAACATCATCAGGTGGGTGTTTGGGATGCTCAAAGCACGCTTCTGATGCCTGGACACCTCCGGTGCCCTACAGTACAGCCCCTCAAAAGATTGTGGGATATTCCTGGCCTGTTGTATCCTGCACAACGCAGAGGCCAATGAATAGGATAGCCGTACAGGTTGAAGAGGGGACAACGATGGGGGCGTAAGCGTACCGGTGTTGATGGTGATGAGCAGCCCCTTGGGCGGCGGGACGTCCGACTGATCGACAGGCCCAGCTGCACTGGGACACCATCACGGAGGAGCATTCTGCACAACACAGGTAAGTCAAGGGGCCATGTGCAGACAACACTGTCCTGGCGCAACCCACAGGCACACAGAGTAACACACCAGGGGTGTCTGACGGCAAGGGGGGGTTGAAGGGACCAGGCACACCAACACACCATCAGGAAGGGGCGAACAGTCAAATGGAGACGCCCACACACACAAACACACCAGGCACAAAGCATACATGGGCAAGTGCATAGCAGAGCAGGCACAGATATGGCAAACACACAGATCCACAGACCACACCCACCACCTGTACTTGTCAAGCACGTGTGTCAGATGCTGGGCACCCTCGCACCTTGGTGTACAGTACAATGCAGGCATCATCATGCACACGCACCAGTGGACAGCAGTCGGGATGGTGTGCAGGTGGTCCGTATGTCAGCGTGATGGGCAGGGCACCCACCAGTGCACTGCCCACCATACGCTACAGTGCACACAGGCGCAGCACCAGACAGGGCCCGCACTGGGAGACAGGTCAGTCATGTTGCACCATTCCACAGCCACGGCGGATGCGTGGGTGGCCCGCCGTGACCCAACAGCACTGGCAGGCTGAGCAGGGGCCACATGGGTTGGCACCGATGGACCACCAAGGGTCCCACTGCATGATCGCGACCTTGTCTGCAGTGGGGTCTGTAGGATGCCAAACATACCTGCACCAGGGGTGCTTGGGATGCCCACAGCAGAACCCGGCATCGACAGGCTTGGCGTCGCACGATGCCGGGAACGGGGAGTGGAGAGCGTACTGTGTGGGGTGCGCGGTACAGGAGCACCTGCATGTGTGCCCGATGCAGCCATGACAGCGACCAATGCCTGGGTCTGCCTGTCAGCAAGCGGTGGTCACATCCATCCGCATGTGACCATCTCTGCCGGTCCAGAGCATTCTCTGCTGTGCCACTCCACAGCTGCACACAGTGCCTCCACAGACATTGCAACCCGCCTTTGCTGCTGTACTGATTCCCGCAGCAGGCTGGTGTGCTCTTCAAGTGGGTACTCTGCCACAACAGCATCCTGTCCCCCAGGGTGTGGAAGGTCCTGATGCTCCACACCCCTTGAGGGTGGGTGCTGTTCACCAGGACCAGGAATGGGCGTATCAAAGGGCGGCGGGCATGTGCCACTGCTGGACACTGTACCCCCAGACCTGGTGGGTGACTGATACTGCTGCCCCTCCAACCGCTGTGCCCCAGGGACCACTCATTCCACTGCTGTGGCCGCAACAGTGCCAGACACCTGCACAGCCACCGGTGCTGCCCCACCGGTGGTGACAGGCACAGCCTGGGACTGTACCGACATGCTGGCACACATGTTGGAACCAGCTAGGCCCAGGGGCACATGCTGGCCTGCTGTGTGTCCTTCATGGGACACACACATGTCACTGCCCATTGCAGTCCTTGCATCATCAATGGTGCAGGTACGTGCTACAGCCAGTCACAGTGTGCTGGCATGCTTGCATGCCAGACTGCTGAGACACAGGCTGTGCACCCCCCACACCTGACTCACTGACACCAGAGTTGGCAGCCCAGCGTGCATGCTGGTTGGTGACAGAGGTGGATGGACCCTCCTCCATGTCCAGCAGGTCATCCTCACTGCCTGGACCCACCACCACCATCCCCTGAAGACGAACAGGATCTGTAACAGAAAGAGAGGACATGTGAGTGCATGTGAACAACCCCCCCCAACACCACCATGTCGTACCGTGCAGTGATGGGCTTCCACCTGTCTGGAATCCACCTCCTGGTACGCTCTCAATAGCACTGCGCTGCATTGATGCAGCCAGTCGGTCCTCAACCGGGGTCAGCTCCACCACCGCTGGCTGGCCCCCGCCAGTGCCAGCACATGCCGCACTGAGGGCTGCCACCTTCTCCTTCACCCTCCTGCGGTCTGTCCCAATCTTCTTTTTGCATTCCTGCATGGAGCACTGGTGGCTTCCGTGCAGGTTCACTGCCTAGTACCCCCTCCCATGCAGCCGCACGCCCTAAGGGTGCCCCAATCCACTCAGTAGTGACTCCTCCTCCAGGTAGGCCTGGAAGAGGGGCCTCTGTCTCTGCCGTGGTGAAGCTGGGCCTCCTCCTCCTTCACCCACCATCCTCAACCCTCACCTTGGCTCTGCTCAGTCATGGCGATCTGTATGGGTGGAAGTGGACACCTGTCACTGTGCAGTCTACAGCGCTATCCCATGCCCATTGTCAGAACATCCCAAGCATGCAACCCACCTCTCACCTGCAGTAACTGAATCTGCAAGCGCAGCCCATATTGCACATTTATAGCGCAATGCATGCCAAATTAGGAGTGGAGCAGCACAGCAATGAGATGCAAATCGCACCACTCTTGAATGGCTGATTAGTGATTTGTATGTGTCGGCTGAATAATAAGCTATTAAGCTTTTCGCACATCTGATTTGAGGCAGCTGAGCCAATGGCGCAGATCTGTGACACATGTGGTACACTGCATTGTGCATGCCATACTTAGCTTACATGGCGTCTGCCGCGCTGATGGCGTGCTGTACACGATCGGCAATTCAGGCCATGGCCACCATTGTGCCAGTGGCGCTACAGCAATGGGCACCATATGGCGCTGGGACTACTGCGCAATAGTCCACTGTGGCATTGTACGCACGGGTGGTCGATCGGCGCGGGATGCGTGAAGTCACATGGACTGTCGTGGCCTTGCATCATAGATCCTGACTGGTGTCAGACCTTTGCCCCTAAGCATGATTCACTGCCATGTGTAACCCTGTTAAGCTGTCTGGTGACAGCTATGTGAACGACTGGCTGCGTACGAACATGCACGATTGGGACCTATGGTGGTCTACTGCACATTTCCATGTGGGGTTGCCGCGCTGCGGGGCGCCATATTGCCTGCTGTAAAGATACAACAATGGCACGCAGGAGGGCACTCCAATGGAGCCCAGTGGAGGTGGCCAACCAGGTGGCCCTGGTTGAGCCCCACTATGGGGCACTGTTTGGGGAGGAGCCCCTCACCATGGCTCGAGCCCAGGTCTGGCTGCAGGTGGCCAATGACCTGGTGGGGGTCTGGGAGGCGCCCGGTCTGCTGAGCAGTGCGGCACAGGTACAGTGACCTCCGCGGGAGGAGCGGTTGCTACACAGACTACGGTCACGTGCCAGGAGGGGCGTTGTGCCTGGGCCAGGTGGGTGTACCATCTATGCACCTGTATTCTCCGTAGGGGTGTGAGTGTGTTTTGGTGGCTGTGCATGGGTGATGGCTCTGTCATGGTTGGCTGTGTCAGTGTGTGCAGGTGTGAGATGCATGGGTGTGACTGTGTGGGCAGGCACACTCACTGGGGCAGGGGGCAGTCTGCTTTGGTGTCACACTGATGTTTTTCTCAACATTTGTCTCCCACAGGCCGGGCAGAGAGGATGCAGGCACGGGATGAGGAGGGCCGTGGCAGGGCCCCGGTGGCAGACAGTGGTGCTGGAAGGGGTGGGCCACAGCAGCAGCAGCAGCAGCCACAGCTGCTTGCGGAGTGTGAGTATCATTACATCATGGATGTTATTGCATGCTGGAGGGGGTGGGCATGACCACCAGCCATGGACAACACAACCATGCACGACACAGGTGACATTCATCACTGTCCAGTGTCACTGCACGTCTGTGTGTGCGTCACTGGTGGTCCATGCATGCACTGAGCACATGGCTGTGGAACTGGCATCCCACCACATTGCCATGTCACTTGACAGCCTTGTTTGTGCTGTGATGGACATGGGCACTGTGTGTGTGCAGTGGTGCACATAGCTGGTGCCGCCTGGTTGGACTTGTCATGTGCATGGTCACTGTGGGTGGGTGCATACCATCACAGGTGTGGGACATTGGGCTATATGCCTTGCAGGTTGGGTGGTGTTCTGGGTTGTGGTCAGTCACAGCCATTGACTGTGTTCCCTTTTCCTAGGCCTCATCGTGCTCCGCAGGATTGAGCGGGCACTGCACCAGCTGACCGGGTGTCCCTGGAGAGCAGGAACATCCTCCAAGATATCCAGCGCCATGAGCTCACAGGAGGAGGCACAGCCAAGCGAGATGGCACCAGGCAGCGGAGGACCAGCCTGCTAGCCTTAGCTCGGCTTCCCTTCCCACTTCACCCATCCCTCCCACCTGCCTTCCCTCTCCAAGTTGTTCATCCCTACCCTTGCCCACCCTACCTTACACCCCCTTGTAAATAGTTTTGTTGTTGTTGTTCTTGTTGTACTTTCCATTTTTAAATATATTGTTATGAATACTGTGGTGGTCTCTGATTTGCAGCTGGCTATGGTTGCTCAGTTGCAGTGGTGTGCATGCCATCTGGGGTGGTATGGTCCTGGTATGTGTGTGTGTGTGCATGGGGAGGTGTCTCCAGTGTGGCAGTGACTTTCTGTTGGTCTTGCCATCTGCTGCGCCCACTGCTGGGTGCACAGGGTGGGTCTGGCTTGTATGGTTCTCTGCTACAGGGTTGGCGTGTGCTGGGGGATGCATGGTGTTTCACGGTGCCAGTCACTGCACATGGGTGGTGTCTTGGGGTCACGGTGCAGGGTGTGCTGTGCATACTGGGGGCTGATGTGCACTGTGGTTGTCAACCCCTGTGTGTGGCAGTCTCAGCCTGCCAGTGGTTGTGCTGGGCGTCATGGCCCTGCTGTGCTGTTGGCTTGTCCCCATGGGCCAGTGGATCATCCGTCCCACCCCAGTGATGCTGTGCTTGGGGTGTGCAGGTGTCTTGTTGGTTCTGCAGTGTGTTCCTGTGCCCATGTGTGGCATGGCTGGTGGTGGGCCCCAGCCTGCCTCCCTGGTTGTGCAGTTCCATTGCTCTGCTGGGGTTGGGGGGGCTCTGCTTGCACTATGGCACCTCTGGACTGCTCAGCTGGGCTAGCCTTGTTGCGCTATGGCACAACCTTTCTGCTCAGCTTCCTCTTCCTGGTTGTGCTATGGCGCAACCTTTCTTCTCAGCTTCTCCTTCCTAGTTGCGCTATGGAGCAGTTTGTGCGATATTCAGACGTTGGCTGCTTGCGCAATTTGTTTTGCTCCATGTTTGAATATCGTGTCTGTTGCGCATATGCACAATTGACTTGTGCTTGCTCCTGCTGTTGCGCACATTTTGGGCGCAGTTTGAATATCTGGGCCTATAGGTATAGTCTTACCTTTTCCCAGTTTGGTAACACCATCAAGCTTATGAACAGTTTGTCAATCTTAACCCTCTATATGTCACATGCAAAAAGAACTTCAAAGACACACCCAGGCAGTCTTTCAAAATGATATTTTTACTATAATGGATAAAAATATGTAAAATGTAAACAGTACAAAACAAACTCCTACCACAATACAAATAGACTTTTTCTATCTAATGTATTACCTCTTTTCAGTACATAAGTTAGATGTTGTTTCTTAAGAGCCCAAAAAGAAATGTCCCTCAGTTGAAACACAGAATACAGTTTAAAACTCTGTGTTTCCATCTCTTCTATGATGTCATTTGGCTCTTCCTTTTAGAATATCAAAATTATACAAACAATGATCTTCCTGTCAGGAGATATTTTAAATACTGTGACTTCAGCAAAAACTAATTTCCCAATATGACTCCTTAATTAACATCCCCTTTTTGACCTCGAGCAGTTCCTCTTCCCAGGGCACATCAAAGGATTTTTATGACTTTTCATACCATGGTATAAAAATGTTTTTTCCTCTAAAATGTCATAAAAGTTTATGATCCCTATATCCTGGCAGCTGGGTCAGTTATAATTAAGATAAGAAAACAGGAGACCCTTAATTAAGTCTCTGTAGTCTTTTTATTACCTCCTGGTTTCAGGTTAATATATCCTGTAGCTTTCTGAAACCTGAGGGGAGAGGGGACCCATGGCACAGCTGCCTTATGGAGACAATCACACACTACATTTTTATATTACAAATATCATAGAACAATCATAACCAGCTGGCCAAGTGTCACACACAATGCAGCCTTAGGCCCTGTCCACACTACCCCTCTGTAATGTTACAGAGTGCCCAAACTGTTACCATAACGTTTTGCGTTTATACCTGTAATGTTACAGAAGGCATTTTCATAACCGTTGTGGTTTCAACAACGGTTATGAAACCGGTTACACCTCAGTAACGTTGCCGAGCATAGTGTGAACACGTGGCACTGATTCCCTAGCGCGCTCGCGAGCTGCATTGTGGGAATGGGTGCCACAATAGCAGTGGAATCCGGCTCCAGTGTGGACCGGCCCGGTGCCGGTCAGTAACAGGCTACCCGTATCAGTGTGGACACTGCACGCTCCCGAGTTGTATCCATTATGGGGTCTGAGCGGTGCAGTGTGGACAGGGCCTTAATGGCCCAAAAAGCCTTGTCACACTCTGGGGTCCATTTCACATTATTCAGGAACCATTTCTTTGTGAGTTCAGTGAGGGGAGTAGCTAACTCAGCAAAGCTGGGAACAAATCTCCAATAATAACCAGCCAGCCCCAAAAATGACCTGGCATGTTTCTTGGTTTGGGGGACAGGTCTGTTAACTATAGCTTCTATCTTTGAAACCTCTGGCTTGACTTATCCATTTCCCAAAACATAACCCAAATATCTGGTTTCCTGCATGCCCAATGCACACTTCGTAGGATTGTCAGACCTGCCTTTTTGTTCGGTTGGATAACTGATTGTAGACGTTCCAGGTAGCTTTTCCAGTCTGGACTGTACACCACAACATCATCCAGGTGCGCAGCACAATAACCAGTGTGAGGGGTTAAAATTATGTCCATGTACCGCTGGAATGTAGCGGGTGCACCATGTAAACCAAACGGCATGGTGGTGAACTGACAGAATCCTACAGGAGTGGCAAGTGCAGTTTTTTCTCTGGATTCTTTAGCTAGGGCGATGTGCCAGTAACCCTTGGTGAGACTGAGGGTACTGATGCTTGGCACTCCCCAGTCCATTCATCTATTCTGGGCATAGGATAACTGTCAAATTCTGGCACTTAAGTTTCCTAAAATCAAGGCAAATTCTTACACCCCCTTCTTTTTTGTTTACAATCACCATTGGTGATGCCCAAGCACGTCAACTCTTCTATGTTACCCAGTTATTTCATTTTTTCTATTTCCTTAACCACCTCAGCTCTTAACCGCTCTGGTAATCTGTATGTCTTGTCTAATAGGATGAGCATTCCTTGTCACTATTACATGCTCGACTCCTTTGGCTTGGCCTGGTACTGTGGTACAAGTACTATTAAATGTCTTTAGCAAGTTACACATTTCTGCAGTTTTTTGGGAGGTTAAGGAAGCATTCACCTTTACAGCATCAGCTGTTATAGCTTGTGACAGAAAGGAACACACTGTATCAATAACTTCTTTACCCATTTCTGGTAAAATCAGCAAAATAGTTTTTGATGTTTTTTCAATCCATTTCTTGAAGAAGTTAGCATGGTATAGCTTAGTAGGATTTTTCCCATCGGGGTCTCAATCTCGTAGTTAACTGTGCTAGTACATCTAAAAACCTTATAAGGCCCTTGCCACTTCATTAACAGTTTATTTTCTGTAGTGGGTAACAGTAGCAAGACCTTTTCACCTGGTTCAAAACCTTTTTCTTTGACCCCATGGTCATAATACACATTCTGTTGGTTTTGGGCCTCTTCCTGATTACTATGGGTGATTTCAACATATTTTGCCAGCTTCTTTCTCAGGGCACACATATAAGATGTAATAGATGGTTTCTGATGGGAGTTATCTTCCCATGTTTCTTTTATTACATTTAGTGGCCGTTTAGGTTGTCTACCATACAGCATTTCAAATGATGAAAAACTTGTCAATGCCTTTGGCACTTCTCTATAAGCAAAAAGCAGGTAAGGTAAGTATTGGTCCCAGTCTTTCCCTTCCCCTTTTACAAGAATAATGCTCAGTAAACAAGATGGAAGATCTGGAGGCTGTCATGGTACAGTCAGACCTGGACATTGTGGCCATCACTGAAACCTGGTGTAATGATAACCATGACTGGGAGATGGCCAAACCTGGCTACAACATATTCAGAAGAGACAGAGCAGGCAGGAAGGGAGGAGGAGTGGCACTGTATGTGAAAAATGACATAAGGGCCACACAGATCCAGGAGGAACAAAATGGGGGAGAGATACTGTGGGTTAAGCTGGAAAGGAAAATGGGGCCAGCCATCCGCACAGGTGTGGTCTATAGACCACCAGCCCAGGAGGAAGAAACAGATAGGGAGCTGATGCTAGCCATCCAAAGGATGGCAGACAAGGGTGAGGTAGTACTGGTTGGAGACTTCAATATACCAGACGTGGACTGGAGCATCCCAGCAGCAGCATCAACTAGGAGCAGATTTATCCAGGACTCCCTTCAGGGTGCCTTCCTCAAGCAACTGGTCATGGAACCAACTCGGCAGAAGGCAATACTGGACCTTGTGCTCACAAACAGGGACAGTGTGATGGGGGTAACAGTGGGGGAGCACCTGGGTAACAGTGACCACCAGTCATTGTGGTTTGAAATCACAGAAAGAGCAGAAGCAAACCACACAAAAACACGTATCCTGGATTTTAGGGGGGCAGACTTTGGGAAAATGGGGAGATGCTTGAAAGAGGCATTAAGGGGAATGGGACAGGAATCAGGGATTGAGGAACAGTGGGCAGTATTTAAAATGGGGATTATAAGAACAACAGAATTATGCATTAAGCAGGTTAGCAAGAGGAAAAGAAAGAGGAGACCATTATGGTTTTCCAAAGAGGTAGCAAAGAAAGTGAAAGCCAAAAAGATTGCATTCAGGCAATACAAAAGACACAGGCAGAAGGGGATAGGGAGAAGTACCAGGAGAAACAAAGGAGGCAGGGAAGTCAGTAAGGAAGCCAAAGCTCAGACAGAAGAACACATTGCAAAATCAGTGGTTAAAGGGACAAAACCTTTACAGGTACATAAGTGAAAAAAGAAGGACAAAGGAGGGATAGTGAGACTGAAGGGGAGGATGGGAGCCGTGGAGGATGACAACAGTAAAGCTGACATATTGAACAGGTATTTCTGCTCAGCCTTTACTAAGGAAGAGGGGTAATGGGTCTGAAGGGAGTACAAGGGTGAGAATGGTGCAGAAATGGACACAAGTCCTTTACACGAGAAAAGGGTCCTGAAGGAACTGGAAGTAATAAGAGCTGATAAAGCAATGGGGCCAGATGGGGTGCACCCCAGGGTCCTTAAAGAACTAAGAGAGGTGGTTGCTGAACCTCTGGCTATCCTGTTCAGCCAATCACTGGAAACAGGAGGTACCCAAAGACTGGAGGACAGCAGATGTAGTCCCTTATACAAAAGTGGGAACAAAGAGGAAGCAGGGAACTACAGACCAGTCAGCCTCACCTCGGTAGTGGGAAAGATCATGGAAGCACTACTGAAGGAGAGATTGGTGGAACATCTGGTTGTCAATGGACTACAGGACCCAAGGCAGCATGGTTTCACCAGGGGGAGGTCATGTCAGACCAACCTCATTGAATTTTTTGACTGAGTGACTAGAGAGGTGGATCAGGGGAGGGCAGTGGACATGGCCTATCTGGACTTCAGCAAGGCCTTTGACACTGTGCCACATAGAAGACTATTACACAAACTGGGGAATATGGGTGTGGGCAGGACGGTAGTGTGGTGGGTAGGTAACTGGCTGGGTGGCAGGACACAGAGGGTGGTGGTAAATGGCTGTCACTCCACAGAGGGAAGAGTGACCAGTGGGGTACCACAGGGATCAGTGCTGGGACCGGTCCTATTCAACATCTTCATCAGTGACATTGCACAGGATATAGAAGGCAGAATTTCACTGTTCGCTGATGACACAAAGCTCTGTAACAGAGTAGACACACCAGAGGGTGTAGACAGAATGAGAAGGGACCTGCAGAAACTTGAAGAATGGTCAAGGGTTTGGCAGTTGAAATTCAATGCAAAGAAGTGCAAGATAATGCACATGGGGCACAAAACCCTGGCACAATATATCAGTTGGGGGTGAGGATATAGCATGCACCAAGCAGGAAGGGATCTTGGGGTTGTCATCTCTGATGACCTCAAGGTAGAAACAGTGTGACAAGGCATCAGGTAAAAAATAGGATGCTGGGATGTATAGGCAGGGGCATCACCAGCAGGAAAAGGAGGTCATAATTCCACTATACAAGACACTAGTGAGGCCCCACCTGGAGTACAGTGTACAGTTCTGGAGACCATACCTACGTAAGGACATAGACAGGGTAGAGAAGGTTCAGAGGAGGGCAACAAAGATGGTGCGTGGGTTGCATCACAAGTCCTATGAAGACAGGTTGAAGGAACTGAACATGTACTCCCTGGAGGAGAGGAGGGAGAGAGGGGATATGATAGAGACATACAAGTATCTTACAGGGAGGAACAGGGTGCAGGAAAACACTATTTCTAAGCGAAAAAGATGTTTCAGGACTAGAGGGCATGGGATGAAGTTGGAGGGAGGACGATTCAGAGGAAACATGAGAAAGAATTTCTTCACAGAACGGGTGGTGGACAAGTGGAACACCCTGCCAGAGGAAGTGGTGGGGGCTGAAACAATCACGGGATTTAAGAATGCATGGGATAGACATAAAGGAATTCTAGAGGTCAGGGGTAAGGGGAAATAGACTTCTAGGAAAACAAACTGAACTTACAAGCTCAAATGGGCAGACTAGGTGGGCCATAGGCCCTTATCTGCCGACACTGTCTATGTATCTATGTATCTATGTAAACGCATACCCTGGAGTGTGTTATTCCTCGTATAACATGGGTGATGTTATGTTAGAGGTTTACCTAAAGAAAGAGTAAAATAAAACCCTGTCAACGTGCAACTGTGGGTATATCAAGGATTAATCAATGGTCAAGTGACCTGTTTGGATGAATCAGAAGGCAATATTTTAGTAACCCATGTTATAGACCTTTTTAACATGCATTTTAGGAGTTGATAAAAACGCTCAACAAGGCTGTCTGTCTGAGGGTGATAAGGGGAGGTTCTTATGGCAGTGATACCTAGTAGTCGGTATAGCTCTTTCAGTAATGCAGCACCAAAATTACTACTCTGATCAGTAATAATCTCTTTAGGTATGCTCACCCTACTGAAAATTTTGGCAACCTCTGCTGCCACTTTTGGAGCTGTGACACTACACATTGGAACAGCCTCTGGGTATCGAGTAGCATAGTCACATACTACCAAAATGAATCAATTACCCTTTTTACTTTTGTCTAAGGGTCCAACCACATCCATTGCAATTCTCTCAAAAGGCACATCTGTAAAGGGTAGGGGCTACTTTCTGACACTCAGCACAAGAACTGCAATAGGCAGCAACATCTTCATGAATTCCAGGCCAGTAAAATCTGTACAGCAATCTGGCAATGGTGCGATCCCTCCCCGAGTGACCAGCCATAGCACTATCATGTGCTATCTGTAACAACTCAGATCTATACTTTTGTGGTATAACCAATTGTTCTATCTGTCTCTGTGTCCGAGGTTTAACCCAGACTCTGTACAGTAGCCCATTACATTTTCTTAGACATACGCTCACCCTGTTTTGGCTTCATCCCCAGCTGCTTAAAATAACCCTGGAGAGAAACATTGTTAGCTTGTTCTAAAACAAAAATCACAATCAGTTTAGTTTCAGCATTTTCATATGTTAACCCCTTATGTCCATCAGTCTTTTGTTACCACTGTTTCTTCAGGTGTTGTCTTTCTTTCTTGGACTTCTGGATCTTGGAGCTGTGCTCAAACAAGTCCGAATCTAAATCACTGAAACAAAAAGTCTCCCCACTATCTGAGATTTCTTTGCCCAAGCTCTTGTCATCACAGCTGCTGAAACATCAGGATTTTCTCCCTCTTTGATTGACTCAGTAAATCCTGGAAAGTCATTTCCAACAATCACAGGTACAGGTAACTTAGGTACTACCCCCACTTCCATTTGGTGCGACACCCCATTAATAGTCAGAGTCACTTGGCTGGTGGGATAGTATTGAGTGTCCCCATGGATGCAGATGACACCAGTACCTGGTCCTTTTGGACACTATTTTCCTAGCACTTCAATATGTACTAGGGTCTATCTGCTTCCTGAATCTATAAGTCCATTCACAGTCTTATCTCCCACCTTCACGTCTGTTAAGTACTTGCCCCAGTTTCCTGAGGACAAATCTGCTCCAGTGTCACTCTTCTTACTACAGCAATTTCTTGCAATGTGACCTGGCCTACTACGATTATAGCAAATAATGTCTTTGGGTGCAGATCTGTTACCACCACCAGAGTTCTTATCAGACTTGGAGTTTAAATGGAAAAAAAAAAAAAAAAAAGAGCGTCTTACCGGTGCTTGGCTGTTACCTCACTGCTGTGGCGACTGTTTGACCATTTGGTAGTCTTCGGCCAAAGGAACAGACTTTCCCCACTTTCTGGTAGGTGTTTTTCACCCAAAGCTGCACATCTGTAGGCAGGATGTTAATGAATTGTTCCATTGCAAATGTGTCAATAATCTGTTGGACTGTGTTGCCCTCTGGTTGGAGCCATTTAATACAGAGTTCTCTGAGTCGGGTGAAAGCTTCTCGAGGATTGTCGACTGAGTTGTACTTTAGAGACCGAAATCTCTGCCACTAAGTCTCTCCTGAGATGTCATATCTTTTCAGGATTTCTGTTTTCATCAGGTCATAGTTTTCTGACTGTGCAGTGTCCATATTTCTGTAGGCAAGTTGGACTTTCCTTGTCTGGTAAGGTACCAGGCTGATTGCCCACTGCTGCTTTGGCCACTGGCAGGCTGTGGCAACCCTTTCAAAAGTTGTCAGGTGTGCTTCGATATCATCCAAGAGACAAAACTTTGTAAGTTTAATGTCTTTTAAGCTGTTTGTGTTTTGTTGCTCTGCTGCACCAGTGCCATATCCTCCAGCTTTGATAACTTGCAAGGCATCCAGCCATCGCTGCTCCAGTTGCTGCATCTCTTCTCTTCTCCGTTTCTCTTTCTCTGTTTGTTGTATAGCCCACCACTGGAAAAAGGCAGTCAGGCTTTCAGGTTTTGTCACTGTTTGTTCTCCCCTCCCCCATCTCTGGTTCTGGCCGAGCAGTCAGTCTGGACTTTTGTTTCTGCTTCTAGTTTGGCTGCCATTCTTCTGGTAATGACTCCTGGGCTTGCTGCTGCAGAATCCATACCCCTCTGCTATGCTTCCCTGGTACTAGGTCTAGTACCCACGCACAAAACTCCTGGCTTAGAGTATGCACAGCATAAATCCCACTTTGGCTGACACCATCTGTCATCGAGGCACAAGTCAGGAAGCATAGGAAAACCAGGAGCAGTTTCAAAATTTGCAAATAATGTTTTATTTTTCTCAATAACAGCAAAATAAAAAAAAAGTATTCGGTATAACTATTTACAAAGGCAGTACAAACAGAGAAAACAAAGTCCCTTTTCTGAGGGTTTCTCTTAATTTCAAATTTCAGTCTCACTCTCTCTGGAACTCTAGCAAAAGCATTGCTGCTCTTTTTAGAATTCTTTGTCTGGGAACTCGTTCAGACAGCCTGCTTCTCACAGAATGTTCTAGTAAGTTTACAGAATGTTCTTGTAAGTTTCATTCCTTGCAGGTGCAACAGAAAGAACATAGTGACCCAGAAATGACATCTTGTTTAAAGCTCTGCAAAAGGCTTAAAAACTGCATCTCAGATTAACCCCTTGAGTTACAAATAGCTTTTTGCAATGATTTCAACATTATAACTATATACAGTTTTAAACAAAGGGATCCCACTATCACTTATAGTGTCACACAAAGATTCACATATTTTTTTTTTTTAACTGCAGATATGTAAGGGTGAAGAAAAGACAGAAACAGAAAGTGAAGGTAGAGAGACAGCAAGCGTCTGAGAATTGTGTAAACTTCGGAGTGATCAGTTCCGAAGTCTTACAAGAAAATCTGATTGCACAGACAGAGAAGAAACAGAAAAGGAGAAGACAGAACAGACCCTTGTGTTTAAACTCTTTCTGCATAACAAATGGGACAGGGCCTTACTCAACTCTGTCACATCTGTAACACATGTCTTAGTGATGCAGGCCCACACCCACCTACCTAGGGTGGCTTTAGAGGCTTTTTGACCCTGCTTAGCTGCTCCAAAAAGAACAAACAGACTATCTGACTTTCGGAACTCAGATGTCCATTTAAGGTAGATCCTAGCTGCCCATTCCAAATCCAACTTGTGCAATTCCTTCTCCTTAGTGTGAGAAGGTTGCAGACAGAAGGATGGAAGGCATATTTCCTGGTTCACATGGAAGGCTGTGGGTACCTTGGGAACAAAAGATGGAACTGTTCTGAGTACTACCTTGTCTTTATGCATAATAAGGTATGGCTCCTTGTGAGACAAGGCCTGGAGTTCACAAATTCTCCTGGCTGAACACATGGTCACAAGAAACACACCTTGTAGGACATCACATCTAGCGATATGGATGATAGGGGTTCAAAAGGCTCCTTACAGAGACCATTCAGAACCATATTAAGATCTAATGGGGGGGGGGAATCGCAACACCAGACAACTCCTGCTAACTGTGCATCAAAACAAATGACCTCTCTAATAAGTTTCTAGGGAGAAACCCAAGGACGCTCCAAGAGCAGATACTTAGCTTGTCAGTGTACTCAATGCCAAACCTTTCTCCATGCCTTCCTGTAAAAAAATCCAAAATCTGTGGAATTGAGGCCTTTGAAGGCTTAAAATCCATCTCTCTGGCCCAAGATGAAAAGGTGGTCCATATCCAGGAGTAAGCTGTGGATGGATAAGTCTTTCTGGCAGCCATCAAGGTTTCAACTACTTTCCTGGAGAACCTTATTTTAGGAACCTCCTCCTTTCAGGAGCCAGGCCGTGAGCTGCATTACTCCAGGATTTGGGTGTAGAATTGGACCTTGTTTCAGAAGATCGCTTCACAACGGAAAGCAGAAAGGTACTTGCTGAGCTAGGTTCACTAGATCAGAGAACCACTGTCTTTTCAGCCACTCTGGAGCTATTTGGAGAAAGTTTCCTCTTGAGTGTCTTATTTTTTTGTAAGAGCTTTGGAAGAAAAGACAGTGGAGGAAAGGCATATGCTCTGCTGAAGGACCACTCAAGTCAGAGCATCCACTGCTTCTGCCTGTGGACACTGAAAACAACTGAAGAACCTTTGAATCTGGGCATTGTGGCGGGATGCAAACAGATCTATCTGCGGTCAACCGAATCGGGTACTCAGGAGTTCGAACACCTCCAGGTTCAACTGCCACTCTCTGGAGTGAATATTTTCATGACTCAACCAGTCCACCTGAATGTTCAACTCCCCTGCCAGATATACTGCCGACAGAAATAGAAGATTCTCTTCTGCCCACCTCAGGATTTTGGAGTCCTCTTGAAGCATCTCCCTGCTTTTTTCTGCTTCCCTGGTTATGTACACCACTGTGACGGTGTTGTCTGACCTCACTTCTACTACGTTGTTCTTCAACAGGGTTTGAAAGAGAAGGAGAGCTAAGCAGACCGCCCACATCTCCAAAGAATTTATGTGGAGGTGCTGTTCCATTACTGACCACATCTCCTGAATGAGAAGCTGGTCCAAGACTGTCCCCCACCTGTGCAGACTGGTATCTGTTGTAAGAATTAACTCTTGGGGAAGCTGAGGGATAAGGGGAATCCTGGCCTGATAATCCTCCGATGACAGGTCCCAGGCCATCAGCAAACCTGTCTGAAGGGGCCGCATATGGAAGTGAACCCACGGGATTAAGTCTGTTGCTGCCGCCATCAGCCCTAGAATTCACAGCAGACTGTGGGCAGAGGCCAATGACTGATTCCTGAGCCACTGGACTCAAAAACACTCCCTAGTTTCATGTAGAAGACTTTCCTCAGATGTTCCAAGGTCTGAGATGGCTCAAGAGAGCTCTTCTCCCAGTTCGCCACCCAGCCATGTGACTACAGGATCTCCAGTCCTGAGCACAGACCTCTTTGCTAGAGGCAACATCGCTGCCCGAATGTGCAGGTCATCCAGATAAGGATAGACATGATGCCCTACCTGTTCAAGCTGAGCCACCAAGACTATCAACACCTTTGAGAAAACTCGAGGGGCTGTTGCAAGGCCAAACAGAAGTGCCTGAAAATGCTGGCCCAGTACTGAGAACCTGAGATACTTCTGGTGGGACTGACAGATGGGGATGTGAAGGTAAACATCCATCAGATCTATTGAGGCTAAGAAATCCCCCTGGCTGAACGGGACTCCATCTTGAATGTTTTGTGGCGGATGAACTTGTTCAGATGCTTCAGCTCCAGATTGGGTCTGAAACCTAGAGGGATGCAGGCCTATACAGGCGCGATGGTCTGCATCTATCCAGGAGGGGAACCAGGATCCTAGGTGATAGGTTTAAATGCTTCATTAGTAAGCATCTAAACTAGCCAAGGGGGGAGGCACTGAAAAGGAGAAAGGAAATACTAGCCCCCCCAAAAAAAATCAGGGTACTTAGTGAGGTAAACACCAAGACAGAGCAGTCGATAGTGATAAGGGCAGGGGTAAATGGAGAAAAAGACAAAGGCAGTAAGGACAGGGATGGGGCAAAAAGAAATAAAGCCATAAAAAATTGTAGGGTAATGAGTACCAATGCCCGTAGTCTAGGTAAAAAGCTCCCTGAAATGGTGGCCTTGATGGAAGAGGGATGCCTGGATATCGTGGCAGTCACAGAAACATGGTACACAGAGAACCATGACTCAGGTGTCAACATACCAGGTTACACAATCTACAGGAGGGACAGGGAGGGAAGAAGAGGAGGAGGAGTAGCTCTCTATGTAAGGGAAGGGATCAAAGCAACAGAACTAAAGGGTAAACAGGGAGGAGAGGAGGCACTGTGGGTCACCCTGGAGACTGGAAATGGCTCCACAATCTGCACAGGGGTTGTATACAGACCCCCGTCTCAGGGGGAGGAAATGATAGAAGGCATCCTTAGGATGGCAGAGAAAGGGGAGATATTGCTGATGGGGTACCTGAATATGCCAGATGTTAACTGGAGCACCTTCGCTGCAGCCACATCCAAGAGCAGGGCCATTCTCGATGACCTACAGGGGGCATGCCTCAGACAGCTAGTTTTGGAACCCACTCGGGAGGAATCAATTTTAGACCTGGTACTCTCAAATGGGGACAGAGAAGGATCTCTGATCTTGAAGTGGGTAGCCATCTGGGAACAAGCAATCACCAAACAGTGTGGTTCACAATAAACTTGGCTGTAGAGTCAAGCCACACAAAAGTGAAGGTACTGGACTTCAGGAGGGCTGATTTTGTCAAAATGGGAGAGTGCCTCAGAAAAGCATTAGCAAACAGGCAAGAAGGTGGGGTGGAGCAACAATGGGGAAACATCAAAACTGCCATCACAGAGGCAACAAGCCTTTGTGTGAACCAAATAAACAAATCAAAATGAAAGAAAAAAACACTATAGTTCTCAAAAGAAGTGGCGGGAAGGTAAGGGAGAAAAAGATAGCATTCAGGAAGTATAAGGAAACACAGAAGGAGCAGGACAGAGAACTGTACCAGTTAAAGCAGAAGGAAGCGGGGAAGGCAGTCAGAATAGCAAAGGCCCAAACCGAGGAAAAGATAGCCAACTCGGTTAAGAAGGGGGATAAAACCTTTTATAGGTAAATTAGGGAGCAAAGAAAGACTAAGGCAGGGATACTGAGGCTGAATAAAGAGGAAGGTGGTTGGGCAGAGAGCGACAGTGAAAAAGCAGGGATACTGAACGAATATTTCTGCTCAGTATTCACAAAGGAAAAGCAGAGGGAGATACCCAATACATTCAATAGAAGCACTCTGGATAGGGGGGGGTTGCTATTAGTCCTTTCACAGAAGAAAGGGTTCTGAAAGAACTCTTAAAACTGAAGGTGGATAATGCAATGGGGCCTGATTGAAATCACCCCAGAATTCTAAAAGAACTAAGGGAAGAACTAGTAACACCGACTACCCTTTTTAATAAATCACGGGAGGATGGCGTGGTACCCGAGGACTGGAGAAGGGTGGATGCGATTCCCCTTCACGAAAGTGGGAGCAAGACAGAGGTAGGAAACTACAGACCTGTCAGATTGACCTCAGTGGTAGGGAAAATGATGGAATCACTTCTGAAGGAAAGAACTGTTGAGTACCTAGAGGCCAGTGGGGCACAGGACCCAAGGCAGCATGGAATCACAGCAGGAAGGTCAGGTCAAACAAATCTAATTGATTTGACTGGGTGACCAAAGTAGTAGACCAGGGAGGGGCTATGGACATGGCCTACCTAGATTTTAGCAAGACATTTGACACAGTCCCACACAAACGATTAACAAACAAATTAGCCAGCCTGGGAGTGGATCCCATGGTGGTAGCCTGGGTAAAATACTGGCTGGACAACCGGACACAGCAGGTAGTAGTAAATGGAGTCCACAGTGAAGAAAGGAGGGTTACTAGTGGGGTACCGCAGGGTTCAGTCCTGGGGCCGGTCCTTTTTAATGTCTTTATAAGTGACATTGCAGAGGGACTGGAAGGGAAAGCATGTCTCTTTGCAGATGACACAAAGATCTGCAACAGGGTTGATCATGAGGTGGGGTGGAAAGGATGAAAAGGGACTTGGCAAGGTTGGCGGAATGGTCAAATGTATGGCAGCTTAGATTCAGCAAATAAGTGCAGTAATGCACCTGGGAAACAAAACCCAGGGCAAGAGTACACAATGGGGTGAGATACTGACAACAAAATGGAAAGAGACCTGGGGTAGTCATATCAGATGACCTAAAGGTGGGCCAGCAATGTGAGAAGGCAGTAAGGAAGGCTGGGGGATACTGGGATGCACAGGAGAGGCATCACCAGTAGAAAACAGAAGTTGTTGGCCCTCTGTACAGACAGTTGGTAAGACCACATCTGGAGTACTGCGTGCAGTTCTGGAGACTCCATCTCCGCAAAGACATAGACAGAGTGGAGGCTGTTCAGAGGAGGGCAACCAAAATGGTGCAAGGTCTGTACCAGAAGACATATGAAGAAAGACTAAAGGAGCTTAAGATGTATAGCCTCGAGGAAAGGAGGAAAGGAGGAAGGGGGGACATGATAGGAACTTTCAAATATCTCAAGGGACTCAACAAAGTCCAAGAGGGTAGCATCTTTCAGAAAAAGAGATGTGCAAGAACAAGGGGGTACAATCTGAAGATGGGGGGGCGGCTCAGCGGTAATGTGAGGAAGTATTTCTTCACAGAGAGGGTTTTAGATGCATGGAACAGCCTTCCTGAGGAGGTCATAGAGTCAAAAACAGTGGGGGAATTCAAGAATGCATGGGATAGGCATAAAGCAATTCTAGTTGGGGGTAAGAGGAAGTAGGCTGTCGGTTAACTAGTATCTGCAGCTTATCTGTTAGGTAAGGAAATGGGCACACTAGGTGGGCCAAGCAGTTTTTATCTGCCGTCAAATTCTAGGTTTCTAAACCCCCGGATGTCTTGGGAATTATGAAACAGATCAAATAGAACCCTTGACCTTGCTCATTTGGTGGGACCAGTAAAATTGCCCCAATTTGAATGAGGTGGGTCAGAATGTCTGACACCGCCTGGGGTTTTTCCACTTGTTTGGAAACCAGAGATGGTAAAAAGCATCCCCTTGAGGGAACCATTAAGAATTCTATGGCATAGCCCAGGTGAAGGATTTCCAGAATCCAGGTGTCTAACATTGATTGGGCCCATCTTGAGAAGAACTCCTGAAGACTTCCAACAAGGAAAAGGGGTCAGGGATGGGCCCACGTACCTTCATTGTGAAGCACCAGGCTTTTGTGCTGATCCTCTTCCATAGTGCCTGGCAAAGACTCCTCTGTTACCGTAACCCTTGTTGCCCAAGTATGCGCCTTTATATCTCTGGTTACCATAGTTTCAAAAGGGCACTACACCTCCCTTGGGACTGCCTGTGCCAGCCATCGCCTTGAGCCCTTTGGGGTGCTGTGGTCTTACACTGTTGTTTAGATACTGGAAGGTGACCCTTCTTGTCCTGAAGATCTTTCAAGATTGAATCCAGGCCAGAACCAAACAATAAGTCTCCCTCAAAAGGAAGGTTAAACAGTTTCACTTTTGAAGTTTGATCAGCGGACCAATGTCTGAGCCACATGCCCCTCATGGACGACGAAATATGGTAGGCCGAATTGGCTAACATGCATAAGTTCTCCACTGTAGAGTCACCAAGAAAGGTGGACACCATGGCCCCAAACTAAAAATTGCTTGCACCTTCTGAATCATGCGGAACAAAGCTGGCCAGAGTAGTGACCCAGATATTTAAGACTTTGGCAACAATAAATGAAGCATAAGTTGTACGAAGGTTCATGCCATTAGATGCGAAAGCCCTCCTGCATGCGGCATCCACCAGCTTGTCATGAGAATCCCCTATGGCCAGAGAGCTTTCAAAAGGAAGGGTGGTGTGATTTACTGAATTATAAACTGCCTTGTCTGTCAGAGGAGGCGGCGCTTCCCACCTGTGGTATTTTTTCCCCTGAAAAGGGAAATTCCATGTTTTTGGTTTGGGAAGATTTTTTCTCTGATCCACACCTGCCCATTCTTGCTCAATAATTTGGTCACAGTGAATAAAACCTGGGAAACATTTTGGAGCACAGGAATATGCAGACAGAACTGGATTGACATGCACTGTCTCCACAGACTGCTCCTCCTTAGGCAGTAACGACGTACAAGCCTCAGCTATCAAAAAAGACAAGGACTTACTGTCAAACGGGGGGAATTGGTATCCTTGACTTGGGTTTTGTCCCTTCCCCTTCCTCAGATGGGACATCCTCCTCATCAGAGAGCAATTTATTTTAGGTCAGGAACTTCCCCAAGATCCCAGAAATCCTCATCCTGGCCTTCTAATAAGTCAGGGTCGGGGTCTGCTTGCACATCTCATTCCACAGCCTTCTCTTGGTGCGACTCATCTGGACGTGTCTGGATGGCCCCCCCCCCAACCTGAGGGGCCCGGTTTAGGGTCAGGTGCATCTGCTGGGCTGTCCTAAAGAACATCAGGGCTCAAAAGCTCACCCAGGAGCAACAAAAGTAATTTTTGCAATT
Source organism: Neoceratodus forsteri (assembly GCA_016271365.2). NCBI lineage: Eukaryota > Metazoa > Chordata > Ceratodontiformes > Ceratodontidae > Neoceratodus > Neoceratodus forsteri. The sequence continues at coordinate 186,707,828 of CM057451.1, forward strand.
CTGCTTTGCCACTGCCAATAGACGGACCAGGTTCCCCCCTCTCTAGCTCAGAAGACTGACTGGGGGGCCATGAAAAAAATATTATGCTGAGCAACACAATGAGGGCAACAAGAACCCATGCGGAGGGCCTTATCATACTTTTGTAAGTCTTACATCATTTTATGATTAATGGTCTCCGATAAGGCATGGTACCAAGAAATGAAGTTGCCACAGAAAAAAAAAAAAAAACACACATCAAAATATATAAAACAATAATCATTAGCACTATAGCGTGCGGGACTAAAAAACTCACCAATGAGCTGTGAACTGTAATTAATGTGCCCAAAAGTGCTAAAATGGACGTGCACTCTTTCGAGTGGGTGCACGCAGGACGTTAGTGCACTGGTGCAGACGTACATGCACCAGTGAGTGCGCAAATGCAATAGCACAATGTATTTATTAGGATTGCGCTTGTGCAACAGCTTTAGTGGGTTATACATCGCACCACAGGCACACACTTAAAAGAAAGGCAGGAAAACTGCTTGAAGAAGGAGCATGCATCCAGCCCTAATGGCATCCACGCAAATGGAAAAACGGAGGTCTGTGTTGAAAAAACACCAAAAAAACTCTAAAGTATACATAATTCACAAAATAGCTGCAGAAAAGTACCAAACACAAAACTTGAGGCTTGGGAGGCGGGAACTGATGCTAGAGTTGATGGACCCCACCCCCCCAGAGACCCTACACTCCCAGAGCAAACTAAATTTGTACCTACCTGTGGCACCTTTTTCTTTTAAATGGAGACCATTAAAAAACATCCTAATGGGGGGGGGGGGTTAATGAGCAGCTAGCACAACAGATGTCTCTCCATGAGCTCAGTCTCTATGGGACTTTTCAGCATTGATTTAAAGTAATTATTTTGATTTTTCAAAGTGATCAGAACAGATAAAAAGCAAGGAAAATCTATGAAGGAGGAGTATTTGGTCCCAAATTCTACAAAACTGTCTAGCAATGCAGCTAAATCCACCAAGACAGCCAGGACCCCTGCCACGAGTGAAGGCTAAGAAACTTTTACTCTGTTGGCTAAGGAAACGGAGGTCATAGGCTGCGCAGTAGCAGACCAAATGCTGGCAGCCTTGACCCCCAAATCTGATGTGCTAACTGGGAAAATTAATGAAATGATGGCTCAGTTGGCAGGGCAGGCGTCCAGGCTCACAACAGCAGAAGAAAGGGTATCAGCGGTCGAAGACAACATAGAGCGCCTTTCCGAGTCAGTCACACAGCTGAAAGCTGAACTGGAAGAGCTGTGTGACCAATTGGACTACCAGGAAAACTACCAAAGGAAAAACAATCTCCAGATAAGAGGGCTCCTGGAGGGAGAAGAGACACATTCGGTGGAAGAATTTGCGCAAAAGTATTGCCAGAAATACTGGGACTGAACCCAAAGGGAGGAAGGCTCAAAACAGAGAGCCCACCATGCCCTAGTGCCAAGACTCCCCACGGGTGAGCCGCCGAGACAGATCTTTCAGCTACACAACTTTAGCAATTGGCAGGCAGTATGACTCGCATTTAAACAAAACAAGGAAGTGGTGTACCAAGGAGCCTGACTTTACATGCACCAAGATTTTTCCCCAGAGGTTGCAGTGTATCAGAAGAGCATTCAATCCAGTGCTCGATGATCTAAGAGCCAACAAAACTGATTTCCAATTCATATATCCTGTGGTGGTGAAGAAAAAGAAAGAGGGGGCTACCTACACCTTTCATGATACAGAAACATTGAAGCAACAGCTATGAGAGCAGAGCAGTGGGCAAAGGCAGGCGATATCCACCTGCAACAAATGAGGCTCAGATACTGTTTTATATTTGTAAAAAGTGCCATGTACAGTGTATACCTGGAGGCTGAGCTGGAGTCATCTTGCTCTGGTGGCTGCCTGGCTGGGTAGACCCTGATTCATCCTCGGAACTTGCCTCTGGAGTGGTCGGAGCGCTGAAATGTGGGGATCTGGGCATAACAATCCATGGTTGAACAGGAGAGAGAGAAAGAGGCCCAGGATCCCCACAACAGCCTCACATAATGACTGCAATTTTTTCAGATTAAATGTGCTTAAAAGCGCATCCTGATTGTGTGTGAGACTCAGTGACTATCAGCAATGGACACCATGTGGCGGCAGTGATGCAGTCTTGTACAGGGAGCATTGCTCAGCCATGTGGGTATGAATGGAAGAGCCACAGCAGGTGCAAACCCCGGGGACTTCAGTTGATAGACTGCAGGAAAGTCGGGAAGAGAGTCCTAAGAGCCTAGGTAGGTGCTGTCACTATGGACTTCGAGACATTCTGAGGGGCAGCACAGTAGTTGTAAATATTGAATGGACAGCCCGCAAGCCACCCAATGGAGTCAAGGGGTGTACCAGGGTGAAGCTCGAACACTGGGGTCGTCAGTTTGCAGATTGCATGACAGATCCAGCCTGGACCACAAGACATTTTTAGAAAAAGCCCCGGATTTGTAAATGGAATGTTTAGTGCAAACATAATAGATGGTGGTGAATGGCAGACCTCGTGGCTGATGCAGCGCAGTACAGTGCTAGGACTGGGGCACAGCTATGAGGGTATTAACAGATGGACAAGGATAGGCATAATTTATTTATTTAAAAGTTGGTAACGGGAAAAGCACCATGAGCAGAAGCTTGTTTCCAGGTGTGACCCAGGGAAGGGGGGTTAACAGGAGTAAGATCTATACCAAATGAAAATAATACCAAGAAACAAAAAAAAAAAAACGAAAAAAAAAAACCAGACAGGTAATATGTACAATTAAATACAAACTAGGATCTATGTATGAATAGATACAAGTATAGGTACAAGGAAACTATGTGCAACACCTTTGTACCTATGAACAAGAAGCTACAAGATAAGCACAAAATAGCAAACTATGTACAATAAATATAAAGAAAAGTGCAAGCTATTATACAGTGGTTAAAATCATAAAAGGGAGTTTAGGGCGTGTTTTGCTGTAAATTCCCAAAATTGTGTGGCCGAAAAAGATTGTCTGTCTCAGCGGCTCACCTGCGGGGATTGTGTTATAATAGCGCTGGGCAGCCAGTGCATAAACTGGGACACGGAATATAAGGCTATTGGGTGAAGTGAAGGTTGAATCTCGGCCCTCTGGGACACAGCAGTGTGATTGAATCCGGGGTGGGGGGACGTGAATTTGAGGGTACCCATGCTACTTGACCTCTGTGCTGGGTTGCAGCTGCAAATGTCACTGTAATGCGATTTTTAAATGTGTGTGTAAAAATGCAAAGGGGGGGTATGAAACTAAGAGAAGACAGTTGGAGATTGGCTGTGGGGATTAAAAGTTGTCAGAGAGGGGGGGTTGAATGTGAAGGATCATCCATCTGGGGGGTGGGAAATCAGGGCTGGGAGGAAAATGCACCGGGTCTATATTTTATATTACATATATATATACACACACACACACACACACACACACACACACACACACACACACACACACACACACACAAAATAAATAATGCAATGCTGAAGGATATTAGAATGCTGTGTGTCCAAGGCTAATTTGGTGGTGGTGATCTGACCTTGCTCCTACTGGAATTTGGCTCGGGTAAGTAGGGGTTCCTGCGGGGGAGGGGGGACGTATAATGAGGGGCTAAGGGGAGGTGGGATGGGAAGGAAGCTGACGAGTACTAAGGTTTGTGGTATAAATGGATGGACAGGAAAATGGGACCACTGCAGGACAGTGGGGAAAAGGGGATAGAAATTCAAAGACTGTGTTATGATTACTTATAAATACAAAGGAGGGGAGGTATGGATCTTGGCGGAATGTGGAAAGATAAATCCAAAATGGTGGGTGATTTTCAATTTCTCCCTCCATGTCCAAACACAAGGAGAAGGATGATGGAGGGAAGTGCAACAAAAAGGCTTAAAGGAGAGTATGCCTGGAGGGGACTGTATGGCGTAAACATGTTACAAGTTATGTTAAAGGTTGTTTGAAAGGGGAACCAAGCCTATTGTGCGTCCAAGATGGGGTGGGAATGCTAAGGCAATGTAGAGGCAACAAAATGATTTGTCAATGGATGTATGTATATGTAAAGAGTTAAATGATATGCTGTGTATGACCATGTGGAAAGGGCTAGGAATTGATGAGGGATATGGGGATCATTGGGAATATGTGTGCAACAGAGGATGCCTAATACAGGGAGATGAATAATGATATGGTGATAGTGTCATGGAAAATTCAAGGTTTTTCTAATCCCATTAAACACAAGAAGGTATTGCTAGCGCTAAAGAAAAAAACAGGATCAGGTAGCAATGCTGCAGGAGACCCATCTTAGCCTAGAGGAACGCAAGAAGTTGGTGGGAAGCTGGGTGGGCAGCTGCTATCAGACTCCTACAACTCACATAAAAGGGGGGTAGCACTTTTGTTTCATAAAAGTCTCCCGTTCACGATGGAAAGGGTGGTATCGGATCCTACAGAGGGCCAGTACATTTTTGTCCAAGGTAACATGGGAGGGATAACATATGCTAGCGTATACGCTCCTGCCACTTTCGATAGTAAATTCTACAAAGGTCTTCTGAATATCCTGGTCAGGGAACAATTCCCTAATTTGTACATGGGGGGAAGAGGGATTTCAACTGTGTGATGCAGCCCAGTGTGGAACATTCTGTGGGGGTAGACTGGCATGAAGAGGGGGATCTGCCAGTGGAAACAGGATATGGTGGATTTGGATCTAGTAGACACTTGGGGGGGGGGGCAGCAAACCTGGGAGCTAGGGGATATACCTTCTTTTCTAACCCCCATGGAACCTGGTCCAGGCTGGACTACATACTGTATACTGTGCAAGGGGTAGATATGGGGAGATTAGGGAGGTTACCCATGGCCCGATAGTTGTTTCAGACCATGCAATGGTGATAGTGAGGGTACTGAAGGGAAGGGGAGGGCGTCCTACCAGTGGATGGAGATTCCCAACATATTTTTTTTTTGTATTACATATTTAAGTTGTTTTGTAAGAAAAAAAAAAACAAAAAAAAACTTACAAAAGCATAGATGCACAGGTGAATCCAGGTAACAAACGTGAGCCACAAAGATGAGTACCACCCCAATCAATACAGCAGAGGGGACGTAACCATTAGGATATAATAAATCATTTCTAAAGCATGTAGCCCAGGGAAGGTCCCAGGGGGATCATCGCAAACCAACCAGCTCAAAATACAGCCAGTCAGCATGTAGATCAACTGGCCTACAGATCTCCTTAGAGAACTCAAACATAGTTTAGAAAAGCAGTTCCAGAAACTTGCAAAAAGAAACACAAGTTAAACAGAAGCATACACCCAATTACCCCAAACTGGACTGTAATATCTTGCTTTTTTAATGATAAATACTAAGCAAGTCTCTAACACCCCCAAGCATTACCAGAAAATATTTGGGTGGACACAGTACTACAGTAAATATTACAGGGCTCTATTATATATGCAACAAAAAAATTAAGGCAGAATAAACCCATTTTAGTAGTCTCAAATTACAGCCTTACTAAGTTTATACTCAAAAGTACATAGGATCGTGATGTCAATGAATATCTTCACCCCGACTGTTACCAAGCGATGCCTTATACTCTAAGTCCCACAGATATAGTCCAGGAGCCCTCCAGTGACAAAAAGAACTAAAGAAGAGTATTGCAGTCCACCCCAACTCATAATAATGGCACCCATAATGAAAAGGGGGTAAAAGATTAGCTGAAAATACTTCACAGTTTAGTAGCTAGCCCCACAAAACAGTCAGTCTCTATCCGAATCAGCAGTTCCATTTTCTTGGCACAGCTCCTGCTCAACCACGGTGAACACCTTTTTCCACATCTTTCAGATCACTAAACATGTAGATCTTGCCCTTCCAAGAGAATCTTAATCTGACTGGCAGTAATAACTGGTGGGGAACCTTCAGCAGTCAGAGACGACTCCTCACCTCGAAGGATTTGCAGCACTGATGGGTACTATACAAGCAATCAGGGAACATGAAAATGTCCTAATCCCCATATTTTATTTGACAATGCCTCCTGGCTACCGACAGTATACGGTCCCTGTTCCCATTCCAGTGCAGACCACAATAAAGGCTCAGGGAGTCGATGTCTCCACTGGTGCTCTACGGGGGGAATATAGTAAACCTTTTCCAGGGATAGAGGTAACTTGTCTTCTGTAAAACCAAGCATTCCAGGCAGGACCGTACGGGAAAATTCTAAAGCATCCTCGCCCTCTGCGGACTCAGGCAGGCCCAGCACTCTAATATTGTTTTCCACCAATTCCAGACGCTGACATAGCAAGGCATTATCTTTAATCAATTTGGTTGCAACATCTATTGTTTTATTAAGATTAGTCTCCATCTTAGAGACCACCTAGTCCGCGATGTCCATCTTCATTTCAAGAGCCATTACTCGAGGGGTTAGAGTATCAAATTTATGGTCAAGTTCTTGGATCGTCCATACCAACTGTCCCAGTGTAGCGTTAACAGTGGCTAGAGACACCCCCTCCACAATGGCAGTACTAGAAGTCCCTGCCACACTTCCCTGTGAAGACTCTGCTTCCCATGTGCCTTTAGGATGGAAAAAAAAAAACCCAGCAGAAGCAGCGGCAGTTCCTTTTGATTGATTTATTTATTAAATTTTGATAACAGAGTAAGCCCGCTGGGCCGCGAAGGTCCCTTTTTCAGGGGCAACCCGGGGAATTACATGGAATAATACATGGGGTAGCATACAGCACAGGTACATTACACTAGACAGCGAGGAACATAATACATAATAGTTTTTCTTACCCATTTCATCCACCACGCAGGATCTCCATACATAGGTAGAGCAATTAGTGCAAGAGAAAGTGCTGCAAATATAGTTTTAAAACAGCTAGTGTACTGCCTAAAACTAATATTAGATTTTAAAAGTAACCTACCACTACCTTTTATATGTGAGATAATTCCCCCCCCCCCTTTGTTTAATTAGAAGATTGTTTACCTTATGTTAGTAGGTGTGATGTGTGGAACAGCTCTTAGCCTGGCAGCTGACATCTTGCTCTACTGCCCCACACTACATCATCAACATAGTGACCTCACTGACTGTGACATCACTGCTACTTAGGAACAGCAAGTGAGTGACTCCCAGGTCATTCACCTGTGATGTCACTGTCAGTGAGATCATAATGCTGATGATGTAGCGTGGGGCAGTAGAGTTAGACATGTCAGCTGCCAGACTAAGAGCTGTTCCACACAACCAGCACAATATTATCATATAGAATACTTTCTGATGAGCAAAAGGAAAAAGAAAAATACTTCAGAAATAAAAAGTTACAACTGACTACTTAAAATTTGTATTATTTTCCTGTCTGCCTGTTTTGGCTCCACTGCCTCTTTAATTACAATTTAAGGAAAATTTCTCCAGAGCTCTTAAAAAACACTTCTTCCCATGTGGCTGCTCAGCACCCCCCTCCCCCCAACGTATTTAATGACCTCAGAAATTTCGGGAGTACTTGAGAGAGCAGTGGGATGTATACAAGGTAGGAAATGCAGCCTCAGCCCCATCGAAGGTCATTTACTGGGAGGTGGGCAAAGCCTATATGAGGGGCATAATCATGAGTTATGTTGCCAACCAGAAAAAACAGAGAAGGGTCAGACAGCAGGATTTGGAAAAGCAGTTAAAAGAATTGGAGAGGAGGGTGGCTCTGTCCCCGACCACACAACTACAGGGAGAATTGCTGGCATTGAGGGGGCCCTGAATTTACTTTTAAACAGACAGAGGCTATATGAATGGGGGAATAGACCAGGGACAACGCTGGCCCATTTGGCAAGGGGGAGGAAGGGTTTGGCCGCAGTAACGGCAGTTGAGACTCGGGGGGGGGGGGGCGAGTGGAGACTCTAAACGGCAAGATTAGAATCACGTTCACCAGTTTTTACAAGAAATTATATTTAGTAGAATGTGAGGGCGTGAAGGAGCTGACCACAAAGTTCCTGGAGGGCCTACAAATCCTGCAGCTTATAGAGGAGCAAAGGGAGAAAATGGGAGGTCAGGTTACACAGGAGGAAATAGGGAACGCAATTGCTCAGATGAAGAGGGGAAAGGCAGGTGGCCATAATGGTTTTGTAATGGAGATGGTGCGGCCCATTGCAGAAATGGTGGGTGAGGTGACAGAGGAGGGGCGGGTTCCAATTTCATGTTCACAGGCCCTCGTGTGTGCCCTGCCAAAACCGGGCAAGGATCCTGTGGAGCATGTCTTGCATCATTTCAACTCACTCCTGAATTGTGATGTGAAGATATTTGCTAAAGTCCTGGCGGAAAGATTTGAACTTGTGCTGCCACAACTGGTGCACCCAGACCAGGCGGAGTTTGTCCAGGAGTGACTGTCTTGCCACATGAGGAGATTGCTTAATGTTATCCAGTGGGTGATGCGTCACCCTGGACAACAGGTGGTGCTATCGATGAATGCCGAGAAGGCCTTCAATCGCGTAGAGTGGCCCCACCTGTTTGAGGTCTTGGATAGGTTTGGACTGGGGGACGAATATGTGAATATGGTAAAACTACTGTATGGGAAGCCCAGTGCACAAGTTCTAGTGAATGGTGGACGTTTAGAGCCCTTCAGATTATATAAGGGAATGAGACAGGGGTGCCCTCTTTCGCCACTCCTATTTGCGTTGGCTATTGAACCGCTGGCATTGCGTATAAGGGAGGATCCCCGAATTGTAGGGGTGGAAGGACAGTTGGAAGACCAGCATAAAATTAGCTTGTTTGTGGACAACCTCTTGTTTGTTACTGAGCCAAAGGCATCTATACCAGCGTTATTGGATGTGGTTCAGCAGTTTTTTTGGGCACAAATTAAATTTAACTAAATCTGAAATGCTTCAAGTCTTGGACAAAGGGAAAGAGTAGAGGGAAATCCATGGGGACTTCAGGAAGTGAAGACTAGCCTTACGTTATCTGGGTATCAGAGTTGGGCAGGATTTGCATCGGCTGTATAGGTTAAACTATGGGCCTTTGTTACAAGAGATAGGGGTGCATATGGAGAGGTGAAGGGTACTTCCTACATCATGGCTGGGTTGAATAAATCTGCTGAAGATAAATGTGTTACCCTGTATACTCTACAATATGCAGATGTTCCCTATGGGACTCATGAATAAGGATATAAAAGGTCTTGAGAAAGAATTCACCAGATTCATTTGGCAAAATAAGAGACCCTGGATGAGCTTTCAGAGGCTGAAAAGGGGGTGGTGGGGGAGGCTAAGTTTCCAGGACATTACAGGATACTTTTTGGCTATTCGGGGTACATATGTACAAGACTGGGTGCATGGAGTGGGAGAGGTGAGCTATGTGAATTTGGAGGGAAAGGACACTCCAGTGAGATTAGCAACATATTTGGACCCAGGGGGTAAAAGAACATATGGCAGACTTCAGAATAAGAACCCACTGATTGAATGGACACTGGATGCATAGGAGCAAACCAAAAGAAGGAGAGGGGCAGGAGAAGACCTTATGTGGCTGGCACCTGTAATGGGGAACCTAGCCTTTCTGCCTGGGCTAGAAGATGCTGGATTTGGAATATGGGAAGGGGGGGGGGAGGGAGTACGCTGCTTAAGAGACCTGTATAATGGAGGGGATCAGAACGTTTGAAGAATTGCAGGAGCAAAATGGAATACCATCGAGACAGCGATATAAGTACTTCCAGGTACGGGCATTTGGGCTCAGCAGGGATAGGACTATTGGGGATGCAACAGCTATAGGCCCAGTGGAGGACTCATTCTTAAGGGCCCGTATCTCCCCCTAATGGTTGGTAGCTGGGTTGGTGAGACAGGAGCGTGCGGTGTTCCCAAATTTGACAGACAAGGTGAAAGGTCTGTGGGAAAGAGATATGGGGATACAGATATCAGAGGACAACTGGACCGCAGTGTTGGCGACCCACATGGGCCTGCGTTGTGTAACAAATACAAGGAATTGCAATTTAAGTTTCTACACAGGGGGCCAGATATTCAGAAATGCACCAAAGGCTGGCACAAGTCCAGCGCAGTGCAACTCCGATGCGCCATAGCGCAATGAGTGCAATATTCAAAGAATGCGCATGGCAAAATGCACCAGTGCAACACAGCTAAATATGGCACAGAAGCACCACGGCACAACCAGAGATGCACCAGTGCACACCCAGACCTGTGCCATTGCGCAACCAGAGATATGCCACGGCGCAACAGGACAGTCGCCAAGGTGCATATAGACCAGCCCCAGTCAATGGTGGGAGCACAGCAGCAGAGACAATGCATGGGGCAGGGCAGAGGAACACACCCGGGGACAGTGGCAGGCCACAGGTGGCCACCATCAGCAGAGCACACACAGAAATACAGCCCACCCACCCCCCAAACACAACTGCAGCACAGGAAGCAGGTAACAGGTGGCACCAATGGCCGATGGAGGGCCACCACTGGAACCCCCCCCCGCATGCCATGCCCCACCCACCCAGATCCTGGCTAGCCACACACTGGACCATGCTGCCCCACTCACACATGACACACATCACAGACAGCCACCCTACTGCCGTCCCAAGGCACAGCCACCAACCAAGGGGCAGGACACCACCATGCACGACCCGCACACCGACACATGTACACCACACAGACACCCACCACGCCATTGCAGCATGGCTCCACACACCAGCTGCAAAGCAGACACAGACAGGCAGGTAAGCAAAATAACTGTATTGAAAATATAACTATGTATAATGGTAACGGGTGGGAAAGGGTAGAAAAGTGAGGTAAGGGGACAGGGAACAGGGACTGTACATTGGGAAGGGGGACGGAAGGCAAGGGTAACAGGGACATGGTGGGGATGATCTACGGACGGCCACGAGCCCGCCTCCTGACTCCTCCACTTCCGCCGGTCATTCAGAACCATGCGCCTCATCTGCTGGGTCACCTCCAGGGTTGTCGAGATGATCAGGATAATCTGCCTCAGCAGCCTACAATACAGGGGCAGCTGTGACCTCCTCCGGATGCCTATGACAAAGGAATGGACAGGTGATCAGTGCAAGGAACCATGCCCACCCACTGCACAATGTGGAGTGGGAACACCCCGCCCCCGGAGTGGCACCCTGGCCACCCACAGGGGTGGGCCAACGTCTGCCAGCACCCCAGCACGCCACAACAGTGCACAGCAGTGGACGCTGCCGCCCAATGGCCACCCGACTGCGCAGTGAGAGTCGGATGGCATAGGGCACCTGCAGCACCACAGCAACACCAGTGAAAGTCGGGCGCACACCCACCCCACCAACAGCTGGTACACGTGTGCAATGGCCACCCCACAGTGGCATGCACCACGCACAGTGTACAACACACAGCTGCCATGGCACAAGGCACAGGTGGCCATGGCTGCACCCACACCCCTGCTGACCACCCAGTAATGTGTAGGGGAATGCAACAGTGCTTACCTGCCCGCTGTGGTGGTGCTTGCACCTGTCTCGCTGCCACTCCTCCACCACAACTCTGCCCTGCAGCAGGCAGCTGTGCCCGGCCTGGCGCTCCTGCTGTCCCCACCTGGCATTGATTTTCAGGCCCTAGGAATGGAAAAAAGACAGGCACACATCAGAGAACACCCACAGCATGTGCCCACCACCCCACCCCTGTGCACAGCGGGCTCCCAACCCGATATGTCCCACAAGGCTGTAGCGCAGCACACCCTGCAGCCGGCAATGGCACTCTGCAGTGCGCACGCTGACAGTGAACCCCTCTGCAGAGCAAGGCAGGCTGTCAAACCACCTCCACAGTACAGCACTAGGGCACACATGCAGCATGGGACGAGTTACCTGGCCGTGGCATGGCCCCCCTGTGGATGCGTGCCTGTAGCAGCCTCATTCACTCAGGGTCTCGCCTCATTAGGTCTCTGTATTGGTGGCGGCACTGATCACTGGTTCTGGCCACCCCAGTGTCCTACACCAGCCTAGCAGTGATGGCCTGCCAGACCTCCGTTCTGGCCCGCTGCAAGGGCACCTGGCCAAACAGCCCTGGTGCATGTGGCTTCACGTGGGCCACCAGATTGACCAGCTCCAGATCCGACCAATTTCTGGCCCTACGAACACCCTGCTGCACCATCGCAACCACAGCAATCAGTGGAGACAAGATGGTGGCCAGAGGCACACGTGTGCACAATGTGAGCGGGATGCATGCCTCGAATAGACATGCGCTGTGTCCACCAATCATACATTTCTGTGGATGCCCAAAATGGGCGTGGCCTGCCAGGCACATGGTGGTGTAGACCTAAGAAGTCAAAGGGTGACAACAGGTGTCAAGGGCCGCATGAGCACAGTGTGCTGCTGCGCGATAGAGGCTATGGCGCACTGTGCGCCATGGCCCCTATTATGCAGTGGGTGCACAGTAGGCAGTGGCACACTGCCTGCCGCATGTGCACTGCGGTCTTGTATACTGTACATATCCAGACATTACGATGCGACTTGCTCCGGAGCAATTCCATTGCACATGCAACAAGTATGCAATATTCAGCCACCACATGCACATGAGCTCATCAGCCAATGCGCAGTGCATTGGGGACATTAGCATGTCATTACCGTTGCGCCAATGCTCATTTGCATGTGATGTACTATAAAGGCACCTCAGAACAGCACAGGCAATGGACTGGTATTGCAACCAACTGAGGTAAGTTGTGCTTGCTGCTGAGCCCAGCCAGCACAGCAGTGTGGACGGGGCAGGCACCTGCGGTCACTGACACACACGTCTCTGTCCACAGGTAGCACTATGTCCAAGCATGAGGAGAGTGCGGAGCATGGGCCTGCACGCAAGTGCAGGGCCAACTTTACAAAGGCAGAGGCCGATGCCCTGTTCAAGGCCTACCTCAACAGGGAGCCACTGCCAAGTGGTGCCAGAGGCACACCACAGGCCAGGGCTGTGGCCTGGGTGGAGGTGGCAGCATGTATGAACCAGCAGGGCAGCCACCAGCGGTCTGTGCAGGAAGAAGGTTGGCACAGACAAGTGCGGCATAAAGGAGAAGGTGGCAGCCATACATGCAGCCCGGACAGCCACTGGAGGGGAATCTGACGTGCCACAGCTCACGGTGCTGGAGGAGCTAGTGGTGGCCACCATGCATCGCAGCACTGTTGAGGGTGTGCCGGGTGGCAGATTCCAGAGAGGAGGGAGCCCATCACTGCATGGTACGTATGTTGGACCCACACTGCGGGGGGGTGCCATGCATCACTAAACACATCTGTTTTCTCTTACAGTACCTGCATGCCATCATGTGGTAGATGGGGTGCCAGCAGCAGCTGTGGAGGCAGGCCCAGCCATCCACCTCCAAGGGCATCCGGGGGCCTGATCGGCTGCAGCACACCACCGCTGTCCAGCCGGATGGCCTGGGCATGGGGTCGGATGAGGCCCTGGCTATGTTTCAGTGGGATGCTAGCCATGGCGTCCTCTGCATGGAGACCCAGATCGGGGCAGGGTCCAACATTGATGACTAGGGCTAAAAGTTTTTCACAGCTTTTTCAGCTGGGTTTCATGGCCTCCGAAGGGCCAAAAATGTAAATTTTCACGGAAGGTTCCAAATTTATTTTTCAGATATAAAAATATTTTATTTGACACCAGTTTTTCTTAAACGTGTTTAAAACACAGAGATACACATGTAAACGCAGAACAACGAACAGTATATAAGTGCATTAGCGTAGATTTAGTGCAGTACGAACCGTATTTAACTACTTTTATTCTGCTGTAGCATACAGTATGCTTTCAGGTTATCTGGTTTAATGCTGTGCCTTGTGGAACTAAGTATAGCTGAATATTTTGAAAAAGATCTTTCTACACTAGCGCTATGCACTGGCACACTAAGACAACTAATTGCAATTGTGCTCAAACATGGGAAGCATTATTTAATGTCCCACCAGAACTGCATTACTGAGCGTTCGTGCATTTGGAGTGCTTGGCTTTGTACTTCTGTTATGTAGATCTGTAATTCTGCTTGTGCCGTTATGTTGTCATCAAAGGCTGGGCTGTTTTCTAGGACTTCTTGCTCAGTCACTGCAAGAGTAGCTAGCCGAATAGGGTTAAATATGCGCACAGCTTTAAAGAACTTTGATGCTGACTGAAGGAATCATCCTGGCTGAGACATACCATCTGTCATGTACCAGTTGGGCCTTGGTGATCAGATGTTTGTCCTTGTCCAGAGGCAGGAAGGCTGAGCCTTCAGCTGTTTCTAAGAGTGCTTCTATGTACTGCAGGCACTACATAGAATGGTGTCAGTGTCAGTGGCTCGGTAGGTAGCACACTCGCCTGCTGTGGGTTCAGTTCCCACATCTGGCACTTGGGTTAATATCCCAGTACTGACACTGTAGTGCAGCATGAGAGGGGTGCTGCACTTCTGAGGTGCCGTCTTTCAGATGACATGTTAAACCGAGGTCCCATCTGCCTGGATTGGTGGTAGTTCAGGTGGATGTTAAAGATCCCATGGCACTTATCGAAAAAGAGTAGGGGAATTTCCCCGGTGTCCTGGCCAAATTTCTCTCATTCACTAAAAATACCAACAACAACAACTTAATCTGGTTCAAGGTCAGTTGGCATTCATCTGTATCCCCCTCCCTCGGGTCATGCCTGAAAATAGGCAGGATTTGTCTAGTGCACTTACCCGGTCAACAAAAACTAAAATAAAAAAAAAAAATTTTAAAAATCCACTGCCACTCATGTAGTCAGTAATTTTTTGAGCACATGCAGATAGGGTTTTTTTTTTGGTAGCTGGGTGATCTGTTCCCTCTGCTTTAATCTGTAGAAAAACAGACTTTGCTGTCAGTTCATCAAATACAATGTGAGCCTTCACTTCATCCCCTCATATTTTTCCAACATCTGTACTGGGGGGGAGGGCATTGCTGACAACTATTTGAACATCTTGCACAACCGCTTCATTTACTGACAAATTGATTACTTCCTCACATGCAGAGCTTTCTGTCTCAAAAAATTCTACATACTCTGGTAAATGCTCAGTGTGGTAAAACAGCATAAAACCAGGCGTTCCACCTGGTAATGACAGGCATTGGTGGCAGTGCAGTTCTAAGACCCTTTGCATTTAAAAACTGTTTGAAATGAGCTTTGCGTGCTGGACATGCTGTGAAAGCTTTCTTTAGGGCAATAACAAGATCGTTCACAGCACTGTAATTGCGCCTCCAAATGTCCCCCAATAAGTTTAGCAGATGAGCACGTTACATGAACAGAATTAAGTAATACATTTTAAACTTTGTCCCCAACATTTGTACATATACATGGTGTTGTCCATAACAAAAGAATACATTATTTTTATATGGCATCTCTAAATCCTGCAAACACTTGAGTACAACCCGAGATACTGTTTTAAAATTTGTTGCCTCCAGTACAACACAGTCAAGAAGTAAAGGCTCAAGCTTACTGTTATTTTCAGCATCAGATATGTAAGTTAGACAGGGTATTGCGACAATATTTAGAATGCATTTGTCCTGAGCATCTCTGATCTCGTCACAGACAAGCGAAAGAGTTACAGCTTTTGCAACTTTTCTTTTTGTTTCAATTAAATGGTAATTAAATACCTTTGGTAAATATTCAGCTGGCAATCACTGAGCAGTTGGAATGACACCGACAAACTTCAAGTTTTCTTCAAGGAAGGAATGCAGGACGGGATTATCGAGTGTATGAAGTGGAATATTAGCAGCTGTGAATGCTTACACCAGGTTGAAGAGGGCCATTTTCTTTGTCTCTTGCTGCACAGTCTTAGCAGAGAAAAACTCTGTTACTGTGACCTGCTTCTCATTACAGGATGTAGAGTTCGATTCCAGCTTGCGCTTCTTGGCAATATGGGCTGCAGCATCCAAATGACTGTCACAGGTCGCTTTGCGTTTGTGATCTACAGCTACATTGCAGACCGAGCAGAATAAACACGTCACCAGACACATACAAGGTGCCTTTTTCGTATTGTCGGCATCTCTGGCTCATGTAGACATTGCCTGTCTTTGACAAAGGAGAGCAGCTTGATTTTATTGACATTTGTGCTCCGGGGGAGGGGGGGGACGCAAATTGAAACTGCCTGATATGATTCTGCACTACCTGAACGAATTGAATACTTAACTCACTTTGCAGACTAAACTCTGTACACCCGAAAGGCTAAGTGACAAGGTAATAGAAACTGATTGCAAGCAACAAGGGATAGCTAGTGAATCAATTGACGTGCTAAATGGGTTTTTTCAATACCACCGCACTGCAATGAATGAACTTAAAATTAATACGAGGTGTTAACAGTCTAACAGCAGGATTCACTTAGTCAACAATTAACAGTTAGACCATGGTTAATTAATGTTCCCTCAGCACTAAAACTAAAAAAAAAAAAAATAAGGAGAAAATATTGCAAACTTTCACTGGCTTTAAACAAAAATGCTATTTTCATGGTGAGATGCTTTTTTCACAGAAATCGTGCATTCCGTGACAGCCGTGAAAAACTTTTAGCCCTACTGATGACGACCTGACCATTATCCTGGACAGCTTGGGTGGTGATGTGGGGGAGACGCCCATACCTAGCACCAACTCAGACAGCGCGCCCAGTGGCCTGTCAGTGATGTACAGCTGCCCGCCGCCACTGCTGCCATGTGCACCACCACGGCAGTGCCATGTGGTGGTGGTGGTGCATCCGCACAGGCACTGGCTGGCGTACAGGGGCTGGAGGGGCAGCAGCGGCAGTTAACAGAGGACGTTGGGCGGCCGGACACAGTGTCCACTGCCGGGGCACCTGACAAGGACCTACCCCATGGAGACCCCACTGTGCAGCATCCACCTGAGAGGGGGCCTGTGCAGCGCAGTCGTACACCACCGGTGGGTTGGTGGCCCACCCAGGCTCCCCTGGGCGCCGACCCATTGGCAGAGCACACCCGGTTGCTGTGGGCCTCCATGGAGCAACAGGTGCTGCTCGTAGCTGGGGTGCGTGCACTGCATGTGGAGATGTACCAGGCAGCCGAGTAGCGTGAGAGAGGCACTGCACAGGTCCTAGTGGCTATTCAGCACATGTGGGAGGATGTGACCGCAGCCCTAGATCACATTGCCAATGCGATCACGGTTGGCCTTGCACCACTGGCTGCCATAGGGTGTGGCCGGCAGCCCCATACACCACGCAGTGCTATGTCCACCCCACGAGCCCGGTGTTGAGTGACACCCACCCTGTCGATGCTGGGCTCTGCTTTTGGCATCCCAGGCACATATGGTGTGAGCCTGTTTGGGTGCCTACACACCCCTGCACAGACCCCGTCACGGTCCTGCAATACGACCCCTGGGGGGCAGTTGCATACACCCCCTGTGGCCAATGTGCAGCCTGTGGCAGCCGATCGGGCCCGGCGTGGCCACGTGTCCGCGGTGGCCATGGTACCGCACGGTGGACCTGATGTGCATGCCACCCTGGCTGCAGTCTGCCGCTGCTGCTCTGTGCGTGCATGGGTGGCGTCTGAGTACATATCACAGTTGTGGCACCTGCATGTTGCGCCGCATGCTGCCTGTGTGCATGCCTGCCCGGACACTGGTCCATGTGGCATGGGCGTGATGAAAGCGGAACTGCACCGGTTTCGCCTGTGCACCAGCACCCTGCATCTGATCCATGGCACATGCTGGCGCCTAGGTGCGCGCGCGCGTGTGTGTGTGTGTGTGTGTTGCTGACCATTGCTGTGTGCTGTTGTGTGTGGCACTGACACCCCCACACCACAACTCTATGTGCGCTTGCTCATTGCCATGCACGCCCCTCCCCGTGTGCCATACCATTGAGTGTGGCCTATGCGTGGGTGGTGCTCCACCTACTGCGAGCACCATAGTGCTCCTGTGTGATTGTGTCTTAGTGCAGGCATGCCATCTGCTGGAGCCAGGGATCCCTCCACCCACGGGGGCTGCCCACCACCCTCTGGCCCATTTCCCTTGTCGTCCCCACTGCTGTCTCCCTCATTGGCCTTGACAGCTATCCCAGTCTATGGCCATGTTGTGCAGTATGCAGCAGGCCAGGAATAGGCCACAGCTTTTCGAGGGGCTGTACTGTAGGGCACCGCCAGACCGGTCAAGGCAACGGAATCGTGCCTTCAACATCCCGAATACGTGCTCAGTGATGTTCTGCATGCTGGCATGTGCCTCATTATACAGGTCCTCTGCTGGGGACAATGGGCTCGGGTAGGGGGTGAGCAGCCAGGGCCTGAGTGGGCAGCCACTGTCTCTTGTGTGGACAAGTACATGGTTAGCCATGTGTCCTCTGTTGCTGTGCCCCTTGCCCATCCCTGGTGCCCTTGCCAGCGCACCCACCCTGCCCGCCCTATCCCATGCCCTGCTCTGCCCAGTACCCCTTGGCCATCCCATACTAACCCACTAGGTGGCCCGTGGGGAGGTCCCCATGCTTGAACCTGTGGCACAGCACAGAGCTGTGCCAGATGAATGTATCATGTGCGAGCCCAGGGTGTGTGGCACAAACATTGGTTATGCACCCCTTGGCATCGCACACCACCTGGCAGTTGATGCCGGGGTAGCCCTTTCTGTTGACATATGCTATGCCCTCAGGGCCAAGTGGCATGCGGATGCCCACATGGGTGCAATCAATGGCCCCGAGCACGCCAGGCATTCGTGCTACCCTGTAGAATTCTTGCATGGTTGTTGTATGCTCTGCCTGTGTGCTGGGGAAATGGATGTATTCCGAAGCATGTGGCAGCAGGGTATTGAGGAATTGTGTCAGGAGGCATGACGTGGCCGACTGGGTTATACCTATGGTGTCCCCTGTTGGTCTCTGGAAGGTGCCCGTGACAAGCAGGCACATGACAGCTGTTACCTTTGTCTCCACTGACATGGCATGGCTCTGTCTAGTGGATGCCTGCATCTCCTTACTGCACAGCTCACAGAGCTGCCTCAGAAGAGCCCTGTTCAGGTGACACTGGCCCTCAAGCTCCGTATTGGTGTGGTTCTCAAAGGTGGTGCAGACACGGTACCACCTGTTCTGGGCATACCGTCGACGGATCCTTCCATGGCCACGTCACTGTTCCTCCTGCCTCCTCACATCCCTCATTACAGCCTCCATCTGGAATGTAGCGCAGGCCATGGCCCCTGCTGTCCTGTGTTCCCCTGGGTGGTCGGCTGCTGTGGGCTGTTTGCCACCCTTGTGCAATGCCTTGTGCTTTGCCTGCTGCTCCATGTCACTCCCTCTACCACTGGCACACTCTCCTCTGCCACCTCTGTCCCACGCCCCTGTGGCAGCCTGTTCTAGTCCCTCTGTCCCTCACAGGCTCTCTCTCCCTTGCTCCTTCTGTATCCTCCCTCCACTGTCCAGTTCCTCTCTCCTTCACTCTCTCTCGCCCCTGGCAAAAGTGTTGTCTGTGTTCTTGCGCCCTGTCTTTATAGGCTCAAGTCTGCTCGGCGCATCTGGGTGTTGCTCCGCACTTGTGCCATGGGTCGGCAGTTGAATATCGCACTGCACCGCATATTCATGGGCATGCCCCTTGCACATGCATTCATTAGGGTTGCACATTGGTGCACTGTGACTTGTGCTGCATGATGGCTCCTGCTGAATATCACTCTTTGGCACATTTCCACAGTTGCGCCATGCACAACTGCTTTGAATATCCCACCCCAGTTATATTGCCCACCAGCGGTGGTCCACAAGTATCACCCAGGTAGTGTCCCCCATATGTGGTAGATGCAACAATGTGTTGGGCATGTATTTCCATTGTTTCTGGGAGTTTAGGGACTTCCAGCTGTTCTGGACGGAAGTGGCCCAGGAGATTTCACAAGCTACGGGGGTGCAAGTTATGAACACGGCACCCTCTCTGCTGTTTGGGGTGGAAGACTGGGGGGAAGAAGGCTGGGAGCCATACTCCAGAGTCATCAGAATTCTGATAACGCTTGCTCAACAATGTATTCAGAAAGCTTGGTTATCACATGTGCATTCCACAGTGAAGCAATGGAAAGAACCTGCAGTTACGTAAGAACTTACCGTAACAGTAGATCTTCGAGAGAGGTTCCTGAGGTAGGTCTTCACATATAGGATTGCGCCCCCCTGGCGTCAGGTCCACATGGCAAACCTGTAGATATCAATCATCAGCGGGGACCGCCCCCGACGTCAGGCATCGTGACGTCAGCCCGACTATAAAGAGGGTGGTCCCACGCCCGCTCTCCAGTTCTTTTCCAATGGAGACCTACAGAAAGGTAAGGATGAGACCGGAGTAAAAACTCCTCAGACCCCACTTCCACTCTAGTCCCAAAGGACTATAAAGGATGGAAAATAAGGATAAAACATCCAAAAACCTGGGGGAAGGAGGGAGGGAAACTAGACCTACTGCAAGAACCTCTCTTGAAGATCTGTTATGGTAAGTTCTTAAGTAACTGTAATATCTTACTTCGAGAGGGTTCCTGCAGTAGCTCTTCACATATAGGACTGAATACCAAGCAGTTCCAGAGAACAACAAAAACACAGGTGCATCCGGGAGGAGGAGGAGAAGTCGCCATGAGAAATCATGACAGGAGGCCTTGCAAGACTGCAAGACCAAAGCCAGTTCTGCACCGAGAGGCAATGTCCAGACTGTAATGCTTAGTGAAAGTGTGAACAGATGACCATGTGGCTGCTGCTGTGGCCGCTGCTGTGGACACATTCCTAAAAAAGGCAGTAGAGGTCGCCATGCTATGGGTGGAATGGCCTTTTATTGCCCCCGGAAGGGATTTCCCATATTAAATATATGAAAAATGGATGCAGTTAGCTAGCCATCGAGAGATGGTTTGCTTGGATATGGCCTTGCCCTGGCACTGTGGAGCGAAGGCTACGAACAGTTGGCTCGATTTCTGAACCTCTTTAGTCTTGTTCATGTAGTAACTCAGAATCCAGTGCACATCAAGCGTGGGCAGAAGGTATTCCCCCCTGTTGGAATACTGTGGATAGTACACTGGTAATTCCACGCTCTGGTTCAAAGTGGTTTCCGAAACCACTTTGGGTAAAAAAGTAGGATTAGTCCGAAGGACTACTCGGTCCTTATGAAAAATCAAATAAGGTTCTTTACAGACAAAAGCCTATAATTCGGAAACCCTTCTGGCCAAAGTAACTGCGACTAAAAATAAGGTCTTCCAGGATAGGAAGCGCAAGTCGCAGGAAGAAGCTGGCTCAAATGGGGGTAAAGTCAACTTCTTGAGCATGAAATTCAGGTCCCAGGGAGAACAAAGATTCCGGATCGGAGGCTTTAAATGAAGGATGCCCTTCAGAAAGGTTTTGGCAACCTCCAGCTGAGCCAAGGTTTTGCCCTCCACTGGGAGGTGGTAGGCTGACATTGCAGAAAGGTGGACCTTAATGGAGGAATAGCTAAGGTCCGCCTCAGACAGATGTGCGAGGTACTATAGAACCTGGGAAGCTGAGCACGAAAATGGATCCCAGCGCCTTGCTTGGGCCCATATTGTGAATCACTTCCACTTAATTGCGTAAGTAAACCTGGTGGAGGGTTTTTCTAGCCTCCACTAGAATATGCGCAACCTGCGGAGATACCCCATAATGAGAACTCGCTATGTCCACAGGTGCCACGTATAAAGGTGGAGAGACTGAAGGCTCGGATGCACCAGGGTGCCCTGCTCCTGAGTCAAAAGGTCATGGGAAATGGGCAAAAGAACCCGGAAGTTCCAATGTCAACTGTTGCAGCAGAGGATACCAAATTTGGCGCAGGCAAAGTGGAGCAATGAGGATGGCGTGAGCTCCCTCCTGTTGTAGTTTCACCAAGACCTTCTGAATGAGAGGAAAGATGTACAGAAACCTCCCAGTCCATGAAAAAGACAGCACGTCTCACCAAAGAGCACCATCCCCGGGAACGAGCGAGCAGAAGACAGGTAGTTTTGCGTTGTATGGGGAGGTGAACAGATCTATCTCTAGCTGACCCCAGTGAAGAAAGAGATCTTTGACCACCTCTGCCATTAACTCCCACTCATGGGCCCTGGCCACTGATTGACTGAGACTGTCTGCCAGGACATTTCTTACGCCCGGGATGTGGACTGCTGTCAAGTAAAGGCTGTGCTGAATCACCCAGTACCAAACCCTCATTGCTTCTCTGCAAAGAAGAAATTAACAGGTTCCTCCCTGTTTGTTTAGCTACCAGACTGTGAACATGTTGTCTGTCTGGACTAGAAGACATCCCGGAACCAGAAGTGACTGGAATGCCTGGAGTGTGTAAAGAACTGCCCTGGTCTCCAGAATACTGATGTGGAGCATCAGCTCCTGGTCGGACCAAGACCCTTGTGTCTTGTGAGTCCCCAGGTGGGCTCCCCAGCCCAGGTCTGAGGCGTCCGTGGTGACAATTTGGAATGGGACTGAAGGATGGAAAGAAATTCCCTTCGATACGTTTGAGAGATCCTGCCACCAGTGAAGATCTCTCTGAAGACTGTTGGAGATCATGACCTTTTGGTTCATGTCATCCGTCCTCTGGTCCCATTGGACTCGAAGAGACCATTGGGTGACCCTCATGTGAAGCCTGGCCATGGGAACTGTCAAAATGGCAGCCGCCATCAGTCCTAGGAGATGGAGCATGGAGTGTGCAGGGATCCATTGGGCCTGGGCCACTAGAGTGGCCTGAGAAGCTAAAGTCTCGGCCCAATTCAATGGCAGAAACGCCTTGCCCTGAACTGTGTCTACTGCAGCTCCAATACACTGGAGTCTCTGGGATGGTACTAGCTGGGACTTGGAAAAATTGACCGTTATGCCCAGAACAGCAAACAAATTCAGAGTGAAAGAGAGAGAGACTCTTTCAGGCTGGTAGGAGAGGGTGCTGCAAGGAGGCAGACGTCCAGGTATGGGAAGACATAAATGCCCTGACAGTGTAAAAATGCCGCCACCACCTCTAGGCATTTGGTGAACATGCTGGGGGACAAAGAGAGGCCAAAAGGGAGTGTTCTGAATTGGAAATGCTTCTCCATAAAGACAAAATGGAGAAATCGCCGGTGGGCTGGGAGGATAGGAATATGCAGGCGAGCATCCTGCATGTCCAGGAAGCACAGCCACGAATTTGGGTGGAGCAGGGGAAGAAGCCCCTGAAGGGTCAACATACGAAACTTCTTGTACTTGACAAAGATGTTTAGTGTGCTGAGGTCCAGGATCAGTCTCAGGTCGCCCATTATCTTCAGTGCCAGGAAGAAGTGGGAGTAGAATCCCTTTTCTATTTGGTTTGTTGGGACAGGTTCTATGGCCCTCTTTAGAAGAAGTGCCTGAATCTCCTGAGAGACAATGGGGACCTGATCCTAAGGATAGAAGGTCCGTCCTGGCGGTTGAGGGGCTGGAATCTTGCTGAATTCTATCGAGTGACCTCGCTGGATGAGCTGAAGCACCCAAGCTTCTGCGGTGACGAACCTCCAACCATCCAGGTGGAGGCCGAACCTCCCTCTGACCAGTTCCTCCTGTGTTACTGGAGGAAGCAGAAGGAGGGGAAAGGAGACAGGATGTCGAGGGAAGGGAAGCTTTTGCTCCAGAGGCCTGTTTAGGAAATTTGGCCTGTGGGGTTTGAGCTCCAGATCCAGGGGCGCATTTCTTCGCTTGTCGCTTAACCTGGGATTTATCCCACCTTCTTTGGTGTGAAAAGGCTGCTTTTTTTGACCCGTCTTGTATAAGGAACGGACGTCCCGCAAAGAGCGTCCGCTCTCCTGCAGCCCAGTAATGATATCTTTAGCATCACCACCAAAGAGGACGGAACCCCATAAAAGGGGCGACCAGAAGAGAGGATTGAACGTCCTGCACCAGGCCTGTTATACGAAGCCAGGAGAGGTGATGGACACAGATCACCAAGGCTGCCGCTCTAGCCACAGAATCCACCGAGTCATAAGTCGCCTGTAGGGCGTGACGACACAATGATTTCCCCATCCTAACTTTGTCCAGTAACTTCTTCCTCAGGGTTTCATCCTGAACCTCTTGGAGGTCTCTTTCAAGATCCAAAAGAGAAGCTTTTTGAAAGGCGACCATATGCGAGACGTAAGTAAGAGAATGTATCGCGCAAGAGGTAGAAGAGTAGATTTTACACCCAAACTGATCAAGCTGACGCGAGTCCTTATCAGGAGGCGAAGAGCTCAAGTGTTTGGGCTGCTGAACGGTCGTGAGCGGCCGTGATGACCATGGAGTCAGCCTTAGGGCGGGAGTTAAGGTGAGGGATCCCTTCTGGGGGATAATAGGTGCGGTCTGCTTTGCGCGAAACTACTGGTATGGAGGACAGTTGCTGCCAAATTGTGGTCACAAGGTCCTCATGGGGCCCCATCCATGGGGGAATGGGGATACGGTCAGAGGTGGCTAGATCCAGGTGCTCCGCAAGGCGTTTTCTTTGCGGGTCTACCTCTTTGGACAGCCATCCGCCAGCCACCTGAATGGAACGCAGAAAATCTCCGAAAGAGGGGTCCTCCGGTGGAGACTTGGGAGAGTCTTTCAGGGGAACCTCTACGGGAGATCTAGGGTCCGATGAATCTGTGTCAGAAACGGTGTCAGAGGGCTCAGAACCGCTATAAACAGAAAAGTCTGGTTCCGTGGTGCCAACAGTTAAAGAGCCCGAAGCTCTGGTCTGAGGAGGCAGTGGAGAGGTGACCCTGGGGGTGGGTGCTTCTCCCACCGACTGTCTTAACTCTGACAGAAGTTGCGCTCTGGCGTCCTTCCACCAAAGGGGAACAGACTCGCGGTCCGGTACCGGAGGTGGAGGAGGAGGGGGCTGGAAGCTCGGATACCCAGGATACTGCCAGGAAGGGTAATAGTAACAGTACCCAGGATAACCCAGCGTGGAGTGTCCTGGGGTAGGATACCCGACATCGGATAAGATCGCGCTATTAACTCCAAGGCCGGAAGGCCCAAGTGACGGAGGCATGGCCCGCGAGGGTACTGAGTTTCCAACAGAGGGCCGCCCAGGGGTGGGAGGGAGGTTCAGAGCTGGGAACCCAATGGAAAGACCAGTGGGGGGCGGTACCATAGCACCAGCAGATGGAGTCGGATCCGGGAGTGCGCCCAAAGAAACAGAGAGTGGAGGCTCCATGGCAGGATCCCTGGCCAGCAACAGACTCCTGTCTGGAGATGGCGGAAAGTCTGGTGGGTGGGGGAGCTCGAGGGGCCCCCGACGGCAGGTCCGAGTGCTATTCGGCTAATGTAAAGAGCAAAGGATCGGGTGGCGAGTCCCTGGGATGAAGAACCCTAGAGGACGACAGATCGACTTGTCCCTCACTCTGTCCAGCGTCGGGGGCCAAACTGGAGCCTGACAGGAGAGTGGATGGATCCGAATGGACTTTGGAGGAGCAGGCATCCGATACAGCAGATCCGGCCGAGCTAGAGACGGCTGGAAGGCCACCGCTAGACTGATCGGCGGAGGCCACGCGCCCTTCGCTGGAGGCGAGGGGTGTCCTACCGGCAGGACAAAGCGAGGAAATTACAACCTCCAAGAAGGCTACCGCGGCCCCTCACCTTGCCAGTGGGAGGAGAAGAGTTGACCCAAAGAAGCGAGACAGGGCGCCCGAAGGAAGTACTCACAGTTGCAGAGCCTCTCGTGTGGCGTGACGGACTCCGGTCCTGGCGCTTCTCTTTGCTTTTCTTCTTTTTTGGGGCCGGCGACGATGACCTTTTCCTCAGTTTTTGGAGCACCTTTTCCATAGACACCAAGCGTTGGGTCAGAAGATGGGCCTCGAGGTACCGTTTGCACCTGGTTCTGGTCGCCTGGTTGAAGGCCTGGCAGATGGAACACTCCTGGACGTCATGTTTAGAATTCAGGCAAAGGAGGCAGTGGGAATGGTCATCCGCGTGCGGGATTTGAGTGCAGCACTTAGAGCACTTTTTATTCTGTCTAGAAGACATCAATTTGAAGAAAAACTTCTGAGAGAAATATTAGTAAGCAGCAAAGAAAACTTTGACAAAATACAATGTGGACGTTGAATTGCTGTTCAAACGGTACGAACGTTACTGAGTCGATGGCATGAAAGAACTGAGAGAAGCGGCGGACTGTCCCTTTATAGTCGGACTGATGTCACGACGCCTGACGTTGGGGGCGGTCCCCGCTGATGATTGCTATCTACAAGTTTGTCGTACAGACCTGATGCCAGGGGGCTCAGTCCTGTATGTGAAGACCTACTGCAGGAGCCCTCTCGAAGTAAGATCTGGTAATACAGAACTTGGCTCTGGAACGGTTGACATGCCAAGTGCATGGGTGGGAGGAGATGTTTTTCAACAAATGGGGCAAATACCCTGACTCCCTCCTTGGGGGAGAGGCAGCTATGCTTAGACAGGGAGTGATATGATGGCCCAAATGTGATATTTCTGCAGGTGCAATGAAGTGTACTATACCAGGGATGGAAAGGAAACTGGGTCAACTGGACATACAGGTAATGGCCCGAGTGCTCCAAGGGGGGTAGCTATTATGACATCCGGGATGTTAAAGGTAAACCCTGCTTTTTCCAATTGATACATAGCTCTGGGATTTTGGACAGGTAAAGATCATACTAAGCAATGTTTAAGCCTTAGCTATAGTTTATTGATTCTATAGCTTTTTTAGTGTATGTTGAGTTTTTCACTATAAAAAATGTTAAAAGGAGAAAGTGGTAATAATGGAACTAAAATTGTCAGAGAATTACCACTGTGCAATGACGTGATGTTTAAATTGTCAGCCACCAAGCAGCAAAGATTCCCTGGAGCCCCTGATTAAGCATCCCCGCCCAGAAGGACCTCAGGGGAAGTGGCTTCTTGCCTGCTGCCCTCCCCTCATCACTGGTCAGTCACCAAGCAGCAAAGATTCCCTGGAGCCCCTGATCGGGCATCCTCACCCAGAAGGACCTCAGGGAGGGAGAAGCGGCTTCTTGCCTGCTGCCCTCCCTGCATCACTGGTTGGCCACCAAGCAGCAAAGGTACACTCTTCTCCTCCAGGACTTCAGCGGCCCCTGGATTGGCTGTCCGCACTCTTAGTAGGCTCACCATTGGCTGCCTGTCCTCAGCCACTACTTTCCATTGCCTGCACCCGCTAACCTGGTGCTGAGAGCTAAGCTTGGGCACCTGGGCAGCAACTCTCTGAGCTTTTCCCATCTGGACACTGATGCTTTTCTGAGCCCTCTCTCCAACTTGAATTTTTTCTCTCAGCCTAAATTTCACTTTACCACAGAATGGCTCTATTTTGTAATTCCTGCAATGTATCGACTGTTTAGCTAGCTCAGTAATTGGTTAGCTTAGCTAATTTGAATCCTGCATTTACTTATTTATTTCTGCCTGTTTTTGAATTGTTCACTGCTACTGTTATACTGTCTGTGCTCTCTTTTCCGCTCCTGCTATCTGCCTAGTGTTTTCATCTTCCATTTTTTGCCTCTCGATCCTACCTGCAGACATTTAAATTTTTCCTTTTTGCCCCTTGATCTGAACTTTTTTTTCTGCCCTCTACTCATTCTTACTCGTCTATCTTTCCCATAGCTCCCACACCAACCTCTGCTTGCTTCTCCTCCTGATGCCACCCCGGCCCCCTCAGGGTCCCTCCAAGCGATTGTCTTGCCCCTGCTAAATGACCCCCTGCTATTATCCCTGTCTCCTTCTCTTTGTCTAATCCCCGCCCCCCAATTTGGCTTGTCTCCCAGCACTTTTCACATTTTTAACTTATCTCCTTTTCTCTCCCCCTCCTCAGATTCCCTGGAGACCCTGATCAGGTGTCCTCTCCCAGAAGGACCTCGGGGGGGGAAGCAGATTCTTGCCTGCCACCCTCCCTGCATCACCGGTCAGCCACCAAGCAGCAAAGGTACACTTTTTTTCTCCGGGACTCCAGCGGTCTCTAGATTGGCCGTCTGCACTCGTAGGAGGCTCACCGGTGCTGAGAGCTAAGCTTGCGCACCTGGGCTGCGACTCTGTGGGCTTTTACCGTCTGGACACTGGCGCTTTTCTGAGCCCTCTCTCTAACTTGAATTTTTTCTCTCTCAGCCTAAATTTCATTTTACCACAGAATGGTTCTGTTTTGTATATCCTGCAATGTAATGACTATTTAGCTTGCTCAGTAATTGGTTAGCTTAGCTAATTTGAATCCTGCATTTGTTACTTATTTATTTCTGCCTAGACTGCCACATTTTTGAATTGTTTACTGCTACTGTTATACTGTCTGTGCTCTCTTTTCAGCTCCTGCTATCCGCCTATTGCTTTCATCTTCCATTTTTTGCCTCTCAATCCTATCTGCACACGCTTTAATTTTTCCTTTTTGCCCCTCAATCTGAACCGTTTTTTTTCCTGCCCTCTACACATTCTTACTCCTCTACCTTTCCTCTAGCTTCCACACCAACCTCTGCTTGCTTCTACTCCTGATGCCCACGGCCCCCTCCCAGCGATTGTCTCTCCCGTTATTCTCCCTGTCTCCTGCTCTTTGTCTAATCCCCGCTCCCCGATTTGACTTGTCTCCCAGTACTGTTCATCTTTTTAACTTATGTCCTTTTCTCTCCCCCTCCTCAGATTCCCTGGAGCCCCGATCGGGCATTGCCACCCAGAAGGACCTTGCAGGAAGTGGCTTCTTGCCTGCCGCCCTCCCTGCATCACTGATCGGCCACCAAGCAGCAAAGGTACGTTCTTCTTCTGTTGGACTCCAGTGGCCCCTGGATTGGCTGTCTGCACTCGTAGAAGGCTCACCATTAGCTGCCTGTCCTCAGTCACTGCTTTCCATTGGTTACGCCTGCTATCCCGGTGCCGAGAGCTAAGCTCGGGCACCTGGGCTGTGACTCTCAGGGCTTTCCCCATCTGGAGACTGGCGCTTTTCTGCACCCTCTCTCCAACTTGAATTTTCTTCCGCCCTCCCACCTCCTCCCCGACTCTCTTTAAATATGCTTTTTCCCATTGATTTTCCTCCCTCCTTCCAATTGGTTCTTTTCTTTTTGAAATCCTTTCTACCTTAAAGGCACCACTCCTTTCAATTAACCCTCCTGGCTCAGCATAGAACCTGTTGTTCGAAGTGCAATTAATCTAACTAGCACCCTGTCCAGCCTACCCGTTTCAACTATAAAGTCTACATTGTTGCCTCTTGTGGCTGTCTCTCTTGTAGGCACCCTCCTTACAGTTGAGTTCTGCACCTCAATTCTTGCCTCAGACCAAGCTGATCTCAAACAATTTAGTAAAACCTCCAATCACCCCCATTTCATCCCTCCCCCACCGAGATGGGAATGTACCCTACTCGAACCCCTCACGCTTGCATTTCTCCCTAACCAAGAGTGTCACCTACTTGGCTTTTTCCTTCATTCTCTCTCTTTCTCGACTCCATCTCTTGGCATCCAGTACTCACAGTACCTTCTTTTCCCTGTTACTTATGGGTGGTGATACTGAAACAAACCCTGGCCCCATTAATACCCCGATCACGTCAATCTCTGGCATCTGGGCTAGTGTTTCTGGACTAAAACTTGCACATATGAATGTCTGCAGTCTCCTAGCCAAATTCCCTGATTTAGAGGCCTGGATTTCTCTTCACAGACCCCATGTACTTTGCCTTACAGAGACCTGGCTGAAGCCCCAGCATACTAACGCCATGTTTCAACCAGTGAGCTATACCATTCTGAGCAAAGACAGATCTGGCAAAAAGAAGGGTGGTGGTGCTACAATCCTTGTTAAGAACCCCCTCTCTGCCTGCACCACCCTCTGTGCAGAAAATGACTCTCCCAGTGACTGGCTCATTGTGGAAATCACTCTGGGCTCAACAAAGAAGCTATACCTGAGTTGATGTTACAACCCCCCGAATGGCAGCGTTAATGGCCTCCAGGGCCTGCTCTCTGGCTTAGGATCTCTCTTCCCCCTGCTAGGGAAACTATCCTCTTTGAGGACTTCAACCTAAATTGGCTGGGTCCCCAAGAACCAGACTTTGTTAACCAGCTCAAGCAGCACAACTAGGTTCAAATCCTTACCCTCCCAACCCGACTAAATCATCAGACCTCTACACATTCTCTAACTGACTGGGTGACAACCAGTCATGGGGACCATATCCTTCACACTGGTACACTATCAGACTCGTTAAGCAACCACTCCCCTACCTATGCAATCTAAGTATCTGTCATTCTACAATTTCAATCACCCTGACACCTCAGCACTGCTGGAAGATGCTGGGGACTTAAACTGGGAGGGCCTCTATGTGCTCTCGGACATAACCATTGCTGTCACTCACTTTACTAGCATTCTCCTAGACCTACAAGACAGTCACTTCCCAGTAACTACTAGGAGAGGTCATGGCGGGTGCACCCGTTGGATCACCAAGGAACTCCTCTCCCTCATGAAAGAGAGGAACCGCAAGTGGATTGCTCATAAACTGACCCCTTCCCCACTCTGTGAAGCAAATACTGGTACTTACGCAATTGTTGCAAGTACCTGACCCGCACCCTCAAATGGGATTATGACACCCACTTGCAGAGGGAAAGCTTCGACAACCTCAGAAAATTCTGGAACTCCATCAGCTACCTTCTCATCTCTCGCACCAACAGCCCCAAAGTACATCTAAGTTCCCCATCTGGCTTCCTTACCAACCCCACTGAGGTTGCCAACTCCTTTAACCTTAAATTCACTGACCTGTCAGCCCTCCTTAGCAATCTCCCTACTCACAATCCCTCCAACATGCAGTCTGGCACCTCCACCCACTAGGCTCCCCACCCACCCTGCCACCAATCAGTCCCCTCACCAAGGGCCCTCCTCTACCCCCATGGTTTCTGTCCCCACACCTGTTTCTATGCCCCCACACCCCCCTTTCTATTTCAAGATCATCTCCCATAAGGACACTCCCAAACTCCTCCAGAGCCTCTCCCACCTGGGTAGCCCAGGCTCAGATGGCCTCTCCCCTGCATTCCTCAAAATTGTGTCCCCAGCAATCACAAAACCCTTCACCTTTATTTTCAATCTTGCATTGACAACCTCCTCTATGCCTCTCCCATGGAAATCAGCCAAGGTAATTCCCATCTTCAAAACTGGTGACCCCCTCTCCTCTGACAATTACCAGCCAATATCTATTCTCTCCCACCTCAGTAAACTCCTTAAAAAAGTGGTGCACCAAGCACGACAATTATCCGAGTATCTCACCAAGCACGATATCTTATGTAGCCAGCAATATAGCTTCCGCAGGCACCACAGCACCACTACTGCCCTAGCCTTATTTACCGACCATATATTTACCAACATGGATCAAGGGTGTGCCACCAGCGCCGTGTTTGTAGACCTGTCAAAGGCTTTCAATCTGGTAAATCATCCTCTCCTCCTCTCCAAACTGAACCTGATCAGTTCCTCTGAGGAAACCACACACTGGTTTCAGAGTTACCTTACTGACCGTTCTCAATTCATATGCATTGGCACAGCCACCTCTCTTACCCAACCCATCGCCAGTGGGGTTCCCCAGGGCTCCATTCTGGGTTTGCTACTCTTCACCATTTTTGTCAATACCCTTGCCTCAGATAGCCTCTCCTTCAAATCCTACCTCTATGCCGATGACCTGGTTATCTACCACAGTGACACATCCCTTCCCCTCATATCCTCTGTCCTCACCCAGAACTACTGCACTGACCACTACCGATTTACTGACAACCTGATGCTGGTTAATGCCAAAAAAAAACAAGGCAATGCTGTTTGAGTCTAAACCTTACCTTGCCAGAACACTCAAAACCAATTCTTCTCTCCTGATTTACCCTCCTAGTGGCTCTGCCCTTGAAATCATTCACTCCTTCAACTATCTGGGGTCATGCTGGATCCACCTCCCTTCACCAATGACATTAACTTAATAGTTCATAGGATAAATCAGAAACTCACTGGGTGTACCACATCAGATCCTTCCTGACTGTGGAAGCTCACCTGGCTATTGCTAGAGGAACCTTCTCCCCATTTTGGACTACTGTTCCCAGTCTACACTGTATCTCCTCCACCTTTGGTCCAAGACTCATGACTGTATATAATAGCATTTGTTGGTTCACCCTCTCCACCACTTACTCCACACATCACTACAACCTTTACCACCCCTAAACTGGCTCTCCTTGCAAGGTCACTTTGACTTTACCCTCGGCTGCCTCACTGATACTTGCATCAAGAATGGCCCAGCTTCCCCTATTGCCTTCTTCAAGCCCCACACCACGCCGAGAAGTCTCTGATCCTTTCTTGTCCCTCCCTGGAGACTCGCCAACCACCACAAGTATGGGTGGAAAATACTATCAACTGTGGTTGCCTACTTTGGAATAGTCTGCCTGCCCCTTCAGATGGTCCAACAAACATCATGCCTTTAAACTTAAGTTTAAGTCCTGGCTCCTTGCTAGGGACAGTTGCACCTGTCCCTCAGGTAATACCACCACCCAACTCTCCTTAGGCCTGTCACCTAACTCCTTTCCCGATCTTGCTTGGATATTAGTCAGTTAGTTGGTCTGGATATGATTGGGGGGTAAATGTGGTATATTTGTTTGCCAAAAGTTGCCTGTACTTGTATATGTTCTTATGGTTCTCACTGTCTGCTTGTCTACGACTCTCTATATTTGTATCTGATTTGTACTTTCATTACTGTTGATTCTCCTGCCTATTGTATTGTACATTGCTGTTTGCCAATTGTTGTTTCTGCTTTGGTCTTACTGTTATTTTGTTATCTGCTTGTGCCTTTTTGGCCTGGGTCATGCCTGAAAATGGTCCCTGGGACCAGAGCACTTTACCTGGTTAACAGTCATAAATAAACAAATGTTTACAAATGCAAGACTAATGACAGATATAATGAAATGTTGTGAACAATCTGTACTGTGGAAATTAATAAAAATATGAAAAAAAAAACACCCTAACAAGGCAGAAGTGCCTCCCAATCCACACAATGAATGAGAAAAAAAGATTATTCAATTTGAAAGCTGCAGCACAATTTTAATTTAGGGGTGCTCCATGAAACAGGCAGTTCCAACCTTCTATGCAGAATTGCAGCCCCAAAGGAATCTTGAAATCTTGAGAGAAGGTAAAGTAGCTCTGTCCCCTTTAAATAGCACAGCTAAACTGGGGAGTTGCTGCTACTTGGAATCCTCATGTGCCCAGCATTCCAAAGCTTGAGCTGTGCCATTCCCCTGATAGGGGTGCACTATACCCAGTTGTTATGATTGCCCATTGACAGTGTGCAGCGCTACAGAAATGAGGGTTACTCACCTGTAACTGTAGCTCTAGGAGCGGTATATGGTGCACATCCACACTTAAGCAGTCTTCCTTTCCCTTTTAATTCCAGCCAGAATGTCTTCAAACTAAGCTCCTCCCATCCACCTGGGTGATATACTCCTTGGTACAGCCCCGTGACATCAGATCTTGCACACTGGAAGCAGGGAACTCGTGTGCCACTTGCTTGGGGAGGTCGGGTGGGTCATGTGGATATGCACCATATACCACTCCTAGAACTATGGTTACAGGTAAGTAACCATCAATTCTTTTTCTTTTTTTATTTAGTACACTTTTTGCCCCTGCTCCCGACTGCATTCTGCTTCATCCTATGCCTACTTCGCTCTCCTATTGTTACTGCCCTACCACCACTGATACTCCCTGGATTTCTCCCCAGGGTGGGGCCATGGCACCACTGTCTGCTCGTCTACGACGGGGTATGGTGTCAGCGAACCGGCATTGCCTCCCTGGCTTCCCCCCCGGGGTGGTTCGGGGCTTGCAGCTGCCCATGGAACCATAATGTAATCGGGCGTGGAGGAGTGGCAGAGAGCTATGAAGGCCAGGGCGAGGGTGCAACGTCATCCATCGGGATCAGGATTTGTTTTGGGGATGTTTTCTGAGGCGGGACATCCAGCATCCGCTCTCTCACTAGTTTGGACATTGGTTACTGCAGGCCCTCAGCCTCCTAGGGTCCGCCAAGTGCTGAACGTATTCCCATCCCTCCCCTCAGGGAAGGAGAGCAGTCCTTGGGATGCTCCATCCTTCTCCCCCCGGCCGGCCCTACGATGACCCAAGTCCATTCTCGAACCCTGGTTGCCGGTGTCGCAGATGGAAATCCTACCACTGTGCCGGTGGGCCGGCTGTGTAACCATAATTTCTAGAGGCTTGGACATAGTGTACTATCCACACTTAGGCAGACTCCTAGAAGTTTTCCTAGAGGACAGGACAAGGTGCACACCCCTATCTGGCAAACAGGGATTGCAGAACTGCGGTCCCAAAACCAGCATCCTGGCATGACTCAAGGTTGATGTGGTAGAAAGAACTGAAGGTGTGTGCTGACTTCCAGGTAGCAGCCCTGCAGAGCTCCTGGATAGGAATTTTCCTGGAAGCAGCCACTGAGGCAGCAGTATGTTTAATGAAATGAGCCCTAGGCCCTACAGAAGGCTCCCCACCAGCCAACTTATAGCAGAGGTCGATGCAGGAGACAATCCACCTGCCAATCATTTGCTTAGCTGCCTGTCTACCAGGTGCAGCATATGTTAAAAACAGCTGGTGAACCACTCCCCAAACTCCAGCCGTGCGCTCCTTGTAATAAGTGAGTGCTTGCCTCAGGTTCAACATGTGGAGCCTGTGCTCAGCCTCCACGGCTGGAGTGGTGAAGTACACCGGGAGATTAGTCACCTGATTAAGGTGAAACTCCAACACAACCTTCAGGAGGGACTTCTGGTGGAGGAGGAGGACAATCCTGTCCTTGTGGAACAACAAATGTGGAGACTCTGCCAAAAATGCCTGGAGCTCACTAATCCTTCTGGTGGAGGTGATAGCCACCAAGAAGACAGTCTTCCATGAGAGGTGTGAAATCTCACACCTGTGCATTGGTTTGAATGGCTTGCCCATGAGCACTGCCAAGAACAGCAACAAGTCCCAGTGTGGTGGTTCATGCACCGGTGGGGACAGGTGGTCGAGGCTCTTAAAGAAGCACCTGACCACCTTCTCCTGTGCCGTCGGCATACCAGCCCGCACCCAGTATGCAGAAATGGCTGCCAGGTGCACATTGAGGGCTGCTGACTTCAGGCCCAACTGACAGAGGGACTATAGGTAATCTAGAATGCTAGCCAAAGGGTAGACCAGGAGATATAGTTCCCTGCCCTGGCACCAAAACCTCTTACACTTGAAGGCATAGCACTGGCAGGTTGACTCTTTCCAGGAGGCCTCCACAATGTGGAGAACCTCTTCAGAGAAACCCAAAGCCTGGAACTCTAGCCATTCAAAAATCAGGCTGTTAGTTGCAGGGACTAAAGGTTCAGATGCAGGACCTTTCCCTTGTGACAGGAGAGCAGGTCAAGGCATAGGGGCATTGGCCACGGAGGCCTGCTACTGAGGCTGAGAAGATCAGAGTACTAAAACTGGCATGGCCAGTCTGGGGCTACCAGGATCATCCACAACTTGTCCCTCTGCACTTTGACCAACACTTTGTGGATCAGGGAAAGGGAGGGAAGGCATAAAGGAGGCCTGGGGTCCAGGGTCTCACACAGGCATCCTCCACCAATGTCCCACATTGTGTGGGGTGGGCTCAAAAGAGTCTCATCTTTGCATTCTCCCTGGAGGTGAACAGGCTGACCATGGAGTGCTCCACTGGGAGAATAGGTGGTTCACCACCTCTTGAAGGGAACACTCGTGAGACGCCTCGCCCACTTGGCTGATGGCGTCTGCTAGCTGGTTGGAGGCTCCTGCTACATAAATCTCCAGGCGATCGGCACCCAAGCTGCACATGAGGATCAAGGAGCGGAGGGCCTCCCGACACAAACTAAGGGAGTGCATTCCACCCTGCTTGTTCAGGTAGTACATGGTCATGGTTTTGTCCATCTGGACCTGTGCAACTTAACCCCGGAAAATGGAGCGAATTCCAGCAGAGCAAGGCGCACTCCACAAAACTCCAGCAGGTCGATCTGGTAACAGGACTCCCTGGAGGTCCACAGCCCATGGGCCCTGTGGTCCCCCAGGTGTACTCCTCATCCCACCAGAGATGTGTCAGTTGTCATGGTGACTGTCGGCTCTGGGCGACTGAATAGGACTCCTTCCTCCAGATATTCCGGGATGAGACACCACTTGATGGCGTCCCACATCAGCTGAGTTACCATGACTGGCTGGTCCAGGTGACCTAGGCACTGGTGAGCCTGCTCCCACCAAAGGTGGTGCATCCACCAGCAGGCCCATCTGATCATGCTGCTGCAGGATGCCATGTACCCCAGCAGCCGCAGGAAGTCCCAACCAGGGCATGAGCGCCCAACCTGAAATGATCGAGCAAAGGATTTTAGATCCGATGCCCGGTCCACAGGGAGTCAGGCCTTGGCCAGGAGGGAGTCTAGCTCTGCCTTGATGAAGTGGATAACTTACAAGGGGTAAAGTTCGTACTTGGCTGGGTTGACCAGAAGACCCAAGTTTCTGCAGGTGTGGGTGGCCAGGTTCCTGGACTGCTCCACCACCTCCCTGGATGGCTCAGCTATCAGCCAGTCATCCAGGTACGGATAGACCCAGCCTCCTCAGCACCGCAAGAATGCTGCCACCACTGCGACACACTTGGTGAAAACCCTGAAGGCTGAGGAGAGGTGAAAAGGCATGACCTTGAACTCATAGAAACCCTTCCATGTGGAACTGTCAGTACCACAAGTGGGAAGGATGGACTGGAATGTGAAAGAAGGTGTCCTGGAGGTCCAGACAGCAGAACCACATGCCCTGCTCCAGGGATGGAATGATCTGGTTCAGAGCGACAATCTGGAACTTGCACTTCCTCAGAAACTGATTGAGATTGTGAAAATCGAGTATGGGGTGCCAGCCCCCCATTCGTTTGGGGACCAGGAAGTACCTGGATATGAATTCCTGGCTGGCCGTGGCATCCAGGACACAAGCTATGGCTCCTTTCTCTAGAAGCTGAGTGATGTTCTCCTTGAGGACGGGCAGCATGCCCTGCAACACCATGGACTCTTCTGGAGTGCTGGTTCGGTATGGCAGAAGAGCATTAAAGTTGAGAGGCAAACTGCTGCCCACCACTTCTAGCACCCATTTGTCTGAGGTGATGGCGGACAAGGTGTGCCAGAAATGGCAACCCCCCACAGAGAGCTGAAGCAGGGACTGGATGGGTAGGAGGCAGACACCTCAAAACCCATCACTGAGCAGCCTTGAAGGGGGCACAGCACGGCTGCTGGAGGAGCCCCACCACCCCAATCACCAGGCTTCTTGGAGCTCTGGCTGGCTAAATTGCTTAGGTTATAAGACCTGCGATTGCCCCAGCTGGGGCTGCTGCTGTTTGGGCTGCTGAGACAAAAAGGGTCAAACCTGAAAAGGCTTTTTCTTCAGCTGCTCTCTCGACTGGTCTTTCTGTGAGGACGTCAGCACTGAGGGTGGCATTTGACTTTTCAATCCTAGTAAAGTGCCCATCCACCCAGGACCAAAAAGGTTGGTGCCCAAGAATGGGGATAGCAATGACCAAGAATGGGGACAGCAGCCAATTTCTGCTGGGTATCCACTGTAAAGGTGGAAATCCACTGCCAGGCCCTTTGACCCATTGCGATGGCTGCTGCCATGGACCGGGTGCAGGAGTTGCCGATGTCCAAAGCCATCTGAAGCTGGGGTTTGGCCAGTACTCAACCTTTGTCTCTGACCACCTTAACAGCTGACTGCAAATGCACAGAAAGGTGGGGAAGGACATGATCAAGGACACCCATTAGGGCTTAACCGAAACTGGCCATCATCAAGGCATAACTCACCTGACAGAGACCTAGGGAGGACACAGTGTAAACTTTCTTGGTTGCATGGTCCAGCTTCTTGGACTCCTTGTCAGGGGGCTTGTCCATATTCCCAACATTGCTGGTCTTGAGGAAAATGGAGTTGGCCACCAAGCCCTCGAATGAAGAGTGGTCAAAGAAACCAGATAGGGAACTGGTCAGGACCACATACTTGTGGACCATACAGGCCAAGGGCACCATGCAAGTCCCAGGATAGCCTCCACAACTGGGAAGGCAACCCCTGGGAAATCATCCCAATCCAGTATTTCTGTGAGGGGATACTTGGCCCGCCTCAAGACTGGCTTCAATGGGATCTCCACAGATTTGGAGAGCATTCGGAGCAAAGCCCCGAAGGACATCGACCTGTATTTGGTGGTCTGCTTTTCAGCCTAGGCTCCTCCAGGATTGCAAGGAGGACCCACTGGAGTCTGAAGACTCCTCAAAGACCGTCCTCAGCCACTTCTCACCATGAACTACCCTGGATTCATCTGAGTGGATAATCTCAACTGACAGCCACCTGGGAAGGCTGGCTGCCGAGTGGGAGGCCTTAGCAGGGGCTCCCTGTAATGGTTGCCTGGGCAACAGTTCCACCCGAACTGGTAGAGAGGCCAGCACCAGAGACACCAGGTGCAGAAGGACCGGGGCCGGGGCCACCTGTGCCCAAGGACCCACTTTTGCCACATCAGCTATTCATAGCACTGGCACAGCCCACAACAGAGTCTCTCCTCATTCAAAGAAGAGGAGTGCTGGTAGCGCTTCTGGGCAAAGGGTTGAGATCAGGAGCACGAGGAGTCCCTCAACCGCGATCTCGATTGACTGGAGCATCGATGGTGAGGAGAAGGGGCAGAGGGGCTGTGTAGAGAACAGGCACCAGCCCTACTGTGAAACCCCAGAAAGAGGTTAAATCCAGGGAGGAGACACTTTGGAGCACTGACTGCTCCCAGCCCTCCTGGGAGAAGGTCAGAAGGGCCAGATTCCTGTAGAACAAGTCATCCTTGATCCCCTCAGACAATGTGTTGACGGGCTCGAGAAAGATCGCAACTGCCTGGTCGACCTGTGTCACGGCCAACAAGTCCGATGGGGCACCATGGGCTAGCAGCTTGGCCTTCAATGAGCACAGGCTTGGCCAAAGCTGAGCACTCGATGGCAATCAAGTGGTCAAAGGAATTGCAGGAGTGGGAGGAGCATGCTTGTACCCAGTTCCATGACCTACAGTGGGAATTTTTTCCTTTTTTCCTTTCAGCACAGGAAGGGCCCTCTCCGAGGGTCTGGAGGGATTTACACATTTCCTAAGATGCCTGTGAAGAAACCCCAACGCTGGCCCCAACCAGGAGTAGCACAGATGCTGAAGAAGCACTCGCCACAGCTTGGACCACTGCCTCTTCCATGGCCGTAAGCTGAGTCACTGAGCCCGCTGCTACACACACCACCTTATGGGCATTCTTAGAGCAGATCAGGGAGTCCCGTTCATCCAGCTGACTGAGGAGGAGGCACGCACAATGACCTTAAGCGACGATGGCAAGAGAGTTTTGCATAGGCCACAGGCCTGAGCATCGTGTTCTTCCCGAGGGCGTGCGAGTCTATCCTAGACATTCTTTGGTTGCATTGGACACAACACTTGAAATTAGGATCAGACCATGTTTCTTCTGATCAAGTGATGAAGCAGAGCCGAGAAAAGAAAATGAAGTAAAGACAAAATGCTGACGGCACACTTAGGATTTGCAGGGGCTTACACCATGCATGGAGCTGCGAAGGAGGAGACCTAGCTGTTCCAGTGGAAAGGAAGATCTGAGATCACGGGGTGGTGCCGAGAAGTATACCACCTGGGTGGGTGGGAGTAGCTTAACTTGAAGATGTTCCAGCTGGAATTAAAGGGGAAAGGAAGATTGCCTCAGTGTGGATAGTGCACCATATATGTGCCCCTAGAACTATTCTTTCTTTTGTCTCATTTTTCCCTTACAGGCAGAAGCTCAGCTATGCAGTCACACACCAGCATAAAGGCCAGTCTTCTCTTCCAGTTGTGTAAGCAGCATGAGCAACTGATCCTTAACCACAGCATCTCTTTGTCTTCATATCTCTCTTCAAGCAACACATCAGCAATCTAGTCTCCATCACCAGTGTAAATCTCAGTCTCCTCTTCATGATGTCCCAGCACCACCTGCTTCCATCTCTTCACTACGGCTGCTCCTCTCCGTCTCACTGCAGAGCCATAACTCCACAAATGCCAAGGTAATCCTACAATATTGCTTTGACACACTCACCATAGTTGAGTAATATACCAGTGGTGCCTATGAAAGGGTCCCTGACACCTATTCAGAACTGTCACTACACCATTCTTTTTTTTGTCTCCCTTTACCCTTGCTGGCAGAACTTCTTATCAATTCAGTCAAAGGATCCGAGCACTGGGGGTGCCCATGATGGGGTCCAAAGTACATTGTGAGAACTATATTTAAAATAAAAATGTTACTTACTGTAACTCAAGATCTTCAAGGATATGTTATCCAACTGCCACCCCAATGAGCCAGTGGGAGCGCATTACACTGTAGTGCAGGCGACTGAGTTCAGGAGTAAGCTATCGCTGCCGCGCTGGGAGGCAGGCATGGCTACAGCTGCTGCTCAGTAGTGTTGTGGTCAGGAAGGAAGGCATTGAGAACCAGAGTCACAACAACCCCTGTAGTGGGTGAAGACAGCTTGCTCCCTCTCTTGGACATCACTGTTAAGAGCCAAGGCTGTCAGAGATTAACTCCACTACTGGGGGTAATGGGAGGAGCCAGGGAGAAAACAGTTAAAATTCCATGGCTGCAGTAAGTCTGTTGGCACAGCGGTAGCACTACTGCTCGCAACACTGCGACTGAAGTTTGGGAGAGAGCCTGGGTCATCAGGCTAGCTGGTCGGAGGAGGACTGAGCATCACAATGAACATCATCCTCATTTGAGGAAGGTTGGCTGCTTCACTCCATTGTGCTACCACCATAAGGATGGCGGTGCAGCACATGGGATGTGTGGGGTGGGGGGGCAGACCTTGAGCTGGGTTTGGTAGGGTGTGCATTCTACACGCTTCAACTCTGGACCTCAGTCCTCAAGCCAGCGTCCCCACAGGACAGGGATCCACAGCAGCGGGGTAAACAATGAGAGGTAAATCCCCCCTTCCAGTGCTCCATGATGGCCATAAATGGGTCCGATGGGGGTATATCTACCATCGAGCAGAGAAGCATAGACAGATGATAAAAAAAACAAAAAATCCCATGGCCGTTTCCACCACGGCCTGGGCTCTGAGGACTCCTCTGGGTCCCAGTGCCAGCTAGCACTGGATCCTAGTTCACATGGACTAACTCAGAGGGAGGATGGCCCTCCCCCAGAGCAGACTCATGGGAGATGCCAGGCTGAGCTAGATCCTGAGGAAGACAAGGGTCTAACAGGCCTAATCTGGGTATATCCCAAACCTAATATTCTTCAGGTGAAGCTACCTCTGGCTGGAAGCTGCAACACTGGACTTAGGATTTGCAAGAAAGCGAGTTGTGCTCACAACAGAGGGAGGTGAACCTTACAATTTACAATTGTCTTTGGTTTGTAGCAGATTCCTTAGGAAAGTTAATATTCTTCAGGTGGAGGCTACTTCTAACTGAAAGGTGAAATAAGGAACTTAGAATAATCAGAAAAGGCAGTCTTTCAATCAACAGAGGGAGGTGGACCTTGCTTTACTTTTGTTACAATTGTTAAGATTTCAGTGCAGGAAGAGTTTAAACCCAGAGGGACTGAATACTGTTTACTGCGTCTGTCCTTGTGCACAGCTGATGTGTTTTTGGGCTGACTGCTTTCAGAGCACAAGTCACCAGGCTGTTTTGGGGCTGGGGAGGTTTACCTGTGTCTGACATGGATGTTTGGATTTTTCTCTGTTTGATTAGCAGGGTATTTTCTCTGTCAAATTGTCATGTAGGGCATCTTGCTGACAGGAAGGCACTCATCGCAGTGGTAGGTCAGAGCTTTAGTTGATTGTTTCGTGAGGGAACAGTTTAGGCCCAAACCCTTCCCATTCCTCACCCCACCTACCCCTGGAAATAGTTCCTTTATACCTAGGGTTCTGACATCATTTCCTCAAGAGGGCAAAGTGCATATCACTGTCATATCCTCTCTTGCACACTGCACTGACAATATAAGCATACACATTATATAATATATATATTTCTATATAACAAACCAATCACACACACACACACAAAACAAACAAACAAACAAAAAAAAAACAAGACAGTAGAAAGACATGTGGGGAGTAGTGCAATGTAATGGCTGTGGGGCAGCAGTCTTCCGGGAGTCTTTCTGGAGGCTGAGATGCTGCCCTTTTTGCAGACAACTCTCTGCCCTGAGGGAGGAAGCTGCCTGTCTTCAGGCCACACTGGACAGTAGTAAGGGAACCTTTAATTAAGGTCAGAGGTGCTCCTTATGTTAATGTTTCAATGCAGCCCATAGAAGGAAGGGTTGGGAAAGTAAGGGGGGCGGAACCTGGATGCTGCACATTATGTACAAGTAAATGACTTGTGGATAGAGGTGGCTGAGGGGAGTGGTCGTGGGAAACACACACACACAAAGAAAACAAAACAAATCAAAAAAATAAAGGTAGACAGACATGTGGGGAGTAGTGCAATGTAATAGCTGTGGGGCAGCAGTCTTCTGGGAGTCTTTCTGGAGGCTGAGATGCTGCCCTGTTTGCAGACAACTCTCTGCCCTGAGGGAGGAAGCTGCCCGTCTTAAGGCCACACTGGACAGTAGTAAGGGAACCTTCCCCCAGGCTGCACTGGACAGTAGTAAGGGAACCTCCCCCATCCTGGGAGCACCAGAGCCACCATCACTATTTTTATTTATTTATTTATTTGTACATCGGTTTACAACCTTTGAGCCAGAGGCTCATTTCCAAAGGTACCTTGTCACAAAGAGGACACATACAGTACAACATTTAGTTACATCATTGCAGTTACAGTTTTTATATCATTGCAGTTACAGTCTTGGTAGATATATGCAGTTACTTCTTTGTTACAATATGAGTGTTACAGGTTTGGTATACACAAGCTAGTACAGTAATTGGGTACAGATTGAGAGATAAAGCATACATTGGTAGTGCAGACAAGTAGTCTTGAGCGGAGACAGCAAGAAGTAAATAATACAGGTGGCTATGGGCACAGTTGGTGATAAGTTTGGGCGGGGAGCCACTCGGAGAGTTTTGTCAGTTAGTTTTGTTGAGGAGCCACTCAAGAAGTTTTGTAAGGGCATGGTGAGCTAGATCACCTATGGACAGGCACAGCTACGCATGTTAAATAGCTGACTCCGAAGCGAGTTTTGAAGCGGGAGATTGTAGGGGTATCAGAGATGGAGGAGGGGAGAGTATTGTACTAGGAGGGAGCTCTGTAACAGAAGGACCTTTGACCATGGGTAGTCCTGGTCCTAGGGACTAGCAGGGTGGTCTTGGAGGAGGTACGAGTTTGGACTAAGGGTTGTGCAAGGTGGATAGAGTCTGTCAGTCCAGGCAGGGATAGTCCAAGGAGTATTTTTTCATTATGAGGCAGGTGTGGTACCTGAGCTATTCGTCCAGGTTAAGCAGCCTAGCCTCGTCATATAGCTGGCAGGTATGAGTGAGCCTAGGGGTTGCTACCTCAGAGGTTGCTAAGAAAGCACAGCAGTTGAACCACAGTAGGCTTAGGGAGGGTAAGGGTGGTGGAACAGAGGCATACCCAGTCAGTTGTTCCACTCCACAATCCATACACCATTCTTGGGAAGCATAGTTCCCCTATGGATGCACCTGCAGAGGAGACTAAGGAGGTTGCAGATAACTGTCACAAGGGAGGCCCTCAGCAAGGAGGCAGAGGACACCACAAGGAAAGGAAGCAGCTCCTGGTGGGGGACTCAATTATTAGGGGGATAGAACTGGGGGGAGCAGGGAAAACTGAAGTAAGGTGCCTGCCTAGTGCCATGGCTTGGAGGGACAAGAAGCGCATCCTTAGGATCATGAGAACAGTTGCACGGGAGTCTGAGCTGGACGTCATTGTCCACCTAGGGACAAAGGACTTGGCTCATCATAAGATTAGAGCAGTGCAGAAGGACTTTGTAGAGTTGGGGAGGGGCCTAAGACAAGTAGCACACACAGTATCCTTCTCAGAGGTGCTGCCTGTCAGTGGCATGGGTGAGGCAAGGGTACTTTGCACCATGCAGTTTAATGAATGGTTGAAAAAAATGGCGTGGAGCACAGGGGTTTGCCTTCATTGGGGACTGGGGTTCCACCTGGAGGGACACCAGCCTATACTGGCAGGATGATCTGCATCTGTCCAGGAAGGGAACAAGTCTTTTGGGCAATCGGTTTAAATGCTTCATTGCAAGCTTTTAAACTAGTCAAGGGAGGAGGCACTGATAAGCAGCAGAAAAATCCCAGCCTCTCCCTACAAAACAGGGTAATAAATGAGAAAAAGACCAAGGTAGAAAGGTCAGTGGGGGGATGCTGCTACAGAAGGTAAAGCCATCAAAAAATGGAGAGCAATGAGTACCAATGCCCGTAGTCTGGGTAACAAGCTTCCTGAATTAGTTGCCTTGATGGAGAAGGAACATCTGGATATCGTGGCAGTCACAGAAACATGGTACACACAGAACCATGACTGGGACGTAAACATACCAGGATACACTATCTACAGGAGGGACAGGGAGGGTAAAAGAGGAGGAGAAGGAGTAGCTCTCTACATAAGGGAAGAAATCAAAGCAACAGAACAAAAGGGTAAACAGGGAGGAGAAGAAGCACTGTGGGTGAATTTGGAGACAGTCAATGGCACCACAATCCGCAATGGGGTTGTATAGAGACTCCCCCTCTCAGGGGAAGGAAATGGACAAGGAAATGATAGAAAGTATACTTAGAATGGCAGAAAAAGGGGAGATATTTCTGATGGGTGATCTGAATATGCCAGATATTGACTGGAGTGCAGTTGCAGCAGCCACTTCTAAGAGTGGGGTTATTCTAGATGCCCTACAGGGGGCATGCCTTAGACAACTAGTATTGGAATCCACTCGAGAGGGAGCAATCTTAGACCAGGTTCTCTTAAATGGAGATGGAGAGAGGATCACAGATGTAGAAGTGGGTAGCCATTTGGGAACTAGTGACCATTGAACAGTATGGTTCACAATAAACACAGCAATAGAGTCGAGCCATACAAAGGCAAAAGTACCGGACTTCAGGAAGGCTGACTTTGCCAAAATGGGTGAGTGC
Source organism: Neoceratodus forsteri (assembly GCA_016271365.2). Taxonomy (NCBI): domain Eukaryota; kingdom Metazoa; phylum Chordata; order Ceratodontiformes; family Ceratodontidae; genus Neoceratodus; species Neoceratodus forsteri. The sequence continues at coordinate 186,752,658 of CM057451.1, forward strand.
TAAGGAATGCACTAGCAATTGGGCAGGAAGGAGGGGTGGAAGAACAATGGGGAATAATAAAAACTGCCATCACAGAGGTAACAAGCCTTTGTGTGAAGCAAATGAACAAAACGACATAAGAAACCACTATGACTCTCAAAGGAGGTGGCAGTGAAGGTTCAAGAGAAAAAGAAAGCATTCAGAAAGTACAAGGAATCACAGAAGGAGCAGGACAGAGAATTGTATCACTTAACGCAAAAGGAAGCTGAGAAGGCAGTCTGAACAGCAAAGGCCCGGACCAAGGAAAAGATAGCCAACTCAGTTAAGAAGGGGGATAAAACCTTTTTTAGGTACATAAGGGAGCGAAGGAAGACCAAGGGATGGATAGTGAGGCTTAATAAAGGGGGTGGGGGGGCAGAGGGTGATGGTGAAAAGGCAGAGATACTAAACAAATATTTTTGCTAAGTATTTACAAATGAAGAGGAGGAGGTACCTAAAACAAACAATAGAAACACTCTGGATACAGAAGTTGATACCAGCCCATTTACAGAAGAAAGGGTTCTGAAAGAACTCTTAAAACTGAAGGTGGACAAAGCAATGGGGCCTGATAGGATTCATCCCAGAATTCGAAAAGAACTAAGGGTACAACTAATGACACCACTGACTACCCTCTTTAACAAATCATGGGAGGATCGGGTGGTACCTGAGGACTGAAGGAGGGCAGATGTGATTCCACTTCACAAAAGTGTGAGCAGGGCAGAAGCAGGAAACTACAGACCTGTTAGTTTAACCTCAGTGATAGGGAAAATGTTGAAATCACTTCTGAAGGAAAGAATTGTCAAGTATCTAGAGGCCAGAGGGGCACAGGACCCAAGGCAGCATGGATTCACAGCGGAAGGTCATGCCAGACGAATCTGATAGATTTCTTTGACTGGGTGACCAAAGTAGTAGATCAGGAAGGGGCTGTGGACATGGCCTACCTAGATTTTAGCAAGGCATTTGACACAGTTACACACAGAAGATTAATATACAAGTTAGCCAGCCTGGGAGTGGGTCCCAAGATGATAGCCTGGGTAAAGAATTGGCTGGAGAATAGGACACAGAGTGTACTAGTAAATGGAATCCACTCTGAAGAAAGGGGGGGTTACTAGTGGGGTACCACAGGGTTCAGTATTAGGACCAGTCCTCTTCAATGTCTTTATAAGCAACATTGCAGAGGGACTGGAAGGAAAAGTGTGTCTCTTTGTAGATAACACAAAGATCTGCAATAGAGTTAGAAACATAGAAACATAGACTTTGACGGCAGATAAGGACCGCTAGGCCCATCTAGTCTACCCATTTCCCTACCTACAGGATAGGCCGCAGATCCTAGTTAACCAACAGCCTATATCGTCCTGCCCCCCACAAGAATTGCCTTATGTCTGTCCCATGCATTCTTGAATTCTCCCCCAGTTTTAGACCCCACAACTTCCTCAGGAAGGCTGTTCCATGCATCCACTACCCTCCTCTGTAGAAATAATATTTCACATTGCCCCTGAACCGCCTCCTTCTATCTTTTAAATTGTGTCCTTGTTCTTGCAAGTCTCTTTTCTGAAAGATGCTACCCTCTTGGACTTTGTTGATTCCTTGAGGTACTTGAAAGTTTCTATCATGTCCCTCTCCCTTCTTTTCCTCAAGGGTATATATATTAGCTCCTTTAGTCTCTCCTCATATGGCTTCTCTTGCAGACCCTGCACCATTTTAGTTGCCCTCTGGACTGCCTCTATCCTGTCTATGTCCTTGCAGAGATGGGGTCTCCAGAATTGGACACAGTATTCCAGATGGGGTCTCACCAACTGTCTGTACAGAGGATAACAACTTCCTGTTTTTGCTGCTGATGCCTCTCCTATACATCCCAGTATACCCCGGTCCTCCCTACAACCTTCTCACATTGCTTGCTAACCTTAAGGTCATCTGATATGATTACCCCAGGTCCCTTTCCTGTTTTGTTGTTGTTACTACCTCCCCACCCATTGTGTATTCTTCCCTGGTTCTTGTTTCCCAGTGCATTATTTGCACTTTTTGCATTGAACTTAGCTGCCATCGCCTGACCATTCCTCCAACCTTGCCAAGTCCCTTTTCATCCTTTCCACGCCTCCTTGTATATCAACCCTGTTGCAGATCTTTGTGTCATCTGCAAAAGGCATACTTTTCCTTCCAGGCCCTCTGCAATGTCACTGATGAAGACATTAAAAGGACTGGACCCAATACTGAACCTCCGCGTACCCACTGGTAACCGCCTTTCTTCAGAGTGGACTCCATTTACAATTACCTTCTGTGTCCTGTTGTCCAGCCAATGTTTTACCTAGGCTACCACCCTGGGACCCACTCCCAGGCTGGTTAATTTGACTAATAATCTTTGTGTGGGACTGTGTCAAATGCCTTGCTAAAGTCTAGGTAGGCCATGTCCACAGCCCTCCTGGTCTACTACTTTGGTCACCCAGTCAAAGAAATCTATTAGCTTGGCCTGACATGACCTTCCCGCTGTGAACCCATGCTGCCTTGGATCCTGTGCTCCACTGACCTCTAGGTACTCAACTATTCTTTCCTTCAGAAGTGACTGCATCACTTTCCCTACCACAGAGGTCAGACTGACAGGTCTGTAGTTTCCTGCCTGTGTCTTGGTCTCACTTTTGTGAAGGGGAATCACATCCGCCTTCCTCCAGTCCTCGGATACCACACCAACCTCCCATGATTTATTAAAAAGAGTAGCCAGTGGTTTCACTAGTTCCTTCCTTAATTCTTTTAGAATTCTGGGGTGAATTCCATCAGGACCCATTGCTTTGTCCACCTTCAGTTTTACGAGTTCTTGCAGAACCCTTTCTTCTGTGAAAGGACTGGGATCGACCCTCCTATCAAGAGTGCTTCTGTTAATTGGATTAGGCACTTCCCTCCTCTTTGTGAATACTGAGCAGAAATATTTGTTCAGTATTCCTGCTTTTTCACTGTCCCTCTGCCCACCACACCGCTCATTCTATTCAGCCTCACTAGCCCTCCTTGTCTTTCTACGCTGATGTACCTATAAAAGGTTTTATCGCCTTCTTAACTGAGTTGGCTATCTTTTCCTCAGTTTGGGCCTTTGCTATTCTGACTTCCCTCCTGCTTCTTTCTGCCTTAACTGGTACAGCTCCCTGTCCTGCTCCTTCTGTGTTCTTATACTTCCGAAATGCTATCTTTTCTTCCTGACTTTCACAGCCACCTCTCTGAGAACCATAGTGGCTTTTTCTTTCATTTTGATTTGTTTATTTGCTTCACACAAAGGCTTGTTGCCTCTGTGATGGCAGTTTGATAATTCCCATTGTTGCTCCACACCTCCTTCTAGCCTGTTTGTTAGTGCTTTTCTGAGGCACTCTCCCATCTTGCCAAAGTCAGCCCTCCTAAAGTCCAGTACCCTCACTTTTGTATGGCTTGACTCAGTAGCTGAGTTTAACGTGAACCACACTGATGGTCACTTGTCCCAGATGGCAACCCACTTCTAGATCTGAGATCCTCTCACTGTCCCCATTTGAGAGAATCGAGGTCTAAGATTGCCCTCACAAAGTGGGTTCCAAACTAGCTGTCTAATGCCTGCCACCTGTAGGGCCAAGAATGGCCCTGTTTGGATGTGGCTGCAGCAATGTGCTCCAGTTGACATCTGGCATATTCAGGTCTCCCATCAACAGTATCTCCCCTTTCTCTGCCATTCTAAGAATGCCTTCCATCATATCCTTGTCCATTCCTTCCCCCTGACATGGGGGTCTGTACACAACCCCTGTGCGGATTGTGGTGCCCTTTCCAGTCTCCAAGGTGACCCACAGTGCCTCCTCTCCTCCCTGTTTACTCTTTTGTTCAGTTGATTTTATCCCTTCCTTTACATAGAGAGCTACTCCTCCCCCTCTTCTCCCCTGCCTGTCTCTCCTATAAGTTATGTACCCTGGTATGTTAACATCCCAGTCATGGTTCTCTGTGTACCATGTTTCTGTGACTGCTACGATATCCAGGCATCCCTCTTCCATTAAGGCCACCAGCTCAGGGAGCTTGTTGCCCAGACTATGGGCATTGGTACTCATTACCCTCCATTTCCTGATGGCCTTACCCCCTTTTGCCCCATCCCTGTCCTTCTTGCCTTTGTCACTTTCTCCATTTACCTCTGCCCTTCTCCCTATCGACACCTCCATGTTGATGCACAAGGTGGGATGGAAAGGATTAGAAGGGACTTGGCAAGGTTAGAGGAATGGTCAAATGTACGGCAGCTTAGATTCAGTGCTAAGAAGTGCAAGGTAATGCACCTGGGAAACAAAAACCCAGGGGAAGAGTACACAATGGGGGGTGAGATACTAACAACAACAAAAATGGAAAAGGACCTGGGGGTAGTCATATCAGATGACTTAAAGGTGGGCAAGCAATATGAGAGGGCAGTAAGGAGGGCTGGGGGGACACTGGGATGCATAGGGAGAGGCATCACTAGTAGAAAACAGGAAGTTGTACAGACAGCTAGTGAGACCCCATCTGGAGTACTGCGTGCAGTTCTGGAGACCCAATCTCCGCAAGGACATAGGCAGAATGAAAGCTGTCCAGAGGAGGGCAACTAAAATGGTGCAGGGTCTGCACCGGAAGACATATGAAGAGAGACTAAAGGAGCCTAATATGTATTGCCTTGAGGAAAGGAGGGAGAGGGGGAACATGATAGAAACTTTCAAGTACCTCAAGGGAATCAACAAAGTCCAAGAGGGTAGCATCTTTCAAAAAAACAGGTGTGCAAGAACAAGGGGCACAACTTGAAGATGGGGGTGGCTCAGAGGTAATGTAAGGAAGTATTTTTTCACAGAGAGGGTTGTGGATGCATGGAACAGCCTTTCGGAGGAGGTTGTGGAGTCAAAAACAGTGGTTGAATTCAAGCATGCATGGGACAGTCATAAGGCAATTCTAGGGGTTGGGGGTAGAAAGAAGTAGGCTGCTGGTTAACTAGGATCTGCAGCTTATCCATTAGGTAGGGAAATGGGCAGACTGGGTGGGCCAAGCGGTCCTTATCTGCTATCAAATTCTATGTTTCTATGTAACAGAGTATACCTTAAGAGAGACAACCAGGGCTGGGAGAAAAAGCTCTATATAACAACAAAACAAAACAAAAAGAAAATCTTCAGCCAGCCCAGTGGCACTGAGGGTTGAGGCGCTGGACGCCACACCTCGCACCACACCAGTAACCAGGGTTTGGGAATGGACTCGCGCTGCCGGGAGCTGACAGGGGAAAGGAAGGATTGAGCGTACCATGACTGCTCTTCTTCTTCCTCTGGGGCAGGTGGGAATGGCGCATTGTGCTGCAGTGGCGACGGGCGAGGGCCAGTCACACAGCAGTCGCGTATCTAGCAAGGAAAGGGAATGCGGCGGGAGTCAGCACGGATGTGCTTGGATGCCATTTTACATTCGGCTCCCTGGGGACTAGAAAAGTGGAAAATGGTTGGGCGACCTCAGCAGCTGATGGCCATGCCCGCACGCCCCTGGACACGAGGGGCGCTTGCCGAGATGTGCGCTGACCCAGCGATGAAGCAATTATCCGCATGCCAGACCAGGTCCGGGGGTGTGGGTGCCGGTGTCTGGAGGTCGTGGGGCCCACTCTGCTTGGGAGAAAGTGGTCGATAATTAAAAAAAAAAAGAAAAAAGAAAATCTTCTCCATAAAGCACCACAATTTGGACTGATGGCGATGCACTGGAGTCAATAACTATCACTGACACCCTATCTAACTCAATTCCATTTGGAAGGAGTGTGGAAACATACACCACGCTTGCAGAAAGGTAAAGAAATAAAAAACAATATAGAAGGAGAAAACAAAATCTGAATATAAATGACTAACCAACTAGCAGAAAGGGAGGGAAGAGCTTACCTCCCTTAGATACTATCTATCCAAGTGAAGACAGTTTTTACACAGAAAAATTCACTGGACATCCAGAGACAGGGCTATGATCCATAAGCCTTAGATGAGGGAGGAAAAACAAAAAATGCAGCAACTGGACAGCTGCCTTCTTAGTGCTGACAAGCATATACTGTGCCTAGGGCATAGAGCAGCAGTCTCATAATTTCAAGGGCAAACTGTGTATGATAAGCACTAAGACAGAGGAAAACAATACTTCTCTTGACGGAGCGAGAATCTAGGTGTTTGAAAGCAGATGCACGCAATTTAGTGCATCCATATTCTCATGATATAAAGGGAATTCTGGTGAAACAAAAATAGTGAGAAATCCCACTAGAGAGACTCTGTCCTTAGTGATAGAGAGGAAATATACTAGGTCTCTGCAGCTAATACCCCATAGACAATAAAAAGCCCAATTGTAAAAAGCTGGACATGGAATCCAGTGCCCAATACCAAGTAACACATCATCTAACTTTATAGATGGTCTTCATCTAGAATACCCAGAGAAAAAATTTAGCTATGCCTGTCAGTGATGGCATGCGAGAATATTAGCATTTTTCTCTTGGAGAAAGTTAAATATAGTAAGCAATAAGGACCCAATAAAAAGAGGGGCTCTGGCTAGCACTGAGTGGAAAAAAAACAGACATTAAAGTCTTAAAGTAGAGCCAGTCCAAATTCTTTCATGAGGATTTGCCTATGTTTCCCATGATGCTTTGCATTATTGGGGTATGTGCAATTGTGTCTTTAAAATTTGACTGTACGGCCAATATCCTCCAGGATAACCCATGCCTCAGGACATTTGCTCTGGGGTTCTTTTGTTGACATTAAATGACTAATTCCTCCAAATCCATGAAGCTACACTTCCTCATCCTAGCTCTACTATTACTCACCTCAGGGGACAGCCCCCCAACCCTGGTCCTCCTACTTCCCTCACCTCTGCCATCTCCTCCACTGCCGCTGCCCATACCCCTACCATAACAGCCCTCGTAAAGGGTTTCAAGATATTACACTTAAACATTCATAGGCTACTTCAAAAATTAGACCTCCTGCAAGCCATGGTTGCTGCTCTGAAACCAAACATTCTAATTATAACAGAAACATGGCTAACGAGCATGATTCCTGACCACTCGGTCTCCAACCCTGGTTACTCCATACTAAGGCTAGACAGAGCAGGCAGGGGTGGTGGAGTGGCCATGTATATCTGCGACTCCCTCCAATACTTCCCAGTCTTCTCCTTCTCCAACCCAGCAGCCCATGATGCCTTACCATCAATGTACTGCTCCCTTTCTCACTCCCTATCTTTGTAGCCGGTATCTGTTGCCGTCCAAATGTCCAGCCCGCTGTCTCCCTTGACCTCCTAACTTCCATTACTTCCCTCTCTTAATCTGGCAAGCTTTACACCCTTGGCGACCTCAATTTAAATTGGTTATCCCCAACAATATCTACCACAAGAAATGCTATCAGTGTCTTCAACCTCACACAACTAATTACAGAACCCACCCGCCCTGATCACAAGCCCCAAAACCACTCCCTACTTGACTGGGCCCTAACTTCCCACCCCCATAGAATCATTGCCTCTGGCATCCTTCCGGATGTTCTCAGCAACCACAACCCAGTTTTCCTGGGCAGAAAAGTTCACAGCCCTAAAGCTCCACATAAAACCCTACAGATACGGACCTACAAATTCCTAGAATTGGAACCTCTCCTGCATAGTCTTCCCCTCTCAGACTGGTCCCCTCTAGCAAGCACCTCCTCGGTTGATAAAACCCTAATCTATTTTAAAGACATCTTCCTAGCAAATTGGAATGCCTTCACACCCTTAAAACAAACAAGGGTTAGCGGTCATCACCTCCCCTGGATTACCCCTAAATTACTAGCCTGCCATGAAGCCAGAGATTGAGCCTGGAAATGGCACAAAGCCTCCCAGCTTCCAAATTACCTTCTTATTGACCGAAAACTCCATGATGCCTGCACCCAGGCTACCAGGCTAGCCAAAACAGAGTACTTCAAATCTACCTCTGTGACAAACATCAACTCCCCCTCCAAGTTCTGGAGAGTGGTCTATGCCCTCTTTATCCCTCCATCCTCTCCACCCACCCCTATACTTAAGATAAATGCAACCCTCGTTTCCGATCCAGTTGCATTAGCTACTGAATTCAACTCCTATTACACCACTTGTGCTGATGAGCTACTCCAATCCCTCCCAAACTATTCCCCTCCTTATTGCCTATGAACAACCCCCTCGATTCCTCCTTCTCGTTTGCTACTGTCTCCCCAAATGACACCCTAAATGCTCTGTTAGTGATCAACCCTTCAAAAGGCTCCTCCCCGGATGGCCATGACCCTAAACTATCATCCCTCTCAGCCCCAGCCATCGCCTACTCACTCTCTATTATCCTAAACCTCTCTTTCTCAACCACCTTAGTACCTTCCCCATGGAAACATGCAGTGGTCCTTCCCTTCCCCAAAGGCAGAGACCCTACCTCCCCTGGCAACTACCACCCCATCTCTCTTCTCCCTACCCTTGCCAAACTTCAGGAACACCTAGCCCTCTCCCAGCTCACCGCTTACCTTCAATGACTCCTCCTTCTTCACCCCTTATCAATCTGGCTTCAGGAAAAATCACTCCACCACCACCACCTCCCTTCTTTGACTCACTGATTCTATCCTCAAGGGAATGGACAATGGCCAAATCACCTCAGCCATTTTTGTCAATCTGGCCAAAGCCTTCGACAGTCTCCCACTCCCTTCTCCTTGACACCCTATCAACAGCTGGGCTATCCCCCTTAGCCATGGACTGGTTCAAGGCATACCTCACTGGCAGAACCCAGTCAAGATCTCTAACTCAATTTCCCCACCCCTCCCAATAAGAACTGGCATCCCCCAGGGATCAGTGTTAGGCCCCATACTATTCTCTATTTTTCTAAATATCTCCCATCCACTTGCTCTCCATTCTCTTCCATTCACATGTACGCTAATGATACAGTCTTGTATGCATCTGGCTCCTGCCCCACCGAGGTTGCATCCAACTTGCAGCACGACTTCGACAAAGTTCAGCATTGGTTTGCAAATCATCAACTATCTCTCAACGCCAAAAAAACAGTCTCCATGACCTTCGGCATCAGGCAGAGATTTACCAGGTTTCCCCTCTCTACCCTCCTTCCACACCCTTGATGGGACTTTTCCCGAGGACACATCCTCCTTCAGGTATTTAGGTGTCTGTCTGGACCAACACCTGAACAGTTCTGAACTTCTCTGGTCATATCGACGCCATTCAGAAAAAATTGCGTCCCAAGCTCGGTGCCTTATTCAGGAACCGTGCCTGCATCCCACCCACGGTTATGCGTGAGATTGTCCAGAAGATGATCCTTCCTATCTTCGACTACTGTGATGTAGTCTACGGTGCTGCCCCCAAGTCCTCCCTGGCCAGATTAAATACCCTCTTCAACTCCTTTTGCCATTTCGCCCTTGACACCACCCCTGCACTCATCATTGTGATCTATACCATGCCCTATCCTTCCCTTCCCTTCCCTGACAAACCGATGTCTCTCTCACAGCGCAAAATTCACCTTCAAGCACAGGCTGAGTGAACTTCCCTCCTATCTCTCCCCCGCCTTTACAACCGCACCCCCCTCCTTCCCACTCCCTAAGATCTACCGACTCAGGAACCCTGGTGGCCCCACGCCACTCCACCCTTATTGGCCACAATTGCTTACTCTTATCGCCTCTCAAAAATCTGGAATTCACCTCCCCCCTCAAATTCGTCACTCATCCTCTTGCTACTTCATTAACTCTACCCTCAAGAACTTCCTGCCCCTTGTTCCTGTGCCTGCCATGACCCTCCCTAATCCCCCTGCCATCTCTCCTAAGCCCATATTACCATATACCTACTCCTCACCACTCCTATTTTCCTCTGATCATGCTCCTCCTTGTCCTCTCCTCTCCTTCCTCCTAAAGTGTTCCTCCCCTTTCTTTCTCTACCCTTAATCTATCTCCCTCCTGTGAGCTCGATCACTGCCTTGTTCAGGCAGGATCCATAGTGCACGGTGGGCAACAACTTTACCCCCTTTCCCCTATTTCTCCTTTTACTGCACCCCCTCAGTCACTGCTAGATCACTGCCTTGTGCAGGCAGAGTCACCCAGCACACTGGTGGGGTACTACCCCCCCCACTGTAGTTGAACTCTGCTCAGGCTCATATGTCTACTCCCCACCACTCCTATTTCCCTCTGATCATGCTCCTCCTTGTCCCCTACTCTCCCTTCTCCTAAAGTGTTCCTCCCCTTCTTTCTCTACCCTTAATATAGCTCCTTCCTGTGAGCTTGAGCACTGCCTTGTGCAGGCAGGATCTATAGCGCACACAGTAGGCAACAACTTTACCCCTTTCCCCTGTTTCTCCTTTTACTGCACCCCTTCAGTCACTGCTAGATCACTGCCTTGTGCAGGCAGGGTCACCCAGCACACTGGTGGGGCACTACCCCTCCACTATGGTTGACCTCTGCTACCCCCTCACAACATCCCTCCCCCAACACCCCCTTCTCTCTCTCATCACTATATATAAATAACTCTCATCACCTATAACCAGTGTCCTACCAGTAGGGCTGTCCACCACCCTGCCCAGATAGAGCTAACAGGACACTGTTGAATTTCAACTCCACCCGAATACCCCCACAATACCTCTCATCACACACGCTCTGCCTCTCCTCTCCTCCTATCCCCTTCTGCTAACATAGCCTAAAACTAGCCTACTCCTACACCCCTCTTATATGCACTTTAGTCCACCCTGTCATCTCTGTTTGCGTCAAAAGTCGTGTTCTGTCTTCGTCTCTCCATAAATTTCCTTTCCCTTCTTCCATTCTACCCTCTGCAATTTTTCGTTCCCTTCCATTCTTCCCCTCTTTACTCCAATCACTGTAAATCTTGAATATCTATGTTACATTAATGGCTACCAATTACTATTGAGTCACCTTACCATCTAGTACTACATACTGTTGCCAAGTTATTATATGTGTTCCAGTGTTACCAATTGTCACCAACTGTTACCAATTTGCTATATGTGTCTTCATATCTACTATACTTAACTGTTGCATTGTTAGCCAATGTTATTCACCAGTAATCCCTCCTGCTCTCATTGTATGCAAGTAAGAAAAATTGTATTCCAACACTAACATTTCTCTATATTCTATCCCATTGTTCCCTACACCCCAGGTCGCACCGGGAGACGAGCAACTTGTTGCTCAGTGTGCCTTCCTGGTGAAACATTTCAATAAATAAATAAATAAAGACAGACACTGTACCAGTACTGGTAAGGCAAACACTCCTTGAGAGTGTAATGCAATTTCAACCACATTGACAGTTTCTTCAGATGGTTACATGTCAGTGTATATTTATTTATTGACGTCTCGGATTAACACCTTTGAGGACAAGCTCATTTCATAGGTTCCATGTCAGGATAACAAACATTATTGACATTGTACAGATTGGTAAGAACAAAATAAAACAATTTAGCATGGATGGTTATAACTAGTAGAAAGGCTCAATCATAGGCTGTGAACAATAACCCGAGTCACTTATGAAAGCTTAGACACTAGCAGAATGTGAGACAGAAGATGACAGACTGGGCTATAGGATAGGGGAAACCTAAACATAAAACCCATAGGGCATCCATTGCCAAAAGAAAAGTGGAGATGGCAGATGGGAGGGCACAGGCTACTTGGCCATCATGGAAGGCAGAGAGAAGGGCACAGGATTCCAGGCCAGTGGCACTTAGGGGTGGTGATATGTGAGTTTGGAGGAGGGAGGACAGGAGAGATCACAGGAGAGAGGGAGGGGGATGGTAGGTGGTGACTGAGCACACTAGGAGGCAAGCAGAGAGAGAAAAGAGCATAAGAGGTAAGTGCCATGGACTGTGGAGAAGGAAAGTAGACTCAGGAAGGAACAGAGACGCAGCAGTTGTGAAGTTTGTCACTGGAAGCAATCACAGCTGGCATTCACTGTTAGCTGTTGTCTCAGCCTTCTTTTAAATAGTTGGACTGAAGTTAAAGTTGTGATGTCAGCGGGTAGAAAGTTCGGCCACCATGGGGTGTGATAGGCAAAAGACCTTTGACCCACAGAGGTATGACTGTGGGGAATTTTAAATATTTGGCTGTCCGAACTGCGGGTGCAGCAATGTTTATCATTATGAGTGAGTAGATTCAGTAGCCCTGGGGATATCAGGCCTAGACTGACTTTTATCGCCAACAGACATGATAGGTACCGAAGTCTGCCTGAGAACTGTAGCCAGTTTGTCTGGGCATACAGGTCACACGTATGGGTCAACCGGGTTGCTCCCGTGACAATCCGACAGGCTTTGTTTAAAGCTACTTTTATGCGGCGTAGGGTGGTGACTGTGGCTGAACCGTATATTACCAACCCATAGTCAATGAGAGTCAGCAGAGAACTGTGCACAGCTAGGTTAAGGACCTCTGGTGTTAGCCTATGCTTATGCCGGTGCAGTAGTCCAAGCCGTGTATTAACAGCCTTAGTAACTTTGTCAATGTGGAGGTCAATTCAGGGATGAATACACAAAACGAGAAAAACTGTCTACTGCATTTATTGGAAATGTACTTCACTATGACAGAGAGGAAGAGGATATACTCAGTCGGGGAAGGAAGCAAAACTTATTTCTGTGTGTGCCCATGCAGGCAAAAAAGTGACCATTAGGTCAACGAGAAAAAGAAGGTACCATTTTGAGGTTTGGTGACAAAACAAATTTTCTCACAAATGAAAAAGGGAAGACTGCCCAAGAGTTTAAGCTACCAGAGCCATTAGGCCTGGCACTGATCTACTGTAGATAAAAAGAGGGTGATGATAGGCAAGTGAGTGGTGCTCTGTGGAGAAGATATTCCTGGAGATCTGGGTTACAGTATATACATTTTCCATCTCCCAAGATTCAGTCTTCTCCATCAAACCATACTCCATGGTCAAGTAACAACCTTCCCATTAACAGGGAGGAGCTGGCTGAACCCTGAGACCATAAGCATCAGTCCCCAGTGGGGGGAACTAGGCAGACAGGGAGAATGACGGCACACTCTGACATACCTGTGGTAATGGCAATAAAGTACTGAGACCAGCACAATGTGGCCAATACAAACCAAACAGGTTTATTTTGCCATAACCAAGAACCAATACAAATACAGTAAGAACAGTGTGTAGGTACCCTAGCACTTTAGCTCATACAAAGTCTTTGTCGAGGGGCCCCTCACCACAAACTTATCAGAGTGCACCATTCTCCCTCTCTGTCTAGTTGTCTGCCTGAGGCTAGCAACCCTACAGCAGCACCGGTTTACCTGCAATGTTTAAGTGGGGGTCCACCCACTTGGACTGTACCTAGTGGGGGAAGATTGGAGAGAGGAGTTGCCTGGAATATACTGATCCATGGGCCAGGCAGGTGAGTGCAACAGATCCTGAGGGACCAATGGGGTTGCTGGCTCTGCTAAATAGTTTCTTACCTGTAGCCATTTTTCTACTATTGATATTCAGTTTTCACCCATACTATGGCAGTTAGGCTGGACATAGCTCAGTCACAGGAAGTCTTTAAGTTTGGCTCCTCACACCACTGGTGTTCTCTGACTCCAACCCTTGAGATGTTAGATCTTGCATGCTGGCAGCAGGGATTCATGTGCTACTTGAAAGTGGAGGTTGGGTGGGTCGTGTGGATGTGAACTCAATACCAGTAGTAAAACTATGGTTACAGATAAGTATCCTCTGTTTCTACCAACCTGGACTGAGTTCACTATCCATACTATGTTAAGACTCTTTGCAGTCCTCTGGGAGGAGGGGGCAAGGTGTGAATCCCAATTATTTGGCAGTGACTGTAGGGCTGAGGCCTCAATCAGAGCATCACGACAACTGAGCACGTCGACAATGCAGTGGGGTATAAATGGATGCGCACTGGAACAGGCAGCAGCCCTGGCAGATGCAATAAAGGCAGCAGTACATCTGAGGGAATGTGTTCAACCCCTTATGTAGCTGCCTACCACCAAAACTGTAGGATGGATTAGTGCAGTGGGTTACCCATCAGCCAGTCATCTGCTTGGCTGCTGGTCTGCCAGAAGCGGCTTCAGAGTAGGTTCTAAACAGCTGATGAGCCTCACTGGGAACCCATTCACTGTTTTGTATAACAGAGAGCCCAGTGCATGTCCAGAGTACAGACTGCATGCTCGTATTCCAAAGTAGGCTTCAGAAAGTAGACTGGGAGATACAACAGCTGGTTAAGTTGAACTCTTAAGACTAACTTAGGCAGGAAGTTAACATGGGGGTGAAGGAAGAGCAAGCAACAGCAGGGAGTCCCATGGTGGCAGAGGATCTCACACTGGAAGGGAAAGATAGTCCAGAACTTTAAAAAAAAAAAAAACACTCAGCCACTTTCTACAGTGCAACCATCGGCACACTTGCCTAGGCCTGGTACGCAGAGATGGAAGTGTGGTGCACCCTACGGTACATGACTCATAACCCTGACTGAGACAAGGACCAGAGGTAGTCGAGGATCTGTGCCACTGCACAGGTAGGGGGATCAATTTCCTTGCCAGCACACCTGAGAAACAGAACCTGTTCAACTGGAATGAGTACGTTTTATGAGGAGACTCCTTCAGGAGACATCTTCAGCACCTGGAGAACATCTTCCAAAAATCCCATAGCCTGGAACTCTAGCCACTTAGTTACCAGGCTGAGAGGTGCAGAAACTGATGGTCCGGGTGCTAGATCGTCCCCTCTAGTCTTGTCAATAGGTCTGGGCAAAGAAGTAGTCACCATGAGAACCTGCTGCTGAGGCTGAGTAAATCCCAGTACCAGAACTGTCTGGGTTTGTCCAGAGCTATAAGGATCAGATTTGCCTCATTCCTGTGTGCTTTGAGCACTATCTTATGGATCAAAGAAAAGGATGCAAAGGCGTACAGAAGCCTGGGGGAAAGGGCTAGCAGTAGGCATTTCCCATCAGTGTTCCCGTCTCAGATGGCAGCCACAGAAAAGCCTCAGCTTTCTGTTCTTCCAGAAAACAAACAGGTCCACCAGGGGAGTGCCCCACCAGGCAAACAGCTATGTCCCACATCCTGGTGCAAGGCCAACTTTGAGTTGTCTCACCTGCTCAGCTGAGAGCATCTGCCAACTGTTTGTCCTCCCCAGCCATGTTCACTGAAAGGAGATCCACCTGCAGGCTGCATACCAGGGACCAGGTACGGAGCACCTCCTGACGGTGGAAAGGAGTGCATCTCACTTTGCTTATTCAAGTACAACATGGGTGTGTGTTGTCTGTCTGGACTTGCACAACCTGACCTCGAATAAGCAGAGTAAACACTGTCGGTGCTCACAGTTCCAGCAAGTTGATGTGCTGCCAGGCCTCGTTTTAACTACTAGAAACCATGAGCTCTGTAGTTGGACTTGTGAGCTTGGCAGAAGACACCAGGAGGAAGGAGTGCTGTGTGACTGGACTTCTCTACTGGGACTAAAGAAGTAGAACTCTTGTACTTGGACCTTTAATTTAGGGTAAAAAAACAAACTAACAAACAAAACAAAAAAAAATAGTGTGTCTGAGTTAACTGAGCTGAATGGTTATCTGAACAGTTATCTAGGTGTAAATCTCAGGTGATTGAAAGGGCTTGATAGCTGTGCAGTTTAAATTACTTGTAGAAAGATCTAGTAAGTAGGGGGAGTGGCTTAGCTAGAAGGAAGCTAAATTTAAAGACTGCCTTAGAAAGATTATGTTAGTAGCCTGGCAGAAGACACCAGGAGGAAGGAGTGCTGTGTGACTGGACTTCTCTACTGGGACTATATTGCCTTCCTTCCCTCCCACCCAAAGCTAGTTCTACTTTTATAGGCACAGGATTTGACTGACAACAGGAACTTCCTGTTTGGGAGCAGGAAGTGAGTGATCACAGAGCTACCAAAGACCCACCATCCTAGAAGGGCAAGAGTAGCTCTCATCCCCCCCAGCTGCTGGAAGCCTGCCTCTGAGCAAGTAAAGAGTACTGAGAAATATAGGATATTCTTGTCTCAGAACAGGAGCTTAAAGGGCACAGAGGCCAGTAAGAGAGAAGAAGAGAAAACAGAGGAAAGAGTAAGGATTCCAAACAACAGTTAAGGGGCCAGAAATAAGACATGATGGGAGTGGTGCAGTGCAGTGGCTGTGGAGCAGCAGTCTTCCAGGAGACGTTCTGGATGATGCGGTGTTGCCCATCTGCAGGCACCTCTCTGGGCTGAGGGAGGAGGTTGCTCATCTCCAGGATGAGTTGGCCAGGATTTTTGGGACTTCCTCTTCCATCCAGGTACCACCAGTTGCACTGCCGTTGCCTCACAGATTGCCAAGAAAGAGGAGCAGTTGGACCACAGTGGGCTCAGGGAGGGTGAGGGTGATGGAACAGAGGCGCATCCCTTCAGTAGTACCTCTCCACAGTTCCTTTGCCATTCTGGCAAAGTGTGGTTCCTCTATAGAGGCACCTGCAGTGGAGACCAAGGAGGATGCTGGGAACCTCCACAAAGGAGACCCACAGGAAACATAGACTTTGACGGCAGATAAGGACCACTTGGCCCACCCAGTCTGCCCATTTCCCTACCTACTGGATAAGCTGCAGATTCTAGTTAACCAACAGCCTATTTCCTGCAACCCCCCACTATAATTGCCTTATGTCTGTCCCATGCATGTTTGAATTCTTCCACTGTTTTAGACCCCACAACCTCTCCAGGAAGGCGGTTCCATGCGCCCACCACTCTCATGAAAAAGAATTTCCTCACATTACCCCTGAGCCGTCCCCCCTCTAACTTTAAATTGTGCCCCCTTGTTCTTACACATCTCTTTTTCTGAAAGATGCTACCCTCCTGGACTTTGTTGATTCCCTTGAGGTACTTAAAAGTTTCTATCATGTCCCCCCTGTCCCTCCTTTCATTAAGTGTATACATATTAAGCTCTCTCTCGGTCTCTCTTCATATGGTTTCTGTAGACCCTGCACCATTTTAGTTGCCCTCCTCTGGACTGCTTCCATCCTGTCTATGTCCTTGCGTAGATGAGGTCTCCAAAACTGCATGCAGTACTCCAGATGGGGTCTCACCAACTGTCTGTATAGAGGATAACCACTTCCTTTTTCTACTTGTGATGCCTCCTATGCATCCCAGTATCCCCTGGCTTTCCTACTGACTTCTCACATTGCATACCCACCTTTAGGTCATCTGATATGACTACACCCAGATCCCTTTCCATTATTGTTGTTGTTAGTACCTTCCCGCTATTGTGTACTTTCTCCTGGATTTTTATTTCCCAGGTGCATTACTTTGCACTTCTTTGCATTGAATCTAAGTTGCCATATGTCTGACCATTCCTCCAACCTTGCCAAGTCCCTTCTCATCCTTTCTACCCCCTTGTGTATCAACTCTGTTACAGATCTTTGTGTCATCCACAAAGAGGCATACCTTTCCTTCCAGACCCTCTGCAATGTCACCTATAAAGACGTTAAAGAGGACTGGACCCAGTACTGAGCCCTGAGGTACTCCACTAGTAACCCCTCTTTCAGAATGTGTTCCATTCACTATTACCTTCTGTGTCCTGTTGTGCAGCCAGTTTTCTACCAGGCTACCACCCTGGGACCCACTCCCAGGCTGGCTAACTTGATTATTAATCTTTTGTGCGAGACTGTGTCAAATGCCTTGCTAAAGTCTAGGTAGACCATATCCACAGCCCCTCCCTGGTCTATTACTTTGGTCACCCAGTCAAAGAAATCGATTAGATTTGTCTGACATGACCTTCCTGCTGTGAATCCATGCTGCTTTGGGTCCAGTGCCCCGCTGGCCTCTGAGTACTCAACAATTCTTTCTTTCAGAAGTGATTCCATCATTTTCCCTACCACTGAGGTCAAACTAACAGGTCTGTAGTTTCCTGCTTCTGCCTTGCTCCCACTTTTGTGAAGGGGAATCACATCTGCCCTCCTCCAGTCCTCAGGTACCACCCCATCTTCCCATGATTTGTTAAAAAGTGTGGTTAGTGGTGTCACTAGGTCCTCCCTTAGCTCTTTTAGGATTCTAGGATGAATCCCGTCAGGCCCCATTGCTTTGTCCACCTTGAGTTTTAGAAGTTCTTTCAGTACTCTTTCTTCTTTAAATGGACTGGTATCAGACCCACTATCCAGAGTGCTTCTACTGTTTGGTTTAGGTACCTCCCCCCCTCTTTCTTTTGTGAAGACTGAGCAAAAGTATTCATTCATTATCTCTGCCTTTTCACTGTCTCCCTCTGCCCACCTCCCCTCTCCTTTATTAATCTACCCTATCCCTCCCTTAACCTTTCTGTGTTCCCTAATGTACCTATAAAAGGTTTTATCCCCCTTCTTAACTGAGTTGGCTATCCTTTCCTCGGTTTGGGCCTTTACTTTTCTGACTGCCTTCCCCACTTCTTTCTGCTTTAATTGATACAGTTCCCTCGTCGTGCTCTGTCTGTGATTCCTTATACTTTTTGAATGCAGCCTTTTTCTCCTTAACCTTCCCTCACACTTCTTTTGAGAGCCATAGTGGTTTTTTATTCCGCTTTGTTTTCTTTATTTGTTTCACACAAAGGCTTGTTGCCTCCATGATGGCAGTTTTGATTTTTCTCCATTGTTCTTCCACCCCTCCTTTCTGGCCATTTGCTAATGCATTCCTCAGGTATTCACCCATTTTGCCAAAGTCAGCCCTTCTAAAGTCCAGTATCCTTGTATTTGTATGGCTTGTCTCCATGGTTGTGTTTATTGTGAAGCACACTGTGCTGTGGTCGCTTGTTCCCAGGTGTCTACTGACTTCTAAGTTTGTGATCCTCTCTCCATTTGAGAGTACTGGGTCTAATATTGCTCCTTCCAGAGTGGGTTCCACCACTAGCTGTCTAAGGCATGCTCCCTGTAGGCATCGAGAATGACCCTGCTCTTGGATGTGGCTGCAGTCCATGTTGCCCAGTTAACATCTGGCATATTCAGGTCCCCATCAACAGTATCTCCCTTTTTCAGCCATTTTGAGAATGCCCTCTATCATTTTCTTGTCCATTTCCTCCCTTGAGACGGGGGTCTATACAACCCCTGTCACGGATTGTGATGCCATTCCCTGTCTCCAATGTGACCTAGAGTTCCTCTTGTCCTCCCCTTTACCTTTTAGTTCTGTTACTTGATCCCTTCCCTATGTAGAGAGCTACTCCACCTCCTCTTTACCCTCCCTGTCCCTTCTGTAGATTGTGTACCTAGTATGTTGACATCCCAGTCATGGTTCTCCGTGTACCATGTTTCTGTGACTGCCACAATATCCAAGTGTTCCACCTTACATCAGGCTACTAGCTCTGGAAGCTTGTTTCCCAGACTACGGGCACTGGTACTCATTGCCCTCCATTTAATGTTGGCTTTATCCTTTTTACCCCATCCCTGCTCTTATTGCCCTTGTCCATTTTCCATTTACTCCTGTCCTGCCCTCTGTCAAGCTCTGTACCTCAGTGTTTACCCTACTACCTGCCATGCTGGGGAGGCTTGAACTTTCCTGTTTCCTATCAGCACCTCCTCCCTTAGCTAGTTTAAAAGCTTGCCAAGGAAGCCTTTAAGGCGGGTGGCATGGGACCCCACAGGGGAAGGAAACAACTCCTGGCGGGGGACTCCATTGTTAGGAAGGTAGAACTAGGGGAGGAAGGGGAGAGGGAGGTAAGGTGCTTGCCTGGCGCCATGACTTGGAGGGACAGGGAGCGAATCCTCAGGATTGCCGGAGCAGCTGCACAGGGGAGGGAGCTGGATGTCATTGTCCACCTAGGGACAAATGACCTGGCTAAGAAAGGGATTAGAGTAGTGCAGGAAGAGTTTGTGGAATTGGGGAGAGGCCTTAGACAAGTAGCACGCACGGTAACCTTCTCGGAGGTGCTGCCCATCTATGGCGTAGGAGAGGCTAGGGTGTTCCGCACCATGGGATTCAATCAGTGGTTGAAAAACTGGTGCAGAGCTCAGGGATTTGGCTTCATTGGGGACTGGGGGTCTACCTGGAGTGATGCAAGCCTATACTGGCATGATGGGCTGCATCTGTCCAGGAGGGGAACCAGGATCCTAGGTGATAGGTTTAAATGCTTCATTAGCAAATATTTAAACTAGCCAAGGGGGGAGGCACTGGAAAGGAGAAGGGAAATCCTACCCCCCCCCCAAAAATCACGGTAGTAAGTGTGGTAAACACCAACATAGAGGTGGCGATAGGGAGAAGGGCAGGGGTAAATGGGGAAAGTGACAAAGGCAAGAAGGACAGGGATGGGGCAAAAAGGAGTAAGGACATAAGGAAATGGAGGGTAATGAGTACCAATGCCCGTAGTCTGGGCAACAAGCTCCCTGCGCTGGTGGCCTTGATGGAAGAGGGATGCCTGGATATCGTAGCAGTCACAGAAACATGGTACACAGAGAACCATGACTGGGATGTTAACATACCAGGGTACATAACCTACAGGAGAGACAGGCAGGGGAGAAGAGGTGGAGGAGTAGCTCTCTGTATAAAGGAAGGGATAAAAGCAACTGAACAAAAGAGTAAACAGGGAGGGGAGGAGAGGAGGCACTGTGGGTCACCTTGGAGACTGGAAAGGGCACCACAATCCGCACAGGGGTTGTGTACAGACCCCCATGTCAGGGGGAGGGAATGGATAATGATACGATAGAAGGCATTCTTAGGATGGCAGAGAAAGGGGAGATACTGTTGATGGGAGACCTGAATATGCCAGATGTTAACTGGAGCACATTTGCTGCAGCCACATCCAAGAGCAGGGCCATTCTCGATGCCCTACAGGTGGCAGACCTCAGACAGCTAGTTTCAGAACCCACTCGTGAGGGAGCAATCTTAGACCTCGTACTCTCAAATGGGGGCAGTGAGAGGATCTCAGATCTAGAAGTGGGTTGCCATCTGGTAACAAGTGACCATCAAACAGTGTGGTTCACGTTAAACTCAGCTACAGAGTCAAGCCATACAAAAGTGAGGGTACTGGACTTCAGGATGGCTGACTTTGGAAAGATGGGAGAGTGCCTCAGAAAAGCACTAGCAAACAGGCTAGAAGGAGGGGTGGAGCAACAATGGGGAATCATCAAAACTGCCTTCACAGAGGCAACAAGCCTTTGTGTGAAGCAAATAAACAAATCAAACGAAAGAAAAAGCCACTATGGTTCTCAAAAGAGGTGGCTGGGAAAGTCAGGGAGAAAAAGATAGCATTCAGAAAGTATAAGGAAACACAGAAGGAGCAGGACAGACAGCTGTATCAGTTAAGGCAGAAGGAAGCAGGGAGGGAAGTCAGAATAGCAAAGGCCCAAACTGAGGAAAAGATAGCCAACTCGATTAAGAAGGGGGATACAACCTTTTATAGGAAAATCAGAGAGCGTAGAAAGACAAAGGGAGGGATAGTGAGGCTGAAGAGAATGAATGGTGGGTGGGCAGAGGGGGACAGTGAAAAAGCAGGGGAACTGAACAAATATTTCTGCTCAGTATTCACAAAAGAGGAGGGGGAAGTGCCTAATCCAATTAACAGAAGCACTCTTGAAAGGAGGGTCAAGCCCAGCCCTTTCACAGAAGAAAGGGTTCTGCAAGAACTCGTAAAACTGAAGGTGGACAAAGCAATGGGGCCTGATGGAATTCACCCCTGAATTCTAAAAGAATTAAGAGGGGAACTAGTGAAACCACTGACTACTCTTTTTAATAAATCATGGGAAGATGGTGTGGTGATTCCCCTTCACAAAAGTGGGACCAAGACAGAGGCAGGAAACTACAGACCTGTCAGTTTGACCTCTGTGGTAGGGAAAGTGATGGAGTCACTTCTGAAGGAAAGAATTGTTGAGTACCTAGAGGCCACTGGGGCACAGGACCCAAGGCAGCATGGGTTCACAGCGGGAAGGTCATGTCAGATGAATCGAATAGATTTCTTTGACTGGATGACCAAAGTAGTAGACCAGGGAGGGGCTGGGGACATGGCCTACCTAGACTTTAGCAAGGCATTTGACACAGTCCCACACAAAAGATTAATAGTCAACTTAACCAGTCTGGGAGTGGGTCCCAGGGTGGTAGCCTGGGTAAAACACTGGCTGGACAACAGGACACAGAAGGTAATTGTAAATGGAGTCCACTATGAAGAAAGAGGGGTTACTAGTGGGGTACCGCAGGGTTCAGTACTGGGTCCAGTCCTTTTTAATGTCTTTATAAGTGACATTGCAGAGGGACTGGAAGGAAAAGCATGCTTCTTTGCAGATGACACAAAGATCTGCAACAGGGTTGATACACAAGGAGGCGTGGAAAGGATGAGAAGGGACTTGGCAAGGTTGGAGGAATGGTCAGAAGTATGGCAGCTAGGATTCAATGCAAAGAAGTGCAAAATAATGCACCTGGGAAAGAAGAACTGAGGGGAAGATTACACAATGGGGGAGAGGTAGCAACAACAAAAAAAAAGGTAAGGGACCTGGGGGTAATCATAGCAGATGACCTTAAGGTTAACAAACAATGTGAGATGGCAGTAGGGAGGGCTGGGGGTATACTGGGATGCATAGGGAGAGGCATCACCAGCAGAAAACAGGAAGTTGTTATCCCTCTGTACAGACAGTTGGTGAGGACCCCATCTGGAGTACTACGTCCAGTTCTAGAGACCCAATCTCCGCAAGGACATAGACAGGACAGAGGCAGTCCAGAGGAGGGCAACTAAAATGGTGCAGGGTCTGCAAGAGAAGCCGTATGAGGAGAGACTAAAGGAGCTTAATATGTGTACTCTTGAGGAAAGAAGGAGAGGGGGGACATGATAGAAACTTTTAAGTACCTCAGTGGAATCAACAAAGTCCAAGAGGGTAGCATCTTTCAGAAAAAGAGATGTGCAAGAACAAGGGGACACAATTTAAAGATAGAGGGGGGGCAGTTCCGGGGCAATGTGAGGAAGTATTTTTTCACAGAGAGGGTAATGGATGCATGGAACAGCCTTCTTCCTGAGGAGGTTGTGGGGTCTAAAACTGTGGGAGAATTCAAGAATGCATGGGACAGACATAAGGCAATTCTTGTGGGGGTAGGAAGAAATAGGCTGTTGGTTAACTAGGATCTGCGGCCTATCCTGTAGGTAGGGAAATGGGCAGACTAGGTGGGCCAAGCGGTCCTTATCTGCCGTCAAAGTCTATGTTTCTATCCCACCAAAGACACATCCATGGTGAGGGTTAGGGAGGGCACTGGGCAGCCAATGAAAATTCCCTCTGAGAGGTTCTTATGACATGGCCACTACTTAATGATGTCCCGCATCGGCTTTGTTACCCCACCTTGGTCCAGGTGATTGTGGCACTGAGACCACTGGGACTCCAGCTCCCACTGGAGGGTTGGGGCATGCACCAGCAGGCCAAATGGACCATGATGGTTGAGGTTGCTGTGAATTCCAACAGCCAGACAAATTTGCATGCCAGACATGATTGCCCAACCTGAAATGACTAGACAGAGGAGGTAATATCCTCTGCCCTGTCCGCAGGTAAGCAAGTCCTGGTCTGAATGAAGTTCAACTCAGCTACAATAAACAGGAACACCTGCTTGGGGACTAGTTCAGATTTTGCCAGGTTGACCCAAAGGCCCAAGTTCCAAAAGGTCTGCAGGGCCCAATCTCTGGACCCCCTCCACCGCCTCCCTGGAGACACCCATAATGAGCTAGTCACCCGAGTATGGGTATGCCCTGGTGCTTCTGTGCCTGATGTAGGCTGCCATGACCGGCAGGTACTTGGTGAACACCCTGGGTGCCAAGAACAGGCTGAATGGCATGACCCTGAATTGGTACAATATCCCTCCCACAAGGAATCTGAAATACCCTGTATAGTAAGGAAGGACATGTGGTCACACAAACAAAACTGACCTAAACAGAATAGACATTGTTTATTAAAGGAATAATGCTCAACAGGGTGGGTGCTATGCTAGGATAACATCCCGCCCAAGGGTGTCCAACCCCCAAGAAGGGATGTTATCCCAGCATAACACCCATCCTGGAGGGCGTTATTCCCACTAATTCCTATTCCAAGGCAGAGGCAGGAAACTACAGACCTGTTAGCTTGACCTCAGTGGTAGGGACAATGATGGAATCATTTCTGAAAGAAAGAACTGTTGATCACCTAGAGGCCAGCGGGGCACAGGACCCAAGACAGCATGGATTCACAGTGGGAAGGTCATGTCAGAGAAACCTAATAGAGTTCTTTGACTGGGTGACCAAAGTAGTAGACCAGGAAGGGGCTGTGGATGAGGCCTACCTAGACTTTAGCAAGGCATCTGACAGTCCCACACAAAAGATTAATAAACAAGTTAGCCAGCCTGGGAGTTGGTCCTAGGGTGGGAACCTGGGTAAAAAATTGGCTGGACAACAGAATGCAGAGGGTAATAATAAATGGAGTCCACTCCGAAGAAAGGGGGGTTACTAGTGGGATACAGCAGGGCCCAGTACTGGGACCGGTCCTCTTTAATGTCTTTATAGGTAACATTGCAGAGGAACTAGAAGAAAAAGTATGCCTCTTTGCAGATGACACAAAGATCTGTAACAGGGTTGATGCACAAGGTGGGATGGAAAGGATGAGAAGGGACTTGGCAAGGTTGAAGGAATGGTCACAAGTATTGCAGCTTAGATTCAATGCAAAGAAGTGCAAAGTAGTGCACCTGGGAAACAAAAACCCAAGGGAAGAGTACAAAGCTAGGGGGAGGTATTAACGACAACAAAAATGGAAAGTGACCTGGGGGTAGTCATATCAGACGACCTAACGGTAGGCAAACAATGTGAGAAGGCAGTAAGGATGGCTTGCAGGGATACTGGGATGCTTAGGGAGAGGCATCACCAGTAGAAAACAGGAAGTTGTTATCCCTCTGTACAGACAGTTGGTGAGACCCCATCTAGAGTACTGCATGCAGTTCTGCAGACCCCATCTCTGCAAGAATATAGACAGGTTGGAGGCAGTCAAGAGGAAGGCAACTAAAATGGTGCAGGGTCTGCACCAGAAGCCATACGAAGAGACACTAAAAGAGCTTAATATGTATACTCTCGAGGAAAGGAGGGAGAGGGGGGACATGATAGAAACTTTCAAGTACCTCAAGAGAATCAAAAAAGTCAAAGAGGGTAGAATCTTTCAGAAAAAGAGATGTGCAAGAATAAGGAGGCACAATTTGAAGATAGAGGGGGGACGACTCAAGCAACGTGAGGAAGTATTTTTTCATGGAGAGGGTGGTGGATGCATGGAACAGCCTTCCTGAGGAGGTCAAAGGGTTAAAAACAGTGAGAGAATTTAAGAATGCATGGGACAGACACATTGCAATTCTAGTTGGCGGTAGGAGGAAGTAGGCTGTTGGTAAAACTAGAATCTGTAGCTTATCTAATAGGTAGGGAGATGGGCAGACTGGGTGGGCCAAGTGGTTCTTATCTGCCGTTAAAGTCTGTTTCTATGTATTAATAATAATAATACTAAATCTTTATTTGTAGGAAGCACAATTCAACAGATATCAAAGCGCTTTTACAGAGAATAAAACTCTTAAAAATTTAAAGCCATAAATATATATATTTTCAGTTTAGCAACAGACAAACCAGTTATTAATTATTTAAGAAGGCCAGCAAAGATAAACAAGTTTTTAGAGCTGCTTTGAAGCTCTCCACAGTCATGCATCCTATAACCCAATGAAGCAGAGAATTCCACAGGGTAGGGGCCGCAAATGCAAACGCTTGAGCCCCAGAGGTCTTCAAACGAATGGCTCGTATGTGAAAGAAAAAAAGAAAAGTAAGATTTTTTTTAAGCATTTTTTGTATGTAGAAGTAGACGGCTTGGGAAAAAAGTCCATAATTTCTATTTTGTCCAGAGGGTGGTGGTGTTGCTCCAGTTACTGTTGATGTGAGTCCCTCCCCATGCTGATGCTCCCACTCCCACACCTCCACCATCGTTCCGACAATGGCTGGTGGTGGAGATTCATTCTGTAACCTTCCCTCATTTATTTATCTGGTGTGTCAATGCTTGCCATGAGACTGTGCAAAATGCATGTGTCTTTTCCGACTGCAATGCCACAGTGTGAATCCAGGAAGCAAAGGGTGCCAGGAGGACTTCCGGTTTTCGGTTTCTGAATGGAGCAGCAATTGTGACAGGCACATTTCAGCTTTGGGGAAAGAAAGTAGAGTAAAATTTTTAAAAGTTTTGGTTTTGGAAAATGGAGGTCGTACTTCTTTTGTTCTGTATGTCGGTGGGTGGGGAGCACCAATTCTGAGCAGAGCCTGGGGACTGCTGAAGCTGCTTCTCAGGGTGGCCCTGGAGCGATCTTTTTTCATGTTTAATGTGGTCGGCACTGTGGTGGGGCTAGTTGTGGGATGTTATGCTGGAATAACATCCCAGGTACAGTCCTACTCTGACCAATCAGGGACCAGTATTCTTTGTTGCCATTGTAAAATAAAAGATAGCAAGATTTGCTTTAGACAATAATCATGGCAGCCATAACACACAAAGTTGGTCAAACACACTGTGGCAAATATCGAAGGTTTCTTTCTCACCACAGAGAGTGCAGCCTGTTCAGGCTAAGACACAGAAATCTACAGTACAGCTTGTAGCATTTCACCAAATCTTTGGATCTCACGAAGGTAGTGTTGCTTAGTGTACAATCCCCTTAAATAGCCACAATTGGCTACAGTCACATGCTATCATTTAAAGTGCCAGCAGTGCTTTTTCATATAGAAGTATCCACATTGTTATAAAAGACATGTTTAAACTACCAAGTGATAAATTCCATGCAGATCAACACAAGTTAAAAGCTCAATCATTTTCTTAAATATAAAGAAAATACTTTTCCTATTATTCAGTTTTATAACTTTGCACATTATTGCGCTTCTTTCTGGTATGTACCATTATACCTGGAAAATAGCTTCCTTCCATTCTAGTTAACGTGAAACCTACAAAGAGCATTATTCAGACAGACTAGTGCAAAGTTAAAGTTTTAACCCATTTGTACCTGTAGATGCCATATGGCATCAGAACCATACATTACTGGACCTGATCCAAAATTGGCCACCAGGAGTGAATGAGTTTTAAGTGAGCAAGACAGTATAGTTCCTTAGAAAGACAATTTGTGTGTACAAAGTTTAATTATTCTTCTAATTTTTCTATTTACTTTATTAAACTATACACATTCTTTATGTCAACCTTTAATTAAGGTCAGAGGTGCTCCTTATGTTAATGTTTCAATGCAGCCTATAGAAGGAAGGGTTGGGAAAGTAAGGGGGGGTGGAACCTGGATGCTGCACATTATGTACAAGTAAATGACTTGCGGATAGAGGTGGCTGAGGGGAGTGGTCGTGGGAAACACACACACACACACACAAAAAAAAAAAAAAAAAAAAAAGGTAGACAGACATGTGGGGAGTAGTGCAATGTAATGGCTGTGGGGCAGCAGTCTTCCGGGAGTCTTTCTGGAGGCTGAGATGCTGCCCTGTTTGTAGACAACCTCTGCCCTGAGGGAGGAAGTTGCCCGTCTTCAGGCCACACTGGACAGTAGTAAGGAACCTCCCCATCCAGGGAGCACCAGAGCCACCACCACTACCTCAGAGGTTGTGAAGAAAGCACAGCAGTTGGACCACAGTGGGCTCAGAGAGGGTAACGGCGGTGGAACAGAGACACACCCAGTCAGTTGTTCCACTCCACAATCCATACACCATTCTGGGGGAGCATAGTTCTCCTATGGATGCACCCACAGAGGAGACTAAGGAGGCTGCAGATAACTGTCACAAGGGAGGCCCTCAGGAAGGAGGCAGAGGACACCACAGGGAAATGAAGCAGCTCCTGGTGGGGGACTCAGTTATTAGGGGGATAAAACTGGGGGGAGCAGGGAAAACTGAAGTAAGGTGCCTGCCTGGTGCCATGGCTTGGAGGGACAGGAAGCGCATCCTTAGGATCATGAGAACAGTTGCACGGGAGTCTGAGCTGGACATCACTGTCCACCTAGGGACAAATGACTTGGCTCATCATGAGATTAGAGCAGTGCAGAAGGACTTTGTAGAGTTGGGGAGGAGCCTAAGACAAGTAACACACACAGTATCCTTCTCAGAGGTGCTGTCTGTCAGTGGCATGGGTGAGGCGAGGGTACTTTGCACCATGCAGTTTAATGAATGGTTGAAAAAATGGTGTGGAGCACAGGGGTTTGCCTTCATTGGGGACTGGGGTTCCACCTGGAGGGATATCAGCCTACACTGGCAGGATGGTCTGCATCTGTCCAGGAAGGGAACAAGTATTTTGGGCAATCGGTTTACATGCTTCATTGGCAAGCTTTTAAACTAGTCAAGGGGGGGTACGGATAAGCAGCAGGAAAATCCCAGCCTCCCCCTACAAAATAGCGTACTAAATGAGAAAAAGACCAAGGTAGAAAGGTCAGTGGGGGATGCTGCTACAGAAGGTAAAGCCTTCAAAAAATGGAGAGCAATGAGTACCAATGACCGTAGTCTGGGTAACAAGCTTCCTGAATTAGTGGCCTTGTTGGAGGAGGAACATCTGGATATCGTGGCAGTCACAGAAACATGATACACAGAGAACCATGACTGGGACGTAAACATAGCAGGATACACTATCTACAGGAGGGACAGGGAGGGTAAAAGAGGAGGAGGAGTAGCTCTCTACATAAGGGAAGGAATCAAAGCAACAGAACAAAAGGGTAAACAGGGAGGAGAAGAAGCACTGTGGGTCAATTTGGAGACAGGCAATGGCACCACAATCCACACAGGGGTTGTATACAGACCCCCCTATCAGGGGGAGGAAATGGATAAGGAAATGATAGAAAGTTTACTTAGAATGGCAGAAAAAGGGGAGATATTGCTGATGGGTGATCTGAATATGCCAGATGTTAACTGGAGTGCAGTTGCAGCAGCCACTTCTAAGAGTGGGGTTATTCTAGATGCCCTACAGGGGGCATGCCTTAGACAACTAGTATTGGAACCCACTGGAGGGGGAGTAATGTTAGACCTGGTTCTCTCAAATGGAGATGGAGAATGGATCACAGATGTAGAAGTGGGTAGCCATCTGGGAACTAGCGACCATCGAGCAGTATGGTTCACAATAAACACAGCAATAGAGTCAAGCCATACAAAGGCAAAAGTACTGGACTTCAGGAGGCTGACTTTGCCAAAATGGGTGAGTGCCTAAGGAATGCACTAGCAAATGGGCAGGAAGGAGGGTGGAAGAACAATGGGAATAATAAAACTGCCATCACAGAGGTAACAAGCCTTTGTGTGAAGCAAATAAACAAAACAAAATGATGTAAGAAACCACTATGGTTCTCAAAGGAGGTGGCAGTGAAGGTTCAAGAGAAAAAGAAAGCATTCAGGAAGTACAAGGAATCACAGAAGGAGCAGGACAGAGAATTGTGTCAGTTAAAGCAAAAGGAAGCTGGGAAGGTAGTCAGAACAGCAAAGGCCCGAACCGAGGAAAAGATAGCCAACTCAGTTAAGAAGGGGGATAAAACTTTTTTTAGGTACATCAGGGAGCAAAGGAAGACCAGGGGAGGGATAGTGAAGCTTAATAAAGGCGAGGGAGTGGGCAGAGGGTGACTGTGAAAAGGCAGAGATACTAAACAAATATTGTTGCTCAGTATTTACAAATGAAGAGGGGGAGGTACCTAAAACAAACAACAGAACCACTCTGGATACAGAAGTTGATACCAGCCCATTTACAGAAGAAAGGGTTCTGAGAGAACTCTTAAAACTGAAGGTGGACAAAGCAATGGGGCCTGATGGGATTCATCCAGAATTCTAAAAGAACTAAGGGTAGAACTAGTGACACCACTGACTACCCTCTTTAACAAATCATGGGAGGATGGGGTGGTACCTGAGGACTGGAGGAGGGCAGATGTGATTCTCCTTCACAAAAGTGGGAGCAGAGCAGAAGCAGGAAACTACAGACCTGTTAGTTTAACCTCAGTGACAGGGAAAATGATGGAATCACTTCTGAAGGAAAGAACTGTCGGGTACCTAGAGGCTAGAGGGGCACAGGACCCAAGGCAGCATGGATTTACAGCAGGAAGGTCATGCCAGACGAATCTAATGGATTTCTTTTACTGGGTGACCAAAGCAGTAGATCAAGGAGGGGCTGTGGACATGGCCTACCTAGACTTTAGCAAGGCATTTGACAGTCCCCCACAAAAGATTAATATACAAGTTAGCCAGCCTGGGAGTGGGTCCCAAGATGATAGCCTGGGTAAAGAATTGGCTGGAGAATAGGACACAGAGGGTAACAGTAAATGGAGTCCACTCTGAAGAAAGGGGGGTTACTAGTGGGGTACCGCAGGGTTCAGTATTAGGACCGGTCCTCTTCAATGTCTTTATAAGCGACATTGCAGAGCGACTGGAAGGAAAAGTATGTCTCTTTGCATATGACATAAAGATCTGCAACAGAGTTGATGCACAAGGTGGGGTGGAAAGGATGAGAGGGGACTTGGCATGGTTAGTGGAATGGTCAGATGTATGGCAGCTTAGATTCAATGCTAAGAAGTGCAAGGTAATGCACCTGGGAAACAAAAACCCAGGGGAAGAGTACACAATGGGGGGTGAGATACTAACAACAACAAAAATGGAAAGGGACCTAGGGGTAGTCATATCAGATGACTTAAAGGTGGGGAAGCAATGTGAGAGGGCAGTAAGGAGGGCTGGGGGGATACTGGGATGCATAAGGAGAGGCATCACCAGTAAAAAACAGGAAGTTGTTATCCCTCTGTACAGACAGCTGGTGAGACCCCATCTGGAGTACTGCCAGCAGTTCTGGAGACCCAATCTCCGCAAGGAGATAGACAGGATGGAAATTGTCCAGAGGAGGGCAACTAAAATGGTGCAGGGTCTGCTCCAGAAGACATATGAAGAGAGACTAAAGGAGCTTAATATGTACAGCCTCGAGGAAAGGGGGGGGGACATGATAGAAACTTTCAAGTATCACAAGGGAATCAACAAAGTCCAAGAGGGTAGCATCTTTCAAAAAAAGAGGTGTGCAAGAACAAGGGGGCACAATTTGAAGATGGGGGTCAGCTCAGAGGTAATGTAAGGAAGTGTTTTTCACAGAGAGGGTTGTGGATGCATGGAACAGCCTTCCGGAGGAGGTTGTGGAGTCAAAAACAGTGGTTGAATTCAAGCATGCATGGGACAGTCATAAGGCAATTCTAGGGGGCCGGGGGTAGAAATAAGTAGGTTGCTGGTTAACTAGGATCTGCAGCTTATCCATTAGGTAAAGAAATGGGCAGACTGGGTGGGCCAAGCGGTCCTTATCTGCCATCAAATTCTATGTTTCTATGTTTTGTTTCAGAAACGGTGGTGGACTTGTATTTTCTTGCAGAGGTTCTTTTTTTTTCTCAAAAAAAGGGGACCCATATATAAAGGTTGGAGTTTCCACATGGGAGCCATTATTTCTCTTATGTTACTTTAGGCAATCTACCATTATGGGCAAGTCTAAAAATGAACAAAAGGAGAGAGAAGAGAAGAACCTGGATTTCCCTCAGTCCAATCTCCAATGATCCCCTAGGTGGAAGTTATAAAATTGAATAATAGGAAAAGTATTTTCTATATATTTATTTAAGAGAACGAGTGAGCTTTTAACTTGTGTTGATCGGCACGGAATTTATCACTTGGTGGTTTAAAAATGTTTTTTACAACAATGTGGGATACTACTATGTGAAAAAGCACTGCTAGCACTTTAAATGATACCATGTGACTGTAGCCAATAGTAGCTATTTAAGGTGACTGTACACTGAGCAACACAGTCTTCATGAAAGCCAAAGATTTGGTAAAATGTTAGGAGCAGTGCTGTGGATTTGTGTGTCTTAGCCTGATCAGGCTACACTCTGTGTGGTGAGAAATAAACCTTTGATATTTGTCATAGTGTGTTTGGCCATCTTGTTTCTGTGTTAGGTGTGCCATGACTATTCTCTAAAGTACTTCAGTAATTGTCATCGAGCACCCTAACAACCTGGTTGCGGCTCTGCCGATAGCAAGATTTGCTGTTGTGTGATTAAAAAACACACTGATGTAGTATATATAATGTGAGGATTGGATTTCTCTAGAAAAAAGTAAAATGGTACAAATCACGTTTGTTGGTTACTGAAACAAACCGGCCCACTGCATCTTGTGAACAAAACTGATTAGAAATTATCAAAAATATACATTTCAGAAAAACTGAGTGAGAAATTTTAAACACCAAAGAAACTATATGGTGAAATAACAATTGCTTATACTGTAAACACTTGGATTGACATGGTCAAAATCTTTAAACTTCCAGCTATGTCTTGTATGTCCCCCTTCCCCCCATACCTTCAGCACTGCAGTGAAGCATGAATTAGCACATAGATGCAGTTGTTTTAATATAAATGTTTTGTCCTATGACTAGACTGTCCTGAGTGAATGGTAAATGTTATGTAGATTTGATTTACTAATGTAATTAACTTGTTATGTTAAGTATTTACTCGCTAGTACATTTTATGTAAATGTTATGCTAAATTTTAATGTAACATGTAACTTATGTCATCATGCAGAACACCTTATAAATAAGGCTTATAGGCCTAATGTGTAATTCCTGTAGAAAAATAAACATTTTACTACTATTTATGAAAGACTGCATTTAGTGCATAAGTACTGAGATTTGCTATTACATCTGAATGATAAAAGTGCAATGGAAATTTCTATATTTTTGAATTTATGTTTATGGCTATGTATGTCATACAAATATAACAAATTTAATTAACCAAGGGTTAAAGGAATAAGAAAGGGAAGTGTAGAAAGTACTCCAAATATGACAGAACTCAATATATAAAGTAGGCCTTCTTGTATCATAGGATTAGTATGGAGATGAGGTACAGTGGGGAGGTAGTCAGTTGTGAGGACTGTGGGTACACTTCTCCACAGTTACACTCTAGCAGCAGGGGCACTGTCCCATCTGCAGGACTTTTGGGGAGCTCCATGCTCAGCTGGTAGCAGCAAGACATGAGATATCTCAACTACGGCACTAGCTCAATTGGGGTTCACTCTCCACACCCCAAGAGGCCCACTGGCCAAGACGGTTGGAGGATGGTAGGAAGGGTAAGGGGAAGCCACAAGGGGTTCAACCAATCTCATGCTATTCAGACAGCAAATTGCTTTGCACCCCTGGAGGAGGCTCCAGCACCTGACTCTGTCGGGGGAGAGTGTGAAATGGTCAGATGTCTTCCTGGTGCATCAGCCATCAGGGACATAGACAGGAGAGGGAAGGAAGGATGGTGAAGAATGGGATCTGGAGGTGCTGGTACACTTCACTACCAACTATCTGATGAATCAACCTACAGAAGCAGCGAAGCAGAACTTTATGAAGCTGGAGGACAAACTGAAGGCACACTCAACTTCCCAGGTGTTTTCCGAGGTCCTCCCTGTGTGGAACAAGAGGAATGCATACGATAGAGTAAGGAAGAAAGAGACTGAGGAGTTTAATGGGTGGTTGAAGGGATAGTGTCAGGAGGAGGGTACCACTTTGTGTGGGGCTGGAGAGGCTTCTGGAACAGAAGGCTATTCAAGGGTGATGATGAGAGAGGGGGCCAGTGCTCTGTAGCAAAAGTTTGATGTTTAGACTGAACAGTTAAACTCCACTGAAAAAGAGAGCAGGTGGAAAACCTAGCTAGGGCTCCCCCTGAACAGGGAACTAATAGTAGCAAGGTGGGCAACAGTAAGGTTGAAGTTCAAATTACATCAGGAGAAGAGGCCAGTGAGGGATGGCGGACAAGAAAAAAAAATTACCATAGTAATGTTGCTTCCACCAGGGGATGCCTCAGTATGCTTGACTACTGCAGTGATGCCAGCTGGATTCAGCTGCCCCAGAGGTGGAGTTTATACTAATGATGCCAAGAATTAGCCAATCAGTTACAGAAAGAGTGCTGCCTGCAGATGCTGCTGAAAACAAATCAGATTCATTACGAAGCTAA
The DNA here is from genome assembly GCA_016271365.2 of Neoceratodus forsteri. Lineage (NCBI taxonomy): Eukaryota > Metazoa > Chordata > Ceratodontiformes > Ceratodontidae > Neoceratodus > Neoceratodus forsteri. The sequence continues at coordinate 186,786,480 of CM057451.1, forward strand.
AGTGGCCCCAAATCCTTAACCTAATCTAGTAGTAGGAAGAAAATTGAGAAAAACAACAAGAAAAAGAACCAACTATGTAGAACATGGTAAGAAAAAAAGTGGAGTATTCCACAAGAGAAATTCCAACAGTAAGAAATTTAGGTCAAGACACGGATTGCAGAACTAATCTCAGCCAGGTTATGTGAGGTGAGGCTGGGAGGGAGGTCAAGTATACTGAGGGATCCCGTGGGAGAAGCAATATTACTCTGTCAGCTGTAGCTGAGACAGAGAGCAGCCACCGGCTTCCTTATAGCAAGGAGGCGATTTAATAGAGTACACTGAATTTAATTCTTAATTTTGGGGCCTATGTAAGTAAGTAGAAGTCAGTGTTTTGGTGTTCTGTTTTGGGGGTTGACTTTTCTTAGTGTAACTTTTATTTGCTAGCTAGGAAATCTAGCTGGGAGAATATCTGCAGTCATTTGTGACTAGACCTGTTACTTAAACTCTGTGAAATAGGTGTCTGAAAGGAAGGAAGGTATTCACCGGTGTGGTGGGTCAAAGTTGTAGTTGATTGTTTCTGGACGGCATAGGCTTAGACCCACCCACCCTGCCCCTACCCCACCCGTCCCAAGCATATCATTTCCTTCATATCAGCGGTTCTGACATCACTTCCCCAAAAGTGCAAAGGACAGACACCTGTTCATATCCTTAAAGGCACAGAACACTACACTGAATAGGGGGTAAACACACTCACACGCTTGCACACACTAAAAAACAAATAAAGAAAACATCTTAAACAGGAAGGGAGACAGACATGTGGGGGGTGGTGCAAAGCACTGGCTGTGGAGTGGCAGTCCTCCGGGAGACATTCTGGAGGATGCGTTGCTGCCTTATTTGCAGGCACCTCTCTGGTCTGAGGAAGAAGGTTGCTTGCCTCCATGCTGACTTGGCGAGGAGTCAAGAAACCTCCTCCCCTACCCAGGGACCACTCAGGCCACCACCACTGCTGCAGAGGTTGCCAAGAAAGAGGAGCGGTTAGACCACAGGGGGCTCTGGGAGGGTGAGGGTGGTGGAACAGAGGCACATTCCTCCAGTTGTGCCTCTTCACAATTCATTCGGCATTCTGGTGGAGCATGATTCCTTTATGGAGACACCCGCAGTGGAGACCAAGGAGGATGCTGGGAACCTCCACAAAGGAGACCCACAGGAGGGTGGCACGGGACCCCACAGGGGAAGGAAACAACTCTTGGTGGGGGACTGAATTGTTAGGGGGTAAAACTGGGGGAGGGACAGGAGAGGGAGGTAAGGTGCCTGCCTGGCTTCATGGCTTGGAGGGACAGGAAGCGAATCCTCAGGATTGTGGGAGCAGCTGCACGGGGGAGGGAGATGGATATCATTGTCCACCTAGGGACAAATGGCCTGGCTGAGAATGGGATCACAGCAGTGCAGCAGGAGTTTGCAGAGTTGGTGAGGGGCCTTAGACAAGTGGCATGCATGGTAACTTTCTCAGAAGTGCTACCTGTCTATGGCACGGGTGAGGCTAGGGTACTAAGCACCATAGGATTCAAAGACTGTTTAAAAAACTGGTGCAGAGTTTAGGGATTTGGCTTCATTGGGGACTGGGGGTCCACCTGGAGGGATACAGACCTGTACTAGCATGATGGTCTGCATCTGTCAAGGAGGGGAACCAGGATCCTAGGCGATAGGTTTAAATGCTTCATTGGCAAGCATTTAAAGTAGCCAAGGGGGGAAGCACTGAAGAGAAGCAGGTAAAACCTAACCCCCCAAACAAAACAGGGTAGTTAGCAAAGTAGACACAAAGGTAGAGAAGTCGATAGGGAGCAGGATGGGGTAAATCCAGAAAAAGGCAAAGGCGGTAAGGACAGGGATGGACCTAAAAGGGGTAAGGCCATAAAAAAATAGAGGGAGACAAGTACCAATACCCATAGTCTGGGTAACAAGCTCCCTGAACTAGTGGCCTTGATGGAAGAGGGACGCCTAGATATCATGGCAGTCACAGAAACATGGTACACAGAGAACCATGACTGGGATGTCAACATACCTGGGTACACAATCTACAGGAGGGATAGGGAGGGTAAAAGAGGAGGGGAAGTAGCTCTCTACATAAGGGAAGAAATCAAAGCAACAGAACTAAAGGGTAAACAGGGAGGGGAGGAGGCACTTTGGGTCACCCTGGAGACAGGAAATGGCACCACAATGTGCACACTGGTTGTTTACAGACCCCTGTCTTAAGGGGAGGCAATTGACAAGAAAATGATGGAATCCTTAGAGTGGCAGAAAAAGGAGAGATATTGTTGATGGGGGACCTGAATATGCCAGATGTTAACTGGAGCACCTTTACTGCAGCCACATCCAAGAGCAGGGTCATTCTCAATGCCCTACAGGGGGCATGTCTCAGACAGCTAGTGTTGGAACCCACTCGGGAGGGAGCAGTCTTAGACCTGGCACTCTCAAATGGGGATGGAGAGAAGATCTCAGATTTAGAAGTGGGTAGCCATCTGGGAACAAGTGACCACCAAACAGTGTGGTTCACAATAAACACAGCTGTAGAGTCAAGCCATACAAAAGCAAGGGTGTTGTTCTTTAGGAGGGCTGACTTTGGCAAAATGGAAGAGTGCCTCAGAAAAGCACTACCAAACAGGTAAGAAGGAGGGTTGGGAGAACAATGGGGAAAAATCAAAACTGCCATCACAGAGGCAACAAGCCTTTATGTAAAGCAAAGCAACACAACAAAATGAAGGAAAACGCCACTGTGGTTCTGAAAAGAGGTGGCAAGGCAGGTTAAGAAGAAAAGGATAGCATACAGGAAACATAAGGAAACACAGAAAGAGCAGGACAGAGAACTATATCAGTTAAAACAGAAGGAGGCAGGGAAGGCAGTCAGAATAGCAAAGGCCCAGACTGAGGAAAAGGCAGCCAACTCTGTTAAGAAGGGGGATAAAATCTTTTATGGGTACATTAGGGAGTAAAGAAGACCAAGGGAAGGATACTGAGGCTTAATAAAGGGGAGGGAATGTGGGCAGAGGATGACAGTGAAAAAGCAGGGATACTGAACAAATACTTCTGCTCAGTATTCACAATAGAAGAGGAGGGGGAGGTACCTAAACCAAACAGTAGAAACACTCTGGATAAGGGGTTGATACCAGTCCATTCATAGAAAAAAGGGTTCTGAAAGAACTCTTAAAACTGAAGGTGGAAAAAACAATGGGGCCTAATGGGATTCACCCAAGAATTCTAACAGAACTAAGGGTAGAACTAGTGATGCCACCGACTACCCTCTTTAACAAATCATGGGAGGACGGGGTGGTGCCTGAGGACTGGAGGAGGGCGGATGCGATTCCACTTCACAAAAGTGGGAGCAAAGCAGAGGCAGGAAACTACAGACCTGTTAGTTTGACCTCAGTAGTAGGCAAAATGATGCAATCACTTCTGAAGGAAAGAATTGTTGAGTACCTAGAGACCAGCGGGGAACACGACTCAAGGCAGCATGGATTCACACCGGGAAGGTCGTGTCAGATGAATCTAATAGATTTCTTTGACTGGGTGACCAAAGTAGTAGACCAGGAAGGGGCTCTGGACATGGCCTACCTACTGCAGACTTTAGCAAGGCATTTGACACAGTCCCACACAAAAGATCAATATACAAGTTAGCCAGCCTTGGAATGGATACCAAGGGAGTAGCCTGGGTAAATAATTGGATGGACAACAGGATGCAGAGGGTAATAGTAAATGGAGTCCACTCTCTGAGGAAAGGGAGGTTACTAGCGGGGTACCACAGGGTTCAGTATGGGGACCGGTCCTCTTTAATGTCTTTATAAGTGACATTGCGGAGGGACTGGAAGGAAAAGTATATCTCTTTGCAGACGACACAAAGATCTGCAACAGGGTCAATACACACGGTGGGGTGGAAAGGATGAGAAGGGACTTGGCAAGGTTGGAGGAATGGTCAAATGTATGGCAGCTTAGATTCAATGCAAATAAGTGCAAAGTAATGCACCTGGGAAACAAAAACCCAGGGCAAGAGTACACAATGGGGGTGAGATACTAACAACAACAAAAATGGAAAGGGACCTTGGGGTAGTCATATCAGATGACCTAAAGGTGGAAAAACAATGTGAGAAGGCAGTAAGGAGGGCTTGGGAGAGATTGGGATGCATAGGGAGAGGTATAACCAGCAGAAAACAGGAAATTGTTATCCCTCTGTACAGACAATTGGTGATACCCCATCTGGAGTACTACGTGCAGTTCTGGACACCCCATCTCCGCAAAGACATAGACAGGATGAAGGCAGTTCAGAGGAGGGCAACTAAAATGGTGCAAGGTCTGCACCAGAAGACATATGAAAAGAGACTAAAGGAGCTCAATATGTATACCCTCGAGGAAAGGATGGAGAGTGGAAACATGATAAAAACTTTCAAGTACCTCAAGGGAATCAACAAAGTCCAAGAGGGTAGCATCTTTCAGAAAAAGATGTGCAAAAACAAGTGGGCACAATTTGAAGATAGAGGGGGGACAGCTCAGAGGTAATGTGAGGAAGTATTTTTTCATGGAGAGGGCTGTGGATACATGGAACGGCCTTCCTGAGGAGGTTGTGGAGTCAAAAACAGTGGGGGAATTCAAGAATGCATGGGACAGACATAAGGCAGTTCTAGTGGAGGGTAGGAGGAAGTAGGCTGTTGGTCAACTAGGATCTGCAGCTTATCCATTAGGTAGAGAAATGGGCAGACTAGGTGGGCCAAGTGGTCCTTATCTGCCGTTAAATTCTATGTTACTATGGTAAGTAATTTTTTCTTCTCACCCCAGGAATCCCACAGTATGCTTGACTAATGCAGATTACAAAGCAGTGCAGTTGGGAGGAGGGAACAAAACCAACTTTGGAAACAGGTTCTGCAGGATTGCAGTGCCAAATTTTGCATCTGATCTGGACTGTACATCCAAGCAACAGTGCTTTGTGAATGTGTGTACAGTCTTCCAGGTAGCTGCTTTGCAGATATCGAGCAAGGGAATGTCCCTTGCAGCTGCCAGTGAGGCTGCATTACCCCTAGTGGAGAGGGCCCCAAGGCCTTGAAGTGACTGCCAGCCTTACTGTAACAAAATTGAATTCAAGAGATTATCCATCGAGAAATGGTTCTCTTGGAGGCTATCCTGCCCTTGCCTACCTCGCCACAAGAGAGGAAGAGCTGAGTATGGAGGCTCTGAACTGCTTGGTGTGCTCCAGGCAGTAGGTCAGTGCCCTTTTGACATCCAAACTGTGAAGCCTGCGCTCACCAGGAGTAGATTTGTCTGTGAAAAAGACACGGAGTGTTCTGGATTGATTCAGGTGAAATTCAGACACCACCTTGGGAAAGAACTTCCGATTTGTCCTGAGGACTACTTTATCTTTGTGAGAGATAATGTAGATTAGCTCAGTGCAAAGAGCTTGCAGCTCTGAAATCCTTCTGGCTGAAGTGATAGCCACTAGGAAAATAGTTTTCCAGGTGACATATTTTAAATCTGCAGTAGCCATAGACTTGAATGGGGGCTCCATGAGTTTGGCTAATCACAGGTTCAAGTTCCAGGGAGGGATGGGTTCCCTAAATGGGAGTTGAAAGTGCAGCAGGCCTTCAAAGAATTTCTTGAAAATGGAGTGAGAAAAGTACAGTTACGTAAGAACTTACCGTAACAGTAGATCTTCGAGAGAGGCTATTGCAGTAGGTATTCACATATAGGACTGAGTCCCAAGCAGCCTAGAACAAAAAGAAATATGGGAGGATAGTCTTCCACAACTGATATAAATCAGGGCCGAGCAGGTCTCATGATAGGAGGCCCTACAGGACAGCCAATCCAAAGCCTGCTCTATGGCGAGAGGCAGTGTCCAAACTGTAGTGTTTCATGAAGGTATGGACGGAAGTTCAAGCTGCAGCTGCACAGATGACTGCTGCTGACACATTCCTGAAACAAGCAGCAGAGGCAGCTACCCCTCTAGTGGAGTGACCTCTGACCTGACCCAGAAGGGTCTTGTCGTACTTGTCATAACAGAAAATGATACAATTTGCTAACCACTTAGGCATTGCTTGGAAACTGCATTGCCTTCTCTTTTGTGTGTGAAAGAAACAAATAGCTGATCTGTTTTCCTGAGACCCTTAGTCCAATTGGTATAGTATCTCAAGATTCTGTGTACATCCAGAGTATGCAAAAGAAACTCTCCAAGATGGGAGTGTTCCGTGAAAAAGGCTGATAACTCAATGGATTGGTTCAGCGTAGACTCAGCCACCACCTTAGGAAGGAACACAGAATTGGTGCACATAGCCACTTGTTCCTTGTGAAAAATCAAGCACTGGATTTTACACATTAAGGCTTGGAGCTCAGAAATTCGCCGAGCTGAAGTCATGGCCACCAGAAAAAGTGTCTTCCAAGAAAGAAACTTTAAATCTGCCTCCACTGCCGGTTCAAAGGGGTGAGCTTCTCCAGGATGAAATTCAGGTCCCATGGAGGGTCTGGATTGTGGATAGGGGGTCTCAGATGGAGAACCCCTTTGAGGAAGGTCTTAGAGACTTCCAGTTGAGTAAAAGACCTGTCTCCAAAGGGAATGTGGTAGGCTGAAATTGCTGCCATATGAACCTTTAAAGAGGAATAACTGAGACCCAGATTAAAGAGGTGTCTCACGTAATCCAGGACATTAGCTGGGCACGAAAAGGGCTCTAAATTCTTAGAGCTCACCCAGATGGAAAACCGTTTTCACTTCATAGTGTAGGTGGATCTGGTGGAAGGCTTTCTAGACTCCACTAAAATGTCCACCACCAAAGGGAAGACTCCAAAGCATGCCTTGGCTACATCTGAAGGAGCCATGCATGGAGATGAAGTGATTTGAGACCTGGATGAACCAGGATTCCATGATTCTGGGTCAACAATTGTTGTGACAGAGGAAGAGGAAGTGGGGGTTCCTCAGAAAACTGATGCAGAAGAGAGAACCAAACTTGCCTGGGCCAGAAGGGAGTGACGAGGATCATTCGTGCCCCCTCTGCCCGAAGCTTGTTCAGCACCCTTGGAATCAAAGGAATGGGAGAGAAAGCATAAACAAATCTGTCCATCCAAAAGAGAGACAGTGCATCCTGCCAGAAAACGTCTCGCCCTGGAACGAGCGAGCAAAAGACAGGAAGCTTGGCGTTGTCGGGGAAGGCAAAGAGGTCCACCTGAGGAGTCCCCCACTGCCAAAAAATGTCATTTATGACCTTTTGATCTAGTTCCCATTCATGGGACATGGCTGACGAGTGGCTTAGAGCATTGGCCAGAGTACTTTCCACTCCCGGGACATGAACCGTTGTCATGTGAAGGCTGTGCTGGGTTTCCCAGTACCAGACTCTCATCACCTCTTGGCATAGAGGGTAGGAACGAGTGCCTCCCTGCTTGTTGAGGTACCAGACCATGCACATGCTGTCTGGTTGAACCAGAAGATGACTGGGAAGAAAAGCCTGTAGGGCATAGAGGACTGCCCATAGCTCGAGCACAATGATGTGAAGCTTCTGCTCGAGATGAGACCAGCTGCCCTGTGTCTTGTGAGACCCGAGGTGGGCACCCAAGCCCTCTCCTGATGCGTCCATTGTCTGAGTCTGGATTGGGAGGGTCAACGTAGAATGGGACCCCCAGACTGAGGTTCTCATGAACCATCCACCACTGCAAGTCCCTGATCATGGGATCCGACACTAGCACCTCGTGGTCGAGGTCATCCAGAGTTTGGTCCCAATGTGACTAAAGTGTCCATTGGGAGACTCTCATGTGGCTTCGAGCTAAAGAAACAGTCGGAATTACTGCTGTCATGATTCTGAGAAGGTGAAGGACCTGTCTGGCTCCTACCCACATGAGGCCGGAAACGAGATGAGCGTGATTCTGAAGAGTCTCAGCTCTGTCTGTGGGCAAAAAAACTTTGCCTAGGGTCGTGTCCAGCAATGCCCTATAAACTGTAGACGTTGGCAAGGGACCAAATGGGACTTGGTCTGGTTGATGGTTATACCCAAGCTGGTGAAAACCTGCAGGGTAAGGGAAAGGGAGTGCAGGAGTTCCTCCCTGGATGGGGCCACTAACAGTCAGTCATCCAGGTAATGGAAGACCTGCACTTTCTGAGTATGCGGTGTTGGCCGCCACCACTGCTAGGCATTTGGTAAATATTCGGGGCGGCGAAGAAAGACCAAATGAGAGGGCCTCGAACTGGTAGTTGGACCCCTGAAAACAAAACTGAAGGTATTTGTGGTGGGAAGGGTATATGGGGATATGGAGGTATGCATCCTGCATTTCCAGAGCATACAGCCACTGTCCCGGCCGAAGCACTGGAAGAAGGCTCTGCAAGGAGAGCATTCTGAAACACTTGTGCTCCATGAACTGATTTAGGGAGCTGAGGTCCAGGATAGGTCTCAAGTCTTCTGTCTTCTTTGGTACTAGGAAGAAATGAGAATCGTAACCCGTCCCCTGAAGAGGGGTGGGGACGGGTTCTATCGCCACCTTCAACAGGAGAGTGGATTTCTTCTAGTACCAGAGGAAGATGTTGCAGGGAGTACAATGATTAAGGGGGTGGTCTCCGAGGTGGTTTCTTGAGAATCTCTATCAAGTGTCTGGCTGATATTAGCTGGAGCACCCAGGCATCTGCCGTTATCCTCTCCCAATCTGGTAGATAAAAGGAGAATCTCCTCCCCCCCCACCAGTTCCTCTGGAATGGCCAGAGGTAGAGGGAGAGGCAGGGAGTCAGGAGGTGGAGGGCAAAGCAGCAGCCGAAGCTCCAGAAGAATTTTTACTGGGGGGGGGAGCTTTGGATGCTGGAGGTGCTCTACATTTGTTGGGGCGTTTAGCCTGTTTGCTTCTGTTTTGGACGGTTTTGGCACTGAAAGGAACGCCGCTGCCCTTGAGGTGGTCTGTACAAAGTATGAACAGACTTAAGTGCAGTACCCTTTTCCTGTAGTTCGGTTATGATGTCCTTGACATCACCCCCAAACAGCACTGAACCCCTGAAGGGAGCATCCTGGATGGCAGTCTGCACTTCAGGGACCAATCTTGACATGCGAAGCCAGACATGACATTGTAAGCCTATGGTGAAAGCTGAGCTCCTACCTGCTGTGTCCACCACGTCGTATGTGGCACGTAACGTACCTACAGGCTGAACGTGCGGAATGGACCAAGTCTCCCAGTTCCTGCTTGGTTTGCGAATCAGGAAGGGAGTTCAGTTTTGCTTCTACCTGACTAAGGAGAGACTTCTGGTAATCCTCCATGTGGCCAACGTAGTTAAGGGCCCTTATACCTAGGGTCGAAGATGCATATGTTTTCTTCCCATACTGGTCCAGAAGCCGTGACTCCTTGTCAGCGGGGGACGAGCTGAGGTGTTTTGGGTTGGTGGAATGGCCGTGAGTGGTGCTAATCATCACTGGATCCGCCTTGGGGTGAAACCTAAGAAAGTCTTTACCCTCTGGAGCCTGGTAAAGCCTATCCACCTTCCTTGGAAGGGGGGCTAACGAGGAAGGTTGTTCCAAATAGTGGAAACAAGATCTGTGTGAGGCTCTATCCAGGGTGGAATCAGTGTAGGAGCAGTTTGCAACAGATCCAGATGGGCAGCAAGTTTTTTACACTGTGGATCTGGATCCACTGATTGCCACTGATAGGTGTCCTGGATTTTTCTTATTAACTCCATAAAAGAAGGATCCTCCAGAGGAGACTTCGGAGAGTCCTTCGGCCTGGGATTTTCTGGAGTACGTGGCTCATCCCCAGGATCTGAGTCGAAATCAGAGTCAGTCAGATGGCTCTGAAGAGGAACAGAAAGCCTCCTCCCTGTTGGGGGGGTGGAACAACCCCTCTGGGGGTAGCATGGGGGTGCGTCTCCTCCCCGAGAGCCAGATGGTTCTCCTCTGGCATTGGGTAAAGGGGAGGTGTCTCTTGCCACTGACGTAAGGGGTCCGGTGTAGGGACTGACGTCTGCAGATGACTTTCACCCTCCCTGCTGAGCTGGGCCTTGGCTTCTGCCCACCAAGAGGCCAAGACCTCCTTCGGATCCACCAGCAGCTGTGAAGGTGGCGGAGGAGATAGGGGGCTTGGGTATGGGTAGTTGGAAAACCCGTAGTATGAGTATCCATAGCCCAATGGTGGGTATTGAGGCACCGGGTACTGCGGCATTGGATATTGCGGTGCCGGGTACTGCGGCGTCAGATACTGGGGAGCTGGGTACTGTGGCGCCAGGTATTGCGGCATCAGGTACTCTGGGGCCAGGGACTCTGACGGAGCAGAAGGACCTGTCATTGGCTCTGCAGGCGGAGCAGACAGTGGGGGCATTGGGCCCGGAGTAGGATGATCTCCAGAAGGGTCCGACGGCCCTGACGGTGGAGCGGGTCCTCTGTTAGGCAATGGGATATCAGAGGACAATGTCAGGTCAGCAGGCATCAGGCCCGGCATCTGAGGGGGGGGCACCCCTGATGGCAGCATCTCTGTATCCTCGACCCTGGCCAGGGAAGGAGGAGGAGCAGAATCCCCAGGAGGAGCCTAAGGGAATGGGGGGTATCTCAGAGGGCAACATTATGAGATGCTGCAGTGAATTCCAGACGTTGGGCATGACATCGGAGCCTGACGTGGGTTTGCTGGCTGGGTGGTCGCCAGAGGGGCTGACGACCAGCTTAGCAGCAGTGTCCAGGTGGACATCGGCAGGGCTGGCGTCCGGCTTAGTGGACTCATTCTGTCCAGAAGGCCATGAAGGAGGAGTGGCCTTAGTAGAAGAGGAGCGGGCTGGGCAGTCATCAGCAGCGCTGGCAACTGACTTAACAGCCTTGTCCAGGCAGATGTCAGAAGAACCAGCGCCCAACTTACCGGACCCACTCTGACTGGAAGGCCGTGAAGGAGGAATGGACTTGGTGGGGGTAGAGGTCTCCTTTGCCCCGGAGGCTCCCGACAGGCCCGAGCATGAGCCTGCCGGGAGGGGAGACGCCGCTGTTGAGGATCGGTCCCCCGGAGAGGCAGATACTTTGAGGGCCGCGACTCCAGCTGAAGCCACGGCAGCTATGGACGACGAGTCCCAGTCCCGGTTCTTCTCTTTGTCCCTTTTCTTTTTGTGGCCTTTAGGAAAGGTGGATGCCTGCTTACGTTTTTTTTTAATTTTTTCTCAATGGATGCCATTTTCTTCTTGAGTAGGTGGGCTTCCAGGGACTGCTGCCTCTGTTTTTGGGTGGCCGAACTGAATTTCAAGCAGTGTTGGCACTCTTCCACGTAGTGATCCAGGCCCAAGCAGAAAAGGCACAAAGAATGGCCGTCCTTATGAGGGAGTTGGGAACCGCCCGAGTTGTACTTTTTTTATGCGATTCAGAGGGTATCGGGGATGACATACACAGCAGATGTTGAAAACTATCAAAATTACGAGAAAAATGCAAAGTTAGGCTGAAAAGCTATAACTTTTAGCTGAAAAAGGCGAGACGAACGAGAGCTGTTGTACCATGAGGAACTTTCACAAGCTGACAGTGGGAAAGAACTGGTAGGTGGGTGTGGGGGACCGCCCTTTATATTGACATCAGCTGACGCTGATCACCTGATGTGGGGGCAGTTCCCCACCAGAGACTGCTAGCTAGAAGTTTTCCATGGGGTCTTGATGCCTGGCGGCTTAATCCTATATGTGAATACCTACTGCAAAAGCCCTCTTGAAGTAAGATTTATGGATTTCTCCTTACCAGCAGAAATGTTGGCCAAAATGGTTGCCAGGTGAACCTTCAGAGATGAGGCTCTAAGGCCTGATCCTTGCAAATGCACCAAGTAATCCAGAAAAGAAGACAGACTGGCTTGCAGCAGGTTGATTTGCCTGTCTCTACACCAAAAAAAAGCCCTATTCCACTTGGAAGCATAAGTCCTTTTAGTGCTTGGCTTCTTGACCAGTAGAAGGCTTCTTAGGACCTGTTCTGAATACTGAGTCTGTGAACTCTAGCTCCTCAAGTACCAAGCTTTGAGGTGAAGAGATTATGCTGAGGCAGGGTCAGCAGACTGTGGGTTGAGGGCAGGCAAATGGGCCGTTTGACTGACAGGGCAAGGACGAAAGAGTACCAGGGCTGCCTTGCCCAGTCTGGAGTCACCAGGATCATGGTGGCTGGCTGACTCCTGTGTTTTAGCAGGACACTGAGGATTAAGGGGAATGGAGGAAAAGCATACAGGAACCATCCCATCCAATGTAGAGCCAAGGCATCCACCGACACTGTGCCTAAAGTCGCAGGCCTGCAACAGTACAGTGGAATCTGGTGACTGAGGTCAGAAGTGAAGAGATCTATCTCTGGGGTGCCCCACTTCCTGAAGACTGTAGCCAGTATCTGACTGTTTAGGATCCACTCGTGGTAGCCCTGACTGATGCAGCTCAGGGCGTCTGACAGTACATTGTCCTTGCCTGGGACATAGGCATAGGAACTTGGGGGCGAAAGGGGAGGCAGCCCCCACTTTTTATTTTTGTATGGCAAAAACTAGTTTAGAAAAAGTGCCCTTTGTACCCTCATAAATGCCCTTTCGATCCTCCACCCCCTCAGCTTTTACTATCTTCCGGCATCCTTGGCCTGGGAAATGAATGGCAGAGAGCTGTATGTCTAAGGAGTAAATGAGAGACCGAATCTTCATGGCCCCGGTGCAGAGCTTTGTGGATCTCGTGCCTCCTTGCTTGTTGATGTAAAACATAGTGGTGTTGTCTGGCCTGATTTGGACAGACTTTCCTTTTAACTGGGGGCAAAGGCTTTGATAGCCAGATGCACAGCTCTGAGTTCGATGAGATTTATGTGGCACCCGGACTCCTTGGGGGACCACACTCCGCTTATGGACTGGTCTGCCAGGTGCACACCCCATCCTAAAAGGGAAGCATCCGTTGTGAGCACTCTGGAGGGTTCTCTTTGCCGGAAGGGAATCTCTTCCCTAAGATTATGCTTGTCCTTCCATCAGTCCAAGGCTTGCAGAAGGGTACTTGTGACTAGAATGAGCTTTGACAGAGAGTCTCTTTTCTGGGACCAGTGAGCCCTCAGTTGGTACTGAATGTCCCTCATCTGAAATCTGGCACCTGGAACCACTGCTGTAGTAGTGGCCATGTTGCCCAGGAGCTTGAGGAAGTGTCTGGCTGGCCTTGGCTATCCCAAGCCAAAAGGAGTTTGCCAAGGTTTAAAGGTTGTGCACCCTGTCTAGTGAGAGCAGGGCATTTCCCCTGCTGGGTCTCCAGCTCTGCACCAATAAAATTTCGTAGCTAAACTGGCTCAAAACTGGACTTTCCTGCGTTGATCAGAAAGTCCAAGGACTCCAGTGTGTGCTGTGTGAGGCTGAGGGAGTCTCTGACTTTTTGGGGAGACTTGTCCAGTATCAGCCAGTCATCCAGGTGAGGAAAGACAGACACATCCTCTCTTCTGAGATGGGCTGCCACCACTGCCAGGTACTTTGTGAAAACTCTGGGAGCTAAAGAAAGGCCGAATGGCAGAGCTCCTAATTGGTATTGGCCAGAGAAAGCAGTCTGGATCTGAGATATTTTCTGTGGGAAGGCCTGATTGGAATATGGAAGTAGGCGCCCTGCGGTCTAGGGAGACTAGCCAGTCTCCCCTGCTGCAACAGGATGACCACCTTTAATTTTGGATTGAACAGGTATTTGTTCAGATACCTGAGATCTAGAATGGGTTGCCAGTCCCCATTTTTCTTCAGGGTGAGAAAGTACCTGGGGTAGAGGCCTTTTCCCCATTGGGGGAAGGGAACTCTTTCCACTGCATTTGCAGACAGAAGAAACTTTAACTCTAACTTCAGCAGAAATCTTTCTGTGAGGGTTAGGGGTTTAAGGTCTTGTGACCCTGCTGAGAGGGAAAGTTTTTGAACTGCAGGGTAAGTCCTTGATCTACTACCTCCAACATCCACTTGTCTGTGGTGATACGATGCCGTTGGCGGAGGTAGTGGGTCGGCCTTCCTCCTACTGGGAAGGGGAGGCGACCTGGGCTTTCCAGTCAGGGATTTTGTTTAGTCTGAGATTTTGTAGAAGAGAGAGGATCAGCACATTTCTGAAGCCTTCTACCCCTTCCCCTAAAGAATCTTCACATCTGAGAGTAATCCAAGGGCTTGGGCATTGGCATAGGGTAGAAGGCCCTGGGATAGTAACCCCTACCCCTACCTCTACCTCCCCTACTATGGGGCCTGTAGGAGGTAGAGGGTTTCTCTTCAGCTGCATTACTCTGATAGGTGGCTTTGTACTCCTCCATCTTTTTCATATATGTCTGTTTTATCTCCACACATAGAATTACTGTCACAGGGGAAATCCATAGCTTTAGTTTGGGTGTCCTGGGAGAGATTGGTAGTCCTCAGTCAGGCAAATCGTCTGAGGGAGATGGCCTGAGCCATGGTTCTAGATGCTATGTTACTGTCATCCACACAAACCTAAAAACCTCCTATTTTTTGGGAAAGTTTTAGAAAAAGTGGTGGTTTTGCAGCTTGAGACTTGTCTTGCTTACTTGGCCATTTTCAAGTCATTCCAGTCCAGGTTTAGATCAGGGCACAGCACGGAGACCGCCCTGGTAAGGGTGTCTAACGATCTCCTGAAGGCGAGGGTTAGAGGAGAGTGCTCTATTCTTGTTCTCCTCAATCTCTCAGTGGCATCTGACACCATGGATCATAAGGTGTTGTTGGACCACCTTCGGAACTGGTGTGGATTGCCTGGCAATGTCATCAGCTGGTTGAGCTCCTACCTCACGGACAGAGTGCAGAGGGCGTTATGGGGTTATCTCATCCGACTCACTGCCCCTGTGCTGTGAAGTTCCACAGGGTTCAGTCCTCTCACCTCTTTTGTTCACAGTGTATATGCTACCATTGGGAGACGTTATCAGGCGGTATGGCTTGGGTTTTCATTGCTATGCTGATGATATCAGGCTATACCTGTCCTGTGCACCTGGAAACCAGATGGCAGTCTCTGTGTTTAACACCTGCCTGGCCGATATTCAGGACTGGATGACTTGAAACTGGTTACAACTCAATCCAGACAAGTCAGAGGTATTGGTGGTGGAGCCGTGTCATCAGCAAGGCAGAGGGGTACAGGGTACTGACCTGGGTTTAAAACTGGGTGGCTTGCCCTTGATCCCCCCTGCTTGGGTTAGGGATCTGGGCACTGTTCTTGATGGTGGCTCGACACTTGATGTTCAGGTGTTGGCCGTCATCTAAAGCACCTTTTACCATCCGAGAATCATTGCCTGGATCCATGCCCTGATGCCGCCTGATGACCTGACCACCCTAGTACATGCCTTTGTCATGTCAAGGCTAAACTACTGCAATGCCTTATACCTGGTGCTTTCTGGAGGCAATCTCCAATGTCTACAGCTGGTGCAGAACATGGTGGCCAGGCTTTTTTTTTAAAATATTGTACTTTATTGGTATTATAGAATACAAAGAACACAAAAACATGTTATATACAACAAATCTATACAGAGAAACTACTAACAAGTGACAATATGACAGTTGTAAGCCTTATTACACAGGTTCATTTACAGGCACCAAACAGTCTAATGGTGTGCCTTAGGAGATCACTGAAAGAGCCTCAAGAGGCCCCAATCTATTCTGATACACCATGGGTTTGTACAGCAAGTGACAAATAATCTTTTCCATGCCAGAGCTTCAAGTATGGTATTGTGCCATTCTTCATAAGAGGGGACCAGCTTGTCCATCCAGTGTTTGAGGATTAGTTTCTTAACTGTAGCTGCTATGAGGGCAATATGGAATCTCCTTCACCCCACATGTGTGTCCAAGTTAAGGCCTAGGAGACAGATCTGTGGGGTGAAGATGTCATCAAGTTTAAGAAGGGGGTCCATTTGCATTTCAATTTTTTCCCCACAGTGGCTTGGCCTTGGGGCAATCCCATAGGATGCGTTTGAGAGATCCTCTGTCCTGTTTGCATCTGGAGCAGAGCTCGCTAGCCATCCTGCCCATTTGAAGAAGCCTGACAGGGATGTAATAGAGGTTGTGAGTGATTTTGTATTGCACGTGCTTACAGCTGTCGAATTTGAGGTATCTATGGACCCCCTTCCAAGCTGCAGCTTCCATCCCTGGGGAGTCTAGTTCACTGAATTCTGATTTCCAGTATGGGCTAAGCATAATGTTAGAGGGTGTACAGTGCTCTAAGAGTTTTTTGCATAGTAGGGAGACTGCATGTCTCTGTGAGGTTAGACGTTGGAGTTCATCACATTTAGGGAAGCCAGCAGTTCTCCAGGGCTTCGGCCCCAGGGTCGAGGCCAGCATATGCTGTAGTTGAAGGATGGGGAAGACAGAAATGCCTGTGGGAGTTGTCCTGCATGAGAGTCGGGGGGGTATGAGGGCATTACCTTCGAGGAAGGATCCAAGTGGACCTAGTTCTACTGTGCCCCACCACTTTGATGGGAGGGATTTGTTTTGAATGCGGAAGTTGGGGTTCCTAGAGAAGGGCTGGGCTAGGTTGTGTCCTGGTCGGGTGCCCAGCATGCTATGTAGTTGCTTGCTGGCCATTTGGGAGATGCCTATTGGTGTAGTTTTCAGCAATGCCGATCACTTTCTGTAGGGGATGACGGTAAGGTCGGATATGTTGGTGCCTGCTATGTTGCAGAGTTCTAGTTCCATGATCTTCCATTGGTGAGTATAGTCCCCCATGTTTAGAGCCTCTCCAAGCTGCCTCCACCAGAGGAATTTGGCAGCATGGGCAGCCAAGTAGTAGGTTTAGAAGTCTGGTAACTGCAGGCCACCCAGTTTCTTGGGTGCTGAAAGTTAATGGTATGCTCTGCTCGGTTGCTTCCTGCTGCAAAGAAGTTCGAGTGGGTGGTTTTTAGTTTGGAAAACCAAGTGTTCGGGAGTATGATGCTCGTCATGTTGAAAGCATATAGCAGTCTTGTGAGGATGTTTATTTTAATAATGTTTATGCAAGCCCACAGGGTCAGTGGGAGCAGTGCCCAGCAGCCCACGTCCTGTGCTGTGTGTGTTCGTAGGGCGTGTAGGTTCTGTGTTAGCATGATGTTATGGGATTGGGAGACGTGGATGCCTAGGTACTTAATGAAGATAGGACACCAGTTGCCCCCCATAATGTGGTTTGGGATTTGTATGGGAGCCTGTTGAGTGGCAGCACATTAGATTTGCCAAGGTTTAGTTTGTATCCCGAGATGCGACCGAATTCACCAAGAATCTCGATGGCTGGGGGGATAGATTGGGCTGGGTCTTCCACACAGAGGAGAACATCATCTGCATAGATAGATATTTTATATCTGTGTTCCCCTACTTTGATTCCCTGGATCCGCTTCTTTTCCTCTAGTCTTCTTGTGAGGGGGTTCTATGTAAAGGTTGAATAGGACGGGAGATAGTGAGCATCCCTGTCTGGTGCCTTTATTTAGCTTGAATGGGTTGGAGAGGAGTCCGTTGTACAGGATTCTGGCTGGAGTACAATAATTTGACCCAGCTTATAAAGGCCCTGGGCAGACTGAACTCATGCAGGGTTTCGAAAAGAAAGGGCCAGACTATCCTATTAAAAGCCTTTTCTGCATTAGGAGACAACAGGGATGCTGGGATCTAGTATTCTTTGGCCGCAGCTAGGATTTATTTATTTATTAGAACATCAGTTTAACAACCTTTGAACCAGAGGCTCATTTACAAAGGTACCTCGTCACAGTGAGGACAAAACAGTGCAAGAAACAAACATCAAGGCAGACAAAAAATCAGAGTACATTTAGGAATCAGCCAAAAATACAGGCATATGTCAAACACAGTATACAACAGGCTTACATGTGCACTTTACAGAGTAGACAATATACAGTAGTTACATGGAGATTGATTCAGTGGGCAGATAAAGGTAAGGCTGGGTGGAAGACATCAGAAGAGGAGTGTGGGGAAGACATTAGCAAGTAAAGGTAGAGCTGGACAGAAGGTCAGAGAGCGGCTCAGTGAACTTTGTCTGGAAGGAATAGGAGGAGGCTTAGAGGCAGGTACAGCTGCATGTTGAGAGCAGGTAATTTCTAAGGCTAGTTTTAAAATAAGATAACGAGGCGGCATCAGTGATTCCGGCGGGAAGGGCGTTATACCAACAGGGGGCTCTGTAGGGGTAAGCCCTTTGACCTTGCGGGCCAGCTTGCATGTCTGATCAGAGGCCAGCCTTCCCTGCATGAAACCTCATAGAAAAAATTATTAACTGCACTCCAGAGACAGAAAGATACACAGCAACCATCAAGTATTGCACATTTAGAATTTTTTATTACTGAGCCGACTTGCTCTACAATTTAAAGTTGGTCAGTTACACAGGCACAGAAACCCAGCGCATCACTTTCTCCTTAGGGCTTCAAAGGGGTCATATTACTGAGACATCCATACATTTTTATAGTCGATTCTCTATGACATCAGTATTCTGTTAACACCTAATACTGATCAGTCAATTACCAACAATTTCATTAACATTCTAAATAGTTAAGAATTAAATAAACTAATCTAGTTAACAAAAATACCTAAAATAACTAGCCACTCACTGATGAGGGATATATATATATATATATATATATATATATATATATTACATTATTTAAATACATCTTTTTCACTTTATTACAGAGCATGGAAACCCTGAAAACAACAAGACTGTATATTCTAATTTATTGAACAAACAATATAAATTTAAATGCCTCAGTTGCCACCTGACATCCTTGCAACAAATAATCCATTAATTTAGATAGCTCCAAAAAGAATGGCCTTACTTAAGTGCCACCCAGTGCCCCATAATTTTTATCATAATAGTAAAGGTGCAGCTCGAATATGGACTATATGTTAAATGGTAACTCCTATATCAAACGAATATATAAACTCCAAACAGACTCTCTTAAATTATGTTTGATTTTTGTTTTTTTTTTTGGAAAATCAAGTTGAGATGTTTTTTCCAACTTAAAAGAATTGAAACGTTTACCACAGGACACTATGGATTACTTGGAAGTAATGGAGGAATCGTTTGGGGAAGATCTGGACTTAATTTTGTTTGAAATAGAAGATCAGAGTCATGAGAGAGAAAATCGGGCTGAGGTGGGAGTAGAACAAAGTGACATTTGTGATGAAAATTACTTTAATGCATTGTTAGAACTGTGGGAAAATAACAGTATTAATGTTAGAAATGGTCATATTATAACACAGCTTAATAACAGCAGAACAGTGCTTTTTAAAGAAAAATCAGTTTTTTGTCCCACAGTCTTTAATAGCTCCATCTCAGCTTTTGAGAAAACTGTTTTACAACAGGTGAAGACTGTTTTGGAGACAGATAGTGCCATTAGTCACAACATTACCCCCCAGGAAAGGAAAGCATTACTATCATTATCTGACAATAAAACAATTGTTGTTAAGCCAGCGGATGGGGGGGGGGGGAATGTTGTGATTATGGACAGAAATAAATATGAAGAAATGGTGTTTAAACTGCTTAATGAATCTTCAGACTATATTCAGCTGTCTGGTAATCCAACTCAGAAATACAAGGTTAAACTTGGGAGTTTACTGCAATCAGCAGTGGATGATGGCTCTATTTCTAATGAAGAATTAAAATATCTTTACAACGATTGTCCAATTATGCCCATGCTATATGCATTACCTAAAATACATAAGGATTCTGTCTGTCCACCTGGCAGACCTATTATATCAGGTGTAGGCTCACTTACTGAAAGATTAGGAAACTTTACTGAATTTCTTTTGAAACAGCATGTCTGTCAACTTCCATCCTATTTAAAAGATACAGGGGATACGATTACAGAATTTGTTGAATTTGAATGGAAGGATAGTTACGTGTGGTTAGCAATTGATGTTGAAGCTCTCTATACTTCGATTAAGCATACAGATGGCATAAATGCATGTAATTTTTTTTCTAGAAAATAGTAATTTTTCATCTGCTATACCAATTGATTTTTTGCTAAAAGCACTTGATTTTGTGTTAACACACAATGTTTTTACTTTTAAAGATAGTTTTTATTTACAGTCTGTGGAACTGCAATGGGGGCGATAATGGCTCCCTCATATGCAAACTGATTTTTGGGACTTTGGAAATTAAAAATAGTGAACAATTCTGGAAAAATCCATTTAATGCTAATATTATTAAATGGAAAAGATACATAGACGATTGTCTATGTATCTGGGATGGCACTGAAGAAATGGCTATTGAATTTGTAAGTTGTCTTAATGTAAATGATTTAAATTTGAAGTTCACATATCATTTGGACAAAGTACAACTCAACTTTCTTGACCTGACCCTTTCTGGTGACTGCAATGCAAAAACAGAACTAAGAGCTATAGGAAAAACACGGCAACAAATTTGGTTAGGTTTAATAGTGCACATCCTGTGAAACTAAAAAATTCCATCCTCTATAGCCAGTTACTTCGTATTAGAAGGAACTGTACAGATGATAGTGACTTCAAGAATCAGGCTAGTGAACTGAAAGGAAGATTTCATGCTAGGGGTTACAGTGACAAATTATTAACTGGTACACATGAACGTGTGAAAATGAAAACTCAGAAAGATCTAATAGCAACAACACAGAATATGAATTCTGATGGTATGCTGTGTCCAATCACATTCTCTACACAGTACAATCACAAAGCAGGTTCTATAGGTAATATAATCTGGAAAAACTAGCCACTGTTACTTGGTGATACCTCTGTAAGAGAGGCAGTAGGTACAAAACCCCCTTTAACCTTTAAGAAAGCACCAAGTTTGAAGGATAAAATTGTACGAAGTCATTTATCAGTGGATAAGCAAAACACATGGCTACTTCAGAAACCAGCTGGCAACTTTGTTTGTCAAAAATGTAACATTTGTAAATGTGCAGTAACTGAGAACACTTTGCGCCCTTTCAATCAGAATGAATATAAAATACATGACTTCATTATGTGCAGTACAACTTTTGTAGTGTACTTAATTTGGTGTAGCTATAATTTGGGATACATGGGCAGGACCGTACGTTCTCTGAGGGAAAGAATACAAGAACACATTAGAAGTATTATAAATAAAAAAAACAAAGTGATTGGAAGGCATTTTTTGGAAAAACATAATTTAGATCCCAGATTTATGAAATGCATGAGGATTGAATGTGTTAAATATGGTGTAAGAGGTGGTGATCGAACCAATTTATTATTAAGGGAAAGCTACTGGATCTATAAATTGAATACAGTCAATCCGTATGGGTTGAATGAAATGTGAGATTTAAAACCACATTTGAAATGAAAGATTAATTACTGATGTATTTCTTCTGTACTGTGCCGAGAATGCTTTCCTGTTCTTGATTTGTCTATGACTTTTAGTGTGATATAGCTGTAATTTTGGATGGGGGGGTTGTTTCTTGTTTGAAACAATATGCAATTTTGATAGTAATAAGCTATGTGATATTCTGAGTTTCTCTGAGAGTGTTTTTGGAGTCTTTTTGCCTTTTGAGAACTTATGTAAATTTGATAAACCGGTAATGCTGTCAGCCTGAGTATCTAGTGCCATAATTTTCCTGTAAAAAGTAATTATATCTTTTTTGACTAAATACAGAATAATGAAAATTACAATAATTTGTAGTGATTTTACAAGTAATTATAGCATAGCCACTGTTTACTGTATTTGTAAACCAAACAATTGATGCTAGGTTGCTTTTCAACGATGCAGCTTTATGCGTTAAAGGACATTGTCCGTCTTCACAAATATGCAGTATGTTTGCAGTTCTTGGCTGCATTTGTTGAGATTTATTATTTGTTTTGCAGTGAATACTCTAAGGAGTGGCAATGCTTGATGCTTTTTATATAGTCGAGTGACAGTAGCTCCTGAATGAGGCCATCATGGGTTAAAAATCACTGTGTGAATAGAATGGTCATTGCCCATATTAGTATGATGGTGCAGCCCAACATTCTTTCTTAATTTTGTAATAAAAAGCAAGGAGCTATTCAAACAAATGTGTTGTACAGTGGTTATTTTAAAAAAAGAAGATATGATTACTTTAGAAGCCTACACGGGATGATGCGATTATATATTTAAAGAAACTAATCGCTTATATGAATTTCTAAAAAAGATCGTTGGTTCTATAAATCAAACGTAATTTAAGACAGTCTATTTGGAGTTTATATATTCATTTCAATATAGTATTTACCATTTAACACATAGTCCATATCTGAGCTGCACCTTTACTGTTATGATAAAAATTATCGAGCACTAGGTGGCACTTAAGTAAGGCCATTCTTTTTGGAGCTATCCTAAATTAATGGATTATTTGTTGCAAGGATATCAGGTGGCAACTGAGGCATTTAAATTTATATTGTTTGTTCAATAAATTAGAATATACAGTTCTTGCTGTTGTTTTAGTGTTTCCATGCTCTGTAATAAAGTGAAAAAGATGTATTTAAATAATGTATATATATATACAAGTAGCACAGTCACATACTACCAGGATAAATCTATTACCCTTTTTACTTTTTTCTAAAGGACCAACCACATCCATTGCAATTCTCTGAAAGGGCACATCTATCAAGGGTAGGGGCACCAGGGGCACCTTGTCTTTTCTAGTGACTAGAGCTACTTTCTGACACTCAGCACAGGAATTACAATAAGTAGCAACATCTTCATGGATTCCAGGCCAGTAAAATCTATACAGCAATCTGGCAAGGGTGCAATCCCTCCCTGAGTAACCAGCCATAGGACTATCATGTGCTATCTGTAATAACTCTGTTCTATACTTCTGTGGCATAATCAATTGTTCCGTCTGTTCCTGTGTCTGAGGTTTAACCCAAACTCTGTACAGTAACCCATTAAGCAATATACCTCTCCAGGGTGTGGGTATACTGGTGGATTTACCATGGCTGGTGTGGTTCGGTCATGAGGTGCAGCTGAGTGACTTAACCACACCATTAATGGTAACTCCACCAGTATACTCACTCTCGGGAGTGGTATATTACTATTATGCAATGTCTGTTTTTGTGTGTGTTAAAAAAAAATGAAAAATGTTTTGCAGGTTTTAAAAAAATAGTTCCCTGTTCGTCAGTTTGCAGTACCTGATAATTTTCAGTTTTGAAGTCTTGTGGTGCCGGTGCAGATGGAACTGTTTAATGTGGTGGTGTGGCATGTAGAAGACACTGTGGAGCTGGAATGGAAAGGTTTCTTTTGTTATGCATTTCTGCATGTAAAAAACTGAGAGGCCGGCTGATGCACATGGCTAACTGTGACTGTTCTGAAATGTGGAGCTTCCATAGGGTTCCGGTGATGTGGGGCTGTGACAGCAAGTGTTCGGGACATGGAGGACGAGGGACAGTTATGGTAAGAGGGAGCACTTAAAATAAAATATAACAATAGTGGGAACAGAAAATAGAAGAAGCCGGGGTAGTTTTTGTGTGTGTGGTCTGGTTAATTGGGGCTGCTGAACTGAAGAGGGAGTGGCATTGGAGTAGTTTCTTACTGTGGGTGCTTACTGAGACAGAGACTCTCACTGTCAGTCGCAATCTTTGCTAGGATTACTTTTGGTATGTTTGGAGTGATTTTGGGGCCAGATCATGATGCGGGCAACTAGTGGCTGGCACCTTTTCCAGTGGGTACACTGGAAGATTTACAACGCTGAAAAGGTGCCAGCCAATCAAAAAGCAGGATTTGGTGTGTTTTTTTGTGCCCATTGTATAATTACATTTTTTAAACATTGGTCCACTCTGTTTTGGTTTCACCCCCAGCTGTTTAAAATAACCCTGGAGAGAAACATCATTAGCTTGTTCTGAAAGAAAATCACAATCGGTTATCAATTTCATTTCAGCATCTTCATATTTTAACTCTTCATGGCCATCAGTCATTTGTTGCCACAGTTTCTTCAGGCTTCGTCTTTCTTTCCTAGATTTCCGGATCTTGGAGCTGTGCTCAAACAAGTCTAAATCAAAATCTTTGAAAGGAAAAGTGTCCCCATTGTCTGACATTTTCTTCACCTGAGCTCTTGTCACCACAGCTGCTGAAGCATCAGGATTTACTCCCTCTTTGATGAACTCAGTAAATCCTGGAAAGTCATTTCCAGTAATCACAGGTACAGGTAACTTAGGTACTACCCCCACTTTCATTTTGTGAGATACACCCTTAACTGTCAGATTCACTTGGATGGTGGGATAGTATCGAGTGTCCCTGTGGATGCAGATAACACCTGTTCCTGGTCCCTTTGCACAGTGTTTTCCCAGCACTTTAACATGCACTAGGGTCTCTCTGCTTCCCGAATCAATGAGTTCCTTCACAGTCTTATCCCCCACATTCACATCTGTCTAGTACTTGCCCCAATTTACCAAGGACAAATCTGCTCCAGTGCCACTCTTCTTACTATGGCAATTTCTTGCAAAATGGCTTGGCTTAGTACAGTTATAGCTGATAACATCTTTGGGCACAGATTTGTTACCCCCACCAGAGTTCTCATCAGGCTTAGAATTTAAATGGGAAAACAAGTGTCTTACTAGTGCTAGGCTGTTACCTCGCTTCTGTGGCATCTGGCCATTTGGTAGTCCTCAGCCAAAGAAACAGCTTTTTCCCCACTCTCTGGTCGGTGTTCCTTTATCTACAGCTGCACATCTGTAGGCAAGATGTTGATGAATTGCTCCATGGCAAATGTGTTGATCTGTGGGACTGTTTTGCCCTCAGGTTGGATCCATTTTATCAGGAGTTCTCTGAGTCGGGGTGAAGGCTTTTCAAGGATTGTCAACTGAGTTGTACCTCGGAGATCAAAATCTCTGCCTGTATGTCTCTCCAGAGATGTCACACCTTTTCAGGATTTTGCTTTTCACCAGGTCATAGTTTTCTGACTGTGCAGTGTCCATACTGCTGTAGGTAAGTTGGGCTTTCCATCAGGTAGGGTACCAGTCCGATTGTCCATCGCTGCTTTGGCCATTGGCAGGCTGTGGCAACTCTTTCAAAAGTTGTCAGGTATGCCTCAATATCACCTGAGGGACACAACTTTGTAAGTTTAATGGCTTTTAAATTGCTTGCATTTTGTTGCTTGTCTGGATCTGTGCTGATCCGCTGCCCTTAATAGCTCGCAAGGCATCCAGCCATCACTGCTCCTGTCGCTGCATCTCTTCTCTCATCTGCTGCTTCTGTCGCTGCATTTCTTCTCTCCTCTGTGCTTCTAAACATTGAATCTCTTTTTCTCTCTGCTTCTCAGTCTCTTGTTGTTGTATAGCCCACCATTTGAAAAAGTCCATCAGGCTTTTAGGTTCTGTCACTGCCTGTTCTTTTTCCATAACTTGTGCTGGCTGTACAATCTCAGACTGGACTTCTGTCATTGCTAATTTGGCTGCCATTCTCCTGGTAACCACTACTGCACTTGCTGCTGCAGAATCCATACCATCCTCTGTGCTTCCCTGGTACTAGATCCAGTATCCATGCACAAAACTCCTGTCTTAGGGTATGCATGGCTTAAATCCCAGAAGCATAGGGAAAAACAGAAGCAGTTGTAGAATTCACCAAAAATATTTACTTACAGTAGCAGTAACATAAAAAAATAAACATGTTCATAATAACTGTACAGAGAAAAAATGAAATAGTTTTTTTGTCTCTGTGTCCCTTTTTCTTATCTTTCTTGCAGCTTAGCTCCTTTATAAGTCCTTTCAAACCCCATTCTTAGCAAGCATCCTGTTTTTGTAACTATCAGGCAGGAGCTGCTAGAACACAGTGTGCTTCTTGAGTTGAGGCCCCCTTTTGCACAGCTTTTGCAAAAGGCTTAAACATTGAACTCTGGTAACCTCTAGCTTCCAACAGCTTTTTGCAGTCATCTCAAATTTATAATTATGTACATTTCAACAGTAATGCTATATGTTTTCCAAACACAAGGGATTCCAATATCAGTTACATTCTCATACAGTGATTTGTACATATTTTTATATCAGCAGATCTAGATATGCAGGGGAAAAAAAACAGACAGCAAGAGAAAACTGAGAGACAGTGAGAGGCAAAGAATTGCGAGACTTCGGGGTGATCAAGTCCAGAGTCTCACAGGAAAATTTGGTTGCGCAACCAGAGAAGAGACAGAAAAGGAAAGATCCTTGCATTTAAACATTTTCTCCATAGCAAATGGTACTGGGTCCTATTCTACCCTGTCACACTTACATAGTTAGATGCTCCACAGCGTATTTAAATGTTTTGAAGTTGGAGGCCACATTGTTCAGCGATAACTTCATGGAGGCTAATTCTGTGAAAAAAAGGTCCAATGGTCTGTGGCTGAGGTTGATGGATGCAGACTCTGTGGTGAGTCTTGTTTCTGTCGCTTAGAGGGCATCCCATTTGAATGTGTAGTGGCCAGAGCAAATATATCCATGGGCTGGGTCTCCGTCTGGTCCATTCTTGCCGATTTTCTGGTTTTTCATTGCTGTATTTAGCAAACAAAAAATGTGATTTTCAAGCCAAGAGAAGTGTTTTGCAGTTTAAATTGCTGCATTTAAAAATAATGGGTCACAGAGCTCCGAGGCAAGCTGCTGCTCAAGCCAAGCACATCACGTGACTCTCACCGGACAGGCTTTTAACAGGTGTGCCTAGATGTGAACATATTGCGCTGGTCCTCCGTGGGCTGCCGGTGAGGTGGAGGATTGCCTTCAAGGTCGGGTTGCTGACCTATAAAGCGTTACATGGTCGGGGATCTGGCTATCTACAAGATCTCTTCATGCCTCACTTTCCATCTCACGCCCTTCATTCCTTTGAGGGTGGCTTCCTGACAGTTCCCAGGACAAGGCTGCGGCTATCAGGTGACCGGACTTTTTTGGTGGCTGCACCGGTCCTGTGGAATGCATTACTGTTACATCCTAGAGAGGCCCCCTCAGTGGAAACCTTTAAGTAGGGTCTCAAAACACTCCTGTTTGAGCAGGCATATGGTTTTATATAATTCAGATGCTCAGGGTAAATAGTATGTTTATTTGATGACTGTTGGGGTTGGGGGGTTGGAGATATGCTCTGGAAATAGATTGTTAATGTTTTATGAATACTTTGTTTGTGTGTGATATTGTGTGTATTATTGTGCAACTTTCTGAGCCCAAAGGAAGGAGCACTATATAAATAAAGTTTTGCTTACTTGCACAGCCATATGGAATGGATACTTTGTGGCTTACAGGGTTGTTTTAACAGTTTCTGCCAAGTCTTGAGCCACTTTATCTGGGGCTTGCTGGTTGATTGCCAGGACAGCAGTCTAAAGAGCCTTTTGGTACTGAGCTGCGTACGCCATGAAAGTACAGAGGTGAAGCAGTAAGAAGGCTGTGGTGTAAAATTTCTTACCCAGTGTCTATTTTTTTGGAATCTTTTTCTGGAGGTTGGGAAGAAACAGCCACCTTTGCTTTATCACAAGCTGCAGTTTGCACTACTCCTTCATGGTCTGGATGTATGTAAAGGCACTCAGCATTGAATTTACCTAGCTGGTACTTTTTATCCACCTCTGGGATTAAGGTGGGGCACTGGAGCACTTTGCAAATTTATTCTGCAAAGAGACTTGTGTATTGGAAGAAGTAGCTTTTTAGAATGAGGGAGACTCATCATATCCAAAAAGTCTGGCTTCTCATCCTCCTCTGTGGACTCTTGAATAGAAAGGCCAAGGGTGTCCACCATATGCTGGACAAAGGTAAAATGGAGGAAAAACCCTCTTAGCCATGAGAGAGACAGACAAATTCTTGGTCACGAGTTTCATCAGGCTCTAATTCACCCTCTTCATTATTCCCCTCATAGAAAATGCCCTGGCCGAGACCAGGGTCAGAGGGAATAGGAGTAGAGGGATCTACAGTGGCCCTCATAACAGAGCCCATAGCCTGAAAAGTTTGATATAGATGCCAAGCCTTTGTCATCTCCTCTGCAGAGGGTATATCTTGCTGTAACACTATTGCTTCCCTTTGCTTTTCAGCGGGAGGGGGAATGATATGTTTTTCTTTTTGTTTCTTTTTAGCAGACACTGAATCAGAAACCTGCTGAGAATGTCTTTTGTTTGGCTTGGTCATTATTTTTATCAGACTCATTTTTAATGGGGTCCTTGCAGGACCTATCTTTATTCTTATGATAAGAGGAGGACCCCTCTTCTGTATTTTTATGGAAGGAGAGGCAGACTGAGAAGCCATAATTTCCAGGCAAAAGGTTAATTACTTAATGTTGGGAACACAGTGAAAATAAACTCCCTGACAGAAAAACAGTGATGGGCCCAAGTGTAAACAAGGAATTGTGGCAGTCTGCCAAACCCATAACCTAAAAGGCTTCTGAGAAAATTTAAAATAAAAAAGGACCAGTCTGTTAAATGGGTTTTCCTGACTTGCCAATTTGTCAGGGACCCAGAAAAGCTTGTTACCAAAAAAGGAAAAACAAAAGGTTCCCAGCGATGTGAAGCCACATAAAATGACTCCCCTACTGAGGTAAAGTGAAGAAAAGTGGTAAAAATCGTGGAATCCACAGAAAAAAATGAGTTTAAAATATAAAATTTGTGGAATTATTACATCAGGTACAATGTTTTTTTTGCTGTCAGAAAAAGCACATGAACATGGAAAAAAGCTGTGTTTTTTCCACGGATTCTGGGAATTGAAAATCTGCGGAAAACGTACAAAAAGCACTAAAAACTAGCAAAAAACAAAACAAAAACTAAAACACTGTAAAGGCAGCACAAAGAAATGACTAGAACTGTAGAAATAAAATACTTCTAGCGAAGGTTTGAAGACAGAGCTCCGGGGCAGACTTGTCCAGTCAGCGGAGAAATTAATCTGACTAGCTTTCAGCAGCATCTGCAGGCAGCACTCTCTTTCTGTAACCTGACTGGCTAATTCTTGGCATCATTAGCATAAACTCTACCTCTGGGACAGCTGAACCCAGCTGGCATCATTGCATTAGTCAAGCATACTGAGGGATTCCTAGCATGAGAAAGCCTAAATCCAGCATGAAAAATTTAAAAACTAAGACTAGGGAAGAACAAGGGAGAAGAAACAGGAAAAGTAGGGAAGAACAGGAGAGAGGGAATAGGAAAAAGCAAGAGGGGATCAGGTGAAAGACTCCAAGACAGTAAACAGCATGGGTTCATGGCAAGAAGGTCTTGTCAGATGAACCTGATACTATTCTTTGACTGGGTAATGAGGGTAATGGATAATGGCCATATTGTGGATTTACTCTTACTTCTATTTCAGCAAGACATTTGACTCAGTGCCTCACAGAAGGCTGCTGAAGAGGCTAGAGGATTTGGGTACAATGAAAGACACAGATGGGTGAGAAACTGGTTGGAAGGGAGACAGCAGAGGGTTGTGGTTAACAGAGTCAAGTCAAAAGAGAGGGAGGTCACCAGTGGTATACCACAAGGATCAGTCCTGGGTTCAGTCTTTTTCAGTATGTTCTTTAACAACATAGCAGAAGGAATTCAGGGCAAGATGTGCCTCTTGGCAGATGACACTAAGCTTTGTAGCAGTGTAGAAAGCAAGAAGAAGGTTAGGGAGAGGCAGAGAGACTTACAAAAGCTACAGAAGTGGCCTAAGGTTTGGCAATTGAAATTCAGTGCCAAAAAGTGCAAGGTGATATGCACACAGAGAACAAGAACCCAAAGATAGAGTACTGGGAGGGAGGTGAAGCTGTGCATGACCTTGGAGGACAGAGATCTGGAGTCATCATTAGTGACTCCCTAAAACAATCAAATTAGTGTAACAAGGCCTACAGTGAGGCAAACAGGATGTTGGGGTGTACAGGAAGGGGTACTGACACCAGAAGGAAGCAGGTAATACATCTCTACCGATCACTGGTGAGGCACCACCTGGAGTACTCTGTCCAGTTCTGAAGTCCTCACCAAAGGAAAGATAAGGACAGGCTGGAGATAGTGCAGTATACTGTAGGGTAAGTAAAATGATTCAGAGCCAGCAGGGCAGATCTTATGAGGATCGGTTCAAGGCACTGAAAGAACAGTTACGTAAGAACTTACCGTAACAGTAGCTCTTTGAGGGGATCTCAGTCATCAGGTAACACCATAGGAACTTCGTCGGTGAATGGGAATCCATACGGGAGAATTTCAGCAGTACAACTGGGGCAGCCCACTCTGTCACCAACTCTATAAAGGTGTGATCAGCCCTACTGCCTCCTCAGTTCCCCCCCCCCCGGAGACTAGGCTCTTGTCCTGGGGCACTGAGGAGAAAAAGAGTTGCCCAGACCCAAAAGAAAAAGCTGGATACACCAGATAGCCAGATCCTAGACAGGAGCCCCATGAAGGGGGGATGGTGAAAGGGAAAATATATCTGATGGCTGAGATCCCCTCAAAGATCTACTGTTACAGTAAGTTCTTATGTAACCATTCTATCTTCTTCGGGGGTATCTCAGTCATCAGGAAACGCTGTAGGAATGCGTACCAAGCAGTTACAAGTGCAAAACAGTCTGGGAGGGGGGCACTCCATAAACTTAAGACAGTAGTCCCTGTAACACAGCTCTGCCAAATTCTACACGGGCTCTTGAGGCAATATCCAGACTGCAGTGCTTGATTAAAGTATAGACTGTACTCTAGCTGCCAGCCGCACAAATGTCAGCAGCTGAGACCCCCTCTGAAACAAGCCACAGAGGTAGCCATTCCTCTGATGGAATGAACTTTGACAGTACCAGGCAATTCTTTACCATACTTGTACCAGAACACAATGCAATTTGCCAACAGTATGGATAAACACTGCTTAGAAACTGAAACGCCTTCTTTACCTGGAGCAAAGAAAACAAACAACTGCACTGACTTACTGGATGCCTTAGTCTTAAGCCGGTAGTGCTTCCAAGTTCTGCACACATCTAACATAAGAAGTGGTGCTTCCCCTGGATTGGCACGCTCAGGAAAATAAACAGGAAGGTGGACAGACTGATCAAGTGTAAACTCTGAACCCACCTTAGGGAGAAACCAGGATATGAGCGCAAAGACACCCTGTCTTTGTGAAGAATCAGTAAGGCTCCTCACATCAGAGGTCCAAAATCTCTGAAATTCTTCATGCCGAAGTAATTGCAACTAAAAATGGTGCTTTCCAAGAGAGAAAGTGCAAACTGTAAGTTGCGATAGGCTCAAAAGTAGACAGGGTCAATGTCTTGAAATTAAAATCCAAGTCCCAAGCCTGGACAGGTGAAAAGATTGGGGGTTTCAAATGCAGAATGCCCTTAAGAAGAGTACAGGAGACATTCAGCTGAACAATCATATGGTCACCCACGAGCTCATGAAATGCAGAAACAGCCGAAAAGCTGACCTTGAGGGAAGAATACCGGAGGCCCAAGTCAGATAGCGAAATCAGGTAGTCCAGGATATGATTTACCAAACAGGTGAAAGAGTCTATGTCATATTTGGCAGCCCACATGGCAAACTGCTTCCACTTCATGGCATATGTGACTTGAGTGGAAGGCTTATGGGCGGCCACAAGGACGTCCACCACCCTGTTAGAGACCCCAAATATGGCGATGGCTATTTTCTCAGGAGCCAGGCACGTAGGAGGGACCTGAGGTGAGATGGACCAGGGTTCCCTGACCCTGAGTCAGCAGATTCCTGCAAAGAGGTGGAGGGACCGGAGGTTCCTCCGCCCTCTGCTCAATAAGAGGGAACCATATCAGAATGGAGCCACTAGAATCATGTGGGCCCCCCCCATCTGCAGCTTGACGAACACCCTCTGGATCAGAGGAAACTGAGGGAATGCATAAAGAAACCTCCTGCTCCAAGAGAGGGACAACGCATCTTGCCAGAAACTTCAGGCCCTGTATCTAGCAAACTGAAATTGGGCAGTTTTGCGTTGCGTGGGGATGCAAAAGGGTCCAGCTCTGGACAACCCCATCTGTCGAACAAGTCTTCTGCTACAGGTACGAGAAGCTTTCATTTGTGCATGCTGTACAAGTCCTGCTGAGAATGTCTGCCAGGGTGTTTAGAACGCCTGGCACGTGGACCGCAGAGAGTGTCAGACTGTGATCCCAGTGCCCAGCACCACACTCTCACAGTCTCCTGGCAAAGGTGGCACGAGTGAGTCCCCCAACTTGATGGTAGTATACTACTCTTAGATTGTTGGACTGCCCCGGAAACTGACCAGGAGCAAAGGTGTTCCTAAAAAGCCTGCATGGCATAGAGCACTGCTGTCATCTCTAGGACATTGATATGCAGGGAGGCTTACCACTGGCACCAGGAGAAGTAAAAAAACTGTCCAGTCGAGGAAAAAGTCCGAGATGGCAAAAAAATGTAAAACAAAAAAGGATCTCTACAAGAAGAGATTCTGAAAATTAAAGCAAGAAAAAGACAAAAACTGTGTCTGAGCTTCCACGGAGACCCATGTTGACCAGGTTGACAGTGGGAAAGAACGGAGGAGGGAGTAGGGCTGCTCATACCTTTACAGAGTTGGTGACATCGGCTGACGTCAACGGCATGATCGGCCCCAGCTGTACTGCTGAAAATTTTCTGTGTGTATTCACATTCACCGATGGGGAAGTTCATATGGTGTTACCTGATGACTGAGATACCACCGAAGATAATGTACTCGCTGAAGGCTAGATGAGAGAGGGGAGATATTTATTTCTTTATTTACTTATTTATTTAGTTTTTGTTGACCGGGTTGGGTGCACTAGGCAGAAAGTTGCCTATTTTCAGGCACAACCCAGGAGGTTACAAAGCAGAAGAGATTACAATTCAAGGTATAGGGAGCAGTGCTAGCACCCAATACACAAGGATGGTATAAAGCTAACAAGTAAATAATAAACATAGAAGGGATATGGCAATTATGCATTGCATCAAAACAGAGCATTCTTGGAGGCAATAGCCTAGAGAAGCGGGGACTTAAGTTCAGGGGAGCATGGGTGATTTACAGGGGGAGTGGACAAGTAGTTTTAAGTGCAAGGCGGAGAGGAGGAGTTGTTGGTCTGGGCAGGTAGGTATTTAGGAGCAAGCACATTTGGAATTTTGAGTCAGAAAGGAGCAGAAAGCACTCGTGAAGGTGTAGGTCGACTGACAGTGTCCGGTAGAGAGTGGGATATTATTCCACTGTTTAGGGGAGAACGAGGAGAAGACAGACTCACCATATTTAGTGCGAGACCTTGGGATGGTTAGCTGCTCAGAGACTGAAGACCTGAGGGAGTAGTGATTCGTACAGGGTACTAGGTGAAAGATTAAGGAGTGGTGTCTAATTGAGTAACACAGTTAATTCTCCCAAAGGGAAAGTTGAGCATGGATTTACGGGAAGCCCAATCCAATTTAGAGAATAAGAGGAAGTGGTGGGTGAGACGGTGAGAGCAAACTGGCAGATATTGTTATACCCTACTACCCATTTTTGTATCAGTGTAGTGGAGGAGTGAGCAAAGACTGGTAGGCCGTAGGATAGTTTTGGGAGAGTAGACTTTGGGAAATAGTGGTTCATACCGATAGGGAGAGATTGGGACTAGCTCAATATGCAATGCCTAAATTGGAGTTAATGGCCTTGCATTCAGATTGAACATGGAAGGAGAAATCCAGGGTGGGGTCAAGTGTGATCCCAAGGTATTTGAAAGAAGTGACAGTGTTCAGCGGGGGACCAATCTCACATACCACGGTAGGAGAAGTGTTAGTGGGGTTTTTTTTGGCCAATGTGGGGTTCCAAATAGCATTGCCTGGGATTTGGTATGGTTCAAAAGGAGTTTATTTTCATTGAACCAGGATTGCATGGCTTTAAGTTCTATGGTTAGATCCCTGTTGATATCAGTGGCATGGAAGTGGAACACTAGATCCGTCCACATATAGTAGTGGGGTGGAATACTTGAAGCAGTTGTTGATTGTATTGATACGTACTGAGAAAAGTGAGGATCCTAGGATTGAGCCTTGAGGTACACTGAGGGAGGCAGTCTGAGGAGGAACCGATCCTGACACGTTGGCTCCTGTTTGAGAGGTAACTAGATGTAACCCCTTTGTTACCCGGGGTTACTAGAATCCCAGTAAGACCTAGTGGTAGGCAGGGAAGGCAGCTTGTGAAACTCCAGTTAAATGGGTTCACACTGTCTCACTCTGTCCTCAGTCATAGCTGAGACTAGAGGGATGACATCATAATAGAATTGTCACAGCTGCATGAGCCACATTTGGAATCTTCAGCTCAGTGTAAGTTTAGAATCTTGGGAATTCAAGTCAGTCTTCAGTTTGTCCTTAAGCAAACTAGAAGGACACCAGTAGTGTCTATTTACCCCTCCCTCTCTGGGGGATTGAGAGTAAAGGAAAAGTACAACCCTTTGTTACCAGGTTACTAAGTCCCTAGTAAGACCTAATGGTAGGCAGGAAGGCAGCTTGTGAAACTCAGTTAAATGGGTTTCACACTGTCTCACTCTGTCCTCAGTCATAGCTGAGACTAGAGGGATGACATCATAATAGAATTGTCACAGCTGCATGAGCCACATTTGGAATCTTCAGCTCAGTGTAAGTTTAGAATCTTGGGAATTCAAAGTCAGTCTTCAGTTTGTCCTTAAGCAAACAAGAAGGACACCAGTAGTGTCTGTTTACCCCCCTCCCTCTGGGGGGGGTGAGGAAAAGTTCTTTGTGGGTTCCAGGGGCAATCCCCTTCTCCCACCTTGGGAAGAAAGCTGCCTGTTTTAATTTAAGTTCAGTCTGTTCATGTATAACAGCAAAGGTTACATTTCTTCGCCTGTGGGGCACCTGCAACACATGGGTGAGTGTTTGGCCCCATTGGAAGGGGCAAACAACTTCTTTCTTCAGTTGGTTTCAAGTATTGGGGACTGCTATTTGGGAGGACTATGTCAACTAGAACAAACAAATAGAGCAGTCATCTGTTTAAAGTGTTAAAGTTCATTGTAGAGGGGGTGCTTCAGGTCATCCACCGTCAATCTACATTTTAAAGTCTAAAGTTCTGTGTGTCCAGAGAAATGGCCGGGTATGGGCTGTGGGAGCTGGAGGTGGGAAAACCCCCCATCTTTAGTAACCAGGTCCACCTCTACGGATTTCTTCTGTGTTTTTGCTGCTCGCCTCATGCGCTTGGCCAGTGATGGGGTGGGTACCCCTGGGCGTGGAGTCGCAACTTGAGAAAATCTCTCTAAGTCACCAGACTCTAAGTGGAGTGTGGGGAGCCACAGGATGGGAACATTACTCCTTTTGGATGGGAATCTCCCTATTTGATGGGAGTTCAGATTGGAAGTCTGAAAAAAAATCTCTCTAGGAGTCGTAGACTTCAGAGTGGTGTGAGAAGCCACAGTTTGGGAGCCTCCTTGTTTAATGGGATGTCTTTCCAAGTAGAGTTTAGGTTCATTCGCCAAGTGGACCGTCAGTCGAGTGGCCGCAGGGGGCCGGGCCAGTCGGGCCTATGTATCCAATGCGCATGCAAAGTCCGGGCTGAGT
Organism: Neoceratodus forsteri; assembly: GCA_016271365.2. Lineage (NCBI taxonomy): Eukaryota > Metazoa > Chordata > Ceratodontiformes > Ceratodontidae > Neoceratodus > Neoceratodus forsteri. Next base: position 186,821,711 of record CM057451.1, read on the forward strand.
GCCTGGGGTCCAAAGCCAGACAACTGTGTCAGTGTGTTCATTACGCCAAATGGACCGCTGTGTTTAACCTCTAATCTGCATTACAGTTCGTAGCCCTGTGGGGACCATACAGAGCTTTGTTTATGTTCAGTGAGTTAATAAATAAAGCCACACTGAAAAATCCCAGTTCTGGTTCTGGTCATTACAGTTATTGCTTCCTGTAGTTGGATTTACTTGGGTGCCCCTGTGCAGAGTAGTCAAACCTAGGTTTCTTGTGCCAGGTAACCTCATCCTTCCCCGAACCCGTAGAGACATATGTATATCCATGTTACAAAAATGGACATATGCCTTACATAGAGAACCATGGAAGAGTGTGTTCCAAGATTCCTAGGAAATCTAGTTGAGGAGAATGGGGTGGTTGACCATGTCAAAGGCTACTGTGAGGTCAATAAATACCGTGCCAGCTTAATTGCCTCTGTCAAGGGAGGAATATTATTTATTTATTGAGGTCTAGGAATTACAATCCTTTGAGTCAGGGACTCTTTTTTCCAAAGACTCCACATCAGTACAAAGTGTGGCAGGCAAGTGTTACAGACATCATGAACAATGACAGTAATTAAACACAAAGAGAAAATTATACAATAGGGACTTATCTAATAATGATGCAATACAATAAGCATTGTCAACTGACATGGGAGTAACCAAAATTGTTGAAACAAGTCTGAGGAGAAAAAATAGATATTGGAGACGGGAGCAGCGGAGCTATGCAGGAGAAAGTGAGAAACAGGTCTAGGAAGTGGACCAAAGGAGAGCTGGAAAAACAATAAAGATCAGAAAGCCGCCCAATGGGCGTTGTTGAGGGGTTAAGGTGCAGGAGAGGAAATAGTTGGAGGGTTACGACAGTGTTATGGGCAGTCACAGTTTGATGAAACCAGGATGTGGTCCCGCAGTTATTTTTTGAAATATATAGTGTTCGCAAGTGCAAGCAATGTAGTGATAGTACTGTGGCCCTTATGGAAGCTGTGCTGTACAGGGCTGAGGAGGTCATATTTCTTGAGATATGCATTAAGTTGAGCAGTGACAATTTTCTCCAACACTCTGCTCAAGGCAGGTAAGATGGCTATGGGCCTATAATTAGATATCAGTTTCTGATTACCTTTTTTGAAAACTGGTACAATATTTGCCCTTTTCCAGATGAGGGGAACCGAGCCTGTGGAGAGGGAGAGGCTGAAAATGCGGGTTAACGGGGTTGCCAGTTCCCAGGCTGTGAGTTTTAGCAATTTGGGTTCAACATCATCCAGTTCGGCAGACTTGGAGTCAGGGATAAGCACGAGTAATTTTAAGACTTCGTCCCTGCTGACTTGCTTAAAAAGGAAAGGGGGAAACAGGCTTGTAGGAGGAATACAGAGAGGGGCTGAGGTGTCCGGGTGTGTGATTAATACGTCAATGAGAGAGGAGAGGTCAGAGAAGTGTTTGTTAAACGCAGTTGATACGGTTAAGGTGTCCATCAAGTTCTTGAAAAGAATGAACAAGGTAAACTGCAAAAGGCTATTTAGCAGAAGTAGCAGATCAGGAACATGGGGGCATGAGTGGAAACTGACAGGGAGAGATTCAAGAGGGAAGTTTAATTTTACAGGAAGGGTTGTTGATGGATGAGGCATCGTCAAAAGTACACTAGCGTAGAGCACAAGCCTGTTTATGAGCAAAGAAGCCAAGGATCTGTCGATGGATGAGGCAAAGTCGACGGTAATAGGGTCGATGGCAAGGACAGCAACCCCGTTGACAAGCTGGAGGCCTCAAAAGGCCAAAGTTGAGCAGAGGAAGGCAGCCGTCGATGAACCCGTCATCAATGAGAGGGTCGTGACCTAAGCCTACTAACTTCTGTGCACGCAAAGCAATGCGCAACACTGTCGGTATGGGTCTGGAGCAGTAAGACTGGATAGCGACCCTCGGCGAGGCCAGAGCCATCAACGAGGGAACCCCCTGAAGAAGAGGCCCTATGAATGGGAACCCCGGGGGACGGCAGAACCAAGTGGCCGGTACCCGCTGACCCACAAAGCGGGCGACTGTGTTGTTGGTATAGGTCTGGTAGGGCAAAAACCTGGACAGCGAACTTCGTTGAAGATGGAGTTCTCGACAAGGACACGACCCCTAAAAAAAGGGGCCCTCAGGGGTCCAGGGACACCAGGGAAGGCAGACCTGGATGCAGGCAACTGGGAAGTGAATCCCTGAGGGTTGGTCCTAAGCTTGACAGTCTGCGAGCTCAAAAATTGGGGTGGCAAAAAGGAGAAGGAACCCTGGAGGGTCCCCATCGAGGACTTTACCAAGCAGGCTGGCCCCAGTTGCCTCACTGGGGGGATTCTTCTGGGCGCAGCTTAGGCAGTACCAACGTGGTTGTACAGCTGTCGGCTGCGGAGTCTTCCGGGACACCTTCCCCGGGTGTCCATGGTCCACTCCCTGGCCCTGGCAGAGGTCAGCCGATTCCTTCCTCGGCTCTGCCCTTACCCCTCTGCCTCCAGCGCTCCCGGCATTCTTGGTCCCCACTGGCCTCTCACCTGGGAGCAGTTCAGAGCGTGGCTTCCTCGGTTCCCTGCCTATGTTAGGCTTTGGACAGACAGGTTTTCAACTTCTCCCGAGCAGCCACCCTTGGAGCATATGGTGACCTCCAGCTCCTCATCCCCCTCTTCTGGGGGACAGGAACCATCTGTCCACATCTCTCCTGCCGCTGATCTCTCCGAGTATCAGCGTTTCCTCGCGAGGATGTTGGAGGACCTTCACCTTTCCCCCTTATCTGCGAGCAATCCAGAGCGTGCGGCGCACGCCTTTCTAGGTGATTTCGGGGTGGCCACCGTTGTGGTGCCCCCCTGGTCTGCTCTCTTTCGGGAGGCATCCATGCATTTCTGGCAGAGGCCCTTCTCCGGAGTTCCTGCCCCTAGGGACCTCAGCCAGAGGTATTGCGCTCCTCCAGAGTCTCCAGGTTCTATGCCTCATCCGCAGTCCGGATTGACGCACCTGGACATCCTGATGGGCTTTGCGCCCTCCACCGTGACCGGCCCCCAGATCAGGACTCTTTGGATTTCGATTTCTGGGGGAGGAGGACTTTCTACTCGACACGGTTGCTTCTCTCCATCTCCGCTCATCAGGCCCACTATGCAGCCTACAACAGGTTCTTGTGGTCAGCACTGGGTCAATTCCTGGCTGCTTTGCCTGACTCGGAGCAAACCAGGCAAGCCATCGCTCTCTGACCGTGGCCTGGAGCTAGCAAGGCACAAGCAAGGGCATCTACGATGCCAATGAGGTAGCTACCAGGGGTAGTAGGGACAGCGACGGCACCAGAAGATTATGGCTTCACCTTTCCCGGTTGTCTCCTTGGCCGGTGTAGGTGATCTGCTCCACTCACCAGGAACCTATCTCTTTTCCATAGGGGCGAGGCAGCGTCTGTTGGGGCAAATTCCTTCCCCCTCCGGGGGGACCCCGTCTCGCTCTCCCCACTCTCGGGCCTCCTCAGGCCCAGAAGGTTCCCCCCCTTAGTGTGTCACCCACTGAGGGCTAAGGGACTCTGTCCCTTAGGGTGCACTTAGTCAACCCCCTTCGGGGGTGCTTGGTACTCACCCATCTGTGATGAATGGTGAAGATTGACACAGATAAGATATAGAAATTACGTTCTTACCGTGATTATGATCTTTCTGTGTATCTTCACCATTCATCACAATCCCACCCGCCATCCCCCTGGGGCTCCAGTCTCTGGTCCTCCCTCTGTGCCTACCCCTTTGAGCGGGTAAAGTTGGGACACACAGGGGGTAAATTTCTTCCCAAAGGGTACAGTTAGAGTGGCACTTTCTCTCTTCTAATTATCTACACCCCTACAGGGTGAGAACTGGTGGTTGCCCTCCTTCTGTTATCCTTCCTTTAAAAAAAAAAAAAAGAGAACCCTTTTTTCACCAAATGTCTTTACAGAGAGAGTACTGACTCCCTGTACCCTGTCCTTCTCCAGAATAGCTGACTCTGCTTTTGGGGTTTGCCAGTTATTCTGTGCCTTGAATTCTGGCAGGTGAGCTTTGCCACTCCTTGCAGTTCCTATACAGTCTGGTGACGGACAAGGGTCCTGGTTCTTGTTACTCTCTCACTCTCTCAAAATTCTCTCTCCTCCCTCCTTCTTCCTTTTCCAGAGATTGGGGCCCCTACCCAGTCCCTTTAGTTTTTGCTTCTTCTATGCTGTCCTCTCAGTCGTTATTTCTCCTTTTAGTTCAGTTTCTCTTCCTTTTTCTGTCCCTTGGACTCTCTTGTCCCACCCTCCATCCCTTCCTCTTACCTCTCCGGCGACTCAGAACTGGTAGGCAGGCGGAGCCGACACAGCTTAACGGCTAATCCTCGAGCACCACGTAGTACGTCAGCCTCGAGGGCAGCGCCGATGCTGCGTCGGCTCCGCCTATTCCTTAAAAAAAAAAAAAAAGGCTCCCACGGGGTCCTGATCTCCAGCCAGTACCCATCCGTGATGAATGGTGAAGATACACAGAAAGATCATAATTATGGTAAGAACGTAATTTCTATTTTTGCAATGTGGTTAGGGTGTCCTCAGGCACAATGGACTCCCACAGTGCTCAGGGTTGGAATGGACAGAGGGTCTCAGGCTCTGGAGAGAGACCAGAATCCAAAACATCCAGCGCCCACCTGCCCCACGTGATGGCAGACCATGGTGGAAGGAAGCAGCAGAGCTGATCCCTGACCAAGAAGTGTAGCACAAATTGTACAGGTGAGGAGTGGCCTCCCCGCAGCCCATCTATTTTTGCCCCTGGAGGGGACGCTGGAAGACTGCCCTCCAGGTGCATTGCCCCGGCCCCCCCTTCTGACCCGGACTGCCAAGCTTCGGGCTTTACTAGATGGCACTGCTGCCACTGCTACTGTGGCTGGTAACCAGAGTCTCGAAAGGAACTCTTTTAAAGCCGCATGCTGGGGTGATTCCACCGAGTCTAGGGTGACAGACTACTGAACTTCTCCACACGGGTGAAATGATCTTCCACCCCCATGGCCAAAGAGGTTAATGCCCAGAAAAGGCACATCCGCCAACTTATTCTGGATCTCTGGAGTAAACTCTTGCAAATGTATATTGAGGCAGCCACACAAGTCATCCGAATCCAGACATGTCTGCAGCTTTTGCTTAGAAAGTGAACTTCCAGGTCCTGCAGGATCCTGGCCTCTTTCTGGGTATCAGCCAGGAGCAAATTGGTGGGCTTATCGAAAAAAAGCATGATGAAATAGACTATACAGCCACATAACTGGCCTGACATATGCCATGGGTAGCCACTGCATACATCTTGCAGGCAAGGAAAAACAGGTTACTCACCTGCAACAGTAGTTCTAGGAGTGGTATATGTTGTTCATCCACACGTATTGGCATGTTCTTTCCCTTTAGATATCTTGCTGGCTCCAAGCTGGCTCCTCCCATCCATCAAGGTGGTATATCCCTATGCTCCGTCCCTAGACGCCAGATCTTGCCCACTGGAAGCAGTGGTTGTGCATCAAAGCCGGGGAAATCGGGTGGGTCTGTGTGGATGAACATGTACCACTCCTAGAGAGTACAGTTACGTAAAAACTTACCATGACAGTAGATCTTCGAGAGAGGCTCTTGCAGTAGGTATTCACCAGTAGGACTAAGCTGCCAGGCGTCAGGACCCCACAGAAAAATCCTCTAGCTAGCAGTCTCTGACAGGGACCACCCCTGACGTCAGCGTACGTCAGTATAAAGGGGCGGTCCCCACGCCCGCCTCTAGTTCTCTTGCCAGAGGCCGATAAGGCATGACTGGAGAAGATGAGATGCCCCCGAAGAAAAGAAGAAAACTCGGGGATGGACAGAGAATTGGCAGAGAACACCTGGACAAGGAGCTGCTGTTGTGACTGGACTTCTCTACTGGGACTATACTGCCCTCCTTCCCTCCATCCACCCCTCCACCACCCAAAGCCAGTTCTACTTTTATAGGCACAGGATTTGACTGACCATAGGAACTTCCTATTTGGCAGCAGGAAGTGAGTGATCACAGAGCCACCAAAGACTCACCATCCTAGAAGGACAAGAGTAGCTCTCCGTCCCCTTCTAGCTGCTGGAGGTCTGCCTCTGAGCAAGTAAGGGACTACTGAGAAATACAGGATCTTCTTGTCTCAGAACAGGAAGATCAGGAGCTTAAAGAGCACAGAGGCAGTAAGTAAGTAAGTAGGGAGAAAAAAAAATAACCAGAGAAAAGAATAAAGATTCCAAACAACAGTGAAGGGGCCAGAAATAAGACATGATGGGAGTGGTGCAGTGCAGTGGCTGTGGAGCAGCAGCCTTCCGGGAGAAGTTCTGGAGGATGCGTTGTTGTCCCATCTGCAGGCACCTCTCTGGGCTGAGGGAGGAGGTTGCTCATCTCCAGGCTGAATTGGCCAGGATTTGTGGGACCTCCTCTCCCATCCAGGGACCACCATGGCCACTGCCTCAGAAGTTGCCATGAAAGAGGAGAGGTTGGACCACAGTGGGCTCAGGGAGGGGGAAGGTGGTGAAACAGAGGCACATCCCTCCAGTTGTACCTCTACACAATTCATATGCTGTTCTGGCAAAGTGTGGTTCCTCTATGGAGGCTCCCGCAGTGGAGACCAAGGAGGATGCTGGGAACCTTCACAAAGGAGACCCACAGGAGGGTGGCATGGGATCCCACAGGGGAAGGAAACAACTCCTGGTGGGGGACTCCATTGTTAGGAAGGTAGAACTGGGGGAGGAAGGGGAGAGGGAGGTAAGGTGCCTGCCTGGCGCCATGGTTTGGAGGGACATGGAGGGAATCCTCAGGATCGCCGGAGCAGCTGCATAGGGGAGGGAGCTGGATGTCATTGTCCACTTAGGGACAAATGACCTGGGTAAGAGTAGTGTAGAAAGAGTTTGTGGAGTTGGGAAGGGGCCTTAGACAAGTAGCACATACGGTAACCTTCTCGGAGGTGCTGCCTGTCTACGGCGTAGGTGAGGCTAGGGTGCTCCACACCATGGGATTCAATCAGTGGTTGAAAAACTGGTGCAGAGCTCAGAGATTTGGCTTCATTAGGGACTGGGAGTCCACCAGGAGTGATGCAGGCCTATACTGGCGTGCTGGTCTGCATCTGTCCAGGAGGGGAACCAGAATCCTAGGTGATAGGTTTAAATGCTTCATTGGCAAACATTTAAACTAGCCAAGGGGGGGCACTGGAAAGGAGCAGGAAACTCTAGCCCCCAAAAAGTCAGCGTGAAGTGAGGTAAACACCAAGTTAGAAATGTCGATAGGGAGAATGGCAGGGGTAAATGGAGAAAGTGACAAAGGCAATAAGGACAGGGATGGAGCAAAAAGGAGTAAGGCCATCAGGAAATGGAGCGTAATGAGTACCAATGCCCGTAGTCTGGGCAACAAGCTCCCTGAACTGGTGTCCTTAATGGATGAGGGATGCCTGGATATCGTAGCAGTCACAGAAACATGGTACACAAAGAACTATGACTGGGTTGTTAACATACCAGGGTACACAACCTACAGGAGAGACAGAATGGGGGGAGAAGAGGGGGAGTAGTAGTTCTCTATGTAAGGGAAGGGATAAAAGCAACTGAACAAAAGAGTAAACAGGGAGGGGAGGAGGCACTGTGGTTCACCTTAGAGACTGGAAATGGCACCATAATCCGCACAGGGGTTGTATACAGACCCCCATGTCAGGGGGAGGGAATGGGCAAGGATATGACAGAAGGCATTCTTAGGATGGCAGAGAAAGGGGAGATACTATTGATGGGAGACCTGAATATGCCAGATGTTAACTGGAGCACATTGCTGCAGCCACATCCAAGAGCAGGGCCATTCTCGATGCCCTACAGGTGGCATGCCTCAGACAGCTAGTTTTGGAACCCACTGTGAGGGAGCAATCTTAGACCTCATACTCTCAAATGGGGACAGTGAGAGGATCTCAGATCTAAGTGGGTAGCCATCTGGAACAAGTGACCACCGAACAGTGTGGTTCACGATAAACTCCAGCTAGAGTCAAGCCATACAAAAGTGAGGGTACCGGACTTCAGGAGGGCTGACTTTGGCAAGATGGGAGAGTGCCTTAAAAAAGCACTAGCAAACAGGCTAGAAGGAGGGGTGAAGCAACAATGGGAAAACATCAAAACTGCCATCACAGAGGCAACAAGCCTTGTATGAAGCAAATAAACAAATCAAAATGAAAGAAAAAGCCACTATGGTTCTCAAAAGAGGTGGCAGGGAAGTTCAGGGAAAAAAAGATAGCATTCAGGAAGTATAAAGAAACAGAAGGACCAGGACAGAGAGTAGTACCAGCAGAACAGCAAAGGCCCAAACTGAGGAAAAGATAACTCGGTTAAGAAGGGGGATAAAACTTTTATAGGTACATCAGGGAGTGTAGAAAGACAAAGGGAGGGATAGTGAGGCTGAATAGAATGGACGGTGGGTGGGCAGAGAGGGACAATGAAAAAGCAGGGATACTGAATGAATATTTCTGCTTAGTATTCACAAAAGAGGAGGAGGGGAGGTGCCTAATCCAATTAACAGAAGCACTCTGGATGGGGGGGTCGATCCCAGTCCTTTCACAGAAGAAAGAGTTCTGAAAGACCTCCTAAAACTGAAGGTGGACAAAGCAATGTGGCCTGATGGAATTCACCCCAGAATTCTAAAAGAATTAAGGGGAGAACTAGTGAAACCACGGACTACCATTTTTAACAAATCATGGGAGGATGGTGTGGTACCTGAGGACAGGAGGAGGGTGGATGTGATTCCTCTTCACAAAAGTGGGACCAAGACAGAGGGAGGAAACTACAGACCTGTCAGTTTGACCTCTGTGGTAGGGAAAGTGATGGAATCACTTCTGAAGGAAAGAACTGTTGAGTACCTAGAGGCCAGTGGGGCACAGGACCCAAGGCAGCATGGGTTCACAGTGGGAAAGTCATGTCAGATGAATCTAATTGATTTCTTTGACTGGGTGAACAAAGTAGTAGACCAGGGAGGGACTGTGGACATGGCACACAAAAGTGGGACTAAGACAGAGGGAGGAAACTACAGACCTGTCAGTTTGACCTTTGTGGTAGGGAAAGTGATGGAATCACTTCTGAAGAAAAGAACTGTTGAGTACCTAGAGGCCAGTGGGGCACAGGACCCAAGGCAGCATGGATTCACAGCGGGAAGGTCATGTCAGACGGATCTAACTGATTTCTTTGACTGGGTGAACAAAGTAGTAGACCAGGGAGGGGCTGTGGACATGGCCTACCTAGACTTTAGCAAGGCATCTGACACAGTCCCACACAAAAAATTACTAGTCAAATTAACTAGCCTGGGAGTGGGTCCCAGGGTGGTAACCTGGATAAAACATTGGCCGGACAACAGGACACAGAAGGTAATTGTAAATGGAGTCCACTCTGAAGAAAGAGGGGTTACTAGTGGGGTACCGCAGGGTTCAGTACTGGGTCCAGTCCTTTTTAATGTCTTTATAAGTGACATTGCAGAGCAACTGGAAGGAAAAGTATGCCTCTGTACAGATGACACAAAGATCTGCAACAGGGTTGATATACAAGGAGGTGTGGAAAGGATGAGAAGGGACTTGGCAAGGTTGGAGGAATGGTCGAAGTATGGCAGCTTGGATTCAATGCAAGAAGTGCAAAATAATGCACCTGGGAAACAAAAACCCAGTGGAAGATTACACAATGGGGGTATAAACAACAACAAAAATGGAAAGGGACCTGGGGTAATCATATCAGATGACCTTAAGGTTAGCAAGCAATGTGAGAAGGCAGTAGGGAGGCTGGGGGGGATACTGGGATGTATAGGGAGAGGCATCACCAGCAGAAAACAGGAAGTTGTTATCCCTCTGTACAGACAGTTGGTGAGACCCCATCTGGAGTACTGCATCCAGTTCTGGAGACCCCATCTCCGCAAGAACATAGACAGGATAGAGGCAGTCCAGAGGAGGGCAACTAAAATGGTGCAGGGTCTGCAAGAGAAGCCATATGAGGAGAGACTAAAGGAGCTTAATATGTATACCCTTGAGGAAAGGAGGGAAAGGGGGGACATGATAGAAACTTTTAAGTGCCTCAGTGGAATCAACAAAGTCCACATCTTTCAGAAAAAGAGATGTGCAAGAACAAGGGGACACAATTTGAAGATGGGGAGGCCGTTCAGGGGCAATGCAAGGAAGTATTTTTTTCAAAGAGAGGGTGGTGGACGCATGGAACAGCCTTCCTGAGGAGGTTGTGGGGTCTAAAACTGTGGGAGAATTCAAGAATGCATGGGACAGACATAAGGCAATTTTTGTGGGGGGCAGGAAGAAATAGGCAGTTGGTTAACTAGAATCTGCAGCTTACCCTGTAGGTAGAAAAGGTGGGCCAAGCAATCGTTATCTGCCATCAAAGTCTATGTTTCTGTGAGGGAAAGCAATGTCTCCTGCAAAAGCCTCTCTTGAAGATCTACTGATACGGTAAGTTCTTACGTAACTACTATCTTACTTTGAGAGGGCTCTTGCAGTAGGTATTCACCAGTAGGACTGAGTCCCAAGCAGTATGGAACAAGTCTGAATCCAGGAAGGGGGAGAAAAAACATCCACATACAGAAAGGACTGGCAGATAATGGAGCTCAAGAAAGGAGCCCCAGTAAGACCGCCAAACGGAAACCCGTCCTGCAGCCAGAGGCAATATCCAAATTGTAATGCTTTGTAAAAGTATGTACAGATGTCCAGGTAGCGGCTGCACACATTTCTGCAGCTGATGCATTCCTGAAACAAGCAGCAGAGACAGCCATGCCTCTGATGGAATGCCCTTTCACTTGACCCGGAAGGGTTTTAAGTACTTGTCGTAACAGAAAGTAATGCAATTAGCTAACCACTAAGAGAGGCACTGCTTAGAAACAGCAATGCGTTCCCTCTTGGATGCAGAGGAAATGAAAAGTTAGCCCATTTTCCTAAGATCCTTGGTTCTGTGAGTATAATATCTCAGAATCCTATGAAAGTCGAGAGTATGTAAAAAATACTCTCCCTGGTTGGAATGCTCCAGGAAAAAGACTGGGAGCTCGATGGACTGGTTCAAGATGGACTCAGCCACCACCTTAAGCAAAAATTTGGGTTTGTTACGCATGGCCACATAGTCTCTGTGAAAAATCAAACATGGAATTTTACACATAAGGGCCTGAAGCTCGGAGATTCTCTGAGCCAAAGTAATGGCCATGAGGAAAAATGTCTTCCAAGAGAGGAAATGCAAATCAGCATCGGCTGCCAGCTTCAAGTGGGGCTTAGTGAGCTTCTCCAAGATGAAGCTGAGGTCCCGGGGGGGGAGCAGGGTTGCGGATAGGGGGCTTCAAATGAAGAACCCCTCTAAGGAATGTCTTGGGAGACCTCCAGCTAAGCAACCGACTTGTCCCCCACCAGAAGATGGTAGGCTGAAAATGCACTTTCAGCGAGGAGTAGCTGAAACCCAAGTCATACAGGTACCTTAGGTAATCCAGGATCCTGGCCACCGGTCAGGAAAAAGGTTCCAAATCCTTGGAACCTGCCCAAATGGAAAACCACTTCCACTTCATGGTGTAAGTAGATCTGGTGGAAGGCTTTCTGGCCTCCACCAAAATGCCAGCAACCTGAGGGGAAACACCAAAGCGAGTGGCAGCTACGTCTGCAGGAGCCAGGCATGTAGATGGAGGAATCTGAGACCTGGGTGAACTAGGGTCCCCTGATCCTGGGTCAGCAGGTCCTGGGACATCGGAAGAGGGACAGGGGGCTCTTCCAAGAACTGCTGCAGTAGAGAACCAAACTTGCCTTGGCCAGAAGGGAGCGATGAGAATCATGCGTGCCACTTCCACCCGAAGTTTGTTCAGAACCCTCAGAATCAAAAGTATTGGAGGGAAGGCGTAAACGAATATGTCCCTCCAACACAGAGACAACGTGTCCTGCCAGAAAACGTCACGCTCTGGAGCGAGCGAGCAAAAGGTGGGAAGCTTGGCATTGCCGAGGGAGGCAAACAGGTTTATCTGTGGCGTACCCCAATGAGCGAAGACGCCTTCTATCACTTCCTGCTTGATTTCCCACTTGTGAGCTCTGGCTGAAGAATGGCTGAGAGAGTCTGCCAGAGTGTTTGGTATGTCCGGCACATGGACCGCTGTCAGATGTAGGTTGTGCTGGGATGCCCAATACCACACCCTCATCGCCTCCCGGCACAGGGGGCAGAAACAAGTTCCCCCGTTTGCTGAGGTACCAGACTACACACATGCTGTCTGACTGTACCAGAAGGTGACCGGGAAGGATGAAGAGACGATGAGCCTGAAGAGCATACAGGACCACCCGCAGTTCAAGAACGTTGATGTGCAACTGCTTCTTGACGTGGGACCAGCTCCCCTGGGCCTTGTGCAACCCAAGGTGGGCTCCCAAGCTGGTCCTGGAGGTGTCCGTGGTCAGACTCTGGGAGGGATGGGTGGAGCAGAAGGGAACCTCCAGGTTGAGGTTCTCCTGAACCAACTACCATTGAAGATCCCTGATCATCGGGTCTGAGATGAGGACCTCGTGATCCAGATCATCCAGGGTTTGGTCCCATTGAGTTCTGAGGGTCCACTGCGAGACCCGCATATCAAGCCGTGCCAGAGGGACAGTAGGAATGGCGGATGCCATAAGGCCTAGAAGGCGAAGGACCTTCTGAGCCGAGACCCATTTTAGAGATATCAGGAAATGAGCCTGAAGTTGCAGAGTTTCGATCCTGTCTTGGGGAAGGAAGGCCCTGCCCAGGGTAGTGTCCAACACTGCCCCATTGAACTGTAGCTGTTGGCATGGGACCAAATGAGACTTGGCATGATAGTGATGTCAAAATTGGAAAAAAATCTCCAGAATGAGGGAGAGGGAATGCTGAAGATCCTCCCAGGAAGGGGCTGCTATCAGCCAATCATCCAAGTAGGGGAATACCTGGACCCCCGTGTGCAGGAAGAATGCCACCACCGCCAAGCATTTTGTAAACACTCGGGGAGCCAAGGACAAGTGAAAGAGAAGGGTCCTGAATTGGTTGTGTTCCCCCTGAAAACAAGACACAGAGGAACCTGTGGTGGGAGGGGCATATAGGTATATGCATGTAAGCATCCTGCATGTTCATAGCGCATAGTCAAGTCAAGTCAAACTTTATTTATAAAAGGCACCTTTCCAAAACCAAGGCGCCTGTACATGACAATAAAAACAATATAACTAAAAAACATTAAAATTAATTCAATCCTACAACAATTAAAAATCATTATATGTAAAGTTAAAAAGATACATTTTTATTGCCCCCTTAAAGGTTTGGACAGTCAGACAATCTTGTACCTGACGAGGTGGAGAATTCCACAGGGTCAGGGCCATAAAACTAAAAGATCTGGCCCCAGAGGTTTTCAAACAAACCCTGGGAATCTCTAGCAATCCCTCGTCAGTGGATCGGAGAGAGTGGAGGGACACTAGGGACAAAGGAGATCTTTCAGGTAGCCAGGTCCCTGATCACGTAGGGCCTTATAGGTCAGCAAACCGACCCTGAAGGTGATTCACCAACATATTGGCAGCCAATGCAGTCCGCGGAGCACAGGCATTATATGACTGGACCTAGAGGAACCAGTCAATAGCCTGGCTGCCGCATTCTGCACTAGCTGCGAATATCAGCCCCGGTAGCCCAAGATAAAGGGCACTGCAGTAGTCAAGATCGGGTAACGGCGTGGACCAAATTAGGAAGATCGTCAGGGGGAACCAGGTGCTTCACCTGGGCGATGTTCCTCAGGTGGTAAAAAGAGGCTTTGACAACTGCCGAAACCTGAGATTTAAGTGTCAAACAGTTATCAAACACAACGCCCAGGTTCCGTACCCGGTCTGAGGTAGTTAGCTGAACACCCCCAAGCCATAAACCCGAGGAAGATCCTGCCAACAAACCCGCCTCCTGGCGACCTGGGTCCACAACCAACACCTCAGTTTTTTCTGGATTCAACTGCAGCCAACTCACATTCATCCAGTCCTGGATTTCGGCCAGACAGTTGTTAAAGACTGAAAAGGCAGCATCTTGGCCGGTCACAAAGGACATGTACAGTTGAGTGTCATCTGCATAGCAGTGAAAGCTCAAACCGTATCGCCTAATGATCGCTCTCAACGGCAGCATGTACACCACAAACAACATGGGTGCCAAAATGGAGCCCCGAGGCACCCTACAGGATAGGGGGAATGATGCCGAGGAAAAAATCCAGACACCACCCTCTGAGTCCTACCCTCGAGGAAAGATCAAAACCAACTGAGGACTGTACCAGACAGCCCACAGATAAACCGCAGGAGCTCCAATAGCACACCATGGTCCACGGTGTCAAATGCTGCAGAGAGATCAAGAAGGACCAAGATGGAACAGGTCCTTCGATCTCTCGCTATTAGGAGGTCATTTAGTACCCGGACAAGAGCTGTCTCGTTACTATGTCTCTTCCTAAATCTGGACTGGAGAGAATCATAGACATTGTGGCTGGCCAAATGATCATCCAGCTGCGACGTGACCACCTTCTCAATAACCTTTCCCACAAAGGACAGGTTAGAGACAGGCCTGTAGTTAGCCAGACAGTCCGGGTCCAAGGAGGTCTTCTTAAGAAGGGGCTGAACCACAGCCTCCTTCAGAGGATTTGGAAAAATCCCCCTCTTCAAAGACCTCCAGACTATCTCAGCAAGGACTGGGCCGATTTTATCTACACAGCCCACTAGGAGACGTGTAGGGCCGGGGTCCAAACCACAGTTGGCCGGACGCAATAACTGGATGACCATCACAATGTCATTGATTGTGGGAAGGCTGAAGTCAGACCACACAAACCGGGTGTCTGACATCTGCAGACCACCCAACTCTCACTAGGAAGGGACGAGCGGATATCGGACCTGATTGTGGCAACCTTATCTGAAAAGAACTGAGCAAACTCCTCACACCATTCTTGAGAAAAGGCTCTCCTGGGCTGAAGACAGATTGGATTGCACCATCTGTCCACAGTCCGGAAAAGCTGAGCTGGTCTATTCTGTGCAGCAGCAATCTCTCTGGACAGGAATTCTGCCTTCTTACAAGAGACTGCTGATTGATACACCACGTAATGGTCCATCAAACTAAGTTTGTCACAATCCAGGCCTGATTTTTTGCCAGCGCCTCTCTAATCTTCGTCCAACTCTCCTCGAGTCCCTTAGAGTATCATCAAACCAAGGAGACCTAGGGCAAAGAGTGAGGCGACGAACACGAACCAGAGCAATGGAATCCAAGGCCCCCGCTACCGCCTTATTATAGGCAAGTATCAAGTCCCCTGGGTCCATGCAATCACTCGGTAAACCCGATACGTCCAGCACCGCCATCAGACCATCTGGGGAAACACCCCTCAAAGGGCGGTACCGGACCATATCCATAGGGGCTGGTCTATTAGGGGTGGCCTCAAAACTGAACCCAGTGGAGTAATGGTCAGACCACCCGACTGATTCCACCACCAAATCGGATATCTCCATCCGCAGTAGGAACACCAAGTCCAATGAATGACCACCAATATGGGTCGAGGAGGAAATAACCTGTGTGAAGCCCAGTGAAATCATTGACTGGCGGAAGTCTTGACCACACTGCGAGAGTTCATCATCGACCCAGGCATTGAAATCCCCCAGAACCAACCATCTGGGGGATCGCAACGTCAGGTCGACAATGAAGTCTGTGACTTCCCACAAGAAAACATTCTCGTCACCTGGTGGACGGTAAACCAGAAGAATCCTGCACCCCACACCCTCGCCCATGATACATTCAAAGGAGTTGGTACTTCCCAGTGGTACTTCCACTAGGCCCAGTTCTGATTTAAAACAGATAGCGTCACCCCCGCACCTCCGAACCATCCTAGGGTGGTGTATCACCGAGTACCCGGCTGGAACTGCTGATGCCAAAACTGGACCAGCATTCTCATCCAGCCAGGTCTCATTGATGCACACCAGGTCAGATGTTCCGATAAAATCCGCTATAATAGCGGACTTGTTTTTAACAGACCTGGCATTGCATAACAACACCCGAGTAGGATGAGCATCCGAGGATGACCGTGCTACCTGCTGACTACCAGCAGGACCCTGGGGTATGGGAACCGGACAGCGAGGACCCCTTTCCTGGACCCATTTCGCCCAAGGGCATCTCCTCGTCCCCACTATCCCTATCCGCCCACTCCTTTCCAATCCCTTTCCAGGCCCAACCCTCATCCTCCCCTTTTTTCTAACAATCCTCAGGGCCCTACACTGCCTGTACACCTCTGGTGATGGGGGGGACAGAAAAAAGGACGGAGGTCCCTGAGCCTGGAGGGGAATGGTACCCGACCGTCCTTATACCTTCCCAACACATATTTGCTGCGCTAAATGAATACCAACAAATAAACAACCCCAAACTACAGATTTAGCCCATACTCATACCCAAACATACAATAATCAACTATTTCATAAACCATAAAATCAATAAATACCCCCCAATCACCCACCCTCAGCCAGAGAAAACAGTCATAAGATAAGTAATATAGTTCTTTTAAAATTAAAACTGTAACTTAAGTCCAGGGATGTAAAGTTTATAATGAGAGAAGTGAAAAATAGTCATAGTCCCGACCTCAGCAGGGGGTGGAGGCTCTGCAGAGAGAGCATTCTGAACCTCTTGTATTCCACATACAGAATGAGGGAGCTGAGATCCAGAATGGACCTCAGATTGCCCATCTTCTTGGGCACTACGAAGAAATGGGAATAGTAACCCATCCCCCAGTACAGCGGAAGGGACGATTCTATCGCCGCCTTCTGCAGAAGGAAGCATATTTCCTCCTGCATCAGAGGAATGTGCAGTGAAGAATAAGAGGACGGGGAGGTATGTGGAGGGGGGAGGGTTCAGTGAACTCTATTGAGTGTCCCTCTGACACCAGCTGGAGCACCCACGAGTCAGTCGTTATCCTCTCCCATTCCGGCAGGTGGAAGGAGAAACTTCCCCACGCCGGCTCCTCTGGATTTCTGGCCAAAGAAAGAGGGAGAGGAAATGAGCCAGGAGGCCGTGGGCAGACTGGCGGCTGCAGCTCCGGAAGCCTTACGGAACTTGATCGGAGGGGCTTTAGTCACTGACGCAGCTCTATGCTTGTTTGGGCGTCGTGACTGCATCTGTTTCTGCTGTCGACGATTTTGATGTTGAAAGAAACACTTCTGTCCTTGGGGAGGTTTGTACACAAATTGCACCGACTTCAAGGCTTTACCTTTATCTTGAAGGTCAGTGATATCTTTTACATCACCCCCGAAAAGGGGCATCCAGAATGGCTGTTTGGACCTCGGGCGCTAGACTGGAAATATGGAGCCAGGCATGACGGCGTAATCCAATGGTGAATGCCAAACTCCTGCCAGCCGTGTCTACAGACAGACCTAGCCGAGCGAACAAGGTCCCCCAGCCCTTGCTTGGTCGAGGAGTCTGGAACAGAGTCCAATTTTGACTCCACCTGGATGAGAATGGACTTCTGGTAATCCCCCATGTGGGCCACATAATTGAGGGCCCTAATGCCCTGGATAGAAGAGGCAAAGACCTTCCTCCCCTACTGGTCCAGAAGCTTAGATTCCTTGTCCGGAGGAGAACAGCTCAGGTGTTTAGGACTAGCTGTTCTGTCGTGGGCAGCACTGATGGTAACAGAATCTGCCTTGGGGTGAAGGCTAAGGAAATCCTTGTCTTCAGGGGATTGATAGAGCCTGATCACCTTGTGAGCGAGTGCAGCCAAGGAAGAAGGCTGTTTTCATATAGTCATGACTAGATATTCATGAGGTTCGATCCAGGGTGGAGTCAGGGTGGGGGAGGTTTCAGCCAAATCTAAGTGTTCGGCTAACCTCTGTCATTGGGGATCCTGCTTCACAGTCTTCCAGTCATAGGCTGCCTGGATCTTCTTCAACAACTCCAGAAAAGAAGAATCTTCCGGAGGGGATTTAGGAGAGTCCTTCAGTTTGGGGGTCTCTGGAGTGTGAGGTTCATCTCCTGGGTCCAAGGGTTCGAAGTCGCTGTCTGACTCAGAGGACTCCTGAGAACTCGAAGAGGTTACCGGAGGAAAAGGGAGTTCGACTGCTCTGCACAAATCCAAAGGATGGGAAAATTCCCTGAGGTGAGAACCAGTAGATGGTTATGGTCTGGTGTCCGGTAAAGGCAGAGGGGTCTCTGCCAGCAGACGTTTATCCAGCTCCGACATGAGCTGGGATTTGGCCTCAGCCCACCACAAGGACAAGACTGCTTTTAAGTCCACCTGCAGTTGAGGCAGACTCGGGAAAGGGTAGTTTGGGAACCCATAAAATTGGTACCCGAAGCCCGACAGTGGGTAGCCTGGGCCAAGAAATCCTGGCGTCTGGTACTGTGGCATCGGGTAGCCCGGTGTCGGATGACCTGAAGGGGCCGACGGTCCTGATGGAGGCCCAACCAGGGAAGGGGGGGCCAATGGGTCTGGTGTCAGCCTGGTGGGCGGTGGGGGTGGAAACGAAGGCCCCGTAGGAGGATCCGGAAAAACAGGCCCTGCCAGCAGAACCGAAGGTCGATCGTTGGGCAGCATCAAGCCGGAAGGTGACTGCGGGGGGCCTCAACGGAGGCTCTGGCGCCCCAGATGGTGGAAGCGTCCTTTGGTCCTCATCCCCCACAAGGGAAGGAGGAACTGACTCCAAAGGAGGAGGCAGAGATGGAGGAGCCTCTGATGGCAGCTGGTTGGGTGTCAGCTGCGCCGACCCCCAGACATCAGGGTGTAACGTTAGGACCCGCGGGGATTGTAGGCTGGGCGCCCATCGGACGGGTTGACCGGTGACTCATCAGGCTTGTCCGGGGATGGCAGAGCCAGAGTACGACTTATCAGGCTTACTCACACTGCTAGGCTGTTAAGTAGAAGTGGCCATAGCGGGAGCGGAGGCTTCTGTCGGGCCCCAGCACGAGCCCAACAGAGGGGGCCGACACATGCTTGGACACCCCCAAAGTGACCGTTGGAGAACAGTCCCCTGGAGGGGAAGATACCTCCAAGACCACAACTCCAGCCGGAGTCGGCGGGGCTATGGATGAAAAGTCCCAGTCCCATGCTTCTCCTTGTCCCGTTTCTTCTTGTGGTGGCCCTCGGGAGAGGCCAACATCTGCCTAAGTTTTTTCAATTCTTTCTCCATGGAGACCATCCTTTTTTTCAGAATATGGGCTTCCAGGGATTGCTGCCGCCGTTTACTGGTGGCTGAACTGAATTTCTGGCAGTGCTCACACTCCTCCATGCGGTGGTCTGGGCCTAGACAGAAGAGGCACAGGGAATGGCCATCCTTATGTGGGAGCCGAGTTCCACATGAGACGCACTTATTTTTATGCAATCTGGAGGGTGATGGGGACGACATACACAGACGATTTAAGTAGAAAAAAATGAAAAAACTTCAAAGAATTTGAAAGACAGAGTAATACTCATCCAAAATAGCGATGCTAGCAGCATTGTTCTTCCACGAGGAACTTGTCGCAAGCTGACGGCGGGAAAGAACTGGAAGGCGGGCGTGGGGACCGCTGCCTTTATACTGATGTATGCCGACATTGGTCAGGTGACGTCGGGGGCGGTACCTGCCAGAGACGGCTAGCTGGAAGATTTTTCCGTGAGGTCCTGATGCCTGGTGGCTTAGTTCTACTGGTGAATACCTACTGCAAGAGCCCTCTCGAAGTAAGATCTACTGTTACAGGTGAATAACCTGTTTTTCTAGGGATGTGGATATGTTCTTTTATCCACATGTATCGGCAGACTCCTAGCAGTTCTCCGGGAGGAGGGAGGCAAGGCGCACACCCCCTACTTAGGGAACAGAGACTGGAGAACTGAGGCCCCAAAATCAGCATCCCGGCATGACTCTAGGTCAATGTGGTAATGGGAAATGAAGGTGTTTGCCGACTTCCAGGTAGCAGCCCTGCAGATATCCTGGATAGGACTTCCCTAGAAGCAGTGAAATGAGCCCTTAGCCCTATGGGAGGCTCCCTACCCACCAACCTATAGTAGAGATCAATGCATAATGTAATCCACCTGCAAATCATCCACTTGGCTGTAGGTCTGCCAGGTGCGGCTTCAGCATAGGTGACAAGCAGCTGACGAACCTCTCCCCGAACTGCAGCCGTGTGCCCCTTATAATAAGAGAGCGCTCTTCTCAGATCCAAAGGATGGCGCCTGTACTCGGCATCCAAGTTGTGATTAGGGTAGAACACCGGCAGAGACATCACCTGGTTCAGGCAGAACTCCGGCACAACCTTCGGAAGGAACTTCGGGTTGGGGCACAGGACATCTTTGTCCCTGTGGAAGACCAGATAAGGAGACTCAACAGAGCACCTGCAGCTCCCCAATCCTTCTGGCTGACATGATAGCCACCAGGAAGGTGGTCTTCCACGATAGGTGTGACATCTCACACCTGCACATCGGTTTGAATGGCTTGCCCATGAGCTTTGCCAGTACCAGCAGTAGATCCCACGGTGGTGGTTCACGCACCGGAGGGGAAATATGGTTGAGGCCTTTGAAGGAAACGCCAGACCACCTTCTCCTGTGCCGTCTGCTGACCAGCCCACGCCCGGTAAGCAGAGATGGCTGCCAGGTGCACCTTAAGAGCCATGGACCGCAGACCCCCTTTGGAGAGAGAGACTAAAGGTAGTCTAGAATGCTAGCCACTGGATACAACAAATGGTCCAGCCCCTTGCTCTGACACCAAATGGAGAATCTCTTCCGCTTGAAGGCATAGCACTTCCTGGTCGATTCCTTCCTAGATGCCTCAACTACAGTGAGAACATCTTTGGAGAGACCCAAAGCCTGGAACTCTAGCCGCTCAGGAGCCAGGCTGTCAGGTGCAGGGATTGAAGGTCTGGGTGAAGGACCTTCCCCATATTGACTGAGAACAGGTCCGGGCATGCTAGAAGACACCTCAGGAGCCTCATGCTGAGGAGACTGGGGTACTAAAACTGGTGAGGCCAGTCTGGAGCCACCAGGATCACCTGTGCCTTGTCTCTCCTGACCTTGAGGAGCACTTTGTGGATCAAAGGAAGTGGAGGGAAGGCAAAGAAGAGGCCTGGGGTCCACAGCCTTGAGAAGGCATCCCCCTGCAGAGAGCCCTGATGAGGGGGGCGGGCACAAAACAGCCTTAGCTTTGCATTCTCCCTGGAGGTGAACAGGTCCACCTGAGGGGTGCCCCACTTGGAGAACCAGCTGTGTACTATCTCTGGATGGAGAGACCACTTGTGGGACACCTCGCCCACATGGCTGAGGGCGTCTGCAAGCTGATTTGAGGCTCCTGCCACATGAATGACTAGGAGATCCGCCTCCAGTCGGTTCATGAGAGTCCAAACGAGAAGAACTTCCCTGCACAGAGGCTGGGAGTGCATGGCGCCCTGTTTGTTGAAAAGGTACATGGTCATGGTGTTGTCCATCTGGACCTGAACCATTTGACCCCAAAGGAATGCAGCAAATGCAGTCAGCACCAGCAAAACTGCTCGGAGCTCCAGCAGGTTGATGTAACATCAAGATTCCTCGGGGGTCCAGAGCCTGTGGACTCTGTGGTCCCCCACGTGGGCACCGCAGCCCATGTGAGAGGTGTCGGTCATCAAGATGAACGTCGGCGCAGGATGGACAAATGGGATCCCTTCCTGCAGATGCTCCGGGACAGTCCATCATTGGACAGCGTCCCACATCTTCTGGATTGTAGTAACTAGCTGGTCGAAATGACCTAGTCACTGATTCCACAGGCTGGCAAGCTCCCATTGAAGAGGCGCACATGCCACCGGGCCCATCGAACCATGAAGGTGCAGGCTGCCATGTAACCCAGAAGTCACAGTATGTCCCGGGCAGGGCGCAACTGCCCAACCAGAAATGATCGGGCAAAGGAGGAGAGAACCTCCACCCTGTCCGTCGGGAGCCTGGCTTTGACTCGTCAAGAGTCAAGCTCTGCCCTGATGAAGCAAATCACCTGCAAAGGCAAGAGTTCCAACTTGGCCTCGTTGACCAGGAAGCCAAAGTCGATGCAGGTCTGGAGGGACAGATCCCTGTACCTCACCACCTCCTGTCTGGAGGAACCTGCTATAAGCCAATCATCCAGATAGGGGTACACTCTGACCGCTCAACGCTGAAGATGGGCCGCCACCACTGCAATGCATTTGGTGAAGACCCTGGGGGCCGATGACAGGCCGAACTGCATGGCTTGGAACTCATAGAGGGTTCCATCTGCCCAGAAGCGGAGGAACCTTCGCTATGACGGACAGATTGAGACATGAAAAAACACATCCTGCAGATCCAGAGAGCAAAACCACATGTTCTGCTCAAGAGATGGTATGATCTGAGACAGAGTTACCATCCTGAAGGTGCGAGACCTGAGAAACTTGTTCAGGTCATGCAGATCTAGAATGAGGCACCAGCCCCCCGTCCATTTCGGGACCAGTAAGTATCTGGAAACGAACCCTGAGTTGACAGGGGGATCCACAAATCTGACCACTACCACCTTGCAGAGGAGTTGGGTGATGCCATCTCGAAGAGCAGACCGAGTGTCCACGAATACCTTCTCCTCCCATGGGGCTTGGATTTTGGTGGGTACTGCTCGAATTCCAGAGGCAGACCCTGGCTGACCACTTTCAATACCCATCTGTCCATTGTGATGGCGGACCAGGCGGAAAGGAAGTGGCAGAGCCAGCCCCCATGGGAGGACCTAGAGTGGGCATGACAAGCATGAGGGTGGTCACCCCATCCTGTCACTGTGCAGGCTTGGAGGCAGAGAATCCGGCCGCTGACTGCTGGGACCCTTCCCTCCAGGCTTACAGACTGACAAAGCCCCTGACTTGGGTCGAGAGTGCTAAGATTGAGCCTACTGCCCAGATTGGTACTGGACTTGCTTGTCCACGGGGCCAAAGGGTGAAAGGGCTTGCTCTTCTGCTTCGTGAAACCCTGAGGTAACTTCTGGGCAGAAGCAATGGAGTCCAAGGTGGCATTTGGACTTCTCGATGCACTGAAGGTGACCATCAACCCCTGGACCGAACAAGTCAGTGCCCAGGAAGGGTACGTTTGCCAGTATGTGCTGGGCGTCTGCCATAAAGGTTGAGACCCTCAGTCAAGCCCTGCGGAGTATGACTACAGCAGCTGTCACCGAACGAGCACAGGAGTCCCCAATGTCCAGAACCATGTGGAGCTGCTGCTTTGCAACAGCCCAACCCTGATCCCGGACCTGCTTGATTATAGTCTGATGGTCCTCGGGGAGATGGGGAAGCACCTCATCTAGAGAGCCCAGAAGAGCATGGGAGAATTGTGCTATGATGACAGCCGAGTTCTCCTGACGGAGACCACGCGAAGAGGCAGCATAGACTTTCCTGGCAGAGTGGTCCAATTTCTTGGACTCTTTGTCTAGAAGTCTATCAGCATCTCCTGAATTGCCCAAGCGCCGCAACAGTCTCGGTCACAAATCCCTCAGTCGAGGGGTGCTCCGTGAACCCCGAAAAGGAGCCAATGGGGACCGCATACTTGCGGGCCATTCGGGCTGATGGTGCAAGTAAGGAGGCAGGGTGCTGCCAAAGCTCCAGGGCTGGGCCAACAATGGCTTTGGCCACTAGGAAGGCCTCTGTCAGAGAATTCCCTTTATCCAGAATGTCTATCAGGGGATATGGAACCCATTTTTGAACAGGCTCCAGTTTTATCCCTGTAGATTAGGAGGATGTCTATGAAGAACATGGGACCTTCCTCCGTCGAGAGACTTCAAAGAGATTCCTGGTCGAGCGGACGGGAATGCAGGGAGGAGTCCTCGAACTCCAAGGAGTCCAGATAGATAGGTGGTCCATCTAAGTCACCTTCAACCGGCCATGGATGGTCAGGAGTAAGAGTGACAGACAGCCAGTAGCCCCCGAGGAAGGCTGTTTTAGGTGGCGGTTCCACCATAAATAGGCAGAGAAGCCGGTCTCAGCCAAGGCAAGAGAGCCTCCATCAGCTCCGCAGGCAGAGGGGCGGTGTCAGCCAGCTCCAGAGGAGTCGGCATTGGCCTACAGTGTGACAGTCATGTGACGGCCGGTGTGGGAGCCTAGGTTGACTTTGGACAAGCAAACAATAACTGTTGCCACAGAAGATCCTCACAGCATTGACACAACATGTGCCGAAGCCTCTCCTGTTCCGAGGAGGATGAGGATGAACAGCGGCAGTGCCGCTTTTTGGAATGCCCAGAGTGGCGTTTTTGAGTTCTCTTCTACCTGTTGGACGAAGATAATCGAGACCTGGACCTTGACCACTGAGGGGACCAATGGGGTGCTCAGGAGGAGCCAGGGAGACCTGCGACTCCTCCAGGTCCAAGTCAGGGACCCTGAAGAGGTTCCCAGCAAGTTGGGTCTCCTCCTTAGTAGGTCCAGTCAGGACTGGAGTCCTGAACAAGGAACCGTAGGCCTCATCTAGCAACAACAGGTCGATAACAATTTCAACCGGGTCGTCATCCTGTGTCTTGGCTGACTGACCTGACTGGGGCTCCGTGAAGCCAGGGGGCGAGGCCGTAATTTTGACCAAAGAAACAGGAGATTCCTGAGAACGAGACCGCTCTTGACCCCAAGAACGATGACGCTGAGTCTTCTCCATCTCTCTCGACTCCTCAGAATCTTTTTTCCTTTTACAGGAACGGGAGCTGTGGGAAGTCGATGGACCCTCCCCCTTGGTCGGAGAGACTGGCACAACTCTTTGAAAGAGCCTGAAAAGGTTGAGCCCTGTTTGAGTGGGACGAAGACCGAAGCTGAAGAGGACTGATTGGCGGCACGAGCCGCCTCCTCTTTGAAGGCCTTCGTTTGCTCCAGTTGTTCAGCGGACCCCGCAGCCGCAGAGACCACCCAATGGGCCTCTTTAGATTTGTATGGTGGTTTCTCTGGTCAGCTGAGCTGTAATCGGGTGAGGTGATCGTCTAACATGTTCAGCTGGAACGAGTGACAAAAATTGCAGGACTGGGTATCATGATCGTGACCCAGGCAGTAGATGCACGTGGCGTGCAGGTCAATGTGGGACATCTGCCCGCAGAGGCACCGGCAGAACCCGATTGAGGACTTATCTTCCATAGCGGTTGCGATCGAAGATCGTAGCGGTGAAACTCAACAAGTTTAAGTTTGGCAAGCAATCCAAAGATTTAAGCACCAGGGCCTACTCAATGCGGGAGCGATAAGGAGGAAACCTGATTCTTCCAAGCGGAAAGGAAGATCTGGCATCTAGGGACGCAGCTGAGGGAATATACCACCCGGGTGGGTGGGAGGAGCCAGCTTGACGACTTCCGGCAAGATATTTAAAGGGAAAGGACATGCCAATATGTGTGGATAGAACAACATATCCACATCCCTAGAAGCCTTGTTTCTTTAACTCCTTGTCTGGCAGCTTGTTTGCATCTCCCTGTACATTCATTTTATGGAAGAAATAGTTTGAGAATAGCTACTTTGCTGAGGAGTGCTCTGAAAATTCAGTCATTATCTCCAGAGCTGGTTTGGACATAGGTAGGCTTTGTCTGGATCGGACTCCTCCCTGTTGTTTCTGTTCACAGGAGATGGGCCACACTGGATTCCAGTAGGAGCACTCACTAGCATAACCAGCATGCCGAAATGCCGCCTGGTGTGCACAAGATGGCCGCGGGCTGGTCTGCTGACAGGACAGTTGGTGCAGTCCTTTTCCAATACAATAGAGCAAGAACGCCACTCCACTCCAGCAACCTGTGCCGGGTATGAGTTCAATAGTCATAAAAGCAAGGAATACCGGCACCAGGTTTCAGTACAAAAAGCTCCTCAGCTTTAATTCAGACACATAGAAAATATATCACAATACCTTCATGGTGGAAAATAAATTCAGAACACAGCCGCTAAACTTATTTTCCACCATGAAGGTATTGTGATGTATTTTCTACGTGTTTGAATTAAAGCTAAAGAGTTTTTGTACTGAAACATAGTGCCGGTATTCCTTGCTTTTGTGACTTTTCCAATACAATAACTACAGTGACTGGTATTAAAAAAATGTATTTTATTGCTAAAAGCCATAATCATGAGTTTCTGGAGCAGCTACTGCATACTATGTATTAACCACGGTTTTCTTTTAATTATTACAGTGGAAGTGGTCTTATTCATTGCTAGTGCAGGGGGTTACAATTTGTTTTCTGTATTTTCTGATGTTTTTCCATGTTAGAACTGAGAATTGTATACTGAGGGATACTTCTGATCCCCTCTGTGGTAAATACCACACCTAGCGGATATTTATAGCATATATGAATGCAAAAGAATAGGTTGCTCACCCGTAACTGTAGTTCTAGGAGTGGTATATGGTTTACATCCACACTCTGGCAGTTCCCAGTAGAATGCGGTGACTGGCCAGAACGACTTTAAGCTAAACTCCTCCTACCACATGGGCGGATGTATCCCCCCCCCCCCGACTCCACCCTGTGACATCAGATCTTGTTACGCTGGAAGCTGGATCAGATGCCATTTGCCAGGGGAGGCTGGGTGGGTTGTGCAGATGTGAACCATATACCACTTCTAGAACTATGATTACAGCTGAGTATAACCTATTCTTCTAGGGGCATGGATGTGGTTCACTTATCCATACTCTGGAAGACTCCTAGCAGTTCTCCAGAAGGAGGGGGCAAGGCGAATACCCTTATATGGCGAACAGAGACTAGAGAACCAAGGTCCCAAAGCGCACATCCTAGCGTGACTTGAGGTCCATGTGGTAGTGGGAAATGAAGGTGTGTGCAGCCCTGTAGATCTCTTGTTTGGGTATATTTCTGGAAGTAGCCACCAAGGCAGTGGTGTGTCTGCTGGAATGAGCCCTAATCCCAATGGGAGGCTCCCAACCAGCCAACCTATAGCAGAGGCCGATGCAAGATGTGATCCACCTTGCAACGGTCTGCTCTGCTGCTGGTCTTCCAGGTGTGTCTTCAGCATAAGTGTTGACCAGATGATGAACCTATCTTGAACTCCAGCAGTACATGCCACATCTTATAAAAGCACCCTCCGCAGGCCCAGAGTATGGAACCTGCGCTCGGCCTCCCAAGTACAGTTGGTAAAATATATCAGTAAGCTAATCACCTGGGTAAGGTGAAACTCCAATACCACCTTCAGGAGGAACTTTGTATTCAGGCAAAGGACAACTCTGTCCCTGTGGAAGACCAAATTGGAAGAGTCCACCGAGAGAGACTGGAGCTCCCCCAATCGTTCTGGCAGATGTAATGGCCACCAGGAAGGCTGTCTTCCATCACAGGTGTGATAACTTACACCTGTACATCGGCTCAAAAGGCTTGCCCATGAGCATAATGAAGACCAACAGTAAGTCTCATGGTGGAGGTGGATCAGCACTGGAGGAGACAAGTGGTCCAGACCCTTAAAAAAGCACCCAACCACCTTCTCCTGGGTCATCGTCGGCATACCAGTCCGTGCCGTGATAAGCAGAAATGGCTCACAGGTGCACTTTAAGGGTTGTCTCTCACAATCCCAGCTGGGAAAAGGACCAGAGGTAGTCCGGGACGCAAGCCACAGGGCAGGCAAGGTGATCACGCTCCTTGCCCTGACAACAAATGGAAAATAGCTTCCATTTGAAGACATAGCACCTATGAGTCGACTCCTTCCTGGAGACCTCCACAATGTGGAGAACGTCCTTAGAAAGATCCAAGACCTGGAACTCTAGCCGCTCAGGAACCAGGCTGTGAAGTGCAGGGATTGAAGGTCAAGGTGCAGGACCATCCCCTAAAGTCTGGTCAGCAGATGTGGGCAGAGAGGCAGTTGTTGCGGAGATCTGCTGCTGAGACTGCAGAGGTCCGGGTACCAGAACTGCCAAGGCCAGTCTGGAGCTAACGGGATCATCCGTGCCTTGTCCTCCCTGACCTTGACTAGTACCCTGTGGATCAAGGAGAAGGGAGGAAAGGCATACACGAGGCCTGGGGTTCAAAGCCTTGCAAAGGCAACCCCCATCATTGTCCCAGATGGGGGGGGGGGGTGGAGGAGGAGTGCAAAACAGTTTCAGTTTGGCATTCTCCAAAAAGGTAAACAGGTCTACCAAGAGTGAGCCCCACAGGAAGAATGAACAGTTACATAAGAACTTATCTTGACAGTAGATCTTTGAGGGGATCTCAGTCACCAGGTAACATCATGAGAACTTCACCATCGGTGAAGGGGAATCCACACTGAAGATTTTCAGCAGTACAACTGGGGCAACCCACGCCATCGACGTCTATCGTCACCAACCCTATAAAGGCGTGAGTGACCCTGCTCCCTTCTCAACTCTTTCCCCCAAGAGACTAGGGGACCCAGGCTCGTGCCATGGGGGACCAAGGAGGAAGAGAGGTGCCCAGGCCTATATGAAATTCTGGATACACCAGACAGCCAATTCCTAGACAGAAATCCCAAGAAGGGGGATGGTGGAAGGGAAAGCATACCTGATGACTGAGATCCCCTCAAAGATCTACTGTTATAGTAAGTTCTTACGTAACTGTCCTATCTTCTTCAGGGGTCTCTCAGTCATCAAGTAACACCACAGGAACAAGTTCCAAGCAATTACAAGTGCAAACAGACAAGTCTGGGAGGAAGGCCAACCATAAACTTAAGACACAAGGTCCTGTAGTGCAGCCGTGCCAAAACCTGCACAGGCTGTTGAGGCAATGTCCAGACTGTAGTGCTTGGTGAAAGTATGGACGGTACTCCAGGTGGCAGCCGCACAGATGTCAGTGGCTGACACCCCTCAGAAACAAACCAGAGAGGTAGCCATGCCCCTTATGGAATGAGCTTTGACAGCACCTGGCAGTTCTTTGCCGTACTTACTGTAGCAGAACACAATACAATTAGCCAACCATTTGGATAAACGTAGCTTAGAAACTGAAACGTCCTCCTTGCCTGGGATGAAGGAAACAAACAGCTGCTTCAACTTTCTACATTCTTTGGTCCAAAGCATGTAGTACTTCAAAGTTCTGCGCACATCTAACATATGTAGCAGTGCTTCCCCTGGATTGGCACACTCGGGGAAAATAAACAGGAAGGTGGATAAACTGGTTGAGTGTAAACTCTGAGACCACCTTAGGAAGAAACTTAGGATTTGTGCTCAAAGATACATGATAGAAACTTTCAAGTACCTCAAGGGAATCAACAAAGTCCAAGAGGGTAGCATCTTTCAAAAAAAGAGGTGTGCAAGAACAAGGGGACACAATTTGAAGATAGAGGAGGGAGGCTCAGAGGTAATTTAAGGAAGTATTTTTTCACAGAGAGGTTGTGGATGTATGGAACAGCCTTCCAGAGGAGGTTGTGAGTCAAAAACAGTGGTGGAATTCAAGCATGCATGGACAGTCATAAGGCAATTCTAGGGGTGGGGGTAGGAAGAAGTAGGCTGCTGGTTAACTAGGATCTGCAGCTTATCCATCAGGTAGGGAAATGGGCAGACTGGGTGGGCCAAGCGGTCCTTATCTGCCGTCAAATTCTATGTTTCTATGTTTGTCTCTGTGAAAAATCAAATAAGGCTCCTCACACCAGGAGCCCTGAAGCTCTGAAATTCTTCGAGCAGAAGTAATGGCAACTAAAAATAATGCTTTCCAAGAAAGAGAGCATAGCTGCAAGTTGTGATTGGCTCAGAAGGAGACAGGGCCAACTTCTCCAAAACAAAATTCAAATCTCAAGCCTCGACAGGAGAACGGATTTGGGGTTTCATATGCAGGATGCCCCTAAGGAATCGTGCCGTCATCCACAGGCTCATGTACTGCCTTGAGGGAGGAGTACTGGAGACCTGAGTTAGAGAGAGAGAGAGAGAGAGAGAGAGAGAGACACACAGAGACAGAGAGAGAGACAGAGAGAGAGAGAGAGAGACAGAATCAGGTAGTCCAGGATATGGTTCACCAGGCAGGTGAAAAGGTTTAAATTATGTTTGCCGGCCCAGATGGCAAACTGCTTCCACTTCATGGCATACGTGGCTCGAGTGGAAGGCTTCCAGGCAGCCACTAGGACATCTGCTACTCTGTTAAGAGATCCCAAACCTGGCAATGGTTATGTCCTCAGGAGCCAGGCATGCAGATGGAGGGATCTGAGGTTGGGATGAACCAAGATCCCCAGAGCCTGGGTCAGCAGATTCCTGCAAAGATGGAGAGGGCCCAGAGGTTCCTCCGCCATCTGCTGCAGCAGAGGGAACCATATCTGCCAGGGTCAGAATGGAGCTACCAGGATCATGCTGCCCCCCCACTTGATTAGCACCCTTTCAATTAGAGGAAATGGAGGGAAGGCGTAAAGAAACCTCCTGCTCCAGGAGAGAGCCAACACGTCTTGCCAGAAAACTCCAGGCCTTGGATCTAGCGAGCAGAAATTGGGCAGTTTTGCATTGAGTAGGGACGCAAAATGGTCCAACTCTGAACGACCCCATCTGTTGTAAAAGTCTCCTGCAATGGATGAGAGGAGCTCCCATTTGTGCATGCTGAACTGGGTCCTGCTGAGACTGTCCGCCAGAGTGTTTAACACACCTGGCATGTGGACTGCAGAGAGTGTCAGACTGTGATCTAGCACCCAGTACCACACTCTCATGACCTCCCTGCAAAGGGGGTACAAATGAGTCCCCCCTCCCCCGTTGAAGAAGTATACTATGCTTAGACTGTCAGACTGCACCAGCAGCTGGTCCAGAGTGAGGTGTTCCTGAAAAGCCTGCATGACATAGAGCACCATCCTCATCTCTAGGACACTGATATGCAGGGAGGTTTCCCACTGGGATCAAGAGCCCTGAGTCTAGAAGGTACCCAGGTGCGCTCCTAGCCCAGACCTGAGGCATCCGTGGTTAGGATCTGTTGCGGGGAGATCTGGAATGGGATGCCTTGAAGGAGATTCAAGGGATCCATCCACCACTGCAGCAGCTTGTATACTGGGGAGGAGACCAGGACTGGTTGAACTAGCTCATCCGTACACTGGTCCTACTGCACCTGGAGGGTCCACTGGAGGATGTGCATGTGAAGTCTGACCAGTGGAACAGTGAGTATGGCAGCTGCCATCAGGTCCAGAAACCAGAGGTATACCCTGGCAGGAATGTAGCAACTTTGGGTGACTTCCTCAGCTTGGGCTATAAGGCACTCTGCCCTGTTTTGGGGCAGGAAGACCTTCCCCTGTGCCGAGTCCAGAACTGCCCCTATATACTGCAGCCTTTGGGACAGTATCAGGACCAACTTGGGCAGACTGACAGTGATGCCCAAGAAGTGGAAGAGCTGGAGAGTTCACTCCAGAGACAACAAAAGTTGATCCCTGGATAGAGTTTTTAGGAGCCAGTCGTCCAGATAAGGGAAAACACAGTCCCTCCCTTCTGACACCTGCTGCAACCACTGCTAAGCACTTGGTAAAGACTTAAGGCGTAGAGGACAATCCAAAGGGCAGAACTTTGAACTGATAGTGCTCGCCCTGAGAGGCAAAACGGAGAAACCTTCCTGTGAGGAGGGAAGACCAAGATGTGCAGGTAGGCATTCTGCATGTCCAGTGAGCAAAGCCAGTCCCCCGTTTTTGAGAAGGGGCATCAGACCTGGCAAAGTTTCCATCCGGAACTTTTTGTCCTGGACAAACAGATTGATATCCTTTAGATCTAGGATTGCCGGTCTTTTTGGGGACCAGGAAAAACCTGGAGTAAAACCCCTTGTTTCTCTGGTGCCTGGGCGCTGGCTTGATGGTCTGCTAGCGCAGAAGGGACTGTACTTCCTCCCGGAGAACAGACAGGTGAGCCAGGGGATAACAGGAGGGCGGGGTTGGGGTTTCTGGATGCTGCTCAATGAGCTCCAAGGCGTGCCCCATTTCTATGATCTGCAGAATCCATGCATCCGGAGTTATGATTCTCCACTGATTCAGATGGAGGGAGAACCGACCTCCAACCACCGCCTCCTGGTCTGGGACCAGAAGAGGGCGGTCTTTCAAGGAGTCAAGCAGAAGTGGAGCCAGCCGCAGGGGCTGGTCCCTCACTTTTGGGGAGCTTGCCCGCCACTCTGGCACTGGAGGGGGCGGGCAAGGCAGCCTGGGCTCTGCGATTCCCTTGGGGCTGGAGAGCTGTCCCAGGCCTATTGTTTGTTTTGTGAAAGGGAGGGCGTGCTCTACCCCTTGATTGGGTGTGGTAGAGGGAGTGGACAGACTTGAGGGCCCTGCCTGGAGTTTGCAGATTATTGATAATGTCCTGGATGTCGGGGCCAAAGAGCTTGGTGCCATTAAAGGGGCATTAAGCACCTTTTGCTAAACATTGGCGGCAAAGCCAGATACTCTCAGCCAGGAGTGCCTACGCAGGCATATGCCCGTGGTCGCTGCCCTGGCAATGGTGTCAGCCACGTGATACAGACCTCTGAGGAGATGCTTGCTAACATCCTCCACAGCTTGAAGGCACTGAAGCAACTCTTGCTTATGAGTGCCATCTAGAAGGGCCTGGGCAGCAGTCTTGCTCTTCTTCCAGTTGGCATTTTGGTATTTTACCATGTACGACAGGTAGTTTGCAATCCTCAAACCCAGAGTAGAGGAGACATATACGCTTTTACCCCAGCGGTCGATTCTACGAGACTCTTTGTCTGGGGTATGGGAACTAAGGTACTTGGGTGCTTTAGACCTGTCAGGAGCTGCCTTGATGACCACTGAGTTTGTCTCAGGCTGGGCAGCATAGCAGGGGAACCTGAGGGGCATGATAAAGTTTGTCCGCCCTACGAGGCATAGCTGGCATCATGTCTATTCTGTGCCAGGCTGCTGTGGCTGCATTCCTCAAGGCTTGTAGATTGGACAAATGATTTTTGGGGGAGATTCAAGGATTTCCAGGAAGTCCACTAATTCTTTCCTGGTGGCATCCTCTTCCTCAGTGTGGAAGCCCATTGCTGAGGACAGCTGCTTCATCACACTGAAAAATGTGGGGTCATCAGGAAGAGATCTAGGTGTGTGCTTCACCGAATCCTCACTGACAGAGGAACAGTAGACCTGTCAGAGACAAGGATTTCTTCCTCCTCATCCTCAGGAAAAATGAGGTCTGGATGGTACTCCTCTTCGACGTCGACCTTCTCAAGGTCTCGGTCTGGCATTGGTTGTGCCGATGATAGCCTAAGGAGGCTTCTCGTGGCCCATAAGTAGGCATTGACGATGAATCTACTGTCAACGGTGTTGGCAGAGAGTGCCTAAGGGCACCCAGCTGTTGCACAATCACACTGGTAAATCTGCCCAGAATTTCATTCAGGTCGATGGTGTTCGTCGATGGAGGGGGTCGACAGCACTAATGTCGATGACCTGCCAGCTGGGT
Source organism: Neoceratodus forsteri (assembly GCA_016271365.2). Lineage (NCBI taxonomy): Eukaryota > Metazoa > Chordata > Ceratodontiformes > Ceratodontidae > Neoceratodus > Neoceratodus forsteri. The sequence continues at coordinate 186,854,899 of CM057451.1, forward strand.
CCTGAGAACCCAAGCAGTCTGTAGCCTGATTAGGAGAAGGGACAAGCCTAGATGGGAGAGTCATCGACAAAACAGGGGCCGACAACCTGGAGGTCGACAGCCGACCATGCTAAGAATCGGGCGTGGATGCTGTCGGTACGGTTCTGGTGGGCTAAGAGACCTGGACAGCAGATCTCTTCACCGGTGCAGCCGCAGCTGATGAAGATCCCCCAGAAAAAGGAGCCGCCGCCGGGGGAAGCAGTTGTGATCTCGGTCTTTTCTATGACTTCTATGACACCCCCCGAGGACTTGTCTCGGCCTGAGGCCTGGGAGCTCAAGATCTGGAGGCGATTGAGAGGCCGGGACCCTGGAGGGCCCCTCCCTGGAACTGGCTACCTGTTGATCATCAGGAAATATTTGAAAGCCTTTCTGCGTCACTTCAGGGTTGTTTGATTAAACTTCTGTCAGAACTCACAGTCAAGAAACTTCGTGGTCAGGCTCAAGACAGCAGACACAGAGGGAGTGTTTGTCTGTGGGGGCAATCTTCTTTCCCTAGCGGCATTGACGGAAGAGAGAAGTTGAAGGATTAACTCTCGACATAAACACGTTGTAGGAATCTCTTTAGAAAAAGAGATTCTGAAAAATAAATTCAGAAAAGCTGTAGGTAAAAAAAGGCACGAGCACTGCGACGGAGCTTTCGAGGAGACCCATGTGAGCAAGTCGACGGCAGGAAAGAACTGTGGAGGGAGCGGGGCCGTTCATGCTTTTATAGGGCTGATGACGGTGGACGTCGACGGTGTGGGTGGCCCCAGTTGTACTGCTGATAATCTTGTGTGGATTCCCCTTCACTGACTGTGAAGTTCCTACAGTGTTACTTGATGACTGAGATACCCCCAAAGATCAGGTGGTATGCCACCTCCTGATTCAGAGACCACTTGTGTGACATCTCTCCCACCCGGCTGAGAGTGTCTGACAACATACTGTTCTCCACCATGACCCGAATTGCCAGATCATCGGCGCCAAGGCTGTACACAAAGGTCCAGGTGCTTAGTACCTCCCGACACAAAGGAAGGGAGTGTGTGCTGCTCTGTCTGTTCAGCTAAAACATGGTCATGGTGTCGTCCATCTAAACCTTAATGACCTGACTCTTTACTAGCAGAGCAAATTCCGCCAGAGTCAAGTGCACTGCACAGAACTTCAGCAGATTTATGTGGTGATGGGACTCCCTGGGTGACTAAAACCTGTGGGCCGTGTGGTTTCCCAGGTACAATACTCATCCTACTAAAGACGTGTTCATCGTCAGCGTGATGGTCAGTTCTGGGTGGGCAAACAGGATTCCTTCCTCCAGGTGTTCTGGGACCAGCCACCACTGGATGGCATCCCATACTGGCTGGTCCAGGTGGCCTAGGTGTTGGACCACTGATGGACCAGCTCCCACTGAAGGTGGCACATCTACCAGAGACCACACTGGTACAGGATGCCACGTACCCTAGCAGCCGCATGAAATACCGGGCAGGGTGCAAGAGTCCAACCTAAAATGATCAGGCAAAGGAGGTAAGATCCTGTGCCCAGTCCATCGGGAGGCGGGCCATGTTCTGCTCCACTGAACTTTATCACTTGCTTCAGTACCCATTTGGACTTGTCTGGGTTGACCAATGAAACTGAAGATGGCCGCCACACTGGGTATGCAATCCACTGGAGTTCTGTTTGTAACACTCTAGTTTTAATTTCTATACTACCGGTATCTTGTCTGGGTTGATGAAACTGAAGATGGCCGCCATGCTGGGTATGCTATCTGCGGGAGTTCTGTTTGTAATGCTCTGCTTTTAATTTCTATGCTATTGGTATCATTATATTTGCTTGCACGCATGTGCAAGAAACTTAGTGCCATCATCCGAGTTTTCGGAGGTGTGTCACCCCCTCTTCCAATTCAGTCAATGTTTTGGCAAGGCGTGATCCGCCAATGCATAGCTAGAACTGTCTATGACAGCTCCAAAATGCAGTGGCGTATACTTGAAAGAGAGGAGCTACGCCCGGTGAGCAGTGATCAGATATCGTCTGCTCATGCGCAGCTCCCCTACACACACACACACACACGCCACGTGTACTACGTGCTGCCCCCCAAACACAGTTACATAAGCCCGCGCTGTGTACCACCCAGTGTGGCCACACACCTATAGCCGGCAGGTGCCCAGTCCCCCCGTCGGCTGTGCTCGCCCCAAAGCATCTCAGGTGCCGCTGGGAGCCCAACCCCAGCGTGGCAAAATGATGCAATGGCAAAAGTGCCCAATCCCCGTCGGCTCCACTCTCTCCCCACCCCATGCTGTTGCCGATGGGGTGCCCAATCCCGTCGGCTCACTATCTCCCCAGTACAGGGTGCCACGCTGAGCCCCCCGCGTGGCAACAGACTCCCATAACCGACAGGGTGCCCAATCGGTCGGCTCCACGCCCCCAGCCATCCTTCTGCCACGCTGAGGACCCACCCCAGCATGGCAACGTCCGCATCGTCCAAAACCCTGTAAAGAAGAACCTTCCCTGCAGTCTCCCTGCCCCCAACCGCACCCACCCACTCGCACCTGCCTCCCCACCCCCCCTCACCCCATACTTACCTCCGAGTCTGGCGCGGCGATCTTGATGGACGGGAACACGTCTGCACTCTTCAAAGCGGACCGTGAACTGAGAAATGCGGTAAGCTGTATAATCGCGATAGATAGGGTTTTTCAACTTTGTTGCATATCTCAGGCATTTTTTGGAATTTTTGCACCAAATTTTCAACATGGGGTTTTTGGGACCCCTCCTCATGAATTCTTGCACTGTCATGGCGTTACTCGGGCCCGAAGGGTGATTTCGCAGCCACTGTGCGAAATCACCTTTCAGGAGCGATTAACGAAACAACACTGCCAGTGTTCATAAGGTGGGCTCTCAAAGAGTCTATTTTGAAAATTTGGTGGAAAAATTCCTAAAAATGACTGTTTTACGGGCGTGCGTTGTGCAGTTCATGACTCGTAAGTTCGCTAATTTTCAATATTTTCATTCCAGATTTTCAACATTGCCATTTTACCACACCTTCTTATGAGCAGTACAGCTGTCATTTTCACATCTCACCCAAAAGCGTGTTTCTGCCATAGGCGCTATTAATGCAGTTGGTGTCTTGAAATCAATGTCTGGAGACAAATTAAGAAAATCACAGTGACACTGTTCATGAGCAGAGAGCTTAAAATGGCTATGTTGAAAATTTGGTGAAAAATTCCTAAACATGACTGTTTTACGAGCGTGCATCGCGCAGTTCCTATGCAGCTCATAAGTTTGTGAATTTTCAATATTTTCAATCCAGATTTTCAACATTGCCATTTTATTACACCTCCTTATGAGCTGTACAGCTGTCATTTTCATCTTGCCCAAAATGTGTTTCCTCATGTAGCTCTAGCAGCGCAGTCGCTGTGCAAAATCAATGTACGGGACACATTAAGAAAATCCCAGTGACACTGTTCATGAGCAGAGGTCTTAAAATGGCTATGTTGAAAATTTGGTGAAAAAATCACTAAAAATGACTGTTTTACGAGCGTGCGTTGCGCAGTTCCTATGCACGCTCATAAGTTTGCGAATTTTCAATATTTTCACTCCAGATTTTCAACATTGCCATTTTATTACACTTCCTTATGAGCAGTACTGCTGTCATTTGTTACATCTTACCCAAAACATGTTTCCGCCCATGTAGCGGAGTCGGTGTGCGAAATCAATGTATGGGACACATTAAGAAAATCACAGTGACACTGTTCATGAGCAGAGGTCTTATAATTGCTATGTTGAAAATTTGGTGAAAAAATTCCTAAAATGACCGTTTTACGACGTCGTTGCACAGTTCCTCATATAGCTAAGTGAGTTGCAGTCTCAATATTTTCTCTCCAGATTTTCAACATTGCCATTTATTGCACTTCCTTATGAACAGTACAGCTGCCATTTTCACGTCGTCAAAAATGTGTTTTCGCACATGTAGCACACAATGGTGCAGTCGGTGTGCGAAAGCAATGTTTGGGACAGATTAAGAAAATCACAGTTACACTGTTCATGAGCAGAGGTCATAAAATGGCTATGTTGAAAATTTGGTAACAAAAGCCCATAAACTGACTGTGATACGAGTGAGCATTGCGCAGTTTCCACGCACCCTCGTAAGTTCAAGACTTTGTAATATTTTCAATCCAGATTTTCACCAGTGGCATTTCTCCACACTTCCTTATGAACAGTACAGCTGTCATTTTTCACAACATGGCGAAATGTGTTTCACACTTTCAAGCGCAGAGATCTTGTGGTCGCTGTGGAAATCATTGTTCGGGACAGATAAAGAAAATCACAGTGACACTGTTCATGATCGGAGGTCCCAAAATGCCTGTGTTGACAATCTGCTGTAAAAATCCCCAAACTAATTACATTACGGGTGTCGTTGCACAGTTTCTATGCACTCGTGACTTCACCATTTTTAAATATTTTAACTGCACATTTGCAACATGCCATTTTCACCTCCCATGAACAGTACAGCTGTCATTTTTACATCCAGTTCGGAATGTTTTTGTACCTGTGGTGCTAAATGCCATAGTCACTGTGCATAAGCAGCTTTCGGTTAGCAAACTGATATTGCCACTGTTCATGAGGTGGGGTCACAAAAAAAACATGTTGAAAATTTGGAGTGAAAATACCAACGAATGCCTGAGGTATTAGGGTTTCCAACCATAACGCCCAACCCTGTAGAGAATGGCAGGCATCAGGGATGTGACTTGGGATTCTTGCCTGTAATGCTCATACCATTTCACACCCTGCAGCCAGTGACAGGCATCGAGGCATGCCTTAGACTCTTCGGCCCCAAAGTTCACCCCATTCTCCTATACAGCACCCATCTCATCGTATTTCCTGATGGAATGGGGTGCGCATAAGAGCCAAAGACCCCAAGGCACATTGTGACACTTGTCAGTGTCTGCAGGGTAGGGTGTGGTGAAATGGCGTGGTCGTTATGCCTGACGACCCAAAGGCACACCCCAATGCCTGTCACTCTCTGCAGGATGGTGGTGGGGTTGGCTTCAGTTCAACACTTCGCTGGCATTCTTATTATGCAGCTCTGTAACTTCTACACTACCAATGCCAATGCCAGCAAGCAAACATTCGGCATTGACAAATGCTTGTTTTAGTGCTGTTATAGTGCCACTATAGTGCAGCCTATTATTTTAGTTTAGTATTTTAACTTTTAGTTCAGCTGCATTTACTTGTTTATCATTAAGAGTAGTGGTAGTGAGGTATACATTTAGTTAGGGTAATGAAGTGTGACAGAGTGAGGAGCTTGCTTTTTTATTTTATTATTCTCAGTAAGCAGAGTTTCCCAATGGCATGCCTAAAGTCCAGAACGCGAATACTATCCAATTGCTGTGTGTGATTTTACCACATTTGTTTGGGACTGCCTGTTATTTTGGAAAATCTCTGTTTGGACGTTGTATCAGCCCCCATCTTTAGAATTCCACAAGCTGACAGTGGAAGAGCCAGGAAGGAGAAGCGCGTCTGCTGGTTTGTCCGACACCCATTCTGCCATTCTGGAGCCATTCTATTCTCTTGCGTTAAAGCGACGGTCTGTGTAATGATGACTGTAGTCTCGGTGGTCGTTGATTTTTGGGTTCTCTTCCGCTACAATTAGGGAGGATGTCATTGGAGGGTGTTATCGGAGTTGCTAACAGAGGGAGAGAGAGAGAGGTGGAAGGTTTCTCTCTCAGTCTCCTGGAGGACTGCTGAAGCTCAGGATGAGTGCCAGAGCTACCCGCAGAGAGGGAGTCTCAGAACCTGCTGGCAGTGAGAGAGCCGGTGGGCTTGAAAAACTCAATTATTGGTGTGGTGAATGACTTTTCAATACTGGAGGTGTTTTTTGTTATTCTATTTATCCACCTCCTCAGTGCAGCGAGCCCCACAATCTCCGGCCACCGTGCCTGTGCCCCCCGGACCCGGTTGTGTGCACGGGCACACGAACCATGGACAACAGGGGCGGGCCAACATCATGCGTACCCTGGACAGGCGCCTCTCTTGGGTTCAGGCGCTGCAGGCGTGACCATCAGCTGCAAGATAGCCCCCATATTTTTCCTCCACGGTTTTCGGCCCGGAGTGCGGGTGCAATGACCTCTGGCCACTGGCGTGCCGATGTTTAGCTGCACTCCGCCCCCTTACGTTGCTACCGGTCTGGTAGTACCCCTGGTCATCACCAGGGGCCTCTACAGAGCGGTGGTTCCCTGGATCCCTCCCCAGGATAGGAGAGCAGTCCTCCAGATACTCGATCCTATCCTTCCCCTGCCAACCCCTGGTGGCCTGGGCTCACATCCGAACCCGGGTCACCAGCATGGCGTGAGGTGTGGCGTCCAACGCCTCAACCCTCAGCACCACCGGGCCAGCTGGAGGTGGTAATTTTGATAAAAGAACTGAGTGTTTGTCACTTGACTGGGACAGTTCTGGTGAGAGCGGAATGTGTCCTCAAGTTTGAATGACAATTTTGTGACTGTAGGTGCCTGCACTGGGGGAACTGATAATGAAGAAGTTTCTCTGGTAAGAGAGGAGACACTGTCTTGTTTAAACATTGATGGCTTACTGTATTTAGAGACTGTTGGTGTATTTTGGCACTATTTAGTGATTTATTATATTTATTAGAGTGTTATGGTTGCAGATGGGTAGGCAGGTGTATGTGTTTAGGGGGTAGGAGCTGTGGAAATTTAAGATAGTTGTGGATGGGAGGGTCGGTTTCTGGGAAGGTGGAGTTGGTATAGGGTTAGAAATAGGTTTTTATATTGGTGTTTGAGGATGTGTTGCCTGCATCAGTCCCCAAGGCATGAGGATATGTTGCCTGCATCAGTCCCCAAGGTTCTGTTACTCTTCAATCCCTGCTAAAAGACCTGTGCCCCTCTGATCCCCCTCTGCCAGCTGCTATATATCAGTGGTGCAGGGAGGTGGGAACTGTGAGAAGGGGCAGGAAGAGAGCAAGGGAATTAAGGACCATTGGAGTGGTACTGATTGGACTGTCGAGTACCAGGAGAAGCCCTGGGGTTAGATGGGGACTGGAAAGAGGCCAGATGTGTTTAGTCCCCGTACCCAGGGAACCCACCAGACCAAGTAGGCAGGCTGACACTTTCAGTTTACTTTGGGCAGTGCTAAAGAATGCTAGGTTGATAAGGAATAAGACCACAATTATGGCAGATCTTATTTCCTCTATAAACCTGGCCTGCATTACCGAGACATAGCTAGGAGACCATTCGGGCCCAGTTCTGGAGTCATTGCTCCCGGCCCTGTTCTTGGAGAGATCGTGGTGGGGAGTTGGATCTGTTTTACATCTGATATGACCATGGCAGCACACCCGATGGCGAATACCACCGTTTGAATGCGTGGCCATGTATGGGGTTCCAGGTGCAGGCTGTAGAATCTTTCTCGTATACCGACCTCCAGGTCGTAAAGGTGAGTTTCTGCAGGAAATCGCATCTTTCGTCACCGACCTGGTTTGGGAATTGCAAAGATGGCTTATTCTGGCTGATTTCAATGCTTGGGAGAGCAACAAACCCTCACAGTTTCATTAAGATTTCCTCCAGAGTATAGAAGCTGATGGCATTTCTGACCTGGAAGTAATAACTTGCACAAGTTATTACTTCCGCAACTCATCAACATGGACACGTCTTGGACCTGGTATTCCCCCTGGGGTCTATGGTTGAAACTCTCGAGACCGATCCGGTCAGTTGGTTGGATCACTGTGCTGTCAGGTTCAGTTTCAGGCCCCCACCCATTTTTTATAGTCCATCCCTTGTGGAGGTGGTTCAATACCGCCCTTTGAGAGGGCTTAGCCTTGAATGCATGGCTATGCGTAGGGGTGCAGTTGCAGGCTGTAAAATTCTCGTGTAGCTGTCTCAAAGTTGTGAGGGGGAGTTTCTGCAGGAAAACACGTCCTCAGTAGCTGGCCTCGTGTTGGAATTGCCAAGATGGCTTATTCTGGGCGATTTCAATGCTTGGGTGGATGATGAATGTTCGCAGTTTGGTCAAGATTTCTTCCAGAGCATGAAAGCTCTGGGTCTTGCACAAGTTATTACCTCTGCGACCCAGCAACATGGCCATGCCTTGGACCTAGTATTCTCCATGGGGCTTAAGACTGAAAATCTCGAGACTGATCCAATCAGTTGATCAGATCATTGTGCTGTCAGGTTCAGATTCAGGGCCCCCTTGTAGTTCATCCCCTGTGGAGGTGGTTCAATACTGTCGTTTGAGAGGGCTTAGCCCAGAAGGACTTAAGGCGATTTTGGACACTTCAGAAATGCTGTCAGCTTGCCCTGGGGGTGCAGAGGCAGCCTATAACAGCAATGCCATTGAGGCTTTGACCTCACAATGTCAGTTCATGTTCGTCCCCTAGTGTTGCGTCTCAGCTCGCCATGGTCTGACAGCGAATTAGGGGCACTAAACGCCAGGGAACAAAGGTTAGAGCGTTGTTGGAGGAGGTCCAGAGTCCTGGAGGACCAACTAGTTCTGGTGTCCCATTACAAGTAATATCAGAAGGCAATCACATAGAAAAAGGCAGAATTTCTGTCAAGAGAGATTGCTGCTGGGAGGAACCAACTGGTTCAGCTCTTTCAGATGGTAGACAGGCTTCTTCATCCAGCCTGTCTGGAGGCCATTAAAGCATTTACATCTGAGAAATCTGAGGAGTTCACTTGATTCTTCTCAGATAGGGGGGTCCACCATCAGGGCCAGAATCTCTCTAATTGGGCCACAACAGCCCAGCAGAAGAGAGTCTCTGAGTCAGGGATGCAATCAGTGGTCCTGGGAAGAGTTTTGGAGCGTGATGAAGGAAGACGTATGTGAGGTGATCTCGGAGCTGCGGCCAATATTTTGCAACCTCGGCGCGATTACTAGTGAGTTGTGTAGGGCATCTGGGACCGGTGTTCACCCAGTGTTCCTTATCAGAGGTTTTTTTCCAGTGGCACATAAGTGCACACTGATGAAACCTCTTCTAAGAAACCAACTTTGGACCCGAACGTCTGGTGAATTACTATCCAGTCTCTAACATTCCCTTTCTGGGAAACGTTACTAAGAAGGTTGCTGCGCTCCAGCTTGAGGCACACCTTACAGTGTATGACATTTGTGAGTCTCTCCAGTCTGGATTTAGGTCCAGGCATAGCACTAAAACTGCACTATTTAGGGTGTATAATGACCTGCACAGGGAAAGGGAAAGAGGAGAACAGTCAATTCTCATCCTCCTAGATCTCTCATCAGCATCTGATACTGTGGACCATGGGCTGCTTTTGGACCAGCTCAGGGAGTATGCAGGGCTCACTGGCAAGGTTATTTTCTGGTTCGAGTCCTAGCTTAAGGACAGAACTCAGAGGATAGTGTTAGGAAGAGTTCCCTCACCCCCAGTGGTTCTGTCCTGTGGCATACCCCAGGACTCGGTTCTGTCACCCATGTTATTCGCAGTCCATATGCTGACCCTGGGTAAGGTCATCAGACAATGTGGACTTCAGTTTCATTGCTATGCAAATGATACCCAGTTCTATACGTCCTTTGCACCTGGGACACCGGGAGCAGTTGACGTGCTTAGCAGGTGCCTGTACGACATCCAAGACAGGATGTCATTGAGCTAGCTGAGGCTTAACCCAGAGAAAACCGAAGTCCTAGTGACTGAGCCAGGCTGCAGTGGCAGCTGCTGAGAGGGAGCCTTGGCTTTGGCTTGGTCCTTCTGTGTTAGTTGTCACCAGCAAGGTGAAAAATCCAGGAGTCACTCTAGAAGACGGGCTGGCAATGGAGGATCAAGTGTCAGCAGTAGTTCAGAATTACTTCTTCTATCAGTGGATTATCAGCCAGATTAAGTCCATTATCCCTCCTGATGACCTGGCCACACTCATTCATGCATTTGTGACCATGAGACTCAATTACAGCAACACTCTCTACCTTGGGGTCAGTGAAGGCACACTATAATGCCTGCAGTTACTACAGAATGCAGCAGTTCGGTTACTAACTGGTCTTCCGAGATTGTGCCACATTTCTCCGGTGTCGCTTGATCTGCATTGACTGCCAGTTAAATGGCATATCTCTTTTAAAATAACATACTACATGGGGCCGACCCGGTGGCGCTGAGGGCTAAGGTCATGGATGCCTTACCGTGTGCTTATGCCAGCAACATGGGTTCGGGAGCGAGCATGGGTTGTCAGGTCGGCGGGGGGAGCTGCGGAGGCAGCTCTCTTCTCAGGAGAAGGCGGCATCCCTCGGCTATTGTCTGCCTCCTGGTGGAGGCCAGGGGACAGTACAGGCTCAGAGGGTGCCTAAGCATTAGGCTGATGAGGAGGGCAGAAGGGGTTGTTACTGGGGCTGTAGTGCGCATGCACGCCTCCACACACATGCGACTACTCCTGGGGCCCTGGGAAAAATAAAAAATGGAGGAGAAAAATCTCCGGCGGCAGTATGATGCCCAACTCCCCGCAGGCACCGCTCCTGGGATGGGCATAAGGTAAGCCCTGGTAATTCCAGGTGACGGAGCTGGGGAAGGGTAGTCAGTCAGGCTGAAGGGGGCAAACCGGCCAGGCGCACAAATAAAGTAGTGATAATAAAAAAATAAAAATAAAAAAAAATAACATACTAATGGTCTATTGAGTCTGCTCGAAAATCAGCACCCGGTCAGGACACCGTTGCCGCCCTCCCTGCCTTCCCCATAAATCCTCCCAAATCCCTCCCCATCAGAGTTATACCTCCAGGTCTGGCATTACTCAGTTTCACCTTCCCCTTATACCTGTCCCAGTCCCTCTTGAATCCCTCCACTGTATTATCAGTCAGTAGTTCTGCTGGCAGTGCATTCCAGGGGTCCACCACCCTCTAGGTGAAGTAGCGTCTCCTAGTCTCCCACTGAGCCTTCCACCAACCAGCCTCATGGAGTGCCCCCTGGTGGCCCCTTCCTCCCTTAGCAGAAACACCCTATTTAGGCAGACCCTATTTACTCCCTTTAGACATTTAAAGACCTCGATCATGTCCACTCTGTCCCTCCTCTCCTCCAGGGAGTACAAGCTGAGCTCAAGTCTCTCCTCATGATCTGTTATCTGTATGTAAGTGTTACTCCCGGGTCGCCCCTGAAAAAGGGACCTCCGGGGCCCAGTGGGCCTACCCGGTCATCAAAATTCAATAAATAAATAGGCTCTTCCCCCAGACACTGTATCATTCTGGTCGCCCTCCTCTGGACCCTCTCAAGAAGTGCAATTTTCAAGTACAGGCGCCAAAACTGCATGCAGTACTCTAGGTGCGGTCTAACCAGGCAGTTATAGAGAGGGAGAAGCACCTCCCGTCTTGAGACTATCCCCCTGGTGATGCACTCGAGCATTTTATTTGCTTTAGCTGCAGCCCTCCTACACTGCTCACCACAACCACTCCAAGATCCTTTTCCCCTCCCAAATCCGCAGTTTCCCCCCCCCAAAAAATTACTCATGAGCTGGGTTCCTATGCCCCAACTGGAGAAAGTACAGTTATGAAAGAACTTACCGTAACAGATCTTCGAGAGAGGTTCCTGCAGTAGGTCATCTCAAAGAGGACTGCACCCTCTGGCGTCAGGACCACATGCCAAGCTTTTCCAGCAGTGCCTGGTGGGGGACCACCTACCAGACATCATGTGATGGATGTCAGCATGACCTTATATAGTGGGCGGTCCCCACGTCCGCATTCCAGTTCTCCCGCTGAAGACCCAAGGAGGCAGTTCTCCCGCTGGAGACCCAAGGAGGATAAGACAGAAGAAAGGATGGAATCCTGAAGCCCAGTTCAGAATGACTGAAAGAAAATGCAAAAGAACTGGGGAAGGAGAGAGGGAAAAGGTGACCAATTGCAGGAAGTTGTCAGGAGGTCTAAACCTCACTCTTAGGTTCTTGGCAAGAATGGGCATGCAAGGAATTACAGACATGTTGCATAAGAGTAAAAAACTTGTTTATTACTACCAAAAGGAGAATCACAGTTGCCCTAAGCAGTTCTTACCAATACGAACTGGAAGTCAATGCTAAGCGTTCCCTATACCTTGAAGATTTTCCGTGTCTCTTGGGGTCTCCGAGGTAGAAGACGTAATGTCTTACATTATATACTGTACCTACGATAATTACCATGATTACTGTAAGACAGACACATTTCTAGTTACAGAGATGAGCCTATTGGCTAAATTAGAGATGGCTCCTCAGTCCAAGATAACGTTATACAATTTTGTAGTAGTCATCACTTAGTAAAGACAAAGGAGTACAGCTTGGATGTAGCAGTGTAATAATACAAATCATCAGAAGATGGCAATGCCGACTCATACGCCATAATTACTACACGGACACAGGTGTCCTGACATCCTGTAAGCAAGAAATACATATATGTATTAGAAAGTAAAGTGTATAACAATAATATGCATACATATCCTGACATCTACTCTTTTACGGTAGATGCCCTTAGCCCTGTATGTTAGTATAACATATACCTAAGTGCTAGCTGTGTACAGTGTACCTCTGGGGATACCAATAAGGGTGCAGAGACCTCGTGTAACAAAACTCTCTCAAAGATCTACTGTTACGATAAGTTCTTACGTAACTGTACTATCTTACTTCGAGAGGGTTCCTGCAGTAGGTCATCACATATAAGACTGAATCCCAAGCAGTCACTCATAGAGAGACCGAGAGAGTCACGGGAGGAGGAGCAACAGAAAGGCAGCACAGGACCTGAGTAAGACAGTAGGCCCTGTAAGACGGCAAGACCAAACCCAGACCTATGCCTAGAGGCAATGTCCAGACTGTAATGCTTCATTAAGGTATGGACAGAACTCCAGGTTGCTGCTGCACAGATTTCTGCTGCAGAAACATTCTACAGGAAAGCCGTAGAGGTAGCCATTCCTCTAGTAGAGTGACCTCTGACCTCCCCCAGAAGAGGTTTGTTGTACTTCTGGTAACAGAAGTGAATGCAGTTACCTAGCCATTTAGAAAGGCACTGTTTAGAAACTGCCAATCCCAAGAATTTGGGTGCGAAGGAGACAAAAAGCTGATCAGATTTTCTGCACTCCTTAGTATGGTGAGCGTAGCATCTGAGGGCTCTGTGAACATCCAGAGTGTGAAGGAGATCCTCCCCCCTATTCGAAGGGTCAGGGTAATAAACTGGGAGTTCAACAGTTTGATTCAATATGAACTCAGAAACCACCTGAGGAAGAAACTTAGGATTTGTGTGCAGGACTGCCCGGTCCTTGTGAAAAATCAAATAAGGCTCCTTATGCATCAGGGCCTGAAGCTTGGAAATCCTACGAACAGAAGTAATGGCAATGAAAAATAGCACCTTCCAAGAAATGTAGTGCATTTCATAGCTCATCACTGGTTCAAAAGGAGGAAGCGTGAGCTTCTCTAACACAAAATTCAAATCCCAAGGTGGGGTGGGGTTACAAATGGGAGGCTTTAGGTGCAGGATCCCCTTCAAGGTGGTCTTACAGACCTCCAACTCAGCTACGATTTTCCCCTCCACCGGCATGTGGTAGACTGAAATGGACGACAAATGGACTTTAAGGGACGAGTACAACAGACCCGAATCAGACAAGTGAAGGAGGTACTCCATGATCTAAGAAGCAGAGCATGTAAAGGGATCTAACTCTTTATAAGTCGCCCAAATGGAAAAACGCTCCATTTCATGGCATAGGTAGTTCTAGTAGATGGTTTTCTGGCTTCCACTAGGAGCTGAGCGACCTTATGAGAGACCCCAAAGTCAGCTCTGATTATGTCTGAAGGAGCCACACATGAAGATGCAATGTCCTGAGTCCTGGATGTACCAGCCTGCCTTGAGCCTGAGTCAATAGGTCGTGTTTGACAGGTAAAGGAATTGGGGGTTCCACAGAAAGCTGTTCCAGAAGTGGAAACCAAACCTGCCTCGGTGAGAGAGGAGCCACTAGGATCATTTGAGCACACTCTGCCTGCAGTTTGAGAAGTACCCTTTGAAGAATGGGAAAGGGAAGGAAGGTGTACAAGAACTTCCCTGTTCAATAGAGACGTGTCGTGCCAGAAAGCTCCAGGTTCTGGAACGAGCGAACAAAAGCTATGGAGTTTTGCATTGGATGGAGAGGCGAACATATCAATCTCTGGGTGACCCACCTCTGGAATAGAGTGTCTGCTACCTCCTGACTTAATTTCCATTCGTGAGCGAGGGACGATGTCCAACTGAGGATGTCCGCCAGGACGTTGTGAACACCTGGAATATGTACGGCTGTGAGAAACAGGTCATGCTGGACTGCCCAATTCCACACCCACATCGCCTCCCTGCAAAGGGGGTACGAGCAAGTGCCTCCCTGTTTGTTCATGCACCAGACTACCAACATATTGTCTGTCTGCATTATCAGTGCTCTCCTTGAAAGGATGGTCTGAAAGGCCTGTAGGGCGTACTGTACCACCCTCATCTCCAGAATGTTGATGTGTAAAGACATCTCTGTTTGAGAACATAACCACTGGTCCGATGGTCCCCCAGGTGCGCTCCCCAATCCAGGCATGAAGCATCCGTGGTGAGGGTCCATAGAGGAAGGGGAACTTCGGAATGGAAGTCCCTTGGACAAGTTAAGAGGGTCTAGCCACCATTGTAGATCCCACTGAACTGCTCTGGAGACCAGAATAGGGTGGCCCAGATCGTCCAAACGCTGATCCCATTGGACCTGAAGAGTTCTCTGGGATATCTATATATGCAAGCTGGCTAAAGGAACTGTGGAAATAGAGGCTGCCATCAGGCCCAGCAAGCATAGCAATGCTTTGGCCGCAAGAGATCTGGATGAGATCACCAGAGTGACCTGCTCCTGAAGAGTCTCTGCTCTGTCTGAGGGGAGAAATGCTCTGCACTGGACCGTATCCAAAACCACCCCTATAAACTGTAGGTTCTGAGAGGGGGTTAAAGATGACTTGGGGAAACTGACTGTGATACCCAGTCAAGAAAAAAGGTCCAGGGTAACCGAGAGCGAGTCCAGAAGGCTGCCCTTGGATGGAGCTGAAATTAGTCAATCGTCCAGGTACAGGAACCCTGCTACACCCTGGCAGCGTAAAGCCGCTGCCACCAACAATAGGCACTTGGCAAAAACCCTGGGTGCCGAGGACAGGCCAAAGAGGAGGGCTGTGAACTGAAAGTGCTCCCCTTGGAACAAGAAATCTCAGGAAATGGCAGTGGCCCGGGAAGATCCGGATATGCAGGTTCCTGCATATCCAGTGTACAGAGCCAGTGATTCTGCTGTAGTAGAGGCAGAAAGCTCTGAACAGTCAACATGCAGAACCTCTTGTACTCCACGAAGAGGTTCAGACTGCTGAGGTCACCCGTCATCTTTGGGACCAGGAAGAACCGGTAGTAGTACCCCTTTCCCCTCTGGGCGATAGGCATGGGTTCGATTGCGGCCTTTTGCACCAGAGACCCGATCTCCTCCTCCTCCTCCTCTTCATGCTGGGAGTACTGCGAGTGACCAGGAGGACAGTCTGGAGGGAGCTCCAGAAACTCGAGCATGTGTCCTTGCAAGACGAGCTGAAGTACCCATGCATCCGAGATGATGTCCTCCCATGCCTGGACGTGATGGGCGAATATTCCCCCCACTAGCTCCACACTTTGTAGTGGAGGGGAGGGAAGACTGGGAAAATCAGGAGGCAGGGGCAAAGGCCCTCCTGCCTGTGTCTGGGACTTGGCGGCCGGTGGAGAGGAAAAGGAAGAGCCCGTTGCTCGCCTTTAGTTTTGTTTCTTGGGGGTCACTTGCTTCCCTTGGCGCTTAGGGAGGTACCGAAAGGGCTGCTTCTTAGGGGTACCAGCTCTGTACTTACAGCGGACCGATCTACGGGCCTAACCACTGTCTTGGAGGCCCGTGATCACATCCTTTGTATCCCCGCCAAAAAGGACCGAACCCCTAAAAGGGGCATCCTGAATGGATGCTTGGATGCCATTTGAAAGGCCTGAAGTTCGTAGCCAAGCATGCCCCTTGAGGCTGATGCTCATAGTCGAGGAGCGGGCCACAGCATCCACAGAGTCGTAGGTTGCCCTGAGGGCGTGCCTACAAGAGATTTGAGAGACAGAGGTCTTTCGCGGCCTCTGTCTTCAGGTTTGAGTCCTCCAGGGAGGAGATCCTGTCCTCCTACCTGGCCAGTGTGGCTTTTTGATAAGACACCATATGTGCCATGTAACTGAGCGAGCGTAGGGCACAAGTGTCCGAGGAGTAGACCTTTTTCACGTGTTGTTCCATCTGTCTGGACTCTGTCAGGTGGGGATGTGCTCATGTGCTTGGGGTTAGCCGAGCAATCATGAGCGGCAGTGATGACCACCGAATCTGCCTTCGGGTGAGAGTCCAGGAAGGGAACCCCTTCAGGGGAGTGATAAATCCTGTCTGCTTTTTTGGGGACAGCAGGAATAGAATGTGGCAGTTTCCAAATAGTGGTCGTAAGGTCCTCAAGAGGAGCTATCCAGGGAGGAACTGGAATGGGGTGGCAGCATCTAAATCAAGGTGCTCTGCCAAGTGTTTTCGCACTGGGTCCAGATCCTCCACATTCCAGCCACTCACCTGCTGGAGAATGCAGAGGAGTTCCATAAAGGAAGGGTCCTCCAGAGGGGACTTAGGAGACTCCTTGCCCCTAGGAGGGCAGGATAGCTTGTCAGACAAAGATTCTGACGTATCATTGTCTGAATCAGGGGGCTCCTCACCCTCTGGACATTCAAAGTCTGGGAGAGGAATGTCATTGGGGCAAGTACCCAAGACAAGCACCATATATTGAGGTGCAGGGAATGGGGGGGGGGGTTGTCAGGGGTACTGTCCCCAAACTAGGGAGCCTACTTTCCAGATCTGCAAAGAGCTGGGACCTCGCATCCTTCCAGGACTGAATCATAGCTTGGAAGTCTGGTTGTGGAGGAGGAGGTGGGTTAGCTGGGGGTGAATAAAAAGAAGCTCCTGCACCCACAAAATGAGGAGGGGGTACCCCTGATAATATGGGTATCCCGGGAAGTGGCCCTGGGAATAAAGAGGCATCGAATGACCTGACGGTGGAGGAAAGAATGCCTGATGTCCAGCAAAATGTCCAGATTGTAGGTCTTGACTCAAATACCTGGATGAACCAGGACAAATACCCAACGTCACGACTGTGGACATCTGAATAACCGTCATCTGGGGTAGCCGAAGAAAAGGGCACGAACGTCAGAGTCCCAGATGCGAGAGTAGCCGACATGAGCCCCATAGAGGTCAGACCCTGAGTGAGAGACCTTTCGATAGGCCCTGACGGAGGAAGCTGAAGTGAGGTACCCGACGTTGCTGCTATCGTGAAAAGAGGGGCAGCAGACGTGAGGAAACCCGACATCAGAGTAGTTGATGAAGGGTGAGGATCCCTCAGGGGTACCTTAGGGATCACCACAGAAGTGGGTGAGGAAAGAACAACTTCTAGGCACCCTTCTTCCTTTGTCCCAGGCGTAGGCTGCTGGTCAGGGGAACCACAAGGGGAGGTGGAGAGGAAGTCTTCCGGTTGGGCAGGGCCCAGGGGAAGGGCTGACTGGAAGAAGTCAGACCGCTCTGCTGGACGTCGGGTGGTGCAGCGTGAGCCCCCGAAAGGACAGCAATGCCTGGGCGGTCATCAGAGACGGCAGACTTACTGGGCGAAACAGCGACCGGGCGGTGGAGGGTAGGACCCTCGACTGGCTTACCAGTCAGACCGCAGGCTGCTTCTGGGTGGGGTCTGACTTATCGGCGGATGGGCGGGCCCCGGAGGAGCCGGGGTCTGACTTACTGCAAGTACCAGGCGTTCGCTAGAAGAGCCAGCGGGCGACTTACTGGTGGTAACTGGCTGAAAGACGGCGGCACTGGAGGTCATCCCGGAAGCTGCCTAAGTCACCACGAGGGATGGCGGCGGGGAAAGGGCCTTGCTGATCCAAGGCTTGCTGAATGTGGATCAGTCCCGGTCCTCATGACGCTCCTTCTCTTTGTGCATCTCTATCTTTTTTCTTCTTTTGCTTATCTGAAGGGGAAGAAGCAGAGTCCCAGATCTTCTGCATCTTCTTCTTCTCCACGGAAGCCATCCTAGATTTGAGGAGATGGGCCTCCAGAGCCTGCTGGCATCATTTGCCTGTGGCCTGGTTGAAAGGCTGGCAGTCAGGACAGGCCGCGATGTTGTGGTCCGGGCCTAGACAAAAGAGGCAGAGACAGTGGCCGTCTTTGTGTGGAATTTGCACCCCACACTTGGTGCGCTTCTTTGCCTTAGGAGGTGGTGACAGAGAGGACATATACTGCAAATTTCAGACTTAAATTGGCGTGAAAATAAGAAAATGGCGATCAACAAAAGCTGAAGTTACGACAAGGTACTAGTGTTGGTCGACGGTGGGAAAGAACTGGAAGGCAGGTGTGGGGACTGCCTACTATATAGCATCACACTGACGTCTGTCACGTGACATCAGACACTGCTGGAAAAGATTGCCATGCGGTTCTGACACCAGAGGATGCAGTCCTGTATGTGATGACCTACAGCAGGAACCCTCTTGAAGTAAGATTGCTGCATTTCTTGGCATTAAACCTCAGTTTCCAGGTGCATGACCACCTCTCCAGGTCCCCCTGAAGGGTTCTTCTACCCTTCTCCCCATCCACCACCACCACCCCCAGCTTCTAGTCATCAGCAAAGAGGCTCATCTCACTCCTGATAGCATCCCTGATGTCTGAGATGTAAGCATTGAACAGGGGTGGACCCAGCACCGACCCTTGTGGGACCCCGCTAATGACATTCCTAAGAGATGATACCTCCCCCGACCACTACCTTCTGAAACCGTGCAGTTAGTCAGTTTTCTATCCACTTAACCATCCTTTCCCCGACCCCCCCATTCTCCCAGCTCGTCCAGCAACCCAGCGTGTGGCACCGAATCAAATGCCTTGCTAAAGTAAAGAAAGAGGACATCCACTGGCCTGGCCTGGTCCAGTGCCACTGTCACCCAATCATAGAACTCCACAAGTTTAGTCTGGCACGAACTGCCCCGGACGAAGCCATGTTGGTGATCATCTAGATGGCCCTGTGTCTCCAGAAACACCTCCAGCCTCTCCTTCAGTATGACCTCCCATCACTTTGCCTACCACCAATGTCAGGCCGACAGACCTGTAGTTACCCGACTCCTCCCATGAGCCACTTTTGCGGATAGGCACGACGTGACCCATCCTCCAATCCTGAGGCACCCGCCCTGTCTGAAGGGAGGAGTTGAAAAGGTCCGCCAGAGGTGCAGCAAGGACATCTTCCATCTCCTTTAGCACCCTGGGATGAAGGCCATCCGTACCCAGTGCCTTATCCATTTTCAGAGACTTAAGGGCTTCCCTCACTCTACCAACCGGAATTTCAACATTCGTGACCTCCCCTGTTCCTCATTCCTAGCCCCCCCCCCCCCATAAGGTGTTGACCCTCCATCATCTCTAGTGAAGACTGAGGCAAAGTATTTGTTAAGTACTTCCACCTGCTCCCTGGCATCCTGGGCCCACCCACTCCCTGACTGCAGTCTGCTCCTTCACTTTCCTTGATATACCTAAAGAAAGTACAGTTACGTAAGAACTTACTGTAACAGTAGATCTTCGAGAGAGGCTCTTGCAGTAGGTAATTACATAAAGGACTGATGTCGGCAGGCGGCAGGACCCCACGGAAAAATTTCTAGCTAGCAGTCCCTGGCGAGGGACCGCCCCCACGTCAGGTGACCGGCGTCAGACGACGTCGGTATAAAGGGGCGGTCCCGGACGCCCGCCTTCCAGTTCTTTCCCGCCACAGGCCCAGAAGAGAGAGAGAGAAGCAGATATTTCCTTCAATGGAAAAGGAGCTGAAAAAGCCTAGGGGGATGGAGGGTGGGAAGGTATTACCTACTGCAAGACCTTCTCTCGAAAATCTACTGTTACGTAAGTTCTTACGTAACTGTACTATCTTACTTAGAGAGGGCTCTTGCAGTAGGTAATTACATATAGGACAGAATCCCAAGCAGTCTGGAACAAATGAAATGCACCGGGAGGAGGAACTACTCTAAGAAGTAGCAAAAACCTTGCAAACCTCAAGACAGGAGGCCTTGCAAGACCGCTAACCCGAAGCCTGCTCTACGGCGAGAGGCAATGTCCAAACTGTAATGTTTCGTAAAGGTATGGACGGAAGTCCAAGTGGCGGCAGCACAGATGTCTGCCGCAGACACATTCTTGAAACAAGTCGCAGAGGCTGCTACTCCACAAGTGGAGTGACCTCTGACTTGACCCGGAAGGGTCTTGTTGTACTTGTCATAACAGAAAGTGATGCAATGAGCCAACCACTTTAACAGGCATTGCTTGGAAACAGCATTGCCTTCCCTTTTGTGAGCAAAAGGGACGAACAACTGATCAGTCTTTCTGAGATCCTTTGTCCTATCGGTGTAATATCTCAGAATCCTGTGAACATCCATGGTATGGAGCAAATATTCTCCCTGGTTGGAGTACTGCGTGAAAAAGGCAGGTAACTCTATAGACTGATTTAAGGTAGACTCCGCTACCACTTTCGGTAGAAACTTGAGGTTCGTGCGAAGAGTTACTCATTCCTTGTGAAAAATCAGATAGGGGATTTTACACATAAGAACCTGGAGCTCAGAAATTCTTCGAGCAGAAGTAATGGCCACCAAGAAGAGCGTCTTCCACGACAGAAACTTCAAATCTGCGGAGGCCGCAGGCTCGAAGGGAGGAAGGGTAAGTTTCTCGAGAACGAAGTTCAAATCTCAAGGGGGAGCAGGCGTCCGGACAGGGGGCCTGAGATGAAGGACCCCTCTGAGAAAAGTCTTGGGATACCTCTAATTGGGCAAAGGCTTTATCAGCGAAAGGAACATGGTAGGCTGAAATAGCAGCCATGTGAACTTTCAAAGAGGAATGACTGAGACCCAGGTCGAAGAGGTGACGTAAATAATCGAGCAGAATGGCCACAGGACAGGAGAAAGGCTCTACCTTCCTGGAGGCAGCCCAAATAGAAAATCTCTTCCATTTCATGGCGTAAGTAGACCTAGTGGAGGTTTTCTAGCCTCCACCAGAATCTCAGCCACCTTTGGAGAGACGCCAAAGCGAGATTGAGCTAGGTCTGCAGGAGCCATGCATGAAGTTGTAGGGACTTGAGTCCCGGATGGACCAGGGTCCCCTGATCCTGGGTCAGCAATCCTCGAGGTAAAGGAAGAGGAAGACGAGGAACCTCTGAGTATTGTTGTAGAAGAGAGAACCAGATTTGCCTGGGCCAGAAAGAAGCGATCAGAATCATTCTCGCTCCTTCTGTTGTTAGTTTCTGCAGTACACGAGGGACCAAAGGAATTGGGGGAAAAGCATAGACGAATCTGCCCTTCCAGTTCAGAGACAGAGCGTCGCTCCAGAAAGTGCCTCGCTCTGAAGCGAGCGAGCAAAAGGTGGGAAGTTTTGCGTTTTGGGAAGAGGCGAACAGGTCTACCTGTGGAGTCCCCCAAAGCTGGAAGATGTCGTCTAGAACCTTTTGGTCCAACTCCCACTCATGTGGCAGAGCCAAGGAATGACTTAGCTTGTCTGCCAGGGTATTGTAGACTCCTGGAACATGGATCGCCGTGCACTGAAGGTTGTGAAGCGTTGACCAGTCCCAAACCCTCATTGCTTCCCTGCACAGCAGGTAGGATAGAGTCCTTCCCTGCTTGTTGATGTACCACACCACGCACATGTTGTCCGTTTGGACAGGTAAGTGACCGGGAAGGATGTATTGCTTAAGGGCTTGGAGAGCATATAGTACTGCTCGTAGCTCGAGCACATTGATGTGGAGAGCTAGCTCCAATCTGGACCATAAACCCCGGGTTCGGTGAGGACCCAGATGGGCTCCCCAACCTTCAACCTGATGCGTCCGTGGTCAGAGTCTGGGAGGGGGGAGGATGACAGAAGAGGACCCCCGAAACAGGTTCTCTCGAACCATCCACCATTGCAAGTCTCTTATCATCGGCGAGGAGATCAGCACCAGATGATCTAGGTCATCTACGAGTTGATCCCACTGAGGGCGGAGAGTCCACTGAGAAATCCTCATGTGGAGCCGTGCTGTGGGAACCGTCGGGATGGCGCCCATAAGCCCCAAGAGACGGAGGACCGACCTGCTGGAACCTTCCTGCGTTCTGATAGCAGGAAATCTGTGACTGGAGGGAGGCCGCCCTGTCCGGAGGAAGGAAGGCCTTGCTCACTGTCGTGTCGAGGATAGCCCCGATGAACTGAAGTCTCTGTGAGGGGTCCAGATGAGACTTGGAATGGTTGATGGTGATACCCAGGCAAGTGAAAACCTGGTGGGTGAGGGAGAGAAAATGCAGGAGCTCCTCCCTGGACGAGGCCGCCAGGAGCCAGTCGTCTAGGTAGGAAAACACCTGAACTCCCAAAGTATGCAGGTGGGCCGCCACAGTTTCTGTAGAAACTCTATGGAGTGCCCCTCTGCGATAATCTGAAGCACCCACGATTCCGATGTTATCCTCTCCCAACCCGGAAGGTGGAGGGAGAACCTCCCTCCTACCGGTTCCTCCGGGGAGTCCGGAGGCGGTGGGAGAGGAAGGAGTCAGGTGGTGTGGGGCAGCGCAGCAGCTGGGGCACCTGCTGCTTTTTTGGGTGGCGGGGGCCTGGCAGCTATGGGGGCCCACCTTCCTTGGGGTTTCGCTTGAGGCCGTCTGCGTCTGCGAAAAGGACGGCGCTGTGGGGGATGGGGACGGTACATAGAATCCACAGATTTCAGAGCCGTCCCCTTCTCCTGCAAATCGGTGATGATGTCCTTGACATCACCGCTGAAAAGCACTGAACCCCTGAAAGGTGCTTCCTGGATTCCTGACTACACTTCCGGGACCAAACCTGACACGCGGAGCCAGGCAGGACGCCGAAGACTTACGGCGAACACGGAGCTCCGCCCGGCAGTGTCCACTGCATCGTAGGTCGTCCTCAGGATGTGACGACTGGCCGAACGAGAAGAACGGACTAGGTCAGCTAACTCCTGCTTGACTTGGGAATCAGGTAAGGAGTCAATCTTAGATTCCGCCTGGGTAAGGATAGCCTTCTGGTAATCCCCCATATGAGCTACATAATTCAGGGCCTGAATTCCCAGTGTGGAAGAAGCGTACATTTTTATTCCATACTGGTCCAGAAGCGAGATTCCTTATCCGGGGGAGACGAGCTTACGGGGGTGAGAATCCAAAAAATCTACACCCTTCGGAGCCTGGTATAGCCTGTTGGACTTCCGAGGAAGCGGGGCTAAAGCCGAGGGTTGTTTCCAAATAGTGGAAACAAGGTGGGCATGAGGCTCGATCCAGGGTGGCACTAAGTAGGGCCGTGAGGCAGGTCCAGATGTTCGGCGAGTTTAACCGCTGAGGATCTGGTTCCAAAAGCGCCCACAATGTACTTCCTGGATCTTCCTGAGCAACTCCGTGAAGGAAGGATCCTCGGAGGAGACTCGGAGAAGTCCTCGGCCAGGCGGGCTTGGACGGAGGCGGGCTAGCGTCCTCTTGGAGCATCCATCGGAGGAATCCGAGGAATCTGAGAGGAGGAAGAAGAAGAATTAGAAGCAGAGTAAGACTCCTGACCCGTCTAGGGGAGGAACGGGTTCCTTAGGGGAATCCCTGGACACGTGTCCTGCTCTCTCTGGATCCAGAGGAAGAACTCGGGAATCGGAGGCGGAGAGGGTGTGCCGTCTCAGGCGTCAGGGCCGTAGGGTGGCACTGTTGCTGTAAGGCGGCTCTCGACTTCCTTGGTGAGCTGAGCCTTGGCCTCAGCCCACCAGGAAGCCAGAGTCTCCTGAAGATCTACCGGCGGCCTGGGAGGCGGTGGAGGAGGGGGATAATTATACGGATTATATCCGTGAGGCGAGTATCCGTAACCCGGCTGCGGGAACACCGGTGCCGGGTATTGCGGCGTCGGGTACTGCGGCATCAGTGGAGCCGGCGTCGGGTACTGCGGAGCTGGATACTGCGGACCTGGGTAAGCCGGCGTCGGATAGGACGGCGGATACCCGGGTACCTGAGGAGCTGCCAGAGCAGACGGCCCAGTAGTGAGCCCCGCAGGCGGGTCAGCAGTGATAGGCCCGTGGGGGTCAGGCCCAACGGAGGGGGATATCCCGCTCGGTCAGTGGGGAACTGGCGCTGGGCGGCGCATCGGCGGGGCGATGTCGAAGCCAGCGGGACTGGCGTCAGGGCCGGCGTCAGATCCGGTTCTGTAGGAGGAGGGTCTGACGGCGGAAAAACATCCCCGACATCGCCTGGGGACAGAGGAGAAAAATCCCCAGGGTCAGGCTGGGGCGACTCGGGCTCCCCGGATGGTAGCGAAGGCTGCGGGGAACCTGGGACGACAGACGATGGAGGGTCTGTCGTAGGTCCCGATGCCAGGCGCACGTTGGAGGGGCCGACATGCGACTTAGGGGCTGGATCGCGGCGGACACCAGAGGAGCTGGCTTCCGGCTTATGGGTCCCTCCGTTGAGGCGGGCCGAGGTGAGAAGCGGCCGGTCCGAGGGGACGCGACCGCGCCGCCCCGAAGGGTCGGGCGTCTGATCGGTCTTCTCCTGGCAGACGTCGGAGGAGCCGATGTCCGACTTATGGGAGGTGCCCGCGCCAGTAGGCCGCAAGCCTGCGGCAGTGCTGGGGGCAGAGGCCTCCATTAGCCCGAGGACGCCCGCAGGACCCGAGCACGAGCCCGACGGGCGGGCCGACGCCTCCTCCAAAACCTTGGAGGCTGCCGTTGGACGATCCCCCGGAGGGACCGTTACCTGAACTGCGACTCCAGCCGGAGTCGCAGACGAGGAGGCCTTCTCCCTGTGCCCTTCTTTGTCCCGCTTCTTGTGGTGTCCTTCATGAGAGGTGATGCCTGCCTAAGCTTCTTCAATTCCTTCTCCATTGAAGACATCTTCTTTTTGAGCAGATGGGCTTCCAAGGACTGCTGGCGTCGTCTGTGGGTAGCCACGTTGAAGTGCAGGCAATGCGGGCACTTATCGACCGTGTGGTCGTGGCCTATACAAAAAAGGCAGAGAGAGAGTGGCCGTCCTTGTGAGGCAGTTGGGCGCCGCACGAGTCGCACTTATTTTTGGAAGGGGATGACATACACCGTCGTTAACCTGACGATACGATATGAAAATACTGATAATTTTCAGTAAAAACTGACGAAAGAACAGGGCTGAACACGAACTTTACCACGAAGCGCTGCACGAGCTAACGGCGGGAAAGAACTGGAAGGTGGGCATCCGGGACCGCCCCTTTATACCGACGTCATCTGACGCCGGTCACCTGACGTGGGGACGGTCCCTCGCCAGGGACTGCTAGCTAGAAATTTTTCTGTGGGGTCCTGCTGCCTGCCGACGTCAGTCCTATATGTAATTACCTACTGCAAGAGCCCTCTCGAAGTAAGATCCCCTTTTCTCCGCTTCTGATCCCAAGTGCCAACCTCTGCTCCATCCTTGCCTTGGCCAATCTCACCACCCTGGTTACCTTTTTGGATATCATGTCATACTCCCCCCTGTTCATGACCCCACATGAGCGTTTGTATCATCTATAAGCAGCTCTTTATCCCTCACCACCTCCTGGACCACCCTGGTCCATCAGCTCGACTTTCTGGCTCTACCAAACTTGCATTGCACCTTTGAGCAGGCCTTGGTAGCTTCCAGGAGCCCTCTTAATAATTTCCCACCTGCACTCTGTGTCCATGTCCGGTCTGATCCCCTCTAAATACCCTTTGAGGATCCCCTCCATACTCTCATGAAGTCTGCACCCCTAAAGTCAACCACCACCGCTTTAGCGTGATTTTCCTCTCCCCCCAGGTCTAGGGAAAACCAAAGTGTGGCATGATCACTTCCCGCCAGTGGGTCCCCTACCACTAGGTTCCTAACCGACCGCCATCTGACAGGACTACATCCAGGATACGACCTTCTCATCAGGCCAGCCACCAGTTGGGAAAGGAATGCATCCTGGAAGACGTCCAGCAAGCACTGCTCCAAAGTCGATGAGGATTCCATAGTTCTCCAATCAACCACTGGCATGTTAAGGTCACCCAGCACGACAGTTCTACCTTCCCCCTGACCACAGTGGTCCCCCGAGATTCACCACCAGGCCTTCCTCAAGTTCTTCTGCATGCATGGGTGGCCTATAAACCACCCCCAGATTTACCCTCTTACCCCAAGGTGCCTGCAAGGTTAAGCCATGATGCCTCTACATTTCCCTCTGCCCCCTCCACCCTGCATATATCAATGCCATTCCTAATGCTGAGTGCTACCCCACCCCACCTCCCCACAACCATGTCCTTCCTAGACACAGTGTATCCCATCAGCTTCAGGTCCGATCGTGCTGAGGAGTAGCCCAAGTTTCAGTGACTGCCGCCACATCCACCTTCCCTTCAGTTAGCATTGCCTGAAGCTCGGGCATCTTGTTACCCATGCTCCTGGCGTTAATCAGGACCACCCTCCATCCCTGCCCCTTGCCCTCACCCATCACCTCAACCCGGGATCCCCCAGTTAACTGCATGCTCCTGCTCCATTGCACAGTTGGGTGCCCTGGTTTAGCACCCCCTCCCCTCCGCTGGGGGAAGAAAGCTAAGTCCTCCCTTGATGTGCCTGCCAGCCGCAGCCTCAAGCCTCAGCCTTCCCCTTACAAGTTTAAAACCCACCTAGCTTCGATGAACTCAGTCAATTTTAGTTTCAAAACCTCATTTCCCCCAAAATTTAAGTGGAGCGTATCCCTAGCATACAGCCCCGTTCTCCCAAGTTGCACCCCAGTCCCCTTCCAACCCATATCCCCTAGCCACACATCATGCTCTGAGCCATTCATCAACCTCTCTAATTTTCTGTTTGTTTCCTATGCTAGCTCTAGGCACCGGGGGGAGCTCCGAAAAAAAGACCATGCAACTCTCAGCAAGACACTCCCTGGCTAGCTCACGGAACCTTGCCTTTATGTCCCCCACATTATTTCCCTCTATGCCATTAGTGCCACCACATTCCTTCACCAAAGCATAGACTAAGTGCTTGGCCTTGTGCACAGTCAAGCTAGATATACCCTTGACCCCGAGAGCACAGCCTTGCCCCTCACTACTCCCTTGCCACTTAATACCCCTGATCATGGAGTCCCTCAGCAGGAGCACTTTACCTTTCTCCTTCCCCTTGTGCCTATCTCCTTCCTCTGCCACTCCCTGTCATTCCCACTACCTCTCCGTTTTCTCTGGCCACCCCAACAGTTTGATTGCCATCAGCTGCCTTGACCCCCCCCCCCCCGGTCCAGCTTTTTCTCCTGTCTGACTGTTCTACTCCTAGCTCCCCCACCCTGCCTTACCACTCTGGTCTGTCCCACCAGTGCTCCCGTTAACTTGCGGCCCTTCCTGACCATCAGGAGATCTTACTTCTACCCCCCATCTTCCTTTTTTCTGCTCTCCCTCACACTTAATACCTGCTGGTCCCTTTCCCCCTGGGATCCATGCTCCCTCCTTACTGTCCCCTCATCCTCCCTTCTCTGGCACTCCCTACTCCTAGCTCCCCTTCCCATCCCTGGCTCCTCTATTAGTGCCAGTGACCATGCCCCCAACCCCCCCACACTTCCATCCCCCTTCTCCTTCCGCTCACTGCTGGCTGCACCCCCCCGCATCTTCTGAGGCCCCCCAGCAGGTTGCTTATCAGTGATCCCTTCCTGTGAAGTGAGCCCCCTTGCTGTGGTCCTTGGAGGCCCTTTAACCCATCTGCTGACAGCCTCCACTTTCTGTCATCCTTCGCCTTCCTCCCCTGTCCAGTCTCCTTGACCCCCCCATATCTACCCCCCAAGGTTGGTCAGACCTAGCATGAGGTCTGTTGGCTCCCCCCACCTTCTTGTGCCCGCATCTGGAGGCACTCTACCCCCATCTGTCTGTAGTTATGTATCTCCCATCCCGTGCACTCGTACCCTTACCCCACCGATCCAGTTCATACCTAAGCCTGCGCAACTCAGCCTCCAAACCCATTAACCTAGCAGATATAGGACAGTGTCCTAGTCTCCACAGTGTACACATGGCCATTGCAGCTCCACAGCCACTGCAACCCACCAGCTTGCTTCCCCTCCATCTGTAACCAAAGACCCTCACCCATCCAGTAGTGACCCCGCACAGAACAGCTACCCCTGCCAGCCACCCCATGATGCGCATCCCTCCCCCTGTACCAATTAACCCTAGCATGTCCCCAACTAGGAGCAGCCACATTGCCCTGGTCTCCCCAAGAGTACCACCTATTACTCAGTGACTCCCCTGCCACAGGCAACAGGTCGAACCAAGGCAGATCAAATCAACCCAAACCAACGCAATATCAAGCTAGCTCCAAATGTGTCATCCAACTCTACAATTTAAGCAATTTTAAGCCTGCAATTTGCCCAGAATTCAGTCAAGGATCACCCTGCAACCAAAGCAGCTCAAGACCACTCTAAGGAGAGCAATATAATTTCAGGCTAGCCAACTCAGTTGTCCCTTAATTAGCCCAGAGTATCCCCCCAGTCCAAAGCAGTTCCCTTGATCAATCCAATTTTACCCCTATCCAGTGTAGTGCAAATCCCATCATGGCAAAAACAAACAGCAATAAATTAGACATTAAGCCTCATCAGGACAAAACAAATAGCAACAAGTTAGACATTAAGCCTCATCAGGACTGCTTGCTGCAGGTAGCTTCAAATTTAGTCATAAAAGTACAAGGCCAGCTCTCCAGTGTGCTCTGTCCAGTTTAAATTTCAAGTGATTTTCCCTTTTGTGAAAAGTGTGGTACAGTCCTCTTGGGACAATCCACTAGGCTGCCTCGCTGCAGGCTCCTCCCCCCACCTGCATTTAATAAAGGTTAGGGCCGCCGTGGGTGGATGAGAGAAAAATCTTCTTAGCTGCGGCCGGGCTGTTCGGCTTTTAAAGCCTGGCAGTAAACTCAAACTTCATGCCATTGGCCCCGACTGGCTGAGGGCTTCCTCTTCGGCCACCGATGTGGCCCACCACAGCTCCTATCGCTGCCGATGCGGCCAAGCAGCTCCTCCCAGACCGCCGCTGACTGCAGCTACCTTGTGCTCCCCGGTGGCCGCCGATGCAGCCGCCCGACTGTCCCGCCACACTGCAGGTGCTGATGCGGCAAGAAACCACCAAATTCTCTCCTGTAATCATCTCTCCAAGGAGAAGGCACTAAATGAAGCAGACTGATAACCCACAAGCTGCCACCACTGAAGTGTTAAATTTAGCCTCCTTGTCTTTTACCTAAGGAGAAAGCACTAAATGAAATAGTCAAATCCATAGAAAACGGTGAACTGCTCAGGTCCAGTGTCACAGAGTGTGTTAAATCAAGGCATAAATTAGTGTCGGAGACTTGATTAGCGGCCTTTGCTAATCAACATGAAAAATGATTAGCAATTGGTCGAAGCTGATTAGCAGTGGGGGGTCCAAAATGTGGGGGAGATGGTTAAAAATAATGAAAAATAATGCCATTTGCGCATTCCAAGACCTGTGGTCTTAGAAAATACGATTAGCACTAATCGCAAATCAAAAACAAAATTGATTCGCAATTGCAGGTTTTTCATTTGCAAATTGCGATGTGAATCCGCTTATTTTATGCCTTGTAAAAATGCCTGAGATTTTTAAACTGGAATTTTTAACCTATACGGTCCCACAAGGACTGGGCCCAGGCTACCTGGCTGAGCTCCTGTATCCTCACATACCCATTCACCCATTCCACCAAGGATGGCCTCCAGGTGGTCCCGAGGGCAAGGCTGAAGATATCAGGGGATTGGGCACTTGAGGTTGCAGGCTCGGTCCTCCGGAACTGCCAGACCGGAACTCTGAGATGGTCCCCCTCCATGGAGGCCTTTAGAAGGGTCTTGAAAATGTATTTATTCCAGGAGACATTTGGAGTGAATTTGTAATATCCTGAACCCCTTTTTAGTAACATCCACTAATTGACTAATTTATTTATTAACATGTTTTTTAGGTGCCACAAATAAAGACCACTACTACCACCACCAACAGGCCCAAGTCTTGGCAGATGTGGACAGCCAGCTCTGTGGATTTCTTCATGGCCTCTCTGGATGGACTGGCTGTCAGACAGTCATTCAAGTAGAGGTACACTCTGACCTCTAGACGCCAAGGTGGGCCATCACCACTGCCATGCATTTGGCGAAGACCCTTGGAGCTGAGGAGTGGTCGAAGGGCATGGCCTTGAACTGGTACAGGACCCCTTCCACTCGGAAACAGAGGTACCGGCAGATGGAGCTGTGGACAGGAATGTAGAAGAACACATCCTGGAGGTCCAGGGAATAAAACCACATATTCAGCTCCAGGGATGGTATGATCTGGCTCAGAGTGACCTTCCAGAACATGCATTTCCACACACTGTGGTTGAGATCATGTAGATCCAGTATGGTACAACAGCCCGGCCCACCACAAACATCTATTTCAAGACCAGGAAGTACCTGGACACGTAACCCTGACTAGCCAGGGCATCTGCGACATGAGCCATTGTCCCTTTTACAAAGAGCTGAGCAATGTTCTCCTTGAGGGCAGACAATGTGTCCCTAAACACTTCCTGGACTCGCGAGCGCATGGAAGCAGTATGGCTGGACAGGCTTGAAATCTAGACAGTCCTCTACCCACTACATCCATCACTCACTTTTCTGCTGTGATAGTGGACCTACGTGGCAAGACGTGATGTAGCCAGCCTCCAACGGGGACAGCAGTAAAAGAATGGGCAGGTGGACAGATGACACCCCCCCCCAATCCATCACTGGGCAGCTTTTGCGAGGGCACCGGTGGCTGCTGCTGGAGGGGCACCACTACCCCTGCCCCCAACCCCACCTTTTAGTACCTTGAGACCCTGATTTCTGCTTGGGACGCCGGGCCTGAAACTGCCTCTGCTGGGGAGGCTGTAACTGGAAGGACCGTAACTGCTAAGTTTGACAGGGTTGAATAAGGCCCTGTCCCATTTGTTACGAACAAATAGTTAAAAGCAAGGATCTGTTCTATCCTCTTCTTTTCTGTCTCTTGTCTGTCTGACTGTGCAGTCAAATTTTCTTGTGGAGACCTAGGAACTGATCACTATGACAGTCTCACAATTCTCCAACTCCCACTGTCTCTATGCCTTCACTTGTTGTTTTTATCTTTTCTTCCCCCTTGCATATCTGCAGTTATAAAAATGTGTGAAACTGGGATCCTTTTGTTTGACAATGCAAATAGTTATAATTGTTGAAACGTTTGCAATAAACTATTTGGAACTCAGGGGGTTAACCCTGAGATGCAGTATGACCTCCATGAACTCTTTTGCAGAGTTGTCAACAGGAGGTTAATTCTGAGACACCATGTTCTATTTTGTTGTACCTGCAAAGAAATGGACAACATTCTAATACCTTTATGAGAAACAGGTTATTTCTTAACGAGATGAGATTACAGAAGTTAACTGCCTCGCTAAGACTTCTTATAAAAAGAGCAGCAATGTTTTTGCTAGAGAAATGGAAACTGAAACTCGGAATTAAAGACACCCTCAGACAAAGGACTGTTTTCTCTGTACTGCCTTTGTAAATAGTTATACTGAACAATTTTATTCTATTGTTATTAATAATAATATGCTACTTGTGGATTTTATAACTACTCCTGGTTTTCCTATGCTTCCTGACCTATGCCTCGACAACAGTAAGCCTTGTTTCTTCAGCTTCTTTTTCTGGTCATTCTGGGACGACGTCACAGAATCAAGGGTAGTGCTGTACATCTCAATACTAGTTAAATGCCTTTTCACCCCAGGGCCAAAGAGGTTGGTGCCCAGGAAAGGGACACCAGCCAACTTCTGCTGGATGTCCGCTGTTAGGATGGACAAATGCAGCTAAACCCTGCAACGCATGGAGAGACGCTGCCACAGCACGAGCACGAGAGTTGCCCATGTCCAAAACTATCTAAAGCTGGAGTTTAGCCAATGATTGACTACGGTCTCTGATAAGCTCCACCACCACCAACTGCACTGGATGGAGGTGTGTTACAGGGTAGAATAGGACCCTGTCCCATTTGTTTTGGAGAAAGTCTTTAAATGCAAGGATCTGTATTCTTTCATTTTCTGTCTTTTCTGTCTGGTTGCGCAACCACATTTTCCTGTGAGACCTCCGACTTGATCAACCCAACCGGTCTCGCAATTCTTTGCCTCTCACTGTCTCTCAGTTTTCTCTTGCTGTCTTTCTTCCTTGCATATCTATATCTGCTAATATAAAATATATGAGAACCACTGCATGGAAATGTAGCTGATATTGGGATCACTTTTGCTTAGAAAATTGTGTTACTGTTGAAATGTATATATTTATAATTTGAGATAACTGTAAAAAGCTAGAGGTTACTTGGGTGCAAATACCTGAGCCTTCTGCAGTTGCTGTGGGGACCTCAGGAAGTTCTCAATGTTTCTTGCAGCGCCTGAAATTTACAAAGAACAGAATGCTTGCAAAGGATGGGGGTTGAAAAGTTAAAAAAAACAGGTAAGCTGAGCTGCAATTATTTTGCTTCTGAACATAGTTATTCTGAACAGGTTTATTTTATGTTACTGCAACTACAAATAAACAGTTTTGTGGAATTGTACAACTGCTCTGGGGTTTTCTCTATGCTTCCTGACCTGTGCCTTGACAAAAGATGGTATCAGCAGTGGGATTTAAACTGTGCATACCCTAAAACAAGAGATTTGTGCGTGGGTACTGGACCCAGTACCAGGAAAGCACAGAGGACGTATGGATTCTGCAGCTGAAGTCTAGTCTGAGACTGTACAGCCAGCACCAGTCATGGAAAAAGAACAAGTAGTGACAGAACCTGAAAGCCTAATGGACTTTTTGAAATGGTAGGCTATGCAAAAAAATAGACTGTGACGCAGCGAGAAAAAGAAATTCAACGGTTAGAAGCACTGAGTAGAGAAGAGATGCAGCAACAGATGAGAGAAAAGATGCAGCAACAGGGCCAGCGATGGTGGATGCCTTACAAGCTATCAAAGGCAGAGGATACGGCACAGATCCAGACGAGCAACAAAATGCAAGCAACCTAAAGGCCATTAAACTTACAAAGCTGTGTCCCCCCAGATGATAATAAGGCATACCTGACAACCTTTGAAAGAGTTGCCACAGCCTGCCAGTAGCCAAAGCAGCAATGGACAATCAGACTGGTACCCTACCTGACAGGGAAAGCCCAGCTTGCCTACAGCAGTACGGGCATTGCACAGTCAGAAAACTATGACCTGGAGAAAAGCGAAATCCTGAAAAGGTACAATGTCTCCAGAGAGACCTACAGGCAGAAATTTCGATCTCTGGGGTACAACTCGGTTGACAATCCTTGAGGAGCCTTCACTCGACTCCGAGAACTCCTGATGAAGTGGATCCAACCAGAGAGCAAAACAGTCCCCACAGATCATAGACACATTTGCCATGGAGCAATTCATCAACATCTTGCCTACAAATGTGCAGCTGTGGGTAAAGGAACACCGACCAGAGAATGGGGAAAGAACAGTTTCTTTGGCTGAGGACTACCAAATGGCCAGATGCCTAAGCAGCGAGGTAACAGCCAAGCACCAGTAAGAAACTCTTTTTCCCATTTAAATTCCAAGCCTGCTAAGAACTCTGGTGGGGGTAACAAATCTGTGCCAAAAGATGTTATCTGCTATAACTGAAATAAGCCAGGCCATTTTGCAAGAAACTTAATGCCATAATAAAGAGAGTGGCACTGGAGCAGGTTTATCCTTGGCAAACTGGGGCAAGTATCTATCAGATGTGAAGGTGGGGAATAAGACTAATGGGACTCACTGATTCGGGAAGCAGACAGATCCTAGTGCATTTTAAAATGCTGGGAAAACACTGTGCAAAGGGACCAGGTACTGCTGTCATCTGCTTCCATGGGGACACTCAATACTATCCCAACACCCAAGTGACTCTGACCGTTAAGGGTGTGTCGTACCAAATGCAGGTGGGGGTGGTACCAAAGTTACCTGTGATTACTGGAAGAAAAGAATTACTCACCTTAGTAATGTTGTTTCTTCTAATGGAGTCTTGCTGTATTCTGACATATTTTGTTAGGTCCTGCCTTTCAACTGCCCCAGAGAACAAAGAGTTAAATTTTCCATGGCCAGCATGGAATGTTCACCACGAGCTCGGTTGAAACCCCTGTCTGCTGTTGTTTACACTGCAACTGTCAGATCTTTTCGAGCAAAGACTCACTAGATATTCTGTGTGGAAACTGTAAAATTCTTACTAGCCAACTGGCAAATATATCTACAAAAAGGTTTTTGGTTTCAAAAGGAAGACTCAAGTCAGGAAACCCAAAAACAAAACACATCCAAAACACAACCTCTCACCCAAAGCAAAAAAGGGTGAAAAAAGGACACCCCTAGGGTGCCAACACGCTCCTGCCCACCCACATCCCAAAATCTAGGTTCTGAGAGGGAGGCAGGAGGAGTCAGAATACAGCAAGACTCCATTAGAAGAAACAACATTACTAAGGTGAGTAGTTTTTCTTCAAACAACATGAAGTCTTGCTGTATTCTGACATATGCAGACTACCAAGCAGTACCTCCAAGGAGGAGGGACATAACCTACTTTGGAAACAGGCTCTGAAGTACTGCTGTGCCAAACTGAGCATCACTCCTAGCCTGGATATCCAGAGAGTAATGCTTGGTGAAAGTATGGACTGTTTTCCAGGTGGCTGCTTGACAAATTTCTAAGAAAGAAATATCCCTGGCAGCAGCCAGGGAAGTAGCTGTACCTCTAGTGGAATGAGCCCTCATGCCTGAGGGTGGAGTTCTACCCAGTTTTTCATAGCAGAACTGTATACAAGAAACAATCCACCCGGCAATAGATCTCTTAGTGGCAGGTTTGCCCTTACTAACTTCTTCATACGTAAGGAACAACTGGAGGGATTCAAACCTGTGACCCTTGGTACGCTCTATGTAGTAGCTAAGGGCTCTTTTAACGTCCAAGCTGTGTAGCCTCCTCTCTCCCGAGGAGGAATGGTCAGTGAAGAAAACAGGGAGAGGTATAGACTGGTTGAGGTGAAAATCTGAAATCACTTTAGGTAAGAACTTTCTGTTAGTTCTAAGGACCACTTTATCTCTATGGAAAGAGATGAAATCAGATTCCACTGACAGGGCTTGCAATTCACTGATACGCCTGACAGAAGTAATGGCTACCAAAAACACAGTTTTCCAAGTCAAGTACTTAAGCTCTGCTGAGGACAAAGGCTCAAACAGAGGTTGCATAAGCTTGAGCAATGCAAACATTAAGGTCCCAAGCAGGAGCAGGATCCCTAAAGGGGGGACTGGTGTGAAGCAATCCCTTGAAAAACTTACAAAATACAGGATGGGATGATAGAGAAGAAAGCTTGCCTACTGACAAGAAAGCAGAAACAGCTGCCAAGTGTACTTTAAGGGTAGCTGGTCTGAGGCCTAGGCCATTAAGATGGACCATATAGTTCAGAACCGTAGGTAATTCCGCAGAGTCTGGAGAAACATTCTTCTTAGAACATCAAATGCTGAATCTTTTCCATTTGGAGTTGTAAGTCTTCCCAGTGGAAGGCTTTCGAGAAGCCTTAGGGATATCCAGAACCCCTTGGGAAAAATGCAGATCTGCAACTCTAACCTTCAAGAGCCATGCCTTGAGACTGAGAGACTGAAGATTCGGTACCAAATCCTCCCTGAGAGGATGTCAACAGGTTGTAATTCCTGGGAAGAGACAGGGAAGGTGGACTGCTAGGGACAGCAACAAAGGGATACCATGGCTGCCTGGCCCAGTCTGGAGCAATCAGAATCACTTTGCATGGTTATGACCTTATCTTGACTAACACTTTGAACAGGAGAGGGAAGGGGGGAAAGGCATACAGAAATTTCCCTTCCCAGTTCAGAATCAGAGCATCCAGAAGGACTGAGCCCAAGACTGGGGGTCTGCAACAAAAGAGAGGAAGTTGGTGATTGTCTGGGGCTGCAAAAAGATCTGTCTCTGGTGTGCCCCATCTCGAGAAAATCACTTTCAAAACTAGAGGATCTAGGGCCCATTCGTGATGGCCCTGGGATATTCTGCTAAGTGCATCTGCTAGGACATTGTCCTTCCCTGGGAGGTGAACCGCTATCAGAGAGGTTTGCAGGGAACAGGCCAGGGACGACAACTTCATTGCTTCTGTGCACAAGGCCATAGAACGAGTGCCTCCTTGCTTGTTGATGTACCACATGGTAGTAGTGGTGTTGTCTGTTCTGACCTTAACCACCTTGTTCTGTACAGATTTGGAAAAAGCTTGTAGTGCTAGAAACACTGCTCTGAGTTCCAAGAGATTGATGTGAAGCAGAGATTCCTGAGGTGACTACAGTCCTTGGGTGGTAAGATCCCCCAAATGGGCTCCCCAGCCCAGCAGGGAAGCATGTGTGGAGAGTATCACTGAATGAGACTGTGTGACAAATGGAACCCCTTGTCTCAAACTGTCCTGATCCTGCCACCATTGCAAGGCTTGGATCAGGGTTCGAGTCACTAGGATTAGTTTGGTTAGGGAATCCTTTCTTTGGGACCAGAAAGCTCTGAAGTGGAACTGAATGTCCCTCATCTGGAATCTTGCCCCTTGACCACTGCTGTGGAAGCTGCCATGTGGCCCAGAAGCTGAAGGAAATGCCTTGCTGGTCGAGACACCTGAAGGGTGAATGAAGAGGCCAGTTCCATAAGGTTCCTTGCCCTTTCCAGGGGAAGGAAGGCTCCTGCTCTTCTGTATCCAGTTCTGCACCTATGAAGGTGAGGAGCTGCACTGGTTCGAGAACTGACTTCGGAAGGTTGAGAAGGAATCCTAAGGAAGTGAGCACTTGCTGGGTCACTTGCAGATGTTACTTGACTTGGTCTGGAGACTGACCTACTATGAGCCAGTCGTCCAATTATGGGAAGATGGAGATCTTTTTTCTTCTTAGGAAAGCAACTACTACTGTCAGGCACTTTGTGAAAACCCTTGGGGCTGACGTTAGACCAAAGGACATTGCTCTGAACTGATAGTGGCCTGAGGGCAACTCGAACCTGAGGTACTTTCTGTGGGAGCACCTGATGGGAATGTGAAAGTAGGCATCTTTGAGGTCCAGGGAGGCTAGCCAGTCCCCTGGCCTTAGAGAGGGAAGGATAATTCCCAGAGTTACCATTTTGAACTTTGGCTTCAAAAGGTGTTTGTTCAGATATCTTAGGTCCAGGATGGGCCGCCATTCTCCTGTCTTTTTTGGGGGTTAGGAAGTGCCTGGAGTACAATCCTTTGCCCTTATGTGGGTTGGGAATCTTCTCTATAGCTCTGAAAGCTAGGAGAGAAGAAACCTCTGCCTTTAGGGCAAGGGTCTCTGAGAGATTTGCAGGTGGAAAGGATCTGGTTCTCATCTTGGGAAATTTTTTGAAGCTGAGAACCAGTCCCTGGATTACTACTTCTAGGACCCACTTGTCTGATGTAAGAGACTTCCAGTCCTGGACAAAGTAAGCCAGCCTACCACCTACTGGTATGGGAGAATCGGCCCAGGCAGACTCATCAGGGTGTCTGCTTGACAGGGGCTTTAGGCTGAAGGGTGGATGCAGGCCTGCTCATCCCCCTTCTGCCTCTCCCTCTAAAGAACTCCCTCTGTGAAAAGGAAGAAGAAGAGGCCTGAGCTGGGTAAAAAGGCCTTTGGAAAGGCCTGCCCCTGGACTGCTGCCTTTGAGAAGTTGCTTGCCTTTCTTTGGCCTGAGCATTCCTGTAAGTGGTCCTGTACTCATCCATCTTTTTCATGTAGTTCTCTGTCTGCTCCCCAAACAGAGAATTACCAATTACAGTAGAATCTATGGCCTTAGCCTGGGTATCCTGAGAGAGGCCAGTACATCTGAGCCAAGCCATCCTCCGAACAGCCACAGATGTAGCCATGACCCTTGATGAAACATCATTGGAGTCCACAGCAGCATGAAACTGTACTTTCGATGCCTCAATCCCATCTGCAGCCACCTGCTCCAGCTCCTTGGCAAGCTGGTCAGGGGCCTGTTTAGCCAGAGCCAGCACAGTGTCCCACCTTGACTTCTGGTATCTGGCTGTATAGGCCATATAGTTAGCCTGTCTGAGTACCAAAGATGCTGCCATGTATTGTTTCTTTGCCATGGCATCAATCTTCCTGGAGTCCTTGTCTGGGCGGTGTGATGCCGAGGGAATATTTGCCTTATCACAGGCAACAGCCTGCACAACCCCAACATGGCTGCATTGCTGAAAAAGGAACCCTGTGTCTGAGCCTGAGAGAGTGTACCTCTTGTTCATTCGTCTGTCCACAGGAGGTATACAATTAGGAGACTTAAGAATTTTATGTGTCTGTTTCCCAACGGATTTGTGGAGGGGACTAGACAGTCTCCTGGACTCTGGGATGTCCATCATCTCAACATAATCAGGCTCTCCCTGATCCTCTACTGCTTCCTCCACAGGAAGCTGGAAGGTCTCAGCCACTTTTTTGTAAAACATATAGTGTGAAGGGGACTCAGAAAGCCTAGGAGCAGAAACACCTGAAGGTCTGTCTGGGGAGATGTCGGGGTCAACAGGCACATCCAGACTTTCAAAATCACCATAATCATCCTCATACTCTCCCTCCTCCTCCTCCTCCAGTTCATCAAATTCTTCCAAAGTATAATCCGGAACCAGGGGAACTGACCGAACCGAGCCCCTGCCAGATGGTGCCAGTTCGGTTGGAACTGAACTAAGTGATTGCACAATCCTTATCGCCTTGGCTATTTCATCGGCGGTCAAAGTATGAATTTCTGGGTCCGAACCGGACGATTTATCTTTTCTCTTTCCTTATACCGGAACCGACTCCTCAGAATCGGCTCTTCTTTTGCCCGAAGAAATATCGCCCTGGTCAGAGGGCACTCCTTCTGGTTCGGTCGGAACCAAACCGGGCTGGCCATCCAGGTCAGCGGACTTCTCGGCCTCCCTTTCCCTCAGTCTACCTAATCTCTTTTCCAGGGTAGATTTCAGAAAATTCTTGCAAATTTGGCAGTCTGAATCGAGGTGGTCAAACCTCAGACAATAAACACAGGTGGTGTGGGGATCAGCCTTGGCAAAGACCTCCCCACACATACTGCAGTGTTGAAACCCAGTGGGCCCGTTTTTTTTCTTGGGTTTCTCAGACATGGCCAATCCTATCCAAAAACGTACCCTTTTCTCGGCAATGCGCCAGGCAAGACTCCCCTATCGGTTCCTGACCGTGTCACGGGTCTTGGAAAAACCTTAATTAAACCCGTTTTTTTTAGAACCAATACGGACCGGTTACCACACTCTGAAGTAAGCACAAACTTTTTTTCCTCAAACTGAACACAATTTACAAGTTCCACACAGAAACAAAACCAAAAAACCTATCTAGTACTCATGGTACCACAGACAAAGACTTGAACCGACTAAGCGGTAACAGAAATTCAGTAGAACCGACCGAAAACTGACACTTCAACCGACTTTTTGAACCAAGCAGCAGGAGAAATCTCCGGAGCGACTGTTCAGTGAGGTGGAGTAAAGAATCTGACGGTTGCAGTTTAAACAACAGCAGACAGGGGCTTCAACCGAGCTCGTGGTGAACATTCCATGCTGGCCAAGGAAAGTTTAACTCTTTGTTCTCCGGGGCAGTTGAAAGGCAGGACCTAACTGCATATGCCAGAATACAGCAAGACTTCATGTTGTTTGAAATTACTTTACAGGATTTACTGAATTGATCAAGGAGGAAGTAAGCCCTGATGTTTTAGCATCTGTGGTGACAAGAGCTCAGACAAAGAAAATGTCAGACAGTGGGGACACTTCTCCTTTCAGTGATTTTGATTCAGACTTGTTTGAGCACAGCTCCAAGATCCGGAAATCCAGGAAAGAAAACGCCTGAAGAAACTCGGCAACAAATGACTGATTGACATGAAGGGTTAAAATATGAAAATGCTGAAACTAAATTGATAACTGATTGTGATTTTCTTTCAGAGCAAGCTAACAATGTTTCTCTCCAGGGTTATTTCAAGCTGCTAGAGGTAAAATCAAAACAGGGTGGACCAATGTTTAAAAAATACAATGGATTACTGTACAGAGTTTGGGTTAAACCTCAGACACAGGTGCAGACAGAACAATTGGTCATACCACAGAAGTATAAAACAGATTTGTTACAGATAGCACGTGATGTGGTAGCAAAGAAAGTGAAAGCCAAAAAGACTGCATTCAGGCAATACAAAAAGACACAGGCAGAAGGGGATAGGGAGAAGTACCAGGAGAAACAAAGGGAGGCAGGGAAGTCAGTAAGGGAAGCCAAAGCTCAGACAGAAGAACACATTGCAAAATCAGTGGTTAAAGGGGACAAAACCTTTTACAGGTACATAAGTGAAAAAAGAAGGTCAAAGGAGGGATAGTTAGACTGAAGGGGAGGATGGGAGCAGCGTGGAGGATGACAACAGTAAAGCTGACATATTGAACAGGTATTTCTGCTCAGTCTTTACTAAGGAAGAGGGGTAATGGGTCTGAAGGGAGTACAAGGGTGAGAATGGTGCAGAAATGGACACAAGTCCCTTTACACGAGAAAGGGTCCTGAAGGAACTGGAAGTAATAAGAGTTGACAAAGCAATGGGGCCAGATGGGGTGCACCCCAGGGTCCTTAAAGAACTAAGAGGTGGTGGCTGAACCTCTGGCTATCCTGTTCAGCCAATCACTGGAAACAGGGAGGTACCCAAAGACTGGAGGACAGCAGATGTAGTCCCTTATACAAAAGTGGGAACAAAGAGGAAGCAGGGAACTACAGACCAGTCAGCCTCACCTCGGTAGTGGGAAAGATCATGGAAGCACTACTGAAGGAGAGATTGGTGGAACATCTGGTTGTCAATGGACTACAGGACCCAAGGCAGCATGGTTTCACCAGGGGGAGGTCATGTCAGACCAACCTCATTGAATTTTTTGACTGGGTGACTAGGGAGGTGGATCAGGGGAGGGCAGTGGACATGGCCTATCTGGACTTCAGCAAGGCCTTTGACACTGTGCCACATAGAAGACTATTACACAAACTGGGGAATATGGGTGTGGGCAGGACAGTAGTGTGGTGGGTAGGTAACTGGCTGGGTGGCAGGACACAGAGGGTGGTGGTAAATGGCTGTCACTCCACAGAGGGAAGAGTGACCAGTGGGGTACCACAGGGATCAGTGCTGGGACCGGTCCTATTCAACATCTTCATCAGTGACATTGCACAGGATATAGAAGGCAGAATTTCACTGTTCGCTGATGACACAAAGCTCTGTAACAGAGTTGACACACCAGAGGGTGTAGACAGAATGAGAAGGGACCTGCAGAAACTTGAAGAATGGTCAAGGGTTTGGCAGTTGAAATTCAATGCAAAGAAATGCAAGATAATGCATATGGGGCACAAAAACCCTGGCACAATATATCAGTTGGGGGGTGAAGATTTAGCATGCACCAAGCAGGAAGGGATCTTGGGTTGTCATCTCTGATGACCTCAAGGTAGGGAAACAGTGTGACAAGGCATCAGGTAAAGCAAATAGGATGCTGGGATGTATAGGCAGGGCATCACCAGCAGGAAAAGGGAGGTCATAATTCCGCTATACAAGACACTAGTGAGGCCCCACCTGAGTACAGTGTACAGTTCTGGAGACCATACCTACGTAAGGACATAGACAGGGTAGAGAAGGTTCAGAGGAGGGCAACAAAGATGGTGCATGGGTTGCATCACAAATCCTATGAAGACAGGTTGAAGGAACTGAACATGTACTCCCTGGAGGAGAGGAG
Source organism: Neoceratodus forsteri (assembly GCA_016271365.2). Taxonomy (NCBI): domain Eukaryota; kingdom Metazoa; phylum Chordata; order Ceratodontiformes; family Ceratodontidae; genus Neoceratodus; species Neoceratodus forsteri. The sequence continues at coordinate 186,896,574 of CM057451.1, forward strand.
GGAGAGGGATATGATAGAGACATACAAGTATCTTACAGGGAGGAACAGGGTGCAGAAAACACTATTTTAAGCGAAAAAGATGTTTCAGGACTAGGGGCATGAGATGAAGTTGGAGGGAGGACGATTCAGAGGAAACATGAGAAAGAATTTCTTCACAGAACGGGTGGTGGACAAGTGGAACACCCTGCCAGAGGAAGTGGTGGGGGCTGAAACAATCACGGGATTTAAGAATGCATGGGATAGACATAAAGGAATTCTAGAGGTCAGGGGTAAGGGGAAATAGACTTCTAGGAAAACAAACTGAACTTACAAGCTCAAATGGGCAGACTAGGTGGGCCATAGGCCCTTATCTGCCGACACTGTCTATGTATCTATGTATCTATGTGACAGTCCTATGGCTGGTCACTCAGGGAGGGATCACACCCTTGCCAGATTGCTGTATAGATTTTACTGGCCGGGAATTCATGAAGATGTTGCTACCTATTTTAATTTCTGTGCCGAGTGTCAGAAAGTAGCCCCAGTCACTAGAAAAGACAAGGTGACCGTGATACCCCTACCCTTAATAGATGTGCCTTTTGAGAGAATTGCAATGGATGTGGTTGGTCCTTTAGACAAAACTAAAAAGGGTAATAGATGTATCCTGGTAGTATGTGACCATGCTACTCGATAGCCAGAAGCAGTTCTAATGTGTACTGTTACAGTCCCAAAGGTTGCAGCAGAGCTGGCCAAAATTTTCAGCAGAGTGGGCATACCTAAAGAAATTATTACTGACCAGGGTAGTAATTTTGGTGCTGCACTTCTTAAACAGCTGTACAGACTGCTGGGTATCACTGCCATAAGAACCTCCCCTATCATCCTCAGGCAGACGGTCTTGTTGCGCGTTTTAAACAAACCCTAAAACGCATGTTAAAAAGGTTTGTAAAAGAGGAAGGGAAAGATTGGGACCATTACTTGCCTTACCTACTTTTTGCTTACAGAGAAGTGCCACAGGCATCAACAGGGTTTTCACCATTTGAAATGCTGTATGGTAGGCAGCCAAGAGGGCCACTAGATGTGATAAAAGAAATGTGGGAAGATAACCCCACTCAAAAACAATCTGTATCTTCTTCTGTGTGTGCCCCAAGAAAGAAACTAGCAAAATATGTTGAAATTGCCCACAGTAATCAGGAAGAGTCTCAAAACCAGCAGAAGGTATATTATGACCATGAGGTAAAAGAAAAAGTTTTCGAACCAGGTGAAAAGATTTTGCTACTGTTAAACACTACAGAAAATAAGTTGTTAATGAAATGGCAAGGGCCATATAAGGTTCTTGGATGTACTGGCACTGTTAACTATGAGACTGAGACCCCTGACAGGAAAAAAAATCATTCTAAGATATACCATGCTAACCTCCTCAAGAAATGGGTTGAAAAAATGCCAAAAGCTGCCTTGCTAGTTTTACCAGAAACTGATAAGGAAGATATTGATGTAGATTATGATAGACTAGGATAAACTATAAAGGTTGATGCTGTAAAGCTGAATGTTTCCTTAACCTCAGAACAAACTGCAGACATACGTAGTGTGCTAAACACACTTAGCAGTACATTTACCACAGTACCAGGCTGAGCAAAGGGGGGTTGAGCACATAACAGTGACAAAGAATGCTTGTCCTAGTAGGCAAAAGTCATACAGGTTGCCAGAGATGTTAAAAGCTGTTGTGGTTAAGGAAATAAAAAAAAAATGAAAGAATTGGGTATCATTGAGGAGTGCTTGGTCATCTTCCATGGTAACTGTAAGCAAAAAGAAGGGGGTGTTAGAAGCTGCCTTGATTTCAGGAAACTTAATCAAGTGTCAGAATTTGACAGTTACCCTATGCCCAGAATAGATGATCTGGTGGACAGGCTGGGGAGTGCAAAGTACATCAGTACCCTCGATCTTACCAAGGGTTACTGGCAAATACCTTTAGCTAAAGAATCCAGAGATAAAACTGTATTTGCCACCCCTATAGGATTCTACCAGTTCACCACCATGCCCTTTGGTTTACATGATGCGCCAGCTACATTCCAGAGGTACATGGATGTAATTTTATCCCCTCACACTGGTTATTGTGCTGAATACTTGGATGATGTCGTGGTGTACAATCCAGACTGGAAAAGTCACATGGAACACCTATGAGCAGTTATCCAAGCTATCAAAAATACAGGTCTGACAATTAATCCTACTAAATGAGCACTGGGCATACAGGAAACTAAATATTTGGGCTATGTGTTAGGAAATGGAGAAGTGAAACCAGAGATTTCTAAAATAGAAGCTGTAGCTAAGAGCCCTGTACCTAAAACAAAGAAACATGTCAGGTCATTTTTAGGGCTGGCGGGTTATTAGTGGAGATTTGTTCCCAATTTTGCCAAATTAGCTACTCCCCTCACTGAACTCACAAAGAAACGGTACCCAAATAATGTGAAATGGACTCCAGAGTGTGATGAAGCTTTTCAAGCCATAAAGGCTACACTATATTCAGCACCTGTTTTAAGAAGCCCAGACTTTGAGAAACCATTTCTGCTACAAACAGATGCATCTGAGGTAGGCCTAGGTGCAGTCCTCAGCCAAAATACAGATGGGAAAGAAAGTACAGTTACGTAAGAACTTACCGTAACAGAAGATTTTGGAGAGAGACTCTTGCAGTAGGTAATTACATATAGGACTGATGCCGGCCGTCGGCAGGACCCCATGGAAAAATTTCTAGCTAGCAGTCCCTGGCGAGGGACCGCCCCCACGTCAGGTGACTGGCGTCATGCGACGTCGGTATAAAGGCGGTCCCAGACACCGCCTTTTCCAGTTCTTTTTCCCCCGCCACAGGCCCGAAGAGAGAGAAGCAGATGTTTCCATTCCTGGAAAAAGAGCTGAGAAAGCCTAGGGAAGGGAGGGTGGAGATATTTACTGCAAGAGCCTCTCTCTCAAGATCTACTGTTACGGTAAGTTCTTACATAACTGTACTATCTTTACTGGAGAGGGCTCTTGCAGTAGGTAATTACATATAGGACTGAATCCCAAGCAGTCTGGAACAAATAAAAGGCACCGGAAGGAGGAAACTACTCCTGAAAGTAGCAGTAGCCTTGCAAGCCTCAAGACAGGTGACCTTGCAAAACAGCTAGCCCGAAACCTGCTCTACGGCGAGAGGCGATGTCCAAACTGTAGTGTTTCATAAAGGTATGGACGGAAGTCCAGGTGTCGGCAGCGCATATGTCTGCCGCAGACACATTCTTGAAACAAGCTGCAGAGGCCGCTACTCCTCGTGTAGAGTGACCTCTGACCTGACCCGGGAGGGTCTTGTTGTACTTGTCATAACAGAAAGTGATTCAATGAGCTAACCACTTCGACAGGCATTGCTTGGAAACAGCATTGCCTTCCCTTTTGTGAGCAAAAGAGATGAACAACTGATCAGTCTTTCTGAGATCCTTCGTCCTGTCAGTGTAGTATCTCAGAATCCGGTGAACATCCATGGTATGGAGTAAATATTCTCCTTGGTTGGAGTACTGCGTAAAAAAGGCAGGTAACTCTATAGACTGATTTAAGGTAGACTCTGCTATCACTTTAGGTAGAAACTTAGGGTTCATGCGAAGAGCTACTGCTCTTTGTGAAAATCAGGTATAGGATTTTACATAAGGGCCTGGAGCTAGGAAATTCTTCGAGCCGGAAGTAATGGCCACCAAGAAGAGCCGCCTTCCATGAAAGAAATTCAGATCTGTGGAGGCCGCAGGTTCGAAGGGAGGAAAGGTAAGTTTCTCGAGAACAAAGTTCAAGTCCCAAGGGGGAGCAGGGGTTCGGACAGGGGGCCCTCAGATGAAGGACCCCTCTAAGAAAGGTCTTAGAGACCTCTAATTGGGCAAATGCTTTATCTGCGAAAGGCACATGGTAGGCTGAAATAGCAGTCATGTGCACTTTCAAGGAAGAATGACTGAGACCCAGGTCGAAGAGGTGACATAAATATTCCAGCAGAACGGCCACTGAATAGGAGAAAGGCTCCACATTCTTAGAAGCGGCCCAAATAGAAAATCCCTTCCATTTCATGGCATAAGTGGACCTAGTGGAGGGTTTCCTAGCCTCCACCAGAATCTCTGCCACCTTTGGAGAGACACCAAAGCGGGATTGAGCTAGGTCTGCAGGAGCCATGCATGAAGTTGTAGGGACTTGAGTCCTGGATGGACCAGGGTCCTCTTATCCTGGGTCAGCAAACCTCGAGATAAAGGAAGAGTAAGAGGAGGAACCTCTGAGTATTGTTGAAGAGAGAACCAGATTTGCCTGGGCCAGAAAGGAGCGATCAGAATCATTCTCACTCCTGTTGTTAGTTTCTGCAATACTCGAGGGACCAGAGGAATTGGGGGAAAAGCATAGACGAATCTGCCCTTCCAGCTTAGAAACAGAGCGTCGTTCCAGAAAGCGCCTTGCTCTGGAACGAGCGAGCAAAAGTTGGGAAGTTTTGCGTGTTGGGAAGAGGCGAACAGGTCTACCTGTGGAGTCCCCCAAAGGTGGAAGATGTGGTCTAGCACCTTTTGGTCCAACTCCCACTCGTGTGGCAGGGCAGAGGAGCGACTTAGCTTGTCTGCCAGGGTATTGTCGACTCCTGGAACATGAATTGCTGTGAGGTGAAGGTTGTGTTGAGCTGCCCAGTCCCAAACCCTCATTACTTCCCTGCATAGAGGGTTGGATCGAGTCCCTCCCTGCTTGTTGATGTACCACACCACGCACATGTTGTTCATCTGGACGGCTAGGTGACCAGGAAGAATGTATTGGTGAAGGGCTTGGAGAGCATATAATACTGCTCGAAGCTCGAGCACATTGATGTGGAGAGCTACTTCCAATCTGGACCATAATCCCTGGGTTCGGTGAGGACCCAGATGGGCTCCCCAACCTTCGCCTGATGCGTCTGTGGTCAGAGTCTGGGAGGGGGGAAGATGACAGAAGGGGACCCCCCGAAACAGGTTCTCTCAAACCATCCACCATTGCAAGTCTCGTACCATTGGCGAGGAGATCAGAACTAGATGATCTAGGTCATCTACAAGTTGATCCCACTGGGAGCGAAGAGTCCACTGAGAGATCCTCATGTGGAGCCGAGCTCGGGGAACTGTCGGGATGGCGGCTGCCATGAGCCCCAGAAGACGAAGACCCGACCTCGTCGGAACCTTCCTGCGTTCTGATAGCAGGGAAATCTGTGACTGAAGAGAGGCTGTCCTGTCCAGAGGCAGGAAGGCCTTGCTCACCGTCGTATCGAGGGTAGCCCCGATAAACTATAGTCTCTGGGAGAGATCCAGATGAAACTTGGAATAGTTGATGGTAATACCCAGGCAAGTAAAAACCTGCTGGGTGAGGGAGAGAAAATGCAGGCGGTCCTCCCTGGACGAGGCCGCCAGGAGCCATTCGTCCAGGTAAGGGAACACCTGAACTCCCATCATATGCAGGTGGGCCGCTACCATAGCCAGGCATTTGGTAAAGACTTGGGGTGCCGAGGAAAGACCAAACGGGAGTGCCCAGAACTGGTAATGGTCCCCCTGAAAGGCAAACCGAAGGTACTTGCGATGAGAAGGGCGAATGGGGATGTGCAGATATGCATCCTGCATATCCAGCGCACAAAGCCACTGACCCAGCCGAAGGAGGGGCAGAAGGGTCTGTAGGGAGAGCATCCTGAACCTTTTGTATTCCACGTAAATGTTCAAACAGCTGAGACCGAGAATGGGTCTGAGATCTCCCGTCTTCTTTGGGACCAGGAAGAAATGAGAATAGTAACCTGTCCCTTGAAGGTGAGGGGGAACGAGTTCTATGGCCTGCTTCACGAGGAGGGCAGAGATTTCTTCCTGGACCAAAGGAAGATGGTCCCTTGCATAAGACGACTTCAGAGGGGGGTGGCTTCTGTAGAAACTCTATAGAGTGCCCTTCTGCTATATTCTGAAGCACCCATAAATCCGTTATCCTCTCCCAACCCGGAAGGTGGAGGGAGAACCCTCCCACGGCTCCTCCGGTGTCCGGAGGCGGGAGAGGGAGGAGCCAGGTGGTGTGGGGCGCTGCAGCTGGGGCACCCGCTGCTTTTTGGGCGGGGGCTGGCAGCGCGGGGCTCACGCTAGTGGCCTGCCTTCCTTGGGGTTTCGCCAGGCCGACTGCATCTGCGACAAGGACAGCGCTGCGGGTGATGGGGACGGTACATGGAATCCACGGATTTCAGAGCCGTCCCCTTCTCCTGCAAGTCAGTGATGATGTCCTTGACATCACCGCTGAAAAGCACTGAACCCCTGAAAGGTGCTTCCTGGATCGCGGACTGTACCTCCGGGACCAAACCTGACACGCGGAGCCAGGCATGATGCCGAAGACTCACGGCGAAAGCGGAGCTCCGCCCGGCAGTGTCCACTGCACAGTATGTTGTCCACAGAATGTGATGACTGGCCGAATGAGCAGAACGGACTAAATCGGCTAACTCCTGCTTGACTTCAGAGTCAGGTAAGGAGTCAATCTTAGATTCCGCCTGGGTAAGGATGGCCTTCTGGTAATCCCCCATATAAGCAACATAATTCAGGGTCCGAATTCCCAGTGTGGAAGAGGCGTAAATTTTTCTTCCACACTGGTCCAGGAGGCGAGATTCCTTATCCGAAGGAGACGAGCTTAGATGTTTGGGATGCTCTGACCTGCCGTATGCGGCGCTAATCACGACCGAATCTGCACGAGGGTGAGAGTCCAAAAAATCTACACCCTCAGGAGCCTGGTATAGCCTGTTAGACTTCCTAGGAAGCGGGGCTAAAGCCGACGGTTGTTTCCAAATGGTGGAAACAAGGTGGGCATGAGGCTCGATCCAGGGTGGCACTAAAGTAGGAGCTGTCAGGGGCAGATCCAGATGTTCGGCGAGTTTGACCCGCTGAGGATCTGGTTCCAAGGAGCGCCACTGATGTACTTCCTGGATTTTTCTGAGCAACTCCGTGAAGGAAGGGTCCTCCGGAGGGGTCCTCAGCTGGGGCTTGGACGGAGAGTGAGGCTCGTCGTCTCTCTCGGAGCATCCGTCGGAGGAATCCGAGAGGGAAGAAGAAGAATCAGAGGCAGACTAAGACTCCCTAACATAGCTAGGGGGAGGAACGGGTTCCTTGGGGGGATCCCTGGACGCGTGTCCTGCCCCTCTCAGGATCCAGAGGGAAGGGCTCTGGAGTCCGGAGGCGGTGAGGGAGTGTGCCGTCTCGGGCGTATGGGGGGGCCGGGTGGCAATTGCCGCCATAAGCGGTTTCTTCTTCCTTGGTGAGCTGAGCTTTGGCTCCTCAGCCTACCAGGAAGCCAGAGTCTCCTGCAGATCCACTGGCGTCCGAGGGGGTGGAGGTGAGGAGGAGGGGAAAGAATACGGGTTGTATCCGTAGCGCAGTATCTGAAACCCGGCTGCGGGAAAACCAGTGCTGGGTATTGAGACGTCGGGTACTGCGGCGCTGGATACTGCGGTCCCGAATGCAGCAGGCGTTGGATAAGACGGCGGGTACCAGCGCCGGAGGAGCTGCTGAAGCAGACGGCCCGGAAGGTGGCCCCACGGGCGGGTCAACATTGAGAGGCCTGGGGGGAGCAGGGCCCGATGGAAGGGGAAAGTCCCCCGCCAGCGTCGGGGCCGGCGTCAGATCCGGTTCCCTAGGAGGAGGAGGGTCTGACAGAGGTGGAACATCCCCCGCATTGCCTGGGGATGGGGGGAAAATCCCCGGGGTCAGGCTGGGGTGACTTGGGCTCCCTGGACAGCAGCAAAGGCTGCAGGGAACCAGGTATGACGGGGAGGGTCCATCGAGTTCCGCCACCCGAGCACGCCAGGAGCCGACGTGCGTTTAGGGGCTAGGTCCTGGCGGGCACCGGAGGAGCCGGCGTCCATCTTACGGGGTCCCTCATCACAGGCAGGCCGAGGAGGAGCAGCCCGGTCCGAAGGGGACAAGGTCGTGCACCGCCCTGATGGGTCGGGCATCTTATCGACCTTCTCCCGGCGGACGTTGGAGGAGCCGACGTCCGACTTATGGGAGTCGCCCCCACCAGTAGGCCGCAAGCCTACGGCTGAACTGGGGCCAGAGGCCTTCTTTTGCCCGGTGGTGCCCGCAAAGCCCGAGCGCGAGCCAGATGGGCGGGCCGACGCCTCCTCCAAACCCTTGGAGGCTGCTGTTGGACGGTTCCCCGGAGGGGATGTTACCTGGGCTGCGACTCCAGACAGATTCGCACGCGAAGAGGCCTTCTCCCGGTGCCTCTCCTTGTCCCGCTTTTTATGATGTCCTTCCAGAGAAGTCGACGCCTGCCTGAGCTTCTTCAATTTTTTCTCCATCGAAGACATCTTTTTCTTTAGAAGATGGGCTTCCAGGGACTGTTGGCGTCGTCTGCGGGTAGCCGCGTTGAAGTGAAGGCAATGTGGGCACTTGTCGACCCGGTGGTGGGGCCTAGGCAGAAGAGGCAGAGGAATGGCCGTCCTTTTGTGGCTGTTGGGCGCCGCACGAGTCGCACTTGTTTTTATGCTCGGAGGGTGTAGGGGACGACATACACCAACAATGACCTGACGATAGGAGTGACAAAATACTTACAATTTTCAGTAAAACCGACGAAAGAGCAGGGCTGACTAAGCATGAACTTTACTGCGAGGCGCTGCACGAGCTAACGGTGGGAAAGAACTGGAGGTGGGATGCCTGGGACCTACTTTATACCAACGCCGCATGACGCCGGGTCACCTGATGTGGGGCGGCCCCTCGCCAGGGACTGCTAGCCAGAAATTTTTCTGTGGGGTCCTGCCGCCGGCCGGGGTCAGTCCTATATGTAATTACCTACTGCAAGAGCCCTCTCGTAGTAAGATCATCCTATTCTGTATATAAGTAGGAAATTGCATGACAGAGAGAAAAGGTACTCCACTATCGAAAAGGAGTGTTTAGCAGCAAAATGGTCCATGGAGTCCCTAAAATTTTATTTGCTAGGAACTGATTTTGTTCTTGTAACTGATCACAATCCTCTCTGTTGGCTTACCAGATGAAAGATAAAAATTCCAGAATCACAAGGTGGTACCTGGCACTGCAGCCATTTAAATTCTCTGTGATTCACAAATCTGGTAAAGTGAATAGTAATGCTGATTTTCTGTCAAGATAATGATCAGGAATTGAGGGTTCTAATGGTTGGAAAAAAAACCCCTAATGTATGGGTTTGAACTGTACTTTTTGCTGTACTGTTAAAAAAATGGATGCAGATGTGCTTAATGTCTGAATGCAACAAGTGTTATTAAAAATGGAGAGTTGTGGACACCTGTTTAATAAAACAGGTTCCCTCTTAAAGAAGGGGTATATGTGACAGGGTAGAATTGGACCCTGTCCCATTCGTTTTGGAGAAAGTGTTTAAATGCAAGGATCTGTATTCTTTCATTTTCTGTCTCTTCGGTCTGCTTGTGCAACCAAATCTTCCTGTGAGACCTCCGACTTGATCAACCCGACCAGTCTCGCAATCCTTTGCCGCTCACTGTCTCTCAGTTTTCTCTTGCTGTCTTTCTTTCTTGCATATCTATATCTGCTAATATAAAGTATATGAGAATCAATGTATGGAAATGTAGCTGATATTGGGATCACTTTTGTTTAGAAAATTGTGTTACTGTTGAAATGTATACACAGTATTTATAATTTGAGATAACTGTAAAAAGCTAGAGGTTACTTGGGTGCAAATGCCTGAGCCTTTTGCAGTTGCTGTGGGGACTTCAGGAAGTTCTCAATATTCTAGCAGCTCCTGAAATTTACTAAGAACAGGATGCTTGCAAAGGATGGGGGTTGAAAAGAGTTATAAAATCAGCTGAGCTGAGCTGCAAGGGAGATTTTTTGCAAGAGATTTTATTTTGCTTCTGTATATAGTTATTCTGAACAGGTTTATTTTACTGCAACTACAAATAAACAGTTTTGTGGAATTTTACAACTGCTCCTGGGTTTTCTCTATGCTTCCTGACCTGTGCCTCGACAAGATGGAGGAGGTCTTCGCCAATTATTCCCAGTAGGGAATGACCATAATTAGCCATCATGATGTCATAGTTAGCCTGACGTAGACCCAAAGTAGCCACAGCATACACCTTTTTTTTGGCGTGGTTAATCTTACAGGACTCCTTGTCCGGAGGCTTGTTCATGCTGCCCTGGTGTCCAGACTTCTGAAACACTGAATCTATGACCAAACGTTAGGCTGAAGGGTGATCTGAAAACCCTGAAAGGCAGCCCTAAGGGATAGTGTACTTGTGGACCATGCAGGCTGAGGGTGCCGGGCAGGATGCTTTATGCTGCCAGAACTCCACGGCCAGTTCCAAGATGGCCTCAGTCACCAGGAAATTAAGCCCCAGGGATTCATCTTGGTCCAAAATGTCCATAAGAGAGTACTTAGCCTTCTTCTGTACTGGCTCCAGCAGGATCCACGTGCACTCTCAGAAAAGTCGGCGAAGCCCACTGAAGGACACCTGCCTAGGGTCAATGGAAGGCTCCGCGACTGTGCCCCGGTCAAACAGCGGAGTCCCTGAGGAGCCCATGGACTCCTCGGCCACTGTTTGCCATGGACCTCCTAGGAATCCTCACTCGGGGTAATCCAAACCAACAACCGGTCTAGCAAGCTGCGAGTCAAACAGCCTGCCTCCTTGGACGGAGCGCCGACTGGTGGCTGTTGGAGTGGTGGCGCCACCATAATTGATGAAGCAGGTGTGTGAGCACCTGCGGAACCTGGACCAGCAAGAAAACCACTGGCAGCTGCCAGGGGACCAAAGGCCCTCAGGGCACAGCCCTACCCTGTCCTGCAATGGCCTACTGCTGCCAGAGTAACTCCTCATAGCATGGGTGCATCTCCCACCGGTGCCTCTCCTCACCTGAGGCTGAAGAGCATCAAGAATGGCACCTCCCTGGTCGAGCGGTATCGAGAATGCAAACTCCTTGACAGCAACCTTGACTGTCGACCCATTTGGTCAACAGCAAAACAAGTCTTACTGAGGCTGGCTGTAGATTACGAGTCTACTAACATTTAGCAATGAAAGCAAAGACTCGACCCTGGGTGGAGGCTGGTTCTTGGAATGATCCACCAGGGTCTCCGACCAGTCCATGTCCTCCTAAGTGAGGACCAAGAGCACTAAGGTCTGCAAGGCAAACTCCCTGGCCTCATCTAACAATGGGTCAACCAAAATCTCGAAAGGACCGAAGAGTCTTCGACCTGCCTGACCAGCCCCACAGCTGAGGGGCGCTCGACAGATGTCGAGCAGTCAGGCGAGTCAAGGGAGCAGGAAGACTGTGATCTATTCCTGTCCCATGACCGGCAACATCAGTGTGAAGATTTGGTTTTGAATATAGAACCACTGAAGGCAGGGCTCTCACCCACGGTCTGGAGGGAGCTGCTCATTTCATGGAACTGGTCTGTGAAAGACCTCCCGATACTGGTCCCAGGTGGGAACAGGGCCGAGACCAAAGAGGTGCCTGCCACTGCAGCTGCTGCTTCTGCCTCATGGGCCACAAACTGAGCTGCAGATCTCACCACTGTCTATGTCTTTTGGGGCCCTCAGGGTGATCCTTTGGATCCTGCTCCGAAAGCCGATCCAGCATGAGCCACAGCTTCCTACCACTAAGGGACCCAGGAAGAATGAACAGGCATAGGCCGCACCCGACTATGCCATGTTGCCTGCCTAGGCAGTATACATATGTGTTGTGTGGATCAGTGACCGACATCTTCTGGCGGCACTGAACACAGAATTTAAATCCCGGTATCTTGTGCTCCACTGTTGATCCAGAGACAGAGTCAAAAGAACCACAAAACTACACAGAAATAACTTTGAAAACTTCTAAAGGAAAGGTTTGCCAATCGTGCAGAGAAAATCCTAAGTGGAGTGCGAAGGAGGTGACCTGTTCTACCAGCAGAAAGAAAGAGCTCACGTCACAGAGCACAGTCGAGGGATATATCTGCCCAGGTGGTGGGAGGAGCTTAGCTTAAAGACTTACCTGCCAATCACCGCATTCCAGTAGAAAATTCCAGAGTGCAGATAAGTGAACCATATCCACGCCCCTAGAAGCTACAATTCTCCACAACATGAAAAACCCTACAATCGCTAATACATTTGAAAGAATAAGTGGACTGCTGAACTTGGTCAAATCTAGATTAGTCTTTGGTAACCGGGTAATTAGATTATTTATTTTATTTAGTTTTTGTTGACCAGGTAAGGTGCACTAGCCATAGCAATGATTATTTTCAGGCACAACCCGGGAGGTTACAGAAAAAGAACATCAATTAAAACAATGACACTACTATCATTAAACAATACATAATCTGACAATGGGAATACTATGCAGGTAGGAGAAAAACAATAGGTAAGGTTTGATACAATTAAACGTCAAAACGACAGAATTAAGAAAGCAGCATAATATAAAAGCAGTACAGGCAAACATTCAAGGGATTAATTGGGTAGGATAATACGATGACTGTAATGTTAAAATACTGATATAAGATACGTATAGAAGAGTTAAGAGTTTATAGGAGTGGGGACGCAAGATAAGGGAGGGAAGGCTAGAAAGGAAATTTGTGGTAAGTTAAGAGAGGGTGACCAAAAGACACTAAGGAAGGCAAATAAGGTGACAGGAGGAAAGTGTCAAGCGTAATATGTTGGGGATGAATTCTGAAAAGTGTTCGAGGGGTATAGAGGTCAAAGATATAACGGCTAGGATGGTTTGAAACAGGAGCTGATGCAGGAATCAGCAAGTTGGACATGTAGCAATTTTTTGAGGGAGGCATGGGATGATGCTTGGCGTATGGTTAGATGGAGGGAGTTGCAGTGTTGTGGGGGCATGACAGGAAAAAGCACATGCATCTTTGGAGGAGTTATATCTGGGGATGTGAACAAGGGCATTTGCCACCAAGCGTAAACTGTAGCTGGGTGACTGCTTAAGAAATAGTCCTGCAAGGGGCTCAGGTGATTGTGTTCTGATTATATTGTCTATGATCGAGCCATACGCATAGGCTCTAGAGGCATAAGGAGAAAGCCATCCCAATTCAGAGTAAAGGAGGCAGTGGTGACTCATTCGACGTGAGGACGCGTAGCGACAGATATTGTTGTAGGTGACATCCACTTACGAAAGCTAGTTTTACCCGCAGAGGCATACGTTTCAACTGCATATGTGAGCGATGGAAGGAGAATGCCACGCGCTATTGCAAGCCTAGCCGAGGGGGGTGAGCACATAGCTAGAACGGTAGGCAATACCAAGTTTCATGTTAACCAACTTGCAGTTCTGCTGGATATGTGGCTCAAAAGTCAGAGACGGGTCAAGAGTGATCCCGAGATATTTAATGGAGGGTACCACCCCCGACAGATGAACCAGTAACAGTAGTGACTTTAAAATTTGGTAGGGAGTGTGAGTTTAGCATTAGAACCAAATAGCATGGATTGGGTCTTTGAAACATTTTATTTATTTATTTATTTGCTTTTGATAACCGGGTGGATGTGCTAGGCATGGCAATGCCTATTTTCAGGCACGACCCGGGAGAGAACAATTTAAACAAAAACTTAGTACATACAATTGGGGTGCATGGGACGCAGCACATGCAGAAAACAGAGCAATAGAATGGGGTAAGACAAGTTTAACAGGTAATACAGCAACAAATACTGAATATACAGGTAATGCATTTCAAACACTTTGAGATATACAGGTAGAGCAAAAATAGTTTTGAGAAGATACAGGCAGTGCTAAAGAGATGGTGTACATTAAACAAGACAGTAAAGGCAAGTCTGAAACAGTAAAACAGTAAGACAGTTTAAGAGCCTGGTTGAGGTAGGTGAAAGAGCACAAGTAGAAGCAGGAGGGGTGGTGGAAGCCTGGATAAAGGGATTAGAGAGCGTTAGAAGGGTTGAAGCCAGAGAGAGAGGACATGGAAAAAAGGGGAGGTGTGGGATGGTTGGGAAAGGGGTATGAAAAGTGCATAGACTTGGTGGCTCGTTTAAGGTGGATTGAAGCAGGTACGGGGCTGGCTATACGCAGATGTTCGTGGTGCAGTTGTTTGAAGCTGGCATGGGAGGTTGTTTGACGGATTGAGTAGGGTAGGGAGTTCCAGTATGTTGGTGCCACGTGAGAGAAAGCTCGTGCACCCATATTTGTTTTACATCTTGGGATGTGAAGAGGAGCTTCATCAGTGGATCTTAGTCCATAGGAGAGAGGTTGTGCGTTTAGCAGAGAGGCAAGGGATAGGGGGAGACCTGATCTGGTGATGCGGTCAATTTGAGCGCCAAGAGACTGATGTCGATGGGTGGAGGGACTGGGCCATTTGAGGTCAGCATAGAGCTGGCAGTGGTGTTTGTAGCGTGGGGATGCAGAGGCATAGCGGCAGATGTTATTATAAGCTGTGTCCCATTTATGAAGGGAGGATTTTGAGGCAGTTTGGAAGATGACTGAGCCGTAGGCCAGAGCTGGGAGCAGGAAACCTTGCGCCACAGCTAGTCTGGCCGAGGGGGTGAGGGCATAGCTAGTTCTGTAGGCACTACCTAGCTTGGCATTTACAGACTTACAGACAGTGGTTATATGCAGGTCAAAGTCAAGAGATTCATCCAGTGTGACTCCTAGATATTTAAAGGATGTGGCGTTGATCAGAGGGGAGCCAGCCGCAGTTCGGATATCTATGGCAGGGTGGTTCATTTTAAGCTTGGCAGGCGAGCCAAAGAGCATGGAGTGTGTCTTTGAAGTGTTGAGAACAAGCTTATTCTTTGTAAGCCAGGATTGAATATCTTCGAAATCAGAGGCAAGAGAGAGAGTTATGTCGTCAGTCTTCCTAGCACTGTGGTAGATAACTAGGTCATCGGCGTAAAGCAGAGACAAGCACTTTGGTGCTAGGAGAGGTAAGTCATTTATGAAAATTGAGAAAAGCAAGGGGCCAAGTATGGAGCCTTGGGGTACTCCAATTTGTATAGGGAGGAGATCCAATGTGGCTGAGTTAAAGACTACAGCCTGTTTCCTGTCAGATAAGTAACTCTTGAACCAGGCTACCACGTCAGGGGAGAAGACTAGGGAGCAGAGTTTATCAAGAAGAAGGGCATGGTCTACCAGGTCGAACGCCTTTGTTAGATCAATGAAAATTGCACTAGTCAAGAGGCCCGAGTCCATGGAGGTATAGATGTCATTTGTAAATTTCAGTAGAGCGGTAGAGGTGCTGTGGCCTTTTCGGAAACCATGCTGTGAGCCAGACAGAAGGTTGTGTTTCTGAAGATATTCAGTTGCTTGGGTGGCCACTAGCTTTTCGAGAAATTTACTGAGCATTGAGAGAATAGCAATAGGGCGGTAGTTCTTGATTTTTTTGAGGTCACCTTTTTGGGGAATTGGAGTTACTTTGGTTTTTTTCCAGATGTCAGAAACTGTGCCATGACATAGGGAAAGGTTGAAGATTTTGGCTAGGGGAGAGTCAATGAGCGGGGCAACTGCTTTCAAAAGCCTAGACTCTAGGCCGTCAGACCCTAAGCTGGTATTTTCGGGAGCGGAGAGCAGTAGACTTAGTACTTCTGCCCTGGTGATGCTACGGAACCTAAATAGGGGATGCTTAATTTGAGGTTTAGTTTGGGTTGAGGCGGTACTTGTTGTCTGGCAGGATGTCGGGTAGCTAGTGAGATCCGAAAAATGCTGATTGAAGGAGTTTGCTATGGTCTCCAGGTTATTGCAGTGAATGCCATTTAGAAGCATGTCACTGGTATGGGCCCTGGAACTGGCACCAAGGAGTGTTTTTATGGTAGACCAGAATTTTTTGGCATTGCCAGCAGCCTTTGTTAGCAGGTCTCTGCAGAAAATGCTCTTTGCTAGGCGAATATTTCTTTTACATAAGTTTCTCTGAGATCGATACTGGTAGTAGTCATTTGGTAACCCTGTTGTTTTGAAGCGGCGCCATAGTTTGTCTCTGGCTCTTAATTGCGTAAGCAGATCTTTTGTTAGCCATTTAGTCTGTGTTCCGCGAATCCGACGAGTGACACGGGGGGCATGGGTGTCTTGAAGCAGGCTGAAGTGAGCCATGAAGTAGTTGAGTGCCGCCTGGGCGTTTGTAGAGGAGTAGATGGGGGACCAGTCAATCAAGGAGAGATCATGAGTAAACTGGGTGAGGTTGAAATGGGCCATGTTGCGGAAAGTAATTAGTTTGGGAGGAGGTGATGGTTTATTTGCAGCATGCCAGATGCAAAAAATAGGGGAATGATCACTTATGGCATCTGCAAGGGTGCTGCACTTATTATGCTGTCTGGGCGATTTGTAAGGACCCAGTCAATGAGGGTGCTAGTCCGCGGGGGAGTCATGACCCTAGTAGGGTCTGTGATAAGCTGGTGAAGGTTGTTACCTTGTATCATTGTGTGTGCGGTTAGGTTAGATTTACTTGCCCAGTTTAGATTGAAATCCCCCAGAACCACCAGTGGGAGGGTTATAGGCACAGACGATGTGTAGTTTCTTAGAGCCTAATTGTAAGGTTGCATGGATTGCTTCGCAAGTTAGTAGTGTTGGCAGTACATTGAGGGATATCACCAAATGAGGTTTGTAAAAAATGGCTACACCACCTCCATGCTTTGCTGATGGCCTATCCTGTCTGAGGATATTGTAGTTGGGGAGATTACAGTGGGCATCAGTGGTGAAAGGTTTTAACCAGGTTTCGGATAGGCAGAATATATCCGGCTGATAAAGAGCAGCCCATGCCTCAAGTTCAGTTTTGTTACGGAGAAGGCTCTTAATGTTCACGTGTACAATGTGGAGGCCCTTTGAATTGCTCCAGGTTGCAACAAGGCAAGATAAGATTACTTTGAGGTACAAGTTTATGGCTAGTCAGCCACTGTTGAATTTGTTGAAAGTCCGGGAGAGTCGTTGGTTGATTTCAGCAATATTATTTGCACTGGCGTAGAGAACAATGTCATCAGCATATAACAAGGAGACTGTCTGGTGGAGGTTAGAAGTAATATTATTTTAAAAAAACAGTAAAGAGCAAGGGAACAAGGATAGACACTTGAGGCACAACAGTGTTTATAGTTGCTGTGTCTGACAAGGCGGAGTTATATTTAACTACTTGTGTCCTATCCAATAGGTAGCTGTCAAACCACGCAACAATGTTTGGTGAGAAGCCTATTGATGAGAGCATCTAGGAGGATAGGGTGGTCGACAAGGTCAAAAGCTTTAGTCATGTCGATAAAGACTGCCCTGTTAGAAAACCAGAGTCCATGGCCGTTAGGGTATCAGATGTAAACTTGAGTAATGCCGTGGTGGTACTACAACCCTTGCGGAAGTCATGTTGTGAAGTTGATAGAAGGTCATGTTTCTGAAGATAATCGATGGTTTGAGTGGCTACGAGCTTCTCAAGAATTTTACTGAGAACAGATAATATGGCAATGGGCCTATAATTAGAGGGATTTTTGCGGTCACCCTTTTTGGAAACGGGTAATCCTAGTTGCCTTCCAGATGTCAGGAACATGGTTTTGGCATAGGGAGAGGGTAAAAATCTTGGCTAGAGGAGCAGCTATGTATGGCGCAGCGAGTTTTAGAAGCTCAGGTTCAAGATTTTCTGACCCAGCTGTAGTGAAATCGGAAATATTGTTTAGTTGTCTTAGGACTTCCCATCTAGTGACAGACTTGAAAAGAAATTTGAGCCCAGAGATATCATGTTGGGTGGGTAAATTCGATTTGGCAGGGAAGGAGGCGGTATAATTATTAAGGTCAGAAAAGTGAGTATTGACAGAATTAGCAATGGTCAAGGGATTATTGCAGTGTACACCATTTAGAGTCACGTCAGTCGGAGTGGGGGCTGGATTAGAACCAAGGAAGCACTTTATATGGGACCAGAATTTTTCTGAATCCCCATAGGATTTAGTTAATAGATCCTTGCAGTAGGCACTTGTGGCTTCTTTAATTTCCTTCTTACAGGATTTTCGAAGAGCTCTATAGTAATTTAGGTCAGCAGGTAGCCCCGTGCTTTTGTATTGGTGCACACTTTTGTCCCTTTGGTGTAGTTTGGAGAGAAGGTCAGACTTTAGTCAGCGGGTGTGCCTGTTTTTTGCATGACTGGTTACAAGAAAGCAGTGTTTGTCCTGGATAGCAAGAAAATGAGTCAAGAAGAGATTTAGAGCAGTCTGGGTGTAACCAGATTTAAAAAGGGGGGTCCAATCGATGGTAGCAATGTCCAGTAGAAAGTGGAGCGAGTTGAGGTGCACATAATTTCGGAATGTGATAAAACGCGGCTTCGACGGGGATGACTTATCTTTACCCCATATACAAAAGGTAAGGGAGTGATCAGTGATGGCATCAGTGTGCCAGAGGAGATTATGTTTTCAGGGTGGTTGGTCATTATCCAGTCCAGCAGAGTACTGGAGTTAATATGCAGTGCAGTGCAATTCTAGTGGGGTCACTGATTATCTGGTGAAAGCTAAAACTCTGAATCTTATTCAGTGATGTGAGTTGTGAGTGACCCACCCAATTTAGGTTGAGATCCCCAAGTATAAGAGCCTCATGTCTCCCAGTGAGAAGTGAGGTCTGATCGAGCAGCTCATCTAGGCCTTTTAAGCCACTAGAAGGGGGGTTGTAGGCACACACAATATGAAGTTTTTTGGAGCCAAGAGTAAGAAGGAAAAGTAGCGTTTCACAGTGGAGACGAGCAGATGGCAGAGAGATGAAGGTGATCTTCATAACAGATAGCTGTGCCACCCCCTTTTGGGAGCAGGTCTGTCAAATCTCAAGAGATTGTGTGATGGAATTGAGTATTGTGAGTCCGGGTGGAAGGTTTGAGCCAGGTTTCAGTGAGGAAGATGATATCAGGCTTGTAGAGGGCAATCCAGGATTCAAGTTCAGTAAAGTTGCGCACAAGGCTTTTGATATTATGGTGAACCACAGTAAGACCTTTAGCATTTGTAAGGAGACTAGGTGTGTGGTTAGCTGGTCCGGGGTTAGAATGAACACCCCCTTAGAGCAAAAGGGCCAGAAGGAGGAGATACACGAGTTTGCGATGCAGGAAAGGACATAGGACACAAATATGCAGGGGGCAGTATTTTAAGGCATGGGCTGCCAAGCAGATCCAGGATCTATTTAATTGTAGTGGAGTGGGGTCACATCAGAGAGTAGACAATTAGAGAAGGTTCGAGTATAAGTAGTTATGGGGCAGGTAATTCAGGACAGCCAAAGGGGCTCAAGGAACGATAAGCAGGGATAGGTGTAGCAAGGTAAGAGAGGGCACAAAGAACGGCAGCAACAAGTTAGGTTTCATTATGCAGACCTGCGTAATGTCTTGTAATCTGAGTGACTTCAGTAGGTGTCACTAGGATAGAAATTGAGAGAAACAAGCTAAGAGGGTTCAGACCTTACACTGAATTGGTAGATGATGTATACTTAATACGGTTACCTACACAAAATAAAATGTGGTTTTCTGCTATTTAAAATACTTGGGTCCTCTGTACGGAACTGAGAATCATTCTTTCTTGTATCTGAGTTTTGTTCCCATCTTCCCATCCCCCCACACAAAGAGGGACACCTTTTTCCACAAAAACTGAACTAAAAATGGAATTTGACCGTTTTAAACAGCACAGTCAATTTTTCATATAAGAAACTGCAACATATGCACAACTACATTTAGCACACAAGTTGTGCAAAACCACCATTTTGTGTCACTTTTGGCAAAACACGCTGATTTGCACTCAATTCAGTGGGGGGGGGAACAGATTTCAAGATTTTGTAAAACTGAGTTGACAATTTTTGAAAATGGAAAATCAGTAACTCTACAAACAGGCACACAATACTTGTTCTAGCTTCTTCGAGGCAATCTCTTGCAGCAGGTCATAACACATGAGTAGTATTGGTGCATACTAAGTGACAAAATGATTGATGGGCTCTTAATGACCCCCCCCAGGATATGAGCGTAGCCCGCCCCCATGCCACATCCACTTCCGGCGGCTGAAATGACGTAAGCGCCACCCGTGTGCCAATGACGCACTTCTGACTGCGCCAGATGTTATGTAGTGTTCCCACCCCTGATATAATGCACCCCCTTTTCTGGCACGAGACTATGACGTACTTATGGGTTGGGCAAATCTGTGCTTGTTCAGGCTTGTCAGGACATGTCAGAGGGTCCAAACCAGACTTGCTGTATATTTTCTGTGAATGTATAAATAAATAAAAAAGCAAAAACACTGGCTGTGTGAAACTACCACATTTGATTAAAAAGGCTGTGTAGTAAACGCATGTATTTCTAAAATACTGTTTTTCACATTTTGGGAGCGAGTATAGTAACAGTGAAATTAAACAGCTGTTTTTTCCTCACTGGTTTTATAATTTCTTTTTCTTTTTGTCAGTCTAAAGCATGGTTTAGTGTTTCAATTGCACCCTATACTTTTAGTTTGAGTTTGTCAATGGAGCAGTGCTTCTTTCTGCAAATAAGAATTCTCTCCCCACATACACAATACTTTTAAAACTTTTGTCACCTGCATCATAAAAAATATTTTGTTTCTGTTATCATACCCTTGAAACTGGTTTACAAAAATTCTTGCCTGCTGCAAAATGCTTACAGATTATCAAAAGTCATATCCCTGTATCAAGTATTGTTTTGTGATACCTGAAATGAACAGAAGCTGCTGGGCTGGAAGCTGATTTGCAAATGTGTGTGTTTCAGGCTCCGAGCAGAAATTCATGATTATGGTATATGCGCAGTCTCTGTGCAATGGTCACAGTGGCCTGAGTTTGACCTTAAAAGACGATGGTCAACAAGCTTGGGAAAGTATAGGAAAATGCTATTTACTTACAGCTCAATAGCTAGATACCTCATTTTTTAACTTTTGTCTTTCACCATTCTTCTGAAATGGGCAGTCACAGAAGGCACCACCCTAAAAACTAAAAAGACCTTTTCTAATGTTAAAAGATAATGCTTGATAAGCTTGGGAAAGTTTAGGAAAAATGCTATTTACTTACGGCTCAATAGCTGGGTATGTGCTGCAAAATGCTTACAGATTATCAAAAGCCATATCCCTGTATCAAATATTGTTTTGTGATACCTGAAATGAACAGAAGCTGCTGGGCTGGAAGCTGGTTTGCAAATGTGTGTGTTTCAGGCTCCGAGCAGAAATTCATGACTAGGGTATATGCGCAGTCTCTGTGCAATGGTCACAGTGGCCTGAGTTTGACCTTAAAAGAGGATGGTCAACAAGCTTGGGAAAGTTTAGGAAAATGCTATTTACTTACAGCTCAATAGCTAGATACCTCTTATTTTAACTTTTCTTTTACCATTCTTCTGAAATGGGCAGTCACAGAAGGCACCACCCCAAAACAAAAGACCTTTTCTAATGTTAAAAGATAATGCTTGATAAGCTTTGGGAAAGTAGGAAAATGCTATTTACTTACGGCTCAATAGCTGGGTACTTAATTTTTTAACTTTTGTCTGTTACCATTCTTCTAAAATGGAAACTCACAGATGGCCCCCCAAAACAAAAGGCCATTTCTAACCTTAAAATGTTAGCTGATTGATACGCCTGGGAAAGTTTTAAGAAAATGCAATTTTTCCAGCTCATCAGAGATGCAATCTGTAATACATAATTTTAGCTAATGATTTAGGCCCGTTAGTGTGAGACCCACAGTGTTTACTCCATGCCCTTAAAAAAGAAGAGTGATATACAAGTCTAAATAATACACATCTGCTATAGCAGCTAGGGGGCTATGGTGGCTAAAAACACTATGAAGTTATTAAGTATACAGAAAGAGCAATAACATATAAAGGTTTTTTATGGTTATAATATATGCCCTTAAAACTAGCCATATTTTTCTTGCTTTAAAACAAAATGAAAAGGGTAACAATAACATAAAAGGTTTTTTATGGTTATAATATATGCCCTTAAAACTAGCCATATTTTTCTTGCTTTAAAACAAAATGAAAAGGGTGAACAATGAGTTCCTTGCTGTAGTGAAGTTTGTTGTTAAACACACACACACACACACACACACACAACCATGTTAAATATTATCAAAATACTCTGCAAAATGAGTGCCAGACATATCTAACTTAGTTAAGCAGCTCCAGAAAATCAGCTGTCATAGTCAACCTAAGCTAAGAATGGGTATTGTTATATAAGGATTAAATTAAATTATTATTTAACATATCAAAATAAAGTTTCTAATCTATAGAAAATAACATTTAAGCATGAAAGCATCATATTAGCTTGGACACCCACCACCCCCTCCCACTACCCCTGTGTATTTAAATGTATTGATTATTAATCAGTGAGTTTTTTGGTCATCACGGGTCTTTGTTACACAGGCTGTCACTCTGTACAATGCTTGGGGCGTGTCACAGCCCCCTCGGACAGTATAAAAGGCAATGCTTTAGACTGCGCCAGTCTCGGCCACTCTGAAGCAACCTTTGGTAAGCTTTTGAAGTACTGTTGTTATCTTGACATTAAAATGGCAAATTATTTTGCACAACAGTTTTCTCAGATTGGCTTTCATGATCTTGTTCTAGACTCAGGAGACTCGCAAGGAACTGTTGGTGAGTGCCCTTTTTATTTGTTTATAATATTTTGATTGCTTAAAATCATGCTTATAAGACTATAACCACGTTTTCCTAATTCAGGTTTGCCAGCCCTGTGTATACAAAGCAACTCCTCTGCAGGCACACATATTACACCATATGGTACGTCCAATTAAATGTACCAATGTTTTAATTATGTGGACAAGTCCAGGCAAGATCATGATACCCCTCTGCCCTGCTCTGTTATAACTGTGTTGCATGAGAACACACGCATAAGTGGATTTTCTGTCTGTGTTGCCTACATTATGGTGTGTTGTGTAGTAATTAATTTATTTGATAGTGTTGTAGCCACTTTACAGCACTGTGAGCCTTAGTTTAATTCATTGACAACTGTGAGGTTAGCAATAATATAAAGGTTTGTTAATATACATTTTGCTAATTTGCTTCAATTAATGTCTACACATAGTTCTAAACCCTCTAGCAAACTGTTTTATTGACACGTACACTTTGTAGATAGATGAAAAAATCTGCTAAAGTCTAAAACTAGCTAAATACTGTTTTTAAATGTGTAAAGAAATAATAGCTGTTTGACTACACGAAGTATGCTTCGGAAATACTATTTGGTTAGTGGTGACATATATACTGTTTTAATTTTTAAACAGAAACTGGTCAGCCAGAGACCACATCTGAAAATAAAACATCAATTAATGAAGACAAAACAACGGGTATGTGTTAAAGTTTTTAATAGTGTTGGGCATTAATTGAAAACTAATTACTTATTTTAAAGTGCTGCAGATGGATAAGGGGCTGCTGTGGTGGTATTTGCAAATATTTTCTTTTTTTGTAAATTTAGCATGCTTTCTTGTAACAAAAATTGTAATATAATGCCACGCTTTCTTGTAACAAAAATTGTAATATAATGCCATGTGTTTGTACAATATTTGTTAAGAAGTTTTGGGCATGGCTATGTTTTTAAACCACATCATTTTTCTGATTTTATAGTTTTAATTATGTGTGGCTCATTGTAGCAAACTATTTAATATGTTAGTATATTGCCTGTTTGTATCCAGGATTTAGTCAATACGCTGTATAGTGCTGATATATTTATGTTATCTAATTTTTTGTTACTAGCTGATACCGAATTTAATCATATAGAAGCTGTATTTCGGAAGTCTGCAAGAAGGCATCACGCATATTCAAGGCTATCCAGACAGAAAAAGCACCATATTAACAAGGCTGGACCATCCCCACACGCAGTGCCTGCAACCACAGCAGCAGACCAAAAGAATAATGACAGTTTGAAACTTTCTTCAGGCCCCTCTTGCTTGTCTTTAAGAGCTGACCATACACCTTCTACCAACAAAATTGCAAAACGTGAACACCGCTGTCGTATAGGGATTGGGGGTAAGAGGTGCTGCAAACATAATAATATACGAACACAAAGACCTGTTACATTAGACTGTGCCACTGAAAGTATAACTGCAGAGCAGCAGTGCATTAAATCATCAGCTGGGTGTGTGAGTAAGGCTGAACCTATAATTGCGCCTGGAACACTGATACCTGAAAAAGTGTCACCGCATGTTAAAGGCCCAACTAGTGGTACACTTGTGTATACACATAGTTACAATTTAGAACCTTTTGGTATACCTGTGACAAACTCTTCACATATGCAGATACCCGATGGTTGCCATCTAATATTTGGAATTTCTAATAACACAATTAAGGTGGTTAGCTTTGCAGAATCATAGTCATAAAGTCAATTTTAAATAATTCTGTTAGCTGTGGTTGGTATACCAAAATGGTGGGTACTAGGAAACTAATTCAAAAATTAGCTGTAGGAGGTGTAAAATGTGTACTATTCAAAATGAGTGTAATAAAATTATTAATAGAATCATTCAACAAGGCGGTCATCAGAAACACTAGGCGTAATATAGTAAGTCAGTATATTAGCAGCAGAATTCAAGGGCTAAAAATATTGGTTGACTGTAGCAGAATGAAAAAACAGCAGAGTCCTTGGCACAGACATAAACCACAACAACATAATCATGGGGAACTGGGGTCTTACACATCATGTTGTGTTTGTGCTTGTTTGAATGATTGTCTTGTGTGTTTATCAAGCCAGCAGTCTCCTGAGTGGCAAGAAAATAGTGACTGCGGAACAACATGTTGTATGAGTGAAAACTGTGAATGTGCACAGAGTGATAATTCTGATATTTGTAGGGGACTGACAGATAGCAAGGTATGTGTGGCGCCTTCTCAAAAAAAGTTTATTCAAAATGGGTTTAAGGGGTACACTTTTATAGCTCATAATGCAAAGGGGGTATGACAGTCACTTCATCTTAAACCAGCTTGTAAAAGAGAAAATGAAGGTGGAGTTATTGACTCAGGGAAGTAAACTGATGTCTGTAACTGTAACATGGCTAAAAATCCGTTTTATTGACAGTTTAAATTTCCTACCTATGAGACTAGCTGCTATGCCACATCTGTGCCAAGGACTCTGCTGTTTTTTCATTCTGCTACAGTCAACCAATATTTTTTTAGCCCTTCGAATTCTGCTGCTAATATACTGACTTACTATATTACGCCTAGTGTTTCTGATGACCCGCCCTTGTTGAATGATTCTATTAATAATTTTATTACACTCATTTTGAATAGTACACATTTTTACACCTCCTACAGCTAATTTTTGAATTAGTTTCCTAGTACTCACCATTTTTGGTATACCAACCACAGCTAACAGAATTATTTAAAATTGACTTTATGACTATGATTCTGCAAAGCTAACCACCTTAATTGTGTTATTAGAAATTCCAAATATTAGATGGCAACCATCGGGTATCTGCATATGTGAAGAGTTTGTCACAGGTATACCAAAAGGTTCTAAATTGTAACTATGTGTATACACAAGTGTACCACTAGTTGGGCCTTTAACATGCGGTGACACTTTTTCAGGTATCAGTGTTCCAGGCGCAATTATAAGTTCAGCCTTACTCACACACCCAGCTGATTTAATGCACTGCTGCTCTGCAGTTATACTTTCAGTGGCACAGTCTAATGTAACAGGTCTTTGTGTTCGTATATTATTGTTTGCAGCACCTCTTACCCCCAATCCCTATACGACAGCGGTGTTCACGTTTTGCAATTTTGTTGGTAGAAGGTGTATGGTCAGCTCTTAAAGACAAGCAAGAGGGGCCTGAAGAAAGTTTCAAACTGTCATTATTCTTTTGGTCTGCTGCTGTGGTTGCAGGCACTGCGTGGGGATGGTCCAGCCTTGTTAATAAGGTGCTTTTTCTGTCTGGATAGCCTTGAATATGTGTGATGCCTTCTGCAGACTTCCAAATACAGCTTCTATATGATTAAATTCGGTATCAGCTAGTAACAAAAATTAGATAACATAAATATATCAGACTATACAGCGTATTGACTAAATTCTGGATACAAACAGGCAATATACTAACATATTAAATAGTTTGCTACAATGAGCCACATATAATTAAAACTATAAAATCAGAAAATGATGTGGTTTAAAACATAGCCATGCCTAAAACTTTAACAAATATTGTACAAACACATGGCATTATATTACAATTTTTGTTACAAGAAAGCGTGGCATTATATTACAATTTTTGTTACAAGAAAGCATGCTAAATTTACAAAAAAAGAAAATATTTGCAAATACCACCACAGCAGCCCCTTATCCATCTACAGCACTTTAAAAATAAGTAATTAGTTTTCAATTAATGCCCAACACTATTAAAAACTTTAACACATACCCGTTGTTTTGTCTTCATTAATTGATGTTTTATTTTCAGATGTGGTCTCTGGCTGACCAGTTTCTGTTTAAAAATTAAAACAGTATATATGTCACCACTAACCAGATAGTATTTCTGAAGCATACTGCGTGTAGTCAAACAGCTATTATTTCTTTACACATTTAAAAACAGTATTTAGCTAGTTTTAGACTTTAGCAGATTTTTTCATCTATCTACAAAGTGTACGTGTCAATAAAACAGTTTGCTAGAGGGTTTAGAACCATGTGTAGACATTTGAAGCAAATTAGCAAAATGTATATTAACAAACCTTTATATTATTGCTAACCTCGCAGTTGTCAATGAATTAAACTAAGGCTCACAGTGCTGGAAAGTGGCTACAACACTATCAAATAAATTAATTACTATACAACACACCATAATGTAGGCAACACAGACAGAAAATCCACTTATTCGTGTGTTCTCATGCAACACAGTTATAACAGAGCAGGGCAGAGGGGTATCATGATCTTGCCTGGATTTGTCCACATAATTAAAACATTGGTACATTTAATTGGACATATCATATGGTGTAATATGTGTGCCTGCAGAAAGTTGCTTTGTATACACAGGGCTGGCAAACCTGAATTAGGAAAACGTGGTTATAGTCTTATAAGCATGATTTTAAGCAATCAAAATATTATAAACAAATAAAAAGAGCACTCACCAACAGTTCCTTGCGAGTCTTCTGAGTCTAGAACAAGATCGTGAAAGCCAATCTGAGAAAACTGTTTTGCAAAATAATTTGCCATTTTAATGTCAAGATAACAGTACTTCAAAAGCTTACCAAAGGTTGCTTCAGAGTGGCCGAGACTGGCGCAGTCTAAAGCACTGCCTTTTATACTGTCCGAGGGGGCTGTGACACGCCCCAAGCATTGTACAGAGTGACAGCCTGTGTAACAAAGACCTGTGATGACCAAAAAACTCACTGATTAATAATCAATACATTTAAATACACAGGGGTAGTGGGAGGGGGCGGTGGGTGTCCAAGCTAATATGATGCTTTCATGCTTAAATGTTATTTTCTATAGATTAGAAACTTTATTTTGATATGTTAAATAATAATTTAATTTAATTCTTGCTATATAACAATACCCATTCTTAGCTTAGGTTGACTATGACAGCTGATTTTCTGGAGCTGCTTAACTAAGTTAGATATGTCTGGCACTCATTTTATCAGAGTATTTTGATAATATTTAACATGGTGTGTGTGTGTGTGTGTGTCTGTGTGTTTAACAACAAACTTCACTACAGCAAGGAAATCATTGTTCACCCTTTTCATTTTGTTTTAAAGCAAGCAAAATATGGCTAGTTTTAAGGGCATATATTATAACCATAAAAACCTTTTTATGTTATTGTTACCCTTTTCATTTTGTTTTAAAGCAAGAAAAATATGGCTAGTTTTAAGGGCATATATTATAACCATAAAAAACCTTTATATGTTATTGCTCTTTCTGTATACTTAATAACTTCATAGCTTTTAGCCACCATAGCCCCTAGCTGCTATAGCAGATGTGTATTATTTAGACTTGTATATCACTCTTCTTTTTAAGGGCATGGAGTAAACACTGTGGGTCTCACACTAACGGGCCTAAATCATTAGCTAAAATTATGTATTACAGATTGCATCTCTGATGAGCTGGAAAAATTGCATTTTCTTAAAACTTTCCCAGGTGTATCAATCTGCTAACATTTTAAGGTTAGAAATGGCCTTTTGTTTTTTTGGGGGGGCCATCTGTGAGTTTCCATTTTAGAAGAATGGTAACAGACAAAAGTTAAAAAATTAGGTACCCAGCTATTGAGCCGTAAGTAAATAGCATTTTTCCTAAACTTTCCCAAGCGTATCAAGCATTATCTTTTAACATTAGAAAAGGTCTTTTGTTTTTGGGGTGGTGCCTTCTGTGACTGCCCATTTCAGAAGAATGGTAAAAGACAAAAGTTAAAAAATGAGGTATCTAGCTATTGAGCTGTAAGTAAATAGCATTCTCCTAAACTTTCCCAAGCTTGTTGACCATCCTCTTTTAAGGTCAAACTCAGGCCACTGTGACCATTGCACAGAGACATGCATACCCTAGTCATGAATTTCTGCTCGGAGCCTGAAACACACACATTTGCAAACCAGCTTCCAGCCCAGCAGCTTCTGTTCATTTCAGGTATCACAAAACAATATTTGATACAGGGATATGGCTTTTGATAATCTGTAAGCATTTTGCAGCACATACCCAGCTATTGAGCCGTAAGTAAATAGCATTTTTCCTAAACTTTCCCAAGCTTATCAAGCATTATCTTTTAACATTAGAAAAGGTCTTTTGTTTTTAGGGTGGTGCCTTCTGTGACTGCCCATTTCAGAAGAATGGTGAAAGACAAAAGTTAAAAAATTAGGTATCTAGCTATTGAGCTGTAAGTAAATAGCATTTTCCTAAACTTTCCCAAGCTTGTTGACCATCATCTTTTAAGGTCAAACTCAGGCCATCATGTACCATTGCACAGAGACTGCATATACCATAATCATGAATTTCTGCTCGAGCCTGAAACACACACATTTGCAAATCAGCTTCCAGCCCAGCAGCTTCTGTTCATTTCAGTATCACAAAACAATACTTGATACAGGGATATGACTTTTGATCATCTGTAAGCATTTTGCAGCAGGCAAGAATTTTTGTAAACCAGTTTCAAGGGTATGATAACAGAAACAAAATATTTTTTATGATGCGGGTGACAAAAGTTTTAAAAGTATTGTGTATGTGGGGAGAGAATTCTTATTTGCAGAAAAGAAGCACTGCTCCATTTACAAACTCAAACTAAAAGTACAGGGTGCAATTGAAATACTAAACCACGCTTTAGACTGACAAAAGGAAAAAGAAATTATAAAACCAGTGAGGAAAAAACAGCTGTTTAATTTCACTGTTACTATACTCGCTCCCAAAATGTGAAAAACAGTATTTTAGAAATACATGCGTTTACTACACAGCCTTTTTAATCAAATGTGGTAGTTTCACACAGCCAGTGTTTTTGCATTTTTATTTATTTATACATTCACAGAAAATATACAGCAAGTCTGGTTTGGACCCTCTGACATGTCCTGATAAGCCTGAACAAGCACAATTTGCCCAACCCATAGAAATCGTCCTTAGTCTCGTGCCAAGAAAAGGGGGTGCATTATATCAGGGTGGGAACACTACGTAACATCTGGCGCAGTCAGAAGTGCGTCATTGGCACACGGGGTGGCGCTACGTCATTTCCTGTGCCGCCGGAAGTGGATGTGGCGTAGGGGCGGGGCTACGTCATACCCTGCGCCGCTGGAAGCGGACGTGACGTGGGGGCTACGTCATATCCTGGGGGGTCATTAAGAGCCCATCAATCATTTTGTCACTTAGTATGCACCAATACTACTCACATGGGACTATAGCCGCAGGCGGCATTTCCTCCAGACGACTTCTCAGTAGTTGACCCTGGGACCTCCCCCCAGCTCTACCACATGGTGTCTACCTGGGAGGTATAAAAGGGGAGGGGGGGTCCCAGCTACTTCTCAGTTCTTTTCAACCTCAACCTGTATGCAACAAGTCCCCCTTCGGAGCTCTGCTTTCCTGTCATCAACGAAGAGTTCTACCGACTACAATTTACTACAAGTTCATATACTAGTGTTTTTGGATCCCTTATTCTGCAGGTGTTCCTGTGGCCACAGAATTGCTACGGAAGACCTCCAGGAAGTCTGTGTGGACCTGAACACAACTCCAGGAAGTGTGTATTCTGCAACAGGTTCAACAAGGCCACAAATCGTCAAAGGCTTCAGCAGCTCCGTGAGTTTCTCATGGAGCAAAAAGGTTGCCCTCCTGGAGCAGCAGCAACTCTCTACAGAGAATTCTCGACGTCCTCCTCAGGGTCTCACCACTCTACAGGTGACCCCTCCACATCGATGGCACAGAGTCCAAGTAAGAAACATGCATCAAAGATGAAGCATGTTTCTACCGCTCCCTTGTCGTCAACGAAGGCTTCACATAGAGTGTGGAGAAGGATGCCCCTATTACATTGTCCTCTACACTGTCGACGATTGTGGGCTCCTCTTCTCCCTCATCGACAGCTCCTCCATTGACGGTGGGTCCTGGGGTCATACTGCAGTTTTCAGATCTGCCTCCCCCCTTCAGTGCTGTCTAGCCATCGTCAATCAACGATGGCTTCAGGCTCGTCAATGATAGTATTGTCATCAACATTGCCTTACAGCCCGTCAACGATCCTGTCATCAATTCCTTGCAGTCCGTCGACGTTTCTATCGTCGACAGCAAGGGCTTCAGGCCCATTGACAATCTCTTCATTAACCGGCCTTGCCTTACAGGGCCTAATGCTGGTGCCCTCGTTGACGATCCTTGGGTCATATACACACCCCTCGTTGACGGCTCACATTTGGTTCCACTGCCTACTCCTATACCGTCTGTGGTCCCAATTCACTTTGCCCAGTCTGCCCTGGCTACTTCCACTGGGCAAAATGGCCATGAGTGACATCCAGGCTCTAGTGAATACTATCCTGGACCTGACTCAGACCCCACGCCCCCCTAAAGAGGGGTTAGTTCCTGTCTCTGCTGCCTCTCGGCCTCCTTTGGCCCAGTGGAAGACCAGATCTTCCCCGTCCCCCCAGGGTGTACACTCAGGACACTGACATGAAGGACTCTTTCCTGCAGGACTGGGATCTGGCTGACCTGGAGGACGAGGACGGCTTGGATCACGAAGATTCCACTCAGTCCTCTTCTGCTGCCTTCTCTGTACAGAAGGAATCTACCCCTGCGCTCCCTTGTTCTCTGCCAGATGACCTAGCATTTTTGGACATTATGATCCACCTCCAGAAAACGTTTGGATTCCAGGACACTGAGCAGGATGCTTCTAGAAAGAAATTGGCTCAGTACTTGGGTGTGCCAGAATGCCCCACACTGGTCGTCCCCCCTTTGGTGGACACCTCTGAAGAGGCTATCTTGGCTGCATGGAAGCAACCTTTCAATATTCCCTTCAATCCTCATAAGGCTGATAGGATTTATCAGGCTCCAGTGGATCACCCCTATTTCATGTCTCCGCCTCATGCAGACTCAGTGGTGATCAGTGCGGCACGTGATAGGTCCTCTAGGCCTCAGCACAGGAGTACTCAGCACCCAGATACGGAATCCAAGAAATTGAATGTTATAGGGAAAAGTTTTTTTTCTTTGGCCACCTTGTCCCTACATATACTGAATTACATGGGTCACCTCCTGAAATATCAGGAGGAAATCCTAAAGGCCTCCCAGGTGACAGTCCAGTCCCTCCTGGCGGGTTCTGTCCAGGAAGCGCCAATGGTAATAATAATAATAATAACATTTATTTAGTTGATCGCCTTTCAAAGTCTCAAGGTGCTGCACAGCAAACACAAACATAAAAACATATTCAAATACATTCAGTATAAAATCAAATACAAACATATATTCAAATACAATATAAAATTAGAATAAAGTAGGAAACGCCTTTTCCCATAAGAAAGTCTTTAGTGCCTGCTTAAAACTCCCCACTGTCCTGCACTCCCGGAGCTGACGGGGCAGAGAATTTCAGAGGGTAGGTGCAGCAAATCCAAACACACGGGCACCAGATGACTTCAAATTTACCCTTGGAATCTCCAGCAACCCCTCGTCAGCCGAGCGGAGCTGTCGCAGAGGGGTGTAAGGCACCAGGAGCTCTTTCAAGTAATCGGAACCCAGATCGTGGAGGGCTTTGTAGGTCAAAAGACCCACTTTAAAGGTGATCCGCCACTGTACTGGCAGCCAGTGCAGAGCGCGCAGCACGGGGGTAATATGTGAACTTCTAGAAACCACAGTCAACAAACGTGCTGCCATGTTCTGCACTAGCTGCAAGCGGCGGATATCAACCCCAGGAAGTCCTAGGTAAAGGGAGTTACAGTAATCAAGGTGTGATGTCATAAAGGCATGGAACAAGACCGGCAGGTCACTGGGTGGAACAAGGTGTCTAATCCTGGCAATGTTCCTAAGATGGAAAAAGGCCAGCTTGACGACTGCAGACACCTGATGACGAAGGGTCAGACCATCAAGCTCCACTCCCAGGTTACACACCCATTCAGAGGTGAGGATCTGGTCCACCCCCAGGATTAATCTGGAGGGAAGACCAGTTCTCAGTCCCTCTACCCTACGACCCGGGTCCACAACCATAACCTCAGTCTTTCCTGGGTTGAACTTTAAACCGCTGGAATTCATCCAGTCTTGGATGTCTGCGAGGCAGTTGTTCAGTACTGAGATAGCACTAACCTGGTCAGGTGCGAAAGACAGGTAGAGCTAGGTATCATCAGCATAGCAGTGGAACCTCAGCTCGTACTGTCTTACAATGTCTCCGATGGGTAGCATATATACTGCGAATAACATGGGGGAAAGCACCGAGCCCTGAGGCACCCCGCATGGCAGAGAGAAGGCCCCAG
Source organism: Neoceratodus forsteri (assembly GCA_016271365.2). NCBI lineage: Eukaryota > Metazoa > Chordata > Ceratodontiformes > Ceratodontidae > Neoceratodus > Neoceratodus forsteri. Next base: position 186,929,268 of record CM057451.1, read on the forward strand.
ATGAAAACAAACCCGAGACCACTCTCTGCATTCTCCCTTCGAGGAAAGATGAAAACCATCTGAGGACTGTACCTGACAGCGTACAAATGGACCTCAGGCGTTCGAGCAGAACCCCATGATCCACAGTATCAAAAGCTGATGATAGATCAAGGAGAACCAAGATAGAATGATGTCTCCGATCTCTCGCCATCAGATCATTGAGCACCCGAACCAGAGCAGTCTCAGTACTATGCCTCTTGTGAAAACCAGACTGGAGAGGTTCGTATAAACTATGGATGGTCAAATGGTTATCCAATTGAGCCGGCGCAACTTTCTCAATAACCTTCCCCACGAAAGGGAGGTTACAGATTGGCCTGTAGTTTGCTAGGTCGTCCGGGTCCAAAGATGCTTTCTTCAGAAGGGGGATCACCACCCCCTCCTTCAGGGAACTGGGAAACACTCCCATATCTAAAGAACACCGGATAATCTGAGCTAAGACTGGGCCGATGATCTCGCTACAACCCAAAATCAGGGAGGTAGGGCCAGGGTCTAAACTACAACACGTGGTACGCACCTCATGGACAATCCTCATAGTGTCTACGAGATCCGGCAGGTCAAAGGCACTCCAGGAAACTCCGGGCTCTGCGACAGGACACCGATCAACTGCAACATCCTGAGAATGAGGTTGGAGGCACTCCCTCCTGATGTTTTCAACCTTATTCACAAAGAATTGAGCGATCTCCTCACAATCAATTTACTGAGTAAACACTCGATGGATCTGCTGACAGGCTGGGTTGCACAGTCTGTCAACAGTTCTGAAGAGCTGAGCCGGTCGATTCTGTGTGACAGAAATTTCCCTGGACAGGAATTCTGCCTTCTTATGGGAAATTACTTTTTGGTAGAGTTTATAGTGCTCTAGCAAAATAAGGTGGTCAGCATCAGTGGTGGTCTTCCTCCAACAACGCTCCAACCTACGCCCCGTAAAAATGTCTACTGCGACAGCTGTATGCCACCATCTGCTAAGAGCCCCTTATGATACCACTGACACTACAGCTCATATGTCCTCAGCAGGAGTATGTCTCAGATGACACGCCTGGCTCAGGGTGTCAGGATTTTCACAGGACGTATAGCAATCTATCCTGAATGCCCCCTTTAAAGGGGTTCAGCTGTTCGGTCCACAGACCCAAGACATACTGAAAGACTTACAAGACTCCGGTCGTACCCTTCAATCAGTTTGGACCCTGTACCGTCCAAAAGCCAAGACGGACTTCACGGGCTCCTCGAGGGGCCGCCCCATGAATCACAGGCAACCTGCCAATAACAGAAAACCTCAATTACAGCCGGTCTGTTGGTGCAACGGTTGGATTTCTGCTCGCGATGCCGGCGACTCGGGTTTGGGAACGGGTTTGGATTGCCGGAGGGCCGGCCAGGGGGAGAAGGATGGGCATGAATGGTTGGTGCTGTAGTGACACCCAGCGGAGGCTGGGTTCACCACTTGCACCGACGCCAAAAGTAGAACTGGAGCGGGTCAGACGCAGGACGTCATTGTACGTCCCCGCCCCTTCCTACATGTGGAGAAAAAACCCTGTGCCCTCGGCCGTCTCAATGAATCCCTCCCCAGTCTCTATCAGCCTCTGCCACCGGCTCCCGACCAGATATTTGTATCAGGGCACTGAAGCGGGCAGTGTCGCGACCCCGCCCTCTGGGGGAAAGCCAGAGGTGAATGTGGAGTGCAGGCAATCGACGGAGGTGGAGACTTGGGGGTCCATGACCAGGCTGGATCCTGACGATAAGAGAGACACGCAAAAAGCATTCTAATTAAAAAAAAAATAATTAATTACAATTGCCAGGTCCTAGAAATGCCAGAACACCGTTACATCCCCGCTGCCCCCCAGCAGGGCCAGCCTTCCGCCTGAAGGTCTTCCTCCAGTTGTGGGCCTAGAGATCCTACCCATGGCTGTTGGGGGGCAGGTTTTCCCTTCACCTGTAGGGGAGGCGAGCTATCTCCTCCAACCAGTGGCTCCTGCAATTGATCACAACAGGGCACACACTGGAGTTCACAGAAATACCTCTTCCTCTGCCACCCAGGGTCTCTCACTACCCCTCAGGCGAAGTATTGGTCTTACGGACCAAGATAGATGCTCTGCTCTCAAAAAAGGCCATTGCACCAGTTCCCCTTCCTTAGAAGGGTGCGGGATTTTACTCCCGGTTTTTTCTGGTTCCCAAATGGACAGTGGCCCTCCGAAGGGATGGCCTCTATGTCTTTCCCTACCTGGACAACTTGTTCCTGAAAGCGACCTCCAGCCAACAGCTGTTACTCATGCTTTCTCAAACCCTGCAGTTCTTCGCCCAGGTGGGGATAGTGATAAACTATCTGAAATCCAAACTGGACCCTACAAAACAATGCCTCCAATATATCAGAGCCGTGTCAGACACCTCCGTGGGGAAGCTGTATCTGCCCATAGCTCGGGTGGATGCCCCGATTACTTTGTCACGCAGATCAGAGTCCAGCAGATTAGTCTCTGCATGAGACTACCTCCGCATCCTGGGACATTTGGTGGCCATGAGACCGATGGTCCCCAATGCCAGGTTACATATGATGGTCCTTCAAGTGATCCCTCAGAGTCTAATGGGACCAGAAAGGACAATTTTGATGCCCTGGTCCTGCCGTCTTTCCGACATTCTAAACAACGTCTTCCTCCTGTGGGGCCGACTGGAGTTGGACCTATTTGCCTCTCTGCAAAATGCAAAACTGCCACTTTACTGCTCTTTCATGCGAGGTCCTGGAACTGTATCGCAGGACGCATTCTCTCTTTCTTGGACAGGATGATTTCTGTATGCCTTCTCGCCCTTTCCGCTCGTTCAGAGTGTACTACTCGAACTGGTCCAGGATGGGGCATCTATTATTCTCATAACGCCATTGTGTCCAATACAGATTTGGTTCCCTCTACTTCTACAGTTCTTGGAACCAGATCCCATACCTCTTTCAGTTTGCCAGACTTTACTGTACCAGGCACAAAGCTCCCTACTACACCTGGACCTTTGCTTCCTCCACCTACATGCCTGGCTCATGAGGACGTAGTCCTCTAGCGCTTCGTGGTGTCCCCAAAGGTGGCGGAAGTTCTCCAGGCTGCTAGGTAACCATCTACTTGGCCTTCATATTCCATGAAGTGGAAACACTTCTCTATTTGAGCGTCTACACGGGATTTAGATCCTTATGAGTGTTTCCCTCAGTGCAGCTTAGATTATTTGCACTCCTTGTCGGAGGGTGGACTGAAATATTCCTCTGTGAAAGTCCACCTTTCTTTCATTGACACATTTCGTTTACCTGTAGGCAACATCCCTTTGTCCCAGTTACCTTTGATTCAAACCTTTTTAAAAGATATTCTGCACCTGCATCCCACTATCCGGGATCCAGTCCCTGTGTGTGATCTGAATTTTGTGCTTGAAAAACTGACTATGACTCCTTTTGAGCCTGCTGAATCCAGCGACCTCTGTTATTTTTCTTGGAAAACTATGTTTTTAGTTGAGTCTCGGAGTTGCATGCATTAATGTGCAAACCTCCACTCCTGCAATTTCATAACGACCGGGTGTCTTCATGCACTATGCAGCAATATTAAAGCCCTTAACCTCTCCCAACAGATTGTGCAACCCATCCGCCTCAACCCAAAATCCCAGAACCACTCCCTCCTGGACTGGGCTCTTACAACACACCCTCAAAGGATTATTAAAGCTGGTTTCCTACCTGATTCACTGAGCGACCACCACACGATCTACGTGATCAGAAAGGTGCACAGACCTACAAACCACCTCCCCCCAAGGACATTCCTCACGAGAGCATACAATTCTCTCTGCCTCAACTCCCTACTAAATGACCTCGCCTCTGCCAACTGGTCATTCATCCAACTGGCACCTTCCATTGACCATGCTTTCAACATGTTCAGGAATCAAATTCTTGCTGTCTGGGACTATCACGCCCCCCTACGAAGCAAAAGGGTTAGGGAAACCCATCTCCTCTGGGTCTCTGCTGACATCATTTCCAGATGTCGCAAGAGACCAGGCCAGAAAAACAAAGGCAAACAGGCACCTTGAATCCAGCAGCATTACCTGCCCTCTCAGAACAACTGTACTAAAGCCATAAGGCAGGCTAAAAGAACTACTTCTGAGTGGCCCTCTCCTCTAATCTTAGCCACCCATCCAAATTCTGGAAATCTATTAAAACCTTGCTCATTCCCCCTGTCCAGCCGCCCACCCCTACCCTAACCATTCAGGGCAAAAATGTATCTGAGCTAAGCGAAGTTGCCTCAACTTTCTATACCCTTTTTTACCAACTGTGCTAAATCTCTCCTAACAAACCTACAAATCACTGCACCCGTACCTAACCCTCCCACCTCCACCCAGCATTCCCCCCATGCCACCAAGTTCTCTTTCCGTCCAGTCTCCATAACAGAAGTCCTAGCCGCCCTATGTTCCCTTGACCCCAATAAAGGCAAATGCCATTTAGGACTGGACGCCAAACTCCTATACCTATCTGCCCCTGCGACTGCAGCCCCCCAGCTGACCTCCTAAACCTTTTCTTCTCCTCAGCACAAATTCCAACAGCTTGAAGGAGGCAGTAGTCATCCTGCTACCAAGTGGTAAACCCATCTGAGCCTGGAAACTACCGCCTATCTCCCTTCTCCCACTTGGCCAAATTATAGGAACACCTAGCCCTCTCCCAACTCACACAATTCCTTGATACCACCTACTTTTTCTCCCCTACCAGTCGGGCTTTCGCAAATCACACTCCACCATCACTGCGTTACTAAGACTCACTAACGATATTGCCTCAGGTATGGACAAAGAGTTCCTCACCTCGGCCATAGTCATTGACCAGGCAAAGGCATCTGATACTGTCTCCCACCCCAAACTCATCACAAAACTGCGCGATGCAGGCCTATCCGATCTAGCCACCAGCTGGTTCCAAGCCTACCTATCTGGCAGGAAACAAGCAGTAAAAATTGGCCCTCACGTATCCCCCTCGCTCCCAGTCTCCATGGGGGTCCCCAAGGGTTCTGCCCTGGGCCCCTTCTCTTTTCCATATTTCTAAACGACCTACCACTGACATGCCCAAACACAGCTATACAAATGTACGCTGACAATACCGTTCTGCACGCCTCCAGCCCTTCCAGCGGGGTCTTAAACTCTGCCCTACAGCAGGATTTTGATGCCATTTAAACCTGGCTTAGTTCAAACCAACTCGTCCTAAACGCAAAGAAAACCGTCTCCATAACCTTCGGCACGCAGCCTAGACTCTCCCGGCTAGCTGCTCCTCCCACTTTCCATAAACTGGATGGAACCACCTTGGAATCCTGCACCTCCTTTAGGTACCTGGGAGTATGGCTTGATCGCCACTTAGATTTCTCCATCCACACTGACTCCCTGCAGAAAAAAACGACACCCAAAACTAGGTGCACTATACCGCAACAAAGGTTGCCTACCTACCTCGGTCAGGAGGGAGCTAGTGCACAAAATGATTCTCCCAGTCTTCGACTATGGATACGTGATCTACAGCCAGCCCCCCATCCACCCTGGCCAACTTGGACCCCCTTTTCATTCTTTTCTGTTGGCTCATCCTAGAATGCCCCCCCACCACTGCGACCTATATAGCGCCCTAGCTCTCTGCCTCGCTGCACTCCAGGCGTCAGCTTCATTGCGCAAATCTCTTAGTAAAGCACTGGTCCAACTCCCTCCCCACCTATCTCAGCTCCGTCCTGTCAACTCAACCCTCCCCCGACCTACTCCTTGAGATGCTCTGACTCAAAACTTCTACAAATCCCTTTCATGCACACCTCAAAGGGCCAATCAGCTTTCAAATATATGCTGCCCAAACTCTGGAATGACCTCCATGCAGTAATTAGGCAGTCCTTCACCCCAAGGACCTTGAAAACTCTCCTCCAGGCCCACTTCTCAGACATAAGTAACTGCACTGCGGTCATAGACCCAAAATATGATATAGCATCTCATGCACTCTGATTTAAACTTGTAATTAAATAACAAATGCATAGTCCAGCCTGTAACATTTCTGGACCTGATGTTTCACCCTAAATGTACCTATTCTGAACCTGTTGTAATGCACCATTGCCTATGCACCATTTGTATTCTATGTATGTAACCCCAAGGGCGCATCTGGAAATGAGCGGCTCCAGCTCAGTATGCTTATCTGGTAAATCTCTTAAATAAATAAATAATGCAAGAACCTGTCGTTTTTGCCAAAAGTTGTTTCTGAATTTACTTTAAATCAGACCATTCAATTACCAGTGCACTTTACGGAGCCTACGAATCCAGGGGTAGCCCTGCTTCATACTTTCGATGTGCACAGAACATTGAGCATTTACCTTCTCCGCACTTCACAATTGTGAAAAACTGAACAACTCTTTCTTTCTTTTGCTCCTGGAAACCAGAGCGTTACTGTTTCAAAGCAGTGCTTGTACACATGGTTGGCCAACTGCATTACATTTATCTATGCAAAATACGATAAACCCCTCACAGGGGTTGTAAAACCCTTTCTACCAGAGGCATGGCTGCCTCTATGGCGTGTTTCTGGGGTATTTCTGTCTTGGATACCTACGAAGCCACCACGTGGTCTACTGTATATACCTTCACCAAACATTACAGTCTAGATATCACTTCTAAGATGCAGACTGTTTTTGGACGGACCATCCTACCAGGCCTCCTGTCCTAAGTCCTAATGATTCGCTTCCTCCTCCCACTGGGTATAACTGCATGGGAATCTTCCCATATGTTATGATCTGCTGCAAGAGACTGCCTCGAATTAGATAGTACGGTTGCCTAAGAACATACCGTAACAGGAGATCTTCGAGAGTATCTCTTACAGCAGGTCATGCAGCCCCACTCTCCTTCCCCCTTGCTGTTACTTCGGAAGGGTTCCTTGTTCCTGTCTTTTACGACTCCACATGCCTTGATTTCCCTCCTTGGTTCCCATTGGAGGCCTTGGATATGTTTTCACATTTGATTACCAGGATGGAAAAGAACTGGGTAGTAGCTGGGACCACCGCCTTTTATACCTGCCAGGTAGACACCACGTGGAAGTGCTAGAGGGAGGTCTCAGGGTCAACTGCTGAGAAGTCATCTGGAGGAAATGACGTCTATGGCTGCAATCCCATGTGTTATGACCTGCTGCAAGAGATACTCTTGAAGATATACTGTTATGGTAAGCTCTTTCACAACCATACTACTCTGTCCCTCTGAAACAAAAGCTTCAGACATGGTCACTTACCACCTTTACTGTTTTATTAGTAATTAGTGTATGGAACAATGCATTCAACAAACTGTAAATTGTTGCACTTTACAGATGTAACATGTCTGTCAGTACTGTAGATATTTTCTCACTTTAGAATTTTACATTTTTTTTTCATTCTCAGCAAAACAGTTTAGAAAAATACATTTTCAGAACAAATTTCCTTAATGGGGTACATCAAGAAACGTTCTCACATAATCAGAAACTGCCCCGTGTCTTGATATCCAAACATATAAATAATAACCAAAACACACACACACAGACATATATGTGTGTGTGTGTGTGTGTGTGTGTGTGTGTGTGTATGTATGTATATATATATATATATATATATATAGATATATATATATATATGAAGTGCTTTGTGGAGCTAGTAAATCGAACGCAGGTAAGGGGGCAAGGATGGAATCAGAGTTTTGATGATTTGGTTTTAAGAACTGTAGAACACTGCTGTTTCTATGGCAAAAAATATCAAACTGTAATTATAAAAAGAAGTGCAAAACACTGAGGGGATCTTCTGTCACCTCAACTGTTTCCAGAGTGTTCTACGGCAGGATTAACTGTCAAAAGAATGTTCCTTAACCTAGTAACGGGAAAAACATTGCTTCAGAGGAACAAATGAAGGTTCTCTTTCTCTTAATAGAAGCAACTGCTCCCACAGACTGCACAGGAACCTAAAATGTGCAGAAATTCAGAAGACTTGAGGTGCCTAGATACTGGAGTCTATGAGCCAGAACAACGGATAGTATGCTCCCAAGGCAAAAAACAGTATTCCTTACAAAAGTGTTTACTTTTTATCAGGAATTATGGTATATTTACACTCCTATCATCAACTAATGGCTAAAGGTTTAAGCATTTGCAACAGAATGAACAACTTTCCCTTCATTTTCAGGGACTGCAGGATGAGAACAGTCTAGATTTAAGTAATACTGCTAGTTAGCATCTCCTGCCTTATACATTTATATAGATTAACAGCCTAAATAACAATGCTCATTATCACACTGAAACCCATTTCCTCCAGTAGTGCTTTCAGAAGTCCAAACAACCTATTCTTAACCTTGATACAAAATAGCCGCCTCAGAGGGATTGAGTTAAAGGTTCAGCCACTGCTCAGACTGTCAAATGATCCTCTCTGACGTCCGCTGTATCTTCACAGGAGCCATGGTTTTATTGCAATTTTGTTTTCCTAAGTAAAAATGGCAAAAAAAAGGGGGGTAAATATTAGTCTATAACCACTTCAAATGCATCATACTTTTGCAAATTGATCAGTATTTAAGCCTAGTTCCCCTTAAAGGCAAACTCTAGAGCCTGACAGCCAGCATAGCCTTTTCTCCCCCAAGACAGTTTTACTAAAATATCGATTTTCACTTCAGTAAAAGTGTCCCAAAACAGGTACTGTAGTTAGATTTTCAACCACTTGCACTGCCTGGACAGGGTGCTGGGCAAAATCACTGAATTATTCTAAATCCAAAATATCATAATCTTTCGTATCTGCCTTTGTGGGTAAGCTTAGTACAGTATTTTTCTGGGTTTTATCCAAGTGCTGAAAGAGAGAAATGGGTTTCTCTATTATTTTCAAACTTCTGATCACTCGGGACAGTGAGATTTGAAAAAGTTCTGAAAAGTGAGATAAAAAACACACTCAATATTCTACTGCAATAGAATATAGATGGGTCTCTACCGAGGGAGTGGCAGAGGCAGTTTGTGAGCTGGTGGTCAGTTTGGTCACTAATGTACAAACTCTGGCAGTAGCCAAACCAGCATTATTTAATTGCTATCATTTTTTAACAGCACAAAATCACTTTATGGGCAGGTAGCCAGCTGGTGAATAACCTTCAAAGCCTGGTAGACAAACCAATATGTTTAGTGGTCACTGGATGCCTGAGTTGTTCCACCCTGGGACAAAACTCCAAAAACCAGGGTCAATATGCATTACATTTCACGTTAAATAAGCATTCCCTGGGAATTCTATGGCCACAAAAAATCTATGGTCCACTCACTGTGCAGAATCAATTGTTTTAACATACATCACCCACCACCCAGCTGTCAGAAACCCACCCCTTGTTCCATTACTATTAACACAGGGATGTTTGTAGCACAATATGCTGTATAATAACAGCTGGGTCATCAAGACTCTTTTGAGGGAAAGTATACAGGAACCTTCCTTCCCAGTTTAGGGCAAGAGCTTCCACCCATAGGGTTCTTCCTTCTGAGGGCCATACAAAGAACTGGGGATGGTATCAGTTGTCCCAGGAGGTGAACATATATATCTCCTTAGTTCTATCCTCCTTGAAGATGATGTTTAGATTCAGAGACCTCTCTTGAGTTGTGGTCTCCATGGTTGAGACAGTTCAGCTCACCTGCCACATGGACTTCAAGGAGGTGTGTAAAAGTGAAGATGGCTAATTCCTGCAACATCAGGACTTCCTGATAGAATCTGTATGACCTTGCACTTTGCTCATTCAGAAAGAACACTGCAAGAACACTGTGTTCGTATGAGCCATCAGGTCCACTGGTGCAGAGAACTCAACATATCAGCGTCATCTGGGAGGCAGTGCAGTCTACTGGGTACAACAGTGACTTGGGAACCTGGACATTGCAAGTTCAAACCCTGAGAGTTTTGTGATGCCTAGGAGCGGAGAGGACGTATTCAGTAGAAGCTCTGATGAGCTGCTCCTTAAAAGACTTAAAATCAGGTATTACTGTAAATCGCTAAAATTAGCTGCAAACTGAACTTTAAGGTGCAGTAATTCATAAAAATACACAATGTCAGACAATGGCCTATTCAATCCAACTGAGACAGATCTCAGACCTCCAAGCACATGAAGTCTAATGGCTTGCTGCTGTCACTGCAGCCACGCACATCAGACAGGACAGATAACATCAGATTCCTCAACAAGCTGGGAGAAATCAATCTGCCATACCGTACTTAGCCAGCGAATTTAAACCAGTAAAGCTCTCACCGCTCTGATGAGAAGGGTGGGAGAGGAGAAATGTACAGCGAGCTCTCTTGAGGGCTGCACTGAGAAGGACTGTGAATGGGGCCACTGCAGAAGAAAGTAGTGTGGCTGTAAGAGAGAGCAGAAGACCAAGAGGGGCACAATCGGCGCAAAAACCTAGTCATGGTGGGCATACCCAAGTAGGCTGAGGGTCAAGATGCACTTAAATTTGTTCAAAAATGTGTGAAGCAGCCGGCCGCCACACCTCGTGCCACGCTGGCAACCCAAGGTGGGGAACGGACTTGGGTTGCTCGGGGGCCAGAGGGGAGAGGAAGGATCAAACATCCACAGACAGCTCTCCTACCTCAGAGGGTGGGGAGACAGTGTGGTGTGCTGCTTGCCTGACAACCAGTGGCAGCTGGGTGCCAGCACATGTACGCCACCAGAATAGGAAGGTACCCCACGTCCAGGGCGTTAGGCTGTCACTGCGGAAGCAGAGCTCAGCCGCTCCAGCCATTGCATGTCTGTGGGCCCGGGGAGAAACAATGGTGGAAACTGGAGTTGGTAGGCTCCACAATGGCCCAAACGCACCCCTGCAACAGCCTCCCCAACTTCTGCACTGTGCTCCGGGGGGAGGATAAAGTCGATGCTCCTCACTCCGGCCCAGCCATGGGGGGTAATCTGTTGAGGAACTACGAGGTAAGGCTAGATCAGGGACGGCTGGGCTTGGAAGACGAGCCCTGCTAGGGCAGACCGAAGCCTTCTGCCAGCTCCATGGAGGTGGAAGAAAGTATAAATAGAAAAAAAGTGTGTGACGCAATATCCTGACCCTCACCTAATGGACCAAATTATGTGATCAAGCGGATGCACTGAGCCCTCGGTCTGCCTCCAACTGAAGGAGAGAGAGACTGAGAGTACTCATTTTTTAATTGTCAAATAAGTTAGATAAAGTTCACATACAGGCAAGGGACAAAGAAGGACTGATTTGGTAGGCAAGATATTTTGTAATTTTAGTGATCAGAGCCCCCAGATTAGGTAGTAACACGCAGATTTCAAGGAGGTGTGCACAAGTGGAGTTAGCAAACTCCCACAGCATCAGATCTTTATGACAGAATCTGGATGGCCCTGCACTTCTTTGCTCATTCAGATAGAACACTATAGGAATGTTGCCTGTGTTCACATGCGTCACCAGGTTCACTGGTACAGAGAGCTCTGCAAATTAGTGTGGTCTGGGAGGTAGCATGGTCTACTGGATGGAGCACTGACTTGGGAACCAGGACATCACAGATTCAAACCCAGGGAGTTACATGATGTCTAGGAGCGGAGATGATGCACTCAGCACAAGCTCCAATGAGTCACACATTAAGAAACTAAAACTTGGATACTAAAAGATCTAAAATCAGCTCCAAAGTCAAAACTATGAAAAGAGAGGTACTTACAAGCTGGGAGTTCAACTTGAAGTGGCAGTAATTAAAAAGATGTAAAATGTCAGATGATGGCCTGTTCACTCCCACCCAAGACAGATCTCAGGCCTCCAAGTGAACAAAACCTATCGACTTGCTGCTGTCACAACATCCGCCCACCCCAGACAGGTAAAATAAAAACAGGTTACTCACCTGTAACAGTAGTTCTAGGAGTGGTACATGATGTTCATCCACACTTTCTGGCAGTTGCTATTCCCTTTAAGACTGTTTGGAAATGTCTTCAAGCTGACTCCTCCCACTAATCTTGGAGGTAACTCCCTCGGTTCTGCCCTTGCCACCAGATCTTGCCCACTGGAAGCAGTGTTGTGCGCCAAAGCCAGGGGAGGTCTGGTGGATCCGTGTGGATGAACATCATATACCACTCCTGTAACTACTGTTACAGGTGAGTAACCTGTTTTTCTAGGGACGTGGATATGATGTTCTATTCACACTTTCTGGCAGACTCCTAGCAGTTCTCCGGCAGGAGGGAGGCAAGCCGCACACCCCCTACTTAGGGAACAGAGATTGGAGAACTGAGGCCCTAAAACCAGCATCCTGGCATGACTCAAGGTCAATGTGGTAATGGGAAATGAAGGTGTGTGCTGACCTCCAGGTAGCAGCCCTGCAGATTTCCTGGACAGGGACGTCCCTGGAAGCAGCCACCAAGGCAACGGTATGATGGTTGAAATGAGCCCTTAGCCCTACGGGAGGCTCCCTACCCACCAACCTGTAGCAGAGGTCGATGCATGATACAGTCCCCCTGCCAATCATCTGCTTAGCTGCCGGTCTCCCAGGTACGGCTTCAGAGTAGGTGACAAATAGCTGGTGAACCTCTCCCTGAACTCCAACCATCTGCTTACAGTAGGCAAGTGCTCGCCGCAAGTCCAGCTCAGTCTCCAATGTGTGACTGGTGAAGTACACCCAGACATTAATCATCTGATTAAGGTGAAACTCTGACAACTTTCGGGAGGAACTTCGGGTTGGAGCGCAGGACAACCTCATCCCTGTGGAAGACCAGGTAAAAAGATTCCACCGAAAGTGCCTGGAGCTCACTGATCCTTCTATGTGATTTGATAGCCACCGGGAAGGCAGTATTCCATGACAGGTGAGAGATGTCACACATGTGCATCGGTTCAAATGGTTTGCCTATGAGCTTTGCCAAGATCAGCAACAGATCCCTAGGTGGTGGTGGTTCACGCATCAGAGACATGTGGTCAAGGCCTTTGAAAAAGCACTAGACCACCTCCTCATATGCCGACTGCTGACCAGCTTGAGCCCGGTAAGCAGAGATGGCTGCCAGGTGCACCTTAAGAGTCACTGACCAGACCACAGGTAGTCAAGGATGCTAGCCACTTACCCTGCCACCAAATGGAGAACCTCTTCCACTTGAAGGAATAGCATTTCCAGGTCGACTCCTTCCGAGATGCCTCTACGACAGTGAGGACATCATCGGAGAGACCCAAAGCTTGAAACTCTAGCCGCTCAGGAACAAGGTTGTCAGGTGCAGGGACTGAAGGTCCGGATGGAGCACCTTCCCCGACTGATGGAGAGCAGGTCCAGGCAGAGAGGAAGATGCCATGGGAGCCTGCTACAGCGATCGTGGTTCCAGAACTGGCGGGGCCAGTCTGGAGCCACCAGGGTCAACTGTGCCTTGTTCCCCCTGGCCTTGAGCTACACCTTGTGAATCAAGGGAAGGCACAGAAGAGGCCTCTCAAGAAGGCATCTCCCTGCAGCATTCCCTGCTGAGGTGGGCGGGCAAAAAATAGCCTCAGCTTTGCATTCTTCCTGGAGGCAAACAGGTCCACATGAGAGGTGCCCCACTGAGAGTACTACCTCTAGGTGAAGATACCACTTGTAAGATGCCTCGCCCACACGACTGAGAGTGTCTACCAGCTGGCTGGAGGTTTCTGCCACATGGATGGCTAGGAGATCTGCCTCCAAGCTGCGCACGAGAGTCCACACACAGAGAGCTTCCTTGCACAGTGGCAGGGAGTGTGTCCTGCACTGTTTGTTGAAGTAGTTAATGGTCGTGGTGTTGTCCGTCTGGACCTGGACTACCTGACCCTGGATGTATGGAGCGAATGCAGTCAGCGCCAGCCTGACTGCATGGAACTCCAGCAGGCTGATATGACATCAGGACTTCTCGGGGGTCCAGAGGTAGTGGACTCTGTGTTCCCCCAGGTGGGCGCCTCAGCCCATGAGAGAGGCACTGGTCGTCAGGATGACCGTCGGCTCTGGGCAGGCAAACAGGATCCCTTCCTGCAGATGCTCTGGGACTAACCACCACTGGAAGGCATCCCATATCCGCTGGGTCACAGTGATCAGCTGGTCGAAGTGACCCCTGCACTGAGACCACTGGCTGGCCAGCTCCTGCTGCAGGGAGCATATTCTCCAGCAGGCCCACTGGAACACGCTGGTGCAGGCCACCATATGACCCAGCAGGCACAGGAAGTCCCGGGCAAAGGAGGAGAGAGCCTCCACCCTGTCCGTCAGGAGCCAGGCTCTGGCTCCGTAAGAGTGTAGCACTACCCTGATGAAGCTGATCACCTGTGAAGGTACAAGTTCCGACTTGGCCTCGTTGACCAGGAGGCAAATCTGATGCAGATCTGGAAGGCCAGGTCTCTGGACTGCTCCATCTCCTGCCTAGAGGGACCTATCAGTCAGTTAGTTGTCCAGGTAGGGGTAAACCTGGACCTCTCAGCACCTCAGGTAAGTTGCCACCACTGCAATGCACTTGGAGCAGACCCTTGGGCCGAGGACAGGCCGGATGGCATGGCCTGGAACTCGTAGAGGGTTCCCTCGTCTCGGAAGCGGAGGAGCTTTCAGTATGACATACGGATCGGGGCATGAAAGAACACGTCCTGAAGATCCCAGGAACAAAACCACATGTCTTGCTCTAGTGATGGTATGATCCAAAACAGAGTTACCATTCTGAAGATGTGCGACTTGAGAAACTTGTTCAAATCATGCAGATCTAGAATGGAGCGCCAGCCCCCATCCGCTTTGGCACCAGGAAGTACCTGGACACAAACACTGGGTGTTCCAGAGAATCAGCGACAGGAACCACAACCTCCTTGCGGAGGAGCTGGGCTACGTCATCTCTGAGAGCTGACAAGGATGTCTGCGAATACCAAGTCCTCCCGTGGGACGTGGGCTCGGCAAGGAGGGTACTGCTCAAAATCCAGAGGCAAACCCTGACCAACCACCTCGAGAACCCACCTGTCCGTGTTGACAGCGGACCAGGCGGAAAGAAGTGGCAGAGCTGGCCCCCCACTGGAGGTGCAAAAGGAGGTGTGACGGGCACGAGGGGGGCACCCCTCATTCCATCACTGTGCAGGCTTAGAGGAGGAGGTGGTTCTGGCTGAGGGGACACCACAGCCTCTCCCCCAGGCTTACGAACAACCGAGGCCACTGACTTCGGTCTGGGCCTGCTGACCAGCCTGGGGTTGGGCTGGTTTGGCTGCAGGAGTAGAGGTGGACTGAAAGGGTTCCTTCTCTGCTGCTGCTTGGAGCCCTCTTGGGCAGATGTCACAGAGTCCAAGGTGGCATTGGACTTCTTGATGCAGGTGAGGTGGCCCTCAACCTCAGACCCAAACAAGTCGGTGCCCAGGAAAGGAACATCTGCTAGCTTGTGCTGAGTGTTTGCCGTGAAGGTCGAGATCCTCAGTCAAGCACTGCAGCACATGGCCACTGCAGCCGCCATGGAATGGGCACAGGATTCCCCAATTTCCATGGCTGTCTGGAGCTGTTGTTCTGCAACAGCCCCGCCCTAGTCCTGGACCTGTTTGACCGTGGTCTGGAGGTCCGCTGGTAGATGAGGAAGCACCTAATCCGAGGTGCCCAGCAGGGCATGGGAGAAGTGGGCCATAAGGAGGGTCGAGCTTGCTTGGCGAACACTAAGTGAGGCAGCATAGACTTTTTTTCAATGCATGGTCCAACTTTTTGGACTCTTTGTCAGGCGGCTTGTCAACATCCCCAGTGTTGCCGGAGTGCCTAAACACACAAATGGCCACCAGCCCCTCGGCTGAAGAGTGTTCAGTGAATCCTGAGAGGGAACCAGTAGGTGCCGCATATTTGTAGGTCATCCAGGCAGAAGGCGCAGGGCAAGAACCGAGGTGCTGCCAGAGCTCTCAGTCAATGGGTAACGAGCCAGTTTCTGGACAGGCTCCATTTTCATACCAGTGGACTCCAAGATCAGGCGAAGAAGGCCCAAAAAAGAGTTAGGACCTTCGTCCATTGACAGATTCCCCCACTGACTCCAAGTCAACTGGACAGGAATGTAGGAAAGAACCCTCCAACTCCGAGTAGCTGTCAGAGGGGTCGACTGCCCGAGTCCCCGGTGACCCTCCACGGACGGTCAGGGATGACGGTGACCAACAGCCAATGGTTAAACCCCTTAGCCATCCGAGACTCCTTGGTCAGAGCACGGCCTTCGGCTGGGTGGGTGGCAGCTCCATTGGAATCGGTGGACACACCGGGGTTGGCTGAACCAGGACCGCCTTAGGAAGTTCCAGAGGCGGAGTCGGTGTTGGCTGGTCGGGAGAAAGCCAAGTGATGGCTGACAATGTAGCCGGAGCCGGCTTAATGCCAGTGAGCACCAGCTGTTGCCAAATGAGATTCTTGTAGCACCGACGCAGTTTGCACCAAAGCTTCTCCTCACGCGAGGAGGAGGATGAAGAGTAGTGGCAGCGCCACTTCCTGTGGTGCCAAGAGCAGGAGCGCCCGATGCCAGTGGGAACCGCTTAACCAGTGGGATGACGACCAAAACCTCAAGAGGGACCGGCGGTAGGGCTCGGAGGCAGCAGCAATGCCAAGGCTCCTCTGGGTCTTGGTCGGAGACCAGTGGCGGTGGAACAATGAACTGATCTGTGCCTCCCAACTGGAGCCCTGGAAAATGAAGTGTTGGCCTCTTCAGTCGACAACTGGTCGACTGGCTCGAGAAAAATCTCAGCCGGAAGATCAACCAGTATCTCAGCCAACTGGCCAGATGAGGTTACTGTGGAGCCGGCGGCCTTGGCGGAAGATTCGACTGAAGTCGGATCTAGAGAAGCGCGGGAATCAGAAGCTCTCAACCGAAAGCGCTTCTGAGCCCATGAAAGTCAATAAGACCGTTTTTTGGACTATTTCTTCAATGATTTGTGCCCCGAGGGTCCCTGACCAAGGGTCGGCAGGGACTGGCACAGTGCTTTGAAAGACCCCGGAAAGGTTGATCCTAGTTGGAGCGACATAAAGGCAGAAGCTGAAGAAGAGTGGGAAGCGGCCTGGGCCAACCGCCTCCTCGAAAGACGCAAGATGTTCAGTGGACCCTGCAGCTGCAGAGACCACCCAACGGGCATCCTTAGATTTAACCATTGGGTTCCGTTTGTTCAGCCTAACTTGAGCTGGGCTAGACGGTCCTCAAGAACGTTAGCATGAAAGGAGTGACAAAAATCACAGTCCTGGGAATCGTGCTTGTGCCCTAGGTAGTAGAGGCACATGGGGTGCGGATCAGTTCAGGACATCTTCTGCCGCAAGAGCACCAACGGAACCCGAGAGCGGACTTGTCCATCGCAGTCCCAATTGTTGATCGAGTTGAAGACAATCAAATTTAAATGTTTTAGGAACTAAATATGAAGATTTAAGTCGCAAGGGCCTACTCAGTGCGAGAGCGGTAAGGGGGGAACCGGCTTCTTCCAGTGGAAAGGAAGATCTGGTGTCAGGGGGCAGAGCCAAGGGAGTTACCACCCGGGTGGGTGGAAGAAGCAAGCTTGAAGACATTTCCGGCCAGTCTTAAAGGGAAAGGCAATTGCCAAAAAGTGTGGATGAACATCACATTCTTCAACAAGCTCACAGAAATCAAATCTGCCATACAAGACTTAGCTAACAAGTATTAACAAATAAAGCCGACTTGCGGTGCTCTGGCAAAAAAGGTGGCAGACGTGGAATGTAGACTGAGCTCCGTTGAGGACTGCAAACTGAGCCTACTGCAGAGGAAATTAACAGCTGGAAGAGAGATTAGAAGATGAACAGGGACACAGTCTACACAAAAAATTGGGTCACAGAGGTTATACCCATGATGGCCGAGGGTCCAGACAGACTTAAATTTATTCATAAATTGCGTCAAGCAAGAGCTGGGCCCTTGCCTAATGGACCAAATTATGTCATCAGGAAGGCAAGATGGAGAATACTCATCTTTAGATTGCTAAATTACTTGGATGAAGTCCACATACTGAAACAGGCAACTAAGAAGGAAGTACTGTTCTGGGAGGGCAAGAAGTTAGCAATAAGGTATGTGGAGTTTAACCAATTCTATCTGAATGGACTGTTGGACTGCTGGTTTTGGCCCCTCAAAAAAGAAAAGTTAAATGCTTGGTACAAGAAAATGTGAAGGCAGTAACATGGTGCACAGGGTGGGAAGTGGTTCAAATTCAGACCATCAGGACAGACTGATCAAAAGTTATGAACCTCAAAGGCATTCACTGTAATAAACCCTAAAAACTGACAACAGCTCTTCTCATATACTTTGGGAAACATTCACAAACTGAGTGATGGACAGATAAGGAGCATCAAACAGGAATGCTACATAGATATATCAGCAGCCAACCCTGCTATTTTAACAATGCCAACCTCAGACTGGTTTTTCATCACCAAACATTGAGGGACACAAACAGCCCAAGGAGGATGCAGATGTTGTCATTACTTGCACCAAGATCATGCTACAGGCCGGCCCAGTGGCGCTGAGGGTTGAGGCTCTGGACGCCACACCTCGCGCCACGCCAGTGACCTGGGTTCAGGAACAGACTCGGGTCATAGGGGGTCGGCAGTGGAGGAGCAGGATCAAGCATTCATGGGACGGCTCTAAACTCCTGGGGAGGGTGGGTGGTGTGTGCCACAGTTCCAGCAGCTCCCGGTGGAGGCCAAGCATATCGTAACTTGCAGCAGCACGTACATGGGGTGGGGGGTGTTGGCGGACACCCTGCGCACGGTTGTGAGAGCATGCCCATCGCAAGCTGGATGTCATTGCACATCCGTGCCACTGGGAACACCAGAACATGGAAAAGCCCTGGCATCCGGGTAGGCAACGTTGGGTCTTGTGGACGGCCCCCACGTTCAACATCAGGTCACTTCCAGTCTGTCTCCGGCTCCTCCACACTCCAATCACCCCTACCAGATTCTAGATGGAGCACCAGAGGAGTAGGCAGTCCCTCCTTGGGGGTAGTTGTGGAGGAAAGATCCTAGGATGGAGACTTGGCCTAGAGAGACCTCAGGGAGAGCTGGAACCAGCTGGTTTGACTGACCACACCCAAAAGAGACCTAAGGGGCCAGTGAAGGAGGAGCATACAGAGAGCTGGGGGAATCATGCTACAAATGTTTGAATGTAGCAGAGGCTGAAGTTTATTTATTTAGTTTTTGTTGACAAGGTGAGTGCACTAGACAAATCCTGCCTATTTTCAGGCACGACCCGGGGGAGGGGGATACAGATGAATGCCAACTGACCTTGAACCAGATGAAGCTGTTGGTGGTATTTTTAGTGAATGAGGGAAATTTGGCCAGGACACCGGGGAAATTCCCCTACTCTTTTCGTTAAGTGCCATGGGATCTTTAACATCCACCTGAACTACCACCAATCCAGGCAGATGGGACCTCGGTTTAACGTCTCATCCGAAGGACGGCACCTCAGAAGTGCAGCACCCCTCTCATGCTGCACTATAGTGTCAGTACTGGGATATTAACCCAAGTGCCAGATGTGGGAACTGATCCCACAGCCCTCTGATCTCCCAGCCTCAGAGGCAAGTGTGCTACCTACTGAGCCACTGACACTGCAAGTTAAGGCAACAACCAGGACAACAGCTCACATGCCCACTTTACAGGTTTGATGCACACTTATTTGAAGGGATGTATGGGGGGGCCAGGTCCAGCACGTCATTCCTTTTCTGATCCCACAGCCCTGCATGCTCAATAACCAAATTTAAAATTAACTGCATGTGCCTGCTACTTCACCTAAAGACTGCAAGTGACATTTAATTCTTACACAATATTGCATATGGCGTGCAGATTCTGTAAATTCATGTTCTCAATATTGTGAAATGTCAGGGTGTGGAAACAGTGTAACAGATAATTCACAAAATTCATTAAGTTTTGTTGCAAGATTTAACAGTTACAGAAAGTTGAAAGCTGTTTGTTGTTTTAAAAAGTTTGAGTTTTGAAGCTTACACAGCAAGTATGAAGTGCTTGCAATAACAAGAGAAAAGTTTTTCCCAATGAGAAGACACTACTTTGGTGGCACCAAGGGGTTGTTTAGAGGTGATTTTTTTTTTAATCAAGGTAATTATCCCCAGTGGAGCTGGCAGGCAGCTATGGCCCTGACTCCTCCCACAAAGTCCCCCATGAGTGTTCCCCACGTGGTAGGGCCAGGGCTAAGACATCAACCCCCAATATCTAGAGTCAAGGGGGAGCTGCTAAACCATCATGGAGCTGCCAGCTCCAATTTTCTGTTATTCCCATGCGCCCCTCCAGCATATAGTGCGATCTGCAGCAGCGTCACCCGCCTGCTATGTGCCTCCCAACCTGTATCGCCTCCAGCCCACATCAGAGGGCAATCAGATGCGGATGACAATCCCTCCGCCCCAAGATAGGAGAGCAGTCCTCCAGATGCTCGATCCTTTCTTGCCCCTGCCGACCACCAGCAGCCCGGGCTAGTTCCCGAACCCAGGTCACCGGTGTAGTGCGAGGTGTGGTGTCCAGCACCTCAACCTCCAGCGCCACCTGGCCAGCATTTAGTGGTGATTTAAAGGGAAATGCTCACTTGAAAATTGCAGCCCCCAATTAGGCTTTCCGACTCAAATAAAAATATTTCCTCCATTTGGGGCTGATCTGTAAGTGGACAAAGGGATATCAGCTTACCAGGAATGACACAGAGAGATTTTGTGCTTTCCTAACACAAAATTCAGGTCCCAAACTGGGACTGGATTGCGGATAGGAGGCTTCAATTGCAGAATGCCTCTCAAAAACATATGGGCCACCTACAACTGAGCAACTACATGACCATCGATAGGCACATGAAAGGCTGAAATGGCTGTCAAGTGCACTTTGATAGAAGAATATTGCAAGCTTGCATCTGACAAAGACAGCAAAATACTCCAGAACCGGATTTACTGTACAGGAAAATATTGATGAGAAGCAGCCCACAAAGCAAACCGCTTCCACTTCATAGAATAGGTGGCACTGGTGGAAGGTTTTTAGGCAGCCAACAGGACATCAGTCACCTGTTGAGACACCCCAAACCTAGCAATGGATATGACTTCAGCAGCCATGCATGGAGAAGGAGTGACTCCAGGTCCAGATGGACCAGAGTTCCTTGTCCCTGTGACAGTAGGCCCTTGCACAAGGACAGATGCACTGGTGGTTCCACCACCAATTGCTGCAGCAAGGAGAACCAGATGTGATGAGGCCAATGGGGAGCAATGAGTATCAGTGTTGCCCCCTCCATTTGGTGCTTGTTCAGCACCCTCTGGATTAGAGGGAAGGGAGGAAAGGCATACATTCAAATGTGAGTTGCACATTATTTCCCACGGAAGTTCATGTCACAGCATGTAAGTAGAACACCACAGGAGCAGAACAAGGGTAAGACTGCATCTCAGGCGTTGGTAGGAGGCTGCAGGGAAGCAGGGAGCTCTGCTGGTCGACTAAGTTAAGGTTCCTTCCTGTTCACTCCTATTGTAACACTCACTACAGGGAAGGGTAGAGGATCAAAAATAGGCCAAAACTGGGAACAGGTGCAACATCCTATCTAGGGCAGAAGAATAAAGGGATTTAAAAAAGGCATAGAGAAACACTAATACCGTAGCAACCTATTTATGGACAGGTAGCACAGGGTTAGGGGAAGGTGAGAGTGATGCGACCTCAGTAGGAAAACACAGAGAAAGGTAAGGGGATTAAAGGAAGGAGGAAAACACTTTCTACAAAAGGTAACTACCCTGTCTAGGGTTAGGATACAAAGGAGTAAAGCAAGCAAAAAAAAAAACAAACAAAAAAAACACCATATTAGGGGTAAGGATGAAAAAAATTACTCACCATAATATTGTTTATTCCGATTTGTCATTTAGCATCAGTAACTATGTGCAGTAAGCTGACAAGGCTGAACTGTCTCAGAGGTAGAGCCATGAATAATTCATATATGAATTGGCCAATCAGAAAAGAGAATGAGAGTGTGCTGAGTGGAATCTGCCCAGACGACACCAGAATTTTTTCAAAGGAGGAATGGGAACATGTCCATGTAATGTTAGTGTGGACCAACAGAATCCAAAAATCATGCAACAGCATGAACAGAAAGCCATTAAAAACATGAAAAGTTTGCTCTAAATGGAATTCAAAACTCAGGAACTAATTTGGCAATAATGAGGAAGCAGAGTCCTCTTCAGATAGGTGTGCTGGGGAGGAAGGGTGGGAGCTTACTGATGCTAAAGGACACCTTGGAATAAACTACATTACTACAGTGAGTAATTTTTTCTCACCCCAGGGGCACTTTAGTATGAGTAACTATGTACAGACTACAAATCAATGCAGTTGGGAGGCGGGTACAGAACCTACTTAAGAAAGAGGCTCTGCAAGACCACTCTGCCAAATTTGGCATCAGATCTAGACTGTACATCCAAGCAATAATGCTTTGTGAATGTGTGCACAGTCTTCTAGGTGCCTGCTCTGCAGATATCAAGTAAGGGAATATCCTTTGCAGCTGACAATGTGGCAGCAGTGCCCCGGTAGAGTGAGCCCTGAGGCTCTCAGGGGGCTGTCTATCAGCCTTGTCGTAGCAAAACTGAATACAGGAGACTATCCAACGAGAGATAGTTCTCTTAGTGGCTAGTCTTCCTCTACCTACCTCCCCACAGGTGAGGAAAAGCTGGGTAGCAGAGCCCCTGAACTGCTTGGTTTGCTCCAGGTAGTAGAACAGGGCTCTCTTCAAATCCAGACTGTGGAGTCTCTGTTCTCCAGGAGTGGATTTCTCAGTGAAGAAAACGGGAAGAGTGAAAGACTAGTTAAAGTGAAATTCAGAGACCACCTTAGGCAGGTATTTCCTGTTTGTTCTGAGCTCTTCCTTGTCCCTGTGATGGATAATGTAGTTGGGATCTGTGCAGAGTGCCTGCAACTCTGAAATCCTTCTGACAGAGGTAATGGCAACTAGGAAGACTGTTTTCCAAGTGACATATTTCAGATGGGTCATATCCATGGGTTCAAAAGGCGGCTCCATGAGCTTGGCAATGCACAGATTAAGGTCCCAAGGAGGAACAGATTCCCTGACTGGGGGCTGAAGGTGGAGAAGGCCTGTAAAGATTTTTTTTAAAAACAGGTAAAGAAATGATAGACTGCTCTTTGCCTGTGGACAGGTAAGCAGAAACTGCACCTAGGTGCAGCTTTAAGGATAAGGCTTTCAGGCCTGAGGTCTGCAAGTGCTCCAAATAGTCCAGAAGACAGGAGACTGATGGTTTGAGAGGGTTTATGTGCTTCGTCTTGCACCATAAAGAGGTTATTTTCCACTTGACTTCATAATTTTCTTCGTACTACATTTCTTGGCCATTCTAAGGATGCTGCGGGACCTGTTCCGAATACTGGGATTCTGGGTACTCTAACTCCTCAACAGCAAGGCTTTGAGGTGAAGAGACTGCAGGTTGGGACAAGTCACCTCTGCCTAAGGAAGAGTCAGGGGACAGTGACTGAGGGGAAGCTGAATCAGCCTGCTGGAAGCCAGGGCTAGGAGGAGAGAGTACCACAACTGCCTTGGTCAATCTGGTGCCACCAGGATAATTGCTGCAGGCTGGGACCTCAGCTTCAGCAACCCTGTGAATGAAAAGAAAGGGAGGGAAGACATAAAGGAGCTTCCCTGACAAGTTCAGAGATAAGGCATCTGTTAGAAGAGTCCCTAGTGCCTGTGGCCTGCAGCACTACAGAGGAAGTTGATGGTTGAGGTGAGAGGCAAACAGATCTATTTCTGGTGTGCCCCACCGTCTACTATGGCAAGGACCTGCTTGTACAGAGTCCATTCACTGTGTACCTGGCTGATACGACTGAGGGCATCTGCCAGAGTATCGTCCTTGCCTGGAAGGTGTAAGGCTCAAAGGCTGATGTCAAGAGAGTAAGCCAAATTTTCACTGCCTCTGTACAAAGCACTGTGGACCTTGTGCCACCCTGCTTGTCTACGTAAAACATTGCAGTGGTGTTGTCTGTTCTGATTTGCACCGAATTACCTTTCAGCTGCGAGGCAAAGGACTTCAAGGCAAGGTACATGGCTCTGACTTCCAATAGGTTGACGTGGCATGCAGTTTCTTTAGCAGTTCAAATGCCACTGACAGAATGGCTGTCCAGATGAGCTCCCAACCCCAGGAGGGAGGCATCTGTGGTAATTATTTTTTGTGGGACAAGGCAGTTGAAAGGGGATTCCCACTGACAGGTTGGTAGGATCCTTCCATCAGTCCAGAGCTTCGAGTAATGTTTTTGTGACGGGAACCAGCTTGGACAGAGGATGTCTTCTTTGGGACCAGTAAGCCCAAAGGTGTCCTTCATCTGGAATCTGACTCCTGGAATGACAGCTGTCATGGATGCCATATGTTCCAGGAGCTTTAGAAATGTCTGGCTGGCCCAAGACAAAGGAGTTAATGACAGGAACTTTTGCATCCTTTCTGCAGGAAGGAAGGCCCTGCTTTGCTGAGTGTCCAGCTCTGCCCCAAGAAAGGTTAGGAACCGAGTTGGGGTCAGATGGGACTTCTTTTCGTTTATGAAGAAGCCCAGAGATTGCAGGGTTGTAATGTTGAGGGCCTCTGTCACCTGCAGAGGAGTCTTGCCCACCAGGAGCCAGTTGTCCAGGTATGGGTAGACTGAAATGCCCTGTTTTCTGAGATGAGCTGCCACCAGGGCCAGGCATTTGGTGAACACCCTTTGAGCCGAAGAAAGGCCGAATGACATAGCTGCAAACTGGTAGTGCCCTGATGGCAGCCTTAACCTTAGGAATTTTCTGTGGGACTGCCTTATTGGAATATGAATATCGGCATCCTTGAGATCTAGGGAGACTAGCCAGTCTCCTTGCTGAAGGGAATGAATCACTGTAGAGAGTGACCATTTTGAATTTTGGTTTGAGTGAGTGCCTGTTCAGGTGCCTGAGGTCGAAAATAGGTTGCCACACCCCCATTTTTCTTCTATGCTAGGAAGTATCTGGAATAGAGACCTTTTCCTCTCTGGGAAGGAGGAATTCTATTACCTTTGCTGATAGCAGCTTTTTAACCTCCAGCTCAAGAAGAAGTTTTTCTGTAACAGTTTCTGGTTTTGACAGAAAAGAACCCCTGAGAAGTGAAAACTTGTGGAACTGAAGGGGTCAGGCCCCTTTCCACTACCACCAGGATCCAGCTGGCTGAGGTTATGAGGGACCAAGACTGGAGGTAGTGGGACAGCCTGCCCCTACTGGTAGAAGGGAGCAAGCTGGACAGAGGAGGAGTCAGGGCTTAGATTGTGTGGCAGGAGCAGGGTTACTCCTACTTTGTCCACCCCTGCCTCTCCCTCTATAGAATCCCCTCATTTGAGTATCAGTGGTCCCCATTCATTGTTTTAGCGCGGTGGGCCACCACCATATATCTTTTTACCACCGCTCAATATTGTTTACCACCACCCTATATTTTTATCCATTACTGATTGTTTTTTACAAAATCCTCCAGAATTATCTTTTATTGACATCGTTAATTGCACTACTACCCCTGTTTTGATGCCAGCACACTATATTTTACTTAAAATCCACTTATGCACATGCACAGTGCAAATGGGAGGTCCAGAAAAATAACACAACTTTTGACCCAATCACCACTGCCACCGCCCTATATTTTCAGACAGTGGGGAACTCTGAGTATAGTCCACAGGCATAGGATAGGGAAGGAAGGGTCTAGGGAAGAAACTCCTACCCGTTCCCCTTGTTTTGAACTCTCTGTTGAGAAGGAGCCTTACCTTTGGCAGTGTTGCTCTGGTAATCTGCTTTGTACTCGTCTACCTTCTTCATGTAAGCCTCAGTTCTACCACCAAAGAGGGAGTTTTGGTCACAGGGAAAGTCCATTGCTTTGGACTGAGTGTCCTGTGACAGGTTACTTGTTCTTCACCAAGCGAAGCATGTAAGGGATATGGCCTGAGCCATAACCCCGGAAGCTGCATCACTGTTGTCTGCTGCCATACGGAACTGAAATTTAGTAGCTTCCAAGACAGTTTTAGCTGTCTCTAGTATGCCCTGAGCCAAGGTATCTCGGTTATGCTGAGCAGTAGACATGACAGACTGCCATTGAGCCTTCTGATACTTGGCAGTATAAGCCAGGTAGGAAGAAAGGCGCAAGAGGAGCGAGGATGAAGTATATGATCTTTTGGCCATGAAGTCAAGTCTCCTAGACTCCTTCTAGGGGGCTGAGAGGAGAGGGGAACATTAGCGCTATCACAGGCTGCCTGCTGTACTACTCCTTCATGATTGGGGTGCAAGTAGAGGAAGTCAGTGTCAGTCCTAGATAGCTGGTACTTTCTGTCTGTTTTTCTGTCAACTCCAGACACGGAAGTAGGTGTCTGGAGGAGTTTCACAGTATTTTTCCTGAAAGCCTTATGAATAGGGAGTACAACCTTTTTTGGAGGGGGAAGACCCTTCATATTCCTGTAGTCTTCATCCTCCTCCTCCTGTGTGAAGTCCTGTGACGGGAGATCCAAGGGTGTCCACCATGTCCTGCAAAAAGGTTAGCATCGAGGAAGTCTCCTCCTGATCATAAGGGGAAGCTCCAAAATTAGGATCGGGAGAAACATCAGACTCCAGTTGGATTTCTGCTGAGTCAGGGTCCATGCAACACTAATAATCTTTATTGTCCCCAGCAAAGCCTGCTGCATGAGAAGGGGCTGAGCAGGGGAGGGTGACTAGGAGTGGCAGGTATTGAACATGGATCCCATGCCTGCAGAGTTTGATAAAGATGCCAGGCTTTGGCCATTTCCTCCATGAGCAGTGAAATCCCTTGAAAATCTGGCGGTTATCGCCCAAGGCTCAATGTTTTAGATTTATCTTTGTGTTTTGCCTCCCGACGTCTCTCCTTTGCTTGCTGAGGGAGGGGCAGTAGCATGCTTATCTTTTAGAGGTTTCTTAGCAGGCACTTTATCAGTGACCTGGTCTAGTTTTCTTTTTATACTTGGCACTTCATCAGCACATTTGGAAGTTCTAGGCTTGTTAGGCACTTCATCAACACTCCTACTCCCATCTTTCCTTTTAAATGGTACTTCATCACCTCCTTTGCTGCTATTACCTTTAGGTTTAGAAGGTACTTCATCAGCACCCTTCTTTTTAGATGACCCCTCACCGGTAGCCTTACCAGCCATTTCTCTTAATCTTTTTGCTCTATTCCTTAGAGTCTCAGAACAAAATTTAGAGCAAAGGGAACAGTAATGAGCTGGACCTGAGCACTGTAAACACAGGTCGTGGGTATCAGCTTTAGCCACTATTCTGTGGCACTTTACACGATTTTTAAAACCTGTGGGTCCAGTCTTCTTTTTTGGCTTTTCTGACATGCCAATTTGTCAGAAAAAGTGTAAACTATCGGTTCCCAACAGGGAATAAAATTAAAAACGCTCTGTTCCCTCACGGTAAAGAACCGCGATTTAACAAAAGTAAAACACACAGAAAACAAGGAAAATAGCGGTTCCCAGTAAAAAAAGGGGAGCCGTTATTAAAATAAGTAAAAGAACCGTCGAGTATACTAGATGCGATTAAATTTTACTTCAGAAAAGTAAAAAGGGGAAATTACTGAAGATCAGTGGTCCAGGATATGGTATCGCCAGCACAAAATGACATACTCACACATCTGGCAAGAATTCAGCTGGAACATTTCCAGCAGATTTTTCCGTACCCCGCAAGTTACAGATAAGTATTCAATCACCCACAAAGCATACTGCCGGAGGCAATGTGGGGCTACACTTGCCACATATACCCACATCCTATAGGAATGTCCAGTACTGACTGATTACTGGAAAGCAGTGGAGGAAACACTTAAGGAGTTGATCCCGGAGCTGGGCCTTCTGACCCCTGAAAAGACCCAATTCCTTCACTTCCCTCCCCAATTAAAGCCAAAAAAAAACAGGTCACTCACCTGTAAAGTACAGTTACGTAAGAACTTACCGTAACAGTAGATCTTCGAGAGAGGCTCTTGCAGTAGGTAACTACATATAGGACTGACTACGGCAGGCAGCAGGACCCCACAGAAAAATTTCTAGCTAGCAGTCTCTGGCGAGGTACCGCCCCCACGTCAGGTGGCCGCCGTCAGGAGATGTCGGTATAAAGGGGCGGTCCCTCACGCCTGCTTTCCAGTTCTTTACCACCACAGGCCAAAAGAGGCCGGACGAGAGAGAAGCGGATATTTCCCCTCACTGGAAAAGGAGCTGAAAAAGCTTAGGGGGATGGAGGGCGGAAGGTATTACTTACTGCAAGAGCCCCCTCTCGAAGATCTACTGTTACGGTAAGTTCTAGGGTAACTGTACTATCTTACTTTGAGAGGGCTCTTGCTGTAGGTAATTACATATAGGACTGAGTCCCAAGCAGTCTGGAACAAGACTAGCTGTGAAGGCCTTAAGAAAGGAGGCCTTGTAGAACAGCAAGCCCGAAGCCTGCTCTACGGCGAGAGGCAATATCCAAACTGCAATGTTTTGTAAAGGTATGGACGGAAGTCCAAGCGGTGGCAGTGCAGATGTCTGCCACCGACACATTCTTGAAACAAGCCGCTGAGGCAGCAACTCATCTGGTGGAGTGGCCTCTTACTTGATCCGGAAGGGTCTTGTTGTACTTGTCATAACAGAAAGTAATGCAATGATCCAACCATTTGGTTAGGCACTGCTTAGAAACAGTATTGCCTTCTCTTTTGGGGGGCAAAGGAGACAAACAGTTGGTCAGTCTTTCTGAGATCCTTTGTTCTATTAGCGTAGTATCTCGGAATCCAGTGAACATCCACAGTATGTAGTAAATACTCCCCTTGATTGGAGTACTGCGTAAAGAAGGCGGGTAACTCTATGGACTGATTCAATGTAGATTCCGCTGCCACCTTGGGAAGAAACTTAGGATTGGTGCGCAGAGCCACCCGTTCCTTGTGAAAAATCAAGTATGGAATTTTACACATCAGGGCCTGGAGCTCAGAAATCCTCCGAGCAGAGGTAATGGCCACGAGGAAGAGCGTCTTCCAAGAAAGGAACTTCAAGTCTGCAGAAGCTGCCGGTTCAAAGGGAGGCAGAGTAAGTCTCTCAAGAACAAAGTTCAAATCCCAAGGAGGGGCAGGAACTCGGATAGGGGGTCTCAGATGGAGAACCCCTCTGAGAAAATTCTTAAAGACTTAGAGTTGATCGAATGTTCTGTCTGCAAAGGGAACATGGTAGGCCGAAATGGCCGCCATGTGGACTTTCAGAGACGAGTGACTACGACCCAGGTCAAAAAGATGGTGCAGGTACTCCAGCAGTTGCCCAACTGAGCAGGAGAAAGGCTCGATGTCTTTCGAAGCAGCCCAGATTGTGAACCTTTTCCACTTCATGGCATAGGTAGATCTAGTGGAGGGTTTCCTACCCTCCACCAGAATCTCCGCCACCTGAGGAGAAACTCCAAAGCGGGCTTGAGCTATGTCTGCAGGAGCCATGCATGTAGCTGAAGGGACTTGAGACCTGGATGGACCAGGGTCCCCCGATCCTGGGTCAGCAAAATCGTGATAGAGGAGGAAGTGGCTCCTCTGAGTATTGTTGCAGAAGAGAGAACCAAACTTGCCTGGGCCAGAAAGGAGCGATCAGAATCATTCGTGCTCCTTCTGAACCTAGTTTCTGGAAGACCTGCGGAATCAAGGAAACTGGGGAAAAGGCATAGACGAATCTGTCCTTCCAATTTAGAGACACAGCGTCTCTCCAAAAAATGCCTCGCTCTAGAATGAGCGAGCTGAAGTCAGGAAGCTTTGCGTTTTCAGGAGAAGTGAACAGGTCGACCTGTGGTGTTCCCCAACGTAGGAAGATATTGTCTAGGACCCCTTGATCCAGTTCCCACTCGTGGACCAGAGCAGATGAGCAACTCAGCTTGTCTGCCAAGGTGTTCTCGACTCCAAGAACATGAATTGCCATAAGGTGAAGGTCGTGTTGTGCTGCCCAATCCCAAACTCTCATTGCTTCCCTGCAAAGAGGGTAGGACAGAGTCCCTCCCT
This sequence comes from Neoceratodus forsteri, assembly GCA_016271365.2. NCBI lineage: Eukaryota > Metazoa > Chordata > Ceratodontiformes > Ceratodontidae > Neoceratodus > Neoceratodus forsteri. The sequence goes on from CM057451.1 coordinate 186,959,143, forward strand.
GTTTGCTGATGTACCATACCACACATATATTGTCCGTCTGGACGGCTAGGTGGTCTGGGAGGAGATAAAGATGAAGGGCTTGGACAGCATAAAGTACTGCCCGAAGCTTGAGCACATTGATATGAAGTGTTTGTTCGAGCTTGGTCCAAAAGCCCTGGGTCCGATGAAGACCAAGATGGTCTCCCCAACCTTCGCCCGAGGCATCTGTGGTCAGAGTCTGAGAGGGAGAAGGAAGGAAGAATGGAACTCCCTAAAGAAGGTTCTCTCGAACCATCCACCACTGCAAGTCTCAAACCATGGGAGAGGAGACTAGGACCAACTGATCCAAGTTGTCCAACTGATCCCATTGGGAGCGAAGCGTCCACTGAGAAACCCTCACGTGGAGCCGATCGCGAGGGACTTTTCAGGATAGCAGCCACCATAAGCCCAAGGAGGCGAAGAACCGGCCTTGCACTGACCCGCCTGTGGCCAGACTACAGGCTTACCTGAGTCTGGAGAGCAGCTGCCCTGTCCGGTGGCAGGAAGGCCCTGCCCAGGGTCGTGTCCAGTATCGCCCCGATAAACTGGAGTCTCTGGGATGGGATCAAGTGAGACTTGGAATGGTTGATGGTAATAACCAGGCAGGCAAAAACCTGCTGGGTAAGGGAGAGGCAGTGCAGGAGTTCCTCCCTGGACGAGGCTGCCAGGAGCCAGTTGTCCAGGTACAGGAAAACCTGCACCCCTGGGTACGCAGGTAGGCCGCCACCACCGCAAGGTATTTGGTAAATACCCGGGGAGCCGCGGAGAGGCCAACAGGAAGTGCCTTGAACTGGTAGTGGTCCCCCTGGAAAGCAAAACAGAGATATTTCCGGTGAGACAGGTGGATGGAGATATGCAGGTAAGCATCCTGCATATCCAGAGCGCACAACCAGTGGCCCGAGCGGAGGAGGGGCAGAAGGCTCTGCAGGGAGAGCATTCTGAACCTCTTGTACTCCATGAATAGGTTCAGGGAACTGAGCTCTAGAATAGGTCTTACATCCCCTGTCTTCTTTGGGACCAGGAAGAAGTGGGAATAGTAACCCGTTCCCTGAAGAGGAAGTGGGACGGGTTCTATTGCTTCCTTCAGTAACAGTGCTGAAATTTCTTCCTGGACCAGAAGAAGATGTTTCTGAGAATACGACGACTTTGGGGGAGGGTGACGAGGTGGTTTCTGTAGAAACTCTGTGTCTTTCTGCGAATAGCTGGAGCACCCATGAATCTCATGTTATCCTCTCCCAGCCCGGAAGGTGGAGAGAAAACCTCCCTCCTACTGGTTCCTCCGGGAAGCCCGGAGGCTGTGGGAGAGGAAGGGAGGAAGTCAGGTGGTCTGGGGCAGCGCTGCAGCTGAAGCTCCCGCTGCGTTTTTGGTCGGAGGGGGCTTGGCAGCTGTGGGGGCCCGGCGTTTAGTGGCCCACTTTCCCAGAGGTTTTGCCTTTGGCCGATTCCGTCTGCGAAAGGGACAGCACTGCGATTGATGGGGATGGTACACAGAGTCAATGGACTTTACTGCCATCCCCTTCTCCTGAAAATCGTTGATGATATCCTTGACATCGCCGCCGAAGAGCACCGAACCCGGAAGGGCGCTTCCTGTATAGCAGACTGCACTTCTGGGACCAACCCTGACACACGGAGCCAAGCATGACGTCGTAAACCTACGGTGAAAGCTGAGCTCCGTCCAGCAGTGTCCACTGCATCGTAGGTCGTACAAAGCATGTATCAACTGGCCGAACGTGCAGAGTGGACGAGGTCAGCCACTTCCTGCTTGACTTGTGAGTCCGGCAGGGAGTCCAACTTGGATTCCACCTCAGTAAGAATTGCCTTCTGGTAATCCCCCATGTGACTGACATAGTTCAGGGCCCTGATCCCCAGTATGGAAGAAGCGAAAATCTTCTTGCCATACTGGTCCAGAAGGTGATATTCTTTATCAGGTGGTGACGAGCTAAGATGTTTTGGGTTAGCTGTCCGGCCGTGAGCAGCGCTAATCACAACCAAATCAGCTCGAGCGTGAGAATCTAAATAGTCAACACCCTCGGGAGCCTGGTGTAGCCTGTTCAGCTTCCGGGGAAGAGGGGCTAATGCCGACGGCTGTTTCTAAATGGTGGTAACAAGGTCGGCATGAGTCTCGATCAAGGGTGGCACCAAGGTGGAAGTTGTCATGGGCAGATCCAGATGCTCAGCGAGTTGTACCCGCTGTGGGTCTGGCTCCAAGGATTGCCACTTATGTACTGCCTGGATTTTGTGTAGCAGTTCCATGAAAGAAGGATCCTCTGAAGGAGACTTTGGAGGAGTCCTTGGCCTGGGTTTTGACGGAGAGCGTGGCTCGTCGTCCCTCTTGGAGCAGCCATCGGAGGAGGAAGAGGAAGATGGTGAAGAGGAAGACTCCCTCTCCCATCTAGGAGGAGGAACGGACCCCTTGGGAAGCCCTCGGGGAAGCGTGTCCTGCCCCTTTCTGGACCCAGAGGGTTTAGCCCTGATGTCCGGGGGTGGCGAGGGAGTTTGTTGTCATGGATGTACGGGAACCGGTATCGGCACAGTCGCCGGAAGACGACTCTCCACCTCTCTAGTGAACTGAGCCCTGGCCTCAGCTCACCAGGAGGCCACAGTCTCCTGCAAATCCACCGCGGCTGGGCGGCAGTGGAGGAGGGCGAGGGATAAGGGTATGGGTTATACCCGCCAAGCGATCCATACTGATGGCAGGAAGCCCGGCATCGGGTATGTGGCGCCGCCGGGTACCTGAGGCATATCATGTCCCGGGTACGACTGCGCCGGGTACCCAGGAGCCGGGAGCTGCCGGAGACGGCCCAGTCGGAGGCCCTCACGGGCAGATCTGGGGCAGAAGGCCGGAAGGGCGGAGGGCCCGGTGTCAGGGCGGCATCCTTGAGCGGGATGTCGCCCGGAGTCGGCAATACTGGCATCAGATCGATCGGACCAGCAGGTGGACGGTCTGACGGAGGCAGAACAGGGACCTCAGCATCGCCCGGGGATGGAGGGGAGAAATCCCTGGGGTCGGGCTGAGGAGACTCAGGGTCCCCGGAGGGCAGCGAAGGCTGCGGGGAGCCAGGAACGACGAATGTGGGAGGGTCTGGCGTCGGCTCTTCCACTGTGCAGATGTTGGACGAACCAATGTGCGGCTTAGCAGCGGGATCCGGAAGGGCGCCAGAGGGACCGGCGTCCAACTTAATGAACCCTTCACCAGAGGCAGGCTGCGAAGGAGGGGCGGCCTGGTCTGGCAGAACAGGGGCCGTGCGCCGCCCCGAAGGGTCAGGCGACTTACCGACCTTCTCCGCAAGGATGTCGGAGGAGCAGACGTCCAGCTTATCGGAGCCGCTCGCACCGATAGGCCGCGAAACCACGGCTTTACCGGGAGCAGAAGCCTCCAAAAGCCCAGAAGCACCCAAGCCAGACGGGTGGACCGACGCCACCTTAGAAGCCTCTAAGGCGGCCGTCGAGGAGCGGTCCCCTGGGGACGTTACCCTTCACACGGCAACTCCCGAGGAAGTCGCGGTGGGAGAGGAGCCCTTGTCCCAGTGCTTTTCTTTGTCCTTTTTCTTGCGATGGCCTTCAGGGGAAGTTGACACCTGCCGAAGCTTTTTCAGTTCTTTCTCCATGCAGCTCATCTTCTTTTTGAGAATGTTGGCTTCCAGGGACTGCTGCCGCCTTCTCCGGGTGGCCGCGTTAAAACTAAGGCAGTGCTGGCACTTCTCTACTGAATGGTCGGGGCCAAGGCAAAAGAGGCACAGGGAATAGTCGTCCTTGTGTGGGAGTTCACACATTTCAGTCGCACCTGTTTTTGGTGCTTGAAGGGTGTAGAGGACGACATATACCGCTGAATACGTGACGTATAAGAAAAAAGCTAAAATACTCGGTAAAAAGACCAACGAAGGAACCTGACAAGCAAGGAAGTTTTCCATGAGGCGCTGGCATGAGCTAACGGCGGGAAAGAACTGGAAGGCGGGCGTGAGGGACCGCCCCTTTATATCGACGTCTCCTGATGCCAGTCACCTGACACGGAGGCGGTCCCTTGCCAGAGACTGCTAGCTAGAAATTCTTCTATGAGGTCCTGCCGCCTGCTGGCGTCAGTCCTATATGTAACTACCTACTGCAAGAGCACTCTCGGAGTAAGATCAGTAGTTCTAGGAGTGGTATATGTTGTTCATCCATACTTTCTGGCAGATCGCCTTTCCCTTTAAGGGTTGCCAGAACGTCTTCAAGCTGGCTCCTCCTACCCACCCGGGTGGTATAACCCTCGGTTCTGCCCCAGGAAGCCAGATCTTGCCCGCTGGAAGCAGAGGTGTGCGTTGAAGCCTGGGAGGTCAGGTGGGTCAGTGTGGATGAACAACATATACCACTCCTAGAACTACTGTTATAGGTGAGTAACATGTTTTTCTAGGATTGTGGATACGTTGTATCCACACTTTCTGGCAGACTCCCAGCAGTTCTCTGGGAGGAGGGAGGCTAGGCACACAGCCTACTCAGGGAAAAGAGACTGAAGAACTGAGGCCCCAAAACCACCATCCCGGCATGACTTGAGGTCAATGTGGTGATGGGACATGAAGGTGTGTGCTGACTTCCAGGTAACAGCCCTGCAGATTTCCTGGAAAGGGACGTCCCTAGAAGCAGCCACCAATGCAGCGGTATGGTGGGTGAAATGAGCCCTTAGCCTTACGGGAGGCTCCCTACCTGCCAACCTATAGCAGAGATCAATGCAGGAAGTGATCCGCCTGCCAATCGTCCGCTTGGCTGCTGGTCTGTCAGAAAAGGGCTTCAGCGTAGGTGACAAACAGCTGGCGAATCTCTCCCCAAACTTCTGCTGTACACTCTTTGTAGTAGGTGAGCGCTCATCTCAGGTCCAAAGTATGGAGCCCGGACTCGGCCTCTGAGGTGTGACTGGGGTAGAACACCAGCAGAGTCAACACCTGATTAAGGTGAAACTCCAACACCACCTTTGGAAAGAATTTCGGGTGGTGGCGCAGGACAACCTTGGCCCTGTGGAAGACCAGATAAGGAGACTCCACCGAGAGCACCTTGATCTCCCAAATCCTCCTGGCTGACGTAACTGCCACCAAGAAGGCATTCTTTCACGACAGGTGGGAGATATCGCACCTGTGCATCGGTTCAAATGGCTTGCCCATGAGCTTTGCCAAAACCAGCAGTAGATCCCACAGAGGTGGAGGTTCATGCACCGGAAGGGATATGTGATCTAGGCCCTTGAAAAAGTACTAGACTACCTTCTCCTGCCCCACGGACTGTTTACCAGCCTGCACCCGGTAAGTAGAGATGGCTGCCAGGTGCACCTTAAGGGTCATCGACCGAAGTCCCAGCTGGAAGAGGGACCACAGCTAGTCCAAAATGCTAGCCAACAGACAGAACAAGGGGTCCAACCCCTTGCCCTGACACCAAATGGAAAATCTCTTCCATTTGAAGGCATGGCATTTTCTGGTCGATTCCTTACAGGATGCCTCAACAACCGTGAAGATCTCGGAGAGACCCAAAGCCTGGAACTCTAGCTGCTCAGGAACAAGGCTATCACGTGCAGGGACTAAACGTCTGGATGGAGGACTAAAGGTCTGGATGGAGTACCTTCCCTTGATTAATGGAGAGCATGTCTGGGCGTGCTGGAAGACGCCTCGGGAGCCTGCAGCTGAGCCTGAGGAGATCTGGGTACCAGAACTGGCATGGCCAGTCTGGGGCTACCAGGATCACCTGCACCTTGTCCCTCCTAGTCTTGAGGAGCACCTTGTGGATCAAGGGAAATGGCAGGAAGGCATAGAAGAGGCCTGGGGTCCACAGCCTCGAGAAGGCATCCCCCTGCAGCAAGGCCTCCTCGGGGGGGGGGGCATGAAACAGCCTCAGCTTCTCGTTCTCCCAAGGGGGAGCAGGAGTACATATAGGAGGTCTCAGATGGAGGACCCCTCTGAGAAAGGTCTTAGAGACCTCCAGTTGAGCAAATGTCTTGTCTGCAAAGGGGACATGATAGGCCAAGATGGCTGCCATGTGGACTTTCAGAGAGGAATGACTGAGACCCAGGTCGAACAGATGGCATAGGTACTCCAGCAGAAGCCCCGCTGAGCAGGAAAAGGGTTCCACGTCCTTGAAGCGGCCCAGATAGTGAACCTTTTCCACTTCATGGGAGGTGGATTTAGTGGAGGGCTTTTCTAGCCCACCAAAATCTCCGTCACTTGAGGAGAAACCCCAAAACGGGATTGAGCGGAAGTCTGCAGGAGCCATGCATGCAGCTGAAGAGATCTGAGGCCTAGATGGACCAGGTCCCCTGATCCTAGGTCAGCAAACCTCGAGATAAGAGGAAGAGGAGGATCCTCTGAGTATTGTTGTAGAAGAGAGAACCAAACTTGCCTGGGCCAGAGCAGGCGATCAGAATCATTAGCTCCTTCTGAAGCTAGTTTCTGCCGACTCGTGGGATAAGTGGAATTGGGGAAAAGACCTAGACGAATCTGTCCTTCCAGTCTAGAGACGGAGTGTCGCTCCAAAAAGCGTCTAGCTCTAGAACGAGCAAGCAGAAGACGGGAAGTTTTGCGTTTAGAGGGGATGCGAACAGGTCAACCTGTGGTGTTCCTCAACGTCGGAAGATATTGTGAGTGATCCCCTGGTCCAGTTCCCACTCATGACCCAGAGCAGAAGAGCAACTTAGCTTGTCTGCCAGGGTGTTGACGACTCGCGGAACGTGAATTGCCGTGAGGTGAAGGTCGTGTTGTGTTGCCCAATCCCAAACCCTCATTGCCTCCCTGCAAAGAGGGTAGGACCGAGTCCCTCCCTGTTTGTTGATGTACCACACCACGCACATGTTGTCCGTCTGGATGGCTAGGTGGCCAGGAAGGATGTACTGGTGAAGGGCTTGGAGAGTGTACAACACTGCTCAAAGCTCGAGCACATTGATGTGGAGAGCTTGTTCTAGCTTGGACCAGGAGCCCTGGGTCAGATGAGGGCCTAGATGGGCTCCCCAACCTTCGCCTGAGGCATCTGTGGTTAGAGTCTGGGAGGGGGGAGGATAAAAGAAAGGAACCCCCTGAAACAGGTTCTCTCGAACCACCCACCATTGTAAGTCTCGAAGCATTAGTGAAGAGATCAGAACTGGGTGATCCAGGTCATCCACTAGCTGATCCCATTAAGAGCGTAGAGTCCACTGAGAAATCCTCATGTGGAGTCAAGTGTGAGGAACCGTCGGGATAGGAGCTGCCATGAGCCCGAGAAGGCGAAGGACCGACCTCGCAGAGACCGTCCTGCGGTCGGACAACAGGCTTATTTGGGTCTGGAGGGTGGACACCCTGTCCGGAGGCAGGAAGGCCTTGCCCATGGTCGTATCGAGAATCACCAAAATAAACTGTAGCCTCTGGGATGGGTCCAGATGAGACTTGGAATGGTTCATGGTAATACCCAGGCAGGCAAAAACCTGCTGGGTAAGGGAGAGGGAACGCAGGAGTTCCTCCCTGGACGAAGTCGCCAGGAGCCAATCGTCCAGGTACGGGAAAACCTGCACTCCCCTGGTACGCAGATGGGCCACCACCAATGCCAGGCATTTGGTAAATACTCGGGAGGCCAAGGATAGACCAAACAGGAGCACCTTGAACTGGTAGTGGTCCCCCTGGAATGCAAAACAAAGGTATTTGCGATGAGATGGGCGAATGGGAATGTGCAGTAAGCATCCTGCATATCCAGAGCACAAAGCCATTGACCCGGCCGGAGGAGGGGCAGAAAGCTCTGCAAGGAGAGCATCCTGAACCTTTTGTATTCTATGAAAAGATTTAGGGAACTGAGATCCAAAATTGGTCTGAGATCTCCTGTCTTCTTTGGGACCAGGAAGAAACAGGAATAATAACCTGTCCCTCGCAGATGAAGGGGGACGGGTTCTACTGCTTGTTTCAGCAAGAGAGATGAAATTTCCTCCTGGACCAAGAGAAGATGTTCCCGTGAATACGTCGACTTCTGTGGGGGATGGTTTCTGAAGAAACTCTAATCAGTGTCCTTCTGCGATGAGCTGGGGCACTTCAAGAATCTGTGGTTATCCTCTCCCATCCCGGAAGGTGGAGGAAAACCTCCCTCCTACCGGTTCCTCCGGGAGTCGGAGGCAGAGGGAGAGGAAAGGAGTCAGGTGGTGTGGGGCAGGCGCGCAGCTGAAGCTCCCGCTGCTTTTTGGGCAGGGGCTTAGCAGCTGTAGGAGAGCCCGGCGTTTTAATGACCCGCCTTCCCTGGGGTTTCGCCTTTGGCCGATTCCGTCTGCGAAAGGGACGGTGCTGCTGCTGATGGGGACGGTACATGGAATCAACTGACTTCAGTGCCATCCCCTTCTCTTGCAAATCGGGGATGATGTCCTTGACATTAACCCTGAAAAGCACCGACCCCTAGAAGGGTGCTTCCTGGATAGCAGATTGCACCTCCGAGACCAACCCTGACACACGGAGCCAAGCATGACGCCGTAGGCCTACAGTGAAAGCTGAACTCCGTCCAGCAGTGTCCACTGCATCGTATGTCGCACGTAGCATTTGTCAATTTGCCGAACGAGCAGAGTGGACAAGATCAGCCAACTCCTGTTTGACTTGGGGGTCAGGCAAGGAGTCCAGTTTGGCTTCCGCCTGAGTCAGAATGGCCTTCTGGTAGTCCCCCATATGGCCGACATAGTTCAAGGCCCTGATGCCCAGAATGGAGGAAGCATAAATCTTTCTCCCATACTGGTCCAGAAGGCGTGATTCCTTATCAGGTGGCGACGAGCTAAGATGTTTGGGGTTCGCCAACCGGCCGTGAGCAGCGCTAATCATGACCGAGTCGGCATGAGGGTGAAAATCCAGAAAATCAACACTCTCTGGAGCCTGATATAGCCTGTTCGACTTCCTAGGAAGTGGGGCTAAGGCCGACGGCTGTTTCCATATTGTGGTAACAAGGTCGGCGTGAGGCTCTAGCCAGGGTGGCACCAAGGTAGGAGCTGTCACGGGCAGATCCAGATGTTCAGCGAGTTTCAGACGCTGAGGATCTGGTTCCAGGGAGTGCCACTGATGAACCTCCCGGATTTTCCTAAACAACTCCGTAAAAGAAGGATCCTCCGGAGGAGTCTTTGGAGGAGTCCTTGGCCTGGGCTTCGACGGAGAGCACCGCTCGTCGTCTCTCTCGGAGCAACCGTCGGAAGAATCCGAGGAGTCCGAGGGTGAAGAGGAGGATGAAGAGGAAAAAGACTCCCTTTCCCGACCCGGGGGAGGAACGGACCCCTTGGGAAGTCCCCAGGGAAGCGTATCCTGCCCTTCTCTGGATCCAGACGGAAGAACCCTGGAATCCAGAAGTGGTGAGGGAGCGTGCTGCCTCAGACGTACGAGAACCTGGGACGGCACAGTCATCAGAAGGCGGCTCTCAATCTCTTTGGTGAGCTGAGCCTTGGCCTCAGCCCACCAGAGGAGGCCAGAGTCTCCTGCAGGTCCACCGCGGTCACAGAGGCGGTGGAGGAGGAGGAAGGATAAGGATACGGGCTGTAACCACATGGACGTGGTGATCAAACCCGGCTATGGTAGCCCGCGTCGGGTACTGTGGCACTGAGTACTGCTGGCATCAGGAAGCGCCAGGCCGGGTACTGTGGCACCGGATACTGCAGTCCCGATACGCCGCGCCGGATAAGATGGAGAGGTGGCCTGGGAGCTGGGGAGCTGCTGAGCAGACGGCCCGGCCGTGGCCTCATGGGCAGGTCCATAGTGGAGGGCCCAGAGGGCGGAGGGCCCGATGGGAGCGGGATATCTCCCGGAGTTGGTAAGGCCAGCATCAGGGCCGATGTCGGATGCACTGGCGTCGAAGGTACCAACGTTGGAGGGGCCAGCGTCCGGGGAGCCGATGTCAGGTCCGGCACACCAGGTGGCAGAAGGACTGACGGAGGCGGAAGATCCCCAGCTTCACCCAGGGATGGAGGGGGAAAAATCCCCGGGGTCGAGTTGGGGGGACTCCGGTTCCCCAGACGGCAGTGAATGCTGCGGGGAACTGGGTACGACGGATGTGGGGGTCCGCTGTTGGTTCCTTCGCCAGCCGGACGACCCGACGTGTGGCTTAGGGGCGAGCTCCCGGTGGGCGCCGGAGGAGCCGGTGTCCGACTTATGAGAGCCATCACCGGAGGAGGGCCAAGTAGAATGATCAGCCTGATCAGGTGGAGTGGAGGCCGCTCGTCGCCCCCAAAGGGCGGACGCTTACATTGGCCCCCTCCGGCGGATCGCCGGAGGAGCTGACGCCCGGCTTACCAGAGTCGCCCCACAGTGGTAGCCGAAGCCCGCGGTCTAACCAAGGCGAAGGCCTCCAACTGCCCGGAGGCGCCGCAAGGCCCAAGTGCGAAGCAGACAGGCAGGCCAACCCCGGAAACCCTCTGAGGCGGCGTGCCGAGGAGCGATCCCCTGGAGGGGATGTTACCTACGTCCCAGCGACTCCCGAGGGAGACGCGGTGGAGTAGCCCTTGTCCCGGTGCCTCTCCTTCTTCTTTCGATGGCCTTCGGGGAAGTGGACGCCTGCCTCAGTTTTTTGAGCTCCTTCTCCATTGAACTCATTTCTTCTTCAGAATATGGGCTTCCAGGGATTGCTGCCACCTTTTCCGAGTAGCCGTGTTGAAATTGAGGCAGTACTGGCACTTCTCGACCGGGTGATGGGACCTAGGCAGAACAGGCACAAGGTGGCCGTCCCAGCGTGTGGTTAGGCGCCGCACTAATCCACTTATTCTTGTGCTCGGAGGGTGAGGCCTATATACAATCGATGACTGTACAAGCAGTTATTTTCGTAAAAACCCACTAAGTAGGGCTGACAAAACACAAACTTTTCCACGAGAGCTGCAGGCTAGCGGCAGGAAAGAACTGGAAGGTGAGTCCGGGACCGCCCTATATACCGGCGTCTCTGGCCCGGTCACCTGACGTGGGGGCAGTCCCTCGCCAGGGACTGCTACCTAGAAATTTTTCCGTGGGGTCCTGCCGCATGCCTGCATCAGTCCGATATGTAATTACCAACTGCAAGAGCCTCTCTAAGTAAGATCTATTGTTATGGTAAGTTCTTATGAAACTGCACTATTTTACTTTGAGGGTATCTCTTGCAGCAGGCCATCCACGGTAGGGCTGAGTCCCAAGCAATTCTCGTAGTGCAGGCAGGGTGGGAGGTTGGCAGGTAAAGATATCTGCCTAAGAGAGAAGGCATTGGAGAACCGCTAGGCCAAAACTGGCATGTCTTCTAGAGTCAATGTCCAGACTGTAGTGCTTGGTAAAAGTGTGAACAGTACTCCAGGAGGCCGTAGCACAAATGTCAGCAGTGGATACATTACAAAAACAAGCTACTGATATGGCCATGTCCCATGTGGAATGGCCCTTGCCAGCACCAGGATGTTCCTTATCATACGTCTGGTAGCAGTAAACAATACAATTTGCTAACCACTTAGACAAACACTGTTTGGAGACTGGGGAGCCCTCTCTCCCAGGGGTAAACAAAACAAACAACTGACTGGACTTACGAGAGTCCTTAGTCCGCTGTGTATAGTATCTCAGAATTCTGTGTACATCCAAGGTATGGAGCAATGCCTCCCCCTGACTGGAATGCTCTGGAAAATAAACTGGCAGGTGGATGGACTGATTCAAAGTGAACTCTGACACCACCTTAGGAAGAAACTTAGGACTGGTATGCAAAGTCGCCCGGTCTCCGTAGAAAACTAAATAAGGCTCCTTATGCATGAGGGCCTGAAGCTCTGAAATACTTCAATCAGAAATAATGGCAACCAAAAACATTTTCCACGGCAGAAAATGTAGCTCACAAGACGCGGACGGGTCAAAGGGAGGCAACGTAAGCTTTTCTAACACAAAACTAAGGTCCCAAGGCAGGAAAGGATCCCAAATTGGGGGTTTCAAGTGCAAAATTCCCCACAGAAAAGTGCGAGACGCATCAAGCTGGGCCATTGTGCACCTGTCCACAGGTACATGGCAGGCAGAGATGGCAGAAAGATGTACCTTAATAGAGGAATATCTTAAACCCAAGTCCAAGAGCGACAGGAGGTACTCCAGGACTTGACCCACCGAGCAGGTGAAGGGATCCAACTAGCGCAAAGCAGCCCATAGAGCAAAGCATTTCCATTTCATGAAATAGGTGGCCTGGGTGGAGGGCTTCCCAGCCGCCACCAACACGTCAGCCACCCTGGGGGAAAAAGGTTAGAACTGATTGGAGTGGTGAAGGAAAGAGGAACAGTGTATCATTTACATAGATACATAGACAGTGTCGGCAGATAAGGGCCTATGACCCACCCAGTCTGCCCATTTGACCTTGTAAGTTCAGTTTATGTTTTCATAGAAGTCTGTTGCCCCTTACCCCTGACCTCCAGAATTCCTTTATGTCTATCCCATGCATTCTTAAATCCCGTGATTGTTTCAGCCCCCACCACTTCCTCTGGCAGGGTGTTCCACTTGTCCACCACCCGTTCTGTGAAGAAATTCTTCCCACGTTTCCTCTGAATTGTCCTCCTCCAACTTCATCCCATGCCTCTAGTCCTGGAACATCTTTTCACTTAAAAATAGTGTATTCCTGCACCCTGTTCCTCCCTGTAAGATACCTGTATGTCTCTATCATATCCCTCTCTCCTCCTCTTCTCCAGGGAGTACATGTTCAGTTCCTTCAACCTGTCTTCATAGGACTTGTGATGCAATCCATGCACCATCTTTGTTGCCCTCCTCTGAACCTTCTCTACCCTATGTCCTTACGTAGGTATGGTCTCCAGAACTGTACACTGTACTCCAGGTGGGGCCTCACTAGTGTCTTGTATAGTGGAATTATGACCTCCCTTTTCCTGCTGGTGATGCCCCTGCCTATACATCCCAGCATCCTATTTGCTTTACCTGCTGCCTTGTCACACTGTTTCCCTACCTTGAGGTCATCAGAGATGATAACCCCAAGATCCCTTTCCTGCTTGGTGCATGCTATATCCTCACCCCCCAACTGATATATTGTACCAGGGTTTTGTGCCCCATATGCATTATCTTGCACTTCTTTGCATTAATTTCAACTGCCAAACCCCTGACCATTCTTCAAGTTTCTGCAGGTCCTTCTCATTCTCTCTACACCCTCTGGTGTGTCTACTCTGTTACAGAGCTTTTGTGTCATCAGCGAACAGTGAAATTCTCCTTCTAGGTTCCTGCGCAATGTCACTGATGAAGATCTTGAATAGGACCGTCCAGCACTGATCCCTGTGGTACCCCCACTGGTCACTCTTCCCTCTGTGGAGTGACAGCCATTTACCACCACCCTCTTAGAAACATAGAAGTTGACGGCAGATAAGGACCGCAAGGCCCATCCAGTCTGCCCATTTCTTTTCTACCTTATAAATGTGCCATCGGCCTTTGCTCTGTCAGTGGCCTATCTATTCATAGTCATTTGTATTGCTCCCTTATGCCTATCCCATGCCTGTTTGAAGCCCTTTACTGTATTCACAGCCACCACTTCTTGTGGTAAGCCATTCCACGCATCCACCACCCTTTCTGTGAAAAAGAATTTCCTCCCATTCCCCCTTAATCGGCCCCCCTCTAATCTCATGCTGTGTCCTCTTGTCCTGCTATTTTTCTTATATTTAACCATGTTAGACTCTTTCACCTTGTTAATGCCCTTAAGGTGTTTGAATGCCTCGATCATATCACCTCTCTCCCTCCTTTGCTCAAGGGTATACATATTGAGCTCTGTTAATCTGCCCTCATATGTCTTCTGATGAAGTCCCTGCACCATTTTGTTTGCCCTTCTCTGGACTGCCTCAATTTGGTTAATGTCCTTGTGAAAGTGTGGCCTCCAATACTGCACGCAGTACTCCAGATAGGGCCTAACCAGTGTCTTGTAAAGAGGGATTATTACCTCCCTCTTACAACTTGTGATACTACTACTAATACACCCTAACAACCCCCTAGCCTTACCTACTGCTTTAGAGGTCTGCTTGGATGATTTCAGGTCATCAGTGATGATGATGCCCAAGTCTCTTTCTTCCTTTGTGACTGCTAGCAACTCCTCCCAGCCTATAGGTGGCTTCAGGGTTTCTCTTCCTATGTGCATGATTTTGCACTTCTTTGCATTAAATCCCAGTTGCCACTCTTCCAACCATTTTGCTAGTTTATCCAGATCTCTTCTCATTCTGCCCACCCCATCTGGATCATCTACTCTGTTGCAGATCTTGGTGTCATCTGCAAACAGACAAACTACCCTCTAGTCCATCTGCAAGGTCACTAATGAAGATGTTGAAGAGGACTGGCCCCAGGACTGATCCCTGAGGTACCCCCTTGTGAACTGCATCTCTTCTGACTGTATACCATTTACCACCACTCTGTTTTCTGCCCGTCAACCAGTTTGCCACCCAGTTGACCAACTTCTGACCCACCCCGAGCCTACCCAGCTTATTTATCAATCTTCTATGTGGAACAGTGTCAAAAACTTTGCTGAAGTCAAGGTAGGCGACATCAACTGCTCCCCCTTGGTCCACCACTCTGGTTACGCAGTCAAAGAAATCTATGAGATTAGTTTGACAGGACCTTCCTTTTGTAAACCCATGCTGTCTTGGATCCTGTGCCCCTATGGATTCCAGGTGTTGCACTATCCTTTCCTTAAGGAGTGCCTCCATAATCTTGCCCACTACTGAGGTAAGACTGACTGGTCTGTAGTTCCCCCTCCTCCCTGCTACCACTCTTGTGGAGCGGGATCACATGAGCCCTTCTCCAGTCTTCTGGGACCTCTCCTGTGCTCAGAGACTCACTAAACAGTTCTGCTAATGGCTCTGCTAGTTCCACCCTTAGCTCCTTAAGTACCCTGGGATGTATGCCATCAGTTCCCATTGCCTTATCCACCCTGAGCTTGTGAAGCTCTTGTAGGACCCTTTCTTTTGTGAAGGGAGTAGTGCTCACCTCCCTCCCCGTGTCCATGATGCTAAGCTGTGGGCCTGCCCTACCTTCTCTTCAGTAAATACTGAGCAAAAGTATCTATTTGGGATAGATGCCTTTACAGGGTCCTCCTCCTCACATGCTCCCTTTTCTCCATTAAGCTTAGCAATAGCCCCTCTGGACTTTCTCCTTTTACTGTTCGTACTAGTGTTTCCTCAGTTTGGGACTTTGCCTGCCTTACTGCCTTCCCTGCTTCCCTTAGGGCAGTTTGGTATGCCTCCCTATCTTCATCCCGCTGTGTTCCTCTATATTTCCTGAAGGCCAGCCTTTTGGCTCTGACATTTTCTGCTACTGTATTTGAGAACCAAAGTGGTTTCCTTCTTCTTTTGCACTTCCTTTTCTGTCTAACACAATGGGATGTTGCTTCAAGTATTGCATCCTTAATGCTTGCTCACTTTGCCTATACCCCCTCACCTGTGTTTCATTTTGCCAGGGCTAACTTAACTCTGTTGGCCATCTTATCAAAGTCAGCTCCTCTGAAGTCCCATATTTTTGCCTTGGAATGGGATGATTTAGATGTAGTAGCCAAATTGAACCATACTATGTGATGGTCACTGGCCCCCAGGTGACCTTCTACCTGGAGATGTGTCCTCTGTGTCCTGCCACCCAGCCAGTTACCTACCCACCACACTACTGTCCTGCCCACACCCATATTCCCCAGTTTGTGTAATAGTCTTCTATGTGGCACAGTGTCAAAGGCCTTGCTGAAGTCCAGATAGGCCATGTCCACTGCCCTCCCCGATCCACCTCCCTAGTCACCCAGTCAAAAAATTCAACGAGGTTGGTCTGACATGACCTTCCCCTGGTGAAACCATGCTGCCTTGTGTCCTATAGTCCATTGACAACCAGATGTTCCACCAATCTCTCCTTCAGTAGTGCTTCCATGATCTTCCCCCCTACCGAAGTGAGGCTGGCTAGTCTGTAGTTCCCTGCTTCCTCTTTGTTCCCACTTTTGTATAATGGGACTACATCTGCTGTCCTCCAGTCTTTGGGTACCTCCCGTTTCCAGTGATCGGCTAAACAGGATAGCCAGAGGTTCAGCCACCACCTCTCTTAGTTCTTTAAGGACCCTGGTGTGCACCCCATCTGACTCCATTGCTTTATCAACTCTTATTACTTCCAGTTCTTTCAGGACCCTTTCTCGTGTAAAGGGACTTGTGTCCATTTCTGCACCATTCTCACCACTTGTACTCCCTTCAGACCCATTACCCTCCTCTTCCTCAGTAAAGACTGAGCAGAAATACCTGTTCAATATGTCAGCTTTACTGTTGTCATCCTCCACGCGCCCCATCCTCCCCTCTCAGTCTCACTATCCCTCCTTTGTCCTTCTTTTTCACTTATGTATCTGTAAAAGGTTTTGTCCCTCTACCCACTGATTTTGCAATGTGTTCTTCTGTCTGAGCTTTGGCTTCCCTTACTGACCTCCCTGCCTCCCTTGCTTCTCCTGGTACTTCTCCTATCCTTCTGCCTGTGTCTTTTTGTATTGCCTGAATGCAATCTTTTTGGCTTTCACTTTCTTTGCTACCTCTTTGGAAACCATAATGGTCTCCTCTTCCTTTTCCTCTTGCTAACCTGTTTAATGCATAATTTGTTGTTCTTATAATTCCCATTTTAAATACTCTGTTCCTCAACCCGATTCTGTCCCATTCCCCTTAATGCCTCTTTCAAGTATCTCCCATTTTCCCAAAGTCTGCCCCTAAAATCCAGGATACGTGTTTTTGTGTGGTTTGGTTCTGCTCTTTCTGTGATTTCAAACCACAATGACTGGTGGTCACTGCTCCCCAGGTGCTCCCCCACTGTTACCCCCATCACACTGTCCCTGTTTTTGAGCACAAGGTCCAGTATTGCTTTCTGCCGAGTTGGTTCCATGACCAGTTGCTTGAGGAAGGCACCCTGAAGGGAGTCCAGGATAAATCTGCTCCTAGTTGATGCTGCTGCTGGGATGCTCCAGTCCACGTCTGGAATATTGAAGTCTCCAACCAGTACTACCTCACCCTTGTCTGCCATCCTTCGGATGGCTAGCATCAGCTCCCTGTTTCTTCCTCCTGGGCTGGTGGTCTATAGACCACACCTGTGTGGATGGCTGTCCCCATTTTCCTTTCCAGCTTAACCCATAGTATCTCTCCCCCATTTTGTTCCTCCTGGATCTCTGTGGCCCTTATGTCATTTTTCACATACAGTGCCACTCCTCCTCCTTCCTGCCTGTCTGTCTCTTCTGAATATGTTGTAGCCAGGTAGGCCATCTTCCAGTCGTGGTTATCATTACACCAGGTTTCAGTGATGGCCACAATGTCCAGGTCTGACTGCACCATGACAGCCTCCAGATCTTCCATCTTGTTGCTAAGGCTCCTGGCATTTGCACATATGGCTTTCCATGATTTGACCTCCCTAGATTGTTTCGCTGTTCTACTCCAGCCCCTTCCTTGGTTGTCCTTTATCCCTGGTTCTCCTTGCTGTCTGCCCTTCTGCTGAATTTTGCCCCTTTTCTGCTTATCCACCTCTTGGGCACTAATCTCCATCTTTTGCACACTGCTTTGCAGAGATAGCCACTCCTCTTGTTCATTGGTTCCATTGCTAGCTGTGGGGGTGAGAAAGTAGGTACCCTCCTTGCTGGCCTGCCACCCCTTTGCTAGTTTAAATGCTTCATGTAGTATTTAAACTTATCATTGAGTGATTGGATTCCCTCCAGGATGGATGCAGGCTGTCAGGCTTGAACAAACCTCCATTCCTCCAGGTGGGTCCCAGTCACCAATGAATCAAACCCTTCCTCACAGCACCAGTTCTTCAACCATGAGTTAAAGTTCCTGTGCATGCACTCCTATGCTCTCCCTTGCCTCTCACAGGTAGTACTTCTGAGAAAGTGACAGAAGTAGCTACTTGCTTGAGACCCCTCCCCAATTTCCTAAACTCTTCCTGAACTTCCTTTGGCTTCCCATTTGCCAGGTCATTAGTACCTAGGTGGATAATGACATCCAGCTCACCCTCCTGTCTTGCCTTCCCAGTGATCCCCAGGATCTTCCTTCCATCCTTTGGCACCTGGTAGGCACCTCACCTCCCTGTCCTCCCCCTCCTGTGTTCCTAGCTGGATCCCTCTTATGATGGAGCCCCCCCCCCCCAGGATTCGCTTCCTCCTCCTCTGGGGTCCACTGCTTTCCCCGCTGAGGCCACCTCCTTGGCTAACCTCCACATCCTTTCCTTCCACTTTTCTGGGTACCTCTATTTGGTTGTCCCCGTTTGCCAGTGTGGCATATGAGTTCTTGAGTGGAATAGGATCTGGGATGTGCCTCTGCCTGACTGCTCTAACCCTCCCTGAGCCCACTGTCATCCAAGTGCTCCTTGTTCTCGGCATTATTTGAGGCAGTTGTGTTGGACTGGGTGGTCTCTGGATAGGGGTGATGGTACTCCTGACCCAGTTTACTTCCACTCTGAGTCTGGCTACCTCATCCTGCAGTCCAGAGAGATGCATGCGGATAGGGCAGCACTTCAGTGCCCAGAAGGTCTGCCTGAATATGGCTGCCCCACAGCCACTGCATTGCACCACTCCCCACATTATATTGCAATTATACTGCTATTCCACTACTTGTCTGCTACTGAAGCTCTCCTAGTTCCCTTTTTATTAATTTACTGTCCTGCCACTGATCCTCAGATAATTTTCTTAAAAAAAAAAAAAAACAATAAATAAATAAATGAGTCGAAACACTTGTGCTGAGGGTGGGCTTCTTCCCCCTTATGCCCCTCCTACTTCACACCCCTTACTATACCTTGTGTTTAGCTCCTGTCAATCAGATTTAACAGGGCATATAATTAAGAGTTGGGGGAAGGGAAGGGGGGGAGCGAAAATTTGCAGCAATTAAAGACAGTACAGAAATACACCACCACTACATTTTAAATTTTCAACAGCTCAACAACAATTCTAAGTAAAGACAACAAAGAAAGTACAGTGTCACTAAAAGCTCACAATCTAAGTTTAAAAGAAAAATAGCAATTACCAGTTACTCTAAAGCACTGAATTGAATATATTTCTTTCCTTCCCCTTCTGGCTTCTTCTGAGAAAATAAAACTCACTTGCTACCTCAACTCTGACTAAGCCCCACCTCCAGTTATCACGTAGCTGAAGTCAGAGGCCAGACAATTAACACCCCTCACCCAACTACAGAGCAGTCAGACAAGCCAAGATAAAATTTGCAGCAATTAAAGACAGTACAGAAATACACCACCACTACGTTTTAAATTTTCAACAGCCCAAAAACAATTCTAAGTAAAGACAATAATGAAAGTACAGTATCACTAAAAGCCCACAATCTAAGTTTAAAAGAAAAAATAGCAATTACCAGTTACTCTAAAGCACTGAATTGAATATGTTTCCTTCCTTCCCCTTCTGGCTTCTTCTGAGAAAATAAAACTCACTTGCTACCTCAACTCTGACTAAGCCCCACCTCCAGTTATCACGTAGCTGAAGTCAGAGGCCAGACAATTAACACCCCTCACCCAACTACAGAGCAGTCAGACAAGCCAAGATAAAATTTGCAGCAATTAAAGACAGTACAGAAATACACCACCACTACGTTTTAAATTTTCAACAGCCCAAAAACAATTCTAAGTAAAGACAACAATGAAAGTACAGTATCACTAAAAGCCCACAATCTAAGTTTAAAAGAAAAATAGCAATTACCAGTTACTCTAAAGCACTGAATTGAATATGTTTCCTTCCTTCCCCTTCTGGCTTCTTCTGAGAAAATAAAACTCACTTGCTACCTCAACTCTGACTAAGCCCCACCTCCAGTTATCACGTAGCTGAAGTCAGAGGCCAGACAATTAACACCCCTCACCCAACTACAGGGCAGTCAGACAAGCCAAGATAAAATTTGCAGCAATTAAAGACAGTACAGAAATACACCACCACTACGTTTTAAATTTTCAACAGCCCAAAAACAATTCTAAGTAAAGACAACAATGAAAGTACAGTGTCACTAAAAGCCCACAATCTAAGTTTAAAAGAAAAATAGCAATTACCAGTTACTCTAAAGCACTGAATTGAATATGTTTCCTTCCTTCCCTTCTGGCTTCTTCTGAGAAAATAAAACTCACTTGCTACCTCAACTCTGACTAAGCCCCACCTCCAGTTATCACGTAGCTGAGGTCAGAGGCCAGACAATTAACACCCCTCACCCAACTACAGGGCAGTCAGACAAGCCAAGATAAAATTTGCAGCAATTAAAGACAGTACAGAACAGTACACTATTGGTAGCCTAGTAGACTGCCTTACACAGGACCTGAAGTGTCTTTTACTGTCATGTTAAGCCAAACCAACATCAGGGATGCTGAAGTGAAGCTGTCAATTTTCATAATCGCTCACCCTTAAGAACAAGTTCTTGCAGCTCATTTAACATATCAGAGCAGCAAAGCAGAACAGCAGACTAGTACAAATTTAGTTTAATTACAAGCGGTGCCCAATTTTAAGTTTTCTTTTAGATTTAGATTTTTAGATTTAGTATTTTGGGACTAACTTAGTAAGTCAGGGACTTGGAGTGAGGTAGCAAGCATAGCTGTGTACGTCTTCGTTGATAGCCAGACCATACTCAAGTTTACACAACGGCTTTGGAGGTCAGTCTCCCTAAGGTGAGCACCATGCTACAATAATTATTCTAGCAGCAGTAGGCTTTTCTACCACTAGACCTTCTCCAGAACTTGCCCCTGGGTCTGTCTGCCATACTTATAAGCTGTGTGGGGCTTCTTAACAAAGGAGTATCAACAGCCGCTGACTTGATGAGTCACAGAGGCAGGAGGTTACTGCAGCAGGAAGTGGTAGAGAAATCACCAGATCACTGAAGTGGCCAAGGAACTACTGACAGAGGTGGACGACCCTTCTACCCCATCTGGAAGATCATCGTTCTGTTTTTTTAGCTTGGATCAAGAATAATGACTTTCGAGCAGGCTGGAGTATAGCCATGGAAAAGTATAAAAGGATCAGTGGGGCCGACCTACAAAAGGTGTTTGCGGGCTGCCCGGTCTCGTAGGTCTGGCTGGCTGGATCAGCCACAGGCTTATCGGAGGGTGGTCTGGAGTGCTGGTTCTGCTAAGAGGCTTAGGAGTGCAACCGGAGGGTCACCTGTCTCAGTTATCTGCAGGATCTGGCCTAGGGGGGTCCAGATAAGCCTGGGGGGGAGAGGCCCCACTAGAAGAGGAACAGACCAGCTGAATACTAGGGTTAAGAACCGCAATGTGACCAAGAAGCCACTGGAAAATCAAGGCACCGAATGGACCTCCATTAGAACTACTCTGGTCTATTGATATTTTTTCCCTTTGAGAAGGTTGGCAGTGATACCCGGGTGGGAACTACTGCGCTGTGTTGTAAACAGTTCTGACTTACTTGTTGCAAGACTCATTTTAATTTTAAACCTGGAAGCATTTTCAGCAGGTGAGAGTTGGGCCTGCTAGGAACTTGTACTGGACAACTGCCACAGAGGTGGGGGCTCTGTGGAACTCTTAGACTTCCACTTGGACATTATTTTAAAATACACTGTTAAAAAATTCTAATCTCTGTTGCTGCTTAAGCTCTAGTTTTGGGGTATATTATCTGGATAGGAGAGTGGGGAGGTTTGGATTGGGAGTGTGGCTGTGTGTGTATGTGAGTGAGAGTCAGGTAGCAAAAGATCTGTGTTTGGTTAGTGTATGATTGTAGGGGGTTGGGTGTTTGGCATAAGGTAAACTGTACGTGTGTGTGGACGGATTTTTGAGGAAGGGGATAGTTGGTGGGGTGTAGGGTTTGATCTCTTGATTGGTTTTGTATTGTATGCATCTGATTGTGTATTTATTAGTTGTGGGATTGACTGGGTAGTGGATTAGTATCTAGTGGCATCTCGAGTGTGAACATCATGTGTCTGGGAGAACAAGGTGGATTGGGGCAGGCCAGGATACTGTATGGGGCATCCCTGCTATGTGATCTGCGGCCCTTTCTTGACCTCCCTGTTTCTACCACCACAGCACGCCGGTGTCAGGAGGTTGGATCGTGAGGTGCCACATTGATCGTTCCTGGCAGGGTGCCCTGTGCACCTCAGAAGGGGGCAGGATCGAGGTTGTTGAGTGCAGGAGGCACCCTGAGTGCTGTCGAACCATGGAGAGAGGCAACACATATTTGGTTCCGGTGCCTAGGGTTCCTGTCAGACCGAGTGGGCAGGTGACTAAGAGGACTACACTGTCCACCAATCCCGAGGGCAGTGTTGTGCAATGCCAGGTCGATCAGGAACAAGACCGCTGTTATCTCTACAGATCTGCCCCTCACAAGGCGTACTTCCCAGTGGTAGTGTGGTGTTTTCCCTCAGCCGACTCCACCTCACCCTCCAACGGCCAGCAAAGATTCAGATCTGCCCCTGACCAGGCATGCTTCCCAGCAGCAGTGTGGTGCTTTTCCTTGACTGCCCCCGCCTCACCCTCCAACCGCCAGCAAAGGTTCAGGTACAGTCCCTACTGCTAGCACCATTCCATTTGAGTTTAGGCACCAGCAAGCTGACTGGACGGTTCCCCTCAGCTCCTCCACTGGATTGACTGCCCTGAATTCAGCTCCAGCTCAGCTCTTAGAGAGATCGGGAAATAGAAAAATGTTTGCCCACCCCCGTCACTCTTTAAATACAGTAATCCGAACTTGCAACTCCTCCCAAGTCTATAATTCTTGTCCAATTGGCTCAACTCTGCTCCCTGCCACTTAGTGCTTTTTCACTCTGTCTCCTAATGGGCTGCACCTAGTACACTATACCTTGCCCCTACTTAGCTCTGCAAATACCCGCTGCACCTCTTCTGCCCTGTCCACCCTCCATATACTCCTCCTCATCATCAGTCTTAGTATATCTCTCCTCTCCACTTTTTAGTGACTTCAGCATACTAGCCACTGCCAGTAACTAACTTACTCTCCACCCAAAGTAATTCATATATTTTTCATTCCGTTCGACACCCACTACCCTCCCCCACCTTGCTATCTCTCTATCTGAATAAACTCTCTCACCTCCTCAATCCACTGTCTAATTTTCCTCCCCTTGCATGTCACCTGCCATGTTCCCCCTCTGCCTTACCCTCTTCTCCCTTTTTACCGTCATCTCTCCCCCCTTCCTCACTGCCATCACCTCCGCCCACTCCCGCCCTCTGCTATCCCTCCTTCTCCCCCACCCTGACATTCTCCTGTCAGTATCCCCTATTACACTACCTCTGGCGTC
This sequence comes from Neoceratodus forsteri, assembly GCA_016271365.2. Taxonomy (NCBI): domain Eukaryota; kingdom Metazoa; phylum Chordata; order Ceratodontiformes; family Ceratodontidae; genus Neoceratodus; species Neoceratodus forsteri. The sequence goes on from CM057451.1 coordinate 186,982,280, forward strand.
CTGCAGCATGCATTCTCCCTCGAACTGAGTCCCACTTGGCCCTCCTATGCACCCTTAATTTCCACTCTGGTACCGATACCACTAAGACCAACCCAGACACCTGTCGCTCACGTCCGCCATCCAAAAAGTGACTGGTCATCCTTACCATTTGCTTATGTAATCCCGGGTCGTACCTGACAATAGGCAGCTATGCTGTCTAGTATACCTACCTGGTTAACAAAAACTAAATAAATAAATACATTCCTGCTTATCATAGCAGGACACATAGGGTCAAACCCCGGTCCCCCCTGCTTCTCTTCTCCTGAATTGCCCAAAGGACTTAGCCTCCTGCACCTTAACATCAGAAACCTTTTCCCCAAAGTTGTCCTTCTACAGCCACTCATGCTACACCTTAAACCCTCTATCCTCATCATATCTGAATCATGGCTCAACTCTAAAATTCCTGATTCCGCTATCTCCATCCCTGGTTACTCCCTCATCCATCAGGACCATAAGACTCGGGGTGGGGGAGTTGCCATGTACATAGCCACAAATATCATATTTATCTCCCCCTCTGCCTATGAACTTCTACTGGTAAAAAATTCCCTCCCTTTCTCCCTTCCTATCTTTGTAGGTGGTTCATACTGCTGCTCTAACCTCTCGGCCTCCTCACTGTCCTCCGTCACTGATCTCCTCTCCTCTCCTCTACTCCATCTCCACCCTTGCTAGCCCTGGTAAGCTTTTTCTCCTAGGGGATTTCAACATTAATTTGTTGCCCAGTCCTCATTCCAAAGTCTGCACCCATGTCTCCTCACTTAACCTGAAACAACTTATTGTAGACCCTACACGCCGCAACCACAAGTCAGGTAAGCACACACTACTTGACTGGATACTGACCTCGCACCCACACTGTGTTGTATATTCTGGTTTACTCCCAGATGCACTCAGCGAACACCACATGGTCTTCTGTGTGCAGCAAATCCACCGTACCAAGTCCCCTCCTGTTATCCTCAACTTTCGCTCTTTCCACTCCCTGGACCTCTCCTCCCTCCACTACAACCTATCCAATATTAACTGGTCCCCAATCACTTCTTCCACATCTGTCAATGCTGCACTTGAGCTACTTCAGCTCACAGTTCCTTAATGTTTGGGACCAGCATGCTCCGTTTAGAAACGCAAGGGTCCGAGACAACTATCTCCCCTGGGTCTCTGCTGAGCTTATCTCATGTCAAAGGGCTAGTGACCAAGCCCGGGCCGCGTTCAAAACTTCAGGCAACCCACAACACCATCAACGATACCGCACACTCCGCAACACATTTACCAGCGCCATTCACTTCGCCAAGGCATAATACTTCCAAGCCTTCTTCCATGAAAATATCAACAATCTGTCCAAATTCTGGAAGGTTATCCATGCCCTTTTCTCCCCCCCGCCCACTACCCCTCCCCTGTCCTAAAAGCTGGTGCCCGTACTTTAATTGACCCCCTATCCGTGGCTTCTGAATTCAACAACTATTTCAATTCCTGCGCCTCCTCCCTCCTAGCCTCTCTTTTCCCCTACTGACTCTGGTGCTCCGACTAGTCCCACCTTCCCCTTCCCACATGCTCAAACTCCCCCCACCTCGTGCTTTTCCTTTAAGCCGGTACTCCCTGAGGACACCCTGCACGTGCTGTTAACCTTGAACCCTAGCAAGGGCAATAGCCCTGATGGCCTCAACCCCAAGTTACTCCACCTTTCAGCTTACTCCATTGCCCCATCTATTGAACCTCTCTTTCATACGCACATCTATACCTGACGTCTGGAAGTCTGCTACTGTAATCCCTCTGCCTAAAGGTGGGTACCCCTCTAACCCTGGCAACTTCCGCCCCATCTCTCTTCTCCCCACTCTGGCCAAGCTCCAAGAGCACATGGCTCTGGAACAACTCTCCTGTTTTCTCGACTCCTCCTCCTTTTTCACCCCTTTCCAGTCTGGTTTCCATAAAGGCCACTTCACCACCACCTCCCTCCTTCGGCTCACTGACTCCATTCTCACAGGCATGGATCAGGGACACATCACCTCTGCCATCTTTGTCGACCTGGCAAAAGCCTTCAACACTGTCTCCCATTCCATCCTCCTGAGCAAACTAACCACGGCTGGCCTCTCTGAATCCGCTACAAACTGGTTCCGGTCCTACCTCATAGGCCATTCCCAGTCTGTCAAACTTGGTAGCTCCACCTCCCCTCCCAATCAACACAGGTGTTCCCAAGGTTCAGCATTTGGGCTCATACTATTCTTCATTTTCCTGAATGATCTCCCTTCTGCCTGCACTTCATCATGTATACACATGTATGCAGATGACACCGCACTATTGTCATCCAGGAACTCCCCCTCAGAAGTAGCGTCAAACCTGCAGCAGGACTTTAACAATGTCCAGCTCTGGCTTTCCATCAACCAGCTCTCAATGAACATCAATAAAATGGTCTCAGATCAGCTAGTCGGTGCAGCGGTTGGATTTCTGCTTGTGATGCCGGCAACCCGGGTTCGGGAACGGACTCGGGTCGCTGGAGAGCCGGCCGGGGAGTAGTAGGCTTTGAGCTCCCTGTGACCGCCCGCCTCCGGGGAGTGAGGACGCCGCTCGCTGTCTGCTACCCCGCGGCCGGAGAGCAACAGCTTAAGCGAACCCCACTGTACAAAGGGAGTGGTGAACGTCGGCTTGGCCCAGAAGTTCATGGCACACCATGCCCCCCAGGGAGAAAAGAGGAAATCCTGGCCTTCTGGTCTGCCGGATGATGGCTGCCAGCTCCTGCCGACTCAAGATGCCCTGACGCCTCGGAATCCACCTCAGCAGCGCCCGGGGACTGACTGCCTAGTGCGCTGGCTGCCCCTCCTGGCGCCTTCCCTCGAGGAGAGGACTCACCCGGCAAAGGACACACCGGGCCACCCTGTCGGTCAAGGCGATTTGAGGGAGAGAGAAGGGGTCAGGGTGAGGGGGTCGGGGGAGCTCGTGAGCAGCCGGAAGGAGAGGCAGGCCAGAGGGCAAGTAAGGCGGAAAAAAAAAATGAAAAAATTAAAACGGTCTCCATGACCTCTGGCTCCAAACAAAAACTGTCCGGAGTCGATTCCACCCCAACCTTTACTACCCTCACTGGTTCAACACTACATGATGTCCCCTCCTTTAAGTACCTGGATTATGGCTAGACAAACACCTTGACTTTGGAATCCACATTGACACCATCCACAAAAAGCTACTCCCCAAGCTCGGTGCTCTTTACAGACACCACAGCTGCCTTCCTCAGTGTGCCAGGAGAGAAATTGTTCAAAAGATGATTCTCCCTGTCCTCTACTTCAGGGACATAGTGTACAACTCTGCCCCTAAAACCATCTTCTCCAGACAAGTTTGTGCCTTGACGCCTATGCCCTATATGGAATAGGTCATTGTCCTGTATGCTTCAGCTGTCTAGTATACTAATCCACTGTTCTGTGTGTGCACTTTTTGTATATCTGCCTGTATAATAGCCTGTTTACTTACCTGATTCTATACTGCCAGATTTTGTTCTGCCTGCTCTCCCTACTATGTAACCACCACCACCCCCCCAAAACGCTTCTGGAAATGAGCTACTTGCAGCTCATGTTGTCTTTCTTGGTGAAACCTTTTCAAATAAATCTCGGACTTGATTTCCTCGATCGACCTGGCTTGCTTCACCGAGACCTTGTTGGGGAATGATACTGGCCCAGTTCCAGCGGCCGCCATCCCCCCCCCCCCTCCGTATTCGGTGGTACACTGCCCCAGAGTGGAATGACAGGGTGGGAGAGTGGCCATCTGCTTTAGATCCGAGCTCAACTTCTCTGTGCACCCAGTGGGAAGACCAAGCTCCTTTGAATCTGTGGCCGTACGTGGTGGTCCGGGGGCACAGGCTGTAAGATTCTTCTGATCCTACCGCCCCTCTGGGGCGCCGGGAGAATTCCAACAGGAGATGCCCGATTTCATCGTCACTGAGACGCTGGCATCCCCCCCGATGTTTAGTTTTGGGGGATTTCAACATCTAGCCTGACAACGAGTCGTCCAGGTTGGGTTCCAACCTCCTTCAGACTATGACTTCTCTGGGCTTGTCGCAGGAACCTTCCTCTGTGACACACCAGGGCGGTCACATGTTGGACTTGGTCTTCTCTCTGGGGCTTAAGGTTACTAACCTCAAGACTGACTGGGTCGTCCTGGTCCAATCATTGCACAGTGGAATCCCCGAGAACACTCCCCTGCAGAGATGGTTAGCTACTGCCCTTTGAGGGGTCTGACCCGGAGGGATTGCTGCCGATGGCAGATCTATCTCGTGTGGGCAGTGCTTGCGCAGAGGGTTCCAGTGAAGCAGTTGCCACCTATAATATGGTGCTGACTACGACGCTCGACTTTCTCGCACCAATCCATGTATGACCCAAATCCTCTCACGTGAGGTCCCCTTGGTTTGATGGGGACCTCAAGGCAATGAAGATTTTGGGTCAGAGGTGGGAGCACTGCTGGCGGAGGTCCAGCCTGGGGGGTGGATAAACTGGCCCTGTGCACTCACTATCATGAATACCAGGGGGCAATCACCCAAAAGAAGGCAAAGTTCCTGTAACAGGAGATTGCTGCCAGAAGGAATCGACCAACAGTGCTCTTTCGGACTGTGGACAGGCTCCTAAACCCAGCCTGTCTACAGCCGAAACAGACTTTTTCCAGCACTTTATGTGAAGACTTTGCTCGATTCTTCTCGGACAGGGTGTCCACCAACCTGCAGGGGGTTCCACCAGTGGGCCCTATGGAGTCCAACTGTGGTCACCTAGCTGGGGGAAGTTTAAGCCTGTGGAGGCGTCAGAGGTAATTGGGGTTGCATCCAAGCTGAAGCGCACCTATTGTGAACTGGACCTGGTACCGACACATTTCTTAATGGAATGTGTTGATACTGCTGGCCCAGTGTTTGCCCTGATTGTCCGGTGTTCTGTATCTGAGGGGATTTTCCCCGATGCCTTGAAGGAGGTATTGGTGCGTCCCCTCCTGAAAAAAACATCTTTAGACCCTGACATCAAGGCGAACAACCATCCCATCTCCAATCTCCCATTTTTAGGGAGATTGTTGAGAAGGTGGTAGCACTTCAGCTGGAAGAGCACTGCTTGACTTTTGATCTTTATCAGCCTTTCCAATCTGGATTTCGTGCGAGGCATAGTATGGAAACTGCTCGTTAGAGTGCATAATGACCTCCTCAGGGCTAGAGATCGAGGGAAGGGGACAAGTCTTATTTTCCTCGATCTCTCTTCAGCATCTGGCATGGTGCACCAGTGTGTATTGCTTGACCGCCTGAGGGAATTTTGTGGGCTCACCAGCACTGTCATCTGCTGGTTTGAGTCCTATCTCACGAACGGAAGGCAAAGGGTAGTGATGGGGAATTTCTCCTCCTCCCCTAGTCCCCTGTCTTGTGGGGTACCTCAGGGTTCAGTCTTGTCCCCAGTGCCATTTGCCATGTATACGCTGCCCCTGGGTGAGATCATTAGGAAATACAGTCTGGATTTCCATTGCTATGCTGATGATATCCAGTTGTATATTTCCTTTACACCGGGAACATCCAACATGGTGGAAGTACTTAGCAACTGCCCTATAAAGATCAATGACTGGCTGGTCTACAGCTGGGTGTGACTGAACCCCAATACGATGGAGGTACTGGTGGTGGAGTCGAACAGAGGGCAGAATACGATGGCCTCTGGTGCGGAAACCAGTTTGTTTCTGGGATCTGTGCCATTGAAGGCCTCCTCAAGGGTGCGTAACCCTAGCCATAATCCTCAACAGTGGTTTAACACTTCAGGCTCAGGTGTCAGCCACTATCTGGACCAGCTTTACCATTTTAGGAATACTGCAAGGATTAGGCCCCTTGTTCCGCACATGGACCTCCCCACCTTGGTACATGCCTTCATATCGACCAGGCTGGACTAATGTAATATGCTCTACCTTGGGGTCTCTGGGGGATGCCTCCGCCGGCTGAAGCTAGTGCAGAATGCAGCGGCCAGGTTGTTGGTGGGGCAGTCTAATTCTGCCACATTACCCCGGTGCTGCATGAACTGCACTTCCTCTTTAAGGTGGGGTTACTCACCTTCAAGGCCCTACACAGTTTGGGCCCTTGTTTATCTGTCTGACCTCCTGTTGCCTGCTGCATTGACCCGCTCCCTCCAATCCTCCAAGAGGGGCCTCCTAGCGATTCCAAGGATGAGGCTGAAAACAGCCAGTGACAGGGCATTTAGTGTCATTTGCCCCATCTTGTGGAATTCGCTTCCACCAGCTATATGGGAGGCCCCTTCAGTGGAGATTTTTAAGACCTGCCTCAAGGCCCACCTATTTAGCTGAGCCTTTTTCGATTCTGCAGACTGAGTTGTACGTGATTTTTCCTCTCTTCGCCCCCTTACCCTTTCTGGTTTTAGTGATTCTAACATATGAAAGTGAAAATTTGTAGACTGCAAAAATGTTTTTATGTAATTTTTATGGTAGATTTGTTGTTGTATGGCGCCGAGCTTCCGGGATTGGGCGCCTGAAAAATAAAACTTGACTTGACAAACCTGGCTAGGGCTATGTCTTCAGGATCCAGGCACGAGATGAAGTGACTTGAGGTCCAGATGGACTAGGGTGCCCTGGTCCTGGAACAGCAAGCCAGTGCACAGTTACAGGGGGAGCACGACCTCCACCTCTAGTTGCTGCAGCAGGGAAAACCAGATTTGGTGAGGCCAGAAAGGGGTGATGAGAAGCATCATCGTCCCTTCCATCTGGAGTTTGATTAGAACCCACTGAAGGGGCGGGAAGGGAGGGAAAGCATACAGAAACCTCCGTGTCCAGGAGAGGGACAATGCATCTCACCAGAAAACTCCAGCCCCGGGATCTAGCGGGCAGAAATGCGGCAGTTTTGTGTTAAGTGGGGATGCAAAAAGGTCCAACTCAAGCCAACCCCATCTGTCAAAGAGGTCTTCTGCCACCAAGGTCAGAAGTTTGCACTCCTGAGCCCTGGAACGTGAGCAGCTTAGTGTGTCCGCCAGGATGTTTTGGACGCCGGGAACATGGACGGCCGAGAGCTGTAGGCTGTGCTCGATGGCTCAATACCAGACCCTCATTGCTTCCCTGCACAGTGGGTAGTAGTGAGTCCCCCCCCTTCCTTGTTTATATAATAAACAACGCACATATTTTCCATCTGAACTACGAGCAGACCTGGAGACAGCTCAATCTGGAAGGCCTGAAGGGCATGCAAGACAGCCCACATCTCCAGAATATTGATGTGGAGATCCTGCTCGAACTCGGACCAACTCCCCTGGATCTGGTGAGACCCCATGTGGGCGCCCCAACTGAGGCTCGAACTGTTGGTCTTGAGAATCTGCTGAGGAGGCAGAGCAGTGAAAGTCACCTCCCGAAACAGGTTGCTGGGCTCCAGCCACCACCAAAGTACCTTCTTGACTGGGCCTGACACCAGCACTAGCTGATCCAAGGAGTCTGCCTGCTGGTTCGGTTCCATGTCATTTCCATGCAACACTTTCAAGTACGGTAATTTACAGCATTTACATTACAGCGCAATCATTTACCTCACATGCTGTTTAAAGCGTGACTGTGTTCAGCGCAAATTCCCTTGCTACAGCATGGATGTACTAATTGAAAGCTCTCTCAGTTAAGAGCTGACAGTATTGGTGTTACAATTCAACAATGACAGTCAATAAAAAGCACCCTCATTTAACAATCAAAACTGTAACATTCAATACTGTCAGTTCTTTCCCCCAATAGTGATCTCCTGTCTAGCCCTGTGTCATTGTATGTTAATTTCACTACATAAAATGACCAGTTCAGCAGTTGGTTTCCTCGCTACTGCAGAGATGCCGCTTCATTTTGTATTGAGCACTAGAGGCCGTTGGCAGAGAGGATTTAACAGTCTCTTGGGGGCCAGCCACCCCACAATATGGAAATTAATCAAGGCACTAAACGTTGAACAAAACAGCAATGAGATTAAAATTGAGCAGTACTTTGCAGGCATGGACCCACCAGCACCCAGGAAAAAGTACAGGGACACTGCAAAAAGAATCACAGCAGCTGTTGCTGCCTATGGGAGAACTGATTACTGCGACTATGAGGGGTGTCGCTCACAATTTCCAATTGCAGGTTTAATCCTGTAATGTTATGACTGGTTTTGCTGTGTTCACTAAAGCACTAAGAAATACTGAACAAATGATTTTATTTATTATAAAATAAAGTTTGACCTTTTAATAGTTAAAATATAACTACACTCCACTGAACTTAAAAGTTAAATAGTCTGACATCTTCTGCACGTCGAAAGTGATGTAATCACAGTGCGACACACAATGCGAGTATTGTTGGATTAATTGCTGCAACCGCCAGGAGTTATGGAGCCAAAAGCCAGGAGCTATGGTAAGCACTAAATTAATATTTTATAAGCCAGTTGTGATTACATTCCTGCTTTTGTAACCAATGAAAACTAATAAGTCAAAGTGAAATGTTAAAATACGCTGCACACAATGCGAGTATTGTTGCATTAACTGCTGCAATCGCCAGGAGTTAAGGAGCCAAAAGCCATGATTACAGTCCTACTTTCATAACAAATGAAAACTAATAAGTCAAATACGCTGTAGTAGCACTACGCTCAAATGTGCTTTGTGATGTAATTGATTATGCTGTATTTTTTTTTAGCTGAAATGTTTGTGCTTAGTTTTTTGTACTGAATAGATGTGATATCCGCTGGTTCCATTGTACCCAAAGGGTTCACTGAGGGATCCTCCCATGCAGCCTACCTAAGGGAACCATTGCTATGGCTGCAGCCATAAGCCCCAGAAGCCTGAGGAAGTCCCTTGCCCGAACATGGTGGTTGTGAGGCAGTCCTGAGCCGTGAGTCATCCGCCCAGCCCAGAGGCAAAAAGGCCTTGCCCTGAGTTGTGTCCAGGACAGACCCTATGTAAAGGAGGCACTGGCAGGGGGTAAGGAAGGACTTGGGTAGACTGACTGTAATGCCCAGGGACTGGAACAGGCTACAAGTACCTTCCAGAGTCTGTAAAAGACGGTCCCTGGACAGGGCAGTCAGGAGTCAGTCGACCAGTTAGGGAAAAACGTAAAAACCTTGTCTCCTCAAGGCTGCAGCCACCACCGCCAGGCACTTGGTAAACACCCTGGGGGATGACGAAAGGTCAATGGGCAGGGCCCAAAACTGGCAGTGCTCCCCCACGAAGTGGAAACGAAGGAAATGCCTGTGGACCACAAAAACTTTGATGTGCAGATTGGCATCCTGCATATCCAAGAACACAGCCAGTCCCTCTGGTGGAGCAGAGGCAGTAAACCCAACAGAGTGACCATCCTGAAACATTTGTACTCTATGTACAAGCTGAGATTGCGCAGGTCCAGGATGGGGTGGAGGTCCCCTGCTTTCTTGGGAACAAGAAAGAAATGGTAGTAGTACCTCCGACCTTGTTAGGGGGGAGCAGGGCTTCAGATAAGATATTTTGGGATGAGTACTGTACTCCTCATTTTGAAAGTGAGGTGAGTAAAACTAAATTTAGATGCGTACAAATGTCTGGACAGAGTGGAGTCAGGAATACTTTTTATAAACAATGTAGCTTTTTTCTAGATAAGAACTGATCAGGTGCCATTGGGATGGACAGGCTCTATGGCTTGCTTTTGCAGCAGGGCTTGAATTTCTGCCTGTATGAAAGGAACACGAATGGTGGATTTGCGGGGGCACTCCAGAAACTCTTAGAGTGTGCCCATACTCTATGAGCTGAAGCACCCAGTCGCCTGTCATGATGGCCCTCCATCAGTCTAGGTGGAGAGAGAAGTGACCCCCTACCGCCACTTCCTGAAGCCCTATGGGGAGGCGGCAAGAAGTCAGGAGGAGGGGGTGGCCCCCTGATCGGGCTGTGGAGGCACCTCTTGTGGCCCAGGGAGGGGCGGGGGAGGACACAAGCAGGGCTGGACCTGGCTTATGTTTGCCCTGGGCCTTAGAAGGGGCTCTTGACTGCTTCTTGGGGGAGCGACGAAAAGAGGCCCATTACTCAATTTTGGCTGGGTGTGTTACATAGAGTGAATTGACTTTAGGGCCTTCCCCGAGTTTTGGAGCTCACAGTAATGTCCTGGACATCACCCCCAAGCAGCTTGGACCCGCAGAAGAGGTCGTCCAGAATACTGGACTGAACATCAGAGGCGAAGCTCAAGACCCTGTGCCAGGTGTGGCGCCACAGATCATTGAATGCTGCCACCTATCCAGAGGCATCCACTGCATCATGCGCTGCCCAGAGGTCGTGGGTACTCATGTCAGACCCTGTATTTGGGGCCTTAATGAGTCTGCTTTTTGTAAGGGTCATCTGGCATCACCGTGACCGCCTCCCAAGCCTGGTTCAACAAATTCTAGTACTGCACCATGTGAGCCAGACAGTTAAGGGCCCTGATGGCAAGGGTAGCTGAGGCAAAGGCACACTTGCCCACCTGGTTCAGCTGCCTGGATTTCCTTGTCTGGAGGGAGGACACTGAGGTGCTTCAGTGCAGTCATCTGCCACGCTGATGACCACCAAGTCGGCCTTGAGATGCTTCCTGAAAAAGAGACATCAGTTGGAGGACAGTAAAGTCTGTGGGCGTTTTTAGGTACTGCAGGGATAGTGTGAGGTTGAAGCCATGTGGCCCTAGTAACATCATATGATTCAACTATTTGGGGGGGGGGGGACAGCATCACGCTGGCAAAGGTAAATGGCCAGGCAGCGACACTCAGGGTCCTGCTCTTCAGTCTCCCACCCTATCGTAGACTGGATATGTCTCATTATATCATAAAGGTGGGATCGTCCGGTGGAGACTTGGGGGAAATTAGTGGGTTCACTTTCATCTCCTGAGGAGATCCCTTCCAGTGAAGAGGACTCAGAACTGGCTTCATTATCCGAGGCAGAATCCTCAGCCCCACTATCGCTAGGGTGAGGATCAGCTGGACAAACAGAGGTACCCATGTCTGTATGTGTAGGAGGAGCACTGAGTGGCGGATGAACAGGGTCAGAGAAGTAGTGCCCCTTGGAGGCCCCTGGGGTTGAGGTGGCTGGGGTAGTCCCGGATGAGGGGTCTGCGACTGCATGTATGCCCAAAGTGCCGCTATCAGACCATGGTAATCCATAGAAATATAGAATTTGACGGCAGATAAGGACTGCTTGGCCCACCTAGTCTGCCCATTTCCCTACCTAATGGATGAGCTGCAGATCCTAGTTAACCAACAGCCTACTTCCTCCTACCCCCCACTAGAATTGCCTTATGTCTGTCTCATGCAGTCTTGAATTCCCCCACTGTTTTTGACTCTACAACCTCTTCAGAAAGTCTGTTCCATGTATCCACAGCCCTCTTTGTGAAGAAATACTTCCTCACATTACTTCTGAGCCATCCCCCCTCTATCTTCAAATTGTGCCCCCTTGTTCTTGCACATCTCTTTTTCTGAAAGATGCTACCCTCTTGGACTCCCTCAAGGTATTTGAAAGTTTCTATCATGTCCCTCCTCTCCCTCCTTTCCTCGAGGCTATACATCTTAAGTTGTTTTAGTCTTTCTTCATATGTCTTCTGATGCAGACCCTGCATCATTTTGGTTGCCCTCCTCTGAACAGCCTCCACCCTGTCTATGTCTTTGCGGAGATGGGGTCTCCAGCACTGTACACAGTACTCCAGATGTGGTCTTACCAACTGTCTGTACAGAGGGCCAACAACTTCCTGTTTTCTACTGGTGATGCCTCTCCCTATGCATCTCAGTATCCCCCCAGCCCTCCTTACCACCTTCTCACATTGCTGGCCCACCTTTAGGTCGTCTGATATGACTACCTCCAGGTCCCTTTCCATTTTTGTTGTTGTCAGTATCTCACTCCCCATTGTGTACTCTTCCCCTGGGTTTTTGTTTCCCAGATGCATTACTTTGCATTGACTCTAAGCTGCCATATATTTGACCATTCCTCCAACCTTGCCAAGTCCCTTATCATCATTTCCATGCCTCCTTGTGTATTAACCCTGTTGCAGATCTTTCTGTCATCTGCAAAAAGACATACTTTCCCTTCCAGTCCCTCTGCAATGTCACTTATAAAGACACTGAAAAGGACTGGTCCCAGTACTGAACCCTGCAGTACCCCACTAGTAACCCTCCTTTCTTCACTGTGGACTCCATTTACTATTACCCGCTGTGTCCTGTTGTCCAACCAGTGTTTTACCCAGGCTACCACCCTGGGACCCACTCCAAGGCTGGCTAATTTGTTTATTAATCTTTTGTGTGGGACTGTGTCAAATGCCTTGCTGAAGTCTTGGTAGGCCATGTCCACAGCCCCTCCCTGGTCTACTGCTTTGGTCACCCAGTCAAAGAAATCAATTAGATTTGTCTGACATGACCTTCCTGCTGTGAATCCATGCTGCCTTGGGTCCTGTGCCCCACTAGCCTCTAGGTACTCAACAATTCTTTCCTTCAGAAGTGATTCCATTATTTTCCCTACCACTGAGGTCAAACTGACAGGTCTGTAGTTTCCTGCCTCTGTCTTGCTCCCACTTTTGTGAAGGGGAATCACATCCGCCCTCCTCCAGTCTTCAGGTACCACCCCATCCTCCCATGATTTACTAAAAAGGGTAGTCAGTGGTGTTACTAGTTGTCCCCTTAGTTCTTTCAGAATTCTGTGGTGAATCCCATCAGGCCCCATTGCTTTATCCACCTTCAGTTTTAAGAGTTCTTTCAGAACCCTTTCTTCTGTGAAAGGACTAATATCAACCCACCTATCCAGAGTGCTTCTATTGACCGGATTAGGTCTTTCCTCCTGCTTTTCCACTGTGAATACTGAGCGGAAGTATTCATTCAGTATCCCTGCTTTTTCACTGTCGCTCTCTGCCCACTTTCCTCTTTGTTCAGCCCCAGTATCCCTGCCTTAGTCTTTCTTTGCTCCCTAATGTACCTGTAAAAGGTTGTCCAGAAATAATCACCTACAGCTCTTACCCTCCACCCCGGGGAATGCCTTCCTTCCTTTCAGACACCTATTTCACAAAGCCTAAGTAACAGGTCTAGTCACAAATGGCTGCAAATATCTCCCAGCTACAGTTCCTCCCTGGCAAATTTAAAGTTAAAATTAAGAAAAGTCCACTCCAAAAACATAATCAATACTAGTTACTTACACAGGTCCTAAAAGTAATAATTCAGTTCGGTGTAATAATTAAAGGAATCTGTGGCTGCTTTCTCACTCTCTCTCTGTCTCAGTCTCAGCAAACAGAGACCACAAACGACTCCTGTTATAAAGCCTCAGTTCAACTAAGCCCCTTTCAGCTCCTCCCCTCAATAGACACCTATTTCACAAAGGCTAAGTAGTAGGTCTAGTCACAAATGACTGCAAATATCTCCCAACTACAGTTCCTCCCTGGCAAATTAAAGTTAAAACTTAGAAAAGTCCACCCCAAAAACAGAATCAATACTAGTTACTTACACAGGTCCAAAAAGTAATAATTCAGTTCGGTGTAGTCTAGAAAATAAACTCCTTGATTCAAGGAAGCTATGGCTGCTTTCTCACTCCCTCTGTCTCAGCAGCAGGCACGGAAGCTGGACCACCAGGCACTGGGTAGTTGTAAAGTGGCTGGGATCCAATCGGCACAGGATATGGGTAGGGTGGCACTGGATCTCCGGTTGGGATACCCAGGCTGCGATCTGGTAGACGTGGATAAATGCGTAGGCATCGGTCACACAGGCTGCAGTAGCGAGAGGCCGGGCGTAGGTTCCCCGGGAGTAAGCAGGGGGACAGCAGGCGAAGGCCCTGCCAACATCGGAGGCAGGACTGGCGTCGGACACGTGGGTTGTGGGAGTATATCAGCCGGCCCAGCAAGCAACAGCTGGAGAGACAACAGGGCAGAATGCACTGGCATCTAGTGGGAAGAGACCGGCGCTGGAGAAGAGGGCTCTGCTGGCAACGACTGGGGGGAAACAGGGCTCGAGGAGACGCCGGTACCCAGTGACACCTGCGGCTTGAGGGGCAGGCCTGACAGAGGTCCTGGAGACTGAGACCTGCCGTCGGGGGCCACAGGTGGCAGGGCGAGAACTGACGCCAGTAGCATCCACGCCAACTGGAGGAGCTCCAGTCACAACTCCTACAGAAGAACCCACTGAAAACAAGGACTAGAAAAGCAGGAGCTGTGGGGGAAGGGACAGACGTACCCTGCCCTGAGCAGCCGCTGCTGGTCACAGAGATCCATGCTGGGCCCCGGAGGTCGACCCACCCCAAGGGTGGAAGACCCCGAAGTGGTCGACAGAGGAGCCCTGTGTGGCGACCACAAGTGGGAGGAAGACCAGGGAAGGTCCCCGTCTTTGTGCTTCCCTGATGATTTATCCTTTGACTTTGGGGAGGAAGAGCCCAATGACTGGGCAGGGGAAGAGGAGGAGCTCCGGGCCTGCAGCTCCCATTCTATCTGGGTGACCTTCTGCTTGAGAATGTGGCTCTCAAGAGTCCTCTGGCATCGTCTTCTGGTGTCCAGATTAAACTTCTGGCAGGCCTCACAGGCCTGAACGTTGTGGTTGTTTAGTTTAGTTTATTGTTCTAGGAATTACTACCTTTGAGCCAGAGGCTCTTTTACAAAGGTTCCACGTCAATTAGGTACAGTACAAAAGGTTACATAGATAACACAACAATTTGTGTTGTGTCAAGAGCAAGAAAACATATACAAATACATATCAAATCATTTGTGTAAAAGGACATGAGATATCAATAATCACATTATTATTACAAGAAAGAGGTCATGCCAGATTAGGAGAAACAAATAGGGAAAAGTCCAGAACAGAGAGGATAAGTGAAAGGTGGGAGCAGACAATAGCAGGAGAAAAGGTTTCCAAACATGTCTTTGTCAAATAATGGGACAGGGTGGGTAGTGAGAAAATAGGAGGTTTAATCAGGGCAGTCACAGGAGCTGGAGGTGGCAAGGTGAGAGAAAAGCCTTGATTTGAAAATACCTAGAGAGGTGGAGGCAGTAATATGAGTGCTGAGGGCATTTAGCCAGCTGGGGGCACGATAGGCAAATGATCTTTGTCCCTGAGAAGTCCGGCATCGGGGGACTTGGAGAGGCTGGTGTTCTGATCTTCTGGTAAACCGGGTGCTAGCGCTCGGGCATAACAGGTCTTGGATACAGGGTAGAGTGAGGCCCAGAGTGGATTTTTCACCATCGGGCAGGTAAGGTACTTTATCCAGTTTGAGAGTTGCAACCAACCTGAGTCCGCATAGAGTTCTACATGTGTACGTCGGTGTGCACCAGTGAGCAAACCGACAGGCCTTAATTTAGGGATGTTGTAATGCGACTAAGTGCTGTAGTAGTGGCAGATCCGTATATAACTAAGCCATAATCAACAACTGAGATGATAGAGGATTGGATGGCAATCCTCAGTGCAGAATGGGTAAGAAGCTGTCGGTTTCGATACAGAATCCCAATTCGCTGATTAATAGTTTTTGCTGTACTATCAATGTGAGTTGCAAAGGTTAGGCCTTGATCAAAGTTGATTCCAAGATATCTGAAAATTGGCACTTGTTCAAGGGTATTTCCCAGGTATGTATTAATGGTGAGTGGGACTTGCCGTTTCTTGTTTTGCGGGTTAGAGAAGAGCATGGATTTCGTTTTTTTGTGGTTTAGAACCAGCTTATGTTCAAGGAACCACATCTCAACTTTGGATAAAGCATGCTGAAGGTTGAGGCATAAGAGGTTCGAATCTTTATGAGTGGCAAGAATCACGGCATCGTCGGCATAGAGGATTATTTGTTCAGGGCAGGATTTGGGGAGGGAGTTTAGGAAAAGGCTGAAAAGGAGGGGGCCCAGGATGGATTCCTGGGAACTCCTGAGCGAACCGGGTTTGAAGTCTGAGAGAACTCCAGCTACTTTTACAGATTGAGCGCTGAGCAAGGTAATTTTTTACCCAGTCACCAGGACCTCAAGAGAGCCCTAGGGATAGCAGTTGTTTGACAAGTAGGCCATGGTGAACTGTATCAAATGCCTTGTTGTCAATGTAGACTGCTCCAGTTAGGTTTCCTTTGTCCATGGCATTGTGGATTGCTCCTGAGAATTCAAGTAGGCAGTCGATGTGCTGTGCTCTTTCCTAAATCCATGCTGCTGAGTGCATAGGATGTTGTGCTTTTCCAGGTAGTCTGAAAGCTGGTCCGCCACCAAGCGTTCAAGGGCCTTAGAGAGAGGTGGTAGTATTGATATCGGGCGATAGTTACCAGGCAGTGACTTATCACCACTTTTGTGCACCGGAGTGACAACTGCAGCTTTCCATTTCCTAGGAATTGGCTGTAGCAGAGGAGAGATTGAAAATTTTGTGAAGGGAGCAGTACTTCCTCCAGAGTGAGGGACAGAAGTTTAAGGTCAATAGTGTCGCTGTTTGCTCGGACTTAGAAATGGCCTTCTTTACATATTTACAGACTTCATGTGCCTTTACTAGTTTGAAATGGAAGGGTGGTTTGGTTGGAGAGGCAGTAGTAGAAGTAGAAATTGGGAGGTCAGCATCAGTGAAGAAATCAGATGAGAGGACACCACTAAGGTCCGTGAAGGTATCATTTAGGGTGTTTGCAATGATCTCTGGGTCTAATGTAGTGGTTCCATCCACATTCATTATTGTAGGAGAGGATTTGGACTGCTGACCCATGATATTCTTTATGTTGTCCCAGAAGGATTTCCCTTCGCCCCAGGAGTTGGAGAGGGCATTCTTGAAGTAGGAGCTCTTCATCAAGCGGATCTGTTTAGTACAGTGGTTACAAGCCTGTTTATACTTTTGAATGTCTGACAGAGTGCCAGTAGCTCTTGCAGTGGCCCAGAGGTGATCCCTACTTTTGAGTTGTGCCAATAGCTTAGCCGTGAGCCAGGGATTTGTGAGTGCTCTGATTTTGCGCTTTTTTACTGGTGCATAGGTGTCACAGGTAGTGTTGAAAGTAGAAATAAAGTAATCAAGGGCTAGGTCAACATCTTGAGTTTTGTAAATCAAGGACCAGTCTATCTGCCTAAGACAGGTCTTGAGATGAATAAGGTTGCCATAAGGTAGGACTCTGCTATAGATGGTTTTGGAGGTGACTCGAAACTTATTTGTCCAGGTACATATTATTGGAGAGTGATCACTGAGCGAGTCAGGAGAACACTTCATTGGTTATACGGGTAGGGTGGCTGGTAAGGATCCAGTCAATGAGGGTGCTGGTCCCTGATTTGTAGTTTTTCCTGGTAGGGGAGTTTACCACTTGTGTTAAATTTGCTGCTAGGATAGCATCTTTGTTTGACCCTGCATCAGGAGCAAGCCAATTTATATTAAAGTCCCCAAGGAGAAGGAGTTCGATGTCAGAAGGTTGTGTACTTACGAACTCGAGGACAGCCTGTAGGCCGGAATCAGGATCTTTTGGTGGGTTATAGACAGTAGCAATCGTGAGGATTTTGTTTTGGGCACCAAGTAGTATCTTGATAGTGAGGAGTTGCACTGAGGTTTCTGTGGTGGGCTAAGAACCAGGGAGACAGGTGAGGTAGTCCTTTATGTAGATTGCACACCCACCACCCCTTTTCGAGGTCCTATCCAGTCTGAATATCTTGTAGCCTTGTATAGAGATGGCATGATCCGGAGTATTAGGTGTCAGCCAAGTTTCGACGATGGCAAGGATATCCGGGTTGTGCTGACTGGCAAAGATTTGAAGGGAGGCCAGTTTTGGGAGGAGACTGCAGATGTTTAAGGTAGCAATTTTGAGCCCCCCCTCCATTTTGGCAGGCTTTGTTGTACTGTAGGAGACAGGGCCAGGATTTGAGTGGACACTTCCTGATATCAAGAGGAGGAGGAGGAGTAGGAGTTTAAGAGACAGTTGCTGTACTTCGTAGTCAACAGAATTACACTTCTGAGGCTTATGCGGCTTGGAGCAGTGCAGGCGTCTAGGGACCCAGAGCAAGGAGGTTGTTAGTAATAGAGGATGATATGCCCATTTATCCTTGTTGTAGCTTGTCAGTTGCACCCAGTCGCTTGCAGATAGGTACCTGGTGGATAAGTCAAAAGCCAAAAGAATGATCAACAGCTGAGGTCCAGAGTCACTGAAAAGTTGTGGGCCTAGACACATGAGGCAAGCAGAATGGCCATCCTTATCCAAGATCTATTTGCCACAGATGCACTTAGTGGAGCATTCAGAAATTGAAGAAGGCTGAAAAGGCATAAAAGAAGGAGCAGACACAGAAAAATTTCAATGTGTACTCGACTAAACAAAAAAGAGTGCAGTTATAAAATGCAGGAAAACTGGCAATCGACTATAGCTGCAGTGTAGTCCGTGGTCCGACATGCACTAGTTGACGGTGGGAAAGAACTGGGGAGGGATTGAGGGCCATCTGCCTTATATAGAATAGGCTGACGTCGAAGGTGAGCAGCCCCCTCTGGTATACTGCTAGCTAGAAAGGTTTCCGTGTGGTCCTAGCACCTGACAGCTGAGTCCTACCGGTGATGGCCTGCTGCAAGAGATACCCTTGAAGTAAGATCTAGCAGCTCACAAAGAGAACAGTTACGCAAGAAATCACCATAACAGGGACTTCTGGTGATGTCAAGAGTCTGATGACTGCTTGATCTTGGTGCTCTGGGAGCCGCGGGTAATAAAACAGTTACACAACATCTCATCTAAGGAAACAAACACTAAATACTGCATAGAACTGGATGGCTACTACTTGAACAAAGAAAAAACAGACGTAATCGGCCAAGTTGAAGGCGCTGATGGACAGGGATTCAACGTTGGACCTAACCCATAGGGACCGTCCAGGATCCCTGACGCTAAGCACAGATGGAGGAGAGGACTGTCCTATTCCCTCGCAGCAAGGGATAATCTTTTCGAAGCTGGACAATATCAGAAAGCTATACAAAGAACAGAATCCTCGGTAGTGGACCTCTGTGCAGACTTAAAGGCTATGGAGAAAAGAATGGCGGCGACAAAACAAGCCTTGGGCACTGTTATAGATTCGGTGGTCTGGTATGACTGGGCGATTATCTACCTTCTGCCCCAGGAGAGGGAGCTTCATAACTGCCTTGAAGATCAGGAAACTAGGGCCCAGCAGAAAAAAGTCCATATATAAAGAGTACCGGAAGATACGGAGAAGACTTTTGGATCTATGGAAGAATTTGTTACACACATTCTTCGTTCCAGCTTGAAAATCCCCTAAGAAATCCCATTACTGACTGAGAGAGCCCACCATTCCTCAATTCAGAAGCCGAAAGATCAAAAAGCCCGCCTGAGATTGATTGTGGTACGAATGTTGGAATTTCCCAAAAGGCAGCTTATTTTTATAGACATACAAAAACTCTCCTTCTTATGGAAATGTATAAACCCCTAAGGTGGAAGCAGGGGCTTTTCACTTTTTATTAGAATTTTTGTTGAAGTATAAAAACTTTTGTGAGTTTTTACTTACTGGTGATTTTAATGTGACTTGGGGGGGATACAGATGTAAACCATCCCCTAGTTGTCTTGCAGGTTGATTTGGGACTGACCCAGCTGATATTAGAACCTACTAGAATTAATCACCAAGAGCCTAAGAAATCCATTAATTTGGATCTCATGTTTACCAATTCTCCACAGAACTACATTTTTCATGGAGTATTACCGGAATCATTTTCTGATCACCAGTTGATTTATGCTACCAGATTAAGTATTATTACCCCTAATTTAGGTCAAACGGTGTTTTGGAGAGATTTCAAAAGATTTGATTACTTATTATTTATGTTGGATTTGGAGAATGTTCAGTGGTCTAGGTTGAATTTAATCCCCTCAGCTATAGATGCCTGGGAATTTTTTGTATCAGAGTTTCAGACTGTCTGTGATAGATATGTACCTTTGAGATCTAGGGAATCTAAATATAAGGGAAACACATGGTTTAACAGTGAATTGTTTAAGGCCAGGAAAGATCGAGACAAAAAATGGGGTATTGCTAAAAGGACTGGGAGGGATGCTGACTGGCTGGCATATAGACAAGCCCGAAATGTTTAAACATCAAAGGTTAGGCTAGCTAAACAGGAATTTGCTAGACATAAGTTAGACAATGACAATAAACATGAGGCTAAACATTTTTGGAGGGCTATATCGGATTTAATAGGGAAAAATAATAAATATGAGGCAAATAAAATCATGGTGGAGGGAACTGAAGTGAGTCTCAGGAGGGAACTTGTGGATGTTTTTAATTCACATTTTAGTAAGGTGGTTTCATCTGTACACTCAGGGGATGTTCAAGTGGACCATATGTCAACCAGGGGGGATAACTCACCTGAGCAGCAAGCCCCTGGGTTCTTTAGTTTTCATCATATTTCACTAGAAGAAGTGCTGATCGAATTGCTGGGGTTAGATATTTCTAAAACAATTGGGTCTGACGGGATCTCATCCAGACTGCTTAGGTATGCTGCCCCTTGCATAGCCGAACCTTTGGCTCTCATCTTCAATTTATCTTGTAACTGTGGTGAGTTTCCAGAGGGATGGAAGGTGGCTAGAATAAAACCTATTTTCAAGGGTGGTGACAGGAGTGAGCTGGGCAATTAGAAGCCCATCTCGCTCCTGTCACAGATGTCCAAAATCTTTGAGAAAATTATCTCTGTCCATCTGAGAGATTATTTGGACTTTAATGGTAGAATGACTACTTATCAGTCTGGCTTTAGATCCCAACACAGTACTAATACTGCATTGGTTAAGGTGGTTAGCGATCTGCAGCGGACCCTGGACAGGAGACAAATGGTCGGAGCTTTATTTATAGATCTTTCTAAAGCTTTTGATACTTTGAACCATCAGGTGCTCCTGTCCAGGCTCTGCCAGATCGGGTTATCTATCTAAGTTGTTAATTGGTTTTCGTCAGGGACACTGGTTTACCGGGATTGAGAAAGGGCATATTCCATTTTGCACATTGTGAAAAACGGTATTGTCACCGGTGTCTGCTAAACCAAAATCTGGTGTTACCGGTATTTGGTTCTGTGTACTTTATTTAACAATGTTTAACTCTGCCAACATGCATTTTGGCAATTTTGACCTCCACTATTGCACATCCTTCCATCCTTGTACCAATTTAAAGTTATTTTAGGTACAAGATGTGATGGCAGCATCAGCACTACAGACCCCATCCCTAAGGTGTGATGGAAGCAGCACTACGGCCCCGTCCCTCAGGTGCGATGGCAGCACCAACAGCACTACAGCCCCCATCCCTCAGGTGCGATGGCAGCACCAACAGCACTACAGCCCGATCCCTCAGGTGCGATGGCAGCACCAACAGTACTACGGCCCCATCCCTCAGGTGCGATGGCAGCACCAACAGTACTACAGCCCCCATACCTCAGGTGCGATGGCAGCACCAACAGTACTACAGCCCATCCTCAGGTGCGATCGGCAGCACCAACAGTACTCACGGCCCCATCCTCTGGTGCGATGGCAGCACCAACAGTACTACAGCCTCCATCCCTCAGGTGCGATGGCAGCACCAACAGTACTACGGCCCCCATCCCTCTGGTGCGATGGCAGCAGCAACAGCACTACGACCTCCGTCCCTCAGGTGTGACAGAAGCAGCAGCACTGTAGCCCCCATCCCTCTGGTGTGATGGCAGCACCAACAGTACTACAGCCCACATCCCTCAGGTGCGATGGCAGCACCAACAGCACTACGGCCCCCATCCCTCAGGTGCAATGGCAGCACCAACAGTACTACGGCCCCCATCCCTCAGGTGCAATGGCAGCACCAACAGTACTACGGCCCCATCCTTCAGGTGTGATGGCAGCACCAACAGCACTACAGCCCCCATCCCTCAGGTGCGATGGCAGCACCAACAGCACTACAACCCCCATTCCTCTGGTGTGATGGCAGCAACATCAGCACTATGGCCCCCATCCCTCTGGTGTGATGGCAGCAGCAACAGCACTACGACCTCCCTCCTTCAGGTGTGAAAGAAGCAGCAGCACTGCGGCCCCCATCCCTTAGGTGTGATGGCAGCAGTACTACATTCCCCATCCACCAGTGGTGATGGCAGAAGCACTACAGCCCCCACCCATTCGGTGTGATGACAGTAGCAACAATGCAGTCCACATCCTTCTGGGGTGATGGCAGTAGTGACAGCACTATGATCCCCTTTCTTCAACACCCACAGCCCACATGCACAAGTTACAAATGACTTGGTCTCTCTGCTTGTTAGATCTCAGATGGGAATTAATCTGAACCATCACTGCTAAGGTGGACCACCTTTGTTTTTCCTATCTATAATTTAACTGCCTGAATTGAATTTCTGCCTGTGACACCGCTGACCAGGGTTAGGGAACAGACTTGGGTGTTGGAGGGCCAGCTGGTGGGTGAAGGCTTGAGTGTCCAATGACCACTCACTTCTCCTGGGAGGGAGGGTGGGTTCACAGCTCAGCATTTGCTGGCCCCTGCTGGAGGCCAGAGGCATGACAACACGTCAGTCCTCACTGTGGGAGGGCAAGTGGCGGACATCGGCTTGTACCATGACATCATGTGGCCTGTCATGCTCCCAAGAAAATGGGAAAACACCCGCTGACCAACCGAAGGATGGCTGCTGGTCCCTCCATAAGCCGGAAGCCCCAGACATGTGTCTGTTCTGACCCCTACAATGCCCAGGATACACAGGAAGCTCTTTGGGGCACCTCCTCCCCATGTAGCCTCCCAGAGGGGTAGGGGCCCACTCAATGAAGGGTTACTCTGGGTTACCTGAGCACAGCAGTAAGGGCAGTGGATGGTGGTCAGGACTCAGCAGTGGTAGTAGGGACCTTGGCAGGCCTGAAGGAGTGGATGGCCAGGGGTAGGAGGAGCAAAAAACTGCTTGAATTTGCTTTGCAATAAAGTGTCTTCACCTAAAAAATCCACACGTGATTAGTGGAGGACCTTCAAATGGATATATGCATCTCCCAGACGTGGATGCTTTTTTTACGTCCATGAAAAGGGTGTCTCCCAGTTTTCATGTCTTTGTTCAAATGTGAATTGAGCACTACTCTGCCCACCAGCATCATACAGCCCCTGGGGTCTTACCTTCTGTATGTTATTGAATGTGCTTTCAAAATCCACTGGCCAAACATAAGTAGTCTTAAATATTTAACATTTGCTTTTTGTTGAAGCACTCTATCAGAAAACTTTTTGTTGTCACAGAGACTGAAACAGCAGGTGGGAGAAAAAGTGCAAATCATCCAATTCACCTAAATGGGGTGCTGACAGTGAAGTCTTTTCATAAATAGTAAGGCAGTTTTTTCCTTGTGAACATACTTTCATTTAGACTAGTTTTCATTCAAACAACTGAGGATTTTGGATGGTCCTGCTGATTATAAACTTGAATAAGCTAGTTGGTAACAGTGATCCTGTATTTGACAAGGTAACAGTGATCCTGTATTTAACAATCTACAACCTAGATGCTCATATGCAAAGAATACAATAAACACCTGACTAAAATCAAACAAGCTTATAAAACACATAAAATGTATCTGAACATTTATCTTTACCTATACAGAATCATTGCAGCCCAAGTAAACTCAAGTAAATTACATGGTACACTGACTACTGTTCTATGATGTAGTGAACAAATATTGGTATTTTTTTATATTCTTTGTAAACCAGGTAAGGCCCACTAGGCAGAACTGCCTGTTTTCGGGAGTGACCTAGAAGCACTGGGAAGGTTAAGTGACTTGCTTGGAGTCACACAGTATGCAAGTGGAGGTTGTGGGAATCAAACCCAAGTCTGTTGGATGTACCCAGTTCAATCAATGTTTGTTACTCTAACCACTAGACTATACTGCCAGCTATAACACCCATATATGTTTTAATATATGATTTTAATAGTAGTACACAGTACCTACAGTACAAATTATGAACATGAAACACTTTACATTTTACTAAAACTGAACTGCCACTCCATCTGCTTATTTTTTCTTACATCAAAGTCAGTGAATACTTGACAGAGCACTGTAAATAGCTTTTGATCAGGCTTTATTATTTTACATCCAGAAACAGATAACATTTGTTTATTCTGGATTTATTTAATATTTATTTTCTGTGGCTCAGTATACAGAATCCAGTATTGTATGAGGCAAATGTTTTTACATTTTGGAAGAGGCATGTTTTTACATTTTGGAAGAGGCAACACATCTTATCCGTTTAGGATTCATGTTAGAAACAGAAGTTTTTCTTCATATTTAAAACTTATTCAAGTGTAAGTATATTCATTTAGTAGTTTATGCTGACTAATATATGCTGTAGAAAACAGTAAAGGATTTATTGTGAAGCACTCAAGATCTATAATAGAACTCCTGCAGTTTCCCAGAAAGTTTTGTAAAAAATCTCTGCAATTTCAGGTTACTTTTCCTGCGATTTTCCAGTGGCCCTGCCCATGTGTGCTGATACCTGTAATTTTTTTTGTATAATACAGTGTAATATAAATAGTAAAAGACTCTTAGGCACATACTACATGAAAACTGTGGTTCCAGGAAGGAAAGCAGTCCTCAGGTGATGGAGATGTTGGTGGGAAGCATGGGTGGTTAAACTGAATGGCTGATTACAACAAAGCAGTGCGGATGATTTCCTTACTGAATCTATACACAGCAAAGCAGAAAGAATGTGAAGCACAGCAGCATTCATTTTAAGATGTTGAAATCTGGGTCAGCTCGCTGGCGCTGCAGTAGCACTACTGCTTGCAATGCCAACAACCCAGGGTCAGAAGCAATCTCGGGTTGCTGAAGGTCTGGCCAGGGGAGTAGGATCGAGCACCCAGGGGACTGCTGTCCTCTGGGGAGGGTGGGCAGCAGGTCCTGCTGCTTTACCACCACCTGTGTGACCATGGGTGGTGGTGCAATGGTGCTGCAGAGTGATCAGGAGGGGAGGATGCTAGCCAGGATCTGGAGCAGTGGCATGTCTGTATGTGACCTACCTCCTTGGATCTCCTCTAGTGCCGGTGCCCTCAGGGACAGAGACCAGAAAACCAGGAACAATCACCCCAAACTGGCCACTGGCAGAAGGGACCCAGGTGCCCCAGACTTCATAACTAGGCTTCATGAGGGACACACTGGGCTGCCCGACACACACACACTAAGGGAGCGTGGAGGGGTGACCTGGGGTCTCCTTCCCTTCCCACCTGGTGGGGTACAACCCAGGCAGGCCCACAGGAGCTCCTGAGCATTATCTGGGGTTGAAGCTAGGGGATACCCAGCCTAGGGATCTCTGAAAAGTGGAGACTGATGCTGTGAAAAGGGGACATAGAAAGAGAAAATAAAAAAAATTTAAAAAGATGCCGAAATCTTAGAGATTATGTGCAGTAACATGCAATTTCCGTGAGGCACCGGTACAAGAATTCAAAATCTGCAAACCAAGCAGGATTCCGTGATTGTTACCGGTAAAAATGGAAAACCAGGGTCCCTGGTTTTCGTTTTATTTAAATGAGAGGAAACAATTTGTTGAGATTGGTCCATTTAGGTCTAACTTAGTTGATATGTTAAATGGTGTCCCACAAGGGTGAATCTTGGGACCTTTGTTATTTAACATTTATGTTAATAATCTTACTTTTGACCTTCCACACATAGGGTATCACCTTTATGCCGATGATACGATAATATATGTAGAAGGTCCTACCCTAGATGTGATTAAACTCAAACTTCAGTCGGCTTTTGATCACGTACAGAATTTCTTTAAGAACCATTTTTTGGTATTAAATTCTAAGAAGACCCAGGTTGTTGTATTCAGGAATAAGCAGGTTAAAGATTAGAAACTAAGCTTGAATATAACAACTTTGGATGGTACTATCTTAACGGAAGGGGATCATTATAAATATCTTGGTCTTTGGTTAGACTGTAACTTATCTTGGTCCCTTCACATAAATAATATGATAATGGGTTTAAATAAGGAACTAGGGGCACTATATAGCTTTAAGAGATATATGTCCAGGGATGTTCGCTTAAAAGTTGTGAACTCTTTATTAATGCCTAATTTAGATTATGGGGATCCCCTTTATGGAGGAGCCTCTTGTTTTTTCACTGGATAGGGTAGATATGACGTTTCATAGAACGGCTCGATTTGTCTTGGAGGTCCCTTATAGGACCCATAGATGTTTTTTGTTTACTAGTTTGGGTTGGATGTGGCCTCTTGAGCGTAGGAATCTTCATCTCCTTAAATTTATGTTCCAAATTTGGAAGAAAGAAGTTCCAATTTATATCTCTCAGTTGTTTCCTCCCAGAAGTGTGAAGGATAATCTTAGGTCTGCCCAGGGGTTGCATTATTTAATCCCAAAATGTAATCTGAATATTGGCAAAACAGCGGCCCCCTTTAGAGGGATGACTCTTTGGAATAAAATTCCTGTATGTTTAAGGGATGAGAATCAGAAAAGTTTTTCTGACCTGTATATATGGTACTTGAGATGGGCTAGAAGCCAATTTAATTGTAGACAATGTGATATTTATTAACCAAATACTTTATATAATGCTCCTTGCTGTATAAATTATATATTTTTATACTATAGTGTGATTATGTTGATTGTTATGTCTTTGAAACTGATGTTTGATGTTTGTTTTTTGATATCTGGGACTTCATTGTAAATGAGTTATGCTCAACTGAATGTTTCCCTTATTCTTTATGAATAAAAAAGATTTACTACTACTAGACTGGTGACACAAAGACTTGAATCTCAATGGAAAGAAAATGTATTTCGACCAGGACTTTTCAGATATCCTAAATGAAAAGCGTCAGAAAATACATGAGATCATCAAGCAAGCAAGAGAAAAAAATATATAAATACAGTTCAATTACCCAGCTCGGCTACATATTCAAACAGACTGAGGTTTTCAATTCTTAGAATCCCTCAGGGAGGTGGACCTGACTATTCGAAAATTGGGTATTACATTTCAGAACTGGAAACGGAGGCAGCAGAACATAACTTCACACTGGCAACTTAGCATTGAGCTGGAAGACTTAAACAGGTGAATATCTGCCCAGAAACCTGGCCAGCATACATGAGCAGTGATTTCAAACACTTCCTTGAACAGGAGCTGTGAGATTTAAACAACTCTGTTTCGGCAACAGATATTCAGACAGCAGGCTCCTCGATATGAATGACACAGGCAACTAGATACAGACTTTCTTACACCCAAACACCTTCTGCTGAAACATCTTGCTTGATGGATTGAAAGGAATCAACCCTTTAAAATCTGGTATCATATACTCTGGGAGGCTCTTCGGCCCCCGGGAGCGAACTTGAGTTTAATATGTATGACTGTTTGGTGACTCGGGGTATCCAGACGTTGTGAGGACACGAGGTAGCCCCTGCATTTGGCTGGAATGTTTGCCATATGGAAATGTTCTAAGTGACAGAAGCTAACTTCATATATTACGCTATCTCACATTTATAGTCTGCCAGTCGGACACTTAAAGTAGCAGTACTAGATTTAAAAAAAAGTTTATTTTTTAGTGTGATGTTCTCCGTTGCCCATAGTGCAATAACCTGTTATTCTTTCTTGTTTGAGCTGCTTTATCACCCCGTAAATTGCTTTGTTCCCTTCTCTGTTCGTTTATGTTTACACCTGGCTCCATGTTATTTCCCATCCCAGTAAAGGGTGACCATGCATACGCTAGCCTCTTGGTTTCGTTTTTATTTCCTGCACCTTCCTGGCATTTGTGCTTGCTCACGCTGTCAGCTCGTGGAAACATTTTAAGAGACACTTACACATTAATACGCCTTACAAACTGAAAACAAGTGCTGCTACAAAACACTAATAAAATCCTCTGTTTCACTCACGAGAATAACAGCTTGTGCTGAGAAAACACTTGAAGAGCAGGTAGTTAGTTAAAACGTGATCTTCTGTTTACCTTTTTTGCATAGTGTTTTAATTAAAATGTGTCTGAAACCTGTGTCTGACGTGGTTCTCTGAGAAGTTATAAAAACAACTGCTCTGCTGTACACTGAAGCATAAAATCTCCCTGACATTACTTACAGTTAAGTAGGCTTGGGCTTCATGTGCTAGATAGCAATGCAGATGCACTGACTGATAAGCATACTGCAAGATTTGCAAGTTTGTAATGTTGTAAGAGGATCAGCAGCTGTTCCAACTAGGTGATTTCTTACCAGCTTCAGGAGAAGTGCCGTTGTGGGAACAGCTGACTTCTGACACAATTCTGTCATGGCACATGAGGCTTCCTTTCACATTATAGAACACCTTTGCAGGCATGTAACTATTAATTCCAGAATCTCAAAATAAATTATTTACACAAACTTGAAGTCTGTTACTCGTCTTACTAGCTTTATCTGACCTAGACATGATGATAGCCACTTAATTTCAGGGGGTGTTGGTGACTGCAAGCTATGAATAATAATCGAGTGCGGGATAGTGCTAAATACAGTATAATACAACAAAACAGCGCTCATAAAACCCATTTAGGTAGTAGCCTACACAATTATTACTTTATGAAAGAAAAATGACAGTCATCCAGAATGGATATGGTGTGTGTGGCGATAAAACCATAGCGGGAACCAAAAGTAAGTGGCTACCATCATGTCTAGGTCAGATAAAGCTAGTAAGACGAGTACCAGATTTCAAGTCTGTGTAAATAATTTATTTTGAGAGTCAGGAATTAATAGTTACATGCCTGCAAAGGTGTTTCATAATGTGAAAGGAAGCCTCATAGGTCGTGACAGAATTATGTCACAAGTCAGCTGTTCGACAATGGCACTTCTCCTGAAGCTGGTACTGTAATAAGAAGCTGCAGAGTTGAAACAGCTGCTGATCCTCTGACATCATGACCTTGCAAATCTTGCAGTATGCATATCAATCAGTTCATCCGCATTGTTATATATCGTATGAAGCCCGAGCCTGCTTACCTGAAGTAATGTCAGGGAGACTCGGGCTTCAATGTGCAGCAGAGCAGTTGTTTTTTTTTTTACTTCTCAACTTCCATATATCGTGGTCTCATTGGGCAGATCATTCTGAGGCCAAAAAACTAAAATAATCACATCAGGCACATTTTAAAGCACTGTGCAAAAAAATGAACAGAAAACTAAATGTTTTAACTAGCTACCTGCTCTTTAATGGTCTTGTGAATGTGCATACAGTAGCCCTTGATAAACAGGAAGACGAATACAGATGTAAAGCAACATGGAGGGGCGGAGAGCAGGAAACACAGAAGCAGACATATTTACTGTGGCTCTACAGCACAGGTACACTTTTGTAAAAATAAAACAAAATATGCATCAAATCTTAAAAATTCAGGCAGACTTGTAAATCGGAAGTCAAACTGCACAGGTACAGGGGGAAAAAATCAAGTACAGTTAAAACAGCTTATAGCAGGCGCATTCGTGATCTCCTGTTCTGCCTGTAATACAGAACAGACAGTGTACGCGTAAGTGTATTTTACAAGTGCCTCACATTAACCTAAGCTAAGAAACACAAGCACGCTGCTTGCTAATGCAAACAAAATATATTAAATACATAATGCTGTACTGAACTGTAACACTGTCCAAAAAAAAAAAAGGAAATCTTTAATTCGTTAATCAATATCAGTAGTAAAAACAATAATCAAACAAAAAAGAAAAGGATATAGTTATCTGTTTCATGTAATTGTGATTCAGCACCTTCTCCCAAAAAATCAGTGATTTTCAGTTGAACGGTACTTGTGGAGCTGGAAGGGAGCCACATTTTCTCTGTAGTAGAGAGTAAATACCAGTTCGGTTCAATGTTTTTGCTTTGCTCGACTGCCCACCGCAGCATGAGAAGGGCTGAACAAACATCGAGCAGTGTCACTAGAATCTCCTCTGTGTCTCCCTGATCCCTCTTCCTGGCTACACGGACACATGGATGCAACAACAGAATCGATGTCGTCCAGGGGTTGCTCCTGCTGGCTGTCACCAATATGACAGAGCTGACTGAACTCCTCGGATATAAGTCGGGGGTTTCAATCACAGCCTCTTGCTCTTCTTCGACTTGTTCTGGAAGATCATTCTTCCAAAATCAAGCCTTCCTGAAACAGTTTTTTTATGGTGTTGGGGCTGACCAGGTCCCAAGATTGTTTGAGCAGGAGTACGGAATCAAGGAGTGTAATTTTTTTCACACATTCACTGGCTGTAAGTTCTGTGCCAGAGTTTATTGCATCAAGCACCTTCTGCCTCATGAACGTCTCTGATTTTTGGAAGCAGGAGGGGTGGCTGTACCCGTGGCTTTACGCTTCCCTTGGGGAGCATTCTTTCTCTGCCTCCAGGTCCGTTTCCGAAAGGACTACTGCTGCTGGGAGCCCGATCAGTACATTGACCTCACAGACCTAAGTGCAAGTCCTCTGTCCTGTAGGTCTGTGATAACATCTTTGGTGTCCCCACGAAAAAGCACTGAGCCCCTAAAGAGGGTGTCCTGAATTGCCGACTGGATGTCGTTGGCGAATCCGGAGAGGCGAAGCCAGGAATGCCGTCTAAGGGCCACAACAGTTGCCGAGGTACGTGCCACCGAATCGACAGAGTCATAAGTGGCGCGTAAGGCGTGCCTACACAAAACTTTGGAGAGGTGGAGATCCTTAGCAAGTTCCTCCTTCAAAGGTGAGGGGTCCATGGACTGAACTTGCGCTTCTAGCCTGGTCAAGGTAGCCTTTTGGTGGGGCACCACGTGGGCCACGTAATTAAGGGACTGGAGGGCGCACACGGCCAAAGAATAAATCTTTTCTCCCGAACTGGTCCATCTGCCTCGACTCTTTGTCCGGAGCAGAGGTGCTCATGTGCTTTGGTGCTGAGAAGCGATCATGAGCCGCAGAGATGACCACAGAGTCAACCTTGGGATAAGCCTTCAAGATAGGGCATCCTTCGGCGCCCGGTAAAGTCTGTCCGTCCGCTTGGGGACAGTCGAGAGGGAATGAGGCATCTGCCAGATGGTAGTGGTGAGGTGTCATCCAGGGAGGAATGGGAACCGGAGACAGAGACTCTAAGTCAAGATGTTCTGAGAGTCTCTGTCTCATGGGGTCCTGTCCCTCCGATTCCCAGTCGAAATAATCCTTCATGGACTTTAGAAGATCTGAAAAGGCTGGGTCCTCTGTTGAGGATTTCGGGGATACCCTGCCTTTTGGGCCCTCAGGCTCCTCCGGGACCTCCTCGGAAGTGTCGTCAGCCCCCCCATAGCTATCATCATCGTCCGCCTCCTTGACAGGACGACGTTGGGTATCATTAAGGGAAACGTCCTGGCGAGTCTTCCCATGGACATGTGCAACCCCTCACCCTTGCCTTTTCAGCAAAACGACAGGTGGCATGCTGTTGAAGCTGACAGCACTACCTAGTGGGGACTGGGTTCGGGGAGGATGTGGTTACTCGGCACAGGGGACCTAGGTTTGGCTACTCTGCACAGGGGCACCCAAGTAAATTCGAATGCAGGAAGCAATAACTGTAATGTCCAGAACCAGGAATGGGATTCTTCTGTGTGGCTTTTATTCACATCCAAGCTGAACAAACAAAGCATAGATGGACCCCCACGGGGCTACATTCCTGGTAATGCAGATTAGAGACAACAGAACACTTTATCACTATTTCCAGCCCTCAGGCTCTAAACCCACAGGCACACAGCCGGATTTGCAGCCTTTGGGTACACAGCTCGACTTGTACACTACTTGGGTTTTCCCCACTGACCCAGCTCCCCTGCCGGCCACTTGATCCGTGGTCCATTTGAGGAATGAACCAATTATCCTGTTGTGGCTCCCCAAACCACACTAGAGTCTTCGATTCCTAGAGAGAATTTTCCTTACAATCCCACGTCTGGGTACTTCTCTCATCACTGGCCAAGTGCCTGAGGTAAAGTAGAAATCCACAGAAGAAATCCGTAGAGGTGGACCTGGTCTCTAAAGATGGGGAGCCACAGCCCATACCCGTCCATTTCTCTGGAAACTGAACAATTCCTTTACTGAACTTTCAAATGTAGATTCTGGGTAGACGTCTGTCACATCTCCTCTACATATTATTTGCATCCCAACAAGCTTTGGACTTGAACCTACTTTTAATTTGCTTTGCCCATTACTCTAGGCTTCCACTATTTTAGTAGTTCAATCCCCACATTGTCACACAAG
Source organism: Neoceratodus forsteri (assembly GCA_016271365.2). Lineage (NCBI taxonomy): Eukaryota > Metazoa > Chordata > Ceratodontiformes > Ceratodontidae > Neoceratodus > Neoceratodus forsteri. The sequence continues at coordinate 187,014,284 of CM057451.1, forward strand.
TCCCAGGGTGAAAAACATAGGCCCTTTTAGCAAGAGCAGACACTCACCCTCACGCTGCAGGTGCCCCACAGGCGACTCACAAATCTTCTTGTTCTCCCAAATAAACTCTGGAACACATAAGCAGCTTTTGTTTACAAGCAGAACTAGGGGGGTTGCCCCAGGTCTGGGAACCACCCTGCCCCGGAGAAGGAGGCACTGAGACCCGAAAACAACGGTCTCTACCACTTCAATTATCTTCTGTGTCTCTCTCTGAGGTGGAGACACACACCCTTTTAAACTAAAAGTAGCCCTCTGTCAGGGCTGAGGCTTCTAGAGCCTTCACTGAGCTGCTTTCTCAGCAAGCTCCCAACTTCACACTGAACTGACTCACACTCAACTGAAGAATGACTTCAAAACCTCCCAACGTTCTAACCAACTCCCTGGCTGCAGATTCTAATGTGGCTCATGCAGCTGCGATAGTTCTGTTGGTGATGTCATCCCTCAGTCTCAGCTGAGACTGAGAACAGAGTGAGACAGTGTGAAACCCATTTAACTGGAGTTTCACAAGCTGCCTTCCCTGCCTACCACTAGGTCTGACTGGGATTCTAGTAACCCCGGGTAACAAGGGGGTTACACATGGACAGTGATAACAGCAGAACTGCTCAAGGATGGGGACCTGGGAGACCTCGGTTGTGGGAGCCTAGTCTCCAAGTCCAAGACCAACTCTGACCATGCCCCCTGCCACCAAGACCGGATAAGAGCCTTGAAACCGGGGCAACCGGGGTGAAGATCGGCAGAGGCTGGGGGTGGATAACCAGGAAGGGTAATAACCCTGGAACCCTGAAAGGTAGAGTAGGGATTGAATCGGGATAGAACTGTCCAAAGTGACTCAACCGGGAGTAGGGCCCGCCGGGAGTGGTCCCCGAAACCTTGCGGGTAATATGGGACAGTTCAGGGTCTAGAATAAATCCCCGTCGTCAGATCCGGTGTCGGGGGTACCCACGTCAGACCTGCCGTAGTGTATATCAGCTGAGGGTCTGGTGTCGGGACAGCCCATGTCAGGGGAACCGACGTCAGGACCGGCACCACCCGATCCGGCGCTGGAAGGGGATCCGGCATAAGAGAGGCTGGCGTCGGAGCCGGACGAAGGGGCCCTGGCGGCGGCACCTGATCCAGCGTGGGGGCCAGTCAATCGGTCCCGGCTGCAGGACTGTTGTCGGGACAACCAGCATCAGAGGAGGCACCGGGAGCCCGCCGGAAGGCGGAGGAGGTGCCTCCACAGTAAGGCCTGTAGGCTGAGGAGGAGCCTCCTTCTCCTTGACCCCGAGAGGGGAACGTGGAGCTGACCCTGAAGTGTCAACAGAGTCGAGGGGTTCTCCGCTATCGTCGCCAGAGGTACCCGCCGGAGAAGCGGAGGGTACAGGCGAAGAAGGAGGAGGGAGAGGGACTTTCTCCCTCTGGTTCCGCTGGACGTCGGGTAAGGCGCCATCAGGCCCTGATGGGGAACCACACCCTTGTGACTGTCAGGAACGGTCGGCTTAGCGGGTGGACAGGGGAGAAGCTCCCGACCAGCTTATCGACCAGTGCCGGGCAAGTATCCACAGTCTGGGTAGTCGACTTATCGGCTGAGGTGGTGCGTTGGTCGGAGAAGCTGATGGCCGGCTGACCCACCGCAGATTTGCCAGACTTACCGTCTGATTTTCTGGGCGGTAGCTGGGCCTTGCTCATCGAGGGCCGTGCATCGTCCATGGAGCGCTCCTACTCCCTGGATTTCTCCTTGTGTTTTTTGGAAGGAGAAGATTTTCAGACGAGGATTCTATGCCACCCATCTTTTCTCTGCCGGTTAGGGCGGCTTTTAAAAGATGGGCTCCAAAGCCTGCCTCCTCTTCTTTGTGGCCTGATTAAGGTCTGGCACTCAGGGCAGGAGGAAACAGGATGGTCCGGGCCTAAACAGAGGACGCACTTGAGGTGAGCGTCTTTGTGCGGGATCTGTGTGCCACAAGACGAGCACTTCTTCTTGGGTGAAGACATCAATAAAAAACTGAGAAATTAGCGAAGGAAACTCTGACGCAAGACACTTTCGCGACGATCGCTATATGGAAGTCTGCAATGCGAATGACACGAGGCGACGGCGGGGAAGAAATGGAGGGCAGGCGTGGGGACCACCCACTATATACAGCCATGCTGATGTCAGTCACGTGACGTTGGGTGGGCGGTCCCCCATCAGGTATTGCTAGAAAAGTCTGCTGTGCAGCCCGACGCCAGGTGGCGCCAGTCCTATATGTGATGACCTACTGAAGGAACCCTCTCGAAGTAAGATCTTATTTATTTATTTGCTTTTGTTAACCAGGTAAGCACACTAGACAGTCAAGTGCTCATTTTCAGGTGTGACCCAGGAGATTACAAGGTACAGGCAAAAAGCAGGCATAACAGAATATCATTGAAAGGAAATAATCAGACACAGCATGACTTCATAGGAGGGCACTCAGAAAAGTTTTACACAACAAGACAGCAATTCATAGTCAGGTGTTGAACATCACATAACAAGATAACATGTAACATAACATGAACTATAATCTCATATCTAGCTATTCTCTGGCGGCCTTGATGTCCACTATTTCTGCTGGCATCAGCCCTGGGACCTTAACTGACCAGTCTTAGTACAGGTCAGGCTTGCTTAAACAGTAAGCACAGTAGCAGTTGCTACTCCTGCTCTGTTAACACAGAGTGGACATTAAATTTACCTTGGAAGTACAAGTTTTTTATTTTATTCAATAATTCTTGTAGTTAAATTTTTACAGTTTGTTGCACCGGTTGTGCATATGTTATTTAAGGTATCAACTGATATTATTGCTAATAAATTTACTGTGAGGGGGAGATGTGGAGAAACAGTGGTCTAGACTCAAAAGAGTCATAACAGAAGCAACAAGACACGGTGTCAGAATGCATAGTAAAAGAATGGCCTCTATGGTTCTTGAAGGTGGTGGCTGAGAAAGCAAGAGAAAAAAAGAAAGGCCTTTATGAAATACAAGGAGACTCAAAAGACCTCAAAAGACTCAAAAGGATGAGGACAGAGAGAAGTATCTGGAGAAACAGAAAGAATCTGGGAAAGTAGTCAGTAGGGCTAAGGCACAGACAGAGAAAGGTATAACACAGGCTATTAAGAAAAGAGACAAGACCTTCTTCAGATACATTAGTGAGAGGTAAAAGACCAGAAATGGTATTGTTAGGCTGAAGAAGGAAGGAGGAGGGTGGGTGGAAGACGACCTAGAAAAGGCTGAGATACTGAACAGATACTTTTGCTCAGTGTTCACCAGGGAAGGGGAGGGTGAGGGACCAAATCTCATTAGGGGTAGTCAGGGGAGGGAGGCTGACACCAGCCGATTCCATGTGGAAAGAGTCCTAGAGGAACTCAGGAAAATAACAGACAAAGCAATGGGGTCAGATGGGATTCACCCCATCAGGGACGTATTGGCAGGTCCACTGACTGACCTTTTCAACTCATCTCTAGAGACAGGGGAGGTACCTGACGACTGGAGGAGGGCAGAGGTGGTCCCTTTCCACAAGAATGGCAGCAGGGAGGAGACATGCAGTTACAGACCTGTTAGCCTGACCTTAGTAGTGGGGAAGCTAATGAAGTCCCTACCTAAGGAGAGTATTGTGGAGTTTCTGGAGCCTAGCAGGGCACAGGATCCAAGGCAGCATGGATTCTCAGCAGGAAGGTCCTGTCTGACAAATCTAACTGATTTCTTTGACTGGGTGACCAGAGTGGTAGATCAGAGAGGGGCAGTAGATGTGGCCTACCTGGATTTCAGCAAGGCCTTCGACACCGTCCCACATAGGAGACTGCTAAATAAATTGAGAAACCTGGGATTGGGCCCTATGGTAGTAAAATAAGTTGCGAACTGGCTAAGGGACAGGACTCAGAGGGTGGTAGTAAATGGCATGCAATCAGAAGAGAGGGAGGTGACCAGCAGGGTGCCACAGGGATCGGTGCTGGGACCAGTCCTGTTTAATGTCTTCATTAGCGACATTGCAGAGCATCTGGAGGGAAAGGTATTTATTTTATTTATTTAAATTTTGGTGACCGGGTAGGCCCACTGAGACCGAAACAATCCCTTTTTCAGGGGCGGCCCGGAATTACATAGATCTATAAACATAACAAAATACAAACATGTAATTTCACAATTAACAGTCAATACAGACATACTGACCCAGTCAAGGACACAGTGACAGGTTAATTACAATCAACATCAACAGCAGAAGTACTATTATACACAAGACAGTCACAGTCACACTGATGTCCCAATAAGGTTAGATCAGCAGCAGGGAGCAGGTAGACTCAGCGGGAGCAGTTGCAGAGGCTCAGTTCCAACAGGTGGGTTTTCAGACCCTTCCTGAAGCCCCCAAGGGAGGTACATTCCTGGAGATTGCCTGTTCGCGGATGACACCAAGATCTGCAACAGAGCTGACACACCGGAAGGGGTAGAAAGAATGAGAAAGGATTTAAGCTTATTGGAAGAATGGTCAGGTGTATGGCAGTTGAGTTTCAATGCTAAAAAGTGCAAAATAATGCACCTGGGTCACAGGAATCCAAGAGAGGAGTGCAAGATTTGGGAGGGGGGGCTCTAGCCACCACAAAGCAAGACAGAGACCTGGGGATCATCATATCAGATGACCTAAAGGTGACCAAGCAGTGTGAAAAAGCAGTGGAGAAGGCAAACAGAATGCTGGGATGCATAGGTAGGAGCATAACCAGCAGAAAGAGGTGGTGATGCCACTGTACAGATCACTGGTAAGGCCTCACCTGGAGTACTGCTTCCAGTTCTGGAGACCGCATCTCAGGAAGGACATAGACAGGATGGAGGAAGTCCAGAGAAGGGCGACAAAAATGATACATGGGCTGCACCAGAAGACCTATGAGTAAAGACTCAGGGACCTTAATATCTATTCATTGGAGGACAGCGAGGAGGATATGACAGAGACCTTCAAGTATCTTAGGGGTATAAATAGGGTACAGGAGGAAAGCATATTTCAGAGGAAGCACTGCATGAGGACAAGGGGACATGCTATGAGGCTGGAGGAAGGAAGACTCAGGGGGAATGTCAGGAAGTACTTTTTCACAGAAAGGGTGGTGGATCCATGGAACAGCCTTCCAGCAGAGGTGATGGGGGCTAAAACAATACGGGGCTCAGGAGCGCATGGGATAGACATAAGGGTACCCTGGAGATGGGCAGAGAAGGTGTACTGCAGATCAAATAGGATATGGGGCATCAACACTGAGTAGGGAAATGGGCAGACCAGGGCTCCAGATAAGGGAAGTACCGACCTATTTTACTCACCTAATTTTAGGAAATACTCTTTAGAAATTTTTTTATTGAGTACCGATACCCAACATTTGTAAATACTCCACATTCCAAAGAATAGTGCTTCATAACATATTTGGTGATTCAAAAGGAGCATTTTTTCCCAGATTTACAGCACTTGTACCCAGCTCAATTTTGTTTTACTCACTATATTGTAAAACTGATGAGTAAACTATTCCTTCAAGTCAACATTATCTGGAGCATTGTTGACACCTGATCAGTTCTTATCTAGAAAAACACTCCATTGTTTTTAAAATGTACTCTTTGCTCCACTCCGTCCAGACATTTATACACATCTGAATTTGCTTTTACTCACCTCACTTTCAAAATGAGGAGTACAAGTACTCATCCCAAAAAATCTTATCTGGAGCCCTGGGGCAGACTAAGTGTGCCGTATGGTCCTTATCTGTCGTCAGATTTATACTTTAGATATGGACCAAAAGACAGAATCGAGAGCTTGCTTCCCAAAGCATGTGGAAGGACAGGTCTCTACTTACATTTCAGATTCACCCATCATGGGGTCATAGAAACATAGACTTTGACACACATAAGGACCGCCTGGCCCAACTAGTCTGCCCATTTCCCTACCTATCGGATAAGCTGCAGATCCTAGTTAACCAACAGCCTACTTCTTCCTACCTCCCACTAGAACTGCCTTATGTTTGTCCCATGCATTCTTGAATTCCCCCACTGTTTTTGACCCCACAACCTCCTCAGGAAGACCGTTCCATGTGTCCACCACCCTTTCTGTGAAAAAATGCTTCCTCACATTTCCCCTGAGCTGTCCCCTCTCTATCTTCAAATTACGTCCCCTTGTTCTTGCACATCTCTTTTTCTGAAAGATGCTACCCTCTTAGACTTTGCTGATTCCCTCGAGGTACCTGAATCAGCGTGGGACAAATAAGAGTCGCCAGGTCACCAAATGCGACCTGGCTAATCACACTGGCCACCAATTTTGGTTTAAAACTCACCATTCTAGTGAGTAGGAGCGCTGGATGCCATGGCACACATGCGCGGGTCAGCACAGGCATTCCTCCAGTGCGCATGGCCGGCACTCGTAATCTTTTTTCCCTTTTTTTTTTTTTTGCCTTTGAAGGCACGTCTGCGTGAGCCTGCTCCACCTCCAGCATCATGGCCAGTGCTGTCAGTCCTGAGTGTCACTCAGTTAATGCAAGAGACGGCATTGGCCACCAGACCGGAAGTCGATGTTATCGTGCCGCCACCTCCAGGATCCAGGCATGTCTCCACCCTCCACAGTCCCCATCAACTGAGACTTCAGTGTTCTGTGGCCGAGCAGCTCACCTAAAAAACTACTATGAGCCAAACCGCCCGCTCGTCATACCACGAGGTAAGCTGCTTGGCGATCATGTAGGGAAAAGTGTTGTGTAATGCGCAGTTGTTTGGCAAAGCCTGCCATAATGATTGGAGGATGAGGAGTGACAGCAGTGCTGATGGCGCTGTGTCTGGATCAACTGTACTGTTGAAATTTCGAACCATTTACCAAATAGCCCTTTTAAGGGCTGCATGCCGAAATATAAGAAGGGGGCTAGCTGATTAAACAATACTGACTAAAAATATATATATATAAATATATACTTGTGTGTGTTACTGGAGCAGAGGACCAGACCTCGTGCTGCTAACTGACGAAGAGGGAGGGAGGGGAGCAGGAGCTTGCGTCAGTGAACCTTGGGGCAGCAGTCTATGTGAAACTACTGTGTTGGAGGCATGCAAGTTTAAGGGGAAAATTACAAAAAAACAAGGGACACTAAGTTGTTGATCACAGCAGTTGCAGTGACAGCTAGCCTCTCATATATCAACTAGGGCAGGCTGCTATAAACTTCTAGTGAGCAATACCAGTTATTCCACCACCACAAGAGTGACTAAAAAAATACTTCAATAAAAGTCTGTCTGTCATGAGAGAGTAAGACAGGTGCTCTCCAGTGTGTACTCATTATCAATACCAGTAGTGGAAATCATCTCTTAATTTCAGCTACACTGTGCTGATTGTGCTGTTTAATATTGCCTGGTCAGGTCCAGGAAGAAGAACAGTAATGATTAAAATTGTCAAAAAGTCACTTGTACTGTTGCTGCTACATCTCTAACAGCAAAGACTCACTCCAGCAGCTATTTGGCCAAGGCTGAGCCGACTGAACCTTTTGTCCTGTGTCATCCTGTGGCAATTACTTCTGTCTGTGAGAAAAAAATATATAAATGTAACGTCCATAAAAAACTGCCTGTTCTGTGTGTATATTATACCCTCTGTGACAGTCCACTGTGTCCACCCACCACCTGTCTTGTGCACTTTAGTCAGGCTTTCCTGGTGTGGAGGGACCCAAACGAAAAAAATTAAAGCTTGCAATTCATTAAAAGTCCAGGACTACTTGTGTGCATATTAGTGCTAACCAGTCCCATCTGTCTCATCCAGTCCTGACTCCTGTCCTATTGAGTTTGTGTCAGGCTTTTTGGGGCGTTCTTGTGGGGGACCTGTCTAAAAATAAAATAAAGCTTGCTACTGTTAACTGAAGTCCATAGTACTATCTGTGTAAATATTACTGACAGCAACACTCCAGCTAATATTGGCAGGTAGGAGTAATTTACTCACCACTTTTAAAATACAGTGAGTTAAACAAAATTGGGAAGTGTACGAGTGTTGTACATCTGAAAAAAAAAAATGCTCCTTTTAAATCACCAGTTACGTCATGAAGCATTATTTTATGGAGTGTGCAGCATTTCCAAATGTAGGGTGAGTACTGGTACTCATTAAAAATGTTCTTAAGAGTATTTCCTAAAATGAAGTGAGTAAAACATGTCGGTACGCACCTTATCTGGAGCCGTGACTGACAGCGTTTTTGACACTAGTCCATCTGTCTCATCCAGTCTTTTTGTGCTTGTTTCAGGCTTTTTGAAGGGGACATAAAAAAAGGTTGCTACAGTAATTAAAGTACAGTACTCTACTACCTGTGTGCATATTATCGCTGAAGGCCGGCCACTGCCTCTTGTCTTGAGTCCATTTGTCTTGTCCGGTTCATCCCTCTGTGCTCGCTTTCTCAGGCTTTTTCAAGGGGACATAACACAAAAAACAATTCAAGGTTACTACAGTAATTAAAGTACAGTACTACTACCCTGTGTGCACATTATTGTCAGCATCTCTTGTCTTGGACAGTCCACCTGTCTTGTCCAATCCTCTTGAGGTTGTGTCAGGCTTTTTTGGGGGGACCCCCCTTTGCCACAGTTAATTAAACGTCGATAGTACTACCTGTGTGCATATTACTGGCAGCAACGTCTGTTGTGTTTGACAGTCCACCTGTTTCGTCCAGTACTGTAGTGGTTGTGTCAGTCTAGTCAGGCTTTTTTGGGTGGGACAAGAACTCCCCCCCCCAAAAAAAAATACAAGCTTGCTACACTACAATAATTAAACGTCCATAGTACTACTACCTGTGTGCATATTACTGACTGCTTCTCTTGTTGTTTGACAGTCCATCTGTGTCATCCAGTCCTCTTGAGGTTGTATCAGGCTATTTTTGGGGGACCAAGCATCCGACTAAAACAAACAAAAAAAAAAAAAAAAATGAAGCTTGCCACAATTTAAAAAAAGTCCATAGTACTACCTGTGACCCTGTGCATATTACTGAGTGCGTCTCTCTGGGACTTTCCGTTTCATACCTCTCTGTTACACAAATGTAATATAAAAGTGATTGAACGATACACAAATTACAAAAGGTGCCCCAGGTCGTGTATCACATTGCAGAAGTAATACGCACAAACACAACTGAAGCAGTGAAAAAATCTCCAACTTTTGGGCTATTAATAGACGGAAGCACTGACAGAAGTGTAAGGGAATTTGTGAATGTGTTTATCAGTTATGTTGGTGACGATGGTACTCCAAATACCTCCTTTATTGGCACCGAGCTATTAGGGAAAGCAAATGCAGATGGATACATTGCAGCACTAGATTCGCTCTTTCCAAGTACTCCTCCTACTCATCCTTATTTCTGCTCTACCTATACTGAACTGTACTATATTGCTGGACAGTGTCATCGGTCCTATCCATCCCTGCGTGCATGGATACTGTTTGTTGTTATATCTTGATCTTCTCTGTGCAGGTTAACTCTGTTATTTAACTGCTACTTGTGTTTGCTTGCTTAATTTATTCAAAATTATGTCTGTATCTCTTGGATGCCTGTTACTGCTAACGATCTGTATCTGTTTTTTGTGTTAATTCGCTAGTTTATGTAATGTACTCTCCCGGGTCGTGCTTGAAAATAGGCAGGTTTCTTTCCTAATGCACTTACCCGGTTACCAAAAGCAAATAAATAAACAAACATCCCTTCATGGAAAACTCTTCCATGGATTTCTGGGATGGCCACTGATGGTGCATCAGTCATGCGATAACAATGTGGCGGAGTCACGGCAAAGCTACAAAGCAGTGGCCTCCCTTGGTTAATTGCTACACACTGCATCACACATCTTTTACAACTGCCAATTCTAGATGCCCAAAAACATACGCCAGAAGTTTACGAAAACGAAAATGGCTTGCGGGACCTATATTCATTTTATCATTCTTCTCACCGAAGAATGAGAGTCTTGGAGGAGGCTGCTAACACCCTTTTCATTGAGTTGAAAAAACTGTTCAGCATTTTCACAGTGCGCTGGGTCAGTTCACACCACACTGTTGTGTCAGCTCTTCTCCACAACCTGCCAGCAATAACTGCACACTTAGAGAATACAGCATCACAACACAGTGGGAGTCCTGATGCAGAGTGTGCTAAAGGACACTTCAACTTTGTAAAAAAAAATTGTGGTTATTGGCATTTCAACAAGATTATCTATCTATTCTTGGAAGGGTTTCTCAAAATTTCCAAAAAGAAGGTCGCCTTCTTACTCAGGTACAGCCACAAATGGAGAACTGCATTTCGGAGCTCATCAAGCTGAAGACCAATGCTGGCCCTGCTGAGGCACAGTTTTTACAGTACGCAAGTTTGGAGGGCAGTCTCCTTACTGGTGGTGTGGATGGCAGCACTCCTCTAGCTTCTCCACTAGGCATGACTGAAAATGCTAATAATGTAGATAAAAATAGGAATAAAAGCTAAAAAAGAACCAGGCAGGTCACTGCTTCAGACCAAGCAGCCGAGGAGACTGTTTCCAGTGAAAATGCCTGCAAACTGATCAAGGAGACAGTATGCGACAGTGTGGTTGGATTCTTACATGAAAGATTTGAGCCCATGTGGCAGTCGGAAGACTACAAATGATTTTCAGTATTTGACACAACTATTTCGCCTTCTCCTGATGACCCTCTCTTTCTAAATTTTGGTCAGGAATCCAACATGGGGCTTTGCCAGAGGTACATACCATTCCTGAAAAAGCAATACAGTTCAGGGCAACTATTACCTGATCCAGAGCTGGATGCCGAACTTGAAAGAGAAATTACGCAACAATGTTTGGACGTGGCAAGATTTCAAAAATGCTGTAAACAATCAAAATACAGAGCATGCATTACGAAAGGTTCACCAACATTTAGAGAGATTTGGTCTGCTATGGTTGTTGGTCACAATTTTTCAGGTAATGCCAGTGAGTACAGCTGCTTGTGAAAGGGGATTTAGTACTCATAATAAGATTAAAACAATATTTCGTAGCAATCTTATTAATACCACTATGAATTATCTGCTGATGATCAGTTTAAATGGATCCACAATTGAGGACTTTAATCCAGACCCATCAACTGATCACCGGTACTCATCAACACCTGGATATCGGTATCTTTCTGGGCATAAAGTCACACATCCAGATGTAATGGACTTGGAAGCGGAAACAGAAGAGGAGTCAGAGGGGTTGAGTTGAAAATGGAGACAGAGACAGTGGTTAGAGTCGGAGGTGGACCGATTTTGGAGAAGATCACAACAGCAATAGAAATGCTGTTAGTAATCTGTCAGCCATAATTTTAGGAATCATTTAAAACATTGTCTACCCTTGCCCTCAAAATTTCATTTTAGTGACCCTACAGTGGTGGTAACAGCACAGCAGCAGCGCAAGCCTGGCCATGTCATGAAAACAAAATAAGTCACAAAAAAAAGTAACCCCCCACCCAAAAAAAAAGAACACACAAGACAATAAGAGAACCATAACATCTGAAAGTTGTATTGCTTTATTTAAATTGAAAAAAAAAACTGTGTACACTTATAGCAGGACTTGATTCCACTTGTAAATCAGCATGATCTGGCCAGACTCCAGTCCAGTCATGGTGTTTCTCCACCAGTCCCATCTTCAGTAGTTATCCTCTTGGTGATTTTTGTCTGATTTTCTCATAGTTGAACTTGTGCCGCCATTCCCTTTTCGGATTCGGTCGGTGTTTCTCTGATGGTTCCATCTTCAGTAGTTTGATATCCTCTTGGAGATTTCATTTTCTGATAGTTGTGCCACCCTTGCTTCCCTTTTTGGATTAGACAGGCAGTACTTTCAATTTGTACTTTATAAATTCTCCCTCCTGTGTAATACTTGATGCTGTTCTGGCAGGCCAAGTCTCATCAGGATCTATGGTAAAGACTTCCCAAAATGTAGGTTAACAGACAATTCCTTGACTGAAAGGCAAGTTAAAAAATGGCCACCAGGTCAAAAACTGATTTGTCCCACCCTGAATATTTCTATCATATCTCCCTCTCTCCCTCCCTTCCTCAACTGTATACATACTAAGCTCCTTTAGTCTCTCCTTGTATGGCTTCTGTTGCAGACCCTGCACCATTTTAGTTGCCCTCCATCCTATCTATATCCTTGTGGAGATGGGGTCTCCAGAACTACACGCAGTACTCCAGATGGGGTCTCACCAACTGTCTGTACAGAGGGACGACAACTTCCTGTTTTCTACTGGTGATGCCTCTCCCTATACATCCCAGTATCCCCCCCGGTCATCCTTACTGCCTTCTCACATTGTTTGCTTACCTTTAGGTCATCTGATGTGACTACCCCAGGTCCCTTTCCATTTTTGTTAATACCCCCCCCCCCATTGTGTACTCTTCCCCTGGGTTTTTTTGTTTCCCAGGTGCATTACTTTGCACTGAATCTAAGCTGCCATACTTTTGACCATCCCTCCAACCTTGCCAAGTCCCTTCTCATCCTTTCCACACACACCCTTGTGTATCAACCTGCTGCAGACCTTTATGTCGTCTGCAAAGAGGCATACTTTTCCTTCCAGTGCCTCTGCAATGTCACTTATAAAGACATTAAAAATGGCCGGACCCAGTACTGAACCCTGCAGTATTCCACTAGTAACCCCCCTTTCTTCGGAGTGGACTCAGTTTACTATTACCCTCTCTGTCACGTTGTCCAGCCAGTTTTTTACCCAGGCTACCACTGTGGGACCCACTCCCAGGCTGGCTAATTTATTAATTTTTTCTGTGGGACTGTGTCAAATGCCTTGCTAAAGTCTAGGTTGGCCATGCCCACAGCCCCTCCCTGGTCTACTACTTTGGTCACCCAGTCAAAGAAATCTATTAGATTCGTTTGACATGAACTTCCCACTGTGAATCCATGCTGCCTTGAGTCCTATGCCCTGCTGGCCTCTAGGTACTCGACAATTCTTTCTTTCAGAAGTGATTCCATCATTTTCCCTACCACTAAGGTCAAGCTAACAAGTCTGTAGTTTTCTGCCTCTGCTTTGTTCCCACTTTTGTGAAGGGGAATCACATCCACCCTCCTCCAGTCCTTAGGTACCACACCATCCTCCTATGATTTGTTAAAAAGGGTAGTCAGTGTTGTCACTAGTTCTCCCCTTAGTTCTTTTAGAATTCTGGGGTGAATCCCATCAGGCCCCACTGCTTTGTCCACCTTCAGTTTTACGAGTTCTTTCAGAACAGGGTGCTTCTATTGACTGGATTAGGTACCTCACCTCCTCTTCTTTGTGAATACTGAGCAGAAGTATTCGTTCAGTATCCCTGCTTTTTCACTATGCCTCTCTGCCCACCCACCCTGCCCTTTACTAAGCCTCAGTATCCCTCCCTTGGTCTTTCTTCACTCCTCTAATGTACCTATAAAAGGTTTTATCCACCTTTTAACTAAGTTGACTATCTTTTCTCGGTTTGGGCCGTGCATAGATACATAGATACATAGACAGTGTCGGCAGATAAGGCCTATGGCCCACCTAGTCTGCCCATTTGAGCTTGTAAGTTCAGTTTGTTTTCCTAGAAGTCTATTTCCCTTACCCTGACCTCTAGAATTCCTTTATGTCTATCCCATGCATTCTTAAATCCGTGATTGTTTCAGCCCCCACCACTTCCTCTGGCAGGGTGTTCCACTTGTCCACCACCCGCTCTGTGAAGAAATTCTTCTCATGTTTCCTCTGAATCGTCCCTCCTCCAACTTCATCCCATGCCCTCTAGTCCTGAAACATCTTTTTCGCTTAAAAATAGTGTTTTCCTGCACCCTGTTCCTCCCTGTAAGATACTTGTATGTCTCTATCATATCCCTCTCCTCCTTCTCTCCAGGGAGTACATGTTCAGTTCCTTCAACCTGTCTTCATAGGACTTGTGATGCAACCCATGCACCATCTTTGTTGCCCTCCTCTGAACCTTCTCTACCCTGTCTATGTCTCACGTAGGTATGGTCTCCAGAACTGTACACTGTACTCCAGGTGGGGCCTCACTAGTGTCTTGTATAGCGGAATTATGACCTCCCTTTCCTGCTGGTGATGCCCCTGCCTATACATCCCAGCATCCTATTTGCTTTACCTGATGCCTTGTCACACTGTTTCTCACTTTGAGGTCATCAGAGATGACAACCCCAAGATCCCTTTCCTGCTTGGTGCATGCTATATCCTCACCCCCAACTGATATATTGTGCCAGGGTTTTTGTGCCCATATGCATTATCTTGCACTTTTGCATTGAATTTCAACTGCCAAACCTTGACCATTCTTCAAGTTTCTGCAGGTCCTTCTCATTCTGTCTACACCCTCTGGTGTGTCTACGCTGTTACAGAGCTTTGTGTCATCAGCGAACAGTGAAATTCTGCCTTCTATATCCTGTGCAATGTCACTGATGAAGATGTTGAATAGGACCGGTCCCAGCACTGATCCCTGTGGTACCCCACTGGTCACTCTTCCCTCTGTGGAGTGACAGCCATTTACCACCACCCTCTGTGTCCTGCCACCCAGCCAGTTACCTACCCACCACACTACTGTCCTGCTCACACCCATATTCCCCAGTTTGTGTAATAGTCTTCTATGTGGCACAGTGTCAAAGGCCTTGCTGAAGTCCAGATAGGCCATGTCCACTGCCCTCCCTGATCCACCTCCCTAGTCACCCAGTCAAAAAATTCAATGAGGTTGGTCTGACATGACCTCCCCCTGGTGAAACGATGCTGCCTTGGGTCCTGTAGTCCATTGACAACCAGATGTTCTATTCCGTTGCTATTCTGACTGCCTTCCCCGCTTCCTTCTGCTTTAACTGGTACAGTTCTCTGTCCTGTTCCTTCTGCGTTTCCCTGGGGATTACTATCCTGAATGTTCAGGGCATTCATTTACCTGCAAAAAGAACCAAAATCTTGACATACCTAAAACATTTACACAGATATTGGTTTCTTGCAGGAAACTAGACTTACAGAAGGGGAATAGTTAAAATTACGTAGACTTTGGATCAGTGACAGCGCTAGGGGTTTTAAAACATGGGTCAAATTAGACCCATAGGTGTAAAAAAATGTGGGTCAAAATGAGAAACAACTGGGTCCAAACCTAATCGTAAGTAGAAATTTCACTAGTACAGAAGCTTAAATTTGTTGAGTGAAAATACTTTTCTATTGTTTAGTTTTCCATCTTTCAGCTATTGTTAGAGACAGGTGCACTACTTTGGACCCACTGTCCTGTGGAAAGTGGGTCATTTCTGGGCAAGCTGCAACTTTTTCCCTTTTTGCCCTATCTAGCGCTGTCTCTGCTTTGGATGGGACAGGTAGTCTTCACATCACACCCTTAGGTAAACATGCCGTAGTTGCAATTTTACTTCACAGAGACCTGCCCCGAGGTTTTACATACAGAAACCTCAGAGCAGGGAAGAATGGTCATAGTTTCAGGTACTATTTTTTCTCAAACATTACACCTCATTAATATCTATGCCACCCAACAAGGATTCCCCCGGATTTCTTTAAGAGGGTGTTTTCTAAGGTGGCTAGTTTGGGGGAGGGCATTATGATGCTGGGGGGGGGGATTTCAATTGTGTTATAGACCCCTATCAGGATCGATCTTCACATTCTACTATCACAAACTGACTTCTGAGTCAAACATTAAGGGCTGGATTACAACAACTAGCCGTAGTTTATGTTTGGAGAGAATACAATCATCCTGACAGAGATGATACCTTTTACTCAAGCGTGCATAAATCGTACTCCACAATAGATTATTTCCTGGGGAGTGCACCAGATCTGCATAAAATTAAGTATTGCATTATTCACCCAAGGGTTAACTCCAACCACCCAGCAGTTTCTCTTGAAATCCAACTGGGGGATTGGTCGAGAAAGACCTTCTGGAGAATGAACACATCTTTATTAAACAGGGAGGAATTCTGTCAATTAGTGCAAGATATAATAGCTGACTTTGTCAGAAATAATCAAGATCCAGAAACTAAATCAAAATGGTGCTGAGATGCCTTGATGGCCACGCTTCGTGGTATTATTATATCAAAGTAAAGAATGGAGAGACAAATAAACTTAGAAGCACACTTGCAGACACTAGAATGACAGCATAAGCAATCTAGATCCCCTGGTTTATTTCAAGAAATACAAAGGGTCTAAAAAGACCTACAGGATCTGTAGAATGTAAAAATACAAGGTAATCTTAGTTATGTAAGCCAACAATATTACGAACACGGTAACAGAGCAAGATGGATGCTGGCATTCAGGTTACACAAGTCCCAAGCAGAGACGTATGTTAAAAATATTAGGGAGAAACAGGTGGAACTTACACAAACAACATCTACCCCCAGGGATACTGTAACAGCTTTTCAAAAATATTATAGTTCCCTGT
The DNA here is from genome assembly GCA_016271365.2 of Neoceratodus forsteri. NCBI lineage: Eukaryota > Metazoa > Chordata > Ceratodontiformes > Ceratodontidae > Neoceratodus > Neoceratodus forsteri. Next base: position 187,030,629 of record CM057451.1, read on the forward strand.
ACTCATATGTTCTCAGCTTTCCTGGAACATATAACACTACCTAAATTAACAGATAAGAAACAACAAATGCTTGATGCCCCAAATGCCCCAGAAGAAATCACACATGGCATTCTAAGTATGATTACAGGTAACTCACCGGGCCCGATGGCTTTAACGTAGAATTCTTATCAAGCATTTCGGGAACAACTCGTACCTCTCTCTTGGTGCAGGTATTCAACTCCTGTAAAGAGCCGAAGGATTTGCCTAATTCCTGGAATTCAGCACTTATAACGGTTATTCCTAAACCTGGTAAACCAACTAACCAATGCAAATTATACCACCCCATTTCTTTATTAAATGTAGATTCTGAAATATCTTAACAAATTCTAGCCAATAGGGTGAATAAACTACTCAAAATCTTTTCCACCCGGATCAGACCAGATTCATTCCGCATCACCACATGGTGAATAATGTCAGGCGCTACATGAATATACTTCACACAGGCCAGAAAATGCAGAACCCACAAACAGAGGTCACGCATTCAATCACCTTAGGTGGCAATTTCTGTTTGCCACTTTAAATAAATATGGTTTTGGGGCTCAGTTCCGCAGATGGCTAGAAGCACTTTATCTGACGCCTACTACAAGAGTAAAAGTCAACAGCATGGTGTCTGACCCCTTGTCTATTAGGTGAAGGACCAGGCAGGGGTGCCCACTCTCCTCACTCTCTTTTGCCTTTAGCATCGAACCCCTGGTGGAATTAATATGTTCCCATCTGGATCTAGAGGGAGTTGTGATTGGGCGGGGGGACAACCGGATCTCATTATACGTAGCTGATACCATGTTATATCTCCACAACCCAATTTGCACTTTTCCAATTTTATATAGAATTCTGGGGTAGTACGGGCAAGTATCTGGATTCAAAATAAACAAAGGAAAAAAACGAGGTCATTATGATAAGCGGAGACCGTACCCCAGACCTTACCCAACTGATACCCTTTAAATGGGTCACTACTCAAATCAGATATTTAGGGGTGCATATCCTGGTAGATCTTAAATATTTATATCAAGCTAATTACGGGACACTCATTGAGGAAGTATTAATAGATCTTAAGAGGTGGGAACTACTCCCGCTTACTCTACTTACAAAGATAGATACAATTAGAATGAATATCCTCCCACGCTTTTTATTTTTATTCCAGACTCTCCCTTTGAGGCTTCCTCGATCAGACTGGGCAAAAATTAATAAAGCAATACACCATTTTATTTGGGGGGGTTAAGAAGGCTAGAATACGCTGGTCAGATCTACAACAGCCTAAAGAACAAGGGAGGTTGGGTCTGCCAAATCTTAAGGTTTACTACCAAATGGCCCAGCTCATACTGTGGATTGCACTTATAAAACAAGATCCTGACAATATCTGGGTTGTGCAGGAACTGGCAGGTAGCCATGGACTGCATCCATTCGAGGGATTTGAGGCTGTCATAGAAACAATGCATAGATTAGCAGTTACTAACCCCTGGACACAACAGTTATATCATGTGTGGCAAACAGTGAGGAGAGATCTGGTTACTCAAGGTTTGGTGACCTCATACACTCAAGATAACCTGTTGCATACAATTCACACCACCTTCTTATGACCATACCTTCCATAGATGGAGAGGTCTTGGTTTATGCCACTTCTCTCAGTTTATTCATCAAGGGGTTATTAAGTCTTTTGCAGCTATGAAGGAGGAATTTCATGAGACAAGTAGACTTTTTTGGCTACCTACAGGTGATTCCTTTTAAATCTGGTTCTTGCCTTAAAGATGCTCGGCAAGACCGACACCCTCTTCCCCTAGTAATTTTTAAGGCGGCAAGGGGCATATTTCATAAAAACCACATCTCTAAACTAATCCAAACGTATACTGCAACAAAAAAAATCAACCTACACCTCACTACCAAAATGCTTGGGAAAGACAGTCAGGTAGGGATTTCACTCCACTAAAATTGAAACAAATTTGGTACGGGGTGTTTCATACCTCGGCATCGAATAATTGGAGGGAAGTCCGTTGGAAGTTGGTCACTGTTTTGTCACCCCTACCAGAACAAAATATTACACACAGAACCACTCAGATGGATGTTGGCGAGGATTGGGGCGGGGGAGAGGGCAGTCCCTATCATATTTTCTGGAGATGCCCTGCTCTGCAGTCTTTTTGGGAAGAACTGGAACAAAAATATAGGCAAATGGTAGATATACAAGAAACTCCCCATTTTGAACATCTGATTCAAGGACTTTTTCTTCCTAAGAGGAGATGAAATATTAGTTAAAAATTATTCTTGGGAATATTGCTGGCTGCAGCTGATAAAGCTATTACAAAGAGTTGGTTGCAGTCAGACCCACCCTCTCTACTGGAATGGATTGGCACTGTCAAAAATACATATCGGATAGAAAAATTAACTGCGGATTTACATCTCCAAACAGAGAGGTTCAAAGGTGTCTGGCTTTCATTTATGCCACTCATTGAGGAAACTGAGGGCACCTCAATTCTTTCACAACAAGCACAGGAATATTAATTTCTAGAAGACTACTTGTTTCACATAAAGTCAACATCTAGGAAGAAATTCGGTAGCTACACTTCCCTATGGTACCCAATACTTGCATTCATAATGAATTATATTACCTGTCTCACATAACTGTTTTATCTAACAAGGTTTGTTTATAGTTTTTATAGTTATGAAATTAGATTAGTTTTGTTATTTTACATAAAATTTATGGGTCAGGGCTTCCCTCTAGCTCCAATAGAAAGCATAGCAAATATAGATTATGACTGTTAGCAATAACAAATATAAAGTTCTCTTTGTTGGGAAACAGACGTTAATGTTTAAGAATAATGTGAACTATCAATATCATGATTTTTTCCCACTTTGATTACTCATATGTGCTGCTGTTGTGACCACTTTAATAAAGAAGTTAAAAAAGAAAAGAACTTACTGTAACAGTAGAATCTCTTTCATCAAGCCACACCATTGGACCTATACCCACGTCCATGCTAGGATCACATGGAAACTTTCTCAAGCCGTCAAGACAGGGGCCGCCCACAACGCAAACGTCTGCGTCTACGTAAACGTGGGCAGCCCCTCCACTTCTCAGTTCCCCACTGGAGATCATGCTCAGAGGACCTCCCTCTAGGGAAGAGATCCCTGCACTCTACATACCAGGCGAGACAGAGTGCTGGAAAAGATAGCAATGGAGACCGCCATACAAGGATCCTGTGTCGCAACCCTGAAGGGGAAGAAGGATGGGATAGCATGGCCTGATGAAAGAGATTCTCTTGAAGACCTACTGTTACAGTAAGTTCTTACATAACTGTTCTATCTTCTTCGAGGATGTTGCTTTCATCAGGCCACACCTTTGAAATGAGTCCCAAGCAGTACCAAAATCTAACAGTCTGGGTGCCCGGAGTCTATAGGCTTATGATAACAGGCCTTGTAGAACAGCTAGGCCAAACCCAGCTCGTCTATAAAAGACAATGTCCAGACTGTAGTGTTTAGTGATGATGTGGACAGTACTCCATGTGGCAGCTGCACAGATTCCTGCAGTGGAAACATTCTGAAAACAAGCTACAGAAGTGGTCTTGCTCTAGTGGAATGATCACAAACCACGCCAGGAAATTCCTTACTGTACTTCATGTAACAGAACGTAATACAATGTGCTAGCCATTTGGACAAGTGGCGTTTAGAAACTGGGGCACCCTCTTTCCCAGGGGAGAATGAAGCAAAAAGCTGCGAGGCCTTTTGCAGTCCTTCGTGCAGTGTGTACAGTACCTGATTATTCCATGCTTCCCCTGGACTGGCATGCTATGGGTAATACACTGGCAGATGAACGATTTAATTTAACGTAAACTCAGGCACCACCTTTGGTAGAAACGTAGGATTTTTTTTTTTTTTATTACTCTTTCTTTATCCTCCTACTGCTGCCACTGATCACTCTCCCAGAGCTCCCCTCGTAGGTCCTAATCTGCAGACCCCCAAGGAGTCTGCCCCTAGAGTGCTAACGCTACCCATGTACCTTCAGGGCCTCGGATTACCCTCCGGACAGGGCGGCAGAGATCCCCCATATCTCCCCCTGAGCATTGTTTTGGGAGCGCACACAGCAGAGTCTGCTTCTCTGGTGCTGCCTCGGAATCAACTCTGAGGCTCGTCGCCTAGACCAGGGCAGGGTATTTCCTGGTGTTCTGGTGGATCCCCTCCCCTAACGCTGGCGTGCAATGGGGACAAGGCTGCCGGTGTGCGTAGAGACGCACATCGAAGCCGGTCCCCTGCCAACGTCTACCCTTTGCATAAAGCATCTCCCCAGCTGCACCCACCACCCTGAGGTTCCCCCAACGGGTGGCGGTATCGCAGCGGAGAGTACACGTTCCCCTCCCTAGTGAAGGAGAGCTGCCATTGGGCGCTCAATCCTTCTCCCTCCCAGCCAACCCCCGTCAATCCGAGTCCACTCCCGAACCCGGGTTGCCAGTGTGGTACGAGGTGTGGCATCCAGCACCTCAACCCTCAGCACCACCGGGCCGGCTAGAAACTTAGGATTAGTAAGCATAGATTCTCTCTCTTTCTGAAAAATCAAATTAGGAAGCTCACACATTAGAGCCTGCTAAGCTCTAAAATCCTTTGAGCAGAAGTGACTGCAACTAAAAATAACACTTTCCAAAAAGGAAAGTGCAAGCCACAAGTCTTGGCTGGCTCAAAAGGAGCCAAAGTCAGCTTTTCCAAAATAAAATTTAGATCCTAAACCAGGACTGGATTTTGAATGAGTGACTTTATGTGTAAAATGGCTCTCAAGAACATAAGGGCCATCTCCAGCCGAGCAACTGTACGGCCATCCACAGGAACAAGAAAAGCTGATATAGCAGCTAAGTGCACGCTGACTGAGGAATACTGCAGGCCTGACTCCAGTAAGGACAGCAGGTACTTCTAGAGCCTGACTGACTGGGCCAGAGTCCCCCTATTTCTGTGACAACAGACCCTTGCATAGGGGCCGAGATACTGGGGGTTCCACTGCCAGCTGCTGCAGCAGGGGATACCATATCTGTCAAGGCCATAGGGGTGCAATAAGTATTAGAGATGCCGCCTCCATCTTCGGTTTGAGTAGTACTCTGAATTAGTGGGAAGGCATACAGCAACCTCCCTTTTCAAGAGAGAGACAACGCATCTCACAAAAACAACTTCAGGACCTGGAGCAAGCGAACAGAAACATGGCAGTTTTGCGGTGTGTGGGGGTGCAAAAAGGTCAAATTCTGGACAACCCCATCTTTTAAACAGGTGATCGACCACCAATGTCAGCAGTTCCCACTCGTGCATCCCTGGACTGTGACATGCTTAGTTTGTCTGCCAAGATGTTTTGCGCGCCTGGAACATGTACTGCTGACAGTTCTAGACCGTGATCCATGGCCCAATGCCAAACTCTCGCTGCTTCCCTGCAAAGCAGGTAAGAGTGAGTCCTCCCTTGTTTGTTTATGTAATGTACATTGAAGTTGTCCATCTGTATTAACAAAGGACCTGGGGACAAGTGGTTCTGGAACACCTGGAGTCCTATAGAATTGCTCTCATTTCCTGAACATTTATGTGCAAAGCACACTCCACCTGGTTTCATGTGCCTTGTGTCTGAAGAGGTCCTAGGTGGGCTCCCCATCCTGATCCTGAAGCATCTGTGGTATCTGATGTGGCGTAGGAATCAAGAATGGGATACCCTTCAGCAGGTTGTTGTGTTCCATCCACCAGTTGAGCACTTTGTGCAGGGGAGATGTTACTAGAAAGTACAGTTACGTAAGAACTTACCGTAACAATAGATCTTCGCGAGAGGCTCCTGCAGTGGGTATTCACAAATACGACTAAGCCGTCAGGCGTCAGGACCTCACGGAAAAATTTCTAGCTAGCAGTCTCTGGCAGGGACCGCCCTCACATCAGCCGACCAACGTCAGCATACGTCAGTATAAAGGGGAGGTCCCTACGCCCGCCTTCCAGTTCTTTCCCACCAAAGGCCAAAAGAGCATGACAGGAGAAAAGGAAATACCCCCCCTAAAAAAGAAAAGAAAACTCAGGGGGATGGAGGGAGGGAAAACAATACCTACTGAAAGAGCATCTCTCAAAGATCTATTGTTACGGTAAGTTCTTACGTAACTGTAGTATCTTACTTCGAGAGGGCTCTTGCAGTGGGTATTCACAAATAGGACTGAGTCCCAAGCAGTCTGGAACAAGTTTGAAAACAGGGAGGAGGATAAGATCATCCACAACACAGAAAGGCAGGAGAGAGATTCAAGAAAGAAGTCCCTGCAAAACTGCCAAACCGAAACTTGCCCTGCGGCGAGAGGCAACGTCCAAACTGTAATGCTTCGTAAAAGTATGTAAAGAAGACCATGTAGAAGCTGCGCAAATTTCTGCAGCTGACTCCTTCCTGAAACAAGCAGCAGAGGCAGCCACCCCTCTGGTGGAATGGCCTCTAACTTGACCCAGAAGGGTTTTGTTTTACTTGTCATAACAGAAGGTAATGCAATTGGCTACCACTTAGAGAGGCACTGCTTAGAAACAGCGGTGCCTTCCCTCTTTGGTACAAAGGAAACAAAAAGTTGATCCATTTTTCTGAGATCCTTAGTACTGCTGGTATAGTATCTCAGAATCCTGTGAACATCGAGAGTATGCAAAAGACACTCTCCCTGATTACAGTAAGCCAGGAAAAAAATTGGGAGCTCTACGGATTAAGGGTGGATTCAGCCACCACTTTAGGAAGAAACGTAGGGTTCGTACACATGGCCACGCAGTCCCAGTGTGGAAAAATCAAGTAAGTGATTTTGTACATAAGGGCCTGCAGCTCGGAAATTCTTTGAGCAGAGGTAACGGCCACAAGGAAAAGTGTCTTCCATGAAAGGAAACACAAGTCAGCATCGCCTGCCAGCTCAAAGCGGGGCAGCGTGAGCTTTTCCATTAAATTAAATTAAGGTCCCAGGGGGAGCAGGATTACAGATGGGGGCTTCAAGTGAAGGACCCCTTTAAGAAAGGTCTTAGAGACCTCCAACTGAGCTACCGACTTGTCCCCCACTGGAATACGGTAGGCTGAAATGACTGCCAGATGAACGTTCAGCGAGGAATAGCTGAGACCCAGATCGTAGAGATGCCTCAGGTAATCCAGGATCCTGACTATATGGCAGGAGAAGGGTTCCAAGTCCTTGGAACCTGCCCAAATGGAAATCCGCTTCCAGTTCATGGCGTAAGTAGACCTGGTGGAAGGCTTTCTGGCCTTCAACAGGATGTCAGCAATTTGAGGAGAAACGCCGAAGCGAGCAGCGGCTACATCTGCAGGAGCCAGGCATGCAGATGAAGGGATTTAAGTCCTGGATGGACCAGGATCCCCCGATTCTGGGTCAGCAGTTCCTGCGACAGTGGAAGAAGAATGAGAGGCTCTTCTGAAAACTGCTCCAGAAGAGAGAACCAAACTTGTCTCAGCCAGAAAGCAGCGATGAGAATCATTCGCGCCCCTTCCGCCCGGATCTTGTTCAGAACCCTCGAAATCAAAGGAATTGGAGAGAAGGCGTAAACGAATCTGTCCCTTGTCGTCGAGGCACAGATCAGGAAGCATAGGGAAAACCAGGAGCAGTTGTAGAATTCACCACAACTATTTATTTACTGTAGCAGTAAAATAAAAATAATAAACTGGTTCAGAATAACTATATACAAAAAGGAAAAACAGCAGTTTCAGTTCAGACTGTGTACCTTTTTCCTTCTAATCTATCTCGCGGTAGCAGCTTAGCTCTTTTATAAGTATTTTCAACCCCCATCCTTAGCAAACATCCCGTCCTTGTAAGTTTCAAGAGCTGCTAGAACACAGTGTGCTTCTTGAGGCCCCTACAGCATTTACAAAAGGCTAGAAGATGTGCACTCAAGTAACTGCTAGAGTTTTTGGTAGCTTTTCTGCAATAATCTCAAAATACAGTTATATTTATTTCAACAGTAACACTATACATTTTCCAAATAAAAGTGATCCCATTATCAGTTACATTTCCATACAATGATTTGCACATATGCGCATGCATGGGACAGTCATAAAGCAATTCTAGGGGGTGGGGGTAGAAAGAAGTAGGCTGCTGGTTAACTAGGATCTGCAGCTTATCCATTAGGTAGGAAAATGGGCAGACTGGGTGGGCCAAGCGGTCCTTATCTGCCATCAAATTCTATGTTTCTATGTTTATATTAGCGGATCTAGATATACAACGGAGAAAAACAGACAGCAAGGGAAAACTGAGAGACAGTGAGAGCCAAAGAACTGCAAGATTGTCGGGGTGATCAAATCTGAAGTGGGTGATCAAATCTGAAGTCTCACAAGAAAATGTGGTTACGCAACCAGACAGAGAAGAGACAGAAAAGGAAAGAGCCTTGCATTTAAACACATTCTCAAAAACAAATGGGACAGGGTCCTATTCTACTGTCACATACACCCCCCTCCTTAAGAGGGAACCTGTTTCATTAAACAGGTTGCCAAAACCTTTTATTCTCTACTAACATTTGGTGCTTTCAGATAGTAAGCACATGTGCATTCAGTTTTTATATTACAGTACAACAAACAGTAAAGTTCAAACCCATACATTTGTTTTTCAACCTTCAGAGCCCTCAATTACTGATCCATATCTTGACAGAAAATAAGCACTGCTATTCTCTTTACCAGATTTATGTGTCACCGTGAATTTAAATGGCTGTAGTACCAGGTACCACCTTGTGATTCTGGAATTTTTATCTTTCATTTGGTTAAGCCTGTGACGCTTGTACAGCTGGTTCTGACTAATCTGATTTTTTGTAATATAAAAATGTGTTATTGAGTGTCTCTCATGAGACATGCTGAAACAGCCTGTGGAATGACCCCCCCCCCAGGTTTTAGCGACAAGGTGTTACCTGGAAGGCCAAGAGATAATTACAGGCTAGAAGACACTTAAATTAAGGATCTCCTGTTTATCTAGCTTAATTGTAGCTTGCCAGCTGACAGGATAGAAAATATCCATTTTATGACATTTAGAGGAGGAAAACCAGGTTATGTCACACTGGTGTGAAGTCATAAATGTTCCTCTGATGTCTGTAAAAGCAGGATGTTGCTCATGGAAAGAAGGACTTAGAAATTAACCTTATTTACCTTCTGAGTGATGACATCCTGGTTGTATAATTTTTATATTCTGACAGGGAAGAGCTAGGTGACCTCATGCAAAGAGGTTGGCAAAGCCAGTTTTAAAACTGTAGTCTGTATTCTCGTTTGACACAGATGTTTGGACTCTGAAAAAGCAACATCAGGCACTGCTAGAAGAATACATTAGATTAGACAAGTCTAAGCGTACTGTGGTAGGAGATTTTGTTGTATTTAAAATCTTATTATTTTAAGTGATTGTATGTTTTTTGTGATATATGGTTCTATATTTACATTTTACATGTTTATCTATTTTTAAATAAACATCTACTTTAGAGACTACTTGGTGTGCCTTTGAAATTCTTTTTCTTGACAAGTGAAGCATATATGGTTAAAGCTGACACTGTACAAAGCTTACTGGTTCTACCAAACTGGGAAAAGGTAAGAATTTTTCCTTCGGTCTTTCATAGAGTTTTTAAGGGATCATTTTGTACACCTGGTTATGTGCCCATAGGCAAAGATATCTGGCATCCCCCGAAGAGCAGAATTATCTGAGCCTGTACGTTGGGTACGCTAGCAAGAGGTTCACAGTTTGAATCCCTCCAGAACTTGAGACCAAAGTTTGATTTGACCCCACAAAACAGACAGGAGGGTTACCCTGTTCTGTTAACTGTTCACAAAACTGCACTCGGAGGTTGGCACTGTGGGAGCAGAGGGTCTGACCTGCTGACTGGGGTTGTGACAAAACTGACAAAGAGAATTGTGATCTGTTACAAGAACAAAGTCAGTTCCTAGCAAATAAAACTTAAGGGACTCCATGGCCCACTTTGCTGCTAGACATTCCTTTTCAATAGTGGATTACCTTTTCTCTCTGTCATGCAACTTCCTACTTATGTATAAAATATGATGTTCCGTCTGATCTATATTTGGATTCAGTACTGCGCCTAGGTCTACCACTGATGTATCTGTTTGCAGCAAAAAATGGTTTCTCAAAGTCTGGACTTTTTAAAACAGGGGCTGAACATAATGCAGCCTTAATGGCTTGAAAAGCTTCATCTCACTCTTCGGGTCCATTTCTCATTATTTGGGAACCATTTCTTCATGAGTTCAGTGAGGGGTATAGCTAACTCTGCAAAGTTGGGAACAAATCTCCAATAATAATCAGCCAACCCTAAAAATGACCTGACATGTTTCTTTGTTTTAGGGGCAGGTCTGTTAGCAACAGCTTCTATTTTATAAACCTCTGGTTTAACATCTCCATTTCCCAACACATATCCCAAATATCTGGTTTCCTGCATGCCCAATGCACATTTGGTAGGATTAATAGTCAGACCTGCATTTTTGATAGCTTGGATAACTGCTCGTAGGTGTTCCAGGTGGCTTTTCCAGTCTGGTATGTACACTATTGCATCATCCAGGTACGCAGCACAATAACCAGAGTGAGGGGATAAAATAATATTCATGTACCGTTGGAATGCAGCTGGCGCACCATGTAAACCAAAGGGCATGGTGGTGAACTGATAGAATCCTGAAGGGGTGGCAAATGCAGTTTTATCTCTGGATTCTTTAGCTAAAGGTGTTTGCCAGTAACCCTTGGTGAGATTGAGAGTACTGATATACTTTGCACTCCCCAGTCTGTCCACCAAATCATCTATTCTGGGCATAGGATAACTGTCAAATTCTGACACTTGATTTAAGTTTCCTAAAATCAAGGCAGATTCTAACACCACCTTCTTTTTTGTTTACAATTACCATGGGAGATGACTAAGCACTCCTCAACTCCTCTATGATACCCAATTCTTTCATTTTTTGTATTTCCTTAACCACATCAGCTCTTAACCGCTCTAGCAACCTGTATGGCTTCTGCCTAATAGGACGAGCACTCTTTGTCACTATTGCATGCTCAACCCCTTTTGCTCGGCCTGGTACCATGGTAAAAGTACTGTTAAATTACTTTAGCACATTACGAATGTCTGCAGTTTGTAAGGTTAAGGAAACATTTACCTTTACAGCATCAGCATTTACAGTTTGTTCCAATATATCATAAGCTACATCAATATCTTCCTTATCAGTTTCTGGTAAAACTCGCAAAGCAGCTTTTGGCATTTTTTCATATTTTAACCCTTCATGTCCACCAGTCATTCGTTGCCACAGTTTCTTCAGGCTTCGTCTTTCTTTCCTGGATTTCTGGATCTTGGAGCTGTGCTTAAATAAGTCAGAATCAAAATCACTGAAAGGGGAAGTGCCCCCACCATCTGAAATTTTCTTTACCTGAGCTCATCACCACAGCTGCTGAAACATCAGGATTTACTCCCTCTTTGATCAACTCAGTAAATCCTGGAAAGTCATTTCCAATAATCACAGGTACAGGTAACTTAGGTACTACCCCCACTTTCATTTGGTGCGACACACCCTTAACGGTCAGAGTCACTTGGGTGGTGGGATAGTATCGAGTGTCCCTGTGGATGCAGATGACACCAGTACCTGGTCTCTTTGCACAGTGTTTTGCCAGCACTTTAACATGTACTAAGGTCTGTTTCCTGAATCAATGAGTCCCTTCACAGTCTTATTCCCCACCTTCACATCTGTTAAGTACTTGCCCCAATTTGCCAAGGACAAATCTGCTCCAGTGCCACTCTCCTTACTACGGCAGTTTCTTGCAAAATGACCTGGCTTATTACAGTTACAGCAGATAATGTCTTTTGCCACAGATCTGTTACCTCCACCGGAGTTCTTATCAGACTTGGATTTTAAATCGCTGCTCTTGCGTCTGTCTGGCCATTTGGTAGTCCTCAGCGAAAGACATGGCTTTTTCCCCACCCTCTGGTCGGTGTTCCTTTACCCACAGCTGCACATCTGTAGGCAAGATGTTGATGAATTGCTCCATGGCAAATGTGTCGATGATCTGTGGGACTCTTTTGCTCTCTGGCAGGATCCATCTTATCAGGAGTTCTCTGAGTCAGGTGAAGGCTTCTCAAGGATTGTCGACTGAGTTGTACTTCAGAGATCGAAATCTCTGCCTGTAGGTCTCTCCAGAGATGTCATACCTTTTTAGGATTTCGCTTTTCACCAGGTCATAGTTTTCTGACTGTGCAGTGTCCATACTGCTATAGGCAAGTTGGGCTTTCCCTGTCAGGTAGGGTACCAGTCTGATTGACCACTGCTGCTCTGGCCACTGGCAGGCTGTGGCAACTCTTTCAAAGGTTGTCAGGTATGCCTCAATATCATCTGAGGGACACAACTTAATAAGTTTAATGGCTTTTAAGTTGCTTGCATTTTGTTGCTCATCTGGGTCTGTGCCAGATCCTCTGCCTTTGATAGCTTGCAAGGCATCCATCCAGCCATCGCTGCTCCTGTCGCTGCATCTCTTCTCTCCTCTGCACTTCTAAACACTGAATCTCTTTTTCTCTCTGCATCTCAGTCTCTTTTAGTTGTACAGCCCACCATCTGAAAAAATCCATCAGGCTTTCAGGTTCTGTCACTGCCTGCTCTCTTTCCATAACTTGTGTTGGCTATACAATCTCAGACTGGACTTCTGTCACTGCTAGTCTGGCTGCCATTCTCCTGGTAATCACTCCCAAACTTGCCGCTGCACAATCCATACCTTCCTCTGTGCTTCCCTGGTACTAGGCCCAGTACCCACGCACAAATCTCCTGTCTCAGGGTATGCATGGCGTAAATCCCACTTAGGCTGACACCATCTGTTGTCGAGGCACAGGTCAGGAAGCATAGGGAAAACAAAGGAACAGTTGTAGAATTCACCAAAACTATTTATTTACAGCAGCAGTAACATAAAAATAATAAAGTGGTTCAGAATAACTATACACAGAAAAGAAAAACAGTAGTTTTAGTTCAGTCTGTGTACCTTTTTCCTTCTAATCTATCTTGCAGTAACAGCTTAGTTCTTTTATGTCTTTTCAACCCCCATACTCAGCAAACATCCTGTCCTTGTGAGTTTCAGGAGCTGCTAGAACACAGTATGCTTCTTGAGGCCCCTAGAGCTTTTGCAAAAGGCTAGAAGATTTGCACTCAAGTAACCTCTAGAGTTTTCAATAGCTTTTCTGCAATAATCTCAAAATACAATTATACATATTTCAACAGGAACACTATATATTTTCCAAATAAAAGTGATCCCATTATCAGTTACATTTCCATACTATGATTTGCACATATTTTTATATTAGCGGATCTAGATTTGCAAGGGAGAAAAACAGACAGTAAGGGAAAACTGAGAGACAGTGAGAGAAAAAGAACTGCGAGATTGTTGGGGTGGTCAAATCTGAAGTCTCACAGGAAAACGTGGTTGCGCAACCAGACAGACAATAGACAGAAAAGGAAAGATCTTTGCATTTAAACACATTCGCCGTAGGAGAATAGGAATTCTACCTTGTCACATCCCTCCAACACAGAGACAGCGCATCCTGCCAAAGAGCTCCTCGCCCTGGAGCGAGCAAGCAGAACACGGGAAGTTTGACGTTGATGGGGGAGGCGAACAGGTCTACCTGTGGAGTCCCCCACCAAGCAAAGACATAGTTTACCACATCTTCCTTGATTTCTCACTCGTGAGATCTGGCTGATGGTCGGCTGAGAGTACGTGCCAGAGTGTTCTGTGCGCCCGGCATGTGGACCGCTGTCAGTTGCAGATTGTGCTGTGATGCCCAATACCACACCCTCATCGCCTCCTGGCACAAGGGATAGGAACGAGTCCCTCCCTGCTTGTTGAGATACCAGACAACGCACATGTTGTCTGACTGTACCAGAAGATGGCCGGAAAGGATGAAGGGAAAAAGATCCTGAAGGGCATAAAGAACCACCCTCAGATCAAAAACGCTGATGCGTAACCTTTTCTCGATGTAGGACCAGTTCCTCTGAGTCTTGTGTGACCCGAGATGGGCTTCTCAACCGGCCCCTGTGGTGTCCATTGTCAGAGTCTGGGGGGGTGGGCGGAGCAGAATGGAACACCTAGGCTGAGGTTCTCCTGGACCATCCACCATTGCAGGTCCCTGATCACTGGGTCCAAGACAAGGACCTCATGATCCAGTTCGTCCTGGGACTGGTCTCACTGGAATCTGAGGGTCCACTGCTAGACCTGCATGTGCAGCAGTGCCAAAGGGGCAGTAGGAATGGTGGCTGTCATAAGGCCTAGAAGGCAAAGGACCTTCCGGGCTGAGACCCGTCTTTGTGCGGACAGGAAACGAGCCTGTAGTTCCAGAGTCTCAGTCCTGTCCGGAGGGAGGAAAGCCCTGCCCAGGGTCATGTCCAACACTGCTTCACCGAACTGCAGCCACTGGCAAGGAACCGAATGAGACTTGGCCTGGTTGATGGTAATGCCAAGACTGGAAAAAATCTCCAGAGTGAGGGAGAGGGAACGCTGGATATCCTCCCTGGAATGAGCCACTAGGAGCCAACTGTCCAGGTATGGAAATACCTGGACCCCCTGGCTACGCAGGAAGGCTGCCACTACCGCCATGCATTTGGTAAAGACTCGGGAAACCGAGGAAAGGCCAAATTCAAGTTCAAGTTTATTGCAGGAAAACTCTGTTGAGCAAGTTCATTCACAAGGAGGTCCTAGATCATATAAACAGTCAAGAGACTTTGCATAAAAAGGCAACATATAAAAGCAAGATGAAACAATATACACATAAGATTAATATGCATCAATTCATATAAGTACATCCTAGCAAAATGAGGTACAGTAAGGTTCATGTAGTACCTGGTGCAGAATTTCGACAGTGCAAGGGTAGGGATTATTAGCATAAGATAGTGGGGGAGCTGTAGATGTAGGGAGTGTACTGTGACAGGAGAGAGTAGTTAAGTAAGAGGGAGGGATTAAAAATAACAGGAAGGAGTAGTGGATTAAGAAGGAGTGATTGAAAATGAGAGATGAGTGGAGGAAAAAGAGCTAGGGAGAGTAGGGGAAAGAGGATATAGATAAAGAAGGCAAAGGTAGGAGAAGGTTTAGTGGTTAGCTGACTGGTTTAATGTCCTGGCAAGTACAGGTTTCAGGTGAACGGTCTTAAGGATATAAAGGTCGGGAAGAGGCTTAACAAATGGAAGGGCCCTGAACTGGTAGTGTTCCACTGGAAACAAAAACAGAGGAACTTGCGTTGGGAGGGGCATACGGGGATATGCAGGTAGGCATCCTGCATGTCCAGGCGCATAGCCACAGTCCCGGCCTGAGCAGGGGAAGAAGGCTCTGCAGAGAGAGCATTCTGAACCTCTTGTACTCCACATACTGATTGAGGGAGCTGAGATCCAGAATGGGCCTCAGATCGCCTGTCTTCTTTGGTACTGGGAAGAAATGAGAATAGTATCCCGTCCCCTTATAAGGGGGAAGGAACTGATTTTATCATCGCCTTCGTTAGAAGGGAGCTTATCTCTTCCTGCACCAGAGGAATATGCAATGGGGGATAGGAATACAGTGGAGGAGATCTGTGAGGGGGTTTATGTATGAACTCTATGGAGTGTCCCTCTGACACTAGTTGAAGCACCCAAGAGTCGGTTGTTCTTCTCTCCCACTCCGGCAGATGGAAGGAGAACCTTCCCCCCACCGGCTCCTCTAGATTGGCCAGAGGATGACGGAGAGGTAAGGAGTCAGGAGGCCGAGGGCAGAGCAGCAGCCGCAACTCCGGAAGCCTTGCGAGACTTATTTGGAGGGGCTTTGGCCGTTGGCACGGCTCTACGTTTATTGGAACGTCGAGCCTGTGTCTATTTCTGCTGCCAGCAGTACTGGCGCTGAAAGGGACGTTTTTGTCCTTGAGGAGGTCTATACATGGTCTGGTCTGACTTCAAGGCCTGTCCCTTTTCTTGTAAGTCGGTAATGATGTCCTTGACGTCACCAGCGAACAGCACCGACCCTCTGAAGGGGGCGTCTTGGATGGCAGTCTGCACCTTGGGTGCCATGCCAGAGATGTGAAGCCAGGCATGTCGTCATAGCCCAACGGCGAAAACTGAACTTCGCCAGCCGTATCCACCGCATCACAGGTGGCACGGTGCATCTGTCTACAGGCTGATCAAGTGGACCGGACCAAGTCTCCCAGTTCATTTTGTGTCTCAGAATCCGTAAGGGAATCTAGTTTAGATTCTACCTGACTGAGAATAGACTTCTGGGAAATCCCCCATGTGGGCCACATAATTGAGGGCCCTAATGCCCAGGGTAGAGGAGACGAAAACCTTCTTGCCATACTGGTCTAGAAGCCAGGATTCCTTGTCAGGGGGAAACGAGCTTAAGTGCTTCGGATTAGCAGTTCTTTCGTGGGCGGCACTGATGATGACTGAATCTGCCTTGGGATGATGGATAAGAAAGTCTTTGCCTTCTGGAGCTTGGTAGGGCTTGTCCGTCTTACAAGGCAGGGGAGCTAAGGAGGAAGGCTGTTTCCAAATAGCTGAAACGAGATCCTCATGAGGTTCAATCCAGGGGAGGAATCAGGGTGGGTGAAGATTCTGCCAGATCCAAATGGACGGCTAGTCTCTGCCGTTGTGGATCTTGCTCCACCGACTTCCAATCTTACGCCGCCTGGATCTTCTTTAGCAACTCCAAGAAAGAAGGATCCTCTGGAGGAGACTTAGGGGAATCCTTCAGTTTGGGAGGCTCTGAGGTATGAGGCTCACTTCCTGGGTCGAAATCATAATCAGTGTCAGGTTCCGAGGACTCCAACGTTGACGAAACTAATGGAGGAAGGGGAGGTTCGACCAGTCTGGGAAGATCCAGAGGACGGGTGAACTCCCTGGGGCGAGAACCAGTGGAAGGTTGTTTCCAAATCACTGAAACGAGATCCTCATGAGGTTCAATCCAGGGAGGAATCAGGGTGGGTGAAGATTCTGCCAGATCCAAATGGATGGCTAGTCTCTGCCATTGTGGATCTTGCTCCACCGACTTCCAGTCGTACCCTGCCTGGATCTTCTTTAGCAACTCCAAGAAAGAAGGATCCTCTGGAGCAGACTTAGGGGAATCATTCGGTTTGGGAGACTCTGAAGTATGAGGCTCGCTTCCTGGGTCCAAATCATAATCAGTGTCAGGTTCTGAGGACTCCGACATTGACAAAACTACTGGAGGAAGGGGAGGTTCGACCGGTCTGGGAAGATCCAGAGGACAGTTGAACTCCTTGGGGCGAGAACCAGTGGAAGGTTCAGGTCTGATGTCTGGTAAAGGTGGAGGAATCTCCTCCAGCCGATGAGCAGGGCCCGGTGTTGGCTGATCTTTGCCAGTTTTGAAGTGTGTTGTGATTTAGCTTCAGCCCACCAGGAAGACAGTACCGCCTTCAAGTCCACCTGTGGTTGTGGAGGAGGAGGGTTCAGATACGGGTAGTTAGGGAACCCGTAATACTGCCGATAGTTGGAAACCTGGACCAGGAAATCCAGGTGTCGGGTACTGTGGTGTCGGGTATTGCAGCGTCAGGTACTGTGGTGTAGGGTACCCCGGAGCTGGTACACCCGAAGGACCTGACGGAGGTCCCGCTGGGGGACCTGACGAGTCTGGCGTTGGTCCGGAGGGCAAAGGAGCCGGATAAGTAGGCCCAGTAGGCGGGTCCGGAAAACCGGGCCCAGCCAGTGTAGACAGTGGAGCTGAGGGTCAGTTGTCAGGCCCTGGCAAGCCGGGAGGCGGTGACAGGAGAACAGTCGTCAGATCCAACGTCGGAGGCTCTGGTGAAGGGGGTACCCCCGAAAGTGGAAGTGTCCCTTGATCCTCATCCCCAGCCGGGGAAGGAGGAGCCGACTCCAATAAAGGAGGCAGCAGGGATGGAGGAGCCTCCACCGGCAGTTGGTCAGACGTCAGCTGTGGCGAACCCCGAATGTCAGGTGTAGCGTCCGGACCTGACGGGGGGTGGCAGACTGGGTGCTCGTCGGATGGGCAGACTGACGGCTTAGCAGCCTTGTCCGGGTGGGAAACGGCAGAGCCAGAGCCCGACTTATCGGACCCACTTGCACCAGTAGGCCATGAGGAGGAAACGGCTGTAACGGGAGTGGAGGCCTCCTTTGCCCCAGAGGCTCCCACCGGGCCCGAGCGCAAGCCCAACAAGGGGGCCAACGCATGCTTGGACACCACCAAAGCGACCGTCGGAGAACGATCCCCCGGAGGGGAAGATACTTGTAAGGCCGCGACTCCAGCTCAAGTCGACGGGGCTGTGGATGATGAAGCCCTGTCCCTATGCTTCTCCTTATCCCGTTTCTTCTTGTGATGGCCTTTGGGGGAGGCTGATGTCTGCCTGAGTTTTTTCAATTCTTTCTCCATGGAGGCCATCTTTTTCTTTAAAATATGGGCTTCCAGGGACTGATGCCACCTCTTACGGGTGACCAAACTGAATTTCTGGCAGTGGTCGCACTCTTCCATGCAGTGGTCCGGGCCTAAGCAGAAGAGACACAGGGAGTGGTCGTCCTTGTGTGGGAGCTGGGATCCGCACAAGTCGCACTTGTTCTTATGCGAGTCAGAGGGCATCGGGGATGACATACGCAGCCGAATATCAAAACAAATTTAGAATCCGCATGAGCAACCTGTCAAGCGGCACTGTGACAATGACTCCCAGAAGGCGTAGAAACATCCTTACTGAGACATAACGGCTGTCGTGTACCAATTGTGATTGGGCAATCAGGCGGTTTGCCCTGTCTTGCAGCAGAAATGCAGAACTCTGGGCCATATCCAGAACTGCCCCTATGTACTAAAGTCGTTGGCAGGGTATCAGTAAAGACTTTGATATGTTTACTGACCCCCAGAACATCGAACAACTGCCTGGTTTGAGCTAAGGTCTGCAGCAGTTGGCCCCTGGGGTGGGGCTTTTAATAGCCAGTCGTCCAGGTAAGGAAAAATATACCCGCCTTCCCTACAAAGGGCTGCTGCCACCACTGCCAAGCATTTGGTAAAGACTTGTGGCACAGATAAGTGAAAGGACAACATTCTGAATTGATAATGCTCCCCCTGAAACAGGAAATACAGGTTACTCACCTGTAACAGGAGTTCTAGGAATGGTATATGTTGTTCATCCACACTCATTGGCAGTATCCTTGCCGCTTTAAATCTTGCCGGAAGGTCTTCAAGCTTGCTCCTCCCACCCACCCGGGTGGTATAACTCTCGGCTCCGCCCCATGACGTCAGATCTGGCCCGCTGGAAGCTCAGGTTGTGCGTCAGCCGGGAGGTCGGAGGAGTGGTGTAGATGAACAACATATACCATTCCTAGAACTCCTGTTACAGGTGAGTAACCTGTATTTCTAGGGACATGGATATGTTGTTCATCCACACCCATTGGCAGACTCCTAGCAGTTCTCCGGGAGGAGGGAGGCAAGACGACACCCCATATACTTACTTGGGAAAGAGAGACTGAGAACCGAGGCCCCAAAACCAGCATCCCGGCGTGACTCAAGGTCGATGTGGTAGTGGGTAATGAAGGTGTTTGCTGACTTCAGGTAGCAGCCCTGCAGATTTCCTGGATAGGGACGCCCTGGAAGCAGCCACGCTACAGCAGGCGGCGGGTAGAATGAGCTCTTATCCTCTGGGAGGCTCCATGCCCGCTAACTTATAGGCAGAGATCTATGCAGGAGGTTACCCACCTGCTTATCGTCCGCTTGGCTGCAGGTCTGCCAGATGCGGCTTCAGCGTAGGTGACAAACAGCTGGCGAACCTCTCCCCGAATTTCAGCCGTGCGCTCCTTATAATAAGCGAGCGCCCTTCTAGGGTCCAGAGTATGGAGCCTATATTCGGCCTCCGAGGTGTGATTGGGGTAGAACACCGGCAGAGTCAACACCTGGTTAAGGTGAAACTCCGACACCACCTTCGGAAGGAATTTCGGGTGGGGGCGCAGGACAACCTTGTCCCTGTGGAAGACCAGGTAAGGAGACTCGATGGAAAGCGCCTGGAGCTCTCCCATCCTTCTGGCTGACGTGATAGCCACCAAGAAGGCGGTCTTCCACGACAGGTGAGAGAGAGCACACCTGTGCATAGGTTCGAATGGCTTGCCCATGAGCTTTGCCAGTACCAGCAGTAGATCCCACGGAGGTGGGGGTTCCCGCACTGGAGGGGAAATGTGATCAAGGCCTTTGAAAAAGCGCCAGACCACCTTCTCCTGCGCCACCGACTGCTTCCCGGCCCGCGCCCGGTAAGCAGAGATGGCTGCCAGGTGCACCCTTAGGGTCGTCGACCTAAGCCCTTGACTAGAAAGGGACCATAAATAGTCCAAGATGCTTGCCAAGGAACAGGAGGAAGGGTCCAAGCCCTTGCCCTGACACCAAATGGAAAACCTTTTCCATTTGAAGGCATAGCATTTTCTGGTCGACTCCTTACGGGACGCCTCAACTACATTGAGGACCTCGTCGGAAAGACCCAAAGCCTGGAACTCTAGCCGCTCAGGAACCAGGCCGTCAGGTGCAGGGATTGAAGGTCCGGATGGAACACCTTCCCTGATTGACTGAGAGCAGGTCCGGCGAGCTGGAAGCTGCCGGAGTCCTGGAGCTGAGACTGGAGATCTGGTACCAGAACTGGCGAGGCCAGTCTGGGGCTATCAGAATCACCTGCGCCTTGTCCTCCTCGCCTTGAGAAGCACCTTGTGGATCAAGGGAAATGGGGGAAAGGCGAAAAGAGTCCGGGGTCCATTGCCTCGAGAAGGCATCCCTGCAGCGAGCCCTGCTGAGGGGGCGGCATGGAACAGACTCAGCCGCTCTCGTGGAGGCAAACAGGTCCACCTGAGGTGTGCCCCAAAGGGAGAACAGATGCTGTACTACCTCCGGCAGGAGAGACCACTCGTGGGATGCAGCCCCTATCCGGCTCAGGGCATCGGCCAGGGTGTTGGAGGCTCCTGCCACGTGAATGGCTAGGAGATCCGCCTCCAGGCTGCGCACGAGTGACCAAATGCGGAGAGCTTCCTTGCATAGAAGCATGGAGCGCGTCCCGCCCTGGCGGTTTAGATAGTACATGGTCGTGGTATTGTCCGTCTGGACTCGGACCACTTGACCCCGGAGGAACGGAGCAAAGGCGGTGAGAGCTAGGCGGACCGCTCGGAGCTCCAGCAGGTTGATGTGGCATCGGGACTCCCGCGGGGACCAGAGGCCATGAGCCCGGTGTTCCCCCAGATGGGCACCCCAACCCATCAGAGAGGCATCGGTCGACAGAGAGACCGTCGGCTCGGGGCGGACGAACGGGATGCCCTCCTGCAATTGATCTGGAACGGTCCACCACTGGAGAGCATTCCACATCCCCTGTGTCACCGACACAAGCTGGTCCAAGGGATCGCAGCGTTATGACCACTGGCTGGCCAGTCCCCACTGAAGGGGACGCATGTTCCAGCGGGCCCAACGGACCACGCTGGTACAGGCCGCCATGAGACCCAGGAGGCGCAGGAAGTCCCGGGCAGGGCGCAATTGCCCAACCAGAAATGATCGGGCAAAGGAGGAAAGAACCTCGCCCTGTCTGGCGAGCCGCGCCTGGCTCGAAGAGAGTCGAGCTGCGCCCGATGAATAAAATCACCTGCTTGGCTCGAGTTCCGACTTGGTCTTGACAAGGAGGCCCAGTTGAGAGCAGACCTGGAGGGCCAGATCTCTGGACCACTCCGCCTCCTTCCTGGAGGAGCTGCTATCAGCCAGTCGTCCAGGTAAGGTACACCCGACCCCTCGGCCGCAAGGAATGCTGTCACCACTGCCATGCATTTGGTGAAGACCCTGGGAGCTGGAGACAAGCCGAAGGGCATGGCTTGAACTCAAGAGAGATCCTTCCGCTGGAAGCGAAGGAATCTCTGGTGAGACGGACGGATAGGGACGTGAAAACGCGCCCCTGCAAGTCCAGAGAGCAGAACCACACGCCTCTCCAAGGATGGTATTATCTGAGCCAGAGTGACCATCCTGAAGGTTCGAGACCTTAGGAACTTGTTTAGGTCGTGTAGGTCGAGAATGGGGCGCCAGCCCCCCGTCCGTTTCGGAACCAGGAAGTACCTGGACACAAACCCTGGGTCTGAAGGAGGGTCCACCACCTCTCTTACCACCTCCTTCTGGAGGAGGAGAGCGATGTCGGCTCGACGAGCCGCCAGTGAGGCTGGGGATCCCGAAGCCCCCCGAGGGGCGACGGCTCTGAAGGGTGGTGCCTGCTCGAATTCCAGAGGCAGGCCTCTTCCCACCACCTCCAAGACCCACCTGTCCGTGGTAACAGCGGACCAGGCGGAACGGAAGTGCCGGAGCCGTCCCCCCACGGGGGGACCCAGGGGTAAGGTGACGGGGATGGGGCGACACCCCTCAGCCCGTCACTGGGCAGGCTTGGAGGAGGGACCGCCGAGGGACCTCCTGGGCCCTTTCCTCTGCCTCCTGTTAGAGGAAGCCCGGCGGCTTGGGTTTGGGATGCCAAGGCGAGCCTGCTGGCCCTGACGTTGCTGGGTCAAGGCCGAGGCACAGGAAGGACGAAAGGGCTTAGGCTGTGGTTTGCGGCCTTTGTCCTTCTGAGCGGAAGAGACCGAGTCCAAGGTGGCATTGGACTTCTCGATCCTCTGCAGGTGACCTTCCACCCCAGGGCCGAAGAGGTCAGTCCCCAAAAAGGGAACATCCGCCAACTTGTGCTGGGTATCCGAAGTAAAGGTGGATATCCTCAGCCAAGCCCGCCGACGCATAGCCACTGCGGCCGCCACCGATCTGGCACATGAGTCCCCTACATCCAAAGCAGTCTGGAGCGTTGTTTGCCACTGCTCTGCCCTGGTCCCGCACCTGCTTAACCGTAGTCTGCAGATCGGCGGGAAGATGAGGGATGACCTCATCCAGGGAGCCCAACAGGGCATGAAAAGTGAATGTGAGGACGGCCGAACTGGCCTGACGGGCCGAGGAGAGGACGGAGCGTAGACTTTTCGCCCGACATAGTCCAATTTCTTGACTCCTTGTCAGGAGGTTTGTCCACATCCCTGGCGTCGCAGCGGGCGCCGAAAACGCTGTCGGTAACCAACCCCTCAGCAGAGGGGTGTTCCGAAAAACCGGACAAGGAACCGTAGGGACCGTATACTCCCTGGGCCATCCTGGCCGAAGGCGCAGGGCAGGAAGCAGGGCGCTGCCAAAGTTCCAGTGCTGGACCCACTATGGCCTCGCCACCGAAAGGCCTCCGCCGGAGAATCCCTCGGTCCAGAATCTCCGTGAGGGGATACCTGCCCGCTTGGAAGCGGGTTCGAGCTCCATCCCGGTAGACTCCGAGATGAGCCAAGCAGTCCTAGGAAGGACGACGGGCTATCGCCCATTGGCTTGACCTCCTGAAGACTCCAAGTCCAGTCGCTTGAGAAGAAGGAGGAATCATCTTCGACTCGGAAGAGTCCTCGAAGAGCTGCCTCTGGCCTGAGCCACCCTTCACCTGCCGAGGTCGGTCGGGAGGTGAGGGTAACTGACAGCCGATGGGGTAAACCCTTAGCCCGAGGAATCCTCTGGTGGAGCCCCATCGCTGTGGAGGGAGGTTCCACCGCAATCGGTGGAGCAGCTGGTTTTGGCCGAACAACCGCCTGGTATAGGCTCCCGGCAAGTCGAGGGGTTGTGTCGGCTGCCCGTGACAGCTACTTAATGGCCGGGAAGGCGCCGAGTCGGCTTATTCTCGCCAGGAGGAGCTGTGCAGAACATAAGGTCCTCGCATCACGACGCATTTACGCGGCCTCCTCATCCGGTGAGGAGGACGAGGACGGCGGCGACGCCGCCATCGCGTGCCGAGACCGAGACCGCCTTATGACGGTGGGAACGGTTGACCGCCGAAGAGGTCCGAGACCGAGACCGAGAGTCCCGGAATTTCGGGTCGGTGCAGGGAGGTGTCGGTCGAACCGACACTCCCTTCGCTCGGAAGGTCCATCCGAGGGCTCCGGAACCGGAGGCACAGGCGAGCCCACGGGATCCTCAACTCCTCCCGGGGGAACCGGGGAGAGGGGAATCTCGGCTGCTAAAGGCGACAGCCCGTCCAATGGGTCGAGAAAAATCTCGACTTCATCAGTGGGAGTCTCGGTCAACTGACCTGACGGGACACCGTGAGGCCAGTGGCGAAGCCGAGCGGTCGACCGGGCCGACGGTCCACGGCCCGGGAGAGAATCTTTCCCGCTCCCAAGAGCGGCCGACGGAGGATTCTACCTTGTCCTCTTTTGGACCGAGAAAGGTCCAGCAGACGCAGGCTCTTCTCCTTTAGTGGAGAGGGACAGACAAAGCTCCTTAAAGGAAGCCGTGTAGGAAGAACCCAGAGAGGCGGGATAAATGCGGCCCGAGGGAAAGATGACCCCGCGCCCTGCCTCCTCTTAAGCGACCATCCGCTCGAGCTGATCCGGCCGAGCCCGGCCGCCGCGGACACCGCCAACCGGCCTCCTTGGACTTCACCGAGGGAAACGCCGACGCCCAGTTGTAATCGGGCAGCACGCCTCGAGGACGAGGGTCAGAAAGATGAGCACAGGTCGAAGCCTGCGGTCGTGGTCAAGGCCTACAGTAGACACACGTGAGTGTGGATCCGCCCGAGACATCTTCTGCTCGCATGGGCATCTCCGAATCCGGGAGTCGATTTATCCATCGCAGCGCGAGGGATCGAAGACTGAAGTCTTTGCAAAATATTATTTTAAAATCCGCAAACGGAGAAATAGGAACTAGTCCACAAACGAGTTGCTAAGGAGGGAACCTGAGCTCCAAGCTGTAAGGAAGATCTGGCGTCATGGGGCGGAGCCGAGAGTTATACCACCCGGGTGGGTGGGAGGAGCAAGCTTGAAGACCTTCCGGCAAGATTTAAAGCGGCAAGGATACTGCCAATGAGTGTGGATGAACAACATATCCATGTCCCTAGAACCTCAGATATTTCCTGTGAGGTTTCTGGATTTTGAGATGAGGGTACACATCCTTCATATCCAGGGAGCAAACCCAGTCCCCTGTTTGCAACAGCGGAAGGAGACCTTGTAGAGAGACTATCCAAAACTTCTTGTATTTTATGAAGACATCCAGATCCCTTAGATCCAGGATAGATCTCCAATCCCCTCTCCACTTTGGGATGAGGAAGTATCTGCAGTAAAAACCTTTGTGCCTCTGTTCTGGAGGTACAGGTTATATGGCCCATTTCTGAAGCAGGGTCTGTACTTTCTTTAGCAACAGGGAAATGTGCCCCATTGGGTATGTTGTCACAACTGGTGGGTGATCTGGAGGGTTGTCCAGAACCTCCAGGGCATGACCCTTTTCTATAATCTCCAGAACGCATTTGTCTGTATTCACTGCCCTCCACTGATCCAAGTGGAGGGACAGGTGAACCCCCACAATCACTCCTGGAGGTGATGGTGGTTGTGTAAGTCATGCTGAGCTGGTGGGGGCAGAGCCACCGGCTCCACTACCTCTAGGTGCTTTTGTATGGGCACCTGGGGTTGTGATGGGGACTGGCAAGGCCCCCACATCTTTGTCTCTCCTCTGCTGTCTGTAGGCCAGGCAGTGTCCTCTGACAGCAGATTGGTGAAAACTACCCCAGCTCCTACTCCTGCTTTGGGTATGGTACAGGGATTTCACTAACTTAAGAAGCTTGCCAGATGACTGAAGATTTCTTAAAACTTCTGCTTCATCATGGTCAGTTTCTACCCTCTAAATGAGGCATTGAGAACTGTTTGCTGCACACAGAAACATAGAAGTTGATGGCAGATAAGGAACACAAGGCCCATCCAGTCTGCCCATTTTTTCTACTTTATGAATGTGCCATAGGCTTGTACTCTGTCAATGGCCTATATATTCATACTCACCTGTATTGCTCCCTTATGCCTATCCCATGCCTGTTTGAAGCCCTGCACTGTATTCATATCGGCCACTTCCTGAGGCAGGCCATTCCATGCATCCACCACTCTTTCTGTGAAAAAGAACTTCCTCACATTACCCCTTAATCGGCCTCCCTCTAATCTCATGATGTGTCCTCTTGTCCTGCTATTTTTCTTATATTGAAACATGTTAGACTCTTTTACCTTGTTAATGCCCTTAAGGTGTTTGAATGTTTCGATCATATTACCTCTCTCCCTGCTTTACTCTAGGATATACATATTGAGCTCCATCAATCTGTCCTCATATGTTTTCTGATGCAGTCCCTGCACCATTTTGGTTGCCCTTCTCTGGACTACCTCCATTTCGTTAATGTCCTTGTGCAGGTGCAGCCTCCAGTACTGCACGCAGTACTCTAGATGGGGTACACATCAGTGGCAAAACCTGCTACTCTGAGCCAAGAGTAGCGCCTCAGACAAATGCCAGAGACTGCAGCCCTGGCAGAGGCATCAGAAATATCATATGCTATGCATATCAAAAGTTCCCTACATCAGCACCAGCATTAAGAGTTCTGATTAACTCCTGATGCGCAGAACCCTCAGGCAAGGCCTGTGCAGCTGCCTTAGCCTTCCTCCATAGGGTGTTCTGATATTTTATTATATGGGCCTGGTAATTAGCAATATGTAGGCACAGCGAGGCCGAGGCATATGTATGCTTGCTAGGACATCCAGCCTTCTGGATGTTCTATCAGGAGGAAGGGAGCTCAGGTGCCTAGATGCCCTTGACCTATCATGGGCAGCTGTGATCACCAATGAGTCAGCCTCAATGGCTCAGTCCTGATCCATCCACTTTGACTGAGGGACATATAATTAATGGAATACAGGATATAGAGAGATTGACATATCTCACACAACAAAAAATGGATAAATTCATGGAGAGGCGGATTAAGTGGACAACAGAAGTGGGGTGCATCCCACCTTAGTAGGGATTGGGACTAGACGACAATATTAAACTTATCTGGGGTTGACAGACTGATAGCAGGCTTTACCTTTAATTAACTGATATACAACAGAATTGAGTTGGACATACTGCTACCCCTTTCACCATCGGGAGACTGACATAGCAGCCTTGTAGTTAAGGGATTTTACTTCACTCCTAAACAAAATAATATGCCCTGTTAAAAGTTTGTATTATACGTTTAGAAGTTTTGTTATTTATTAAGACAAACAGCTGATGAACTGAAAGCACGCAAATGGCTTACTGGAATACGGTATGTGAAATGCACACCTGCCTTGTAATGTGCATGCTACATTCTGTAAGCTGTTCTTTGGTGAACATTACAATAAAACAAGTATATATATAAAAAAAAACAAACAGTGGGCCCGATTTTAAATAGAGGTTAGATCGCTACAAGGGACTTGTGGCAGTGAGGCAGACGCAAGTGGTGACTTGTGCCAAACACAGATACATAGAATTTGACGGCAGATAAGGACCGCCAGGCCCACCTAGTCTGCCCATTTTCCCTACCTGCTGCAAAAACCAAAGACCCTACTTAATCTCTGGCTTTGTTCTCATACCTATCGCTAGGGTACCCCTCTGCAAATTCCATACATTTTTGAATTCCCCTACCAAATTTGCCCCCACCATCTCTGCTGGGGGGCTGTTCCATGCATCCACTACCCTGTCTGTGAAGAAATACTTCCTCACATTACCCCTTAGTCTAGAACATCTCTTTTTCTGAAAGATGCTATCCTCCTGTACCTTATTTATACCCTTGAGATATCTGAAGGTTTCTTATCATAACACCCCTCTCTCTCCTCTCCTCCATAGTGTACAAACTGAGGTCCTCCAATCTCTCCTATTACGACTTTTGGTGCAGGCCCTGCACCATTTTTGTTGCCCTTCTCTGAACTGCCTCCACCCTGCCTATGTCTTTACGTAGATGTGGCCTCCAGAACTGACCACAATATTCCACATGAGGTCTCACTAATGAGTTATATAAAGGCATCAATTCACCACCTCCTTTCTTCTGCTGGTGATACCTCTCCTTATGCACCCCAGTACACCAGTGGCTTTCCCCAAAGCTTTGGCACATTGCCTGGCCACCTTTAGATCATCTGATATGATACCCTGCCCCATCCCTCTCCTATCTGGTTGTCGTCAGTATCTCTCCCCCACCATGTAAGCCTCCCTGGGTTCCGGTACCCCAAATGCATGATTTTGCACTCTTCTTTGCATTGAATCTTAGCTGCCAATCTCTTGACCATTCCTCAAGTTTACCTAGGTCCCGCCTCACTTTTTCCACCCCTCCTGGAGTGTCTACCTTATTGTGCAGATCTTAGTATCATCTGCAAATAGGCATACTTTCCTTCCGGACCCTCTGCAATGTCACTTATGAAGACACTGAACAGGACTGGCCACAGAACTGACCCCGTGACACCTCGCCGGTTACCCTCCTTTCCTTGGAACACGCTCCATTTACCACCACCCTCTGTGTTCTATCCCTCAACCAGTTTCTAACCCAGTTTACCACCCTGGGGCCCACTCCCAGGCTGCCTAACTTGCATACAAGCCTTTTATGTGAAACGGTGTCAAAAGCCTTGCTGAAATCCAAGTAGGCCACATCCACCGTTGCCCCCTTGATCCACTTCCCTGGTCACCCAGTCAAAGAAATCTATCTTCCCACTGTGAATCCATGTTGCCTCGGATCCTGTGCTCCACTGGATTCAAGATGTTCCACAATACTTTCTTTTAGCAGTGATTCCATTAATACTTTCTTTTAGCAGTGATTCCATTATTTTTCCCACCACCGAGGTCAGACTGACTGTTCTATAGTTTCCAGCCCCATCCCTGCTCCCACTTTTGTGTAGAGGGACTACATAAGCTCTCCTCCAGTCCTCTGGAAACACTCCTGTTTCCAGATATTTACTGAACAAGGCTGCTAGTGGTGCTGCCAGCACATCCCTAAGTTCCTTTGTTTTGAGAGTTTCTTTAGAACTCTCTCCTCAGTAAAGGGACTGTTGTCCACTTCCCTGCCCTTACTGCTCCTGCCACTTAATTTTGGTCCCTCACCTTCCCCCTTTTCTGTGAACACGGAACAAAAATATTTGTTCAGGACTGATCCTTTTTCCAAGTCCCCTTCCACACACTCCCCGTCTTCCCTCTTAAGCCACCACTTGTCTTCCTACTTTCACTAACATACCTATAAACGTCTTGTCATCTTTCTTTACTGTTTGGGC
Organism: Neoceratodus forsteri; assembly: GCA_016271365.2. NCBI lineage: Eukaryota > Metazoa > Chordata > Ceratodontiformes > Ceratodontidae > Neoceratodus > Neoceratodus forsteri. Next base: position 187,059,676 of record CM057451.1, read on the forward strand.
TATTTTCCCTCTGCCTCAGCCTTCGCACTCCTTACTGCCCTCTCTGCCTCCCTCTGCTTGTCCAGATACACTACCCTGCCCTCCTTCTTCTGTGTTTCCTTGTACTTCCTGAAAGCCAACTTTTTTGCACTTCCCTTGAGAACCACAGTGGTTTTCTTTTTCTCTTACCTTTGTTTATTTGCCTAATGCAAAAGTTTGTTGCCTCCACTATGGCTCCTTTCAGATGGGCTCACTGTTCCTCAACCCCCCCGTCCTCCCTCCTTGCTACAGCCTTCCTGAGCCATATCCCCAACTTTGCAAAGTCTGCCCTCCTGAAGTCCAGTAACCTCGCTTTTGTGTGGCTCGACTCTGCCGCTGCACCTATTTTGAACCACACCATGTGATGATCATTGCCCCCCCCCACCATGACATCTGCGATTTTACAAGCCTCCTAAAGCAAAAGTCCTGCTGCGAGTCCCTTGCGCCAAATATAGGGAGTGAGACCAGATCCCCCCGGTCTAACTTTGTGTCCGTAGGACACCCATTTCATGGGGCTTGCGGTAAAACCCTTCAGCAGGCTGCCAGAATTGAGTAATGACGAATCATGCCTAAATGTACAAACATTTGGCACAGGCTGTAGCAAACTTTGCCGTTGACAAACAGCTTGACACAAGTCCTACGTTAACCTTCTAAAACTGGGTCCAGTGAGTCAGTCTCAGGCTGGTTAGCATAATAGGGCTTTCCAGAAAGGGCAGAATACTTTTTGTCTGCCTTTTTGGGCACAGCTGGTATATGTATATATTTATTTATTTAAAAGTTTATTTAGTTAAAAGTTTAACCAAAAAAGGCACACTGAGCTGATAAGCTTGTTTCCAGATGCATCCTGGGGGAAGGAGAAAGGGAGATAGCTAAACTAAAAACTATTAAAAATAATAAGTTGGGGGGGGGGCATGGCCAGTACCCAGACAGAGCAGACGCACTATACAGGAGCTCCTGCCTATTTCAATTAAAAAAAGGCACTTCTATATCAAAAAACGTTATACTTTATTGTAAAAGTTGGAAGCTGGTGTCTGCAATACGAGTTCGGAGTCTACTTGACCTGTTAATATGGGTAAAGCACACCAGACACAGCAAGATCTCAATAAAGTGAGAACTCACCAACAGACGCCACATGGCAGCAGCCTGTCAGCAGAGGGGAACAGAACTTCAGAACCCTCCATTACTAAGGTTCTCCAAGCTATCTGGGATCTAGACAGAAAAGTGGATGGCCGGGGTACTCGATTTACTGCAATGGAGTCCCGTTTAGATGCAGTAGCCTCAGATGCTAAAACAGCAGTGGACTCTGCGAATACATGGGCGGCAGCGGTGGCAGGGATCCTGGCCAAAAACAAGGTCATGCGACTCCGGTTGGAAACTCTGGAGAATAATATGTGGGCCAGTAATCTACAGCTATTGGGGGTCCTGGAACTCCAGGAGGGTAAAGATCTGCCAGAATTTGTCCATACATGACTGATCAAACACCTTAATCTGGATTTACAGGGTCAGATTATTAAGGTTTACCACCTTAATCCATGGAGAAGACCGACGGTTGACACACCGTGCACCATCATAATCGTCATAGCAGGAGCCCATATTGGGGACACTGTCCTTGCAGAAGCTAACTCATCAGATCCCTTAAAACTGGAGACTGGATTTATTTTTTCCCAGACTTGAGTTACGCCATGCAACAACGGCGTAAAAGTTTCAACGCTGTTCGAGACGGTCTACGAGCCCTGGGTATCAACCACTCACTGCAGTTACTGGCCCGACTGAGAGTCCACTATGCCGGTAAGACTTACATATTCTCAGACCTTACAGAGGCGGGTAAAAGGCTTGAAGCCATAAAACAAAACTTTGTCCATTGTCCTAGGGCTTCGGATGATGAAGATGAAGGTGACTGATAACTTTTTGTATTTCTGGTGGTTACTAAAAATATTGTTGAACTGGGTAGTGCTGAAGTTAGGCGTTTAAACAGTTTATAGAAATGTCCGTTTGCATGTTGGGAACTATTATTCTGTACACTGTTAGGGAGCCTTGCACTCCCATAGCTAAAAAAGTAGCACTCCCAAGTCCTATAAATTCATTCATCAGTCCTTATTTGTTATTTGAAATTTCATACACCATCTAATAAGCTGCTTCATGTATAATTTGGGACGTTAAATATGCATTGTGTACAACTGTTTATTACCACAACCTTGCTAAAATGATTAGAGCCTTCCTCATTTACTTAACGGTTTACATCTGACAGACAGTTTATATTTACATAAGCTAAGGAAATAGTGTCTTTTGAAGGTAACTCAGCTTTAATGGGTTAACAGGAGTTTACCCTGTATAAGTACAGTCCTGTATTCAATATCATTTCTCATTTTCAGGTACTACGGGACTTATAAAACACTTGGGACCAGATATTCAAAGCTTAGCACCGGGCACAAATCCATAGCGGTGGACTAGTGCCAAATTTGCGTCCGACTGCAATATTCAAAAGTACATTTAGAGCCGACTCTAAATTATAATGTATGCAGGGGAGAGACTGAGGGGAGGGGCCCTGAATGCGGTACACGGCACATTCAAAAAGTATAGCGCGCGCTACAGGCGTGCGCGACCCTAGCAAGTGGCGCTAAATCGCAAAAAAAAAAAGCTGGCGGTACTGCGGCGGTGCCCCCTTCCCCATTGTGAAACCCAACCTCCAGTGGCCACACGAATATGTACATTTCCATGGTGGTGTAGTGGTCCCCCCACCCCGCCAACACAATCCACGTCCTCCGGTAGCCACGAGAAACAGTAACTTTCACTGGTGGTGTAGTGGTCCCCCCACCCCCCCAACACGATCCCCGTCCTCCGGCAGCCACGAGAAACAGTAACTTTCATTGGTGGTGAAGTGGTCCCCCCACCGCCCCCCAACATGATCCCCGTCCTCCAGTAGCCGCGAGAAACAGTAAAGTTCACTGATGGTGGCCCGAGGCACTAGACGCACGTGGACTGCGGATCGGCCCTGGACATCTTCTGCCCGCATGGGCACCGCCAAAAACCTGGAGTCGATTTGTCCATCGCAGTCGCGAAGGAAGAAGTAGACCGAAGTCTAGAAAACTTTAAAATTATTTTCGGGTGAACCGAAGAGTTTGGATCCAGTCTAGACGCAGAGCGCTAAGGAGGGAACCTGAGCTTCCAAGCGATAAGGAAGATCTGGCGTCATGGGGTGGAGCCGAGAGTTTTACCACCCGGGTGGGTGGGAGGAGCCAGCTGGAAGACCTTCCAGCAAGATTTAAAGCGGCAAGGAACCTGCCAGACAGTGTGATGAACAACATACCCATGTCCCTAGAATCCTGTATTTGCATTTCTAATGATAATCTACTGCAGTTTGCTATTACTTGAATGTATTTTTATTGTGTGTATTACACAGTGGAAAAACGAATAAAAATGAAAGTATAAAAAAAAAAAAAGAAGTTAAATACAATAATGCAATAATATGAGAAACATGACCATAAATATTAGAGGCAAATAGTAAATAAATACAAATAAAAACAGACTCTTATACATAAAGAATGGAAAAATAATGTAAAAGCAGAAACAAGGCAAAACTGGTGGAGGAGAGAATGAAGAGGAAAGGGTCTAAGACAGCTGCAGGTAAGATAACAAGGGCCAGATATTCAAAGCTTTGCGCGGTCCACAAACAGTTTGTGTGGGCTTAGCGCGGGACTGCCATATTAAAAAGGCCACATAGTGTGGGAAAAGTGCATTATCGCCGAGCAAACCATAATTATATGCAAGGGGCAAAGTGAATATGAATACAGGCGCTATGAGACATTCAGCGACTAGTGCCGCGTTAAGGTGTTTAGCGCGACATACCGCGACCCTTAGCGCAGAACAAATTTCCGCCCAGGAAAAGCTGGTCTTAGCCCTGGGCAAACAGCTTTGCACGTCATTGGTGCATGGCGTGATGTTTGCACGGGATTAGTGTGGTTTGCGCGACCCTAACATAGGAGCATGACACTTAGAAAATGCCTGACATGGAGGACACATGCTGCTCACTGCTGGCACCACCATGATAACAACAACTGCCACCAGTCCCAGCCAAGCACAGACAGTAAGGGGGGATCCGACCCACAGGGGACAACTAGGTAGTGTGGCCATATAGCACACACTTGCAGACCATATGTCTGTGGTGACCAACAGATGCCAGCACACACATGCAGCACTGTAGGCATGGGCTACTGAGGGGAGGGTGTACAGGTGGCCAGACCTCACTATGGCCCAGGTGTGGCCACATGGCTGGGACACATAATGCAGTGCACATGGGCCAGTAGTGGGAATACCCCACCACCTGAGTGCTTGTCGGAGCATACATGCCCCCCAGCCACATACCGCACAACTGTATAGAAGTCGCAGCACACACAGCCGGCCATGCAAATGTCACTGTGAGCATCCCATGCCACGGGTGCAGCATCTGTGGAGCACACAACGGTGAAACAGTACTGTCCACTGTCAGTAATCACCTGCATGCTGGGCCTGTCACTGTGTACAGTGCAGTGGTCATCACTGCCCTACAGATCATAGGGATTGCTGTGTCCCTCACACTACCGGCCCCCTTGCTACTGTAGTGTCTGCTGTGCACTGTAGCATGGCCTACAGTGTGACGGTTGCATACAGTACCACCACCGCCTGTGCCTATGCTATGTTCTCCCCTGAGGCACACAATGCTATGCTGTACTGCGTACATGTAGCCTGCAGCAACCATCATGCACTGTCAGACTGACCTACAGGTGGAGCTGCGGCCAGACCTGGCCAGCCCCTGTGCTTCCACACTGACCTACAGGTGGAGCTGTGGGACCCTGCAGTAACACTGGGCAAACTGCATGCAAATCAGGGAATGATGAGATGCTAATCTGGCTGTTTGCCCAGAGACTACCTAAGTAGGCTCACTTGCATGTCACTTTTGAATATGGCAAATCTTAGCGTTGGGCAAACGTGTTAGCACCAGGCTTACAACTTAGCTCCGCGCTAATGTGTTACAGCGGCGCTAACGGTTCGGGGGTGTTTATACAGTTTTGATCGCTGTTCTTTCACATCTTCTGCTGCCTACTGTTGTACTGGGTCCACGCATCTGCTGGCACACACATTGGCCACATCGTTCATCTCTACCTGCCCTCACGTCGCTGTGCACTGTGTTGTTGTTGTGGTTTGCACTTCCTGGTTGCTATATTCAGTGCTGCCTTATTCTAGGGCTACGTTTGCCCTGCACTCCCAGCCCTGTTTGCACGGCCTCATTCCCATGCTATATTCATTTATTCGTTATAAATCGGATTTACAACCTTTGAGTCAGAGACTCATTTACAAAGGCACCTCGTCATTGGGGAGGGGGGGGCAGACATCAAGACAGTTATTACAGTGCAGATTAAAACAGAGGATAACATTACAAGTGCAGTAAAAGGAACATTTAACATAGATACACTTAGATTACATAATGTAGTAGTTTGTATGTTACTTAGGTTACATAATGTTACAAAATTGTGAGTTACACTCATGGATATAGTAGGTCCTCAGAGAAGACAGTGGGTTACATCCCTGTTTGGACCTAGTAGGGAAGGGGTAGGTCTGGGGGGGGGAGGAAGAGGCTGTCCAGTGGACATTGTCGAGCCAGGGGGCAAGGCGGACGGGAACCACAGGTTACAACAGTGGGTTAGTTGCACCTACAACAATGGGTATTAAAGATATGATTCAGAAGCTGTTTGTCCCAGGCTTTTCCTTTTGAATATAGCTTGCCTTGTGCTCCGGGCTACATGTGCCTGCCGGGCAGTGTTAACTTAACCCAGGGGCAAAACTTTGAATATCTGGCCCCAAAAGTCATAGAGAAGAGATTTTAGGGAGGAAGGAGAAGGCGCAGATCGAACTGAAAAGGAAGGGGAGGTCCAAAGTTTAGGAAATCGGTAAGAAAAAGCAAACTGACCAACAGATTTTCTAGAAGGAATAGAGAGACTGCGAAATACTGTTGTGGAGAGGGTAGGATGAAGAAGAAGGAGACAATAGAAGGGATTTGACATAAGAGGGAAGGGTGCCAAACCAGAATTTGGATATATAAAAGATACACAATGGGAAAGGCTTCTAGTAACAAGAGAGGGAAGAGAAAGGGCTGATTAAAGAGAGCAGTGGTGAGTACGAGGTGGGCAATCCAGAGCAAAACGACAAAAAGAATGAAAAAGGGGTCCAGTCTGGCAAGGGAGGATTTAGGGCTCCACTGTAGACTAAATCACCATAGTCAAAGATAGGGAGAATCTCTTTTAAAACAATTTCTTGGTGGACAGAAAGCGAAATACTTGCTTTATTCCTGTACAATGCTCCAAGCTTAGGGTGCAGCTTATGGTAGACTGCAACAATAAGCACTGAGAAATCAAGATGCCAGTGAAGGCAAACCTCAAGGTACTTGTAGGAGGGAACATCTTCAATCTTATTACCATCGGGATATTAAATAGTGGGAGAGAAGCAAGTGTGGCAAACCTCTGACGAGTGCTAAAAGTCATGGAGACAGTTATATTATACATCGGCACATTATATACATACATTGGTATAGTTTGGTCTATACCAGGCTACATAAGTGGCATCCTCCAAGGCTGGGAATAAGGGACGAAACAAAGCAGAGTGAGATTCTGGCATCTCCAGAAACTCCAACAGTTTTTTTTGGTAGAATCCTGCTCCTCTAAGGGGAAGTACATGGCAGCTTGCATAAGCTGCATCACATAAAAAATTAAGATCCTCTGGAGGTGATCTTGGTGTATTCACAACAGTCCTCACTATAAGAGGAGACTACAGAGCTGGTGCCATGTCCACAGTGGCTAACTCTTCCTCCTCCTCCATTATGAGGTCAGGATTACATTCATATTCATCATTGTCTTTGTCACTGATGGAACTGAAGGACCACGCCAGCGACATCAGCGGTGGAAAAGGAGGTCTATTCTGCAAGGTATTACTTTGCAACATCAACAGGGTAGTTGTAGGAGTCCCTGTCGACAGGCCCCTTGGGCAGGTATAGATACATAGATACATAGACAATGTCGGCAGATAAGGGCCTATGGCCCACCTAGTCTGCCCATTTGAGCTTGTAAGTTCAGTTTGTTTTCCTAGAAGTCTATTTCCCCTTACCCCTGACCTCTAGAATTCCTTTATGTCTATCCCATGCATTCTTAAATCCCGTGATTGTTTCAGCCCCCACCACTTCCTCTGGCAGGGTGTTCCACTTGTCCACCACCCGTTCTGTGAAGAAATTCTTTCTCATGTTTCCTCTGAATCGTCCTCCCTCCAACTTCATCCCATGCCCTCTAGTCCTGAAACATCTTTTTCGCTTAAAAATAGTGTTTTCCTGCATCCTGTTCCTCCCTGTAAGATACTTGTATGTCTCTATCATATCCCCTCTCTCCCTCCTCTCCTCCAGGGAGTACATGTTCAGTTCCTTCAACCTGTCTTCATAGGACTTGTGATGCAATCCATGCACCATCTTTGTTGCCCTCCTCTGAACCTTCTCTATCCTGTCTATGTCCTTACGTAGGTATGGTCTCCAGAACTGTACACTGTACTCCAGGTGGGGCCTCACTAGTGTCTTGTATAGCGGAATTATGACCTCCCTTTTCCTGCTGGTGATACCCCTGCCTATACATCCCAGCATCCTATTTGCTTTACCTGATGCCTTGTCACACTGTTTCCACCTTGAGGTCATCAGAGATGACAACCCCAAGATCCCTTTCCTGCTTGGTGCATGCTATATCCTCACCCCCAACTGATATATTGTGCCAGGGTTTTTGTGCCCATATGCATTATCTTGCACTTCTTTGCATTGAATTTCAACTGCCAAACCCTTGACCATTCTTCAAGTTTCTGCAGGTCCCTTCTCATTCTGTCTACACCCTCTGGTGTGTCTACTCTGTTACAGAGCTTTGTGTCATCAGCGAACAGTGAAATTCTGCCTTCTATATCCTGTGCAATGTCACTGATGAAGATGTTGAATAGGACCGGTCCCAGCACTGATCCCTGTGGTACCCCACTGGTCACTCTTCCCTCTGTGGAGTGACAGCCATTTACCACCACCCTCTGTGTCCTGCCACCCAGCCAGTTACCTACCCACCACACTACTGTCCTGCCCACACCCATATTCCCCAGTTTGTGTAATAGTCTTCTATGTGGCACAGTGTCAAGGCCTTGCTGAAGTCCAGATAGGCCATGTCCACTGCCCTCCCTGATCCACCTCCCTAGTCACCCAGTCAAAAATTCAATGAGGTTGGTCTGACATGACCTCCCCTGGTGAAACCATGCTGCCTTGGGTCCTGTAGTCCATTGACAACCAGATGTTCCACCAATCTCTCCTTCAGTAGTGCTTCCATGATCTTTCCCACTACCGAGGTGAGGCTGACTGGTCTGTAGTTCCTGCTTCCTCTTTGTTCCCACTTTTGTATAAGGGACTACATCTGCTGTCCTCCAGTCTTTGGGTACCTCCCTGTTTCCAGTGATTGGCTGAACAGGATAGCCAGAGGTTCAGCCACCACCTCTCTTAGTTCTTTAAGGACCCTGGGTGCACCCCATCTGGCCCCATTGCTTTATCAGCTCTTATTACTTCCAGTTCCTTCAGGACCCTTTCTCGTGTAAAGGGACCTGTGTCCATTCGCACCATTCTCACCCTTGTACTCCCTTCAGACCCATTACCCCCCTCTTCCTCAGTAAAGACTGAGCAGAAATACCTGTTCAATATGTCAGCTTTACTGTTGTCATCCTCCACGCGGCTCCCATCCTCCCCCTTCAGTCTCACTATCCCTCCCTTTGTCCTTCTTTTTTCACTTATGTACCTGTAAAAGGTTTTGTCCCCTTTAACCACTGATGCAGGTATGCCTGGCAGTAGACACCATATCATGTCTGAATATGTTAAGAGTACTGCCTGTGTGGCGGTGTCACTTTGGATACAGGTAGTCGATGCTGGAGAATGGTTCTCCATAGACAACAGCGACATAGCAGCCGTAACAGGCCCGGTAGTCCCGCACCGAGCCCAGACCTTGATGTCTGGTCGACGGCGGGAGGTAATGTCAAGGTCGTACCTGTAGTCCACTGGGGCTACCTGGATCTCGCCCGAAAGGCTTCGTCCTTCTCCCAATCCTTGTGTTTGTAGCTCCTCGATGAAGATTTCTCCCAGGACTTCGATAACGGCAATTCGGTCGACAGGGATCGCAAAGCACATTTACCCTGAAGATGCTTCTCCATTGCTTCAACAGCCTTCTAGAGAAGAAATTTCTTCAAAGCCCCCTTCCTGTGTCACCTAGTAGCGTGGTTAAACCCCTGGCAAATGTCACAGGCTTTCACATTGTGCAGGGTTTTATTTAACTCTAAAAACTGATTAGCGTTTTGCTCATAAAAGTTCTAAAACATTGTGAAAATGCATAGCACTTGCCTCACTGTGTTTAACAAACTTAACACTTCTAGAAAACCTATATAAATGCTTTCTGTACAGTTAGTATTGTCCCAAGAAAAAACTGCTAATCAATTATTTAAAACCCTGTTGTGAGGCAGGCATAGGCAGCAGACGCACGTCGTGGATGTCGTCCTTGTAAATCTTCTCTCCGCACTCACAGTACCCATGGGCATCGGAAACAGGGGGCGAGCGTGAACGCCACTCCAGTTTTTGAAGGTCAAGAGAGAGTGCCCTTTATTTCTAGTTGCAGAATATGAGCTCAGTGCGTGAGAGTTTGGGAGACAGACAGTGCCCCTTAGCCATTTAAGTCTGCCGCTGCGCTCCGCCTACCCCGATACATACAAAAAACACCAAAATGTTCAATACTCAGAATCAAAAGATTAAAAGACATCGAAAAACAGCTGTGCAGTCTCCCAGTCATAAGTACAGTCCTTATGTTAAAAGACTGATATATCGACCCGGCCCTAACTTTACAACAAGCCATTCAACTACGGAACTTCAGTTCAGTTCCCCCTTATCCCGAATCCGAACAAACAGGTGCTAAGGGCAGTGCTGATGGGCTGGTGAAATGAGCAGGAGAAAGGATCCTTAACACCTCTTTTTCTTTGTTCTTTGATTCGGGATTTAATTAACACCTACTCCTAGCTTGTCCTTCTGCTTTTGCTGGCACCTCCAGGTCTGCTCGCTGCAGTAACAACACTGTCAGAAAGGCACTGGAGATTTCTTTAATTTGCTTTAATTGTGTTTTATTATGCTCCAGTGAGCCAGCCACAACTCCTGCACAAAATCATGACTACAGCCCGAGAAGCCAATGCCAGGCTAGCAACACAAGAGGGGGTATAAAGGTAGTCCCTTATCACCACATGCGTTCCATTCATCCGATCCTACTCCTTCTGACTGAAAGACTTTTGACTCCTGCCTTGGCTGCTTCCTAGAATTAAATTATCTGGCTGGCTTTGGTAGGTTGTTCTTCTGCTGTTCGTTGGTAAAGTGTGGGACTGGTTGCGCTAAGCTTGTTGCAAGAGTTGCCCTGTGCTGCGCTGCTGCTGAGCCTGCGACTTCATTCTAATCTGAGCTATTTAAAATTTTAATATAGTTTATTATTTACTCATCTCGAGACTCGATCAACCATGGGCCGTAGTGGCAGATGCTGATCATTTATTTTACTTATTTGTTATTAATTTGCATTTTTGAATGACAGACGAGTGACTCAGAGTGAGGGTATTAAATTAGGGGTGAAAAAATATAATAATCAAAGAAACTAAAACTGAATTTCCAATCCTAACCCCGGAGGACCCATGTGAGTGTGCAGTCTGCCACCCGCCGCGAAGCTCTCCTCCACTCTCTCACAGACAGACTCCGTCTCCATCCCGACCGAGTAGTTTAATTTTAAAATTTAATTTCAGGCAGCAAGCAATCGATCCCAGCCAGTAGGTCGGAAGCCCATCCAGTGTCCTCCAGACCAGGCAACTCTCTCAGTCACTAGTCTTCGCTCCAGCCATCCCATATAGTGGGTACAGCCATAGGTCAGTCGGACGGTGAGTCAGTTTGCCACTTTGCAAGTTTTCCCTCTTCACCTCTTTGGTCCAGTCGGCACTTGGAAGGACCTGTCTCGCTCTCATCTTGTCCTCGGACCTCAGCTCAGAAGTTGGAGATGAGTGACCAACGACCATCGGAACTTGAAGACAATTCTGGGAACCAGACCTAAAGAATCCGACTGGGGAATCCAATCTCTGCATCTGCTCCTGCCACTCTACCAAAAAGTACACTGATTTTATTTTTTTATTATTTATTATTATAGATTTTCATTTTTCTGGTGACTGGACTTGGACACTAGCACTGCAGTGCTGGTGGTAATTGGGTAAGGTCAGGAATGGGAATGGACTGGAGGTGGTCTGGAGGAGGAGGTCCAGGGGGCAGGGACACAGGTGCCAGCTGTGTTTTTTTTTCCCCCAGAGGTGGGTGACCTGTCTGGGAGGGAGCATCGGTCGTTGGGGCAGTGGGGTGGGTGGAAGAGATGCAAGTTGCTCAGAGTGTAGCAATAGGGTCAGGACTAGAGGTCTGTCCATGAGGGGCACAGGGACTAGCTGTGTTTTTTTTTCCAAAGATGGGTGACCTGGCAGGGAGGGAGCACTGGCCACTGGGGCAACGGGGTGGGTGGAAGAGACACAGTTTGCTCAGAGTGTAGCAGTAAGGTCAGGACTGGAGGTGAAGGTCCATCCATGAGGGAGGGGCATAAGTGCCGGCTGTTTTTGGTTTTTGTTTTTTTCCCCCCGTGGTGGGTGACCTGTCTGGGAGGGAGCATTGGCCATTGAGGCAATGGGGTGGGTAGAAGGAAGAGATGCAAGCAAGTTGCTCAGAGTGCACCTGTAAGGTCAGTACTGGAGGTGAAGGTCCATCCACGAGGGGCATAGGTGCCAGCTGTGTTTTTTTTTTTTCCCCAGAGATGGGTGACCTGGCTGGGAGGGAGCACTGGCCATTGGGCAATGGGGTGGGTGGAAGAGACGCAAGTTGCTCGGAGTGCAGCAGTACGGTCAGGACTGGAAGTGAAGGTCCGTCCATGAGGAAGTGGCACAAGTGCCAGGTGTGGGTTTTTTTTGTTTTGGTTTTTCCCTGTGGTGGGTGACCTGGCTGGGAGGGAGCATTGGCCAGAGGGACAATGGGGTGTGTGGAAGAGATGTAAGTTGCAAGTTGCTCAGAGTGCAGCACAACACACAACAGGTACAATTATTTTAAGATTTGTATTATACTTTCTGGTGGTAATCATATGGTCAGGACTGGAGGTGGAGGGCCACAAGGGGCACAAGTGTTGGGCCTTGGATGTTTTTCAGAAGTGGGTTACCTGACTGGCAGCATTAGTGGTCATCGGGGCAATGAGGTGGGTTGTTAAGTGACTTGCAAGTTGCTCGGAGTGCAGGTTCAGCACATCAACCAACAGGTACACTGATTTTTTTTTTTTAATTATCCTTTTGGGTGGGGTGGTAATCAGGTCAAGTCAGGACTGGAAATGGATGTCCATGAAGGGCACAAGTGCTGTCTTTTTCAGAGGTGGGTGACTTGGCTGGAAATGTATTTATTTTAGAATAGGTATTAAATAACCAGGAAAAAAATACACTGACTATCATCACGACAATCAGATGCAGTCTTCTTAGAAATAGTTATTTTTTTGTGTGTCTTTTGGAAATTGGTAATGGCACTGGTAGTTTCTAAGGTTTCCTGCAAGTACTGATGTGTATATTTCTGGTATTTGAATTCCAATTGGTCACTATCACCCACAGATAGTCGGGAGATGAAATGTTGATGTGTGAAAAGGTTGGTTCAGATGAGAATGTTTCTAATACTAAGCAGACGTGGATTCCAGGTTTATGTTAAATTCACTTAGGAATATCTGTCTATGAGCATTCTGTCAAATGCAGTACAACAGATGCCCTAAAGAAAAAATGACAATGAAGTAACTTCAGTGAGTCACTAGCACAAGTACTTTTCAGTCACTTTTGGGTAATTCTATTCCCAGCTCTCTGACAGAGATGCCTAAAGGTCAGTTATCACCCAGAAAGGAGGAATTCATTTCTGCTATACTCTTTGTATGAAAAAAACTTCAATTGGAGCATTGGCAGTTTGGGTTGCTGAGAGTAGTTTCAATTTATCTGCATATTTCATAACCAAATATCTTGTTCTTTTAAAATGGGATTCTTTTGCTGGCTCTGCTTTCACTGATCTTTCAAAATCTTTTTATTTAATGAATATGGAATATATAACGATGTACTGAGGTGTTATAATACATGTATCTCCACTAAAGAGTGGGAATACCCATAAGTCATGAGAGGTGAAGCCCCGAGTTAGTGTAAAGGTCTTACCACTCATGTATGGAGATAAATGTAGTGTTCTACTGCAGTCCATTATGTACTTGATTTATACCACTCCATTTGTAATGTATTGTTTTTACTGGTGTTTTTACCTTGTTTTAGTTTAAAACTGCCTTTCTTTCCATTGTAAGTTCCCTACCTGGTCCATTGTTCCCTTTGTCACATTTCCAGAGTCTAAGTGGAAATAGCATTTAATGTTATATAAATGGTGTTGTGTTCTAAGGTATACAAATGGTGTTCTAAGTGGAAATATGGTGAATACTGGATGGGCTACTATGTACAACCAGTGTGTTCTGCTACAGAGGGGTTCCGATTCCCTGCGACCTCCTCGAGAGTGAAGCTCGAGAGGTCTATGGGAATCGAACCCTAGAGTGGCAAAACACATTGGATATGCATAGAGTTTTTTGTTCTGTAATAACCAAGTAATAATCAATGCCAATACAGAAAAGAACCTCAATACATTCTTGAGGTGCTCCACTTTTTAAACATGATTCTGGCTTTCTGTCTGTGTCAGCTGGTGAAATCTGTTTGGAAAATCAAAATGTATCGAATTAATTGTTCCTAATGAAATTCTGTTTATGTGTGCTTTCGATAACTGCATTTTGAGTCCTCTTTTTAGAAATAGGCTGCTATACACTATGGCCCAGATATTCAGACTGCGCTGGGCAGTGGCGCAAGCCTGGGTGCAGCGCAACTGGGCTGCGCCAGGGCCAGGACCAGGCGATATTCAGCTGTGATGTGCCATGGCGCAGCACCGTTGAATATGGCAAGGTCGGTGCACAAACTGCGCATGACGCAGTGGTATTGCGCCGGTGCAAGCCCCAAATAAGGAGCACGGGGATGCGATAGCGCAAGTGCAGTTGTGCTAGGCGCATCACCTGCGATATTCAGCAGGGGGCATGCAAATGAGGCCATAATATATGCAAGGTGCAAATGGGGCCATTTGCATGTCATTATGGACCCAATTGCATGCCTTGTGCAGGGTAGCCCAGCAACGTGCGCCTGGCGCCCTGCACAGCATGACATGTGCAGTGGGGATCCCGGGGCATCCCTTGACCCATAGCCGCGATCGCGGCAGACTCACAACATGACAGCCCCAGGTAATCTAGTGGTCCCCCCACACTCCCGATCCCCCACAAAATGTTAATGATGACCTCTCCCTGGTGGTCATGTGGTTCTCCCCACCCTCCCAAACCCCTGATAAGGTAAATGAAGACCGTCCCTGGTGGTCTAGTGGTCCCCCGCCACAATCGCGGAACAGCACTGTCAGAAATATCCCTGGTGATCCAGTGGCACCCCCTACCCCACCCCTGACAGAACCCTTTGCCCCCGCCCCTCCCCCGTCATTGGCGGGCTGCAACAACCCACCCGCGCCACCGCCCGGCGCATGACAGGTACAGTATGGGCTGTAAGCTCATTGGTCCCCAGTGTGGACCAATAGGGTTGCAGGGCATACTGTACTAGACACTCCCAAATATGTGGCTGTCTAGTACAGTATGCCCTACAAGCCCACTGGTCCACACTAGGGACCAATGGGCTTACAGACCCATACTGTACCTGTCATTCAGCGGGCAGATGTTGCCCTCCACCGATGACTGGGGGGAGCAGGGTGGGCAAGGGGTTCTGTGTGGGTGGAAGAGGTTGGGGGTGTCATTGGATCACCAGGGATATTTCTGATGGTGCTGTACCGCGATCGCAGCAACAGGCAGGGGGGACCACTAGGCCACCAGGGACGGTCTTCGTTTACTTCATCGGGGAATCGAGGATACAGGAGGGTGGGGGGACCACGTGACCACCAGGGAAAGGTCTGCAAGAACATTTATCGGGGAACTGGAGACACGGGTGGGTGGGGCGGTACCACTAGACCGCTGGGGTGATGTGGGTGCTTTAGGACGGTGTTCTAGTGTTGCACCCTGTCATACAGCAGTCTGCCTGTGGGTGGCCGGGAGTTGCTCCACAGTTTCACGGGCTCAACTTTGAGCCCCCCATGTTGTGCACTGCAGGGTTGCACCAGCATATGCGCCACACATCCCGGGCTGACTATCAAGATGTGCCACATATGCATGGGCACGCCCCCTGCATCTGCGCCGCATACACTTACACTGCGCCCCGGTGCATCGGGATTTGCGCTGCGCCAGGCAGCCTTCTCAATATCCCGCCGGGGGACAATGCAGGGTTGTGCCAGGCACAACCCTTTGAATATCCCGGCCTATGTCCCTTGTGTATGACAGGAGTTGCAAACTCCAGGCTGTGAGCTGTGAGGTGAACCTGTTTGTTGCAAAATTGTGCCAAAAAATATTTTGGACTACCATTTGGGACTCTGCCTCAACTTCTGTGTAATTAAGAGTGCAGTGTTTTCTTGGATTTTGTGGGAGTATCTGGGGCTAGCAACCCCCTTACTGCACCTAAGTTCAGTCGCTGTGCACTGCACACAGGAGTGCAGTGGACAGAACATTTAGCAAGCACGAGATCTAAAGGCCAGCTCCCACACTATGTGAATGCCAACATGCAATTGCTTGGATTGCCAGGGCTGACAGTGCAGGAAATTAGGGAGCATTATTTGCATGGTCAAAATTAAGTTCTTCATCCACTAGCAGCCAACAGGGCTAGTTTAAATAAAATCCTCTGGCCACACAACTATTTCCACTGGCCCAGCTGTTGTGGATATCCAAGTGTTGCCCTCTCCAGTACAGGCTTACAGGGCTAGTTAAATGAAAATCTTGCTAGCCCGATACAATATCTACCAGCATTTGGCTAGCAGGCCAGTGCTAATTTTGATCCTTTATTTGCATTTAAGAAGCGATGTTGTGCAAATGTGAATGAGGTCAATGAGCT
Source organism: Neoceratodus forsteri (assembly GCA_016271365.2). Taxonomy (NCBI): domain Eukaryota; kingdom Metazoa; phylum Chordata; order Ceratodontiformes; family Ceratodontidae; genus Neoceratodus; species Neoceratodus forsteri. The sequence goes on from CM057451.1 coordinate 187,075,837, forward strand.
GGTTATGACGGCTGCTGCAAAGAGTGCTTATAATCAAATGTTTCATGCTGTCCCAATGGATCTGGGTGCCACGCAAGAAAACCTTCAAGTGTGAGTCTGCTGTATTTAAGTCCAAGTTCAGGGTGCTGTAAAGGAAATTATGTGGGGAAAAATGCAGTATCCCGTGTTTCATGTTGTTAAGTCAAGACATGCACTGTACTCTTTGCAACACCTTATTTAGGTTCATTATCAAAGACCACAGCAGCATGGCTGGCCTGGTAAGACCTCAGCAGCACGGCTGGTCTGGTAAGACCTCAGCAGCACGGCTGGTCTGGTAAGACCTCAGCAGCATGGCTGGACTGGACGTAAATAAAAGTAGCATATACACTTAAGGGAAACTGTACATGACAAGACTGCACGTACTACTGAAGCAGAGCCAAACAAGAGTCTTTTACTAGCTGTAATTTTTGGTCCACAGTGATACTGGTCCCGTGAATGGGTAAACAGAAGCAGCTTATGTTCGCTCCATTTTTACGTTTGCTTGCACGCATGTGCAAGAAACATAGTGCCATCATCCGACTTTTCGGAGGTGTGTCACCCCCTCTTCCAATTCAGTCAGTGTGTTGGCAGGCTCGGCCCCTGTCCGCCAATGCATGCTGGAGCTGTCTATGACAAGCTCCAAAATGCAGTGGCGTATAGTTGAAAGGGGGAGCTACGCTTCAGTGAGCAGCGATAAGATATCGGCTGCTCATGCGCGCTCTACACACTACACCCACACAGAGAAACGCCGCACGCACTGCATGCTTCCATCCTCCGACGCACACACTCTATAGCCGAGGGGGGTGCCCAATCCCCCGTCGGCTGTGCTGCGCTCCCCCCCCAAAGCCTTCCAAATGCCACGCTGGGTGCCCACCCCAGCGTGGCAACTCAATGGTATAGCCGACGGGGGTGCCCAATCCCCCATCGGCTTGTCTCCCCCCCCCCAGTACAGGGTGCCACGCTGGGAGCCCACCCCAGCGTGGCAACAAATGCCATGGCCAGCGGGGTGCCCAATCCCCGTCGGCTCCACGCCCCCTCCCCAGCCTCCTTCTGCCACGCTGAGGCCCACCCCAGCATGGCAAACTTCCCGTCGTCTTTTTTTTTTTTTTAAATACTTGTAAAGAAAAATGGTCCCACGCAGTCTTCCTGCCCCCTCCCCACAACCCGCACCCACCCACTGCGCACCCTGCCTCCCCAAACCCCCACACCCCTCACCCCATACTTACCTCCAGACCTCGCGCGGCGATCTTCAGTGGACCAGGAACCGTCTGCACTCTTCAAAGCCGACCACGAACTGAGGAAATGCCGTAGCTGTATAATGGGATAGATAGAGTTTTTCAACTTTGTTGCATATCTCAGGCATTTTTGGGAATTTCTGCACCAAATTTTCAATATGGGGTTTTTGGGACCCCTTCTCATGAATGCTGTCACTGTCATGGCGCTATTCGAGCCCAAAGGGTGATTTCGCAGTCACTGCGCAAAATCACCTTTCCGGACTGATTAACGAAACGACACTGCCAGTGTTCATAAGGTGGACTCTCAAGAAGCCTATTTTGAAAATTTGGTGGAAAAATTCCACAAAACAACTGTTTTACAAGCATACGTTGCGTAGTTCCTACGCACGCTCGTAAGTTCGCGAATTTTCAATATTTTCACTCCAGATTTTCAACATTGCCATTTTACCACACCTTCTTATGAGTAGTACAGCTGTCATTTTTCACATCTCACCCAAAACGCGTTTCTGCCCATGTAGCGCACAATGGCGCAGCTGGCATGCGAAATCAATGTATGGGACAAATTAAGAAAATCACAGTGACACTGTTCATGAGCAGAGGTCTTAGAATGGCTATGTTGAAAATTGGGTGAAAAAATTCCTAACAATGACTGTTTTACGAGCGTGCATTGCGCAGTTCCTACGCACACTCGTAAGTTTGTGAATTTTCAATATTTTCACTCCAGATTTTCAACATTGCCATTTTACCACACCTTCTTATGAGCAGTACAGCTGTCATTTTTCACATCTCACCAAAACGCAGTTTCACGCCATGTAGCGCACAATGGCGCAGTCGGAAAGCGTAAATCACGTAATGGGACAAATTAAGAAAAATCACAGTGACACTGTTCATGGGCAGAGGTCTTAAAAGCGGCTATGTTGAAAATTTGGTGAAAAATTCCAAAAATGACTGTTTTATGGCGGTCGTTGTACAGTTCCTCATGCCTTTCGTAAGTTCGCGAATTTTCAATATTTTCACTCCAGATTTTCAACATTGCCATTTTACCACACCTCCTTATGAGCAGTACAGCTGTCATTTTTCACATCTTGCCCAAAATGTTTTTCCACCCATGTAGCACAATGGTGCAGTCGGTGTGCGAAATCAATGTATGGGACACATTAAGAAAATCACAGTGACACTGTTCATGAGCAGAGGTCTTAAAATGGCTATGTTGAAAATTTGGTGAAAAATTCCTAAAAATGACTGTTTTACGAGCGTGCATTGCGCAGTTCCTACGCATGCTCGTAAGTTTGCGAATTTTCAATATTTTCACTCTAGATTTTCAACATTGCCATTTTACCACACCTTCTTATGAACAGTACAGCTGTCATTTTTCATCTCACCCAAAACGTGTTTCCACCCATTTAGCGCACAATGGTGCAGTCGGTGTGAGAGATCAATGTATGGGACAAATTAAGAAAATCACAGTGACACTGTTCATGAGTTGAGGTCTTAAAATGGCTATGTTGAAAATTTGGTGAAAAAATTCCAAAAAATGACTGTTTTATGAGCGTGGCGCTGTACAGTTCCTACGTACGCTCGTAAGTTCGCGAATTTTCAATATTTTCACTCCAGATTTTCAACATTGCCATTTTACCACACCTCCTTATGAGCAGTACAGCTGTCATTTTTCACATCTTGCCCAAAATGTGTTTCCTTATGTAGCGCACAATGGTGCAGTCGATAATGCGAAATCAATGTATGGGACACATTAGAAAATCACAGTGACACTGTTCATGAGCAGAGGTCTTAAAATGGCTATGTTGAAAATTTGGTGAAAAAATTCAAAAGCGACTGTTTTACCGAAGCGTTATGCAGTTCCTATGCATGCTCATAAGTTTGCGAATTTAATATTTTCACTCCAGATTTTCAACATTGCCATTTTATTACACTTCCTTATGAACAGTACAGCTGCCATTTTTCATATGCAGCCCAAAATGTGTTTTCGCACATGTAACGCACAATGGTGCTGTTGGTGTGCGAAAGCAATGTTTGGGACAGATTAAGAAAATCACAGTTACACTGTTCATGAGCAGAGGTCTTAAAATGGCTATGTTGAAAATTTGGTGACTAAAGTCCATAAATGACTGTGTTACGAGTGAGCATTGCGCAGTTTCCACGCACCCTGGTAAGTTCATGACTTTGTAATATTTTAAGTCCAGATTTTCACCAGTGGCATTTTTCCACACTTCCTTATTTACAGTATAGCTGTCATTTTTCACAACATGGCCGAAGTGTGTTTTCACACTTTCAGCACAGAGATGCGTGGTCGCTGTGGGAAATCAATGTTCGGGACAGATAAAGAAAATCACAGTGACACTGTTCATGATCGGAGGCACCAAAATGCCTGAGTTGACAATCTGCTGTAAAAATATCCCCAACCAAATTATATTACGGGTGTGCGTTGCACAGTTTCTATGTACGCTGGTGACTTCATCATTTTTTTAAATATTTTTACTGCAGATTTGAAACATTGCCATTTTTTACACCACCCCATGAACAGTACAGCTGTCATTTTTTACATCCTGTTCGGAATGTTTTTGCACCTGTGGTGCTAAATGCGTAGTCGCTGTGCATAAGCAGCTTTCGGCTAACAAACTGATATTCCCTGTTCATGAGGTGGGGTCAAAAAAACCATGTTGAACATTTGGAGTGAAAATACCAACGAATGCCTGAGATATTAGGTTTCCAACCATAACGCCCAACCCTGTAGAGAATGACAGGCATCAGGGGTGTGACTTGGGATTCTTGCCTGTAATGCTCATACCATTCCACACCTGCAGCCAGTGAGAGGCATCGGTATGCCTTGGACTCTTGACCCCAAAGTTCACCCCATTCTCCTATATCGCACCCATCTCACCGTATTTCCTAATGGAATGGGGTGCACATAAGGCCAAGACCCAAGGAACCCGTAACACTTGTCAGTGTCTGCAGGGTGGGTGGTGAAATGACGTGTCGTTGCCTGACGACCCAAAGGCACACCCCAATGCCTGTCACTCTCTGCAGGGTGGTGGTGGGTTGGCTTCAGTTCAATACTTCACTGCCATTCCTATTACGCAGCTCTGTAACTTCTACACTACCACTGCCAATGCCAGCAAGCAAACATTCGGCATTGACAAATGCTTGTTAAAAGGGGCATGTAGTTTTGTCTTCTTAGTAAAGAAAGTAAAGGAGTTTGGATTTGGTTGTAATCATTATAGAGAATCTCTTTCTACACATTTGGGGGGTGGGGTATTTCAATGGCCAGGGCTCAGGTGCAAGAATAAATGCTATTTCAAAATTTTTTTTTTTTTATACTTGTTTATTGATTTTCAAAGTTACACGTAGCACAAGTATCACTCTTTTAAAAAAAATTACAATACATTAACAGTTTATAACTGATACACTTTAAATTATACTGTTCTTGTAAGCATAGTTAAAAATACAGCTTTCAAAAATTAGCAACTAATTACCCATACATAACTCAGATATTTAATCCAGAAAAAGGGCATGTGGACTGTTAAAAATTACAAATACCATGTAAACTCATGATACAGTGTCACTTCCCCTTCTCGGTTCAGTCAGACTATGGGAAGAATGTATGCTCATGGTGGGAGGGAGGAGGAGGAGAGAGGAGGGAGGTTCTGATTTACCAAATCTCTATATAAATCCCACTTATTCCATCTATTCCAAAATGCTTCCTCTCTATGATTCACCGAAAAGGTGATTCTTTCCATGTTTTGGATACAGTTTAGTACATTTAGCCAACTTTCCATGTCTAGCGTGTTTTTTTGTAACCAGAGTAGTGTTATTGCTTTAATTTAATAGCTGCTATGGTCAAAACCAACCATAGGTAATTTACTTTCCTTTTCCTTAACTACACTGGGCAAAATATCTAGGATAATGTGTTCTGGGCCAATATTGTTCTGGATGTCTAAAAGTGTCCTCAGATGTTGTTTCACCTGATTCCAGTAATTAAACATTCGAGGGCAAAACCATAAAATATGGGCTATATGAGTCTCCTTGTCTCTACACACCCTCCAACATACAGAGTTACTTGCTAGTCCCATCCTTGTCAGACGATCCGGAGTGAGAAAATATCTAACTTTAACCTTCCAGGCGTATTCCTGCCAACCTGGCAAGGATGTGGTTTTTCAGCTTCCCGAGAAGATTCACACCCATTGCTTTGTATTAACTGACATCCCCAATTCTTGTTGCCATTTACCCTGTATTCTCTGTGCATTGTGCCCCTTATCCATTATTAAGTTCCTGTATAACATGGTAATAGCCCCCTTCCCATGAAAAAATCTCCAAATTTGTTCAAAGACCTTCAGAAAAGGGTGGAGGTCAACAAAGGTAGCCTCCTGTCTTAATCTGTTATTAACATAGTCCCTTATTTGGTAGTAGTACAAGAGGTCTACATTGGACCAGCTGTACTTAGCTTTTGCTGATTCAAAGGATATTATGGTGTTTCCTTGGAGCATTTGCCAGGAGGCCAATATGCCTCTATCAGCTTGTTTCCGATACCATGAACATTGTCATGCTGGCCTAAAATCTTGATCCTGGCACCACCAGGCATATTTCCGTCTAGTTTTTGCTGTTATACCCCTTCTGATTCCCTTACACCATCCACACAGTGTGGCCGAAACTGCTGCAAGCGGGGAGGGAAGCTCAGGGCAGGGGAGCCTCTGGCTTGAAATAAGACAGCCTGTAGCTGTTGCATTTGATATTGCTGCAGCTCTATTTGACACCAGTGTGCCTTGTATGTTGGATAAATCCACAGCAGTGCCATTTTCCTGGGTGTCGTCAGCAAATAATCATTTAAGCTGGGACAGGCCCCGACACCCTCTTTTTTAGGAAGGACCAGAATCTTTTTGGCTACCCAGGCCTACCCTTAGCCCAGATGAATGACATTATCATTTTCTGCCATAGGTCCAAATCCTTTTGTGGACTACATAAGGGACACTCTGGAATAAATATAACAATCTAGGAAGGATGTTAATTTTTGTTGTTTGAATTCTTGAATGCAGGGGGGAAGGTGTTCAAGAACCACCTTTATATGTCTGTTTTTATCTGGTGTATTAATGAAGGATAATTGTCTTGATATAAGGTCGTAGCATTACTCCCCAGTTTCACACCGAAATACTTAATAGTGGTGTTTCTCCAATTCTTTCTTTTACTTCCTGAGATGGCTGGGTCCCTATCGGTATAACCTCTGTTTTAGTCCAGTTTAAAGTATAGCCTGATAAAGCTGAAAATTATTGCATCTGAGAGAATACCTCTGGCAGGGAAGTGTTCAGGTCAGTCAGGTAGAAAAGCACATCATCTGCATATAGAGCTATTTTATGATGTTGGTCTCCTATTGCCACTCCTTGTATTTTTGAGTTCTAATACTCTGGGCTAAAGGTTCTATGTATATTGCAAACAGTAAGGGAGAGAGGGGACATCCCTGTCTTGTTCCTCTATACAGGTTAAAAGATCTTGACATATGGCCATTAGCCCGGATATAATTTATTTTATTTTTATTTTTTTTATTTAGTTGACCGGGTAAGTGCACTAGACAAATCCTGCCTATTTTCAGGCACGACCCGGGGAAGGGGGATACAGATGAATGCCAACTGACCTTGAACCAGATTAAGCTGTTGGTGGTATTTTTTTTAGTGAATGAGGGAAATGTGGCCAGAACACCAGGGAAATTCCCCTACTCTTTTCGATAAGTGCCATGGGATCTTTAACATCCACCTGAACTACCACCAATCCAGGCAGATGGGACCTCGGTTTAACGACTCATCCGAAAGACGGCACCTCAGAAGTGCAGCACCCCTCTCATGCTGCACTACAGTGTCAGTACTGGGATATTAATCCAAGTGCCAGATGTGGGAACTGAACCCACAGCCCTCTGATCTCCCAGCCTCAGAGGCGAGTGTGCTACCTACTGAGCCACTGACACTGTATTCAGTGTATTCTAATACTCTGGGCTAAAGGTTTATGTGTATGTATATATATATGTTCTATAAGCTTTAGGCGACGAGTATAATTTAGTAGTTACTTCCAAAAACTGTGAGGAGAACCCAAAGCCAGCCAGGGAGCCATGTAGGAAGGCCCAAAAGACTTGGTCAAATGATTTCTCTGCGTCTAGACTCATGATATCTGCAGATTGACTATTTCTTTGTAAATGCTCTATTATATTGACCAATCTTCTAATGTTATCCACTGTTTGTCTGCCTTCAACAAAGCCAGTTTGATCTAGGTTTATTAATGTGGGAAGTATTTTCTCTAATCTCCTGGCCAGTATGCCTCTCAGAATCTTGTAATCTGTGTTCAGGATAGAGACTGGTCTATAAGATGTGCAGACCGTAGGGTCCCTGGCTGGCTTTGGGATTACAGAAATAAAAGCTTGTTCCCAGGATGGGGCCAAACCTACCTCCTTACACCAAAGCTGGTTTTAGGCAATAAGGGGGAACCATCTGCTTTAAACTTTTTTAAAAATTCATTGGGGAGACCATCCATACCCGGACACTTCCCGGCCCTGAGGCACTTGATCTCTGCATGTATCTTCTTTATTTGGAATGGAGTTGCCATCATCTCCTGTTGTTGTTCCGTCATTTTAGGTAAACCCAAAGGTGTCAAAAACTGTTCTATCCTCTTCCGAGTGGGTGCTCCCTCCTCCCTATACAATTTCTCATAAAACTTCAGAAAGGTGTCTGCTATCCCCTCAATCATATGTTGCCATTCTTTGGCTTGTGGGTCCCAAATTTTTGGAATAGTGGCTTTAGCTCTGCTTTGAAGTAACCTGTAAGCTAACAGTTTGAGGGCTCTGAAGCCACCCTCATAGAACCACTGTCTGACGTACAACAACTTCTGCTCTACATGATAATCTATCATTTTTAACATTTCTTACTTTAATTTTTGCCAGTTTTTTCCCCTTTCACTATCCCTTTTTTGTTGTTGTTGTATCGACAATGTTTCTACCTGCTCCTGGAGGTGTAGTCTATTGGCCTCTCTCTCTGTTTTTTCTGTCTAGATGCTATTTCTACTATTCTACCCCTTACTATAGCCTTTATGGTGTCCCATAATATTCCAGGCGAGGTATCTGGACTGTCGTCTCTAATTGCCTGTTCTATGGCCTTCTGTATTTTCTTTTGGTTTTCCTCCTCCTGGATCAAGGAAATGTTCAATCTCCAAAACGTTTGTAGTCTGTTGGGCCCCAATGCTAGTTTTATGTAAACTGGTGAGTGATCTGAAAAGGTTATGTCCCCCATCCAGGATTCTCTACATAATCCTGAGAGCTCCTTGGATACCAGGAAGTATTTCAAGCGTGACTATGTCTGATGTGCTTGTGAGAAGTAAGTATATTGCCTGGCTCCCTTATGCAAAGACCTCCAAGCATCCACCAACCCCCTTTCGTTCATCAATTTACCTACCTTCCTAGCCACCCCATTCTCCTGTCTGGTAGTCTGCACAGAGGCATCCATGCTAAGATTAAGTTGTAAATTAAAGTCCCCCTCCACAATCAAATGACCCTCTGCCCATCTCAACACATCCAGTTGGATCTTCTGATAAAGAGAGAAGTCTGAGCCGGGGGAGCACAAACTGAGACCAAAGTTACTATTCAGCCATTGTACCTTCCCTTGAGTCTCACGTATATTCCCTCCCTATCACTCATTGTGGTCATTACTTTGAAAACTGTCTTGTGCGGGACCAAAATGGCAACGCTCTGTCTTCTACCATTATTGTACTCCGATGACACCACCCTCTGGTAACCCAAATTGCTTAATTTGTCATGCTCCCCCTTGCTCATATGAGTCTCCTGTAACATTATGAAAGCAGCATCTGATTTTTTTCAGGAAGGACATAATTTCGCTGCGCTTTATGGGATTTGACATTCCGTTGACATTATATGATACAACTGTTATGTTATTTCAATCCATTGTAGTACCTTAGTATTGTTTCTACTTGCCCCTGCCTTGCTGTTTTCCTACTAACTCTCAAATTAACTCCCCCAACCCGAATTGCTCTGCATTTTAAGCCCACATATTCCAAACCCTTTAAATCTGTATGGGTAAAAAAACAAAACAAATTGTAACAATTAACCATAACTTTGACAGATTCCTCACATCCTGAGGGTCCGTCCCAAACAATTAATACTGAAACTTCGGTGTACCACGAAAATAGGTACACTGTATACAACGTTTTAAAACTGTATACTAAATTTTTCACCAAAGTGACTTCCAACTGTGGAGACCCTTTAACCAAGAGGGGTCTCTATATCTGGTCTCGTCCCTGTATGGGAAAAAAAAGGGGGGGGGGACCAGATTAGGGAGAAGGAGTGATTGAGAAACCTCCTCCTTGCCACACTATCTGTGGCTCTCCCCAGCAGCCTTAGACAGAAACTATAAGGCTCTTCTAGCTGTATTACCAGCTAGTGTGACTTCTCCAAGTTCCAAAAGAGACCTATCCGCAAAGGTCACTAATGAACTCTCCTGTATAGGTAAGAAACCCTTGGTCTTAAGGTCCCCCCCCCCCAGCAGCTCCCATCCATAGAGTATCATGTTTATAAATGAAAACTTCGCAATAAATTTGCATCAAAATAATGAAGGCAGTCATAGTATAATGTTAAGAGAGAAAAAGAAAAACTCCCAGTTCCAGTCTTATAATTCCAGTGCAAATTAAGTCTCTGAGTCTGTTAGTAATGGGAAGCAAATCAATGGTGTGTACTCAAAACATATTAATGTAACATACAACTTAAAGTTGGCTTCCCTTTGCAGTAGTTAATGCTGTTATTATCATTTAAAACTGCCTACCAAGTCTGTGCCTCTAATAGGTTTAAACAAATCTGCATGTCCCAGTAAATAAAATGTTTAGATGGGAAGGGCAATCACTCCGATCTCCGCGGATCATAAACAGCATGAGCCGATCGTTAGGAGAAGCCGTTAAGATGAATAAGACATGATCAGTTCAGTAAATGCTTTCACAATCCTGCGTGTCTTTACTCCTTTCACGTTGGTTTTCTTGTACCTTCTGCATAAGTGCTTGAAATGCCTGAAGCGGGGGCCAGTGATGACGTGGTAGCTCCACGCCCTCTTCTCCTCTGATTGCCTCCAACCAATCAGAGATGGCGCCCAAGTCCTGCTGGGTGATGGAGTTCTGCTGAGTTTGCTCCTGGGCCTCCATTAGGCCTTTCTCCACAAGGGTCCATCTGGTGTCTGGCGATTCATATATTTTCACTCCCTCAGACTAAAATATCCTCATCCTGGCGGGGTCAGTGTATGGACGCAAATTCCCTTTGCCCTGAGGATTTTCATGATGTCTCCATATTTAAGCCTTATTTCAGGGGGAAAGTCACTGTTAAATTTTAAGATGATAGACCGTGGTCTAAAGTTAGATGTGGAAGGTTTCGGCTGCAGGGATTTATGGGCTTGTTCAATGCCCAACTGGTAGCCTGGAGGGAGTTGTAAGACATCTGCCAACAAGTCTGACATGAAATCCGTCATGCGTCCTGTCTTAAGAGTCTTCTGGAAGCCCATAGACTCTAATATTGTCCCTTCTTGAACGACTGTCTAAATCGATGCATTTTTCCTGCAACTGTTCTGTGTGGCTGATTAATGCTTGCAGTATTAGGCCCGTTTGGGTAGCTCCATCCTCCATCGCGGACACCCTGTTTTCCACAGTTTCCACTCTCTGCTCGAGCACGGACAGCTTTTGATTAAGTTGTTGGAATTCAAACTTCGTTTCTGCTCTCATTTCCTTGATTTATCTGAATAATCGCTCGAATCTGGATCGTGAAAGATGTTCAGTCTCCTCCTTGGTGTCCACCATACTTGCAGGGGATGGGCTCTGACTACTCTCTCTCCTGTTAGTTCGAGATCCAATTGCATCCTGCTTACCAGCAGTAGTTTTTAGCTGTATTCTGCTTTGTCTATTTTTTATAATATCATGTCCTGCCATATCTGTTGTTTTAAGCGCAGATTTAGGAAGAATTGACGTTTTAAAAGCCCCTGGGGATGGGAGGTGTTCTCAGCAAGTTGCAGACGGCTCTGTGACGTCACCGGAAGTCCTCTATTTCAATATGTTTATAGGGAAACATCCACCTCCTGACAGGCCCCATTTATGTGTGAAGCAGGGCCCGATTAGCAGGTCCGAAAGACGAAAAAGACAGATGGAGAAGCAACTGGCTGATATTGCTGCCAAGATGCCAAGAAAACTAAACTATTGGTTTGGGAGTGCCCAGATACCAACAACTTCACAGCCTGCATGTGACATCACTGCTGAGAACAATACCTCTGACACTGCCACAAGCACGTCAACTGGTACAGTAAGTGCCAATGTAACTGTGCATACAGCTTTGCTGCCAATGGCTTTTACAAAGTTAAATGCAGCCATGCTTGTTCCAAATGTTGCATCAGTGCCAGAACTATGTTCCTTGGCTGATGTTGATTGTCCTGCAGCTGCTATTCCAGTGACCCTGGATAGTAAGGCCTGCTGTAATACAGAAAATAGAGCTGCAGTGCTGTTCCCCATGAACAGCAATAGTGATGGCAACATCGCGCACGTCTCTGAGAATACCCGGGTCACAGCAGTTGATCCAGTGTCTCAATCTGCTGTCTCTTTGTCTCACCCCTCCTGTTCTGAGAATACTTGGGTTACTGCAGTTGACCCAGTGTCTAAATCTGCTGTCTCTTTGTCTCTTCCCTCCTGCTCTAAGAATATAAGGGTCACTGCAGTTGAACCAGTGTCTGAATCTGCTGTCTCTTTGTCTCTTCCCTTCTGCTCTTCTGTTTGTTGCCACAATATTAACAGTGTTTTTCAACCAAGCAGAGTTACAGACACCTCCATCAAACAAGTCATTCTGCGAACCAATGCGAGAACTGAAACAAGAACTTGTCAAACACAGTGGTTTTCATCTTTCAGCTAGCTAACCTACTGTGTTTCAAAAGGATGTGTATTCTGCTTCTACTGTCGGGCAGTAGTGGAAAGACAACTGGTCACAGGCAGTCGTTATGGTGAACCGACCTTCATTTCTTTTCATCAGGATTCAATGACTGGAAGAAAGCAATTGACAAATTTAAGAAACATCAGGCGGCATTATTCCACCATGAAGCTGTTGAGAAGTATACTGCCTTGAACAACACAAGGATGAATACTGGTGCTCAGCTCAGCCAACATCTTGCACAGAAACAGACCAAAAACCAAGACATGTTCCTGAAACAACTAAATGCAATGCAGTTTCTAGTTCGGCAAGGATTAGCAATTTGTTGAAAAGAAGAAGAGGAAAGCAACATGAGGCAGGAAATGCTGAGTAGGGCAGTTGACATACCAGAACTACTAAAATGGATCCAGGAAGAAAAATATCAGAGTACAGATATTGTAAATGAAGTCATGGAACTCATGGCACATCAGCTGCTAAGGAACTTACTGGAAGAGATACGCAATGAATCAAAACTGCATGCAATTATAGCAGATGAATCTCAGGATATCAGCCAACATGAACAGAAGACAATATGTATACGATGAGTTTCACTGCCCCATTTTGTTATACACAAAGATTTTATTGGGATGTATGAAATGGCAAAGACCGATGCCGAATCCATCACCAGTTCCATTAAGGATGTTTTATTAAGATGTAATTCATCAATCAACGACATGAGGGGACAGGCATATGATGGAGCAGCAAATATGAGTGGATGTATTTCTGGAACTGCAACAAGAATTAGAAGAGAAAATCCACTAGCACTGAATGTCCATTGTGCAAATCATTCCTTGGACCTGGTGTTGCAAAACTGTGGCAAAACAAGCGATGCCATTGAAGATGCCCTCAGCTTTGTCCAGAATTTAATTGCGCTGATTCGGGGATCGCCACAGAGATTGGCTCTTTATGAAAATATTGCAGCAAATGACAGCGAGGACCCTTAAATGATAATAGAAGGCCTGCACTTACTCTGTCCAACAAGATGGACAGCAAGAACAAAGAGCATCAAGTCGGTTCTCACAAACTATGGAACACTTTATAAAACCTTACAAGAGTTGGAAGCACACAAATCATCTGATGTACGAAGTGAAGTCAAGGGCCTGTTGTAGTGATGAAAAAGTTTCTGACCTATTTTGGACTTGTATCATACAATAAATTCAGCATATCTGAACAAGTGGCTTCAATCTTGCAAATAAAAATACTGACAGCAGCAAATACGATGACTGTAAACTCTCTGAAGCAAAATTTACAAAGCCAGCGTGATGGCTTTGACCAGGTCTATGAAGGCATCAAAGAACAGGCACACCTACTGAAAACTGTGAAAGAGCCAAAACTCCCCAGATAGCGCCAGGTTCCAGCAAGGCTGCAACATGGAAGTGCACCGCATCACCATCCTGAATCTGCTAAGGACTGGTATTGACAAATGTATTATGAAACCACTGATGCTTGTCTCATCGAACTAGACCAACGTTTTAATCAAGAAACCTATGCTTTGCTGTCATCCATAGAGAATTTGTTGCTTCAAGCAGCCAATGCAAAGTCCTTTTCGGTTTCTCCTCAGGTCACACAGTTGTATGGAGATAAAGACTTGGACATTGACAATCTGAATGCACAGCTGAAGTTGCTCCCAGGACTTGTACAGCAGGTTTTGCCAGACGTGAAGGTAGTAACTTCAATCAACACCATTACTGATACCTTAGTGGGAAAAGACTGCCAGCAGCAGACACTGTATTCTGAAGTAGTGAAGCTCATTCAAATTTACCTGCTCATCCCAATGAGTTCAGCAACTGGGGAGAGATCTTTTTCAACACAGCGGAGGATAAAGTCTTACCTACAAAGCACCATGACGGAGAAGAGGTACAATCACCTAATGCTGTTGAACATTCACAAAGAGAGAGAGAACAGACAAGTTAGATCGGACACAAATTGTTCGGGAGTTTGTGCAACGAAATGAGAGACGACGTACCTTTCTCGGAAAGATTCGATACTGAAAACCTTTACTCGAGGGAAGTATATGTATGGTGATAAATCGGTTGGGTGATTTAGTGGCCACCAGGGCCTGGGAATGACTTGTGCAGCACACCAGCCTGAAGTGGTGACCAGAGCATCCATAGGATTCAGTCATGGCAGAAGTACAGCTGTGGTGGTAAACTGGTTTGTTGGGTGATTTAGTGGCCACCAGGGCCTGGGAATGACTTGTGCAGCATACCAGCCTGAAGTGGTGACCAGAGCATCCAGAGGATTCATTCATGGCAGAAGTATAGGTGTGGTGGTAAATTGGTTGATTGGGCGATTTGGTGGCCACCAGAGCCTGGGAATGACTTGTGCAGCATACCAGCCTGGAGTGGTGACCAGAGCAGCCACAGGATGATTTGGTGACCACCAGGGCCTGGGAATGGCTTGTACAGGCATACCAGCCTGAAGTGGTGACCAGAGCATCCATATGATGATTTGGTGGCCACCAGAGCCTGGGAATGGCTTGTACAGGCTTACCAGCCTGAAGTGGTAACCAGAGTATCCATAGGATGCATGCATGGCAGAAGTATAGATATGATGGTAAGTTGGTTGATTGGGTGAGTCTATGGTATGCAGTTGCAACAGTACAGGAATTAGAAGATGGCTAGCAACTATATTGAATTCTTAGGGAACAATGGCTCATATCCAGGTGTATCCTACTCCTCCATCCAGACTCTGCTATAAAATCTGGATGTGTCCAGAAAAGAATTGCCATTAGCAGAGCGTTTACATGAAGTAAAGGCACTGCTTTTCTAATTGGTCTCTTTGTTGCAGGCTGGAGTACCAAAGCCTGCAGGTCAAAGAAAGGACTTTTTTAATCTTTACTGTTCAACACTGTAATTATACTCATTTTATTTTTGAAGTAAAACAAAATGTGAGCAGGCGTACAGGAGAAGACTGAAGGCCATGCCATGGGCAACACCTGGTTGGGCCTGACCTACATCCTCATACCAGCGAATGATGTTTTTGGCAGGCCAGTCTCTCTTGACTCCAGCAATTATAGTTGTGCAATGTTCTGTGCCCATATTGTTGCAAATTAATATTGTTTACTGTCATTGTATACTATGGGTGGGATATTCAAAAGGGTCGCGCATGGCACAACAGAGGTGCGCCATGCACAACCCACTGATCCGCCCCAGCGCAATATTCAAAAGGGGAAGTGCCCGGCACAAACCCCATGCGCGCGCGCATGACCAGTAATGTGTGCGGCACAAGTGTGGGGGAGGCCTGCCCATGCATACCCCCGCATGATCCTGATATTCAGCCCGGGAAGCGTGCTGGAGCATAGGCAGGTGCAACTCCTAGTGTGCGCCAAGACACAGTTCTGCCAAAATGAAAAGGAGCAACAGCTGGCCACCTGACAGGTGAGCTGCCATTGCAGGGCGCAACTACCCAGCTGCCAGCTGTGGGTGGCCACCAAGCCCGCAGCACCGTCCATTGCAGTTGCTCCCCATGCCCGATCAATGGGCTTTCATTATGTCAACATCCCTGGTGGTCCAGTGACTCCTATCCCTCAGCCCGATCACGGGCTTTCAATACATTAATATCCCTGGTGGTCCAGTGGACCTTATCCCTCAGCCCGATCGTGGGCTTACAGTGCTAGAAAACCCTGGTGGTCCAGTGGACCTGATCCAACAGCCCGATCGCGGGCTTACAGTATTTAGAATAACCCTGGTGGTCCAGCGGTACCCCCCTCCCAACCCGCCCACTCAGTCCTGCCACCCCGCTCCCATTCATTCACATATTAGGACTGTGCAGTACAGTATAGTCTGCACGCCCATTGTCCCACGCTGTGGACCAATAGGCGACCGCCTACCATATGCTGTCAGTTGGCAGGCGGCCAGGTGGCTTGCGGGTGGGGTGCTGCCACCCGCCGCTGACTTGGGGGGGGGGCAGGGTGGCGGAACTAAGTGGCGGGACTGAGTGGCAGGGTTCGACAAATCCAATAGCCTGACGTCCCGGGCTATCACTGCACAGTCAAGGACTAGTACTTTGTGTGGAGCCTGTAGTCCGCGGACAAGCAGTGCCGTGTAAAATTAAAAAATTAATTTTTCTGTCTGCTGTTCTCGTTCTCACCAGTAGGGTGCTGTGTGCCGAGTCCAATTTCCTCAGGGTCATGTGACAGACCAGAGCGCCGGGTAGCAGAGTCGTGAGGAGGAGTCCGGGAATGCAACATGTGTACCGCCGTGCAGGGGGAGAGCGAGCGCGGGAGAGAGAGGAGCCGACAAAGCTGAAGAGTCGTGAACCAGGGAGTCGAGTGGCAGGGAGGAGCAGGTCAGACCACCAGAAAAAACTCAGGTAATGCAGGGGAGAGAACCTAGTGGCTGTGTCAGTGACTTGAGGGCTGGCTCATGAGTAGCATCAAATGCGCTTTTTATCTTTCACTCCATCGCGGGGAAAGGATGTGGGTGGCTGTCTGCTTTACGATGGAAGGGATTGGCACTCATTTTCAGTGTCAGCTGTTGCCATTTGAGGGGAGACCTGAGCTGCTTTGCAGTCAGTTCTGGGCACGAACATTACTGAAATTTTAAAAAAAAAAGCTGAAAATTGGTGATGGAGACCGACTGACAGATGGTGAGCTGGGGAAGGGGGGGACAGGAGCCGCAAGGTGCGCTCATCAGTAAGATCGGGTCTGCCAACTGCCTCTCCAACACTGACCAAAAACGACAGGAAAAAAAGTGAACCAAGAAAAGTGAAGTGCTTATCTGGAAGGCAGGGTTTGAAGGGTACTAGAGGGAGAAGGACATGCAGCTGAGCAAGAAAAATAAATAGCCAAAAACTGCTTAAGGCAATAACAACGCATTACAGTAAGGAAAGAGGGACAACTCTAACCTGTATTGTCTGAGAGGAGGAGAGGGTCATCAGGGTTGGACTTTGTTTTGCCTGGAAAAAAGTAGAAGCAAAGAAAATAAAAAGAGCAAGAACTGACCAAAATAATAAAAAGGCAACAGCTGCCTAAGGGACTAAAAGAAAATATTACAAAAAAAGGCAAGGAAAGGGTAAACCAGACCAAGCAGTACTGACTGAGAGGAGAGAGGGTTGGGCTTTGTTTTGCCCAGGAAAAGTAAAGCAAATACAGTGAAAATGTAAAGAACAATAACTGATCAAAACAAAAAGGCAAAAGGTGCCCAAGGAACTAAAACAGTGAGTGGTCTCCTGTCCTAGCCCTACTCCCGATGATAGTTCTGAGTTCTCATTGTCCTTCTGATTATTCTATTTAATATTTTTCTTGTTGTGATACTTGACTCAGACTTGAGCCTGTGTTTTAATTTACTAGAAAAATGAAGAAAAACAAACTTTATTTTTCCTGTTTTCTGATAGCCTAAGCTGGCATCTACATAGTATTAATAATACAACCTCCCACACCATGTACTTTGTTGGCACATTCATTTTTTTTAAATTTCCCTTGAAGTACAGCCTACCGACCATGGACTACCACTCGAAACACTGGGACTACCATTTTTGGCTAGGCCAGTTGTCCTGGACTAGCACATAATTGTAGAATTTGTCGATCCCTGCTGAGTGGGTGGGTTGGGAGGGGGTACCGCTGGACCACCAGGGTTATTCCAAATACTGTAAGCCTGCGATCGGGCTGTTGGATCAGGACCACTGGACCACCAGGGTTATTTCGAGTACTGTAAGCCCGTGATCGGGCTGTGGGATAGGGTCCACTGGACCACCAGGGAGATCAACATATTGAAAGCCCGCGATCGGGCTGGGGTGCGTTGCCGGTGGGGGCAGGGGGCATCGGTCCCCGACGGCTGCTGCCTGGCAGGGCGCCAGGCACAAGTTGCCGGGGATCGGTGCACCTGCATGCAAATGGGGCCATGATGACATGCAAATGGCCCCATTTGCGCCTTGCATGCATTATGGCCCCATCTGCATGTCCACCGCTGAATATCGCGGTTGCTGCGCCTAGCGCAACGGCACTTGTGCTGGCGCATCCCCCTGCTCCCCGCCACGGCGCTGGCACAGTGCCACTGCGCTACGTGCAACACGGGTGGCCACGAAGCGATATTCAACGGTGCTGAGCCATGGCACAGCAAAGTTGAATATCACCCTGTTAATGCCCTGGCGCATCCCAGTTGCTCTGCGCCCAGGCTTGCGCCACAGCCTGGCGCAGTCTGAATATCCCACCCTATGATTCATTAAAATAAACTGTACATTGTACGCTGTGATTCATTAATAAAGAAGCTCTCTGTAAAATTAATGGCTCTGTGTCATTATTTCCCCAGCCTCAAGAGTTTACCTTGTCGCTGGTGGTTGGGCTTAACTGCTCTCTTCTATCCTGAAGTTAGTGGAACCAAAAACTCCTAACTCATTTGTGTGAAGACTGCATGCTCGAGACTGGTGCTACACATATTACTATGCCATATTTCCTTTTCACCTGGGCAGCCACTGTATCGGGTTAAGCAATAGATGGATCAGACTTCATGTGAAGGTATTGGAGGGAATGGGTTGACAGCTGATCTCTTAATATAGCTGCACACTCGAGCAGACTTAGATAGACCAGGTGGTCTGTTTCTGCTGGCACATTCATATGTTTGTAATATATTGTAATAAATATTCCTATATTGTATAACTGCATTCTTAATGTTACGATCTTCATCATAAGTGTACATTTATTGTATTTTTGTATAGCAAAAACGAGTATAGAAAAAGTGACCTTTTTACCCTCATAAGTGCCCTTCTGAGCCTCTGCCCCCTCAGCTTTTACTATCTTCCGGCACCCATGGTATCTTCTGGCACCCATGGCAGTACCAGAAAAGTTTACATTTTTTTCAGTAGCATACACGTCGCCGAAAATCACTATAAAAGTGATTACTTTAGTATAAAGAAAAATAAAACAGCTTTGTGCAGCAACATTTTCGATGGTGGATCCAATGAGTCTGATCAATGACGGTAAAAGAACTGAGGAAAGATGGGGCGGCACATGTTTATGCAGACGCAGACATCTGACATTGTCATGGGCAGCCCCAGGCTGACTGCTTGCAAATGTTTCTGTGTGGTACTAGTGCTGACGTAGGTATAGTTCTAAAGATGTGGCCTGACGAAAGAGATATCCTCAAAGAAGATCAAGGGTATCATGGAGTCTACCTGGAGTCAGCCGTTTGGCCGATCGTGCTACTTCCATGGCTTAGTTGGCGTCCTCTCTTACTGTCTGTTTTCTGCTGAATATGTAAGTATAATTAGTTTGGTATTAATGTTCTCTTTTTCTATTGTAATGCAGCTTGTGCAATCTTGTGAGCCTACACCTGTTCATCACTGTCAGTATTTAATCTGCTTTTATTCTGGTTTTATTCGTTTCGCTTTGTAAATGTATCCAAGTTCTAATTATCCTAGTTTACCCTTATTGGGTTACCCTCACTTTAGCAATTTACAGACCTTTTTAATTTCAGCATTTATCCTCATTTGGTTTTTATTGGGTTTGTACTATGTGGACTGCAGCAGAGCACTAGCACAACAATGTATAAAACTAGGAATGACATGCCTCCTCTCTCGCGGCAATCAACTGATTGGCTAAGAGAGCAGGAGACAGAACCACAAAGTCCAGGAAGTCTACAATGTCACTGGCGCACTGAGTCCTGACAGCCCACAAAACGATAGCAGTACACAAATCTTTGGCTAAACTGACGTGAACAGCACACTGCCCCTTCCACAACAGAAAAAGAATGCTACACGAACACGAGCAGTGTTTGAAAGCCACTCCTCCTCCTCCATGACACACACCCTCTCTCACGGCAATCGCCCAAATGGCTAGATGAGCAAGAGGCAGAACCACAAAGACCAGGAAGCTTGCAGGGTCACTGGAGCACCAATGAGTCCTAACAGCCCCACAAAATCAAAGCAGTACACAAATCTTTGGACCGACTGGCTCAATCAGCACACTGTCCCTTCAACAGCAGAAAAAGAATGCCACACAAGCACGAGCAGTATCTGAAAGCTGCTCCCTCTCCCTGACATGCCCCCTCTCTCACGGCAATCACCTAACTGGTTAAGAGAGCAGGAGACAGGAACACAAAGTCCAAGAAGTGTGCAGGGTCACTGGAGCACCAATAAATATACAGCTTAGTAGGGTATTAAATAAGCTGAAAAATTGATTAGCATCAAGTGTGAAGATGCATACCACTTGGCACATACTGATCGGATATACTATGGTCAGCCGAAATGCATCGGCTCGACTGCCATTATAAACCGGGGCACCCGAAACCACGGTTCGTTGTGATTTTACCTCAGACAGTGATTTGTGGCAAATCCCCACCTCCATACTAAGGATTCTTACTCGGGGGTAAATCACGATGTTGGGCAACCATGGTCAGGATACTGCCAGTCGGGCCAATGCATTTCGGCCGATCAGAAGTATCCTTACTGATCAGCAAAATATTGAAAAATATTAGTTTCTTTTTAGTCTCCTGCATCATAGACTCACTCAAAAAAATGGTTAGCAGTATACTGCTACACATTTCTGAAAATGGTTAGCATTACCCCCTTAGTCCACGTAGCCATTTTGCTATGCTATACCCGCTATTTAATACCCACCTTGGGGCTACTGCATTCTGTTTAACTAACTACTGTGTCTTTAATGTCATTACTTAAAAAGGGTCACTGTAGCCCCTTTGGCCACGTGCCCCGGAAGAATTCGGTGAGAGTTTGAAGCACCGGGATAACTGTTTGTGCAGTCCAGCTTTTGTAAGTGCTATAATAAACTCCTAATTTTGCATAAACATCAGCTTGGAGTCATTGTTTTCAAGCACCCCATCTGTTCGGTGACTTTGCTAGTTTAATTTTCTATGACAGCGGCTCTTCTGTTTCTAGTGCACTGAATGCATGGGTTGTCTTGATAGGGTGTATGTCTTTAAAAAGTACAGTTACATATGAACTTACTGTAACAGTAGATCTTCGAGAGGATCTCTTGCAGCAGGCCAAAACAGTAGAACTTAGCCACCAGGCACTAGGACCACACGGAAACTTTGTAGCTAGCAGTCTGTCAGAGGGGGCCACCCACCACAGACGTCACCCTCTGATGTCTTCCTATCCTATAAAAGTGGGCGGTCCCCACAGCCTCCTCAGTTCTCCCGCCGGAGACCAAAAGGAAGAGCCCATTAGGGGAACTAAGGAGGAATCCGAAGTAACCATAGAGGAAATAAGAAAGAAAGTAGAAGACTCTCTTCCATGGAAAGGGAGAGCTAGGCAGAAGGCTTAAAGGCCATAAAAGAGGAAAAGGGGGAAGGAGGGAGGGAAAGCATAGCCTGCTCGAAGAGATTTTCTCGAAGATCTACTGTTACAGTAAGTTCTTACATAACTGTACTATCTTACCTCAAAGGTGTCTCTTGCAGCAGGCCACACCAGTAGGATGAGTCCCAAGCAGCTCTGGTAACAACTGACAGAAAGAGCAGGTGGTTGGCTGTTCTGGCCTAAGAGAGAAGCCCTTGTAGAACAGCCAGGCCAAAATTGGCCCTGCACCTAGAGGTGATGTCCAGACTGTAGTGTCCGGTAAAGGTATGGACGGTGCTCCAAGTGGCAGCTACACAGATCTCCACAGCAGAAACATTTCTGAAGCAGGCAACAAAAGTGGCCATACCACTAGCTGAATGACCACAAACTAGACCACACCTCCCATAACAAAAAAATAATAGAACTGGCTAACCATTTGGATAAACACTGTTTGGACACCGGGACACCCTCTTTCCCAGGGGGAAGGAAATAATTGGGAGGGTTTCCTATAGTCATTTTCCGGTGTGTATACTATTTCAACATTCTATGCACATCCAAAGTATGGAGCAATGCTTCCCCTGGATTGGCATGCTCTGCAAAATAAACAGCTGGATGGATTGATTCAAAGTACACTCAGACACCACCTTAGGAAGAAACTTAGGATTGGTACGCAAAGACACCCTGTGTTTGTGGAAAATCAAATAGGGTTGCTCACATATGAGTGCCTGAAGCTCGGAAATCCAAGCAGAAGTAATAGCAACTAAAAATAACGCTTTCCACAATAGATAGCACAGCTTGCAACAAATGGCTGGTTCAAGCGGAGGAAGGGTGAGTTTCTCTAGCACAAAATTTAAGTCCCAAGCCAAAACAGGATTGCGGATTGGAGGCTTCAAGTGCAAGATGCCTCTCAAATATGTGCAGGACACGTCAAGTTGAGTCACAATACATCTATCTACAGGTTCATGGTAAGCAGAGATGGCTGAAAGATGTACCTTGATAGAGAAGTACTTGAATCCAGAGTCCGAGAGGGGGAGCAAGTACTCCAAAATCGATTCACCAGACAGGTGAAGGATCTAAGTGGTGCAGTGCAGCCCATATAGCAAAACACTTCTACTTCACGGAACAGGTGGCCCTGGGGAAAGGCTTCCTAGCTGCCACCAGAACATCTGCCATCCTAGAGGACACCCCAAACTTCACAATGTCTACATCCGCAGGAGCCAAGCATGAAGGTGGAGAGATCTGAGGTCCGGATGGATCAGGGTGCCCTGATCCTGGCAGAGCAAACCTGTGCAAAGGGGCAGGGGTACTGGAGGTTCCACTGCCATCTGCTGAAGCAAGTGGAATCAGATCTGACAAGGGCAAAAGAGGATGATTAGGATCACTGATGCCCCTTCCATCTGAAATTTGATCAGAGCCCTCTGAAGGAGCAGGAAGGAAGGGAAGGCATAAAGGAATCTCTTTTCAAAAAGAGTGACAATATGTCTTGCCAAAAACTGGACCCTGGAGTGAGCGAGCAGAAAAGCAGCAGTTTTTCATTGAGTGGGGACACAAAAAGGTTCAACTCTGGACAATCCCATCGGTTGAACAGACCTTCTACCACAGAGGCCAGGAGTTCCCACTCGTGAGCTTATGACTGAGACCAGCTTAGGATGTCCACCAAGACGTTTCATTTGCTGGGAACATGGATGGCCGAGAGTTCCAGGCCCAATACCAGACCTTCATTGCTTCCCAACACAGAGGGTATGAATGAGTTCCTCGCTGTTTGTTGATGTAATGAACCACACTGTGGTGTTGTCTGTTTCAATCAGTAGTGGGCCCAGGGAGAGCTGGGTCTGGAAGGCCTGCAAGGCATACAGAACTGCTCACATCTCCAAAACTTTTACGTGGAGTTCCGCCTCTATCGCGGACCATGTCCCTTGAGTCTGGTGGGCACCCAGGTGGGCCCCCCAAGTCTAGACTCGAGGCATCTGTGTGAGGATTTGCAGTGGGGGTGGAATGAAGAATGGCACCCCTCTCAGGAGGTTGCTGGGCTCTAGCCACTACAAAAGCACCTTCTTGACTGGGTCTGAGACCAGGACTGGCTGATCCAGGTCGTCCATACGCTGGTCCCACTGGATCCGCAGTGTTCACTGAGGAATTCTCATATGCAGCCTGGCTAGAGGAACCATAACGATAGCTGCGGCCATGAGTCCCAGGAGGCGCAGAAAAAGCCGTACTGGGATGAAGCAGCTGGAGTAGAGTTGATAGGCTTGATCCATCAGGCGTTCCGCCCTGTCTTGTAGAAGAAAGGCCATACCTTGAGCCATATCCAGTACTGCCCCAATGTACAGAAGTCATTAGCAGGGGGGTCAGGAATGACTTAGGCAGGCTGATTGTGAGCCCAAATTTTGGAACAGGCAGCAGGTATGATCCAGGGTTTACAGCAGACGCCCCTGGATGGTTCTGCTAGCAGCCAGTCGTCCAGGTAAAGAAACACATATCAATCAATCAATCTTTATTTATGAAGCGCAATACCATGCGATCAAAACGCTTGTACAAAAATTAATCAAATATTAAAACATCATAAAACACAGACACCCATTAAAATTCAACAATTCTAAAAACAATACCGATTATTTATATATGGTCAGGAAAAACTAATCCGAAAATATACATACTGAGAGCTGTTTTAAAGCTCTCGACAGTTGGGCACTCTCTAACCCGACGAGGTAGAGTTCCACGAAGGTGGGGGCCATAAAAGGTGAGAACAGTGACCTGAGAGATCTTAAGTCGAATCCTGGAAACTTAGCGATCCCTCATCAGTGGAGCGGAGTGGGCGGTTGGGACAAAGGAGCTCTTGCAAGTACCACAGTCCATGTAGGGCCTTATAGGTCAGAAGACCGACCTTGAAGGTAATCCGCCACTGTATTGGCAGCCAGTGCAGATCGTTGAGCACAAGCGTGACAAGGCAGGATCTTGATAAGCCAGTCAACAGCCTGGCCACGGCATAGAACCCCTGCCATCTGAGGGCTGCTACCACCACTGCCAAGCACTTGTTGAACAGTCAGGAGGGGGTTGAAAATAAGCCAAACAGCAGAGCCCTGAACTGGAAATGGGCTCCCTGAAAATGAAATCTGAGAAAGCGCCTGTGGGAGGAGCATACTTTTTTTTTTTTTTTTAACTCTTTTTATAGCACCGACACCCAGGGAACTCTCTCAGGCATCCACTTGTCCCCAGCTCTGGCTCTGAGTCTGAAACTCCTCCACTTCTGGCACCAGCCCGGCTATCCCCCCGGCTCTGAGCCCCCTATGGTAGGGCTGCCCTATCTGCCCAGGGCGCTCTATGTACAATTCAGGCCAGGCTGGGCTTGGCCCAGAAGCGGAGAGAGTCCTGCTAGTGGAGTGTGGCTGAGGGAGGTGGTGCCGTCGCTTATCCCCAGGGATGATGATTTTTCTTACTTGTGGTTACGCCTTCCCTCCCCCGCGCAGAGCCCAAACGTGTGATGACGCCATGGACGGCCGTCGCGGTTCTGTGTGCCCTTGAGCACTGCAGTGCCTCCTGTCGCCACTGCGATGCCCCGCAAACCCTGGATCCCCCAACCCCCACCCGAGAGAGAAGAGCAGTCCTCCGGACGCTCGATCCCTCCCCCCACTCCTGAACCCAGGTCACCGGCGTGGCGCCCAGTGCCTCAACCCTCAGCGCCACCAAGCCAGCTAGGGAGGAGCATACCATGATATGCAGGTAGGCATCCTGCATGTCGAGGGAGCAAATCCAGTCCCCTTGGTGAAACAGGGGCAGCAGACCCTGAACATATGAAGAAGCCAGCAGAAGAAAGCCATTTGGTCTACCTAGTCTGCTCATACTGCAGGGTCCACAGCTTGAGCTACTGAAGGGTGATCATCCAGAACCGTATGTATTCGATGGACAGGTTCAGCTCACTGAGGTCCAGAATGGGCTGAAGATCCCCCATACGCCTGGGAACCAGGAATAAGTGGGAGTAAAAACCCTCTTCCTTGCTGGGACTGCAGAACGGGTTCTATGACCCTTTTGTGAAATAGGGCGTGAATCTCTTCCCAGATCAGAGGGATGTGACCAGGAGGATACAAAAACGGAACTGGAGGATTGTCCTGAGGCCACTCCAGAAGTTCTAGGGAGTGTCCGTACTCTATGAACTGCAGCAAGCAATTGTGTGAAGTTATCTCTCGCCACCTGACCAGGTGGAGGGAGAAGCAACCCCCTATGGCCACCTCCTGAGTGCCTGTAGGAAGGGGGTCCGGCAAGGAGTTAGAAAAGGGGGGCAGCTGCAAGCTGGGGCTGCGGGACCTGCCCAGCAGCCCTTGCTGGTGGAGGGGGCGGTGGTGGCAGGGCTGATGACGACCACTACCACTTTCCTTGAGGTTTGGCAGACGCTGAGGTTTGCTTATGGGTAGCCCGACGAAAGGGCGCCCTCTGCCCAGACTTGGGCTGTGTGTGATACATGGAATGGACAGACCTTACGGAAAGGGCACCCTCTGCCCAGACTTGGGCTGTGTGTAATACATGGAATGGGCAGACCTTACAGTGCATCCAGACGCCTGAAGCTGGGAGAGGATATCTTCCACATCTCCTCCAAACAGTTTGTATCTTCTAAAAGGGGCGTTCATAATGGACAACTGGACATCCTGGGCAAACCCGGACACCCAAAGCCAGGAGTGCCGGCATATGCCGGCCGCTGCTGCCCAGGTCGATGCAGCTACAGTATCGTAAGCTGCCCGGAGCAACTGGGTACTGACATCAGAGGCTGACTTAAGAGTATCCAGGGCTTGCTGCTTGACAGGGTCATCTGGCAGGGATTGGAAGCGTCCTTGGCCCGGTCCCATAGGGCATTTTGGTACTGGAGCATGTGCGCCAAGTAACTGAGGATGCGGATCACCAGAGTGGCTGAGACGAATATCTGCTTGCCTAGAAGGTCAAACCGACATGACTCCTTGTCGGGTGGCAGGGAGTTCAAATACTTAGGCCATTTAGTATGGTTGTGAGCAGCATTTATCACTACGGAGTCTGCTTGTACCTGTTCCTCAAGAAAGGTTTTATCCACCGGGCCATGGTACAACCTGTAAGCCTTTCTGGACATAGCCGGAACCAGATTGGGCCGACGCCAGGCGGCCATGGTGGCATCTTCGTAGGTATCTACGAGGTGAGGGACCACCAACAGAGTAGTCTCCGGCTGGCCAAGGTAGGCAGCAAGCCAGCACCACTCCAGGTCCTGCTTCTCTGTCTCAAACCCCATGGCCTCCTGAATATGTCACATGACAGCCGTGAAGGAGGGCTCGCCCTCTGGGGATTTGGGGACATACCTAGGGGTGCCTTTCAGAGGAGCCCATGGAGGGGGTAGACGAACCACTGATATCACCTTTATCTCCCTCATCCACGTCCTGATCGCCCTCATCAGGCAGATGCAGGTCTGGGTGATACTCATCCCCCTCGTCAGTAGGCTGTCGGGGAGTGTGAGCCAGCTGAGAAGACAGGGTCGGCCGCAGGGGCACCACAGTGGATGGCCTCGGAGAACATCCCTGGGGAGAAAGAGAAACCACGTCCTGAGGAGGAGGATCCTACGACCACATAAAACCCAAAGGGATGAAAGCAGGCCTTGAAAAATCAACAGTAATAGACGCTGGTCCAGCAGGCGCCAGATAAGGATACACCGGCACCGGCCCTGCTGGTGCCAGCTGAAGATAAACTGGCACAGGCCCTGTGGCCATGGGCTGTAGCTAGACCAGCACAGGCCCACCAGGTGCCGGCTGCGGGTAGCCTAGCACAGGTCCACCAGGCGTCATCTGCAGGAAGCCCTGCGCAGGACCAACAGGCATTAGCTGACGAAAAACGGGCGCTGAGGCAAGATCTGAAAGAAGGCTCACTGCGCCAGCTGCTGCACGGCTGGCGCAGGTCCCAGCGCGGCTGAGGTAATACGGGCGCCAAGGAGGGAGTGGCCCTTACTGGTGAAAGTTGTGGAGGACACGAACCTGGGTGAGTGTCAATGTCCTGCAACGCAAGCCTCGAGGTCAGAGACTAGGCAGCGGAACCTGAAAAGGAGACTGACGCCTGGGTTGCAGGTGCAGGCGGCCGTCAGATGGGAGCCTGGCTCATACCAAACCCGCTTCAGCTGAAGACACACTGGCCCAGCCACTTTGCTGTGATGTCGTGATCAAGGGCCTGAGCAGCAGGGGCTGAGGATCAGGGAGCAAGCCCTGGCCAGAAAGGCCTCTGCCTGAGACCATAAGAGTGGCAGGAGTCGGTGCCAACGGTAGCCCTGTGGGTGAGAGGGTGTGTGGGGCAGCCAGGGCCGACCTCCCAGAGGAGGAAGACCCCCTGACGGTTGAAGGATGGTGGGGAGACTGCAAACGGGAGGGGACATAAAAAGAACTACGGTGAAAATTTAGGAATGAAGACGCTGAAAGCACGCAAAAATGGTGGTCGACTGAAGCTGCAGCAATTTCCATAAGTCCGACGTGCGCTGGTCGACGGCGAGAAAAGAACTGAGGAGGCTATGGGGGCAGCCCACTCTTACAGAACAGGCCGATGTCAGAGGGTGAAGTCAGTGGTGGGCAGCCCCATCTGGCAGACTGCTATCTAGAAAGTTTCTGTGTGGTCCTAGTGCCTGGCAGCTAAGTCCTACCGGTGTGGCTTGCTACAAGAGATACCCTTGAAGTAAGATCTGTCACCTTCTCTTTCATCTCTCCATGTTCTGGAAATGCAGGAGGGTCTGTTTTTCAGAGTCTCTGTTGAGAGTTGAACCTGTCAAGGTTAGACTGAGAAGCGTCTAAACCCACACAGAGCTGCAAAGTTACTAGAGTCACTAAACTCAAAATTAGATGAGTGGGTGCAGCTGGGATAAGGCAGCAGTTCAAATAAGACAGGACTCAGCACATGGAGCACTGAGCAGGAATCTGGAAGAAGCAGTAAACCTTGCACGGTACAGAACAGAAGTAGAACTCCAAAAGGAATTTTTTGGCTGAATCCACACAATGCAGGTGAACCTTGTTAAGTCATAGATGGGAAGTCTGCCTGTAGGCCCGCTACAAAGCATGGAAGCTGACAGAATCTCTGAGGGTGCCCTTAGAGACCCAGATTGAGAAGCTTGATAAACCTGCAGCAGAGACTGATACTGCAGAAGCCACACTAAAGGGCTTCAGAGAGACAAAAAGACTAAAGGGGAAAACCCTAAAATAAAAGAAGGAGACAGGCTGATTTTGGTTTATCTGTGCTGAAGAGAGGCTGCCTATTTCTATTTTGTTTTCTTGCAAATAGAAGGCAATTTGTTTCAGAACACTGAACTTATCTGTCTCATCTGTGAAAATTCCCTTAAAAATCTGCTTAGATCGATATTGTGCCATGCTGTTACAAGAAGATTATATCTCCTGTTAATCTTCTTTTCATATTTGAGAAAATGGATGTCATGCAATATGACGATGTATCACAATAAATCCCAATGACAGAAACAATGACAGAAATTTACTGTTATAAAAAATCAGTATTCCAAATATCATGCAGTGCAGTAGACTAGTTTATAACATGGCATAAAAAAAGACAGCCAAAAACTAGAAATCCGATTAGTTAAAACATAGCATGTGGTACACGAGAAAGCATGGTCTAATTCCACAGTAGATCATGGTAGCAATCAGGTGCGCACTAAAATAATTACACCACGGGTGGGATTCTGCCCGTGCTAGACAACGTCGGTGAGCAGCGAGGCGAACAAGCTTGTAGAAGGGAGTCAATACTGTTCTTCCTTCCTGTGCGAGCCTACTTTGTGCCCAAACACCCATCCACTGACCCACTCGACAGAGCTTGCAGACTCGGAAAGTCAGCGCAACGTAACATAAGTACTGCAATATGTAAGCAATAAGACATGACAGGGTGTGCATGGAACATATTTTACCGCACGGCTAGGGGCGTAATAAGGCACGAGGCCTTGGCCGAGTGCCTTTAGCCCCTGGGTGTGGTAAAATATGTTACATGCACACACCTGGAATGTCTTATTGCGCTTATAAAATGGGCACCTATATTTATTTTTATTTTTACAGGTAGAAAAATCTTGCTTGCATGTGGAAAAAAAGACTTTAAGATGCTAATGTAAGCTAAAATAATCCTTCCGCAGACACTGAGTTATGTTTTTCATGAGCTGATTTGCATTTCTGACTCCAGGTTATGTGTACTGTGCAGTCTGTGCTGAAACATATTTAGATCTGCATTTATGTGACTCCAGTTTGCTATAATTGTAGTGTGCACAGTTTGCAAACGAATGCTGAGCCTGTTTTTTTTTTTTTGTAAACACGCCTGCTGAAGCCAACTGAAGTGCTATCCCCAGTCCACGTACCTCCCGTCAGCAGTTGCATGTTTGTGCTGCTCTCATGCTTTCCTTCGCTCCCCCTCCATTGTTGACTGAGCCTTTCTCTGACTTTACAGGGGCATTTTGATTAATCAGACAGTAGAAAACAGCAATTGCCGCGGGAAACTACCTGGGAGCAAGCAGTAGAAAAAAAAAAAAAAAAAGAAGACTAGAGGGCAACAGGGGCTGACTGCCGTACAAGACGTGAAATAGCGTTGCTTCACAGGGGCTGACTCTGACTGTGGACAGTAACAAAAATCTTTAGCGGGGAATTTTAAACTGCATTCTATTCAAAACGCACACAGCTGTTCAAATGTTGATAAGTTAAAAATGAAATCAACGGAGCGTTAGCGAGTGAATAGAAGATGGCGGCATTTTAAACGCCAACATTCTAACGCTCCTGATTTCATTTGGAAATGCGGTTCTGCTTCTCTGACCTTTTTTTTACCCATGCATGGAACATATTTCATGCATGGGTAACTAGCCAATCAAATTGCTTTATATAGCCTACCCATTTTATAAAAAGAAACAGATAGGCAGTGGGTTGTATGGGGGAAAACCGCTGAGCGGCATACAAATCTGTCTTTACCCGCAGGTCTGCCAGATGACGAATAGGAACAAGCAGAGTATGAGGAGTGCAGCATGCTAAAAGACAGTGATCTGCACACAAATAACGGTGTAGCCCAACCAGTGGCGCGGTGTGTATCTCACCATGCAAATCACCACACAACCCACAGTGCAACAGGAGACACCCACATGAAGAGTTTACAATGGAGCTGACATGTGAAAAGAGAAGCCACAGGGGAAAAAAGTAAGAACACTCAGCAGTATATAGAGTTGTGCGGGATATTTTACTCACTTTGTCTATATTTCACGAAAACAACAAAAGTATATGAATGGATGTTAAATGGGCAACGTGCACGTGCATGTTTTAAAGTGCATCGTATGTTATACAGAGATTAGTGACAGATAGGAAGCTGATGTTTTCACTGCAGTTTGTAATTCACATCCATGTGTTTTACTAATATCACATATGAACTTCCTATATTCCTTGCCATGTTACAAGCGGATTAAGCCACTCGAAAGGATGGGTCTACTGTGGAATTAATCCATGGTTGGAGGCACTCGGGGTGGGGGGCCCAAACCATGGATTAATTCCACAGTAGACCCATCCTTTCGAGTGGCTTAATCCTTACGTAACCACCTAGTCCCCTGGGGTTACTAGAATCCCATCAGTGTCAATGCTAGGTAGGGAGGGAAAGGCAGCTGGTGAATAACTAGTTAAATGGGTTTTTCATCTGTTCACTCTCTTATTTACTTGGCCTCAGCTGAGATGAGAGAGAGATGAGCTCATTTAGAACTCTCGCAGCAGCATAAGCCATAGCAGCTGTGAGTGGGGAGTTTTAGAATCTTGAGACGGTAGTCAATGAAGACAGTCAGTGTGGAGCTGTAGTTGAAGTGTGAGGAATGAGAAAGTACAGTTATTTAAGAACTTACCGTAACAGTAGATCTTCGAGAGAGGCTCTTGTAGTAGGTAATTACATATAGGACTGATGCGGCCGGCGTCAGGACCCAACGGAAAAATTTCTAGCTAGCCGTCTCTGGCGGGGAACCACTCCACATCAGGTGACCGACTTCATGCAGCATCAGTATAAAGGCGGTCCCATGCCATGTGTTCTTTCCCCACCAAAAGGCTAGAGGAGAGAAGCGACATTTCCTCCTGGAAAAGGAGCTGAAAAAGCTTAGGGGATGGAGGAGGAGTACATTTACTGCAAGAGCCTCTCGAAGATCTACTGTTACGGTAAGTTCTTACGTAACTGTACTATCTTACTTTGAGAGGGCTCTTGCAGTAGGTAATTACATATAGGACTGAGTCCCAAGCAGTCTGGAACAAGGAGAAGCAAACAGGAGGAGGAAAGCTACTCAGAAGTAGAACCTCTGATTGTGAAGGCCTTAGGAAAGGAGGCCTTGCAAAACAGCCAGCCCAAAGCCAGCTCTATGGCGAGAGGCAATGTCCAAATTGTAATGTTTCATAAAGGTATGGACAGAAGTCCAAGTGGCGGCTACACAAATGTCAGCCGCTGACACATTCTTGAAACAAGCCACAGAGGCAACGACCCCTCTGGTGGAGTGGCCTCTAACTTGACCCAGCAGGGTCTTCTTGCACTTGTCATAAGAGAAAGTTATACAATGAGCCAACCATTTCGATAGGCATTGCTTAGAAACAGCATTCCCTTCTCTTTCACGAGCAAAAGAGATGAACAGTTGATCAGTCTTTCTGAGATCCTTCGTTCTATTGGTGTAGTATCTCAGAATTCGGTGAACATCCAAAGTATGCAGGAGGTACTCTCCATGATTGGAGTGCTGAGTAAAAAAGGCAGGCAACTCTATGGATTGATTCAGCATTGATTCCGCTACTACCTTAGGGAGAAACTTAGGGTTGGTATGCAGAGTCACACGTTCCTTGTGAAAAATCAAATACAGGATTTTACACATCAGGGCCTGGAGCTAGAAAATCCGTTGAGCAGAAGTAATGGCCACTAGGCAGAGAGTCTTCCAAGAAAGGAACTTTAGGCCCACTGAGGCTGCCGGCTCGAAAGGAGGCAGAGTAAGCTTCTCTAAAATGAAATTCAGATCCCAAGGAGGGGCAGGAACCCTTATACGGGGTCGCAAGTGAAGGACCCCTCTCAAAAAAGGTCTTAGAGACCTCCAGCTGAGCAAACATTCTGTCTGCAAAGGGGACATGATAGGCCGAAATGGACGCCATGTGAATCTTTAAGGATGAATGGCTGAGACCCACATCAAAGAGGTGTCGCAGGCAATCCAGAAGTCGGCCGACAGAGTACAAGAAGAGCTCGACATCATTGGAGGCAGTCCAAATAGAGAACCGCTTCCATTTCATGGCATAAGTAGATCTGGTTGAGGGTTTCCTGGCCTCCACCAGAATCTCTGCTACTCGGGGGGGGGGGACCCCGAATCAGACTTGAGCTACGTCTGCAGCAGCCACGCGTGCTACTGAAGGGCCTTGAGGCCTGGATGGACGAGGGTCCCCCGATCCTGGGTCAGCAAAAATAGCGACAGAGGAAGAGGAGGTTCCTCTGAGTACTGCTGCAGAAGAGAGAACCAAACTTGCCTGGGCCAGAAAGGAGCGATCAGAATCATTCGCACTCCTTCCAAACCGAGTTTCTGCAAGACCCTAATAATCAGTGGAATCAGGGGGAAGGCACAGACAAATCTGCCCTTCCAGTCTAGAGACAGAGCATCTCCCCAAAAAATGCTGTGCCCTGGAGCGAACGAGCAGAAGATGGGAAGTTTTGTGTTTTGAGGGGAAGCAAACAAGTCTACCAGTGGAGTTCCCCAGCACAGGAAGATGTCGTCTACAACCCCCTGATCCAGTTCCCATTCGTGAGCTACAGCAGATGATCGTCTGAGCCTGTCTGCCAGCATGTTCTCGACCCCTGGGACGTAAGATGCCGTGAGGTGAAGGTTGTGCTGCACTGCCCAATCCCAGACTAGCATCGCCTCTCTGCAAAGGGGGTAGGAACGAGTTCCTCCCTGTTTGTTGATGTACCAGACCACACACATATTGTCCGTCTGTACAGCTAGGTGACCGGGAGACAGATACAGATGCAGGGCCTGAAGAGCATACAGTACTGCCCTTAGTTCGAGCACACTGATGTGAAGAGACTTCTTGAGCTTGGACCAAGAGCCCTGAGTCCTGTGAGGGAGATCAAAGGGAACTACCCGGCAGAGGTTCTCCTGAACCATCCACCACTGCAAGTCCCGAGCCATGGGGGTGGAGACCAGGACAAGTTGCTCTAAGTCGTCCACCCGCTGATCCCATTGAGACCGAAGCGTCCACTGAGAGATTCTCATGTGGAGCCGAGCGTGAGGGACTGTTGGAATCGCAGCCGCTATTAGCCCGAGGAGGCGAAGGACTGACTTGGCGCTGACCCACCTGCGGCTAGACAACAGGCTGACCTGGGCCTGGAGAGTAGCCGCCCTGTCCGGTGGCAGGAAGGCCATGCTAGAGGTCGTGTCCAGGATCGCCTCGATAAACTGGAGCCTCTGGGATGGGATCAGATGGGACTTGGCCTGGTTGATGGTAATACTCAGGCAGGCAAATACCTGTTGGGTAAGGGAAAGGAAGCGCAGGAGATCCTCCCTGGATGGGGCTGCCA
The DNA here is from genome assembly GCA_016271365.2 of Neoceratodus forsteri. Lineage (NCBI taxonomy): Eukaryota > Metazoa > Chordata > Ceratodontiformes > Ceratodontidae > Neoceratodus > Neoceratodus forsteri. Next base: position 187,109,836 of record CM057451.1, read on the forward strand.
GGAGCCAATCGTCCAGGTACGGGAAAATCTGCACTCCCTGGGTATGCAGGTAGGCCGCTACCACTGAAAGGCATTTGGTGAACACCCGGGGCACCAAGAAAAGACCAAATGGGTGGGCCTTGAACTGGTAGTGGCCCCCCTGGAAGACAAAATGCAGGTATTTGTGGTGGGAAGGGCGGATAAGGATAGGCAGGTAGGCATCCTGCATATCCAAAGCGCACAGCCACTGTCCCGGCCGGAGAAGGGGTAGGAGGCTCTGCAGCAAGAGCATCCTGAACCTCTTGTACTCCATGAACAAGTTCAGGGAGCTGAGGTTGAGAATCGGCCTCACGTCCCCTGTTTTCTTTGGGACCAGGAAGAAATGGCAATAGTACCCCATTCCCTGAAGAGGAATGGGGACGGGTTCTATCACCTCCTTTAGCAAAAGTGCTGAAATCTCTTCCTGGATCAGAAGATGATGTTCCCGAGAGTACGACGACCTTGGGGGAGCATGTCGAGGGGATTTCTGAAGAAACTTTATTGAGTATCCTTATGCGATCAGCTGGAGCACCCAGGAATCTGAAGTTATCCTCTCCCAACCCGGGAGGTGGAGGGAAAACCTTCCTCCTACCCGTTCCTCTGGAAGGCCCAAGAGGCTGTGGGAGAGGAAAAGAGTCAGGTGGTGTGGGGCATCGTCACGGCTGAAGCACCCGCTGCTTTTTTGGCCGGAGGGGGCTTGGCAGCCAGAGGGGCCCGGTGTTTATTGGCCCACTTTCCCTAGGGTTTCGTCTTTTGACGATTCCGCCTGCGAAAGGGACGGCACTGCGTTTGATGGGGGTGGTACATGGAGTACACAGACTTAAGCGCAGACCCCTTCTCCTGCAGTCCCATGATGATGTCTTTGACATCATCACCAAACAGCACCGAACCCCGGAAGGGCGCGTCCTGGATAGCGGACTGCACTTACGGGACCAATCCTGACACCCGGAGCCAGGCATGACGCTGTAAGCCTATGGCAAAAGCGGAGCTCCTACCAGCAGTGTCCACTGCATCATATGTGGCATGAAGCATGTGCTGACTGGCAGAACGTGCAGAGCAGACGAGGTCAGCTACTTCCTGTTTGACTTGAGAGACAGACAGGGAGTCCAATTTGGATTCCACCACACTAAGAATCATCTTCTGGTAATCCCCCAAGTGACCGACATAATTTAGGGCCCTAATTCCCATAGAAGAAGAAGCAAAGATCTTCTTCCCGTACTGGTCCAGAAGACGGGATTCTTTGTCAGGTGGAGACGAGCTCAGATGTTTCGGGTTAGCTGTCCAGCCATGAGCTGCGCTAATCACGACCGAATCAGCTCGAGGGTGAGAATCTAGAAAGTCAGCACCCTCGGGAGCCTGATATAGCCTGTTCGACTTCCGAGGAAGTGGGGCTAAAGCCGACGTCTGCTTCCAAATAGTGGAAACAAGATCGGCATGAGGCTCTATCCAGGGTGGCACCAAGGTAGGAGCTGTCTCGGGCAGGTCCAGATGCTCAGCGAGTTTCTTATGCTGTGGATCTGGCTCCAAGGAATGCCATTTGTTAACCTCCTGGATTTTGTACAGCAACTCCGCAAAGGAAGGATCCTCCAGAGAAGACTTCGGAGGAGTCCTAGGCCTGGGTTTAGATGGAGAACGTGGCTCGTCTGGCTCGGAGCAACCGTCTGAGTCGTCCGAGGTGTCCGAGGAGGAAGAAAATGAAGAGGAAGATTCCCTCTCCCGGCGTGGGGGAGGAACGGACCCCTTGGAAGGTCCTCGGGGAAGCGCATCCTGCCCCGCCCTGGAACCAGAGGGCTCGCCCCTGGTGTCCGGAGGTGGGGAGGGCGTCTGTAGTTGCAGACGTACGGGAGCCAGAATCAGCACCATCATTGTGAGATGACTCTCCACCTCTCTGGTGAGCTGAGCCTGGGCCTCAGCCCGCCAGGAGGCTAGAGACTCCTTCAAGTCCACCGGCGGCTGAGGGGGCCGTGAAGGAGGAGGGGGATACAGGTATTGATTGTACCCGTAAGGCGTGTATCCATAACCCGACAGCGGGAAACCCGGCGTCGGGTAATAAGGCACTGGGTACTGCGGCGTCAGATAAGCCGGCGTTGGGTACTGAGGTGTCGGATACTGCGGAGCCGGGTAAGACAGCGTCGGATACAACGGGGTCGGACACCCGGGAGCCTGGGGGTCTGCTGGAGACGGCCCGGCCGGAGGGCCCATGGGCAGGCCTGGAGCAGAAGGCCCGGTGGGCGGAAGGCCCGGCATTGAAGTGGCATCCAGGAGTGGGATGTCACCCGGTGTCTGCAAGACCGGCATCGGAGCCGGCGTCCGGGGAACCTACGTCAGGTCAGTCGGCCAGGTGGGCGGACGGCCTGACAGGGGTGCGGCAGGAACCCCGGCATCACCCGGGGATGAAGGGGAAAAATCCCCAGGGGTCAGGCTGAGGAGACCCAGGGTCCCCAGAGGGCAGCAAAGGCTGCGGGGAGCCGGAACGTGGACGGAGAGGGTCTGGCGCCGGCTGAGCCGCCAGCAGGGTGTCGGGCAGGCCGACGCCCAACTTATCAGCAGAGTCCGGCGGACGCTGAGGAGCCGACGTCCGACTTATCGGACCCATTGCCCATGGCAGGTCGCGAGGAGGAGCGCCTGGTCGGGAGGAAGAGGGCTGCGTGCTGCCTCAAGGGTCGGACGACTTATTGACTGCTTTCCGTCGGGCCAGGAGGAGCTGACGCCCAGCTTACTGTAGCTACTTGAACCAGAAGTTTACAGCGCGGCTTTACTGGGAGTGAAGGCCTCCAATAGCCTGGAGGCACACGAAGGGCCCGAGCGCGAGCCAGACGGGAGGGCCAACACCACCTTGGAAGCCTCCAAGGCGGCCATCATGGAGCGGTCCCCCAGAGGGGACGTTACCTGTAGCACGGCGACTCCCAAAGAAGACGCGGTGGATGAGGAGCCCTAATCCCAGTGCTTCTCCTTGTCTTTCTTCTTACGATGGCCTTCAGGGGAAGTGGATGCCTGCCGGAGCTTTTTTAACTCCTTCTTCATGGAGGACATTTTCTTCTTTAGTATGTGGGCCTCCAGGGACTGCTGCCTCTGTCTGCGGGTGGCGGCGTTGAATTTAAGGCAGTGCTGGCACTTCTCTACCTGATGATCCGGGCCTAGACAGAAGAGGCACTGGGAATGGTCGTCCTTGTGTGGGAGTTGGGCGCCGCACGAGTCGCACTTATTTTTGTGCTCGGAAGGTGTAGGGAACGACATACACCGACAAAGGCCTGACAATTTAGTTGAAGAATTGAAAAAAAGACGGTAAAAACTACTGACGACAGAGCTGACAAGCGTTGAACTTTACCGCGAGGCACTGACACGAGCTAATGGTGGGAAAGAACTGGAAGGCGGGCATGGGGGACCACCCCTTTATACTGACGCCGCATGACGTCGGTCACCTGATGTGGGGGCGGTCTCCTGCCAGAGACTGCTAGCTAGAAATTTTTCCGTTGGGTCCTGACGCCGGCTGGCATCAGTCCTATATGTAATTACCTACTGCAAGAGCCCTCTCGAAGTAAGATCTGCTCAGCTGAGGGCTCTGAGTGGAGAGCCTGCTTCTCATCCTAGTCCTGAAATTCTCCAGTTTGCCAAGTGAAGTGGTGGAAATCATTGTCAACAGCAGGATCTCCTGATTTTCATCACCGGAGGGGCGAAAAGGACTGCCAGTGGATAGAACCTAGGGGCACCCCTTTTTGATCCAGGACACTTTGAAGCTGCCTGAAATGTTCGAACAGTAAGATCTGTCTTTGTGCTGCCAAAAGAAAGTACCTGTGTTGTGGTGTTTCTCTGACTAAATGGAAAATGTATACCTGTTCTGTTCAGAAGTTTGAGACTGTTCTCAGTTTAAAGTGGGCTGACAAGTGTGAGATCCAGATGTATGACTAATTTACATTGTTCAGGACTTTAGTTCTTACACCACCAGTGTAGTGTTTTTTAAATGCTGGATGCGAAAGTTCATTCAATGATGCCTTTGTCCAAGTGTGTTTAAGGTGTAACTCTGAAAGAATGGCTGGGTATGGATTTGGGAGCAAAGGGTGGCATCCCCCCATCTGGAGCAACCAGTTCAGGACTACTGGTTCAGTAAGGGTGCCTGGTTACTTTAGACATAGTGGCCAATGTCTGAAGAGGATTTTACCCCATGAAGTGGGATGTGTTAGTTATTAACCGTCTGTATGCTCTGTTGTGGCCAGTGTCACTAGAAGTATTTCCAGTTGTGGTCAGTGCCCCTGGAAGAAATGTAAGAGTCATATGCCATATGGGAACGCAAGGTGAAAGAGTTCTGCCAGTAAATGTGTGTCCAGTTGTGGCCAGTACCACTAGATGAAATGTTCATGTTATGGCCAGTGCCACTGAGAGTGTATTTAAAAGTCTTATGCCATATAGGAATGCCAGTGCAAGATGTTCAATGTCCTATGAAATATAGGAATACGTAGAGTTTCTGTCAGTTTTCAGTCGTTTTGTTGGTCTGCAAGTTCCTAGTGCCATGATGTGTAAACCTTGGGGGTCCACCCTTGCTTTAGAGAACATCTGTTGGAATAAAGTCATACTCTAGAACACCAACTATGGTTTGGACAGTTACATAAATGCTTCCTGTGTGTGGAATTACTGGGTACACCTCCAGAAGTATAGATCTAACATAGCCCTAGCAAAATGTTCTCTCCCCGTACCTGGTCTTGTAAATACCTAATGGGTCATATTTCGCTTTTGTACACCCTCACCCCTTTTCATCTCTAGAAGTAATGAGCCTGGTATACATTCCCAAAGCTAGGGTTGGTACCATTGTCTAAACGTGTTCCTGAAGTAGTCTTTGCCCAGTCAAGGGTACCAGGGGTAGTTAACTGTGTAAAGTAGTGAGAGGGTGGTTACACCATGATAAACTGTTAATTTTCTCATCTCTGCTGGTCTGGCATCCTTGCCTTCTCCAGCTTTGATCGAGACTGCCAATTCCTCATGTTCCCCTATTCAGATTTTTACTGTTTTTCTTAAAAATTAGAAATGCAGCAAATTATCACGACAATGAATTATACTGTGTTTTTTTAACACAAATACTGCAATACTTAAAATCTGCCATTGTGCCATCCCTAAGTAAGAACAATTCCAGGTAAAATAGCCTGTTCCCATAGTTTAAATCCTCCTTACCAACTACTGTTGTGTTGCTCTCCTTCAAACCCTTCCAAGCATATCTACTGTACATCTTTTTTCTGCAGCACAGTAACCAGGGGCAGGATTTCAAAAACCTCAAAGCCCAAGTTACATCCAGAGCTCCTGCCTATTTTCAAAAGGGCTCGTTGGAGGAGCGTGTCCAGCAGCCAAGCTGTGAACAGCCTTTCTGTGCAGCTCCAGAGGTCACAGCAAACGTTCACTAAAAATACAAATTTCTTTTTCAAACTTTGATTTTTGAGAAAACCATAATTACAAGAAAAATGCATGTGTTACTAGGTAGTGTCACAGACAGTCACCTAGTAAACATACAAACTGTCACCTTTACGTGTTTACACTTTAAAACTCATACGAAATCTATAAAATCACAAGGTGAGTGTTGACCCCATGGGTAGTGTGCATTCCAAACATCTGTATTGAATAAGCGGCCTGTAATTGTATGGCTGACATGCCCATTATCCACTATATATACTATGAATCCTTGTTATTAGGGACAGAATGCACCCCTCATAAACCAAACTAGCAATCTAAAACAAAGAACCCAAAAACAACTTATAACTGTAATTTGTGCAGAGGTGCTTTTCAGAATTCTAAGTCTTGCTCGATACAGTCTTGGTTAAGGTTAGGGCCCGAGGTCCCAGTATCCCCTGGACACCTTTCAGGGTGGGCATGATATTTTATTTTTGTTGGGGAAGGGGGGCACCGGCCTTCTAGAGGGTTTTTTATGTCTCATCCACCTCCCACCCCCACTCCTCCCTAAGGCCCTCCTCCACCCTCCTAGATTTGTGAGGTGTTAGATGTTATCCATCTGGCCCAAACCTCCGTATGTTTATCTGTGGTAAGCCTTAGTTTTGCTGTGAGGCCCTCCATTCTCTCTATGTTTGAAACTCTGGAGGTCCAGGATTCCACTGACACTGAGGTTTCCTGTAGCCAGCTTGCTTTGCTTTCCTTTTGTGCTGCGAGGTATAGAATTTGCAGCAATAACTACTGGTTGTGGTTTCTGATTTCCCTGACTTGTAGACCGAGGATCAGTGTGTTAAATTCAAATGGGATCTGTACATCCCATAGCTGGCTTAATCGTCTATGTATTTGAGACCAAAATCTAGTTATTTATGGGCAATTCTAGAATATGTGTAGGTGAGTTCCCAGTTGGCTGCATCCCCTCCAGCACAGTTCGGAGTTGCCTCTATTAAAGTGTTTGATTACTGAGGGCGTGTGGAAGAAACGGAACATACATTGCCACCTGAATTCCCTCCATGGTTTTCCAGGCTCTTGTCCATGCCCATCTCCAGCCTTTCTGTCGGATTGGGAGTGTTGTTTCACTTTCCCACTTTCCCTCAGCTCTCCCAGAGTCTGGTTACCCCTACACTGTAGGACCTTGTAGGCTCCTGACACCAGCTTTCCTCTCCCCTATAATCTAACTGACCAGTACAAGACATTTTCTAGTGTGGTTAAGTCTCTGTTAACCTTTAGAGTCATTTGGCCAAAATTCAAGTAATGCCTAATCTGCAGGTATATGTGAAAATCCTCTTGAGGGAGAACTGTCCTCGAAGATGTGTAAAGGAAGCTAGGGTGTTATTTCAGAACAGGTGAACCCCATATCGGTCCTTGGGGGCATAAAGTTGGGGTCACCAATAACTGAAGTGAGGGGCCCTATGCCTTGGGGGTCTGTGGGAGTTTACTCACCCTGACCAATATTTTTAATGTGCGTTTTGTCCAAGGGTTAGTCTTATCCACACCTCTGGGGTAATGGGGGTTAGTGGGAGAGTGAACAGCGGGATGAAGCAGGAATGGCTAGCTTCTATCTCCCGCCAGCCAGTATCTCCTCTTTGCTTGACCCAGGCAATCACTGGGACTAGCTAGGCAGATAATAAAACTTAAGGTTTAGCATGGCTAGGCCTTCCTTTTCTCTGGGCTGTGTCAGGGTGTGTGTGTGTGTGTGTGTGTGTGTGTGTGTGTACTCTGGGTCTATCTCCTTTCCAAACAAATTTCGTAAGGGTCTTGTTTACTTTTTTCCAGAAGTATTCCAGTATTTGAATGGACAAGGCCAGGAACAGGAAACAGGGCAGAACATTTATTTTGATTGTGTCAATCCTTCCAATTAGTGAGAGGGGCATTATGTCCCACCGGGACAGGTCACTTTCTACTGCTGTCCATAATTTTTCATAATTAAGTTTGAAGAGGGTAGACAGCCTCAGAAAGACCAAAATCCCCAGGTACCGGACTATACTGTCAGGAGCCCATTTAAAGGGAAAGTTATTCATCACTTCTCTATGGGTGGGTTCTCCTAGTCTGATCACCTCCGACTTACGGAAATTAATTCTGTAGCCCAAAAATTTGATCATATATCTCTAGTTCATTGAGGAGTACGGGGATTGAGGTTTGGGGGGGGATGTAATAAAGAATAGGGAGTTGTCGTCATACAGGGAGATCTTGTGAGATATGTCCCCTGCCCAAATACCCTGGATGATGTCATTTTCCCTCACTGCCTCAACAAGTGGCTCGATGCCCAGTGCAAATAGCAGGGGTGACAGTGGACAGCCCTGTCTGGTTCCCCTCTCCAGTTGCAGCCTATTAGAGGTTACCACATTGACTTTAACCGTGGCCTGTGGAGAGGCATAACAGGGAGCCGAATGAATCCCGAAAATTAGGGCCCAATCACATTTCCTCCAGTGTCCTGTGTAGAAACCTCCAGTCCACCCAGTCGAAGGCCTTCTCTGCATCCATAAGCAGGGCCAGGCCTGGGGCACTGGAGGTCTGCTGAAATGAAACTATGTTCAAGAGCCTTCTGATGTTGTCGTGAATGAGGCGACCAGTAATGAAACAGTTTGATCCGGGTGGACTAGGGTCCCCACACAAGCCTGAAGTCTATGTGCTAAGACGGAAGTAAATAATGTTTGGTCGATATTTAGTAAAGATATTGGCAGAGGTGTAATTATGGGGGGGGATGGGGGGACAGGTCCCCCCCAACATTTCTTCATTGCAGTCTTTAATAACTAACTGTAAAATCCTCTTACGGTTGTGTCCCCCAACCCCCAAACTATTACACCAAAGTTACTCCACTGCATGCTGGCCTGTTCGAGCCACATAGGGTAGGACCTTTACCTGATTTTTGTATTGCAGATATTTGGGCATATTACCAAGAAGATGGCGCTGTGTCTCCCTCCTGGACCCCTCTAAATACCTGTCCCAGATGTGGGGCCAGCTCCTCTTTGAAGGTATAGTCAAAACGATTTGCCAGCACCAGCTACTCACTGTGGTCTCCCTTTGAGGAGTGCACATTCACCACATAGAGGATACAGATGCCAAAACTCCACTGTCTGTTTATAAAGTGCTTTTTCTTTTATTTAGTAGCGCACAAATAATAACTGCAGGCCATGGCTCCCTTCCAATCCACAATCACACAAAAGATTGTCCTCCTGACGCGTTTCTCGCCCCCTTGCGCTTAATCATATGAATCGTTTCAGCAATTTCCCCTGGGTCGGCGGTGTATTGTGCATGGCCCCCATTCTTTCTAATTTTGAGGACTAATCTGGATGCAGCCTCTCTCCGGAGCTGCCACACCAGAAGTCTCCCGGCCCTGTTCTCTGCCTCGTAATATCTCTGCCTTGAATATCTCAGTTGACCTTCTATTTTCTCATCTGATAATTTATTAAATTTCACCCACTGTTCATCCAATTGATCCTTAATTGTCTGGTTGAGTACGTTCTTATGTTCGGCCTCGAGATCGAATATTCTGGACTCTAGATCTAGCTGTTCTTTCATTTTTGGACGCCTTTAATTCCAAGGCAAAACGTATGACTCTCCCAGTCACTACCGTCTTGAAGCCATCCCACCATATTGTGGGTGTGGTATCCTGTAGAGGATTTGAACCAATGTATTTGTCCAAACATCCCTTAACCATTTCCTTAAACTCCCCCATACTGAGAAGGGAGATATTTAGTCTCCAAGTAGAGTTGCCGCTTGTAGGGTAGACCGAAGCTTCTTTGTGACTATGCTGTGGTTCGAATTGTTCTGGGATAGATTTTGGACTCCTCTACCTTATGCAGCCAATATGTAGAAATAAAAAGGAGGTTGATTCTGGAGTACGTGTGGTGGGGCACAGATCAGCAAGTGTAATCTCTTACTTTGTGGTGCCAGCCCTCCACCAACCCCAGGTCCTGGGTTATTTTTTTCAAATCTTTGTCTGCTTGAGGGCGGCTCCCTTCAGTGGGCCCCGTTCTATCCAGTCGCAGATCTAATGGTGTATTGAAATCTCCCCCAACTATAAACAGCTCCCCTGGTGGGGGGGGAGGGGTGCTTTCAAGATAACATTCTTTAAAAATTGGACATTCTCTTTATCCTGATTGGGTGCATAGATGTTCAGGAGAGTGCCGGGTGTAGACCCATAAACCCCCCTTAGCAAGAGGTACCTTCCTTCCGGATCCTGCTGTGAGTCTGTGACCTCCAGGGGGCATCCCTTATAAATCAGTGTCGCCACCCCTCTCCTATGGGGTTGTTCCAGGCAGGAGGCATAGTATGCCTATCCGATCCATCCCCTCTTCAACTTCCCACTCTCGGATGGTGTAAGGTGCATCTCCTGTAAAAAGACAATCTCTCCCCTACATTTACTTAGCTCATTAAGTACCCTCTTCCTTTTGATGGGGCTATTCAATTCCCTTACATTGTAGGATGCTACTGTACCTACTGCTATTCTGGCGTCCAAAGGGCGGGACCCCTTACCTGCCAAAGCACCTCTGCGTTCTGTATATCTGAACTGATACATTTTGAACAACACACTTCAACTATATACATAACTGTTGTACTTCAATGGACAAATGACCACCCTACGAGCCTTACTAATGTAACTGGGCTGTCAGGGTGAAGCTGCCACTTAGTGGGCCTTGTGCTAATCTCACGCTTTTGAGTTACCACTCCCTACTCCATCATCAAGGCAGCTCTGCTTAAATTCAGGTTTCTCTGTATCTGCAAGAGTGTAGAGTGGGCTGTTCCTCTCTTCCCCCCAGGTGAGTACAATGATCTATTTTGGGGAGGCAAGACAGCGCCCAGTGCGGTGCCAGAGGTGACCCCCCCCCGGAGCCCCCTCTGTCAAGAAAATACCAATTTTAAGGTTGAAAACTACATATGAAGTCACAGACCTCGCTAGAGCGCCTCGTCTGCAGCCAGGTGATACCAAAATCACCAGATCAGAATGCAAGATAGCCACAGGAGTGGTGAGAGGAAATAAAGCGGAAGCATGTCCAGAAGGAGCCTGAGCAACAGAACCACTACAGGGCGACAGCAAAGATCCGCAGGCTGGGACGGGCAGCGCAGATCCCAATCAGCCATCCAATGCAGCACTGCTTAAAGCGATCCACTATTTGGACCGAAAGATGGAGGATTTCTCCTTCCAACTGAAACAGATGAATGCCAAAGTGGGCACACCGACAGAGAACACTAAAGGGATTACAATGACCACCAATAAAGCCATCATGGTCATGGCTGGACTAACTGAAGAAAACAGCCTCTCCAGGGGAATCACTGGAAAAATCTAGAGAATGACGCTCAAACTGCCCATCCTGGAACCTCCAGAGGGAAAGGAGAGAGAGAGAGAGAAAACCCCAGAAATATTCTAAGAGACTGGCACCTACAACTGCAGCATACAAAAGACCATATTGGTAATCTGAAAGTATACAAGATTTCTCCTCTTGGCTGGAGAAGCGGTGCTGCAACAGGGGAAACCCTCTCCCCAGACCTTGCTGATTGAATTACATATATCACTGGACAAAGACTTACTCCTAATGAATGCTAAAAATCTAAGCCCTTTGCACTGCAATGATTCTCACATTCATCTATTCTCAGACTTAAACTACGCCACTCGGATGCGGAGGAAGAGTTCTGATGGCATTCGGGTTTGCCTCCACACTCTGGGTGTACAATATGTCCTCTTGAGGCCTGCAAGTTTGAAAATTTTAGATGGAGGTAAGGCATTCCAGTTTTCCAATACTGCGGAGACCTTTAAATTAAGCAAAAATAAAGAGACAGTTCTCTACTTGAGGAGAAGCCTCGAAGTCAGAAAGGGATTGATGATATCTGAATGCTTCGGTAAATGGACATTGGGAGGAATTAAGCAAGGCAGGGGGCTGACAAGAAAGGCTTGTGTTCGGGACACTAGTTAAATGTGTAATCCACAGTGCAATTTATTAAACTGCTTGCATTTGAACTTTTAATTAAACTGTTGCATTTCTAGTTAATTCATGGTGGACTTGTGGCATAAATATAATACAGCTGGAATCACTATCGAGCAGCTCTCTCCACCTCCTTCCCTTAAGTTCTTTCTTGTGGCACCCAAACAACATCACAAGGCAACTAGGACATTCATGCTGCAATGTTTGAAACTGTTATGGTTTAAGTTTGCTATAATGTTTTGCTTAAAGGCAAAAGTGTCTCATAATAATAGGCAATAATAGGTTACCTATAACCGTACTTCTAGGAGTGGTATATGGTTAACATCCACACTTTGGTAGTTCCACTGGAATGTAATGACTGGCTGGAATGTCTTTAAGCTAAGCTCCTCCTGCCACCCGGGTGGATATATCCCCCAATTCTGCCCCGTGACTTAAGATCTTACACAGTGGAAGTTGGATCAGGTGCCATTTGCCAGGTGAGGCCAGGTGGATTGTGTGGATGTGAACCAAATACCACTCCTAGAACTATGGTTACAGGTGAGTAACCTGTTCTTCTAAGGGCGTGGATATGGTTCACTTATACACACTGTAACAGATTCCCAGCAGTTCTCCAGAAGGACAGGGCAAGGCACGCACCCCTAGTTGGTGAACGGCGACTGGAGAACTGAGGTCCCAGAACGCGCATCCTGGCGTAACTCCAGGTTGATGTGGTAATGGGAACTACAGAAGAGAAATGAAGAGAGTACCAGGCAAATCACAGTGGTGCTATAACAGAAATGAACAAACTATAACACAGAGGTAAGCACCCACTGCTCCAGACAAGAAATACCAGGACCATGGAATCTGTAGCTCAGTCCCTTATGTAGACAGTGTGAATAAAAATACAGCTGGCAAAAAGGTGGCTTCTGCACAAACTAGAAACTGACGTTTGACCTAGTGTGCTGTTAGGCTTCTTCAGAGTAATATGCTAGGGTACAAAAGTGCTCCATTTATACAGGTTCAGTGAATGTCACATGTTCCGTGCATCCAATCACCGTACAATAAGTGCAAATTCAAACAATGAATGTAATTCCTTTTCTTTAAAGAGATATACAGTCACATTATTATGTATGAATAACTTATTTCTTGGGGCTCCATCTCCTATTTACTTATACAGAAAAACCTCTTTTATGTTGTATCTGCATTATGTAATTTCTAACATAAATGACAATAGCTCTTACAGCCAATTTTTATCATGGTATGTCTGGTGGAATGAGCCCTATTCCCTATAGGAGGCTCCTGAACAGCCAACCTATCAAACAGGTTAATGCAAGATGTAATCTACCTTGCAACAGTCTGCTTTGCTGCCAGTCTGCCTGGCGCGACTTCAGCATAGGTGATGCACTGCTGGTGAGCGTGTCCCCGAACTCCAGCCGTACGCTCCACATAATATGAGTGCGTTCTGTGTAGGTGCAGGGTATGGAGACTGCAGTCAGTCTCCAAAGACAGGATGGTAAAATATGCAATGGTTTAATCATCTCATCAAGCTGAATCTCCAATACCACCTTCGGGAGGAACTTCAGAGTAGGGCGAAGGATGACTTTGTTCCTGTGGAAGACTAAACAGCGTGAATCCACAAAGAATGCCTGGAGCTCTCATATCCTTCAGGCAAACGTAAATGCCACCAGTAGGGCTGTCTTCCATGACAGTTATAGAAACTCACACCTGAGCATCAGTTTCAAAGGCTTCCCCTCGAGCACAGCTAGGACCAGCACTAAGTCTCAGGGTGGAGGTAGTTCACGCACTGGAGGGGACAAGTGGTCAAGGCCCTTGAAAAGCGCCTGATCACCTTCTCCTGGGCCACTTTCCACATACCAGCCTGTGCCCGATAAGCAGAGATAGCTGCCAGGTGCACCTTAAGGGTCATCACTCACGGTTCCACCTGGGAAAGGGATCAGAGGTAGTCCAGGATGCTAGCCACAGGGCAGGCAAGGGGATTAAGCTCCTTGCCCTGACACCAAATGGAAAATCTCTTCCATTTAAAGACATAGCACCTACACGTCAACTACTTCCTGGAAGCCTCTACAAAGAACAGTTACGTACTTACTATAACAGTAGATCTTCGAGAGAATCTCTTTCATCAGGCCATACCTATGGAACTATAAGCCACCATGGGCTAGAACCACATGGAAAGTTTTGCAAGCAGCCCAGCGGGACGGCTCATAATGACATCAGATGTTGGCTCACACGTAAACGTGGGCAGACCCTCATCTCCTCAGTTCCACACCAGAGATCATTCTTGAAGGAGCTCTCTATAGGGAGCCAGGAGAGAACCTAGTGCACTGCAAACCCAGGCAAGGCAGAGATATAGGTAGACCATGATGGAGATGGAGACAGCACAAGCTGTAGTCTTAGGCTCCTCAGGGGGAAGGAGGGTGGGATGGCACAGTCTGATGAAAGAGATTTTCTCGAAGATCTTCTGTTATGGATGGTAAGTACGTAACTGTTCTATCTTCTTCAAGGATATCTCTTTCGTCAGGCCACATCTATGGAATGAGTACCAAGCAGTAGTGACCGTGAACAGTCTGGATGGCTGCAGCCTAAGAAAGTAGGGCTTGAAGCACAGCTAGGCCACAGGCAGACCTTTTTCGAGAAATGATGTCCAGACTATAGTGTTTAGTAAAAGTGTGGACAGTACTCCAGGTGGCAACTGCACAAATGTCTGCAGCAGATATTTCTGAAACAAGGAACAGATGAGGGCCATGCCTCTTGTGGAATGACCACAAACCACCCCAGGATGTTCCCTATCGTACTTCCTATAACAGAAAGTAATAGTTTGTTAACCATTTGAACAGGCACTGTTTAGAAACTGGATCACACTCTTTCCTGGGGCAAACGAAACAAAAAGCTGTGAGGACTTTCTGCAGTCCTTCCCTATGTACATCTAGAATATGGAGCAATGCTTCCCCTAGACTGGCATGTCCATTCTATGTACATCTAGAATATGGAGCAATGCTTCCCCTAGACTGGCATGCTCAGGATAATAAACTAACATGTGGATTGTTTGATTTATAGTAAACTAAGACACCAACGTTGGTAGAAACTTAGGACTGGTATGCAAATATACCGTCTTTGTGAAAAATCAAATAAGGAGGCTCACACATTAGAGCCTGCAGCTCTGAAATCCTTCAAGCAGACGTGACTGCAACTAAAAATAACACCTTCCAAGAGAGAAAGCGTAAGCTACAAGTCGCAGATGGCTCAAAATGAGCCAAAGTAAGCTTTTCCAAAACAAAATTCAGGTCCCAAGATGGGACTGGATTATGAATTGGAGGCTTCAGATGTAGAATGCCAATCAAGAACGTATGAGCCACCTCTAGCTGGACAACCAAACGACCCTTAATAGGCACTCTGAAAGCTGAAATGGCAGCAAGTGCACATTGATAGAGGAATGTGGCAGGCCTGCATCTGGTAAGGACAGCAGATCATAGGTATCATAGGTAAAATCAAGCTTAAAGACAGGTGTCCTTTAAAGCTTGCCAAACCCAAGATTAAAATTGGAATATCCTATCCCTAAAATACCTCTCTACCCCATTCTTAAAGTTATTCATATTAGGGCTACATACGTTAGATGGAAGATCATTCCATAGTGCAACTGGCTAAACCAGAATTTACGCTGATTATGGTTCCAGCTCTGGAGCAGAAGCTGCCTATTGTGCCTTCTGGTACTGGTCCTTCCTGAATTGTGCTTGACACCAATCTCTGCTAGGAGTTTGTCATCTTCCATTAATTTAAAGAGCAGGCATAAGTCTCCCCTGTGTCTTCCATAATGAAGGGAATATAAATTGAGGGATGTCAACCTCTCACCATAAATTTTATTCTGTAATCCCTTCACTGATCTGGTTAGTCTTCATTGTACCCCCTCCAACAGGTTAATGTCCTCCCTGTTCTATGGTGACCAAACATGCACACAATATTCCAAATGTGGTCTGACCATTGCACTGTAGAGTGGAATGAGCACTTTCTCATCTCTGCTAGCTATGTGCCTAAAAATGCAGTTGAGGTTGTGATTGGCTTTCCTAGTCTGTGCCCTACAGTGAGACTTAAATTTGAGATCAGATGTAATTGTTGTCCCCAAATCTTTCTTCTTTAATAGCCACAAGTGGTGTGCTAGCAAGTTTTTAAGTCTTCATCGCATTGTTGTTACTGAAATGCATAACCTTACATTTAGCAATATTCAATACCAATTTATTTGTGACTGTCCATTCCAGGATCTCATCTATTGCCTTCTGTAATGCTGTCATGTGGTCATGACTATTCGCTACTTATTTATTTATTTAAGAGTTTTACCAGGAAAGGCATACTGAGCAGACTACCACTTGATTCCAGATGCGTCCTGGGGGGAGTTGGGGGCGGGAGGATACATTATCACATACATAATACAGAAATTTGACAGAATAATATATAAAATAATATACAAGTATTTATACAGTATGTACATAACAAGCAACAACAGAACATCAAAGTTAATAAGGCATCAAAATGGCAGAAAGTACAAGTGACAACTAACAGTGTCAGAGATAAAACATCGGAGTAACCATACCTGGCGCCGGTTGTAGAGCTAGGCCCTTGTGTAGTGTGGGCATAGGCTGCATGAGCAGTTGGTGGAGAAGTGCCCTCTGAGGAGGGAGTTGAGTTTCTGAGATGGGGGAGCGTGCCAAATGTCTGCTGGCAGGGAGTTCCATAGCTTAGGCATGCAAACTCTGAAGGCCAGTTGACCGGCAGAGGTCACCATGTAAGGTACTTGAAGGAGCCGGGAGTCGAAGTTCCTGAGTGAGTATGCAGTGGGTGTTTGAGCAGTTAGGATAGAAGTGAGGTAGGTGGGAAATAACTGGGCCCAGAATTTGGCTGTGAGTCTATTACAGTGGGACTGACGCCTATTGAAGAGCAAAGGGAGGTTAAGGGACTGGTAGAGGTCGCAGTGGTGGGTGGAGGGTGTACAGTCCAGTGCAAAACGACAGAAGGAGTGGAAAAGAGGATCCAGTCGAGCAAGGGTGGACTTAGGGGCGGCACTGTAGACTATATCCCCGTAGTCAAAAATAGGGAGGATCATTTTCTGCACGATTGCCTTGCAGGTTGGCAGAGGGATACAGCCATGGTTACGGTATAAGGCGCCCAGCCTTTGGCGCAGTTTGTTGTGGGTAGCGTTGATACGTGCA
Organism: Neoceratodus forsteri; assembly: GCA_016271365.2. Lineage (NCBI taxonomy): Eukaryota > Metazoa > Chordata > Ceratodontiformes > Ceratodontidae > Neoceratodus > Neoceratodus forsteri. Next base: position 187,126,403 of record CM057451.1, read on the forward strand.
GAAAAGTCGAGGTGCTGGTCCAGCCAGACCCCAAGATATCTGAAGGAGGTGCAAACTTCTAAGGGAGTCTCATCTAGGGTTTTGAAAGCAGGAATGGCGGGGAGACGGAAGAGTCTCTGTCTCGTGCCGAAGGTTAATGAGACAGTTTTCTTGGTATTGAGAGTAAGTTGGTTTGAGCGTAACCAGAGCCGAACAGCACTGAAATCTTGCAGAAGTCTGAGTGCCACTTCCAAGGGGGAGGGGCATGAGGTATATAGCACTGTGTCATCAGCATACATGTGTAAGGATGTGTGTGGGCAGGCTGGCAGGTCGTTCAGGAAGATGGAGAACAGAACTGGGCCACGGACAGAGCCTTGGGGTACACCGATGGTGACCGGAAGGGAGCCGGAAGTGGAAGCACTAATTCTGACTGATTGGGACCTGTCTGCCAGATATGATTTGAACCAGCTGATGGCCACACTGGACAGCCCTGCTTGGGAGAGCTTCGATAGGAGAAGGGCATGAGAGACACTATTGAATGCCTTAGCTAGGTCAACAAAAATGGCAGATATGACATGGCCTTTGTCCATGCCTGTAAGGGTGGAATCAGCGAGTCTGAGGAGGGAAGTGACAGTGGAGTGGGACTAAAGAAGGAGGAGGAGTCAAGGAAGGAGGAAAGTTGCGAGAGGACTAGATGTTCCTGGATTTTGGCTTAAATTGGAAGGAGGGAGATGGGGCAGAAATTACCAGGGGAGGATGGGTCACCACCTTTAGGGAGGGTGGTGACTGTGTGGCATGCTTCCAGTCTGAGAGGATAGTGGCGCTAGAGAAGGAGAGGTTGTAGAGGGACACTAGTGGGGTGGCGATGGCTGGGGCCGAAAAGTAGAGCATTTTGGCATCCAAACCCGAGGGGCATATAACCTTTGAGTGATTAGGGGCGAACAGGGCATTGAGTACTCCGAGTGGAGTAACCAGGGAGAAGGAGAAAGCCGGGTAGGGGGTTTAGGTGGGTAAAGATACGGATGTAATAGGGTGTGTGGCAGGCTGTGTGTTAAAGAGAGGTCGCACTACTAGTGAAAAGGAATTGAAAACAGTGGCCACTGCGTGATTCTGATATTGTTGAGCTGCCTACAACTAGGACAGGGGTAGGGGCTGGGTGGGAGGGATAAGAGTGATTTAATCGACTTCCAAAGCTTGGCTGGGTGATTTAGATTGCTTTTGAAGGATGATGTGAAATAGTTTGCTTTAGCCTGTCGGATAAGCCTGGTGCAGGCATTCCTAAGCGTTAGGCAGTGTAGGTGGTCAGCGTGGGTGCCTGAGGTTTTGTAGGCTTTCCATTCCTGGTCCCTGGCTCGGAGGAGATCTGCGGAGATCCAGGGCAGATGAGCTCCCCTTACTCGGGCCTTTTTGAGTGGGGCATAGTGGTTCCAGACGGCAAGGAATCTGGACTTAAAAAAGTCTAGGGCGGAGTCAATAGAGATGGCCTTTGGTATGCAAGACCAATCCGAGTTTGCCAAGTTGTTTAGGAGTCCTTCAAGGTCAAGGGATTTGTATGATCTGATGAGGAGAGTTCTAGGTGGAGGTGACTTGGCTTTAGAAAATGTTCTTACTACGTATATCATGTGGTGATCACTCAGAGAGTCCAGTAGGAGGCCAGAGGCAATTATCCTGTGTGGGTACGAAGTGAGTGCCCAATCCAGTAGGGAGTGGTTCTGAATTTTGTGATTTAGATGTGTGGGCTCAGTGATCTGTTGAGACAGATTTAGTGCTGCCACATGGTTGCGGAGCTTGGTGCTAGCACCAGAGAGCCATTTCAGGTTGAAGTCTCCAAGTATATGGAGCTCACCCCCTGATGCAAGGGGTTTTTAGGGTGTCCAGGTGGGCTATGACAGAGGTCATATGGGAGTCTGGGGAACAATAGGAGCCTGCTACAAATATGAGGATTGAGTGGAGTGAGGAGATTTTTATTAGCAAGGCATCAATAGATTGCAGGAGTGCGGATAGCGAGACAGGAAAGAACTTTAACTGGGATATGTAAATGGCTATGCCGCCACCTCTCTTGGTGCCCGAGCGGTCATGGCGAGTGATGGAGTAACCAGGAATAGCTAGTTCAGAGTCCAGGTTGTGAGGTTTCAGCCAGGTCTCAGTGATAATCATGATGTCAGGACACAGTGATAGTACTATTGGTTGGAGCAAAGGCAATTTCTGTAAGAGGCTGCATATATTTAGGTGGGCTACTTTTAGGCCTCTGGGTAGTTGGACAAAAGGAGGGGGGTGGTGACTGGTGTTGGTGGCAGGTCCAGGGTTTAGTTCGATGTCCCCTGTGAGGAGGAGTAGTAGTTATCACCAGTTTCATATTTAATAGAAAATATTTTGGCCTGCGGTGGGCAGAGGGAGACTGGGAGGTATATGAGAAAAGTCCCTCCGCAATGAATTTCAACACTGACAGCCCAGTGTGGAAAGATGGGGAGAGAAGGGAAGGACCGGGAAACCAGCAACACTGTTTTTCGTAGGGGTGCGGTCCACTTAAGTGGGAGGAGCAGGGACTTGGTTGTGTAATTATGAAAGTGAGTTCTGGGGGAGCAAGTTGCGGTTCAGGGAGATACAAGGGTGGGAGGGATGCTATTTTGGCAAGTAGGGCTATACCTAAGATGGTTTTATAGGCTATGTGCAGCATGGTGAATACTGGAAAAGGAGACTGAGTGCAGTTTGGCTGTAGTGGCCACTAGTGGTGGGAACAGATAAGCTGCAAAAAGGAAAGTAGGGTGATAGGTTATTTCACACGCGTAACACTCCCTATATAGTCAGTTGCTCACCAAGAGTGGTGGTGGAGGCGGTGGGGCAGCTGATGCGAAGTGACAGCAGGGTGAACTCAGTCCTCAGAGGCAGACGGAATTAGGCTGCCGCGACTGAAAAGCTCAAACTCGTACCTGTGGATTTTGGCTCGGGGGGAGGGCGGCTCCGTGTGCCCTCAGGACCACCAGCGTGGCTACCAGCAGGGGAGCTGAGGAGAGAAACACAAGAGGATGTTTTTATAGGTATTTGTAATTTAGGTGGGGGTGGGGTACAGTTGAACAGGACACAGGATTTGCTCCGATTTAGTTTTAATTTTAGAACCTAACCCAGTCCCGGCAAACCCAGTCCCTGCAGTACGAGCGGGCACAGTATTTGCTCAAAATACAAGTAAAAATGAGAACTCCTGTGCACCAAAAGCTCCTGTAATTGTGCATCAGCTCCGATGTATTTTACAAGCCCCAAAGCCCCACTTGCCTCCAAACACAATTCCTGCACTTTATAATTTCTTACAAAATAAACTATGTAAACCCCAATACTAACAAACAAGCTCCGATTCAGTTTACGGTTGAAAGCTCCGTTTTCTGAAACATACATTGCCTGTAGCTGAAACAGTTGCTGAACTCATTTGGGAGCACTAGATCATAACTTAGCTTTCAAAATAAGTGCATTTTTTTTCTTTATTTCTTTTTATTATTTGTTTGTTGCTATTTTCTTTACTTTTCTCTTCCAGAAAACACAGATTTAGTTCCCCAGCAGCAGGAAAAAAACATTTGAATCAATGGTAGCGCTTGCCAGACTAGATTTGAACTTGGTGCCAAAACTGAACTCAGTTCTCAGAGGCAAACGGAATTAGGCTGTCGCGTCTGAAAGGCTCAAACTCGTACCTGTGCATTTCGGCTCAAGGGGAGGGCGGCTCCGTGTGCCCTCACGACCACCAGCAGGGCTACCAGCGGGGGAGCTGTAGATGTTGGCACAGGGGGAGGGCGGCTCCGTGTGCCCTCATGACCACCAGCAGGGCTACCAGCAGGGGAGCTGTGGATTTCGCCCGGGAGAGGGCGGCTCCAGTGCCCTCACAACCACCAGCGGAGCTACCAGCGGGAGCTGTGAATTTGGCTCGGGGAGGGTAGTCTGCAGCCCTCACGACCACCTGCAGGGAGCTGTGATTTCGGCTCAGGAAGGGCGACTCTGTGTGCCCTCATGAAAACAGCGGGGCTACCAGCAGGGGAGCTGTGGATTTCGGCTCGGGGGAGGGCGGCTCCGTGTGCCCTCACGACCACCAGCGGGGAGCTGTGGATTTTGGCTCGGGGAGAAGGCGGCTCCATTTGCTATCACGACCACCAGCGGGGGAGCTGTGGATTTCGTCTCAGGGGGAGGGCGGCTCCGTGTGCCCTCACGTCCACCAGCGGGGCTACCAGCGGGGGAGCTACTGTCCATAACCTGCAGTCGCCTGCAAATTTGTAAAGCCAGATATTGTTTTTTTTTTTTTGGTTTTAAGAATGTAATATATATATATATATATATATATCTATCTATCTATCTATCTATATATATATATATATATATATATATATATACATACATAAACATACACATATATATAAAGGCTAGGGCCCAGGACAGAGCCCTAGGGTACCCCACTAGTAACAGGAGCCCAGTTGGAAAGAACTCCATTTATTACCACTCTTTGTTTTCTGCCCCGAAGCCAGTTCGATACTCAGTTACAGATATTCCCATTTAGGTTGATGTCTTCCAATAATAATAGTTCATTATGGGACAGTTTGTCAAATGCCTTTGCAAAGTCCAGGCAAAACACATCCACTGTGTTACCTAGATCCAATTCTCGGTTAACATTTTCATAGAACACCAGTAAATTAGTTTGACATGATCTAGACTTTGTGCACCCGTGCTGTGATGGATCTATCATATTTTGGGCAGTCAGGTGTTCCAGAATTAACTTTTTAATTAGCCCTTATATAATTTTTCTGATCATGGACGTCAAACTGATAGGCCTAAAATTTTCCGGCCTTGTTCTTTGGCCCTTTTTTTAAGATGGGGACAATTGTGGTGATTTTCCAGTCATTAGGGACTACTCCTGAATCCACGGAGGCCTGTAGGATATGGGTAATAGGTAATACCAGCACATCCACTAATTCTTTCAGAACTCTAGGGTTCATGCCGTCAGGGCCAGGCGATTTATTAACCTTTAGCTTGTTTATGTGCTCATAGATATTTCTGGGGTCAAAGGTTATTTCCCCAGGTATAGATGCTCTAATACCCCTATGTACTCTGGAATCACAATGATTATAAACTGAGCAGAAATACTCATTTTGTATGTCTGCCATTTCCATGCTTTTTGCCGTCTGTCCAGTATCCTTAAGAAAGGGACCAACAGTACTATGCCCAGTCCTAGTATTGTTAAGAAAAAAAAACCTTTTTTATCATGCACTTTATTTGCAAGTTCTAACTCAAACTGTGCTTTTGCTTTCCTTATATGTACTTTGACCTTCTGTAGGCAGTCCTTATGAGTTTGATAGATCCCCTCTGAGTTAGTTCGTTTTAATTTTTATGTTTGCTTGCGCGCATGCACAAGAAACCTTATGTGACAGCTTATGAGAGAAGTGGGTTGTGGAGGCGCAGCACTGTAGCAGCCAAGGGAGGCACAGCATTTGGGGGCTTGACAGTGGTGGGCCAATGGAGGAACAGTGTGCTGATGACACTGGCTTCCAAAAGTTGCACCAAGTTGCAATGTTATAGCCGCAGCAATCAGGGGCCGCCTCGTCATTGCAGCATCAGTGATTCCACTGCAATGAGGGAGCGACCCGTCATTGCTGGGCGGAACCTGCCGACAGTAATATTGTTTGTGAACATGGCGGGCGGCTTGCCGCCTGTTCACAAACAATATTAAAGATGCCGAGCCGAGGGGGTGGCCAATCCCCTTGGCAGCATGTAGGGAGCCAAGGTGGCCAATCCCCACGGCAGCATGTGCCCCCGCCACAACAGTGTTTTTGCCAACGGGGCCCCAATCCCCATCGGCTTCAGTCCCCTCCAATTTAAAGTTGCCGATGGGGAACCCACTCCCGTCAGCATCATGTCCCCTCCCAGTTTGATTCGCCGACGAGGCCCACCCCCGTCGGGCATAATCGCCCCCCCCAAAAACAAAGTAAATTTGTGCCGAGAGGGTGCCCAATCCCCTCGGCTCTTGCCCCCTCCTCCCGCTTTAGTGCCGACGGGGTGCGCAATCCCCCATCAGCTACACCTCCCCCAGAAACATTCAGGTGGCACGCTGGGAGCCCACCCCAGCATGCCCAATGCCCCTGTAATGGAAAAACCATCCCACGATAGTTTTAAAATTTTTTTTTAAACCTGTAAAAAAAAAAAAAACTGTCCCTCATAGTCTCCCTGCCCCCCCCCCACAACCTGCACCCATCCACTGAGCACCCTGCCTCCCCACACACACCCTCACCCCATACTTACCTCCGGAGCCCAGTACGACGATCTTTGGTAGACCGGGAACACGTCTGCACTCTTCAAAGCCGACCACGAACTGAGGAAATGCCAGTAAGCTGTATAATGGAAGAAATAGGATGTTTTCAACTTTTTTGCATATCTCAGGCATTTTTAGGAATTTTGCCACCAAATTTTCAACATGGTTTTTTTGGGACCCCTCCTCATGAATTCAGTCACTGTCATGATGTTACTCGGTCAAGAAAGGTGATTTTGCGGTCACTGCGCGGAATCACCTTTCGGAACTGATTAACGAAATGACAGTGCCAGTGTTCATGAGGTGGGCTCTCAAAAAGTGTACGCTGCAAATTTGGTGGAAAAAATCCAAAATGATTGTTTTACGATGCGCGTGCACAGTTGCTCACGCGACGCTCGTGAATTCTTGAATCTGCAATATTTTCAGTCCAGATTTTCAACATTGGCATTTTGCACACCTCCTTATGAACAGTACAGCTGTCATTTTTTACATCCTGGCGAAATGTGTTTTGCACTTCTGGCGAGAACAGCACGGTCGCTGTGGAATCCGTGTTGGAGACACATTATGAAATGACAGACACTGTCCATTAGCAGAGGTCCTAAAATGCCTATGTTGAAAATTTTGTGACGAAAGTCTATAAATGACTGTGTTATTAGCAGTATTAGCGTGAGTTTCCACGCTACGTAATCTCTCGCATATTTGCAATATTTTCACTCCAGATTTTCAGCACTGCCATTTTCCACTTATGAACAGTACAGCTGTCATTTTTCACATCCTGGCCAAAATGTGTTTTCACACTTCCAGCGCAGAATTGCGCGGTCATTGTGGGAAATCCGTGTTCGGGGCACATTACGAAAATCACAGTGACACTGTTCATTAGCAGAGGTTCTAAAATGCCTATGTTGCAAATTTGGTGACAAAAGTCCATAACATGACTGTGTTACGTCCGTGCGTTATGCAGTTTCCACGCACGCTCGTACCTTCGCACATTTGCAATATTTTCAGTCCAGATTTCCAACATTGCCATTTTTCCACACCTCCTTATGAACAGTACAGCTGTCATTTTTCACATCCTGGCCGAAATGTGTTTTAGCACTTCTGGCACAGAATAGCGTGGTCGTTGTGGGACAGCACTGTTCAGGACACATTATGAAAATCACAGTGACACTGTTCATTAGCAGAGGTCCTAAAATGCCTATGTTGAAAATATGGTGACAAAAGTCCATAAAATGACTGTGTTACGAGCGTGCGTTACTCATTTTCCACACAGGCTCGTAACTTGCCACATTTGCAATACGTGCACTCCAGATTTTCAACATTGCCATTTTTCAGCACCTCCTTATGAACAGTACAGCTGTAATTTTTCACATCCTAGCCGAAATGTGTTTCCGCACTTTGACACATTACAAAAGTGTCAGTGACACTGTTCATTAACAGAGGTCCTAAAATGCCTATGTTGAAAATTTGGTGATGAAAGTCCATAAAATGACTGTGTTACGAGCGTACGTTACGCAGTTTTCATGCACGCTCATAACTTCGCACATTTTTAATATTTTCACTCCACATTTTCAATACTGCCATTTTTCGGCACCTTCTTATGAACAGTACAGCTGTCATTTTTCTCATGCTGGCCGAAATGTGTTTTTTGCACTTCCAGTGCACAGTACAATGGTTGCTGTGGGAAATCAGTGTTCAGGACACATTAAGAAAATCACAGTGACACTGTTCATGAGCACAGGGAGCGTGCACTGCGCAGTTTTCACATATGCTCGGAAATGCGAGCATGTGTAATATCCCACTACACATTTTCAGCCTTGCCATCTCTTCACACCTCCCTATGGATAGTACAGCTGTCATTTTTTACATCCTGCCCCATCTGTGTTTTCGTACATGTGGTGCAGAATGGCACGGTCGCTCTTGGAACTCAATGTTCGGGACACATTGACAAAAATCACACTGCCACTCTTCATGAGAAGAGGTCCCAAATGCTTTCATGAGGTGGAGTCACAAAAGGCCATGTTGACAATTTGTTCTGTAAATATCAACAAACGCCCGAGGTGTTAGCATTTCTAACCATAACGTCCTACCCTGTACAGACGGACAGCTATCGGGATGTGCCTTTGGATTGCCTACTGTACTGCTCATGCCATCCCACCCCCCCCTCCCACCACTGACAGTCATCAAGGTGTGCCTTGGAGTCTTCGGCCCCAGACTTCACCCCATTCTGCTATGCTGCACCCATTTCAGCATATATCCTTATGGAATGGTGTGACTGTAAAGCTGAAAACCCTAAGGTACACCTCAACCCGTGTTGGTGTCTGCAGAATAGGGTGAGGTGACACTGCATGACCCAAACACTTACCCCAATGCCTGTCCATCTCTACAGGATGGAGGTGGGGTTGGCGTGAACTTCAATACTTCCCTGCCATTCCTATTCTGCATCTCTCTAACTCCTGCATTTCCAATGCTAATACCAGCAAGCAAACATTTGGCATTGACAAACGCTTGTTTATATAATCTGTTCTTTTTATTGATTAATCGTTTTATAGAAGTGTTCAGACTGATTTCTTCCTCTTTGTTTTGTTATTGTACTTCAGGGCACTAGGAATGAATTTAAGGACTAAACTTTCTATTTTAGATTTTAGAGAGTCCCACATGCCTTGAACTGTTTTGTGTTCAAAATCTGCTGCCCAGTCCCTATGAAGAAGTACTGTTGTAATACTATGAAAATCTGATTTATTAAAATTTAACTCAGTAGTAGTTCTAGTTTAGTTGGAGTTTCACTTTATTTTGAAATGTACTGAACTATGATCACTGTTACCCAGAGGACTTTTTTACCAGGACTGTATTTACCAAAGTTCCCATATTTGTAAAAATCAGGTCCAGGATATTATTTCCTCTGGTGCAATCTTGGACCCTTTGTTCGAATCCCCCCAATCCATGATGTCCAGGTACTGCCTATCAAGGGGACAATTCCCTTGCCCTTTCCCCAATCTATATTAGGCAGGTTGAAATCTCCAGTCAAAGGAATTCTGTCGGCTGGGTTCAAATCACTAATTGCCCTCAGTATTGCCATGTCATTTTCGAACGACATAGGCAGAGGCCTGTAGATTAACCCTAAAATTATTTTTGTGCTGTTATATGGGCGTAGCTTTACCCATAATAACTCCAAGGAACCTGTATCCCAGGATAGTTCCTCACAAGTTATAGCTTCCAGTATGTACATCGCCACCCCGCCTCCCTCCCTTCCTGTACCCCCTAGACCTACAGAACAATTTATACCCTACAACCATTTTCTCCCACTGATCATTCTCACTCCACCATGTCTCTGCCACCAGTGCAATATGTATATTTTGAGAGTGTAGTATTAGTTTAAACTTATCAAATTTGTTTACTAGACTTCTTGCATTAATAAGTATAGCATTCCATTCAGGGACTTTTGGGGGGGGGGGCATTTGATGTGCTTTACTATGTCCCCCCACCCTTCTCCAGTTTAAATGAAATTTTGCCACTTCCAGGATTTTTCTACCTAGAATCCTAATACCTGCAAAGTAAAGATGCAAGCCATCTTGTTTAAACAAAGCTGGACTACTGAATGTAACTGAGTTATCCATAATGCCTATACCTTCCTGTTTGCAATACTGTCTTAACCATTTGTTTATTAACATGATCTGCCTATTTCTATAGGAATTATGCCCGTGCATTGGTAATATGCCAGAGATTATGATTTCCCCACCATGATTCTTAACCCTTCTAACTATATCCCTATATTCAAACTGGATGTCCTTCAGACTGATTCTTCCGGCTCCTATATGAAGCTCCTATCATTAGCTCCTATATGAAGGATCACCAGGGGGTCAACTGTGTTCTCAAAAAGCCCACCCTAGAAGCAGACCATAGAAGGCTGGAACAATTACCGATCTCTTGGCTGGGCAGGGTGAACCTTATTAAGATGAATATTCTTCCTAGAATTTTGTACCCGCTATAGATGTTGCATGTGGGAATCACAAAAGGGGACATAACAAAGATAGAGAAGGCCTTCTCTAGGTTCATTTGGAGGGGTAAAAGCCCACGGGCTAGTCTACAAAGGTTAAAAGCAGAAAGGGATAAGGGGGGTTTGAATTTTCCGGATTTAAACAATTACTTTCTAGCGATACAGCAAAGATACGTAGCTGATTGGGTGCACCAACCTAAAGAAGCCAGTTGGGTAGAACTGGAGCAACTGGGAGCTCCGGGAAGACTACAGCATATTTACACACGAGGGGTGCCCGGGCGTATAAGACCGGAGGAAATGGTAACCCATTGGTTGAACAGGTCCTAATAGCCTGGGGCCAGATAAGAAGACGGGGATGGATACAACATGGTGAAACTTTGTTGTTAACCGTGGCAAAAAATCCTTTTTTCTTCCTGGACTGGAGGATAAGGGCTTTTATGAATGGGAACAAAAGGGAATCTGGAGCATTGGGAACCTTTTGGTACAAGGAGATATATGTACATTTGAAACTATGCAAAGGGAACTGGGTCTAGGGAGGCGGCACCTATTTCAGTATCTACAGATAAGGGCATTTATGAGCAGTTTGGCAAGAGAAGAGAAGGAGGGTTTAAGCCAGATGGTATAGAGAGCTTCATATATCAGGCCAGGACAGACCCCAAAGGTTTTATTGGGAAGGTGGCCAAGAAAGGGAAACAAATACTGCCCGATAGAACAGAGAAAACCAGACTGTTATGGGAAACGGATCTGAGGAGAACCATTACTGGAGAAAACTGGAGTGTGGTGCTCCTTATGAACTCGGGGATCATGGCATGTAACAGGTCCAAAGAAGCATATTACAAATTTCTCCATCGCTTATATTACCCACTGGTGATTGTACATAAGGCACACCCCTCAATACCCCAATGTGTGGGAGGTGTGGAGTAGAAAAGGCACTTATGTGCACTGCTTTTGGGGTTGCCCTATACTGCAACTCTTTTGGGGGGAGGTGATAGCGGAAATTGCCAACACAGCAGGACGGGAGCTGGAGAAAGACCCTATGACGTGCCTCTTTGGGATAGAAGTGGGGGAGGGAGAGGAGTGGACCCCACTTCCTAGATGGATAAGAGTCCTGCTCATTCTTGCCTATCATTGTATACAAAACACGTGGGTGTCCCATGTCAGGCCCACTACTAAATATTGGAGGCAGATGATCTTACAAACCCTGACTCCGGAAAGGTTAACTTATGTACTCTGGGATTGAGAGGAAGCTTTTGTTAGAAACTGGACCCCTTTTATATCATCCCTAAGCCTGGACAGGATTATACTGAAGATGGGGTTAGGATGGTAAGCACAGATGAAGGATGTTAACATCTATCATTAGATAGGGATACCCAGTGGGGGATATTTATTAAAGCCACAGAATTATAAAATTATAAATTTACAAATTATAAATTTTAGTGTCAATGATATACTCATCTCGTAGGTAGAAAGTGATGGAATGTACTAATGATTGCACCTGTTTTGTTTTTTTTACTACCGTTTTAATGTTTGTCAGTGACATTGCGCAGGACCTAGAAGGCAGAATTTCACTGTTCGCTGATTACACAAAGCTCTGTAACAGAGTAGACACACCAGAGGGTGTAGACAGAATGAGAAGGGACCTGCAGAAACTTGAAGAATGGTCAGGGGTTTGGCAGTTGAAATGCAATGCAAGGAAGTGCAAGCTAATGCATATGGGGCACAAAAACCCTCGCACAATATATCAGTTGAGCGGTGAGGATATAGCATGCACCAAGCAGGAAAGGGATCTTGGGGTTATCATCTCTGATGACCTCAAGGTAGGGAAACAGTGTGACAAGGCAGCAGGTAAAGCAAATAGGATGCTGGGATGCATAGGCAGGGGCATCACCAGCAGGAAAAGGGAGGTCATAATTCCACTATACAAGACACTAGTGAGGCCCCACCTGGAGTACACTGTACAGTTCTGGAGACCTTACGTACATAAGGACATAGACAGGGTAGAGAAGGTTCAGAGGAGGGTAACAAAGATGGTGCATGGATTGCATCACAAGTCCTATGAGGACAGGTTGAAGGAACTGAACATGTACTCCCTGGAGGAGAGGAGGGAGAGAGGGGATATGATAGAGACAAACAAGTATCTTACAGGGAGGAACAGGGTGCAGGAATACACTATTTTTACGCAAAAAAGATGTTCCAGGACTAGAGGCATGAGATGAAGTTGGAGGAGGACGATTCAGAGGAAACGTGAGGAAGAATTTCTTCTCAGAACGGGTGGACAAGTGGAACACCCTGCCAGAGGAAGTGGTGGGGGCTGAAACAATCACGGGATTTAAGAATGTATGGGATAGACATAAAGGAATTCTGGAGGTCAGGGATAAGGGGCAACAGACTTCTAGGAAAACATAAACTGAACTTACAAGCTCAAATGGGCAGACTGGGTGGGCCATAGGCCCTTATCTGCCGACACTGTCTATGTATCTATGAATAGTTGTGTGTCAGTATGTTATGTGATGTATGTAATCACTTATAAAAACCAATAAAGATATTATACTAAAAAAAAAAAAAAACCCATCCAATAATGATGTAATGTCCTGGAGCCTTGCTCCAGGTAATGAGCTAACTATTGCATGTTCTTTGTTTCTATAGCAGACTTGTGTGTCTACCCCCCAATAATAGAGTCGCCAATTAATAAAATGTCCTTGTTCTCATCACAATGCTCTACTGATCCAAGGTTTCTTGCCTGTGCAGTTTATTATTTTGGGCAGGACTTTTGCCAGTAACCTGTTCCCTTATTCCATCTAACATGTCAGGACAATCACTGGGTAGGCCTTCATACCTGTTATGTAACTTAAGTGGGGTATCCAGTGTGGGCCCTGACCTGTTATCTAAAGTAGGCCCAATTACTAGTCCTTTAGTTTCAGAACCACCCTCATTACTGTCCGTGGAAACCTGAAGGTTTTCAGCAGAATTTAGTTTTTCAGTCATCCTATAACTGATATCACTAACTGCCTCATCAATAAATTCCTCCAATCTAGTACTATCTTTCTGAGTTTGCAGCCTTTGTTCCAAGTCTTGAATCTCCCTTAATAGGGCAGCTATCTTTATGCATTTATCACAAGTAAATTCCTGACTAACAATCTCATAGAAACATGACTTTGACGGCAGATAAGGACCACTTGGCCCACCTAGTCTGCCCATTTCCCTACCTAGAGGATAAGCTGCAGATCCTATCTAACCAACAGCCTATTTCTTCCTACCCCCCCACAAAAATTGCCTTATGTCTGTCCCATGCATTCTTGAATTCTCCCACAGTTTTAGACCCCACAACCTCCCCAGGAAGGCTGTTCCATGCGTCCACCACCCTCTCTGTGAAAAAATACTTCCTCACATTGCCCCTGAGCCATCCCCTCTATCTTCAAATTGTGTCCCCTTGTTCTTGCACATCTCTTTTTCTGAAAGATGCTACCCACTTGGACTTTGTTGATTCCACTGAGGTACTTAAACGTTTCTATCATGTCCCCCCCTCCCTCCTTTCCTCAAGGGTATACATATTAAGCTCCTTTAGTCTTTCCTCGTATGGCTTCTCTTGCAGACCCTGCACCATTTTAGTTGCCCTCTGAACTGCCTCCATCCTGTCTATGTCCTTGCGGAGATGGGGTCTTCAGAACTGGATGTAGTACTCCAGATGGGGTCTCACCAACTGTCTGTACAGGGGAATAACAACTTCCTGTTTCCTGCTGGTGATACCTCTCCCTATACATCCCAGTATCCCCCCAGCCCTCCCTACCGCCTTCTCGCACTAACGCCAACCTTAAGGTCATCTGATATCATTACCCTAGGTCTCTTTCCATTTTTGTTGTTGTTACCACCTCCCCCCCATTGTGTAATCTTCCCCTGGGTTTTTGTTTCCCAGGTGCATTACTTTGCACTTCTTTGCATTGAATCCAAGCTGCCATACTTCTGACCATTCCTCCAACCTTCTCATCCTTTCCACACCTCCTTGTGCATCAACCTTGTTGCAGATCTTTGTGTCATCTGCAAAAAGGCATACTTTTCCTTCCAGTCCCTCTGCAATGTCATTCATAAAGACATTAAAAAGGACTGGACCCAGTACCGAACCCTGCAGTACCCTACTAGTAACCCCCCTTTCTTCAGAGTGGACTCCATTCACAATTACCTTCTGTGTCCTGTTGTTCAGCCAATGTTTTACCCAGGCTACCACCTTGGGACCCACTCCCAGGCTGGTTAATTTGACTACTGATCTTTTGTGTGGGACTATGTCAAATGCCTTGCTAAAGTCTAGGTAGGCCATGTCCACAGCCCCTCCCTGGTTCACTACTTTGGTCACCCAGTCAAAGAAATCAATTAGATTCGTCTGACATGACCTTCCCACTGTGAACCCATGCTGCCTTGAGTCCTGTGCCCCACTGGCCTCAAGGTACTCAATTATTCTTTCCTTCAGAAGTGACTCCATCACTTTCTCTATCACAGAGGTCAAACTGACAGGTCTGTAGTTTCCTGCCTCCGTCTTGGTCCCACTTTTGTGAAGGGGAATCACATCCGTCTTCTTCCAGTCCTCAGGTACTACACCATCCTCCCATGATTTGTTAAAAAGCGTAGTCAGTGGTGTCACTAGTTCTCTGCTTAATTCTTTTAGAATTCTGGGGTGAATTCCATCTGACCCCACTGCTTTGTCCACCTTCAGTTTTAGGAGTTCTTTCAGAACCCTTTCTTCTGTGAAAGGACTGGGATCAACCCCCCTCTCCAGAGTGCTTCTGTTTATTGGATTAGGCACCTCCCCCACTTACTCTTTTGTGAATACTGAACAGAAGTATTCACTCAGTATCCCTGCTTTATCACTGTCACTCTCTGCCCACCTACCATTCATTCTGTTCAGCCTCACTATCCCGTCCATTGTCTTTCTATGCTCCCTGATATACCTATAAAAGGTTTTAGCCCCCTTCTTAACCGAGTTAGCTATCTTTTCCTCAGTTTGTGCCTTTGCTATTCTGACTACCCTTCCTGCTTCCTTCTGCCTTAACCGGTACAGTTCTATGTCCTGCTCCTTCTGTGTTTCCTTATACTTCCTAAATGCTATCTTTTTCTCCCTAACCTTCACCGCCACCTCTTTTGAGAACCATAGTGGCTTTTTCTTTTTTTTGATTTGTTTATTTGTTTCACACAAAGGCTTGTTGCCTCTGTGATGGCAGTTTTGATATTTGCCCATTGTTGCTCCACCCTCCTTCTAGCTTGTTTGCTAGTGCTTTTCTAAGGCACTCTCCCATCTTGCCAAAGTCAGCCCTCCTGAAGTCCAGAACCCTCACTTTTGTATGGCTTGACTCTGCAGCAGAGTTTATCGTGAACCACACTGTTTGGTGGTCACTTGTTCCCAAATGGCTACCCACTTCTAGATCTGAGATCCTCTCACTGTCCCCATTTGAGAGTACGAGCTCTAAGATTGCTCCCTCATGAGTGGGTTCCAAAACTAGCTGTTTGAAGCATGCCACCTGAAGGGCATCAAGAATGGCCCTGCTTTTGGATGTGGCTGCCGCAAAGGTGCTCCAGTTAACATTTGGCATGTTAAGGTCCCCCATCAACAGTATCTCCCCTTTTTCTGCCATCCTAAGTATGCCTTCTATCATATCCTTGCCCATTCCTTCCCCCTGACATGGGGGTCTACATACAACCCCTGTGCGGATTGTGGTGCCATTTCCAGTCTCTAAGGTGACCCACAGTGCCTCCTCTCCTCCCTGTTTACTCTTTGTTCAGTTGCTTTTATCCCTTCCCTTACATAGAGAGCTACTCTCCCCCCCCTTCTGCCCTCCCTGTCTCTCCTGTAGGTTGTGTCCCCTGGTATGTTAACATCCCAGTCACGGTTCTCTGTGTATCATGTTTCTGTGACTGCTACAATATCCAGGAATCCCTCTTCCATCAAGGCCACCAGTTCAGGGAGCTTGTTGCCAGACTACGGGCGTTGGTATTCATTACCCTCCATTTCTTGATGGCCTTACCGCGTTTTGCCCCATTCCTGTCCTTATTGCATTTGTCATTTTTTCCATTTACCCCTCTCCTCTGTAAACATTTTACATTCTCTGCATGCTTTCTTCCCCTTCTTTTTTTGGTCTACCTTGAGCCATTATTAGTGATATAGGTTTAGTTTACTCACCAAACTTCGTTTTGATGAATTTTGTGGGAACCCTTTCCTTCTTATACTGCTCCCCAGCTGTCCACCAGTGTCTTCAGAGGACACAGCAGACCCACGATGCAGGCCACCACAAGAGCATGCAGGCCGCCTCCGCCACGTGGAAGCTTGTGAGTTTATCCAGCAGGCAGACAGGAAGTCCCTCCATGTCACTTCCTGTGCCTTAGCCCCTCGCAAAAAGCAATTAAAAAACAATTACAAGTTATATATGCCACCTCATGCAGTGGTCTTATGAATCCAGTAGAAGCCTTCCCCTGCTTCTATTTCACAGTTTAGAGTTCAAGTGAGGATGTTCCAAATCCTAGTAAAGTGAAGCGCTGGGAGTATGGCAGACCTCCACATCCCCACAATGCCCCAGAACTAGGAAGCAATCCTCAGCTTGTACCACGTGGCAACGGCCCGAGATTTACCTCCTCTCTCCAGAGGAACGCTATACCCCTTAAAGTTAAGATCAGTATTGAAGTCAGCCCAGTACAGAGTTTTCAGCAATTTAAAAGCTGCTTTCATGGGAGCTTGTATTTATCCCAGCAGACAGGAAGTCCCTCCATGTAACTTCCTATGCCTTGGCCCATCGCAAAGAGAAATTCAAAAACAATTAAAAGTTATATATGCCGGACTTCCAGTGACGTCACCAGCACCATGGCTGCCTAGTCGGGGAGCTCCCCTCTTCACCAGAACAGAATCTGTTCCACTCAGCACTGACAGCTTAAATTTATTTAAATATGCATAGATCACAAAGTGGAAACACAGCTGTGAAAAGATCCCGATCGAAAAACCTGAAATCGAAGTGCGATCAGCCTGGATTAAGTCCTGCAAGCTCGGCTACCAGCGGGAGAGAGTCGCCTGCGAGTATGGCGGGAGGAGATACCGAAACAGAAATGGATACTCTGTCACGATCTAGATTCAAGACCCTACTCTCAGAAATCAAACAATTTCGAATGGAGACGAAGCTTGAGTTCAATAAGCTGCATTCAGATTTAAACAAACTGGAGGCTAGAGTATCCACTACAGAGGACCGTATATTGACTGCTGAGAATGATCTCATACAAATCTCAAGAGCGATTGAATATTTAGTGCAACAACAAGAAATTACATCTGCCAAATGCCTGGACCTAGAAGCCCGCTCGCGTCGAGACAACTTAAGAATTTATGGCCTACCTGAGTCAGCAGAGGTTGGGGACATGAATGAGTTCCTAGAGGATCTGCTGCGCCATGTGCTCGCTCTGCCACAGGCCTTCTTGTTTAAAACTGAAAGAGCACACCGAGCGTTGGTGCCCAAACCCACATCGGCGACTGCCAGGCCCCGATCAATAGTGGCCAAATTCTCGAGTTTCCGAGAAAGAGAGGATCCTCCGAGCAGTATGGAAGCAGGGCCATGTAGAGTATAATGGTGCCTGACTGCTCTTCGATCAGGACTACCCCCCTGTGAAACAACAACAGCGCATGGCCTACGCTATGCTACTTCTGAAGCTGAGAGCACTGAAAGTCAAATTCCAGACATCTTACCCCTCTCGCTTGCGGGTATACTTGGAAACAGGCACCGAAATGTATCACTCCTACGAAGAAGCCCTCCAGGCAATGAAGAACAAAGGACACGAGGTTCCGGAGGCCCCCCGTCACACGGAACAACCCGCCACCCCACAGAATGCCTGGCGTCCAGCTAAGCACCAGAATCCCAACCGAACAGGGAAGAAAGCGGCTATTACCAGTCTCCAAGACATCAAGAGTATGCTGTATAAACTTACCCACTCTGAAACCTCAAGGGAGCCGCTGTCGGAAAGAGTAGATGACACCTGAGAATGGGGACCAGCCGAATGAGATTGTTATCGTCATGCTAATACTCTTTCCTGCATCTTCTTCTCTGTGAGGGAGTACTGGTCTCTGCACTATCTATTTGAGTAAATGGGACTCTTGTCGCCAAGTACTGAGAACGCTAAACTGGGACCTTCTGGTAAATGGTAAAAGCTCTGACAGGGAAGTGAGGGGGGAGGACCTTGGTGCAGCACAAGGTTTCAAGTTAGCCCAGCGCGAACTAGAGACACGCGGTTAAAAACAGTGCTGCAGCCTTTTCGTGCATCAATAACGCACCTTCTATTAGGGAAAATCCCTGCCTATACTGTGATTTCTCCGGAGTTTCCACTCCCTTTGGAGTGAATGGAGGAGGTAGGCTATGCAGCTGAAGCTCTATGCCGGTGTATACATCTGCAGGGAGCATTATAGTAGGTTGGGCGTTTGCTTGGAGGCACAATCTCTTTTGAATAGTATCCTGCATCAAGATATAGTGCTGTGCAAGGATCACTGGGTTTTTGTTCTTCCTATGTTTTCCTGGGATGATACCTCCTACTGTTGTAGGGTTGCTCCTACAAGATCACTTGCAACTGCAGCTGGGGATCGCCCTTGTGTTGTGAACTTTTCTCAGTGTAATGTACAGGTAACACTACCGGTTTTGTGCTTGGTTCAGTGTACTGTTGAGCTGGCGCTGAAATACTTGCACTGAACTGAAGGTTTCAAGCTAGCCCAGCGTGAACTAAAGACTCGCAATTAAAAGCAGCGCTGCTGCCTTTCTGTGCATCAATAACACACCTTACATTGGGGAAAACCAC
Source organism: Neoceratodus forsteri (assembly GCA_016271365.2). Taxonomy (NCBI): domain Eukaryota; kingdom Metazoa; phylum Chordata; order Ceratodontiformes; family Ceratodontidae; genus Neoceratodus; species Neoceratodus forsteri. The sequence goes on from CM057451.1 coordinate 187,145,458, forward strand.
TCCCTGTGTTGTGGTTTCGCCGGTGTTTCCACTCCCTTTGGCGTGGATTGAGAGGGCGGGCTGTGCTGCTGAGGCTCTGTACGATATGTGCATTTGCAGAGATCATGGCAGCGGGGCTGGCGTTTTGTTTAGAGGGATAACCCCTCTTGAATAGTCTCCTGCACCAAGTTATAGTGCAGTGCAAGGCTCACTTTTTTTTTTTTTATCCTTCTTTTGTTTTCCCTGTGATGATACTCTCTACTGACGTAGGGTTATGGCTGAATGATCACATGCAATTGCAGCTGGGGATCACGCTCGAGTTGAAACTCTTTCCCAGCGAAAGGTATAGTTAGCACTATCCGCTCTGGGTTCAATTTGTTGTACTATTAGGCTAGCGTTGAAATACTTGCATTGAATTGAAATGTTATCGAGTATATAGTTTATGCAAATGTAGGTAGGACCTTAAGCCAGCTACTAGATGCCCTCTAGTGGGAGAACAGAATATTCTCGTTCCTTCATCATTTACAGAGAGGCAGACTATTACCCATAGATTACTCTTGGGTTTACAGGGACTTTAGAACTACGGGGTCACAGTATAAAATACTGATGGGTTTGGTGGGGGGATTAGAGCTCCAGAAGTACTGTGGATATGCTACGGTGCCTTTTGATGCTCCTTGACTTATTTGCATCCTGTCCGGTATAATGTTGGTGACAACGAGCCACGTCATCTGGCAAGGACCCGTTAGTCGTAGGGTCCAGGAGGAACAAGCCATCCTTGTGGCCCCTTCACCTCCCTTTCCAGTTCTGATTACTCAAACACTTACGGAACATCATCTTTTGTTCCCATACCTTGGGAGTCGCTTTGTAAGTAGTTTTTTCTCCTGGGTGAGGACTGCTCAGTTAGCACCTCCTCATAGGAGTTTGAAGTTTATGTGCTATGTCCATGTTGGTGTTTGGTTAAATGTTGTTTCAGACAAAAATCTTCGTTGGCAATCTACATATGAACATCAAAGGGGACAGCACAGATTATTACAATTTCTTGGGGGTTCCTGGAATGACACTGGGGAAGGAAGGGGGAGAGGGTACTGGAGAAATCTAGGGAAAATGCTGAGAGTGGGAAAGTACAGACCCTTGTACTTGAGGGAACTTAGTTTTCTGCTTCTAAATGGGGGATAATACTATTATTAAAATAGTTTCCCACAATGTCAATGGGTTAAACAATCCAGTAAAACAACATAAGGTTATGTCCATCATAAAAAGGCAGCGCCCCTCTTTTGTCTTACTACAAGAAACCCACCTTAGTAAATCCAAACACCAGAAGCTGGGGAAATTTGGTTATGATCAGGTGGTAGCAGCCTCATATGGGAAGTGAAAAAGAAGAGGCTCTGCTATACTGGTCTCCAGAGGAACCCAGTTTCAAAAGACAACCAGTTACATAGATCCAGAGGGCCGCCTGGCTATACTTTCAGGTAATTTGGAAGGCGCTCCTATCACACTGGCCTCTTTGTATGCTCCTCCGGGTTCTACAAAGGAAGTCCTCCGTTCTTTATTACATTAAATTACTGAACATCAAAAGGGATTGCTAATAGTAGGAGGGAACTTAAATCAGGTTTGGGAGCAAAATGACACCTCTAAAACTAAGTCATTTTGGCAGAACCCGGCTAGTAAATTAATTAGAGACCACTTAAAGGGGGCTTTCTGGGTAGACGCCTGGAGAAGGCAAAATAAGAATAAAAAAGAATATACACATTATTCATTCCCCCATGGTTCTTATGCCAGGATTGATTACATGCTGATTTCTGGAGAACACCAAGACCAGGTGTTGGAATGTAGGCATGTTCCGTCCGTTCTCTCCGATCATACACAACTGTTGTTGAGGCTGAATTGGAATGTCAAGAAGAGACAGTGCCTCTAAAAATTCAACAATTATTTCTTGAATTTAAAGGAATTTACGGATATGGCTACTGCAAGATTAGCACAAATTCAACAGGACAATGAGTCCCCTGAGGTTTCTGGCACTGTACTATGGGATACTGTCAAAACAGTATTTAGGGGAGATTGTATCAGATATGCTGCTCATTTTAAATAACAACAAAACCAGCAGTTAAAAGAGCTCCAAAAACAAATGCATGCCCTACAGGGACAACATGCTAGGGGGGACAGTTCTGTATTGCCTGATATACAAGTTATTAAACAACAGATTCAAAATCTAATTGACGTAAAGACAGAGCAGGCACCACAACACCTACGTCAGAGGTACCATGAGACCGGCCCTCGGGCTTCCCGCCTTTTGGCCCACCGTCTGAGACAACAAACTGCTCAGACTACAGTCACTCAGATCCGAGACCCCAAGACTGGTCACCTATTAAAATCCCCAGAAAAAATCTTGACTGGCTTTAGGGACTTCTATCTAAATCTATATGCATCAGAACACTCACCAGATAGAGAACAAATAGAATCATATTTAGCTAAAGCTAAGATTACCGAAGCTGACCCAGGAAATTAGAGACTCCCCTGATATTCCTATAACTCCTCTAGAATTGGCATCTGCGATTAAAAGATTGAAAACAAAAAAATCTCCTGGCCCTGATGGGTACACCCCAGAATTCTTTAAGTTTTTTATAAAGGAGATTAAAAGTCCTTTATTGAAGGCATATAGGGTGGTACAATTAGGGGAAGCGTTTCCAGATACTTGGAATTACGCAGTTATTTCAAGTATCCCCAAACCAGGGAAGGATATCACACAGTGCAGTTCCTTCCACCCTATATCCGTTCTGAACATTGACTATAAATTATATGCTTCAGTCCTGGCAAAGCGCCTGGAGGTGGTTTTGTCCAGGCTAATTAATTATGATCAAACAGGCTTTATCCTGGGTAGGCAAACCCAGGATAACATTAAAAGATCACTACATATGTTATACCATGCCGCCCGGTCGGGGGCGCCTTGCATGCTACTGAGCTTGGATGCTGAGAAGGCCTTCGACCGGGTGGCATGGAAATTCCTGGGCCTAGCTTTGCATGGGTTTGGATTCTCAGAATCCTTTATTAAAATTATAAATAATATTTACACTAGCCCTAAAACTTATGTAAAGATCAATGGCACAGCCCCCCCCCCCGATAGCCCTGTACCGTGGCACCAGGCAGGGATGCCTCCTTCCCCCCTTCTTTTCACCCTATACCTTGAACCTTTAGCTCAGGCGTTGGGACAAGATGAGACAATACAGGGGTGGGATTTAGTTGGGGAAACACATAAGTTACCCTTATATGCGGATGATCTGCTAGTTTATCTTCAAAATCCTGAGCAGTCATTGGAACACCTATGGGCACGCTTGACAGAATGTAGTCTTCTAGCTGGATTTAAAGTGAACACGGCTAAGACTGAGGTCTTAAAAGTACAATATGAACCCTCAGAACGGATCCGAAAGAGGTTCCCATTTAGGTGGAATCTAACCCATATTAAATATCTCGGGGTTCAGATGGGTTTTCAGGCAGACCAATTGTTCTCTCTTAACTTTACTCCAATCCTAAAAAATATTAAGTCGGAATTAGATCAGTGGGCCCCCATCCCCATCCCTTTGGTGCAGACAGTGAAGGCGATAAAAATGGTAATCCTCCCTAAGTTTTTATACCTGGTCCAAACAATCCCTATTCTTATTCTGGACTCATACTTTAGTTCGCTTAATAGAGGGATCTCCTGCTTTATATGGGGGTCACAAAGACCTAGGGTCCGTCTCTCGGCTCTCGAAATTCCGAAGAGGGAGGGAGGCTTATCATTACCAAACTTTAAACTGTATCATCGGGCAGCACAGTTACGGACAGTCATGTATTGGCTGGATCAGGCTTACCTGTCCAAGTGGAAAACCCTGGAGTTACGGGAAGGGGCCCTTATAAATCTGAATGGCACACTCCTTGGGCAGAGGGAGAGATTAAATGCATATCAAGAAGACAATCCGTATACAACCCCCACCTTGAACATATGGCATGGAACCTTGTGGAACAGGAATGCTAAGGGGTGGAGGGGTCTCTTACTTTCTATCCCATGCTTGGATTCCTTCTTCCCTGCCAAATGGGATGCGGGATTCAAGAGGTGGGAGGAGAGGGGTCTACATCTGATTTGGCATTTTCTACAGGGAAGTGAGATTCTGTCTTTTGAATCACTAGTTAATAAGCATGGAATATCTTGGCAAGACAGATTTAGATACTTTCAAATTAGAAATTATATTAGAAATCTTCCAGCACACTTGAACATTGAGAACTCACCCCCTCCACAGATTGCAAACATACTTAAGAAGGCAATAGAAGGTGTCCCTGTTAGATCACATATTATTTCTAACTTATATCAAGCTCTACTCACCTGGAAAGGGGATACTTTTTCTATAAAAAAAAGGCATGGGAACGTGATCTGGGGATTCACATTTCGGAGCAATTTTGGGCATGGACCCAAACAAGGATCCACTGGGACCTATCAGCAGTCAGCCGGCAGGAGTTTTCTTGGAAGATCTTTGTTAGATATTTCCGGACCCCAGCAATTCAGATGAAATACCAGAGTAATGGTTTCTCTACCAGTTGGAAAAACTGTGGGCACTCTCCAGCAGCACTGGCACATATAATGTGGGATTGCCCTGTACTGATCCCCTTTTTTCAAGATCTGCACCAGGCCTTGCAGGCAATAGTGAATCCTAACCTGAATATATCTTTCTCCTGTTACTTTTTCTTGTAATTACCAAAGGAATACTGGGACCCCCGTACAATTAAGCTCTTGAAAATATCATTCCTAGCGGCCCAGAAGGCAATAACAAATCACTGGTTATCTCAAAAAGCTATCACCTTAAATATGTGGCAAGAGCTCATGATCAATATATACAGAATGGAAGCATTAATGGCTACCATTAATAAAAGGGTTCCTCAGTTTGACATCTTGTGGAGGCGCTGGGTTATATACATGGCTGGGGTAAGACCTGATTTCATTCCATGATGAGATTTGTGCAAAAGGTATTATGACTGGTTCTCAAAACTAAAATACATAATTTATTATAGAAACCAGCAAAGTATATAAAATGTCTATGATGTCTTCCTGTTGATAAGTTGATAAATAATACATTTTCCCTCCTCTTCTCCTTTGCATAAGCTGTTAAACATTGGAAATTGCCCTAACTGTAACTTAAGGAAAATTGGCACAAGGGAACTATTGGATGTCTTGTTGCTACCCCCTTTGTATATTGTATGCCACATGGTCTGATTATGAAATAAGTTAAATGAAATGCTTACGAAAACATCATATTTGTTAATTGTATGTCTGTAACATGTCTATTCCGTATTACTAAACTAAAACCATAAATAAAGTTAAAAAAAAAAAAAGTTATATATGCCACCTCATGCAGTGGTCTTATGAATCCAGTAGAAGCCTTCCCCTGCTTCTATTTCACAGATGTAGAGCTCAAGTAAGGATGTTCCAAATCCTAGTAAAGTGAAGTGCTGGGAGTAGGGTAGACCTCCACAGCCCCACAATGTCCCAGAACTAGGAAGCAATCCTCAGCTTGAATCCTGTGGCAACGGCCCGAGATTTACCTCCTCTCTCCAGAGGAACACTATACCCCTTAAAGTTAAGAACAGTACTGAAGTCAGCCCAGCAAAGAGTTTGCAGCAGATATTCCAGAACCTGATTAGCTGAAGAGGTGAATGGATCTAGGTGGTGAGAAGCGGGCCATAGAGTAAACCGCTTCCACTACATAGAGTAAATGGATCTGGTGGAAGGCTTTCTGGCAGCCATCAGAACATCAGCCACTTTTTGGGAAACGCCAGACCTTGCAACAACTATGTTTTGAGGAGCAATGCATGCAGATGGAGAGATCTGAGGTCTGGATGAACCAGGGTTCCCTGTTCCTGTGACAGTAGACCCTTGCACAGGGGCAAAGGCTCTGGCTAGTAGCCCATACAGAACTGCATGCATTTCCAGAACATTTATGTGCAAGATGCCCTACACTGGGGTCCATGCACCCTGTGTCTGATGGGAGCACAAAAGTGTGCACCCCAGTCCATCCCCGAAGCATCTGGTCTGAGAATCTGGAGAGGGAAAGGGATCAAGAAGGGAACCCCCTTTAACAGGTTACTGGGTTCCATCCACTACTTGAGCACTTTGCGCACAGGAGACATGACTAGAACCCTTTGTTCTAGGTCTGTGAGTTGATCCCATTGGACTTTCAGGGTCCACTGGGGTATCATGTGCAGCATGGCCAAAGGTACTGTGACAATGGCCCCTGCTATGAGGTCCAGGAGCCATAGGAATGTCCTGGCTGAGACATACCAGCTGTCGCGTACTAGTTGTGCTTGGGCAACTGGGCACTGGACCCTGTTTAGGGCAGCAAGGCTGAGCTCCAAGCGGTGTCCAAGACTGCTCCTATATATTGCAGTCACTGACTATGGGTGAACACTGATTTGGGTATGTTGCCAGTGACCCCCACAGCATCGAACAGCTGCCTGGTTCAAGCTAATGTGTGCAGGAGCCGCTCTCTGGAGTGGGCTTTCAAGAGTCAGTCATCCAGGTAGGGGAAAACATAGAGGCCTTCCCTGTGAAGGGCTGCTGCAAATACTGCCAAGCATTTGGTAAAGACCTGTGGCACAGAAACCAAGGCAAAGGGTAATACTCTGAATTAGTAATGTTCCCCTGGGAACAGGGACCTCAAATATTTTCTGTGAGGCTTCCGAATTTTGATACAAAGGTAGGCATCCTTCATGTCTAGCAAACAGACCCAATCCCCTACCTGCAGCAGCAGAAGCAGGCCTTAGAGGGTGACCATTCTGAACTTTTTGTACTTTCTGAAGAAGTTCTGCTCTCTGAGAGCCACTCTGAGACTTGGAAGTACTGAGAGTAAAACCCCACATGCCTTTGTTCAAAGGGCACAGGCTCAATGGCTTTCTTTTGAAGTAAAATCTGAATTTCCTCCAGAAACAGAGAAAGGTGCTCTGAAAGATAGTAAGTTACCACTGACGGATGATCTGGAATTGTGTCCAAAAGTTCCAGAGAATGGCCATGTTCTATGATTTCTAGAACCCAGGCATCTGTCGTCATCTCTTTCCACTGGTTTAAGTGGAGGGGGAGGCGACCCCTTACAACCACTCTTGGAGGTAATGGTGGTTGTGGGGTGTACAAGGAGTCAGGTGGAGCTGGTTGTGGTGGCTCCCCCCACGCCACCACCTCTAAGGGCTTTTGAATGGGCACTTGGGGTGGTGCCAGGGGTGGACAAAGCTCCTGCTCCCTTGCTTCAATCATGCTGTCTGGTCACTGGGCGGTGCCTGGCACCAGATGGATGAAAATGAACCCTGTGCCTACACCTTGACTGGGTATGGTAGAGGGAATGCACAAACTTCAGGGTTTTCCTGAGGCCTGAAGGGTAGAGAGAATGTTTTGGACATCAGAACCAAACAGCTTATGTCCTCTGAAAGGGGAACTAGGAATAGACTGTTGCACATCATTCACACACCCTGCCAACCTGACCCATGAGTACCTCCTGACACACACACACCAGAGGCAGCAGCAACCCTGGCAGAAGCATCTGAGACATCTTAAGCCATGCAAAGCAGATGCTTGCCCACATCGGCCCCAGCAGTAACAGCCTTAAAAAGCCCTTGTTTGGGGGTGCCCTCTGATAAGGCTTGGGCAGCAGCCCTGGCCTTTCTCGAGAGGGTGTTCTGGTACTTTATCATGTGGGCCTGGTAGTTAGTAATATAAAGGCCCAATGAAGAGGAAGCAAAGGTCCTTTTGCCTAAAACGTCCAACCTCCTGGACTCTATCAGGAAGGAGGGAACTCAAGTGCTTAGGTGCCCTTGACCTATCATGGGCAGCATTAATGAGTCTGACCACAGAGTCTGGCTCAAGTTGGGTGGCAAAACATGGTTTCCCAGAAGGGGGGCATGTACATTTTATCTGCCTTCCTTAGTGTGGCTGGAATAACATTTGGACTACACCAGGCAGCAAAGCTGGCATCCTCTAAAGCAGGGAGGACAGGTGGCAACACAACAGGAGGCATGTCAGGCAGCTCCAGAAAATCTATTAAGTTTCTCTTGGTAGTGTCCTGCTCTTCTAGGCCAAAGCCCATGACAGCCTGTAACTGCTGCATCATGGTGAGACAAGCAGGATCCTCTCACGGAGACCATGGAGTGTGAACCACTGAGTCCTCATTGCAAGTGGACACTGTAGAGCTGGTGCCCCTATCATAGTGGCTCTTGGTGTAATCCTCAGCCTCTTCCCCATCATCTTGCAATAAGTCAGGCTTGTACTCGTAATCATCGTCGAGTGGGTTGAAGGGCAGTAGAGAACATGGCAGCGATGTCGATGGCACCCTAGGAGGCGACTGGGGCATGGGTCTACCTTGCATCGTCGAGGGGGAACTGGTAGTAAGCCCTGTTGACAGATCCCCTGGGACAGCGGGAGTAGATAACAGACATCAGATCATGTCAGTGAAAGATGACAGTATTGCCTGAATGTCGGCGCCTGTGTGGTCTACGGCTGTGACTGGAGGAGTCAACGGGGGAGGCCGAGTCCCAGATGTTGACATCGACGTACCATGTCTGGTAATGCTAGCGTCGGCCTTGGCACTGTGTTGACGGTCGGGGGAGGGGGCGACATAAGCAGACAATAGCGCAGAGGAGTCTGTACATGATGTGCAGAAGGGCAGCTTGGAATGCACCAGGGAAGTTTTCTGCATCTCCTTGTCCTACTGCTTATGTCTGCGACTCTCTAACGGACAAAATTATTGGCACCTTTTAGAAGTAGTTAGAAATAATTAGATTTCAAGCAGGTGATTCTCCTTCACTTTGGAACTGAACTCACCTGTGGTGAGTTACAGGTGCCTGCAATATAAAAATCACTCATTCAACCAGTATGAATAGAGAAAGGGACTCGTTCTCCTGTTTTGTGTCACTGTGTGTACTGCAATGAGCATGGAGAAAAGAAAGACAGCCAGAGAATTGTCTGAGGAGGTCAGACAGAAGATTGTAGCCAAGCATGGACAATCTCAAGGCTACAAATCAATCTCCAGAGACGTTGATGTTCCTGTTTTCACCGTGCGTAATGTTATCAGGATGTTTAAGGCCCATGGCACTGTAGCAAACCTCCTGGGCGTGCCGCAAGAGAAAACTTGATCAGATTGCAGCGCAGGATTGTTCAAATGGTGGAGAAAGCACCTCGATCAACTGCCAAACAGATTCAAGCTGACCTTCAGACACAAGGTACGACAGTTTCAACTCGCACCATCCGTCGCCAACTCAATGAAAGGGGGTTATATAGTAGGAGGCCCAGGAGGACCCCACTGCTGAGAGAGAGACATAAGAAAGCCTGACTGGGGTTTGCCAAAACACACCTGAACAAGCCAAAATCCTTCTGGGAGAATGTCCTGTGGACAGATGAGACAAAATTACAGCTTTTTGGTAAAGCACATCATCTCTATGTACACAGAAACCAAAATGAAGCCTTCAAAGAAAAGAACACCTTCCCTACAGTCAAACATGGAGGCGGTTCAGTGATGTTTTGGGGTTGCTGTGCTGCCTCTGGCACTGGGTGCCTTGAACGTGTGCACAGCATCATGAAATCTGGAGCTAACCAGGCCATTTTGGAGCGCAATGTTGAACCCAGTGTCAGAAAGCTGGGTCTCCGTCAAAGGTCATGGGTCTTCCAGCAGGACAATGACCCTAAACACACTTCAAAAAGCACCCAGGAATGGTTCAAGACAAGACGCTGGACTGTTCTGAAGTCGCCAGCAATGAGTCCAGATCTAAATCCCATTGAAAACCTGTGGAGATCTGAAAACAGCAGTTGGGAGAAGGCACCCTTCAAATCTGGGAGAACTGGAGCAGTTTGCACAAGAAGAGTGGGCCAGACTGCCAGTAGAGAGGTGCAGGAAGCTCATCCATGGCTATAGGAAGCAGTTGATTGCAGTTATTTTGACCAAAGGCTGTGCTACAAAATATTAAGTCTAGGGTGTCAATAATTTTGTCAATGTCATTTCTTTTCATTTTCTGATTTAAAAGGATATATTAAATTATGAACAAAAACAAAGGTTCTGTAAGAAACCAGAGAAATAAAGAATTGTGGAGACCAAATACTGTACTGTTGTTAATTTCAACTTATGTTTACAGGAAATTGTGAAATATTTGAGAAAGTGCAAGGGCGCCAATATTTTTGGCTACGACTGTGTGTGGATACCAAAATATTTTTTAATTTCAACAATTTTCTGGAAGGAATGGTGCATTATTAGAAAAAACTGCAAGGGCGCCAATATTTTTGGCCACGACTGTATCTATTCATACTCATCTGTATTGCTCCTTTATGCCTATCCCATGCCTGTTTGAAGCCCTGCACTGTATTCATATCCACCACTTCCTGAGGTAGGACGTTCCATGCATCCACCACCCTTTCTGTGAAAAAGAACTTCCTCACATTACCCCTTAATCTGCCTCGCTCTAACCTCTAATCTCATGCTGTGTCCTCTTGCCCTGCTATTTTTCTTATATTGAAACATGTTAGACTCTTTCACCTTGTTAATGCCCTTAAGGTATTAGAATGTTTCGATCATATCACCTCTCTCCCTCCTTTGCTCTAGGGTATACATATTGAGCTCTGTTAATCTGTCCTCATATGTTTTCTGATGCAGTCCCTGCACCATTTTGGTTGCCCTTCTCGGGACTGCCTCAATTTGGTTAATGTCCTTGTGAAGTTGTGGCCTCCAGTACTGCACGCAGTACTCCAGATGGGGCCTAACCACTGTCTTGTAAAGAGGATTATTACCTCCCTCTTTCGACTTGTGATACCCCTACTAATACACCCTAACATCCCCCTAGCCTTACCTAATGTTTTAGTGGTCTGCCTGGATGATTTCAGGTCATCGGTGATGATGATGCCCAAGTTTCTTTCTTCCCTTGTGACTGCCAGCAGCTCCCCTCCCAGCCTATAGGTGGCTTCATGGTTTCTCTTCCCTATGTGCATGATCTTGCACTTCTTTGCATTAAACTCCAGTTGCCACTCTTCTGACCATTTTGCTAGTTTATCCAGATCTCTGCTCATTCTGCCCACCCCATCTGGATTATCTACTCTGTTGCAGATCTTGGTGTTATCTGCAAACAGATGAACCTTACCCTCCAGTCCATCTACAATGTCACTGATGAAAATATTAAGAGGACTGGCCCCAGGACTGATCCCTGAGGCACCCCACTTGTGACCTGTATCTCTTCTGACTGTATACCGTTTACCACCACTCTTTGTTTTCTGCCCATCAACCAGTTTGCCACCCAGTTGATCAACTTCTGACCCACCCCAAGCCTACCCAGCTTATTAATCAATCTTCTATGTGGAACAATATCAAAAGCTTTGCTGAAGTCAAGGTAGGCGACATCAACTGCTCCCCCTTGGCCCACCACTCTGGCTACCCAGTCAAAGAAATCTATCAGATTAGTTTGACAGGACCTTCCTTTTGTAAACCCATGCTGTCTTGGATCCTGTGCTCCTATGGATTCCAGGTGTTGCACTATCCTTTCCTTAAGGAGTGCCTCCATAATCTTGTCCACTACTGAGGTAAGACTGACTGGTCTATAGTTCCCTGCCTCCTCCCTGCTACCACTCTTGTGGAGCGGGATCACATAAGCTCTTCTCCAGTCTTCTGGGACCTCTCCTGTGCTCAGAGACTCACTAAACAGTTCTGATAATGGCTCTGCTAGTTCCACCCTTAGCTCTTTTAGTACCCTGGGATGTATGCCATCAGGTCGCATTGCCTTGTCCACCCTGAACATATCGAGCTCTTGCAGGACCCTTTCTTTTGTGAAGGGACTAGTGCTCACCTCCCTCCCCGTGTCCATGGTGCTGAGCTGTGGGCCCTGCCCTACCTTCTCTTCCGTAAATACTGAGCAGAAGTATCTATTTAGAATAGATGCTTTTACATGGTCCTCCTCCTCACATGCCCCCTTATCTCCTTTCATCTTAGCAATACCCCCTCTGGACTTTATCCTTTCACTAATGTATCTATAGAAAGTCTTGTCACCTTCTTTTACTGTCTGTGCTAGTGTTTCTTTGGTTTGGGCATTTGCCTGCCTTACTGCCTTCCCTGCTTCCCTTAGGGAAGTTTGGTATGCCTCCCAATCTTCATCCCGCTGTGTTCCTTTATATTTCCTGAAGGCCAGCCTTTTGGCTCTGACCTTTTTTGCTACTGTTTTTGAGAACCAAAGTGGTTTCCTTCTTCTTTTGCACTTCCTTTTCTCTCTAACACAATGGGATGTTGTTTCAAGTATTGTATCCTTAATGCTTGCCCACTTTGCCTGTACCCCCTCACCTGTATTTCTTTTTGCCAGGGCTAGCTTAACTCTGTTGGCCATCTTATCAAAGTCAGCTCCTCTGAAGTCCCATATTTTGCCTTGGAATGGGATGATTTAGTTCTAGTGGCCAAATTGAACCATACCATGTGATGGTCACTGGCCCCCAGGTGACCTTCTACCTGGCGATCTGTGATCCTTTCCCTGTTAGTCAGTACTAGATCTAGGATAACCCTGTCTCTTGTGGGTTGTTGTACCAGTTGTTTAAGGCCTTCCCCCTGCAGGGAATCCACGTGTCTAGTTCTGGCAGATGTTCCTGCTGGTATTGACCAATCTGTATCTGGCATGTTGAAGTCTCCTATTGTCAGAACCTACCCTTTAGCTGTTATGTTTTGTATATCTTCTACCAATAATGTGTCTATGTCCTCCCCCTGGTCTGGGGACCTGTAGACAACCCCAGTTCTTATGGCTGTCCCATTTCCTGTTTCCAGGGTGACCCACAGTTCTTCTGGCTAATTATGTGTATTCTGAATTTCTGTAGCTTTGATATTTTCATTGACATACAGGGCATTCGGGTTTATGTGATAACGGCAAACACCTAAAGGTGATTTACCGTGTACAGTCAGAGGCCAAAACATTTCGCATCTCCTGACAACCCTGGCGCCTCAGGACAATGGTGCCAGGACATTATTTTACTGCTTTGGGGTTGCACCCCACCCTCCCGCACCCCCTACTTAAGGATTCTCAACTCGGGGTTCGGCTGGGCGCAATAAGATCACACCAGTACCCGGATCCGAACCCGGTACCTCTCCCACTACATCCACTCGCCAACCCCTGACGCAGCCACCACAGCGCCACCCCCTACAGCCTCTCCACCCCCTCCCAGCCCACGCTTGCACGCACAGCGACATCCTGTCGCCAATTCGCCCACAGCCTCATCCGGTCGCCCTACCCTCCCCATCGCCGTGAGAGATTGCGCCGGGAAGGAGTCGCCATAATGGAAGGCGTCCTTCCTCATGCGCCCACCTCACAGGTTACCAAGCCACTCCACCCCCCCTTTTTGCACCTTGGCCTCTTTTGAACAGTACATAGCCAGGTACTGAAGTCTCCCAAGTGTGGTTACTGGTAAACCACGTCTCGCTAATTGCTACTATGTCCAGTTTAGCCTCTGTCATTATTGCCTGCAGGTCTGGGAGCTTGTTTCCCAGACTGCGAGCATTTGTGTACATGATTTTCCATTGGCCAGATTTCGGTGTGTCAGTTGTTGGGTGAGGTCTGGCGCTTCCCTTGTGCGTCGTATGAGGAGCTGGACCTTTTTCCTTACCTGGTGATGCAAATGAACTGCAAACATGCTGAACTCCTGTTTGACCACTAGCTGAGGGGGGAGGGGTGTTCTTCCCATTTGACGTATGGGGTGCTGCACTGCTCTCCCCATTTGCTAGTTTAAATATTCTGCAAAGACATCAAACTTCTGCCCCAATGCACTGACTCCCTCCTTAGTCTGATGCAGTTCATCAAATTTCAAGAACTTTCGCTCCCAAAACTGTTGCCAGTTCCCTACAAATTTGTGTCCTTTTTCCTAGCACCAGCCCTTGAGCCACATGTTTAGCTCCCCTATCTCTCCTTCTCTGACCTTCCGTCCATCTGCCCCCCTCTCCCAGACTGGCAGGATCTTAGAGAAGGAGATGCTGGACGAAATGGATGATAGTTTGTCACCCAGCCTGGTCAGGTGTTCCTTGGTCTCCACAACTGACCGGCTGGCGAGATCATTAGTCCCATGTGTACCAGAATGTCAATGTTTTCTCCTGCTTCCTGAACAATTTTAGCAATGCGGTCAGTGTCTCTCCATGCTGATGTACCTGGGAGTCATCTGACCATTACCTCTGGCTGGAAATAGGTATCAACTCCCTGAATCATGGAGTCTCCTATGATCAGAAGTTTTTTTGATTTCCTTTTTGATTTTTTTGTTTTGGTTCCTGTTTTGGGCGAGTTTTGTTGTACTAGCTCCTGTGCTGCGGTGTCCTGCTCTGCAGTGTCCTCTGCCCCTTTGATTTTGGAGATAGAGGCAGATACCTGTTTGTAGTTTTTATATGGTTTGTGGCGGTAATATGTTGGAGAGCACCGAGTGATGGGGCTCCCCATTTGCCCCTCCTAACCACCTGCCACCCTCCTAGACCAACTATCCTCCGCGGTCGAGGTGCTTCTGTTGGATGTTAGGGAAATGGCGGGTGGTTCTTATAATATATTTCCTCTTGAATATAAAATTTGAGGTGCGCAATCTCTGACCATGCTGCCTGGAGCTGAGCCCTAAGACCTCCAATGAACCATCATGTAGGACAGTGTCCTAAATCCTATAAAACTGCCCTTCTGAAAAGTGTTCCACAGTACCTGCAGTTAATGATATCCATTCCAGATAAGCTGCTGGGTTTATAACCTGGTCAGAGTAATTAGAAGGAAAAAATTAAAGCAAAAGTTTGATTTTGTGTTTTGTTTGTTTTTAGTGTAACTTGTTATAACAAGTTAAGTTACTAGTGCCCCTGTAAATGAGGCCACCGTGTGGATACCCCACTGATCCACCCCTTCCTGCTTTGCCACAGGAAATGTCACAACTGTGCTACCCTATAAAAGGAGTGTAGTGTGGGGTGGTTGGGTGGTTGGGCCCTCCCCCTGCCAAAAAAGAAGAACCACGGACGAAAGAAACAAGGAGGTAAGAGCAGAAACAATCAGTCAGCAACAAATGCAGTAACCCTGAAAGCTTATCCTGATGATAGATAAAACTGTAAAACCTGTAAAGCACCACCTGTAATAATTTCACACAAGATATGCCCTGTAAGAAACCCTTTGCTACAGAGAAAAATAAAGTAGTAAAAGAAGATATACCTTGCAAAAAACAATTTGAATCGGAAGATTACAGCAGTAATCTGTTAGTACACACCTGTAAGCACATCTTGTAATAAAGCAGCAGAAGGTATACCCAGCAACAACAATTTGAATCAGAGAAAAATAAAGCAATAAAATGTTAGCAACAAACAGTAACAATCCTTGTGAGTACAAAATAAAAATAACAACACACAGTAAATCTGCCTAGCCAAAAGAAGTCTTATCCTTTCCCTTGCTCTGTTAAGGTTCTTTGCATTGTCCTTTCAAGCAACCTAGAAGGAAAGAGTTCAGGTGAAGCTAGGTGCCTTGGCCAGCAAACCTAGTCTTTCTATACTGGTTAGAGTAGACAGGCGTGAAGAAAACAAAGAGGTACCAAATCTGCAGACTGCAGAAGAGGCACAGGAAAATAAAGAAAATTCCAAAGGAGATACAAGGAGGAAGCACCAGGGAACATGAGGACAGGGGAGAGTGCAAAGCAAGAAAAAAAAGCCGGGGGGGGTGACTGAGGAGGAGGGAGACACAATAGCAAAGAAGGAGATGGCAGAAACTGGGGGTGCCTCCTGATTTCGTTTCGCTCCGTGACAACTGGCTTAGGGAGCAAATTGTCGGGGGATGAGATGTCATGGGAGCCAGTTATCATTGGAGCGAGTTGTCGGGAGCTAGCTGTCGCAGAGCAAAATGTTGGGAGCAAACTGTCATGTGCCCGACTGTTCTCCCCTGCGACATGAATCGTCAGAAGATCAGTGCCCAGGCTGCACACGAGGGTCTAGGTCCAGTGTGCCTCCCAACACAAGGGAAGGGAGTGTGTGCCGCCGTGTTCAGGTAAAACATGGCCATGGTGTTGCCCATCTGGACTTGAATGATCTGATCCCTGACTAGCAGAGCAAATTCCATTACAGCCAAGCACACTGCACACAGTTCCAGCAAGTTTACGTATGGTGACAGGACTCCCTAGGCAACCAGAACCTGAAGGCTGTGTGGTCTCCCAGGTGTGCTCCCAACCATAACAGAGACGCTTTCATCGTCAGCGTGACAGTCAACCCTGGGAGGACAAACAAAATTCTACCTCCAGATGTTCAGGACCAGCTACCACTGGATGGCATCCTACATTGCCTAGCTCACTGTGACTGGCTGGTCCAAGTGGCCTAGGCGCAGGGACCACAGACTACCCAGCTCCCACTGAAGACGGCGCATCTGCCAGCATGCCCCATGTACAATGCTGGTGCAGGATGCCACGCACCCCAACAGCCGCAGGAAACCCTGGACAGGGCGCAAGAGCCTAAACTGACATAATCAGGCAAAGGCGGTGAGATCCTGTGCCCAGTCCACCGGGAGTCTAGTTCTGTCCCAATGAACTTGATCACCTGCTTCAGTACCAGTTCGGACTTGTCCAGGTTGACCAACAGGCCCAAGTCTGGGCAGGCCTGGAGAGCCTGGTCTGTGGCTCTCTCTACAGCCTCTCTGGATGGACCGTCCACCAGTCAGTCATCCAGGTAGATGACCCCTAGGCACCACAGATTGGCGGTCACCACTGCCATGTATTGGAGAGGACCCCTGGAGCAGATGACAGGCCAAAGGGCATGACCTGGAACTGGTACAGGACTCCTTCCACTAGAAAACTAAGGTACTCGGGGTGGGACCGGTGGACAGGAATGTGGAAGAATGCATCCTAAAGGTCCAGGGAGAAAAAACACATTGTTCTTCTCTACAGATAATATAATCTGGCTCAGAATGTAATGGTTGAGATTGTGTAGCTCCAGTATGGGGTGCCAGACCCCCCATCCATTTCGGGATCAGGAAGTATCTGGACAAGTAACCATGACTGCCCTGGGTGTCCAAGACATTTCCTCCAAGGGTGGACAGCGTGTTCATAGACACCCGGACTCTCGAGGTGTGTGGAGACAGTTGGGATAGCCTTGAAGTCTAGCAATAGTCTTCTGCGCATTACATCCAACGCCCACTTGTCTGCTGTGACAGCAGACCAACGTGGGAAGAACTGATGTAGCTAGCCTCCAAGAGGGACAGCAGTCGGGGACAGGACAGGTGGAAGGATACTTGAAGACCTTTGGAGGAAGATCCTTTGCCTTTATGGCACCAACCCTGTGGAACTCTCTTCCTCGTCAGATACATGAAAGCCTGACTGTGGAGGGATTTAAAAATTCCCTTAAAACAAATTTTTTTTGAGAATGCTTTTGAGGGGATATAAACGGTTTTACAGTATATGTTTTATATTAAAAAAGTATGCTTTTAGACTTTAATTGTGTTATACTGTACAGACGCTTTGAACACTGGAAAAGTGCCTTTTATAAATAAAATTTTGATTGATTGAGGGTTGACGTCCTTCAACCCGTAACTGGACAGCTTCTGGGGGGCCACCGGTGTACCACTACACATGACCCCCCTCCTTGTAGTACCTTGGGCCCCGGACTTCTGCTTTGGGTGCTGCCAGGCCTGAAACTGTCCCTGCTGGGGCTGCTGCTGTGGAGGCTGTGACTGAATGGACCAGTACTAGAAAGCCTATTTCTTAGGCTTCTTTTTCTGGTCCTTCTGGGACAAAGTCACAGAATCAAGGGTGGCGAAGGACTTCTCAGTCTGAGTGAGATGCCTTTCCACCCCAGTGCCAAAGAAGTGCACAGGAAAGGGACATCGGCCAACTTCTGCTGAGTTTTCACCATAATGGTGGATGAACGCAGCCAAGACTTCCGATGCACTGCAGAGGCATAAGAGTCGCCCATGTCCAAGGCTGACTGGAGCTGATATTTAGCCAGTAATGGACCGTGGTCACTAATGAGCTCCACCACCATACGCTGTTCTGGATGGAGGTGGGGGAGGACTGCATCAAAGATTCCCATCACGAAATGACCATAATTAGTAATGACAGTATAGTTAGCATGACGGGGCTCAAGAGTAGCCGTAGCTTACACCTTTTCTGCAGCATGGTCAGTCTTACAGGACTCCTTGACCAGAGGCTTGTTCACATTCCCCGATGTCCAGACTCAAAGAACATCGATCTGTGACCAGACCTTCAGCCAAAGGGAGGTCCAAAAAAACTGAAAGGGAGCCAGTAAGGCCAGCGTACTTGGGAGATCATTCAGGCTGAGGGTGCCAAGCAGGATGCTGGCTGCTGCCAGAGCTCCAGGGCCGGTCCCAAGATGGACTCAGCCACCACAAGGCAACCCCCAGTGACTCATCTCCATCCAAAACATCCATGAGACAGTACTTAGCCCTCTTCTGGACTGGCTCTAACAGAATCAATGTGGACTCTGCGATACGTCAGAGACGCCCACTTAAAGATACCCGCTCATGGTCGATGGAAGGCTCCTCGACCAAGCCCCAGTTGAAGAGCTGAGTCCATCAGGAGGCCATAGACTCCTTACCCGAGTCATCCAATGACTTCGCGAAAACAGCCCTCAGCCGCTGTTCGCCATGGACCTCCCAGGAATCCTTACCCAGGGTAATCTGAACCGTCAACCAGACTGGCAAGCTGGGAGCAGAATGGCCAGCTTCCTTGGTCAAAGCACTGACTACCAACTGTTGGAGTGGCAGCTCCACCCTAACTGGCACAAAAGCAGGTGTGAGGAGCACCTGCAGATCCCAGACTGGCGTGGCAAACAAAGGATGCTGCCAGCGGACCAGAGGTCCTTGGGTTAGAGCCCTGCCCTACCTCACGATGGCCTACTGCTGCCAGAGGAATTCCTCAAAGCACCAGTGCGTCTTATGCTGGTGCCTCTGCTCACCTGAGGATGAGGAGCATCGACAGCTGCGCCTCCCAGTCCAGTGGGCTCGAGAATGCAAACATCTCGACCTCAAACGTTGACCACTCAGTCAACGGCAAGATGAGTCTTCCTGCAGTTAGCCATAGATAATGTGCCTACCAACATAGGCACTGAAGACCCAGTCCTGGGTGGAAGCTGGTTCCCTGGAAGGATAGACCAGTGTCCCCAATCGGTCCACGTCCTCCTGAGTGAGGACCAGGAACATCAAGGTCTGCGAGGCCAACTCCTCGACTTTATCCGACAACCAGTCAACTGGGTCAAGAAAAATATCTACGGCTTGGTCTACTAGAGCCAAGGCTGACTGGCTCGACACTGGAGCTTAAAAGACTTCAACCTACCTGTTGGCCGAGGAGCGCGCGACAGCTGTCAAGTGATCAGGTAAGTCGAGGGACCAGAAGTACCGCAATCTCTGCCCATCCCATGACCGGCAAAGGCTGTGTGAAGATTTGGTTTTAAAATTCTAACCACAGAGGGCAGGGCTCTCCCCCAAGGTCTGGAGAGACTGGCACATATCATAGAACTGGTCCATGAAGGTCTCTCCGACACTGGCCCTGGGTACGAACAGTGCCAAGACCGAGGAGGTGCCCACCGTGGCAGCTGCTGCTTCCACCTCAAGGGACACAAGCTGTGCAGCAGACCCAGCCACAGCCAAGGCCTTTTTGCATCCCTTAGGGCAATCCTTCAGATCCTGTTCCAAAAGCTGATCCAGCAAGAGCTGGAGCTTCCTGACCACGAGGGACTCGGGGAGCATGAATAAGCACAGGCTGCACCCGGTCACACTGTGTTGCTTGCACAGGCAGTATATGCATGTGTCATGAAGATCGATGACCAACATCTTCTGACGGCACTGAACACAGAACTTGAATCCCAGTTTCTTGTGTTCCATCACTGGTCCTGAGACAAACTACAATCAAAGAACTTCGAAAAACTTTGAAAGGAACGTTCGCCAAATGCGCAGAAAAAATCCAAAGAAGAGCACGAAGGAGGTGACTTGTTCTTTCAGTGGAAAGAAAGATCTGACGTCACAGGGTGGAGTCGGAGGATATACTCACCTGGGTGGTGGGAGGAGCCTAGCTTGAAGACATTCCAGCTAATCACCGCATTCCAGTGGAACTGCCAGAGTGTTGATAGGTGAATCATAGCCACACCCCTAGAACCTTTTCTTTACAGGTTTCTGTATGTGCTCTAGGTTTCAATATGTGAACTTCAAAGATGTGCACCTTTTACTGTGGACTATATTACAGAGCACCAGGATTTACTAGTTACTCATACTACAGCAAGGACAAACTACTTTGCAGAGTTCTGTAACTGTATAACATGTTTAAAGTTCTGTATTTCGATAGTTTTTTTTTTCATTAAACAAAATCTTCCAGTATGGAACATAGTAACCAAAACAGACATACAATCACAAATTAAGCGGCATTTCCTTTGTTGACAGTCCATAAATATTACTGCTAGACTGTATTTTGTCTAACAAAACTGTATCTAAATTGCATTTATATGTGAACAAGTACAATAAAATGTAAATAAAGTGGATGTTTGTTTATAGCAATACACCTCCTTATGTCCCAAGATTAATTTATTGTCAGACACTATAGAACAAATGAATGGGTCGATATTAGCAATGAAGAGCACCCACGTGCTGTACATTTATGAAAGCACTCTGTGTTCGTGGGAGACACTCACAGTGAGGCAACACATTTAAAATATTTTACTCTGGTTATAGCTTGTAAGGGATGATTAACCCTAAGAGTGGGTGAATGATGTCAGTCACAAATTTCTGATATCTCTGCTCATGTCTTGAATGGTTACATCTTGAGACAGAAATGTTGGAACTGCTTCTTTTACTGGAAAAAAAAAACTACAGTTTGAAATTACTATAACCTCTAAGTGGTGTACCAAAATGAAGGGGTGCCAGTTTGTATAACCATTGCTGTCAAAATGTTGCATACTGCTTGTTAAGGCTATCAAATGTTGTGCTTGCCTGTCTGCAGGTATGTAATGTTTTGTCACATAAATACAATACACGTTAAATAAAAAACAGGGCTGCACTGACCCCTTGTCCCTAGACGATGGTGAGACCGTCCACCAGTGGATGCAGCTGGCTAGGGATTAGGTCTGCTTAAACCAACTTTTTTGGTCCAAGAATACTTGGTATCAGCAGCCGACTACAACTGAATGTACGGTGCCAGAAACCACAGAAGACTGTTGTAAAATAGCACCATATGCCTGCGTCCTAAAGTTTGAAAATCCATCCCTATAACTGCACACTATACTTCAAAAACACCTACTGTACACTTTCAGTATCCCTCCTGAGCCCCACTGAAAGGATGTTTGTGTAGTAGGGCACTCGAAAACCTGCCACTGCCTCCTCCCACCCGCACCGAGTCTGAGCACAGTAGCACTGCATCACACCCTCAGATCAACTGGAGAGCTGGGACTGGGGCACAAACTTGTTTTTTTCCATACTGTTGCATGACACATTAGTAGGCCAGCTCAGAAACTGCTGTGATAAGATCACAATAAATGACAGCTCACAATATAAACTATTTATCAAGATAATTGAATTATCATTTTAGTAATCCCTGAGAATACTTACGAGAGTAATTACTTGCATTCTCACTAAAGTTTCATGGCAAGTGAAATATTCATGCTGTTCTTTCCTACCACTCCATTCTTCTGTGTCTTGCTGTGCGGGCTTTATATTCTCCTTCTGACTCTCATCCTCCTCCAACTGGTCAGCCTTCATAGACTGAAGAAGCTAGAGTGTTAAATATTTGCAGAAATTAAGAAAGTTTTAATTTTTTTAAATGTAACTACACTTGCTTTATCCATTTTTGGTTCTGAAGAGTTTATTATATCCATATTGCATGAAAAAAATTACTCACCGCAGCAGTCTTCTTTCTTCCAAGGGGTCCTTTAGCATCAGTAACTTTAGCAGTTAGCTGGCTAGGTGCAACTGCCCCAGAGGTATGCCTTTAAGAGAATTTTATTTAAATGAGCTTAGGGCAATAGCCAACCAAAAAACAGGAAAGGGAGTGAGCTGAATGAGAGCAGCCCGAAGGCTTAAGAATTTTTTCGAAGGAAAACGAGGGCATATGCCCCGCAAATGAATCAACAGGATTAAAAAAAAACATGCAAGTGTCCACAAAAGTGGAAACAGAAATCAACAACATGAGTTAGAAACTCATCAATAAAAAGTCAAAATTTGGTAAGAGATGTGATAACAGAGCCCTTCTCTCGACAGGTGAACCGGGGAGGAAGAGTGAGAGCTTACTAATGCTAAAGAATCCCTTGGAAGAAAGAAGATTACTGCTGTATTTTTTTCTTCTTACCCCAGGAGTCCTTTAGCATCAGTAACTTTAGCAGACTACCAAGCAGTACCTAGTGGGAGGTGGGAAGAGAACCTACTTAGGAAAGAGACTTTGTAGAACCGCCCTGCCAAATTTGGCATCAGATCTGGTTAGCACATCCAAACTGTAGTGTTTCACAAAGATGTGCACAGATTTCCAGGTAGCTGATTTGCAGACATCCAGGAGGGGAATGTCCCTTGCTCTTGCCAGCAAAGCCGCAGTGCCCCTGGTGGAGTGGGCCCTGAGCCCCACTGGAGGTTGGTGACCAGCTTTTTCATAACAGAATCTAATACAAGAGACCTGCCTACATCCCCATAGGTGAGGAACAACTGAGTAGAAGAGCCTCTGGACTGTCTAGTATGCTCTAGGTAGTGAAAGATGACATCCAAGCTGTGGCGCATTTCCTCATCACGAGTAGACTGCTCAGTAAATAAGACAGGCAGAGTAATAGACTGGTTTAAGTGGAACAATGAAACCGCCTTTGGCAGAAATTTCCTATTCGTCCTGAACTCAACTTTATCATTGTGAGGGATGATGTAATTTGACTCACTGCACTGGGCCTGTAGCTCTGAAATCCTCCCGGCAGAAGTAATGGCCACAAGGAAGACTGTTTTCCAAGTCACGAACTTGATATGAGCAGTGGACACAGGCTCAATGGGTGGATTCATGAGCCTATCTATGCAGAGGTTCAGGCTCCAAGGAGGAAACGGCTCCCTGACTGGAGGCTGAAGGTGCAAGAGGCCTTTGGAAAACTGTTTAAATACTGTTTAAATATGACATGGGAAAAAATTTACTTTTTCTTTCCCAATGAAAGGTAGGCCAAAATTGCTGCTAGGTGTAGCTTGAGGGATGATGGTTTCAAGCCTGACACCTGCAAGTGCACCAGGTAATCCAGCAGCTGAGGGTCTGAAGCTGAAAGGGGGTCGACTTTTTTGTTCTTGCACCAGAGGGAAAACCTCTTCCATTTGGCTGCCTAAGTCTTCTTAGTGTTTGGTTTTTTAGCCATCCTCAGTATCTGAAGAATCTGCACAGAGTACTGTGAGGATGGAAACTCTTAACTCCTCAAGAACCAGGCCTTGAGGTGAAGAGTGTGTATGTCTGGATACTGCACTCCTGTCTGAGGAAGGGTCAGCAGGGAGTGAGTTGAAGGCAGGCAAATGGGCCTGCTGTAGGACATTGAGAGAAGAAGAGGGTACCAGGCTTGCCTGGGCCAATCCGGGACCACCAGGATCATCGATGCAGGCTGTTGTCTGAGTTTCAGCAATACCCTGAGTATCGGGGGAAGGGAGGGAACGCGTATAGGAACCTCCCTGACCAGTCCAGGATCAAGGCATCCAGAGGAAGGGTTCCCAGGACTGGGGGCCTGCAACAGTACTGAGGAAGCTGAAAATTGAGGGGTGAAGCAAACAGATCCACTTCTGGTGTGCCCCACCGCCTGAACACTGTGGCTAGTACTTGCTTGTTCAGGGTTCATTCACTCTGGCCTTGACTGATGCGACTCAGAGCATCTGCCAGGGTATTATGTTTGCCTGGGAGGTGAATAGCTGAGAGGCTGACTCCCAGGAAGGCTACAGACCAGAGTTTTAGAGCTTCCAAACAGTATTCCAGATCTGGTACCACTCTGCTTGTTTATGTAAAACATTGCAGTAGTGTTGTCTGTTCGAATTTGAACGGCCTGCCATTTTATGCTGGGAGCGAAAGCTTTGAGAGCTAGAAAGACTGCTCTGAGTTCCGAGAGATTTATGTGTAACTGTGACTCTTCGAGAGTCCAGGTGCCGCTAACTGAGGCACTGTCCAGATGTGCTCCCCAGCCCAAGAAGGAGGCACATGTGGTGATCACCCTTGTGGGTAGCACAGCCTGGAATGATACCCCTGCTTGTAAATTTACAGGGTTCTTCCACCACAGCAGGTTTTGGAGGAATTGCTCCGTCATAGGTATCAGCTTTAAAAAATTGTTGCTTCTCCGAGACCAGTGAGCTCTGAGGTAGGCTTGCAGGAGTCGCATCCTGTACCTGACTCCTGGGACCACTGCAGTCATTGAAGCCATGTGTCCCAGGAGTTTTAGAAAATGTCTGGCTGGTCTTGGCTGTCCTCGGGCAAAAGAATCTACCACTGCAAGGAAACTCTTAATTCTTTCCTTCGGAAGGAAAGCATATCCTTTCTGAGTGTCCAGCTGGGCCCTTATGAAGGTAAGCAACTGGGAGGGTTCCAGGTGAGATTTCTTTAGCTTTACCTGGAAACCCAGGGACTCCAGAGTGCATTCTGTAGGGGAAAGAGACTCCTTGACCTGGCAAGAAGACTTTGCTACTATGAGCCAGTCATCCAGACAGGGATAGAGAGTAACACCCAGTCTCCTGAGGTGTGCTGCTATCACTGCAAGGCACTTGGTAAAGACTCTTGGGGTCGAAGGTAGGCCAAAGGGCATTGCGGCGAACTGATAGTGGCCCGAAGGAAGTTTAAATCTCAGAAACTTCCTGTGACTCCTCCTTATGGGTATGTGGAAGTAAGCGTCCTTTGCTGTAAGGACTGCATGACCAATGGCAGAGTAACCATTTTGAATGTTTTTTTTTTTCAGATGTTTGTTTAAATATCTGAGATCTAAGATAAGTCAGCACTCCCCAGTTTTCTTTTGTGTCAGAAAGTACCTGGAATAGAGGCCCTTGCCCCTCTCATGGGCCGGAACCCTCTCCACTGCTCGTAGCGCTAGAAGGTTTTGTACCTCCATTTCCAACAGTGGAACCTGTGTTGGGGACAGAGGTCTTGACACCTTGGTACACTTGAGGTTGGGCATCTGCTTGAACTGTGGTGGCAGACTCTTCTCCACTATCTCCAATACGCACTTGTCAGACGTAATGAGGGACCAGTTCTGAAGATAGTGGGAGAGTCTGCCTCCCACCAGAAGCAGGGAGGCAACCTGGACACTCGCATCAGGACTTAAGACTGCGAGGTAGATGACTAGGTAGAGGTGGCCCTTCTTTGGCCCCTTCCGCCACTGCCTCTGAAAGACCCCCTGTACTGACCAAAGTCAGATTGGGGGTAAGGATTGTAAGGCCTGGGAAAAAAACTTCTGCCCCTACCGCCCCTGGGATGGGATCTCTGAGGGGCAGTAGGCTTACGTTTAGATGAGCGACTGCCAGAAGGTCTTGTACTCATCAACTTTTTTCATGTAGTCAGTGGTTCTGTAATCAAACATGTTTTGATCACAGGGAAAATCCATGGCCTTGGTCTAGGTGTCTGTGGTTAGACTGGTAGTTCTAAGCCAGGCGAAGCACAGAGGCGGCATCACTGTTGTCGTCTGCCATGTGGAATTGGTATTTGGTAGCTTCCACGGCAGTTTTTGTCATATCCACCAGCTTCCTGCAACACAGAAGCTGATCCACTGCAGGCAACGGCCAGGACAGACTTCCATAGGGCTTTCTGATATTTGGCTATAAACGCCATGTACAAAGAAAGTCTGAGAAGCAGGGAGGCTGTGGCATACATTTTCTTTGCTATAAAGTCAATTTTGTTGGAGTCCTTGTCCAGAGGTAATGAAGACAAAGAGACCCCAGCTTTCTGGCAAGCTGCCTGCTGCACTATACTCTCGTGGCTAGGGTGTGCAGACAGGAACTCGGTACCAGTTCTAGATAATCTGTATTTCTTCTCAATCCGCTTGTCAACCCGACACTGAAGTGGGGGTTTGAAGCACTTTCATGACATTTCTTCTGAATGCATTATAGACAGGGACGACCAGGGTCTTGGGGGTTGAAAGACCGCTCATCTACCTATAATCTTTGTCTTCATCGACATCCTGGTTGGACTCCTGCGTAGGAAGCTCCAAAGTGTCTAGCATACTTTGCAAAAATGTAAACATAGAGGAGAAGTCCTCCTGGTCACCCAGGGGTCCCCGAATAGAGGGTCCGGGTACTCAAGGGGCTCAACGCCCTCAAAATCCATGTCAGGGGCATCATAAAAATGTTCATCTGGTCACCCTCACAGTCTACAGAGGAGAGAACTGTGGAAAAGTGCTTGCCAGCCCCAGTAAATATAGAACCCATATTTTGTAGGGTCTGAAACAGTTGCCATGCTTTTGCTATGTCTTGCACAAATGGAAGATCCTGCGCAGACTGTGGTTGTATGAATTCTGTTTTTTCTTTATGCTTTAATCTGCCTATTTTCTTGCTATTGGCTTTCCCAGGAACAACAGGACCATTTTTTTCTTGACAAGAGTTTCTTTTTAGCCACTTCATCAGCGGCTTGATCAAGCTTCCTTTTTTTATCACTTTTATTATTTTTTAATTTGTAAGGAACTTCATCTTTGGAAACTTTAGTTTTTGACTGGGATCTGGAGGGCTCATCAGCACCTCTGCTTACCTTTTTTTTTTTTAATCCTCTTTATGCTCCTCTGCTCCATCTGGCGAGCACCTCCTTCGGGCTCTCAATGTCTGCCCCGTCTGTCCACCATTCCCACGACCTGCCTCAACCCCAGATCGCAGCCCCCTGGAGGTAGCCCGGCATAACCCTTCACCGGGTGGGTCCCCCTCCTCCGAGAGGGAAGGCACCAGTGGGGGTCGTCCAGCGCACTGCGGCATCGGCTCCAGGTGTGCTGGGGTGGGAGGTCATGGGGCCATGACGGCAGCGAGGGAACCGGAGAGCCGTCATCTGGCTCGCCAGAGAGCCATTTTCCGGTTTTCTCCCCACAGAAAGTGACGTACCTGATGTCAAGGTGCATGCCGACGTCCGTCACTCCCCCGGAAATTTGAGCCCCTAACACTCTGCCATGCTCCCGGCCTCTGCCAGGGGCCAGCAGGTGCCCGGCTCACATTCTCCCCCTCCCCCCTGGAGAAGGCAAGCTGTCGGATGCTCCAACCTTCTCCCCCGGCCGGCTCTCCGACTACCCGAGTCTGTTCCTGAACCCGGATCACCAGCGTCGTGAGCGGAAATCCAGCCGCTGCGCCGACGAGCCGGCCATTCTGCTTACATTTTTATTGTTAGTACTTTTACATGGCCCCTCATCAGCAGCCTTTGATTTATCCTCAGCCATAATAATCAGGGTTTCTTTGCTATGTGCCAATTTAAACAAAGCAAACCAAGTTCTGGACCTCACGAACTGACTGCAGATTTCTATGAAATGCCACTGGCCAGTCCTGCCCCAGTTAAATAACTGTCTAATTTAAAAGTGCCTTTTTTTTGTAGTATTGGAATCTATACCAGTGCCAATCTTAATAGAAAGCCCAGTAATACTGGTCAACTGCACACAGGTTTCTGTTAAAATGCCACCAGACAGTCCTGTGACAGAGACAACTTAGGTCCAGTTTTGTATTGTATATGGGTTTCTCTATAATTGCCAATCCTCTAGGAACCCCCAGGCAACTGTCAAAGACTGAACTCCCAATTGGTGCCTCGCGGTAAAGCCCGCGAGGTCTGCAGTAAAAAACAAGGCAACTAACACTAAATTGACGGTTACTTAAAGAATTACCTTTAAAACGGAAGGAACTGCCGAAATTAAACACCCGTGGTAAAATAGCACAAGAACTGAACAGTCGCGGTCAAAATACCGTGATTGCACTAAAAATATAAAATTAGCGTGGCGCTAACCAAACCTTAAAACTTTCACTCAGCACACAATAAAAATGATTTTAAGCGGAAAACTTTATCCAGATAAGACCTAGGAGGCTGTCAACAAGGAAAGCTGAGAGGCACCTCTGGGGCAATGTTGCTCAGTCCAGAGGAGCAAAAAATTCTGAAGCCTTCAAGCTGCTCTCAGTCAGCTTACTCCCTCTCCTGTGTTTGGTTGGCTATTGCCCACAGCTCATTTAAATAAAATTCTCTTAAAGGAATACCTCTGGGGCAGTTGCACCTAGCCAGCTAACTGCTAAAGTTACTGATGCTAAAGGACTCCTGGGGTAAGAAGGTTATGTTTTGGTGTGCAAAGGTACTGCAATATTGTACGGTGTGGATCTAGGAGTAACAAGATTTGAGATCACGTACGAGCACGAGATACCTGCAGTCATTTTTCATTACATTAATACGCTCAGACATCTGATGAGTGCAGCTCTCTCTTCAGCACATCTCGCATTGTATTCTGCAAGACTAGCATAACTGCTAGAATGTATGGACTGCGGCTCATTTCCTTCAGGGTCGCTCCTGAGAGGTTTCGTATCAGCATGTCTTTCTTGTTGAAGTTTAAATAATAAAGGATTACAGGAGCTCAAAAATTTTTTGGGAACCTGTAAGTTCGGGACTTATGTTCCTTTTGTTCTGTAAGTCCGCTGCAGGCGTTAGTAAGTTGCACTATTTTTATGACTAAATTTTTTTTACCAAAACATTTTTTTTTTTTTTTTGTTCCTTTCCGTAGGAAGCAACAATGTCAGGATGACTGGGTCCAGGACTACTAGGTTTGCTTACAGCCCAGCCCCAAAAACAAAAAGTAACTGCTGGCTTCTACCAGTTACCAGCCCAGCCTTACCCAAAAGTAGGTGATAAGACAAAAAAGATGTCCCGACCTCTGCTCAGTTCAAACTGGGTTCACCAGAACTCTAGGCTTGCTTCCAGCCCAGCGCCACTAAATAAATTGACTGCAGTTGTCGTCTGTCACAAGCCCAGCTCCAAATTACCCCCACCCCCAAAAAAATATAAAAAAATCTTTTGGATAAATATTGGAGTCCTTTAATTGCCATATTACACTACAGCACTCCTGCTTCCAAGTTGACACACACACAGCATCTCACTTTCTAAAGCAGCTTGCTTGAGTCCCTGATTTAAAATTAGTTTCCACCCAATATTGATTTCATAATCGAAGTACCCAGTAGCCTGCCTTTTTTTAATTTAATTTATTTGTGGCAATAATTTCAGTTTTTACCTGTACTGGAGGGTCTAGAGTGAGAAAGACACGTCTGTATCAGCTCTCAAGTTAAATGGCGCGGTAAAGACATCCACACACGTGCAGATTGATCCAGCCACTATACAGAAGCAGAATGTTCACTCCCGCATCCCGCGTTCGTCTGTGCTCTGTAGCTGCGCACTCCACTTAGACTGCTGCGACGGAGGTAAGTGCTCGCCGGGTTGCTGCTGCTGTTGTCTCCCTGGTTGCTTGCGTCATTCTCAGTGGGGGGGGGACTGCTTGCTTTGTAGTCCACGGTGCAGACGCTGGTAGTCCCTTATCAGCGCATGTGTGGCTACAAAGCTGAAACAGGCAAGCAAGTCCGCCGGACTGAAAAGGGCCAAGAAGCTAAAGTCCAGTGGCAGATTGCAAGGGTCACAGACCTCGGACTTGGGGATTTTTCATCCCCTGGATTATAGACCAGGTTATTTATTTTCTTTAAAAGGATCACAGACCAGCTGGTTCAGTGGCCTGGCTGGCTAAGACACTGATTGCCTTACTGCCCACCACATCGGTGACCGGGTTCAGGAAGGCCCAGGGTCGCTTGGGGGTCGGCCAGGTGAGGGAGGAATTAGTATCCTAAGGACTGCACTCCTCTATTGAGGAAAGGGGATCCTGCATCCCACCACTTGACTTCCACCAACCAGAGGCCGGCAGGCAGCGCCAGCAGGACCAGCCATGCTTGGGAGGACACTGACAGGTGTACTGGGTCACTGCATTCTGACATCCCAGAGGATACAGGAGGAAAAAGCCCCAGCCACTTGGCTTCCCCGCAAACCCTGCATGGCCTTATGTAGCAGGCCACCCACAGTTATAAAAGAAACCAAACCCAGCACTCCTGAAAAAAAAAAATCACAGAGTACTCACGAAAATAGTGACACCAACCACAAATTTATTCCACCAAGACTGATAACACTACGCCCCGACGCTTCACATCCTAAACAAGAAGTGTCTCATTTCGGCCATGGAGCACTGGGGGCTTAGTGCTGTCAGTCTCAATGGAATAAATTTGTGGTCGGGATCACCATTTTCTTGAGTACTTTGTGATGTTTTTTTCAAGCGTGCTGGGCTTTGGTTTGTTTCACTGTTTGCTTAGTTTTGGCCGTAGCACCTGCTTGACTCTGTGATTGTGTGATTTTGTTTCCAAGCACCCACAGTGACGGATAACCATTGAGGCTACTGGACGGGTCTGTCATGGAGTTGGGGGGGAGCTGCTGCCCAAGGGCCAGAAGAACAAGGAGATAAAGCTGCTGATAAAAAAGGGACATAAACAATATTATTTACATCTTGAGCATGCATGAAATATATTTAACAACCTGAGTATGGTTTTGAGTGTTTGTTTTGAAATAGTCCTATTTTTTCCTTATTTAGGGTTCCTTTATAATGCAGCATTTTTCCCCACCCAATATTCATTTTTTAATTACCCAGCAGTTCCGGAACCCAGCGACATCAGTTGAGTGGAACCCCTGCATGGAAAGCTTCATTGTAAGCTTTAGTTTAACTAACGTCACTAGATTCAAAATTGCGTAGTAATTTAAAGTTGAATACCAGGGGGGAATTGGGGATTCAGCATTAACAAGGAACACTAAATAAGGATAAAACAGTACTATTTCAAAACAAACAAAACCACACATGGAATTTATTAAACAGACTTCACACATTCTCAAATTAATAACGATACTAAATGTGTCAACAACAGGGTTTATTTTCCCTACAACTAAGGTTTTTTAGCTCCAACCTCAGGCGGTCGACATACCCTTTCAAACTGATGGTGAGACCCCATCTGCAGTATTGCGTGCAGTTCTGAAGACTCCATCTCCGCAAGGACACAGACAGGATGGAGGCTGTCCAGAGGAAGGCAACCAAAATGATGCAGGGTCTGCACCAGAAGCCATACAAAGAGAGACTAAAAGAGCTTAATATGTATACCATTGAGGAAAGGAAAGAGAGGGGGGACATGATAGAAACTTTCAAGTACCTCAAGGGAAACAACAAAGTCCAAGAGGGTAGCATATTTCAGAAAAAGAGATGTGCAAGAACAAGGGGGCACAATCTGAAGTTAAGGGCGGATGGTTTAGGGGCAACATGAGGAAGTATTTTTTCATGAAGAGGGAGGTAGATGCATGGAACAGCCTTCCTGAGGAGGTTGTGGGGTCAAAAACAGTGGGGGAATTCAAGAATGCAAGGGACTGACATAAGGCAATTATAGTGGGGGGTAGGAGAAAGTAGGCTGCTGGTAAACTAGGATCTGCAGCTTATCCAATAGGCAGTGAAATGGGCAGACTAGGTGGGCCAAGCAGTCCTCATCTGCCATCCAAGTCTATGTTTCTCAATATGCAAACAACAGGGTTTATCTTCCCTTTAGCTAAGGTTTTTATGTTCAACCTCAGGCAGTTTGTGTACCTTGTAGGCTGGTGATCTCTCTGCTCTGACAAATCGTGGCTCTTTATGGCACCTCTCTGAGCAGCACAAGGCCCGACAGTACTGGCTGTCATTTAGGCCTGGGGATTATACGCTTGGTTTTCTTTCACTGCCTGCCTCCCCAGTAATGCCACACCCAGCTATAATGACCCCCCATGAACACACAGCTACCCTGTGGCGGGCAGTGAACCCTCCATGGCCCTGACACAGGTGTCACTCTGTGATCACAGAAGCGCAGCTCCTCCGCGCCTGCTCAAGGATGGAGTGCTTCTGGCCTCAAGCGGCCCCAAGACCCGCTTTTTTTCTCCATCTACCTGTTTGGTTTGCACCTCTAAATGGGACTTGGTGAATACTGAAATCAATCTGTAACCAGAACAACCACGATTTTCCTACTGGAATGCCCCCGCCCAAATGGCAGGCCCGACCAGCCAGAATGGTTGCCACAACCCACCACGATGCACACCCAACCCACCAGAATGCCGGCATTCCAGTGAGCTGGAGTGGGCATTCCTGAATGTCAGATGGGCATTCTGGCAGTTTGGTGGCCATTCCATATGGCTGCAGCAGCCATTCCAGTGGTTCAGGTGGTGGGCATTCTGAAAGGTAGGTAGACATTACGGCAGGTCATTTGGGCAACCTGCTCTGGTGGTGCAATCATTCTAGCAGGTTGGGAGGATAATTCCAGCGGTTGGGGTATTAAAGCTGAAAAAGAGAAACATCTATCTGATTTACCATCATTTATTTTCTGTTCGCTCCAACGTTGTCAATGAGAATTACTTACAGCATGGGCAATGTGCATCCTGACCCGAGGCTCACATGTACAGCTTCAGCTTTAAGAACTGAACCTGGCAGCACGGAATACTGGTGTAATGCATGTTCCAATGCCTCATTTCTGAAGTCCACAAAATTACCATGCAGTAAAGTATTGACATCAAGAACACCCCCCAACTACCTGCATAAGTGATTTATATTAACATAGGAAACATCAGTGGCATAAGTAGGAGGGAAAAGGGCGTTTACATTACCTTTGATGCAGACAGCCACCCTAGCTCTCTTTTGCTCTGTGAAATGAAAAGGATGTCTTAAATCCTAATCCAGCCTCACAACCAGTTGTTGGTATGATGCTGGATGGTCATTACAGGAAAACAAAGACAAAACAATGGTGATTACAAGAACCCATCAACTAGAAAGAGACCTGTGTACTAACTACTATGGAACAATAAGAACTGATTAGTCAAGTGCCTGCTATAAGCCAATGATAAAGCAGAAAATTAAACCATAACGAGTTTAATGATAATTTGATAATAAAAATAACTCTTGGGTGAGGCCCCACTGACAATTCTGGAGCTAACAGAAAAAGAAATTACAGTAAGTCTGATATTGCTCCACGTCGTTAATGGGAATCATTATTATTAGCTTTTATCAACTAGGTAAGTACACTACGCACAAGTGTGCCTATTTTCAGGTACGACCGAAGAGGTTACTACACAAACAGTACAATAAAGATAAACAAAACACAATAATACACAATGATGGAGCAGTAACAGTAAAATAATATGAAATACAGAGTTGGTGAAAAACATGGCAACCCAGAGAAGAAACCTAAAACTGAAGTAGCAGGCAGGAGTAAACACGTATCGGCTGGTCCAGCGTAGGTAGTGCTTAAAACAACTAGCAGACAGATGCCAAGTAACATATATAAACAAGAGGCGATCACGTAGTCAGTACTTACAACATGGGTTCTAAGAAAAGTACCCATCCAGGATCGGGTGCAGGACAATACTTACCTGTTTATGCCCCAGAAGGGTAAACCTTTTTAACTACCTTTGATAGCTGCCTGCAGCACTTTAAACCCGGAGACT
Source organism: Neoceratodus forsteri (assembly GCA_016271365.2). Lineage (NCBI taxonomy): Eukaryota > Metazoa > Chordata > Ceratodontiformes > Ceratodontidae > Neoceratodus > Neoceratodus forsteri. The sequence continues at coordinate 187,178,888 of CM057451.1, forward strand.
GTACCAGCCAAAGTGTATATGTCAGGCCTACAATGCTTTGAGAAGGTGTAGATGGAGGACCAAGTAGCTGTTCTACACTGATGCAGACGCTTCTGCCTTCTCGGCCCAGGAGGCTGCCATAGCTCTGGTATAATGTGGTGTGATCAACGCTAGCTGATATATCTTGCTGCAACATAAACCCTGTTATTCAGGATTTTACCTACCTACCTTGGCAAGGTGGCCTTAGATGCATTTGACCCTATTTCACTGTCCTGAATGGCACAAAACAATTGTCTAACCAATGAAAAACTGCAGACCTCTTCAGATAGGTTTTAACCACAGAAAAAGTCAAGTTAGAGCAACTCCTTTTCTTCTGGAGTAGTCCTCTGATGACAAAATGAAAGAAGACACACCACAGGTTTTTTATAAAAAGCAGGAAAGTGGAAGCCCTCAGAAGAAAAACAGGAAACCGAAATATTACCTTTTCCTTAAGCATAAGAACTGGTCCTACATGTGGAAAAAAAGAGAGATTTCAGCCACTTGTCTGATCGAATAGATAGCTTATCAAAAAGACCAACTGTGTAGAAAAGAAGAGACAGCAGAGGTCAAGGTCCAAAAAGGAGACTTACAAAGCACCAACAGCACCACATTTGAACCCCACAAGGAAACTGGAGGTGAGAACAAACGTTTTGAATGGCTGACCGCTAGAAAGAAACAAAAGGACATCAACAGGAAGTACCTAAAAAATACTTTTCCGAGGATCCAGGAAGCATAGGCGTGGCCAGTGGGGGGATTCCTGGGTGCCCAGACCCCCCCCCTGCTTCGGCTGCCTATTGTAACCCCCGCTTGCCTAAACTATCCTGGCATGCCAAAATCTGATCCCCCCTTACTCACAGTCTGAGCAGCCACCGGGTCAGTGTCGGAAATTTAAAGATTGATCCATTTAAAGTGCCGCAGCACTAGCGAGCCGAGAGGCAGGCATCGGCTTATGAATACGAAGCAATCAGGCCTGCCCCCCGCCATAGACAGACGAGGCGCCTCGGATCGGCAGGTCTGGTCAGATGACTATGAAGAGGTGTTCATGTGGTTCTTAGCAGCCAGAGCGCACAAACTTGCATGACTCTCACACTTTCCTGCTAGTCAGTGTGAGAAACAAGTAGTGATGTCTGTCTGATTAACACAGGTCTGCCCCCCTACCATACAGAAAATCTTGGTCACTTACTCTCAGGCTCTCTACGTTGCAGAGCAGTAGGGGGTGACAGCAGCGCAAATATAAACATACTTGCAAAGCCTTTTCTTGCCACACCTTAACGAGGCAAAGGCACCGCAGTTTGTGTCGCAGATAATTGAAGAAGAAATACAATGCGTTCTTCGGGATGCACACCCTCGTAAAGTGCTAGACTTAGATGGTTATGCGGCAGAGTTTTATAAGGAATTAAAACTATGTCAATGCCACTTCTTTCCCAGCTTCCCATTACATCCAACAATGGAAGCTGGCACTACTTGGTCATCTCTGCCCTCCCTAAACCAAATAAAGATATCTGACAAACCACTCCTATAGACAAATATTTACGTCTATAATGGCCAAATGTCTAGAACATCTTTTACCAGAATCTACAGACCCTGACCAAGTCAGCTCTGTTCGATGTTGACAGGCTCACAACAGCGTCACATGTACTTTTTTACTTTTAGATCACACAACTACCCATCAAATACCAGTAGCATTATTTAGTTTAGGTGTGGAAAAGGCATTTAACAGGGTGGTCTTTTTTTTCTGTGGTCACCCTGTCAAAGTTAGGCCTTCCTGACTATTCTGTTACTGCCCTTCAAAACTAGTATACTTCCCCTCAAGCATATGTGAGATTTACAGATAATTGTTCTCTGTCGGATCCCTTTCCCCTACAGCATAGTACCAGGCAGGGGTGGACATTATCCCCTTAATTCTTTGCGCTCTATCTTGAGCTGCTGGTGGTGCAACTATGTACTACTCCCTCAGTCACCGGTATTCCTGTAGGAGGGAGAGACTACAAAATGTCATTATTTGCTGATGGTTTACTTCTGGCATTAACCTCCCCCGAAGACTCGATACCGGCAACTTAGATGTCTTTACCTCATATGGAGTGCTTTCAGGGTACAAACTTAATTTACAAAACATACGTTTTACTATATAATTACACCCCAAACCCTATCTTAAAAAATATTTTCCTTTCAAATGGTACAAACTGGCCTTCCAATACATGGGCATTAAAATTACTAAAATGAGGAACATCTCAAACTGCTTAATTTAGAACCTTTAACACAACAAATCACTGAGGATCTCTCTAAGTGGACACACCTCTCCTTAGGGATTTTTCAACGAACAGAGACTATTCGCTACAATATTCTCCCCAGAATTCTGTACTATGAGCAGAGTCTGCTTCTAATTCCTGGTAATCTTTATTTTCAGATGTGGCATAGAAGTTATACCCCGATTTATTTGGCAGGGACCCCCCCAGATTAGATCTATTCTATCTCTGGCACAGGACAGAGAAGGTGTTAGCCTTCCAAACCATATATGGTACGCCCTGGATGCACATTTATGAACTATAGATATGTGTATTACCCTTTCTAAGCAACCATACTGGAAAAGGATTGAATTCACCTCAAATGACATTTACAATTTGCTGGCTGTGGACCCAGGTTGTTAGGTAGAGGGGCTTCCTCCTGGTTGCCCTTCCGGTATTATACTTGGGCGCAACCAGTTGAGGGCCTCTGAACAGGTGCATAACCTGGGCATTGTTCCTGACTCCGAACTGATACTTAAGGCTCAGGTGTGGGCTGTTGTCAAGACCTCGTTTTAACATCTGAGAAACCTTGCCCGGGTGAAACACCTTGTTCCGCCTGAAGACCTTCCCATACTAGTCCACGCCTTTGTGTCTTCTTGCCTTGACTATTGCAATGCTCTCTACCTAGGGCTTCCAAAGCTGGAGATCCGCCGCCTGCAGCTGGTGCAGAACGTGGCTGCCAGGCTACTGACTGGCTCATCAAGAGCCAGTCATATTACACCTGTGCTCCATGAACTGCACTGGTTGCCGGTGCGGTGGAGAATCACCTTCAAGGTCACATTACTGACCTACAGTATAAGGCCCTACACAAACAGGAACCATGCTATCTACGAGACCTCCTGTGTCCCTACCACCCCCTCCAACCACTCCGTTCCACCAATGAGGGATTGCTGAAGGTTCCCAGGGTCCGTTTCAAGACTTCTGGAGCCAGAGTTTTTGTGTTCGCTGCCCCAACCCTGTGGAACTCTCTACCTTGTTGGGTGAGAGAGTGCCTGTCTATCGAGTCTTTTAAGACCTCATTAAAGACATATTTATTTGAGCTGGCTTACCCCGACTCGTTCTGAATTTTATTGTCAATTTTAATGGAACAGCTTTGATCTAGAATTTTAATTGGATTTAGTTTTAGAAATTTGTACAGGCGCCTTGGTTTTTGAAAAGCGCCTTTATATGAATAAAATTTGACTTGACTAGACAATCTAGACCAATATCTTTTTGACAACCCTCCTAGATGCCTCCCTCTAAATTTTACTGTTATACCCCAGTAACCTTTCGTCGGTATCCATTTCAAAAATTGGTTTTCCACCTGCCCATTATTTACATTTTCAGGTTCTGTCGCATGATGCTGAATACCCACCGAACAGACTTGATGGGGCTCTCCGGGGCTGGGGCAGACTGGGGCTTAGGTTCATTTTTCAAATATTAAGACACCCAAGGGATCCTCTCTTTTGCTACACTGCAATCTACCTTTCGCCTCCCTACAGTAGATCATTACTGCTATCTGCAGCTGTGGTCATATTTATGCGGAAAAGGCACAACGTACTGTAGTCTTTCTGCAAACTCCCCCAACCCTCAAAAGAAACTGGTTCAGCTTCTCATGTCACACCTTTATGACAACACGTGGGATCATACCATAGGTCACACCTATAAGGCAATACAGCAAACTTCCATTGAAACTATCACCTTTATTTTGTAGAAATGGAACACAGAAAGTACAGTTACGTAAGAACTTACCGTAACAGCAGATCTTTGAGAGAGGCTCTTGCAGTAGGTAATTACATATAGGACTGGCCGCCCGGCCGGTAACAGGACCCCTGAAAAATTTCTAGTTAGCAGTCCCTCATGAGGGACACACTTACGTCCAGGTGACGCCGCATAAAGGGGCGGTCCCGGACGCCCGCCTTCCAGTTCTTTCCCGCCACAGGCCCGGAAGGCCAGGACGAGAGAGAAGCAGATGTTTCCATTCCTGGAAAAAGAGCTGAAAAAGCCTAGGGGAATGCAGGGCGGGAAGGTATTACCTACTGCCAAGAGCTTCTCTCGAAGATCTACTGTTACGGTAAGTTCTTACGTAACTGTACTATCTTACTTCGAGAGGGCTCTTGCAGCAGGTAATTACATATAGGACTGAATCCCAAGGAGTCTAGAACAAATAAAAGGCACCGGGAGGAGGAACTACTCCAAAAAATAGCAGAAACCTTGCAATCCTCCAGACAGGAGGCCTTGCAAAACAGCTAGCCCGAAGCCTGCTCTACGGTGAGAGGCAATGTCCAAACTGTAGTGTTTCGTAAAGGTATGGACGGAAGTCCAGGTGGCGGCAGCACAGATACATTCTTGAAACAAGCCGCAGAGGCCGCTACTCCACGAGTGGAGTGACCTCTGACTTGACCCGGAAGGGTCTTGTTGTACTTGTCATAACAAAAAGTGATGCAATGAGCCAACCACTTCGACAGGCATTGCTTGGAAACAGCATTGCCTTCCTTTTTGTGAGCAAAAGAGACGAACAACTGATCAGTCTTTCTGAGATCCTTTGTCCTATTGGTGTAGTATCTCAGAATCCGGTGAACATCCATGGTATAGAGTAAATATTCTCCTTGGTTGGAGTACTGCGTGAATAAGGCAGGTAACTCTATAGACTGATTTAAGGTAGACTCTGCTACCACTTTAGGTAGAAACTTAGGGTTCGTGCGAAGAGCCACTCGTTCTCTGTGAAAAATCAAATAGGGGATTTTACACATAAGGGCCTGGAGCTCGGAAATTCTTCGAGCCGAAGTAATGGCCACCAAGAAGAGCGTCTTCCATGAAAGAAACTTCAGATCTGCGGTTGCCGCAGGTTCGAAAGGAGGAAGGGTACGTTTCTCGAGAACAAAGTTCAAGTCCCAAGGGGGAGCAGGAGTTCGGATGGGGGGGCCTCAGATAAAGGACCCCTCTAAGAAAGGTCTTAGAGACCTCTAATTGGGCAAACGCTTTATCTGCAAAAGGAACATGGTAGGCTGAAATAGCGCCATGTGCACTTTCAAGGAGGAATGACTGAGACCCAGGTCAAGAGATGACGTAAATATTCCAGCAGAATGGCCACTGAACAGGAGAAAGGCTCCACGCCCTAGAGGCGCCCAAATAGAAAATCTCTTCCATTTCATGGCATAAGTGGACCTAGTGGAGGGTTTTCTAGCCTCCACCAGAATCTCCACCACTTTTGGAGAGACACCAAAACGAGACTGAGCTAGGTCTGCAGGAGCCATGCATGAAGTTGTAGGGACTTGAGGCCCGGATGGACCAGGGTCCCCTGATCCTGGATCAGCAAACCTCGAGATAAAGGAAGAGGAAGAGGAGGAACCTCTGAGAATTGTTGTAGAAGAGAGAACCAGATTTGCCTGGGCCAGAAAGGAGCGATCAGAATCATTCTCGCTCCTTTTGTGGTTAGTTTCTGCAATACATGAGGGACCAGAGGAATTGGGGGGGGGGGGGCATAGACAAATCTGTCCTTCCAGTCTAGAGACAGAGCCGCTCCAGAAAGCGCCTTCGCCTGGAACGAAAGGAGCAAAAGATGGGAAGTTTTGCGTTTTGGGGAGAGGCGAACAGGTGTACCTGCGGAGTCCCCCAAAGTTGAAAGATATCATCTAGCACCTTTTGGTCCAATTCCCACTCGTGTGGTAGGGCAGAGGAGCGGCTTAGCTTGTTTGCCAGGGTATTGTCGACTCCTGGAACATGAATCGCAGTGAGGTGAAGGTTGTGTTGAGCTGCCCAGTCCCAAACCCTCATTGCTTCCTTGCATAGAGGGTAGGATCGAGTCCCTCCCTGCTTGTTGATGTACCACACCATGCACATGTTGTCCGTCTGGACGGCTAGGTGACCGGGAAGAATATACTGGTGAAGGGCTTGGAGAGCATATAGTACTGCTCGAAGCTCGAGCACATTGATGTGGAGAGCTAGTTCCAATCTGGACCATAATCCCTGGGTTCGGTGAGGACCCAGATGGGCTCCCCAACCTTCGCCTGATGCGTCTGTGGTCAGAGTCTGGGAGGAGGGAGGATGACAGAAGGGAACCCCCCGAAACAGGTTCTCTTGAACCATCCACCACTGCAAGTCTCATGCCATCGGCGAGGAGATCAGAACAAGTATCTAGGTCGTCTACAAGTTGATCCCACTGGGAGCGAAGAGTCCACTGAGAGATCCTCATGTGGAGTCGAGCCCTGGGAACTGTCGGAATAGCGGCCGCCATGAGCCCCAGGAGATGGAGGACCGACCTCGCCGGAACCTTCCTGCATTCTGATAGCAGGGAAATCTGTGACTGAAGACAGGCCGCCCTGTCCGGAGGCAGGAAGGTCTTGCTCACTGTCGTATCGAGGACAGCCCCAATGAACTGTAGTCTCTGGGAGGGATCCAGATGAGACTTGGAATGGTTGATGGTAATACCCAGGCAAATAAAAATCTGCTGGGTGAGGGAGAGAAAATGCAGGAGCTCCTCCCTGGACGAGGCTGCCAGGAGCCAGTCGTCCAGGTAAGGGAACACCTGAACTCCCATAGTACGCAGGTGGGCCGCTACCACAGCCAGGCATTTGGTAAATACTCGGGGTGCCGAGGAAAGACCAAACGGGAGCGCCAGAACTGGTAATGATCCCCCTGAAACGCAAACCGAAGATACTTGCAGTGAGAAGGGCGAATGGGGATGTGCAGATATGCATCCTGCATATCCAGCGCACAAAGCCATTGGCCCGGCCGAGGAAGGGGCAGAAGGGTCTGTAGGGAGAGCATCCTGAACCTTTTGTATTCCACATAAAGGTTCAAGGAGCTGAGACAGAGAATGGGTCTGAGATCTCCCATCTTCTTTGGGACCAGGAAGAAATGTGAATAGTAACCCGTCCCTTGAAGATGAAGGGGCATGGGTTCTATGGCCCTCTTCGCGAGGAGGCAGAGATTGCTTCCCGGACCAAAGGAAGATGGTCCCTTGTGTAGGACGACTTCAGAGGTGGGTGGCGGGGTGGTTTCTGTAGAAACTCTATAGAGTGCCCCTCCGCTATAATCTGGAGCACCCAGGAATCCATTGTTATCCTCTCCCAACCCGGAAGGTGGAGGGAGAACCTCCCTTCTACCGGTTCCTCCGGTGTGTCCGGAGACGGTGGGAGAGGGGAGGAATCAGGTGGTGTGGGGCAGCGCCGCAGCTGGGGCACCCGCTGCTTTTTGGCAGGGGGCCTGGCAGCCGCGGGGCCTGACGTTAGTGGCCGCCTTCCTTGGGTTTCGCTAGGCTCACGCGCCTGCGTAAAAGGATGGTGCTGGCGGGTGATGGAATCCACGGATTTCAGAGCCGTCCCCTTCTCCTGCAAGTCGGTGATGATGTCCTTGACATCACCACCAAAAAGCACCGAACCCCTGAAAGGTGCTTCCTGGATCACGGACTGCACCTCCGGGACCAAACCTGACATGCGGAGCCAGGCATGACGCCGCAGACTCACAGCGAAAGCGGAGCTCCACCCGGCAGTGTCCACTGCATCATATGTCATCCGCAGAATGTGGCAACTGGCCGAACGAGCAGAACGGACTAAATCGGCTAACTCCTGCTTGACTTGAGAGTCAGGTAAGGAATCTATCTTAGATTCCGCCTGCGTAAGGATGGCCTTCTGGTAATCCCCCATATGAGCAACGTTAATTTAGGGCCCAAATTCCCAGTGTGGAAGAGGCGTAAATTTTTCTTCCATACTGGTCCAGGAGGCGAGATTCCTTATCCGGAGGAGACGAGCTTAAATGTTTGGGGTGCGCTGACCGGCCGTGAGCGGCGCAAATCACGGCCGAATCTGCACGAGGGTGGGAGTCCAAAAAGTCCACACCCTCAGGAGCCTGGTAAAGCCTGTTAGACTTACTAGGAAGTAGGGCTAACGCCGACAGTTGTTTCCAAATTGTGGAAACAAGGTGGGCGTGAGGCTCGATCCAAGGTGGCACTAAAGTTGGAGCTGTCAGGGGCAAGTCTAGATGTTCAGCGAGTTTAACCCGCTGAGGATCTGGTTCCAAGGAGTGCCACTGATGAACTTCCTGGATTTTTCTGAACAACTCCGTAAAGGAAGGATCCTCCGGAGGAGACTTCGGAGGAGTCCTCGGCCGGGGCTTGGACGGAGAGCGCGGCTCGTCATCTCTCTCGGAGCATCCGTCGGAAGAGTAGAAGGAATCCGAGAGGGAAGAAGAAGAATTGGAGGCAAAATAAGATTCCCTAACACAGCTGGGGGCAGGAACGGGTTCCTTGGGGGGTACCCCTGGACGTGTGTCCTGCCCCTCTCGGGATCCAGAGGGAAGGGCCCTGGAGTCTGAAGGCGGTGAGGGAGTGTGCCGCCTCGGGCGTACGGGAGCCGGGGGCGGCACCGTCGCTGTAAGGCGGCTCTGTACTTCCTTGGTGAGCCGAGCCTTGGCCTCAGCCCACCAGGAAACCAGAGCCTCCTGCAGATCCACCGGCGGCCACAGGGGCGGTGGAGGAGGAGGGGGAAAAGTATACGGGTTGTACCCATGAGGCGAGTATCTGAAATCCGGCTGCGGGAAAACCGGCGCCGGGTATTGTGGCGTCGGGTACTGCGGCATCGGAGGGACTGGCGTCGGGTACTGCGGCGCTGGATACTGCGGTCCCGGCTACGACGGCGTTGGATAAGACGGCGGGTACCCGGGCGCCGGAGGAGCTGCCAGAGCAGACGGCCCAGATGGTGGCCCCACGGGCGGGTCAACAGTAAGAGGCCTGGGGCGGTAGGGCCCAACGGTAGGGGAAATCCCCTGACGGCGCGGCAGGGCCGGTTGGCTGGCGCCAGACCCGGTTCCTTAGAGGAGGGTCTGATGGAGGAGGAACATCCCCCGCACGCCTGGGATGGGGAACTCGGGTCAGGCTGGGTGACTCGGCTCCCGGACAGCAGCGAAGGCTGCGGGAACTGGGACGACGGGTGTGGGTGAGTCCGTCCGAGGTTCACGCCCGCGACATCGGGGAGCCGGCATGCGGCCTAGGGGTTAGTTCCCGGCGGGCCCCGGGGGAGCCGGCGTCCGTCTTATGGGGTCCCTCATCGGAGGCGGGCCGAGGAGGAGGAGCAGCTCGATCCGAGGGGGACGAGGTCGTGCGCCGCCTCAAAGGGTCGGGTGTCTTATCGACTTTCTCCCAGCGGACGTCGGAGGAGCTGACGTCCGACTTATGGGAGTCGCCCGCACCAGCAGGCCGCAAGCCTGCGGCCGAACTGGGGGCGGAGGCCTCCTTTTGCCCGGAGGCGCCCACAAGGCCCAAGCGCAAGCCAGACGGGCGGGCCGCACCTCCTCCAAACCCTTGAGGCTGCCGGTGGACGGTCCCCGTAGAGGGATTCTGGGCCGCGACCTGCCGGAGTCATGACGAGGAGGCCTCTCCCGTGCCTCTCCTGTCCTGCTTTATGTCCTTCCGGAGAAGTGGACGCCTGCCTGAGCTTCTTCAATTCTTTTTCCATCGAAGACATCTTTTTCTTGAGAAGATGGGCTTCCAGTGACTGTTGGCGTCGTCTTCGGGTAGCCGCGTTGAAATTGAGGCAATGCGGGCACTTGTAGACCGGGTGGTCGGGGCCTAGGCAAAAGAAACAGAGGGAATGGCCGTCCTTGTGTGGCAGTTGAGCGCCGCACGAGTCGCACTTGTTTTTGTGCTCGGAGGGTGTAGGGGACGACATACACAGACGATGACCTGATGATGGAAGGAAAAAATCATTTTAATTTTCGGTAAAACCGACGAAAGAGCAGGGCTGACGAAGCACGAACTTTTCCGCAAGGCGCTGCACGAGCTAACGGCGGGAAAGAACTGGAAGGCGGGCGTCCGGGACGGCCCCTTTATACCGACCGCCGCATGACGCCGGTCACCTGACGGGGGCGTCCTCGCCAGGGACTGCTAGCTAGAAATGTTTCCGTGGGGTCCTGCTGCCGGCCAGTGTCAGTCCTATATGTAATTACCTACTGCAAGAGCCCTCTCGAAGTAAGATCTATCCACTACACATAAATTTGCCATTTCTGCCTATAGACTGACTTCCGCCACATACTGGAGAAAGTTTTCCTGGAAGTGCCAATCTCACTTTTTTCGCACACCAGATATCATGACTGTGCTCACCCTGTAGCTAACTCCACACGTATCTTATAGGAATGCCCACATCTCCAACCCTTTTGAAGAGTTGTCATACAGGAACTGGAGGCTTATTTTGACTGCTCAGGAGAAATCACTCCTTCCCTCCTCCTACTGGTGATACCATCAGATACACCAGATTAAGCTGTATGAGTTTGGCAACAAAAAAGCGATTACAAGATGCTGGCACACTGACAAGTCTCCTACTTTCAAAGGGCAGAGAACCATAATGATAGATATCTATAATATGGAATATTTTTTATGTACTTTATTTATTTAAAATTTAAGTACAATACAGAATAGGTTCTATGAGAACAAGTCTCGTTAACAGAACGTCCAAAGTCATTAAACAATACACAGATTAACGTAAACAACACTAATCATACAAATGTATATAAAAATTCTCTGAAGCGGTGACAACATTATGAAAACAGTAAATACAGAACTGTTCTAAACTGCGTAAATTAAAACAATTACATGTAAGTTGTTCCTGTGGCATAAGCAATATCTCTTAGTTCATTTCTGAAAATATAAAGGGACTGAATTACGTAGCTGAGTGGGGAAGTCTATTCCACAAAGGTGGTGTGTGTCATAATAAAAACATTCTTTTCCAAAATTGGTTTGAAACTTTGGCAGAGAGAAACCACGTTGAAACATGCCCCTAAGATTATATCAGGGCTAGAATTTAATGGTATTTGGCATACTAGTTTTCAAGGCTGAATACCATTTTTTCATGCTGGTATTCTGGACTTGGATACCACTCTTCCTGGCCTCCACTTTGCAGTTAGCATGCTCTTTTGGATAGATGGAATACCAGAGTTTGAAACTGAATACTAAACTTGGGCTTTTGGTATTCCGCCTCCCACATCAGATTATTTTCTTAATTTCTACCCCTGTATATTTATAGGTGGCGACTGCAAGCCTGTCAGATAAAAAAGTTGGAGTCTTTTTATTCGCATCTTTATAAATTAGAGATAGCCAAAGACAAGTATATCTGGACACGGGATAACCAATTTACAGTAGCTGAAACAGTAAGGTGCAATGGTGTTACCATGTTCATTCCATTTGGATTTTAGGAGGAACTGTAAAAGCTAATAACAGACAGTATTGTTGACGTATACATACATGGATAAGAACACCCAGTTCCAGCTTCAGTGGCAAATGTGCATTGTTTTAGCAGCTCACACACTGCTCTGATTTGTACCTTGAGGTCAAGCTCTCTTCAATAGTTTATAAAAACTCCTGTCTTTTATCTTCCCTTTTCTCTCTTTTCATCTTGTATGTCTATTCTGATCAGCTAACCCACTTCTGTCCAGTGCTATTTTTAAGGATACCATTATGTGAGTTAATTTATTCACCTGCTAAACCAAGTAGCTACCATAAAACTGATTTTGTCCTTAAATGTAGACAGAGGGTTGTGACAATTGTGCAGAATAAGCAGTTATTTGCTGTATTTCGAATGCAGCATTTGCCTTCTACCATTTCTCTTTTCTGTATGTTTCGTTTCTTCTCTCTTTGTACTGTTTAAACTTCTAATAGAAAAAATATTTAAAAAGAATTAAAAGAAATACTCCATACGCCATAGAAAACTGCAGGTGAAGAAAATCTTTAGGATCACTGAAACATGCCTACAAATGTAGCAGAAAACAACTTTGCCTTATGTTGTACAGAGGCATAAGCGATAATATCAGTTCTGATAACAGCTTTTAAAGTATCCCACAGTATGCCAGGGGTCACCTCTGGGTCATAATCGTGTAAATACTGCGGGACATGATCTTGGATTTTTTGGATCAAGACTGGATCCTGCAATAAGCTTGGATGCAAACACCACAGGGTCTGTTTCTTCGGCTTTCCCAAGAAAAAATAACCAAGTACTGCCAGTGAATGATCAGCTAGATGTACAAGACCATAAGAGATTTGTTCTAGGGAATCAATATGTTCAGCTGCGGTTAATATATAGTCTACATGAGTTTAACTGCCATGCTGAGAAGAATAATGGGTAAACTCCTTTTTGGCGGTGTATATATGGCGCCAAGTGTCAAAGATACATAATTGCTGTAAAGTGTAACGCATGTATTTCAGAGATGGGGATAGTCTATGTTGTTTCAGGGTAGAAGTGTCTAGGTCCAGACAGAGGGTTAAATTTAGATCCCCTCCCATGATAAGTTTGAGAAAAATGTCTGTAAGGCCTTAGGCACTATCCGGGGGGGGGGGGAGACAGGTATTTACTAAGGTGAGTGGGTGACCGTTCAGCATTCTACTCACTATTTTTTTTATTTTATTAACTCAATCTTGGATTTACATACCTTTGAGCAGCTCATTTACAAAGGTTCCGCGTTTAATGAGAAAAAACAGAAATACAAGACAAAACCATACATATAGTAGCTAGGAAGTCTTAGGTTACATTGTTTCAAAGAAGTTTAGCAAACATGTTAGAAAACAGTTTTTGTCTAAGTGCAGTACATTCAGTTCAGGTGTAGTTATGGCTGCTGGCTGAGCAGAGTGGACATTTACAGATGAAGAGACGGATTAGCCTGGTGGGACTAGGAGGATTACAAGGATAGGACAGAGGACATTCAGATGGATCGAGATGAGAGGCTGGTTGCAGTTTCAGTGGCTATGTACTGAAGTTGATGGGGGGAGTGGGACCAGGTACTGGCATGGTACTTGGGGGGTGGAGGAAGTGAGGAAGGGAAGTCTGCAGGCGGTAGTGAGGTGGGGGGTAGGTGTTGAGTTGGGGGGTGAATTTCCAGTTGGTAGGCAGGGGGAGGAGTAAAGAGTGAAATAGTAAGTGCAAAGGTAGAACATGGTTTTCAGGCCAAGCTGGTACAGTTAGGAGTTACAGTCACCACTACTGTGTGATGCGAGAGGAGCATGAAGTTTTAATTTAAAAGGAACTAGTTTAGTTTCTGACAGAAGACTGACACTGAGCATATTTAGCCAGTAGGACGCACGATACTCAAAGGACCGTTGCCCTTGGGACATCCGCCGGAAAGGGACATGAAGTGGCTGGCTGTTTGTTCCTCTGGTACGCCTAGTTTTGCTGGCCAAGCTGAGGAAATTCCGCACACCCGGGGTGTTAGTCCAAGGGTGGATTTCTTTGCAAGTAGGCATACCTGGTACTGTAAATGGCAATCCAGGTTTAGCCAATTGGAGTGTGCATAAAGCTCACAAGTGTATGTTAGCCATTGTGCACCCAGAATAAGTCTACAGGCCTTATTGAGGGTTTTAACCCGCTTGAGAGCTGCCGGTCGCATCACTGTATTCCAGCAGTCCACAGTCAATTACAGACAACAAAAAACTAGTTACTGTTAGTTTTAGTGCTTCTTGCATAAGGCCGTGTTTTCTTTTGTGTAACAACCCTAGTCTAGCATGTGCTGATTTAGCAACAAAATCTATGTGTGGTGTGAAAGAAAGGAAACTGTCTAGCATTATGCCTAAGTACTTAAAAGTTTGAACCATTTCTAATGACGTATTTTTGACTGTTCGGTATTTTCAGTTGGTGGGACCTATGTCTCTTGTGAATGGAGGCAAACAACTCTCACATAACATCCCACTAAGTCAGCCTCAGTATATATGATTCAAATGGAAGCCCTTTGCGAAGGAGTGTTAAAACTCTGTGGCCAGAGAGATGTGAAGAAAAACAGACCTGGGAAAACTGAACTTCAAATATTTCTGGTGCTCTTCCAAGGACAGGAGAGCCACCTGCAGGAAAAGAATTTCAGCTTGTTTCCTCGAAAAAGACTGCAGCAGACGAGAGAGCTTAGTAGGATTGTGGACCCCACTGACACTGCAGGACATGACTTTAGTTAATTGTGCCATGTTACTCAGCCCTCACAATCATTCCTGTTAACATGCCTCTGCAATAGTAACTCATAATATGCTTGACTTGTCCTGTATAATGATAGCTCCCTGCTAACCCAAATCTCCCCCAAGGGCTGTGTGTTATGGGGTGGGGGTTGGGCAAGGCATAGGCCCCCAAGACTCAGTGATGTCCTGGTTCCTGAGAAAAAGCGCCCATATCACAGTTCAGCCACAGAGCAAGCACCAGAACTAGCATGTCCAACCTGAAAGCTGATGGGAGGTGAGTCAGATCATATGGTAGTCACGTCCAATTAAAATAATAAAGGAAGAAACAGGTATTATACACCATCCTAAACTGTACCCCAGGTGCATCAGGGGATGCGGGAGGACAGAAGGACCGCTGCTTGGGCCCCAGGTCCCACAGCCACGCCACACCAGCCCCGCCGCCCAACCGGGCCAAGCCCGGCATACTCATTGTGCTATATTGTGCACCAAGTGTGTAAGGCCTGCTGCTGTCTGCAACCCAGCTGAAAGCAGACAGAAGATAAAAGGACTATAGTAACAAAGAGAGGGGATCTGAGCCGACACCTCCTAGGGCCAGCCCAACGGAGTTATCCCCGCAAGCGGTGCAACTCCACCCGTTGTCCTATAGAAGAGATATGTCCATTACTGGCTAAGGCTGTATATGTGGCAGGGTATATGTACCCTGCTGGAGTTATCATATTATAAGGGCATCCAGATCTACTGAACCCAGAGCCCCATAATTAGTGGTGGTGAAGTGTAAAAGTAGCCAGGGTGGCCGAGGGCAGCCGGGGGGGGGGACCTCCTGGAGCAGTGAGCCATGAGCAGTCTGAGGGCTCCAAAACTAAAACTAGTTTATGGTGTCGTACGAACATGGCATTTTTTCTTCTTGGGGGGAGAAAAGGCAGGGACCCACATCTGCCCCACCAGCACCCGAGACGCACATTACCGCATAGCTGACTACAAAAGGTAAATGGAATTGAAAAAAAGAAGTGGTCACTTCAGCTGTCTGGAGAAAAATTATGAAAAGTGTTTGATGACTTGTCGGTCTTGTGACTGAGTCGTTTTAGCTGTGTCCATGACCACTTGCAAGGCCAGGGATGGTGCCGGTGCAGAGGCAGCCTGAGAAGAGCTTTTGGGTTGAGCCGTTTAGTAGAGGTGCCAACTTGTCTTTCAGGGAGAGGAATATATATGCCCCACCGAGCAAGGTTTCCTTTTGCCTCTTTACTGTATGATACAAGACTGTACCATCCAAGAAGTGAACCTACAGCTTCGCTGGAAATAATGTTTGAAATTTCATGCCTGCTTGCTTTAAGGCTCTTAGATATAGAGAGCGGGCCTGTCGCTTTTGTTGAATTTGTGGGGCATAGTCGTGGTCGATGTATAATCTGTTGTGCTCTCACGAGAGTTCCCTTTCTCCAGGCTTTGGATATGACCAATTCCTTAGTACGGTAGCTCAGAAACTGCATCACAATCAACCTAGGGCGCTGACCAGGACTGGGCCGAGGGCTCAGTGAACTCTTTCAATTTGTAAAGCGTGATCCAGAGGGATATCTAAGAAGGTATGTAAAAGGTTGTCCACGCAAGTATAAATGTCCACGCCTTCGCTGCACTCCGGGAGACCGTGAATTCATATGTTTTTCTGACGGAGGCGACCCTCCAGATCAGTGTTCTTTTCTTCCAGTTAAATAAACTTCCTGTAAAGCGCCAAAGCCAAGTCAGCTGTGTGGTCCACCTTCTCTATGACCGCATTAAATGCATGTTGTTGATCTTGTTGCGCCATTTGTAATTTCAAGAGATGTCTGAACTAAGCTGAGCTGTGAGTGAATTTCAGTCCGAAATCTCTAAGCTCGGACAAAATTACAGCACTAGAGGGATCCAGAGCTTCTAAAAGCGTGGCTGAGCAGGAAGACTCTGTCGTGATAGGAGGGTTGCTAACTGAGCTGCTCGGAGTCCAGTCCTTTTGTGGTCTATTGCACAGTTTAAGCCGCAGCTTGTTTTCTCCTTCCATTACCTCCCATCGCAACAGAATCGCCAAGGTGATATTCCACGTAGTTATATAAGTTTGTGCAGTTACTTTTGGCAAGTTAGTTACTTCGGTGCATGCAGCTCCATCTCAGCGGTGCTACTCCATTGTAGGCAGAACCAGCAGTCCAGGCTGCAGGGTCTTTTTCTGCTGACGTCTATGTTTCTAATTTTGGTATGAAGTTTTTCTGGGTTGTGCATTCCATTCATATTCTCTGAGATGGGGTTGTAATGCAGCAAAGAACCCCCCACCCCAAAAAAAAAAAATCAGAAGACTACTGTAGTGGGGATTATAAAATAAGAGGCACAAACAAAACTACTAAAATGTTTGGGAGTTTCCATCTGAATACTCCATACCATCCATCATTGAAAGCACTTAGTTGAGCTCTCGGAACAAAAAAATAAATAAAAAAAATAAAGATTTGGCTGGTGCTAACAAGGCTAGCCTGCTTTTTTATGTTATCTTTATTTTCGTAGCAGGCCTTATAGTCCCACCAGTCTGACTTTTATAACAGCAGTTATATGACCCAGCCAACATCAGTTTTGCAAATGTTTTTGTATACAGTGCCCACAGGGAGGGCTGTTGTGAACCAGCACTGATTTTCAGTGATGCTCCCTACTCTTCACACAGTGGATCAAGTCCACCCAACACCAGGCAATTAGTTTCACCTCCCCATCGCCAGCCTCACTTATAACCCCCCTCCACATCACCGTTAATTTACTTTTTGAAATCTCTGATGGTCTGGGTTGGACAGCAGATCCGTTAGGTAGTTGAGGGGAGAAGGACAGATCTGGTTTATTCCGACAGACCAGGTGGGTACCAGACCTCTCAGGTAGTTTGTAGTTGGGAGGAGCGGGCCAGATGCTTTACCTGTCTGCACCACCGCCTCAATCAGTGTGTCCACTGGTTAACTTTGCTGCGAGATGTGACTTTGGTAACATCCATAATGTGGGTTTGAAATTTGAAGTTCTGGAGATGTGATGTCATCACTGAAAGCCTACTGTATCGACTCAAACTGCCACAGATCAGTTGATGAAGCTGAAAAGGTATGTTACAGTGTCTTACAATGTTACTGACTCTCAAAAGCAAAGAAAGTAAAAAATATACAATCTGATATGCAATGCTCCAGTTAAGGTGAGTACAGGCCTATTTTACTCCCTAATTTTTCAAGAATACTCTTTAAAAAAAATTTTGATGAGTCCCGATACGCACTCCAACCCTTGGAAATGTTCCATGTGCTTTAAAAAAGGCATTTTTTCCAAGTTTTTTTTTTTAAACTTTATTTCTACATCCACACTCCGGGCATCCTTCAGACATGCCCACACGGAGTCCATCCTACTCCCAGCCTGAACCCTCGCATCTCTCCTCAACCTCCCCCCCCCCCCGAATGACCCCAGGCAGGCACAACCCCCGGTACCATCTCCGGGGCTGATTCCACCCTCCCACGGTGGTAGCCTCTTAAGTGTGAAGTGCCTACCTTGGTGTCATTAAGTCGGCCTTGGAGGAAGATCCAGGTCGCATTGGGCTGGCAGTTGGGATGTGGACGAAGTCCCCAAGGGCCAACGTCATCTCACCGTCGTGTGGAAGGATTTTTCCACTTGTTTGTACCCCCCCTTCCCCACGGAGCCCAGTCAACAAGTCAACGTCATGCCGTGGCTCCGCCCCCAGGCATTACGCAGCGCTGCTATACACTGGCGATCCTCCAGCTGCCGCCAGAGGTGGCTCAGTGAGCGAACGCTTCCCGTACCCACCCCCAGGAAGAGAGAGCAGTCGGCAGGCGCTCAATCTCTGTCCTCCCCGCCGACACCCAGCGGCCCTGGTTCGCCCTCAACCCAGGTCATCGGGCGTGGCACGAAGTGTGGCATCCAGCGACTCAACCCTCAGCACCACCGGGACGGCTTTTTCCAAGTTTAAAGCACTTTTATACTCATCAAAATTATATTTTACTTGCCTAATGTCAAAAATGGTGAGTACATTACTCTTTGAGTGCTTAAGTTATCTGGAACACTGCTGATATGACTGTTTCATGGGTCTTTCTGCACTGCTTTACCCTGAGCAAATTCCAGATGTTTTTTTTATTCCCTCATGGACCAAGCTGGGCATCAGACCCATCAGGTAGTTTGGGGGAGAGAGGCAGACATTGCCTTGGCTACTCTGACTGACTGGAAACTCGGCAATTTTTTCATTCTACAGAGAGGTTGGGAGAGATATGTTCTAGTTCCTACAAGCATTAAATGGTGCCACAGTTATGCTGTTCTTTGTCCTTTTGCACTACACTAATTTAGTATCACGAAAACTCTCCATTTTATACAGGCAATATCCTTTCTTTTCCAGAAAAAAATAAAGGTTAGCTCTCCATTCATGAAGCTGCACAGACAGTTTTAGTACTTCCTCTCTGAGCTTATTAATCATCATTCTTGCCAGCACAGTTGGTGGGGGGCAGGCTAACAACCCAAGGAACTCTTCAGTGTATCACCTGTACCTTCACGAGAGTAGTACCACTTGCTCAACAAGTCCTCTCTCATGCACTTTCGTCCTCGCAGCCAACTGAAAGATAGCAAAGTGTTAGTTGTGGAGTCAAAAACAGTGGTGGAATTCAAGCATGCATGGGACAGTCATAAGGCAATTCTAGGGGATGGGGGTAGGAAGAAGTAGGCTGCTGGTTAACTAGGATCTGCAGCTTATCCATTAGGTAGGGAAATGGGCAGACTGGGTGGGCCAAGCGGTCCTTATCTGCCGTCAAAATCTATGTTTCTATGTTACAGACAGCTGCAAGGAGCAACAACAGGCACAACGCTCACTTATTCACAGCCATAAAAAGTTGCATCTCAGGCCCCCAATGCATTTCAATGGGACAGCTGCAAAACACTTGCGGACTTTGATCCCAAAAGCCCTTAAAAACAAATCTCCAAAGGAAAACTGTATGAAATCTCCACATCCTGGGGCAGACAGAAACACAGAAACATAGAAACATACAGACTTTGACAGCAGACAAGGACCACTTGGCCCATCTAGTCTGCCCATTTCCCTACCTACAGGATAGGCCTCAGATCCTAGTTAACCAACAGCCTATTTCTTCCTCCCCCCCCACAAGAATTGCCTTATGTCTGTCCCATGCATTCTTGAATTCTCCCACAGTTTTAGACCCTATAACCTCCTCAGGAAGGCTGTTCCATGCATCCACTACCCTCTCTGTAAAACAATACTTCCTCACATTGCCCCTGAACCACCCACCCCATCTTTAAATTGTGTCCCCTTGTTCTTGCACGTCTCTTTTTCTGAAAGATGCTACCCTCTTGGACTTTGTTGATTCCCCTGAGGTACTTAAAAGTTTCTATCATGTCCCCCTCTCCCTTCTTTCCTCAAGGGTATACATATTAAGCTTATTTAGTCTCTCCTCATATGGCTTCTCTTGCAGACCCTGCACCATTTTAGTTGCCCTCCTCTGGACTGCCTCTATCCTGTCTATGTCCTTGCGGAGATGGGGTCTCCAGAACTTGACGCAGTACTCCAGATGGGATCTCACCAACTGTCTGTACAGAGGGATAACAACTTCCTGTTTTCTGCTGCTGATGCCTCTCCCTATGCATCCCAGTATACCCCCAGCCCTCCCTACTGCCTTTTCACATTGCTTGCTTACCTTAAGGTCATCTGATATGATTACCCCGAGGTCCCTTTCCTTTTTTGTTGTTGTTACTACCTCCCCCACCACCACTGTGTATTCTTCCCCAGGGTTCTTGTTTCCCAGGTGCATTATATTGCACTTCTTTGCACTGAAACCTAGCTGCCATACTTCTGACCATTCCTCCAACCTTGCCAAGTCCCTTCTCATCCTTTCCACGCCTCCTTGTGTATCAACCCTGTTGCAGATCTTTGTGTCATCTGCAAAGAGGCATACTTTTCCTTCCAGTCCCTCTGCAATGTCACTTATGAAGACATTAAAAAGGACTGGCCCCAATACTGAACCCTGCGGTACCCCACTAGTAACCCCTCTTTCTTCAGAGTGGACTCCATTTACAGTTACCTTCTGTGTCCTGTTGTCCAGCCAATGTTTTACCCAGGCTACCACCCTGGGTCCCACTCCCAGGCTGGGTAATTTGACCATTAATCTTTTGTGTGGGACTGTGTCAAATGTCCTGCTAAAGTCTAGGTAGGCCATGTCCACAGCCCCTCCCTGGTCTACCACTTTGGTCACCCAGTCAAAGAAATCTGTTAGATTTGTCTGAAATGACCTTCCTGCTGTGAACCCATGCTGCCTTGGGTCCTGTGCCCCACTGGCCTCTAGGTACTCAACTATTCTTTCCTTCAGAAGTGACTCAATCACTTTCCCTACCACAGAGGTCAAACTGACAGGTCTGTAGTTTCCTGCCTCTGTCTTGGTCCCACTTTTGTGAAGGGGAATCACATCCGCCTTCCTCCAGTCCTCGGGTACCACACCATCCTCCCATGATTTATTAAAAAGAGTAGCCAGTGGTTTCACTAGTTCCCTCCCCTTAATTCTTTTAGAATTCTGGGGTGAATTCCTTCAGGCCCCATTGCTTTGTCCACCTTCAGTTTTAGGAGTTCTTGCAGAACCCTTTCTTCTGTGAAAGGACTGGGACCGACCCCCTATCAAGAGTGCTTCTGTTAATTAGATTAGACACTTCACCCTCGTCTTTTGTGAATACTGAGCAGAAATATTCATTCAGTATCCCTGCTTTTTCACTGTCCCCCTCTGTCCACCCACTGTTCATTCTATTCAGCCTCACTATCCCTCCCTTTGTCTTTCTACGCTCGCTGATGTACCTATAAAAGGTTTTATCCCCCTTCTTAACCGAGTTGGCTATCTTTTCCTCAGTTTGGGCCTTTGCTATTCTGACTTCCCTCCCTGCTTCCTTTTGCCTTAACTGGTACAGCTCTCTGTCTTGCTCCTTCTGTGCTGTGTTTCCTTATACTTCCGGAATGCTAGCTTTTTCTTCCTGACTTTCACAGCCACCTCTTTTGAGAACCATAGTGGCTTTTTCTTTCATTTTGATTTGTTTATTTGATTCACACAAAGGCTTGTTGCCTCTGTGATGGCAGTTTTGATGATTCCCCATTGTTGCGCCACACCTCCTTCTAGCCTGTTTGCTAGTGCTTTTGAGGCACTCTCCTGTCTTGCCAAAGTCAGCCCTCCTGAAGTCCAGTACCCTCACTTTTGTATGGCTTGACTCTGTAGCTGAGTGTAACGTGAACCACACTGTTTGAAGGTCACTTGTTCCCAGATGGCAACCCACTTCTAGATCTGAGATCCTCTCACTGCCCCTGTTTGAGAGTACGAGGTCTAAGATTGCTCCCTCATGAGCGGGTTCCGAAACTAGCTGTCTGAGGCCTGCCACCTGTAGGGCATCAAGAATAGCCCTGCTCTTGGATGTGGCTGCAGAAAATGTGCTCCAGTTAACATCTGGCATATTCAGGTCTCCCATCAACAGTATCTCCCCTTTCTCTGCCATTCTAAGAATGCCTTCTATCATATCCGTATCCATTCCCTCCCCCTGACATGGGGGTCTGTACACAATCCCTCTGCGGATTGTGGTGCCCTTTCCAGTCTCCAAGGTGACCCACAGTGCCTCCTCTCCTCCCTGTTTACTCTTTTGTTCAGTTGCCTTTATCCTTCTTTTACATAGAGAGCTACTCCTCCCCCTCTTCTCCCCTGCCTGTCTCTCCTGTAGGTTATGTACCCTGGTATGTTAACATCCCAGTCATGGTTCTGTGTACCATGTTTCTGTGACTGCTACGATATCCAGGCATCCCTCTTCCATCAAGGCCACCAGCTCAGGGAGCTTGCTGCCCAGACTACGGGCATTGGTACTCATAACCCTCCATTTCCTGACTGCCTTACTCCTTTTTGCCCCATCCCTGTCCTTCTTACCTTTGTCATGTTCTCCATTTACCCCTGCCCTTCTCCCTATCGACACCTCTATGTTGGTGTTTACCACACTTACTACCGTAATATTTTGGCGGGGGGTTGGATTTCCCTGCTCCTTTCCAGTGCCTGTCCCCTTGGCTAGTTTAAATGCTTGCCAATGAAGCATTTAAACCTATCACCTGGGATCCTGGTTCCCCTCCTGGACAGATGCAGCCCATCATGCCAGTATAGGCTTGCATCGCTCCAGGTGGATAAGAGGCGGAAATCTCCAGGTAATCCTACACATCACCCAGGGTGGGGAGACGTGGAAGAATACAGTACATTGACTGGCGCATAATACAAAAGATCTGCACAGCCCTTTGCAGTTTTCTCAAATTTATTGTGTCACTTACTTGAACATGCATTAAAAATTTGTACCCTGCATATTTCACAAAACTTAAATGGCACCATTTACAGTAATTGCAGCCAACATTTCTCCCAATGTTGAGGTGCTACTGCTAGGCAGAACCTCTTGTGCTACCCTACTTCCTGAACTTGCTGGGGGGTTTTTTTGTGTTTGTTCTGTTTTTGCTGAACCAGTAACGTTTTTGAACCAGCTAGTACAATACCAACCTTGTGCTACACAATGTAGTGTTTTTTTTTTTTTGTTTTCCAGCAATATCACAGAGACATTTACATGACATACACATCTACATTATAACACACAAATCCACCCCCATAGACCAGATCACTCCCCTCCAAATCTTTCCACTAACCTCATCAATCTGTCTCCACCTCCTGTACAAGCTTGTTCTCCTAATTCTAGCCGGATGAGGTTTTAACCCTTCGATCGTATCGCCTCTTGGCACTGCATCCTTTTTAAGACTGACTCTGGAGTAGCCGCAAGCTTTAGCTATATAAGGTATCTTCTCGAAATCACTGGTATGAAAGTGGTCCTCGCAAACCACGCTCCATGTACTGGGGCGCCAGCTTAATTCTCTCCTGCATGCGGAGATCCAGGCTCTACGCAGCTTCTTCTGGTTCGGGAAACGGTAGAACCATTTCCCACAGCCTGTTCGGCTCGTGCAGTTTGGAATGACACAGTGAGACACCATGATGCGCGTTGAAGAGAGAACACACCGACAAATAACTAATATTTAGTAGACGTACCCGCCCTCCGATATGAAAGCAATTCCTGGGTAACTGCTAGGCCGAGTAGGTCGCCGTCCCGCCTTTCTAACTCTCCCGCTCATTTCCCACGTGCGCCCCAAAGCTCGGCGCGTGACGTCTCCACAAAGTAAGCTTACTGTACAAGGCTGCGGGAAAGGTTTTAAATTTAAGGCGGACGATGTAAAAGTATAGTTATTGAATGCAGAGAAAGCAACAGTTGGCTAGAGTTAAGAACAACAACCTTATCCATTGCTTTAAAGTTAATGTAGTTTGTAATGTAATTATTTGCAGTGTCGTGGTATACAGTCAGTACCCTTGATGGGCAAACTGTTAATCGTGCACGCGTTTCAATATTTTGTCACTGAGTGTGGGTCACAGTGACGCTCAAATGATGGGACATGTTAAACAAGAAGATGCAAGCTCTGAACACCGGAAGATATTACGTGTGTTTGTGCAAAGTTAATTTTCAGCCAGGGCACCATATAGTTTGTAACATTTTATTTTCTAGCAAGCAATACAATCTATCATGTCGGACCGTCTACATATGCTGTGCGAAATCCATCCAATGTACGTAGGATCTGGCAGCAGTTTAAAGAATCTGGCTTATCTGTATGTGGGGGCATACCCATAATGAATTCCGGCACTATGCAAACTTGAATGTGCCATGCTCTACAGGCTTTTAGGTGTCTCTTAAATAGACTCAAAAGTAACAGTGTATCTGAATATACCAAGATAGTATGACTCCTGCACAGATGATGTCAGATATACACAAGGTCTGCATTGCTAGACCCCACACTCCTACAAGAAAAAGGTTACAGTTACCTTAAAAATAAAATTATATTACAACTCAAGAAAGCTTTATATCTTTAAATTGTGGATTGTAGGTAGAACATGTGGCAAGCTTTGTAAATTATGCATTCCATTCCCTGCTTAGGGCAGGCATACAAAGAGCACAACCAAAGAGTGAAATAATAAAGGCTAAGTTGTTTTTCAACTGTCTTTGTCACTCGGGTGACAGGCAGGGATGTAACCCCTCGTTCAGCATCTGGACGACCCATCAGGCATCCCCCAGGTCGCCTAGACTGGAAGGTCCACAGCTTGCCCTTTGTGGCATAGCTCCCCAAAGGGAGAGACCCACATTAAGCCAAGGCCCCAGCTGAGGCTTACACCTGGGGCATCATCTCGCAACTAGCCCAAAGGTTTTTCTGCTGCTTAGCTTCTCCTGGAGGCACAAACGTGCACTGACGTCAGTGCGGGACATGCTGACTCCTACACATGTCCCGCAGACATCCGTCATGGCCTCTGCCCCTCAGTCTGTGGTCTTTGCCAGTGTACATTCAGTCTCCACTGAGTGTCACTCGAGCACCCGGAATCCACAACTCAGCTTACCCCAGAGGAGGAGAGCTGTCCATGGGAAGCTCATCCTAACCCCCCCTCCCCCCGCCAGCTCTCTGATGCTCCAGGCTCATTCCCGAACTTGGATTGTCAGCGTCACAGGCCATAGCACTACTGTTGCAACAGCAGGCAGGCCCAATAAAAGCTAAGTTTACAGTGATATGTAGACCAATGCCCCCAATCCGCATCCCACAGAAAATGTGCATTCAGTCTCGGACTCCAAGTAGCAGTCATGACATTATGATATTAGCAAGTTAACCGAAAATGCTAAACTGGTTCCTCATGTCCATACATAGTGTAACAATAACATCCTTCTTACAGGATGGGGAGGTGGTTGTTCACTGTGGTGAACCAGTGGGGACTGATACTCTGGCATCATCCCTTTGGGGGCAGGAGTTTGGTAGATTAGATAAATAGGGTTATCTCAAGTTGCCAGGGGCTCTGGATTCCAGAGCTCAGGCTACAGCAAGAAGTGGGCAAGAAAAGGATGAAGGCGCCTGGTAAGTCACACCCAGGTGAGTCGGGTCATGAAGAATGAACTAAGTCTTCCTCACAGACGTGAGAGCCCCTTTAAGGAGGTGTTACGCAGGTGTTGTGGCAAGGCTTTTAGGTGGATGGAGGCACCCAACAAGGAGAGGCAGGAGTCGTACTCAGAGGTCAAATGAACCAAAGACTTCATTCAGCAGGAAGGATGGCAGTGGTCATAGAGGCAGGTATTCAACAACAACAATAAGGGTGTGCAAGACAAGAAATATCTATGCAATACATAGATGAATAAATAACCAATAAAGCTAAACGGTGCAGCTTTACTAAGTTGAATTCTGTTATTTTACTGTAGCTGTGATTACCTGTGGTACTGTTACTACCTGGTCAACCAGTGCTGGCCTATGCTTTTACGTGTAAATGTGTTACTTTCAGTGTGTCAGTTCAGGACAAGAAATTGTCTCTTTGAAGTCTGTGTCAGGCCGGCCCGGTGGCGCTGAGGGTTGAGGCACTGGACGCCACCCCGGCGACCCCAGTTGGGGAATGAGCCAGGGTCATCGGAGGCCAGGGGGAGGGAGAGGGAGAGGATGTGAGACGCTGCCAACTTGCAACACTCCACCTCGGGAGGCAAACCTCAGCTCTCTCAGAGCTTGACTACACCCTGGTAGAGGCCGGAGGGACGGTGCCACTCTCGAGGAGCTCTGATGTTAGGTAGATGGGGAAGGGCGGAAGGGACCCGATCTGGAGCTGCGGTGCACATGTGCGCCTCCACATGCATGCACCACCGCTTCCAGGGGTCCCGGGTAGTAGCCATGGGAGAAAATGGAGGAAGTCTTGGGGGCAGATGTGGATGATGCCCCCAGACCACCTCTGGGGATCTGCCGGGGTGCACATGGCACTAGAAGCCCCTGAAGGACACTGAGTTCTGTAAGCTTGGCAGATGCAGAAGTTGACCCGCCACAGGTGGATAAATACAATTGATAAAAAAAAATCTGTGTCAGGACATGAAGAGGAACTGTGCAGAGAACTGAGACCTGAATGGGACACCTGGCCAAAAAAGTGCACTGGTTGCAACAGTGGAACTGATACTTCAGTGAGAAGCCTCAGTTAGGCCACCAGAACTTAGGAGAGGTTTTGTAAACAGATCAGATGGAATTGCAGCTGGTAGAAAATTCTTCAGCACAAACCCTCCCTTGGGCTCCCGGGACAAGAAGAAGTGGATATAGAATTTGTAGAATATTCTTTAACACAAGTCCTCCCTTGGACTGTGGGGAGAAGAAGCAGATGTAGAGATGATGCTGATGTCTGGATGATGACTCTGGATACAGGTCTCTGGATGTTGATGATGATAATACTGGATGCTGGTCCTGAAAAAGAAAATCCCACCCCACTGCATGACAGAGGTCCTTTCTAGTGAGCTGGCATGGCTCCTACACGTCCTTTATTTTTTAACAGGGTAGGGATGCAGCTTGGCAGGGGAGAGAGTGGGGGCTGTCCTGACTATCACCCTAATGTTAGCTGGAGCGACCGCCCCAAGTTCGAATCCAAGGAGGTGGTGTCAGAGGCAGATGTAAGGCAACAGTCTTTGGTTGTTGTGACACCTAGGCAGTGTGTAGGTAGTTGCAGGGAGCACCAGATAACTTTACAACTGAGGCAATATAGCCAAGCGATGGACACCCTCCAGATCAAGTCACCATTTTAGGTACCCTACAAAGCAAGTGGACTCCCTGAGTCTATGTTTGTGTTAGCTGCTCTGCAGGATTCTTGCATATGAGTTGCTTGATTATATGCCATATTGGACCCTGTAAGAAAATTGGTGGAGCTGAATGGTTGCCTTCCTCCAGAAGTTCATTCTGTCTTTGATGGTCTTCCGGAACACAGACCTTGTTGCTGAAAACTTTCTCACTGTGGGACATCCTGGCCACGCTGCACTTGCAGTTGCCATAAGCTGTTGATAGGATGCCATTCCCAATCCCGGTCTTCCCGATCCCAGCACTTTAATAGCCTTCTCTTTAAAGTCTAGAAAGTTGGTGTCCGGGTGTTGAAGATGTAGCATCTGTAATTCCTGTCTCAGAGCTTCACAGCTCAACCCTTCAGTAAACTTGTCCATAAAGACACGGTCTGGATCCTGTACCTCTCTTGAGTCCACTCTATCAATGGCCTGCAGTGCATTCTGAAAACTCAGTGTGTACTCTCAGTGTTTCTCTTGGGCTCTGGGTATGGAAAAAGAACTTCATCTGTAATTCAGAGACTGTTTGGGTGTTAAAGATGTGCTGTAACCGATGTAGCATCTGGTCCGTGGTGTCCTTCTCTCTCTCTCTCTCTCTCTCTCTCTGGCCAGCAGATGACCTCTCGGTGGGCTGCTCCGCCTAGCTGCCCAATCAGTATCTTCTCCTTCTAGTGCTCCGCAATGTGATATATTTATTTATTTATTGAAATGTTTCACCAGGAAGGGCACACTGAACAACAAGTTGTTTGTCTCACGGTGCATCCTGGGGGAAGGGGTGATGGGAGAGATACATTAAACAAAATACAAACAGAAACATCTTGCATCAGTGGTGACGATAATGTACGTAACAGTAATGGAAACCATGCATACAGTTAAGAACTTAAGGAAAGCAATTTGTAGGAACATACAGTTGTCAAAATATACAACAGAGGTTTGATCTACATAGCAGGAAATGACAGTTCATAGAAATACAATTTACAGAAATCATGAAACATCACTTTTAAGTGCTGTAATAGGATGCAGTGTTACATCAATGACTGTTGCGCAGATAATAGATAAGGACTGGGAGTCGGTATAGTCAGTACATCGCCTACATCTTCGTATGGAATTCTCGCAGACTGCTGAAGAAGGGGAAGGAGAGAGGCCACAGAAAGGTGACAGGAGCACTGAAGGAAGGGAGGTGGTCACTAGTCCATTTACAGAGGAGGTCCTGAAGGAACTCACAAATCTGAATGTGGATAAGGCAATGGGGCCATATGGGATCCATCCAAAGATACTGAGGGAACTCAGGGAAGAGCTGGCTGCACCTCTGACAGTACTGTTCAGCCTCTCATTGTAAATGGGAGAGGCTCTGGGGGACTGAAGGAGGGCAGATGTAGTCCCACTTCACAAAAGTAGGAGTAGGTAGGAGACTGGAAACTACAGACCAGTCAGCCTGACCTCAGTGGTGGGGAAATTATTGGAATCACTACTGAAGGAAAGGAAAGTGTAGTGGAATATCTTGAATCCAGTGACTTACAGGACCCAAGACAGCATGGACTCGGGGGGGGGGGGGGTCTTATTAAACGAATCTGATAGATTTCTTTGAATGGGTGACCAAGGAATTGGATTAGGGAGGAATGGTGGATTTGGCCTACCTGTATTTCAGCAAGGCCTTCGACTGTGTTCCACATAGGAGATCGGTAAGCAGGCTGGGTAGCCTAGGAGTGGAACCAAAGGGTAAGAAATTGGCTAAGGGATAGGAGACAGAGGATGGTGGTAATTAGAGTTCACTCCGAGGAAGGAAGGGTGACCAGTGGGTTACCTCAGGGATCTGTACTGGGACTGGTCCTCTTTAATCTTTTTATTAGTGACATTGCACAGGGGCTGGAGGGAAAGGTCTGCATGTTCGCAGATGACACTAAAATCTGCAACAGATGATTTATTGTTTAAGCAATAAGCCAAGAGGGGTGTAGGTATCGGATTTACCATGCTGAAGTGGAAAATCCGGTACAGCTGCGGGTAAACTCAATAACCCAGATCCTCTCATGGTTTATTACATTATACCAAGTACTGCTTTTTATTATTTAAAAAAAAGCAGTAGTTGGTATACTGCTTAATAAGCCACTCAGTATTACAGCAGTGTTATTTTGTTTCATTTCCCTGATGTACGGAGCTGCTGTTTTGCAGTCTCTGCTTAGCGGGGAAACAAGATAGTGGTCGCAGTTCCGTGATTTCGGCATCAGACTTTTTTTTTTTTGTAAAGATGCGACTGGCTGACACCTTTTGTGGTGATTATCAGAGGATTTACAACAGAGGTAAGGTGTCTGCTTGCCGTTCTTGTTGGTTGGTGTCTGAGGTCCATGGTAAAATTTTCATTCCCCACCCAGGGAGGTCGATACTACCCCTGCTGTGCATTATCAATGAATTTGCAGCATTCTCCAGATATAAGCTTAATCTCCAAAAGTCAGAGGTACTATTTCTGGGAGAAGGACAGATTCCCAACCATGGGGGCCTGAGGAAGGTGAAGGACCACTTTACCTATTTGGGCATTAAGGTGAGAGGAGCACTAAATAAACTGCATAGCTGGAATTACACCCCATTATTTGACATAATTTTAGTGGACCTGGACAGGTGGAGGGCTCTTCCAATATTGTGGTTAAGCTGCATTAACTTACTTAAAATTAATGTCCTGCTGAGGATCCTTTACATCATACAGATGGTCCCAGTAAGCCCTACAGCCCGGGATATTCATAGACTGGAAAAGGAATTTGTAAACTTTATCTGGAGAGGAAAATCTAGAATGAAATTAGGGAGACTGAAGGCCACCAAGGAGAGGGGAGATTAGACTTCCCAGATATCAGGGGTTATTATTTGGCCATCCAGTACCGCTATCTACACAGCTGGGTCAACAGAGGGGAGGCAGCATCCTGGTTAGAATTAGAGGAAGAAGGGTGCCCATGTAGGCTTATTGCGTATTTGTCTAAGAATGGGCATAACGCTTATAAGCAGCTGCCCAATCCAAATCCTCTGGTGATATTGGTGTTGGACGCCTGGGAAACTATTACGAGGAGGAGGGGGTGGAGGAAGAACATACCCTATTGGCACCAATAGCAAGAAACCCAGAGTTTTTCCAGGCCTGGAGGATCAAGGCTTCACTACATGGGAAGAAAGGGGTATAAGTTGCCTAGGAGATCTGTTTAATAAGAAGGGTATATACCCCTTTTTGGTGGTGAAGGACTCCCTGGGGATCCCAGCAGCACATTTCTATAGATGCCTGCAAATAAGAAACTATTGTGGTGGGTTAAATAGAACACCTACTGGGAATTCTAACATAGCAGCTTCGGAATAAGAAATATACAGGGCGAGATCCCAAGAAAAAGGCTTAATAGGGAGAGCTGCCAGACTGGACAGGTCACATTTTCCTGACTATTCTAATAAAACCAGATCCCAATGGGAAGTAAACTTAGGGACCACAGTGGGAAGGTCATGCCAGACGAATCTGATAGATTTTTTTGACTGGGTGACCAAAGCAGTAGATCAGGGAGGGGCAGTGGACATGGCCTACCTAGACTTTAGCAAGGCATTTGACACAGTCCCACACAAAAGATTAATATACAAGTTAGCCAGCCTGGGACTGGGTCCCAAGATGAGAGCCTGGGTAAAGAATTGACTGGAGAATAGGACACAGAGAGTAGTAAATGAAGTCCACTTGGAAGAAAGGGGGTTACTAGTGGGTACCGAGGGTTATGTAGGACAGACAGTCTTCAATGTCTTTATAAACGACATTGCAGAGGGACTGGAAGAAAAAGTATGTTTCTTTGCAGATGACACAAAGATCTGCAACAGAGTCGATGCACAAGGTGGGGTGGAAAGGATGAGAAGGGACTTGGCAAGGTTAGAGGAATGGTCAAATGTATGGCAGCTTAGATACAGTGCTAAGACGTGCAAGGTAATGCACCTGGGAAACAAAAACCCAGGGGAAGAGTACACAATGGGGGGTGAGATACTAACAACAGCAAAAATGGAAAGGGACCTGGGGTATCACATCAGATGACCTAAAGGTGAGCAAGCAATGTGAGAGGGCAGCAAGGAGGGTTGGGGGATACTGGGATGCATAGGAGAGGCATCACCAGTAGAAAACAGGAAGTTATTATCCCTCTGTACAGACAGCTGGTGAGACCCTATCTGGAGTACTGCGTGCAGCTCTGGAGACCCAGTCTCTGCAAAGACATAGACAGGATGGAAGCTGTCCAGAGGAGGGCAACTAAAATGGTGCAGGGTCTACACCGGAAGACATATGAAGTGCGACTTGAGCTTAATATGTATAGCCTCGAGGAAAAGAGGGAGGGGGGGACATGATTGAAACTTTCAAGTACCTCAAGGGAATCAACAAAGTCCAAGAGGGTAGCATCTTTCAAAAAAAGAGGTGTGCAAGAACAAGGAGGCACAATTTGAAGATGGGGAGGCGGCTCAGAGGTAATTTAAGGAAGTATTTTTTCACAGAGAGGGTTGTGGATGCCTGGAACAGCCTTCCGGAGGAGGTTGTGGAGTCAAAAACAGTGATGGAATTCAAGCATGCATGTGACAGTTATAAGGCAATTCTAGGAGGTGGGGGTAGGAAGAAGTAGGCTGCTGGTTAACTAGGATCTGCAGCTTATCCATTAGGTAGGGAAATGGGCAGACTGGGTGGGCCAAGCGGTCCTTATCTGCCGTCAAATTCTATGTTTTTATATTTCTATGTAAAGGAACATTAGAGAAGGGGGGGGGGGTAAGCCAGAGATCAAGTCCTCAATAAGACCTCTTGTAAGGGCTGTGGAGGCGAAATATAATGCCCAAATGGGATGGAATTATGGAATCATAAATATATTCATTTATTGGAAAAACCAGCTATGTGACTTTTTAGGTCAGCTCTGGGGTTCGTTAGAACAATACCTTCCCCATTTGTTCGTGCTGAACTTGGGCTACTTAATCTGTTAGCACTAGCTGAATCACAAACAGTAAACTTTTGTAAAAGAGCCAGTAAGTTACCTAAGGACAGAATGGCCTGCAAATGCTTAGATGAAAAACACTGTTTGCAAAATAATGGCTATTGGAAGTCTCCCTGGCTAGCAAAGATTGATAAGATTTTAACATCTATAGGTTTGAAACATCTTCTTTCATTAAGACAAAAAAACATTGTGATAACAAATCAGTATAACGGACATATCAAACATTTACTTATGGAAAAGTATATAAAAAAACAGGAGCTAGAAAGTATAAAGAATTCAAGATTTGCAACTTGGTATAGTGAAAATAATTTGCAACATAGGTATAAATATTATCTTGATATATTGGAAGATCCCCATTTAAGGAAAATGTTTGCAAGATGTAGAGCACAATTTTTTGAATTGAATGTCATGTACACCAGATTTAATAAACTACAAGACCCAGTATACTCATTTTGTTTGTGTTCTGGGAGTGAGAAGGAGGATATAGCCCATGTGGTACTTAGGTGCCCTTGGTACGACAGACCAAGGAGGAAATGGTTGGGCCCTATTGTATCTTCACTGCGGACCTGTGATGATTATATCACGTTAAATATATTATTAACAACAGAGGACAAATATATAGTTAGTAGAATGGGCAATTTTGTACTTACTATCCAAAAGATTAGAAAGAAAATAACAAAAACAATTATAATAGAGTAATTGATAAGGCAATGATATTGTATGCTCTTTACTGAACTTTATGAAATGTACGCTGCTGACCCTTTTATCATGTTACTAATGAAATGTTCAGTGTGTATTTGTTTTTTTATCTCTTTATGTAACTCTGTAATGATCCTATATGATCGAACAACAAACTTAACTACTGCTGCAGAGATCAAGTAGGGTCTGTGGTGATAAATTTGGCAGAGAAATATGGGCAAACTAGGTGGGCCAAACAGTCCTTATCTGCCATCAAATTCTGTGTTTCTATTATCCTGCCATTGGTTGCCTCCCCAGTGTATTAAGGGAACCATGGTGCTCTGAAGTAGTAAGGCATTGTAAGTGGTGATGGATGAGGATATCCTGGGTCTCCTTCACCTGCTCCTCCAGATGATCCATTACTGTCTTCCAGTCCAAAGGACACAGTCAGGGGCACAGTGTGAAGTTGGAAGGGCGAAGGTTTAGGAGGGAGATGAGGAGGCACTGCTTCACAGAGAGAGTGGTGACAGGTTGGAACACACTACCAGAGAAGTTAATTGCTCAAAGGACAGTGGATAGCTTTAAGCAGGGTTGGGATAGAGTCAAGAGCAGGGTTAGTACAGACAAAAACACAATGGGGAGAAGGACCGGGAAAGAGGAGGAAAAGAGGGGTTTGGGTGTGGGTGGGGCAGCTGTAGTCATATGAAACTAAGAGCTGCACAATCGGGCAGACTTGACAGACCTGTGGGCCTTTTTCTGCCGGCAATTTCATATGATCATATGCTCTGTGTCTTCTCTGACTTTGGGCTCCTTGACTTGTTACAGCCCTACTTGCTGTGTCAAATTTTCATCTGCACACTGGGTGAGGCAGGTCATGAAGGGAGAACTAAGTCTTTTTCATGGGCACAAGTGCCACCTCAAGCAGGTGTTCTGGTAAGGGGATACTGTAGGTTCCTAGGTGGGTGGATGGAGGCACCCGGCAAAGAAAGGCAGGAGTCATACTTAGAGATCAAATGAAGCAAGGACTTTATTCAGCAGGAAGGATGGCCACAGAGGCAGGTATTCAACAACAGCAATAAAGATATGCAAGGCAATAAATATTTATGCAATAAATAGATGAACAAATAACCAATAAAGAATACTAAAAGATGCACCTTTACCCAACTGAGTACTGTTACTTTACCACAGCTGTCATTACCTATGGTACTGTTACTACCTGGTTGACCAGAGCTAGCCTATGCTTTTCTTTTTTTTAATTTAGCTTTTTTGACCCATCGCCACCTCCTGCCTACTTGATGACGGGGCCTGGCAAACTCAGCCGCATGTGTACATGGTGGCACACACGTATGCCAGAACTGGCAATGACCCCACTCCACCCACTTGGCAAGTGCCAGTCCCCCATTTGCCTGGCACTACCACCAAGCTTCCACTTGGTGGCAGCCAAGGGCCAGAAAGACTCACCTCCCCTATCCGGTGGAGGAGAACTTGCCTAGCAGCCCGCTCAATCCTCCTGCCACCTTCCTCCCAGCTGGACCCCTGGCAGCCCGAGCTTGCTTCCGAATGCAGGTCGCTGGTGTAATGTGAAGTGTGGCGTCCAGTGCCTCAACCCTCAGTGCCACCGAGCCAGCCTCTAATCTATGCTTTTATGTATAAACACATGTTACTTTCAATGCATCAATTCAGGAGAGGTAATCAAGTCACTTCTATGTCAGGACATAGAGAGGAACTAAACATAGAACTGACACCTGAACGGAGCACCTAGACCAAAAAGGGGCTCTGATTTCAGCAGTGGAACAGATACTTTGGTGAGGAGCCTCAGTTAGGCCACTGGGACTTAGGAGAGGTTTTGTAAACAGGCCATAGGTTCATCGGCAAAAGCCACCCTCCCTTGGGCTGCCAGGACAAGAGAGATGGAACTGCAACAGGTGGAAGATTCTTCAGCACAAACCTTCCCTTGGGCTTCTGGGACAAGAAGAAGTGGATGTAGAACTTGTAGAAAATTCTTTGGCACAAACCCTCCCTTGGGCTGCTGGTCAAAAAGAAGTGAACGTAGAACTTGTAGAAGATTCTGTGGCACAAACCCTCCCTTGGTCTGCCGGGACAAGAAGAAGCAGATGTAGAACTTGTAGAAGATGCTTTGGCACAAACCCTCCCTTCAGCTGCTGAGACAAGAAGAACAGAAAACACAGAGCAGAAGAGGAAAGCAACATCCTAGGCACTGGTCCAGAGTGCTAATCTTCAGACGATGACCCTGGATACAGAGCTATGGATGATAACATTGGATGCTGATCCTGAAAAAGAAAACCCCACCACACTACACAACGGAGGCCCTCTCCAGTGAGCCAGTGCAGTTCCTAAGCTTCCTTTACTTCTTAACAGGCAAGAGACATAGCTTAGCAGAGTAGTGAATGGGGCCTGTCCTGACTATCATCCTAATTCTAGCTGGATCAACCACCGCAAGTTGGAATCCTTGAGATCCTTGATCACAGGCAGATGTGAGGAAACAGTTTTTGGTCATTGTGACACCTAGGCAGTGTGTAGGTAGTTGTAGGGAGTACCAGATAACTTTACAGCTGAGGCAGGATAGGCAGGCAATGAGGTGATTCAATGCAGGGTACAAAAAGATGCATGGCAGTCTTTTAGAAGGACACCCAGGACAATAGTGAATGACAGTGTAGTACGACCAGATCTGGCAGTCTATTCTCTGAGCAGGTGGATCATTACAGAGCAGCAGAAAATGATAGGCACTCTCATGGAAGGGCTACCACTACTTTTAGGCAGTCACTAGGGGGCGCTGCAGATTTAAGGTAGTTCAGGGCATCATACAAGTTCAGTCACTTCATCTGTGGGCAAATGGGGCACCACAGAAGTTCAGCTACTTCATCTGTGGGCAAATGGAGCACCACATAAGTTCAAAAGGCAGTTCATTAGATAAATAGGGTGATGCACCAGTTCAGGCAGTTCATTAAGCACACAGGGCAATACACAAGTTCAGGCAGTTCATTAGGTAAATGGGGCACAACACTTTGGTTGAAAAGGCAGTCTCAGTAAGGAAATGCTTTACCTTTAAGTGCAGTTCAATAGGCAGTCTTTCATATAAGGTACACGGTCACTTTAAACACAGTTCAATCAAGCAGGTTGCACACATTTAGATAATACAGGTAACTGCACCCCCCATTAACTCCTATGGTGCTTATTTTGCCCCTTCCCACTGATCTTCTGCTATGGAACCTTTATTAATGTGTTCTGTGGGCATTTTTGGGTGCCTAAACCCTTACACCTGGCTCCTATGGAGCCTTACTTAGTCTACCCTATGGCTGTCCCTTTCCTGGGGCATTACTGGGCCCAATGTAGCTACTATAGAACTGGCTGTCAGTCACCAATGTGTGCAGTCCTGAGGTGGGACAACACCCACACGGCCTTGGCCACATTGCTATGCACTGCTTGGCACAACTGACTTAAATTTGAATAAATAAACTTTGGCTGTGGTTTGCATGATTGGAGCCAGCCCCCTTGTTCTGCACTGTGGGAATTCCTTTTTTTTTTTTTTTTTTTTTTATGCTCCCTCCCTGCTCTGGGCCGGCCTCTCCTTCAGGCCACCCACGCCTTCCGAGCTGCACTGCCTCGGAGCAGCCACCTCTTCACCCCTATAGAGCCCCCCCCCCCGGGTGACTCCCGGACGTAACCCTTCGCCAGGTGGGTCCCCCCCCCCACCGAAGGGGATGACGCTGGTGGGGGCAACCAGTGCCAAACCTGTTCTGGGTGCTGCTGGGGATGGTGCGTGCACTGTCCTCGGTCTTGCGGCTACGGGAGCTGGCGACCGTCATCCGGTCGGCTACGGGTCTCTTTTTCCAGTTTTCTCCTTGGGGGCGTGGTGTGCCACAACTCTTTAGTAAGTGGGCCCCAGCGCGTTCCATGCCCCCAGCTTCCACTAGGAGTCAGCAAGCACCAGGTACGTCCCGCCCTCCCCGAGAGAGGAGGCTGTCAGCCCGGCAGCTCAAGCCTTCTCTCCGTGGCTGACCCTCCAGCACCCGAGTCCGTTCCCGAACCGGGTGGCTGGCGCCTGCACAAATCCAACTGCTGCGCCGGCGGGCCAGCCCAGGAATTCCTTTTAATTTACTTAAGGGCCTCTGGTCCACTGCTCCACCCTCTGGGTAGTCCCTTTTGCTTAGGGCCTTATCCACCTTGTCATGGCCTCAGCTGCTTCTACCATCCAGTGCTTTCAATAATTACTTTAAATAAATAATTTTCTGGCAGCCAGCACCTGCCTAGTGGTGCTGCCACTGACTCACCACCCCGAACCCATGGTAAAGTACAGCTGCAAGGGAGTGCTAGAGTAGCTGGCTATAGGAGGGTGTGGTGACTTGGTGGGTGGTCTGGGAGGCAGACCCTCGCTTCTCCACCAGATGCTACATTAGGTCACCGCCATAACCTCATTCTGATGCTGCTCCCTCTCACTTTCATCACTTCTCACAGTTCACTGAAGCCATCAAGGAGGGACCATTTTACTTTTAAGTAACAAGATGAAAAATAGGCCTAAACAGAGCCCACACCACGGCCGCCAGCCTGGATGCTGCTCTTCTCAACCACTGCTGACTGGAACCACCAACTACTGCTGACTGAGGATCTTCTGCCTCAGGGAAACACTAGCAGCCCCCCCTCCTACAAGAAAGAGAAGCCAGAAATGAGCAGGAAGGCAAAATGCAGACAGTACCAAATAAATCAGACAAAGAGGGAAAAGCAGAGATAGGAAGGCAGCACAAAAAGGTAAAATGGGAGGGAAGAAATCAACAGAGCAAAGACTTGAGTAAAGAGTGGATAGGCAGCAAAACAAGGAAGGCCAGGGTTACAAATGCTTGCAGCCTGGAGAATAAAATCCCAGACCTGGAAGCATTGTTAGCAGAGGTAGACCTGGACATAGCAGCAATACCAGAGACCTGGTATACTGTACACTACAAATCATGACTGGGATGTTAATGTAGCGGGGTATGGTTTGTCTGGGGACGGAGGGTGGGGTGGGAGAAAGGGGAGGTGACCATGTACATTAGGGAGGTATAAAGGCAACAGAAATACTGGGTAGGCGGGAGGCTGAGGCACTGTGGGTCACTCTTGAGCCAGGCAATGGCACAGCAATCTGAGCAGGGGTGATTTTCAGGCCTCTTGCACAGGGGGAGGAGTTGGATAGGGATCTAGGGGACCAAATTCGTGCAATAGCAGCAAAAGGTGCGATATTACTGCTGGGTGATTTAAGTATCCCAGATGTGGACTGGGCCATCCCAGCAGCTGCTTCAACCAGGAGCAGAGACATCCTGGATTCCCTACAGGGGGCAGACCTAAGACAGCTAGTGATTGATCCCACTGGAGAAGGGGGAATTCTGGACCTAGTACTGGACAATGGGGACAGAATCACAGACATCCAGGTGGAAGGTCAGTTGGGGTCCAGCGAGCATCACATACTGTAGTGTGGTTTAGCATAGGGACCGAGACACAGTCTAGTCACATGAAGGCAAAGGTCTTAGAGTTTAGGAAGGCAGATTTTACTAAAATGGGGAGTTGTATCAAAGAGGCATTGGTGAGAAGGGAGAGGAGGGGAAGTTGAAGAGCAGTGGGAACAACTAAAGGGAGCCATGGAAGAGTTGATGAGCCAATACTTCAGGTTAGTAAACAAGGCCAAGAGAAGAAGGAAACCACTGTGGTTCTTGAGAGAGGTGGCAGACAAGATAAGGGCCAAAAGGGCAGGTTTCAGGAAATATAAGGAGATTCAAAGGGAGGAAGACAGGGAGGTGTACCTAAGGAATCTAAGGGAAGCAGGGATGGCTGTTAGGAGAGCAAAGGCACAGACTGAAGAAAGATTAATGCAGACAGTGAAGAAAGGAAACAAGGCATTCTACAGATACATTAGCGAAAGAAGGAATACTAGGGGGGATTGTACGGTTTAAAGGAGATACAGGGGAGTGTAAGGAGGGAGACAGGAAAAGGCAGAAATACTGAACAAATACTTCTGTTCAGTATTCACTAACGAGGGAGAGGGTCAGGAACCACAGCTGGGTAGCAGACATGAAGTGGTGGGGGAGGTAAACACAAGTCCATTCACAGTGGAGAGTCCTGGAGGAGCACACAAAACTGAAGGTGGACAAAGGAATGGATCCAGATGGCATACATCCAAGGATATTAATAGAGCTGCAAAGAGAGCTAGTGGCACCTCTGGCAGCACTGTTCATGGAGTCACTCAACACAGGAGTGGTTCCAGAGGACTGGAAGAGGGCACATGTAGTCCCTCTACACAAAAGTGGTAGTAGGGAGGAGGTAGGGAACTATAGGTCGGTCAGCCTCACCTCAGTAGTGGGTAAGATCATGGAGGCACTTCTTAAAGAAAGAATAGTGACACACCTGGAATCCAGCAGTGCCCAGGATCTGAGGCAACATGGATTCACAGCAGGAAGGTCATATCAGATAAATCTGATAATTGTTTTGACTGGGTGACAAGTAAATCGGGGGGTGGTGGTAGACGTCACCTACCTCGATTTCGGCAAAGCCTTTGACTGTCCCACATAAAAGTCTGGTCAACAAAATGAGTAGTCTGGGTATGGGGCACAAGGCGGTAAATTGGGTTAGGAATTGGCTAATGGACCAGAAGCAGAGCATGGTGATAAATGGGATCCAATCGGGAGGGTGACCAGA
The DNA here is from genome assembly GCA_016271365.2 of Neoceratodus forsteri. NCBI lineage: Eukaryota > Metazoa > Chordata > Ceratodontiformes > Ceratodontidae > Neoceratodus > Neoceratodus forsteri. The sequence goes on from CM057451.1 coordinate 187,218,103, forward strand.
TGGGTACCTCAGAATCAATCCTTGGGCCAGTCCTGTTTAATGTCTTCATTAGTGACATTGCAGTAGGACTGGAGGAAACGGTCTTCCTGTTTGCAGATGATGCCAAGATATGCAACAGAGTGGATACTCTGGATGGGGTGGAGACAATGAGGAGGGACCTGGAGAAGCTTGAAAAATGGTTTGAAGTGTGGCAACTAAGGTTCAGTTCCAAGAAGTGCATAATAATGCACCTGGGAAGAGGGAACCCTGGGGAGAGTTACAGGATTGGTGGGCGGGTGCTTACTATCACCAGGGAAGAAAGAGACCTGGGGGGTTATCATTTCTGATGACCTAAAGGTATCTAAGCAGAGTACTAAGGCTGCTGGGAGGGCCAGTGGCATGCTGGGGTGAATAGGCAAAAGTATCATTAGCAGAAGGTGGGAGGTGGTGATGCCTTTGTACAAAATGCTAGTGAGGCCTCACCTTGAGTACTGTGTGCAGTTCTGGAGGCTGCACCTTCATAACGACATTGACAGGGTGGAGGTGGTCCAGAGAAGAACAACTAAGGTGGTACAGGGCTTGCACCAGAAAACATATGAGGAGAGACTAAAGGACCTAAATATGTACTCACTGGAGGAGAGGAGGGATCGGGGGTACATAATAGAAACATTCAAGTACCTTAAGGGCATTAACAAGGTGTAGGAGGGAGACATTTTCCAATATAAGAGATGTACAAGAGCGAGGGGGCATGATATGAAATTAGAACGTGGCAGGCTGAGGTGAAATGTGAGGAAGTTTTTCTTCACAGAGAGAGTGGTGGACACGTGGAATGGACTGCCACAGGAAGTGGTGGGGACAAGCACAGTGGAGGGTTTTAAACATGCATGGGACAGGCATAAGGGTACCTTAGAGGTGGAAAGGAGGGGTGAAAGGCCATTGACCAGGTAGGGTCAGAGACCACAAACTAGTGTATGGCTTTCAGGCAGACTGGATGGGCCTGGCGGTCTTTATCTACCGACAATTTTTATGTTTCTATGTAACCGCCAACACTGCTCCGACAACCTACTGCTACCAAGGAGCCACCGCTGAACTGGATTGGAAGAGGAGCACTACACAGAGCCGATGGGACCTGCTTCAGCCAGGAGGTAAGCCCTTTTCTTGGTCTCCGTCACTCTCCATGCCTACTCCCTTGCTGGTTGCTGCTGAACTCTTTAACGGTTGCACCAACCATTCCTGAGCATGTGCCACCAACAGCTCTTTTCAGTTTGAAAAATGCCCACCTGCTTGCCCCCTTGTGCTGTCTGCTGCTTTGAATAGTTACTTTAAATAAATAATGTTCTAGCAGCCAGCACGTGCCTAGTGTTGCTGCCACTGACTCACCACCCTGACCCAGGATGAAGTACTGTTGTGAGGGAGCACTGGAGTAGCTGGCTATGAGAGAATGCAGTGACTCGGTGGGTAGCCTGGGAGGTGGGCTCTCATTAGTCCACCCGGCACTTGGCTGCGTCACTGCCGCAGTCTCATTCAAGCGCCACTTCCTTTCACTTCCATTACTTTTCACCACCGCAGCTCATTGAAGCCACTGACTAGGGACAGTTTTAATTTAAAATAATAAAATAAAAAATGGGACTAGAACTGAGCCCACACCACAGCCATCAACCTGGATGCTGCTCTTCTCAACTGCTGCCAACTGGGGATGTGCTGCCTCAGGTGATTGCCGATACTGCTCTGACAACTTGCTGTTACTAAGAAGCCACCGCTGGACTGGGCCAGGGGGGAGCACCCAGCAAAGCCGATGGGATTCACTTCAACCAGGAGATAAGCCCTTTTCTTGTTCTCCGTCACTCTTCACGCCTACTCCCTTGCCAGTCACTGCTGAACTCTCTAATGGTCTTGCCCATGTTCCTTTTAAGGACTCATGGTTCTATACTCAAACCCCAAAGGTGAGCCACCAATGGCTCTTTTTCAGTTTGAAAAATCCCATGCACTTGGCAGGGACAGCAGTCCCAGTGCATTACCTGCCTTCCCTTGCCCTGCCTGCAAGTTGGGGGGGGAGCTCTGTGAGAAAGCGGGCAGTAAGGGAGGAAAAAAAATGTTTAAACAGCTCTGGTTTGGGTTTGCAAGGGGAATGCTTACTGTGCTGGGTCCCTGCAGGGGAAGAAACACTGGCCTTTCTGGAGGGGAACTGGAAGGGAACATACTGGGATGCTAGGGATTTAGAGTGGCCAAAATGCCCACAACAAACACTTGCTGGTCCCCATATCCCCACACTCTATCCTGGGGTCTCTGGTACATGTTACTGCACCCCTGGCTCCCTACTGGACCCTAAAGGGGTCCTTTAGCACCTACTGTGCTCCCATCAATTTCTCTGGGGGTCTCTGAACTATTCCCTGTAGGGTCCCCAGCTCTGGTGCACTGTAGAAGTGCAGCAAGGAACAAGAAAAGGAGATGAGAGGACCAGCACCCTCAGTGTTCTGGGAGTTGCCAGAAACCCCAGGGGTTTCCCATCAAGGGGAACATGAGAAGATTTCCCACAAAACCAGTGAGGGAGATTTTGGTGAGGGATGGTCCCAGAGACTGACCTCTGCAGCAACAACACATCTGAGGATGGCAAGCAAAGTTGAGGCAGAACTGAAAGCAACCAGATGGTGTAGGAGATTGTTTCCGGGACATGTGGAGGGGCAGTAAGAGTTATGTCTTTCAGCAGTGCACAGTTGGCCTGACCTGTGGGAAGAGGGGTCCACTCATGCAGGTCAGTGGTCACCAAGAGAGTGAACACAGCTGTGTGTGGATCTAATCAAAATGACACTCACTTGTATTACGGCTGGCAGAGAGTTAGCAGGTGACCATGCAGAGAAAGGCACCAGGTCACTGATAATCTCCCCTGGTGATGCTGAGCTCAACAATGGGATACATGCATGTGAAGAAGCCAGCACAAGAAGGCCATTTGGTCTATCAAGTTTGCTTGTATTGCAGGGTCCATAGCTTGAGCTAATGTCCCTGCCCTCGCTCCCCACTCCTCCCGTCCTCCCTACCCATGATTCTCACCATCCCCCTATGCCTGTCCCAGCTTCTCTTAAAGCTGTCCACTGTCTTCAATGAGATTACCTCTTCTGGCAGCACATTCCAAGTGTACACCACCCTCTCTGTGAAGAAGTGCTTCCTGACCTCCCTCCTAAACCTCCCACCCTTCAGCTTAAGACTGTGTCCCCTTGTGTTATGGTTGCCACTCAGCTTAAAGAGACTCTCCTTATCAACCTTATTTATCCCTTTCAAGTACTTGAAGGTCCCAATCATGTTCCCTCTCTCCTGTCTTCCAGGAGTACATGTTCAGTGCCCTCAACCTCTCCTCATATGCCTTACCCTGCTGACCGGCTGTCATCTTTGTAGCCTTCCTCTGGACCTTCTCCAGCAGGTTAATGTCCTTTTTGAGGTGTGGGCACCAGTACTTAACTCCATACTCTAGATGCGGCCTTACCAGTGACTGTACAAGGGCAGTATAACCTTCTCTCTCCTACTATTGATCCCCCTAGATATGCATCCCAGCATCTTGTTTGCCTTTGTTGCTGCTTTCTTGCACTGCGTGGAGTGCTTCAGGTCACTAGTGATCATCACTCTCAGGTCCTTCTCCTCCTCTGATGCAGATACTCGGACTCCATCCAGGCAGTACTTTGTCCTAGGATTCTTGGCTCCAATATGCATAACTTTGTATTTCTTGACATTGAAGCCACGCCGCCATATCCTGGACCACCTCCCTAGCTTTTCCAGATCTTCCTGTAGGTCCTGTATCCCTTCAGTTGTGTCCACTCTCCCACAGAGTTTGGTGTCATCCACAAATAGGCACATTTTGCCCTTAATGCCATCTCCAATGTCATTGATGAAGACATTGTACAACAGCGGCCCCAGCACCGAGCCCTGCAGGACCCCACTGGTTACCTGTCTGGTCCCAGGTAACTCTCCTCCCACAACCACCATCTGGGTTCTGTCCTTCAGCCAGTTTTCCACCCATCTGGCCATCTTTTCCCCAACAACGAGATCCACCAACTTCCTGATCAACCTTTTGTTTATATTTTTGTTTTTGTACTATGCAGTGCACAGTAAATGTTAAAATAAAAGAGAGTAAAATACAGTAAAATAGAGGCTGTACCCCCTCACAGTGTGGCTGCTAGTAACTTAACCTTAAACAGCTAGTGGAACCAAAACAGGCAGACAGGAAACAAATACAAAGTTTAAGAAGTAGTTAGTTGTAACATTTTATTTCTGAAGTATTTTCCTTTTTCTTTTGCTCATTAGAGTCTTCCATGTGATAAAATTCTGCTGGATGTGTGGAACAGCTGTCAGCCTGGCAGCTGGCATGTCTGTCTTTATCCCCCCCACCATCACCACCACATCATCAGTATTATGAGCTCACTAACAGTGACATCACAGATGGCTGACCTGGCAGCTACTGAGTGACTGTTCCTAAGCAGCAGTGATGTCACAGTCAGTGAGGTCACAGTGTTGATGATGTAGTGTGTGGAACTGAGATAGATATGTCAGCTGCAAGGCATAGCGCTGTTCCACACATCACACCTACTAACATCAGATAAATGATCTTATAATTAACCAAAGGGAAAAGAAGAAGTACTTCTGATAAAAGGTTATGGTTGCCTGTTTTTAAAAACTTACATTAGTTTTAGGCAGTACACTAGCTCTTTAAAGCAAAGGTGTAGAAAGCAAACAAAATATGACCTCAACTTTTTAACTGTGAAAGATTCAAGACCATGTTGCCCCTTCCCCCCTGCTTCATAAGCAAGAATGAAATAAGTATGTTGTGCAAGCACATTACAATTTAAAGGGTTTAAATTATTTTGTTTTTCTCAAGGAAAAAAAAAGATGGCAGCTTCATTTGGCTTTGAAATGAAAATGTGGATCAGACAAAAACTGGGAGTAAAGTAACAGAAACATTTACTGTGCACAGCATAGCAAGCCTCTGGAAAAGCAGATTTAACCCAGTATGCAAATATTTATATTACCTATAGCTGAAAATTAGTCTTATAGAATAACCTCTTTCATTGCACTGCCACTTTACGGTATACCAGGGGACAGCTGGAAAGACTAGAAATGGAAGTCACAAACAGAAATATGTCAGCATCAGAATCAGAGGGTTTGGACACAGATACTCATTATTGCCAATAGCAGTTTCTTTGAGGATATGGGTGAGCAGGAACCTCGTGGCAGAGTCATGCTCTGGTAGATGTGGATAGGCCCCTCTGCATAACATGAGAATGCATACAAAGAAAGGACAGAGTGTGTTAAAGTTAACAACTGAATACCAGGATGATATGGGAAGAGCTGGGCTGAGACAGTGTTATCATGCATCCCAGCAAGAGGCTACATAGAAGTCAACCAATCTGGTAACAGCCTGACGGTGCAGTCAGTATTTAGCTCAAGATCCAGAGAGAACAGTGTAATCATCTCTGAACATGAGTGGTGAAAGTACATGTGTTTGGAGCTGGGACTGAAGGCCTAAACCTATACCATGAGGTACAATGATCTTTGGATCTGTGAAACAGATATAACTGAACTTTTACAGTTCATCTGCCAGTAAAGGACAAGAGCTAGACTTTTTTTGTCCGTGGTTTATTACAGTTTATTACTTCAAAACATCAAATAGGGTCTCAGTGTGTCACAAGGGAACACCAGGCCTAGATATGTGCATAATAACAATATGGTATGCAAGGCAACTCCTGGAGAGCTTAAAGATATGTGACAGGAAGTTCCTACCACTCTTGAGGACTGCCCTTTTCTTAAATCTGTTGCAACAGTGCTTCTGTTTCTTAGCCTAATCTCTCCTTTACAATTTCTAGTCCATAAAGTTGGCCACCTATGGACATTCCCCTCCCTTTCTTGACTATGCTATAGTGTCCTCTTTAATTTTCCTTTTCCCTCTCAGGTCCTCATACAGGAAGGTTATTGAGGTGACCTCCAAACGTATGTAAAACAGGTTGTGTTTATCATTGTTGGATTTAGTATGTAATAGCAATATGTCATAAAATACCCTGATGTATGTACCTTATGTTTATGAAACCTGTAAATGTTGAAAATACCATGGCACTAGGTGTTTTTGATAATGATAAAAAGTACTAGTTGACTATTATAGAAATTAAGTTAGTTGTGCTATTTAAAATGCATGTAAATTGCTGTAAGTTGAACAAGTCCAAAATGTCATGGTGAGTTACATATATCCCATGATGCTTTGCATTAGGGAAGTATGTGTGATGTTGTATTTCTTTGAAACTTGGCTTATTGTCAATGCCCTTTGGGGGTAACCCTTGTTTCAGTGCTTCTGCACTGAGGTTCTTTGTTTTCAGCTTGTTTTTTAATTTTTTTATTTGAGCCTCCGCTATCCAAGCAAACAAGGCCTGCATAGGGGTGGAGGCAGAATCTCAACTGCTAGTTAGATCAGAGATCAGTAGGTGCTGACTAAGTGTAGAGGAAAGACTTGCATAATCTGTTACTACAACTTATGTACTGAAACAGAGATATGCCATTGCTGAAGGTTATCTGCTGCATTTTGAATAAACATCACACAGAGATTGTGTGTTGAACTTGAAGTTCAGTGTCTGGTCCATCTGTTATCCCACAACCCCACCACAGACTTGGTGTGAGAAGTGGGATAACTCACTGGAAGTGTCTGGACTGGCTGAAGAGAGACGTTTTCTGGTGGATATTGCCCAGATATCCCAGGTGAACCGATACACCAGGTGTTGCCAGAGAAGAAAGTCTATGGAGTTCTGACCAGAACCATGGCCAACAGACTGGAAGAGAAGCTACTGCCTGGACTGGACCTGGGAGCTCGAAGGACGGCCTACCTTGAAGATGATGAAGAGATGCAGGTCGAGGCAGACTGGAGGTGCGAGAGACAACACCCAAGAGGTGGAGACCCTGATGAGGATGATCCACTGTATGAGTGGGCAATGGCTGAAGGCAGACCGATTACGCAGAGAGACGGAACACTGGTGCCAGGTGCTTGAGAGGTCCCTGCCAGAAAGTTTGGATAAAGAGTTTTAGGGGAATTTTTCATGGACTCAGTTTGAGGAGGACCCCCTGACTGAGCAGGTTATTCCTTTGTTTCCTGTGCTCCCAGGATGTTACCTGTTGGAGGTTGGAGATGCAAGTATGGCACTTGAATGTGAGACCCCAGGTAAGACTGTGCCTAGTGATATTGTGTTGGGGTTGAAGACTCCAAGCAAGCACGAAGAAGTTTATGAGGCTGAAGGGACTTTTTCTTATATTGATGCAGCTAAATCTATTAACAGTATTGACTGGAGTATACTGCAGGCTAAAGATGCTAATGTTGCCAAAATGTTACAGTATGTTAAGATCAAGGAGGTGGTACATGTGTTCTATTTTTTTGATGAAACCCTACAAAGGAGGTGGTGGATGGAAAATGGATAGGGACCTGTGTTGGGGTATCGCCTAGAGTGTCTACCCTCAGGTATCTGTATCAGTAGCAAGTGAAATGAATGAATCAAGAGACATAGTGGGTTTATGTAGAGGGGTTGAAGCTAGGACTGGGCCCCTGCTTAAAACTGACATGTCTGGTGGGGTTGGAGCAGGTAATTACTCACCCCAGAGAAATTGTTTCTATGATACTGGACTTTACAGGCGTCCAGATTTTTGGCTAAGAAATATGACAGACTTTCTCTAAAAGGAGATGGAAAGGTACCGTTAGTCTTTGTTGAGAAATGTGTTAATGCCTCAGGGTAAAGAATGATGATATCCACTATGTTTATGATAAGATGTTTATTGTTAATAGGGACCCTGAGACAGAGCTTCTGAAGATGGATGGGTGGAAGTTCCATCCCTTTCTGGGACAGGAAGGTGGTAAGCAGTCTGCAATAACTGCTTCCCTCTTAAGGTGGGGGATATGTGACAGGAAGCTCCTGCCACTCTTGAGGACTGACCTTTTCTTAAATCTGTTGCAACAGTTCTTCTGTTTCTTAGCCTAATCTCTCCTTTACAATTTCTAGTTCATAAGGTTGGCCACTTATGGCCATCCCCTTCCCTTTCTTGACTATGCTATAGTGTCCTCTTTAATTTTCATTCTCCCTCTCAGGTCCTCGTACAGGGAGGTTATTGTGGTGACCTCCAAATGAATGTATAACAGGTTGTGTTTATCGTTGTTGGATTTAGTATGTAATAGCAATATGTCATAAAATACCCTGATGTATGTACCTTATGTTTATGAAACCTGTAAATGTTGAAAATACCATGGCACTAGGTGTTTTTGATAATGGTAAAAAGTACTAGTTGACTATTGCAGAAATTAAGTTAGTTGTGCTATTTAAAATGCATGTAAATTGCTGTAAGTTGAACAAGTTTGAAATGTCATGGTGATTTACATATATCCCATGATGCTTTGCATTAGGGAAGTATGTGTGATGTTGTGTTTCTTTGAGACTTGGCTTATTGTCAATGCCTTTGGGGTAACCCTTGTTTCAGTACTTCTGCACTGAGGTTCTTCGTTTTTAGCTTGTTTTTTTTTTTATTTGAGCCCCCACCACCCAAGCAAACAAGGCCTGCATGGGGTGGAGGCTGAATCTCAACTGATAGTTAGATTAGAGGTCAGTGAGTCAGTAGGTGCTGACTAAGTGTAGAGGAAAGACTTGCATAGTCTGTTACTACAAACTGATGTACTGAAGAAGGGATATGCCGTTGCTGAAGGTTACCTCCTGCATTTTGAATAAACATCACACCGAGATTGTGTGTTGAACTTGAAGTTCGGAGTCTGGTCCATCTGTTATCCCACAACTCCTCCACAGATACCCCTAGATATGAAAGGTTCCCTGTGCAAAGTTCGACCCTCTCTCAGGGACAACGGGAGAGACAGTGGAGGAGTGGTTGCATTACGGAAAAAGGAATACTAATGAGGTACCCTCATACAAAGTCAGTAGCTTCCAGGATTTTCATTTTTTTCATTTGTATTATTTATTCTTGTGGCCCTGATGAGCAAAATGCCCATTTTCACAGGCGACAAGTAGAGGTTTACATAAATACAAAAAAACATAAAATATGTACAAAAAATAAATACCATACAACTTACACAATCAAATACATTTACAACATATAAATGACTCAGTTGACAGGAAGCCTTAAAATAAAAATAAAAGTATAGAGACACTTTGTTAATGTTCCAAGCAATATGACTGATAGCAGTACTTATCTGATTAATCGGTCTTTGGCACTGTCTGGTTCTTCAGCCTTGGTCCGATCAAACTCCACTGCCATTTTTTGTAGCCCATGTTTTGGCTTCCACACAGTCAGTAAATTGAAATGTTTTCCCTCCATATTGAAACTGGAGGCTTGCCAGCATGGGCAGTGAGTTATCCACAGCTGAGCTTGGCACTAATCCCACCAACTTTCTTCCATCTGGTGCAGGAAGCATGCGAGAGATCTGGGAAAAGGTGAATCCTCCTCCCGTCATAGGAAAGCTGTTGCAGTTCTCTGGCTGCACTAAGTAGTCAGTCCTCAGATCCTGCAGTAACCAGAAGAATTGTTTGTTGCTAGTTCCATGGTGCAGAGGGCTGAGACTCTATACACCTTACCTTTCAGTGCACCAGTGACCTGGGTTCACGAATGAGCGCGTGTCACTGGGGGTCAGCTGGGAAGGGAGAGGACTGAGCATCTGGAGGACAGCTCTCCTTTCCTGGGGGAGGAAGCCTTGTCATCACAGCCCTTGGCTGCCCCTGGGTGGAGGCCTGGAGGTAGTGTTGGCAGCTTGAGCAACATGAAGGGAGTCATAGTATATGTATGCCTCCACATACACCTGCTTATGCCATGGCAGGGCCAGAGGGAGAAAACTGGAACATAGCAGTTGCAGGCTCTATGAAATCTTGCCTGCCCTTGCCCCACGCTGTCACCAGTTCACCGACCCATAAATCTGGATGCAGGGGCTCCGGGTGGGGGAGGATGTCTCTCCCCTTTCTGGACCCACCACAGGGGGCAGTCCGTGGGGGATATTGGTCTTGGTGGACCGGGGAGGCAGTTGCCAGGTGAGGAGGACAGGCACAGGGCTGAGAAGCCGCCTGTGATGTGCCCAGAGGATAAAATGTATACAGTGGAAAAAAAAAAAAAGAATTGTAGGTGGGGCATATTTTTGCATATCTGCTGATCACAGGAATATGCATAAGTTTTCTGAAATTGCAGACTAATGTCAGAATCCAAATGAGGGGTCAGTAACCAACCAGTAAGGAACAGGTCTGTCCCCTCACTCTCCTGTGGCAGCACCATTAAACAGACATTCAAGGCCAGTCCGGTGGCACAGAGGGCTGAGGCACTGTTAAGCATCTTACCTCTCACCATGCCAGCGACCTGAGTTTGGGAATGAGTTCAGATTACTGGGGGTCAGCAGGGGGTGTCGAAACAGGATCAAGTGGCCACTCTCCTCTCTTGGATTGGGATAGTGTGCCTTTCTGGCTCTTGGCTGCCACCAGGTGGAGGCCTGGTGATAGAGCAGACATCCAGGAGGCAGACATAGGGAAGGGTGAAGGGAGCTGTGACTTTGGAATGTTTGAGCACCTCCACAGCCATGCATCCTACGGGCTGCTGCAGGCTCCAGGCACTAGAGGGAGGAAAGTGGTGGAAAAACTGGGCAGACCAGGCTTCATGAAGCCATGGGCTGGATGCCTGGATCTGCCCTTCCACTCTGACTGGTGAGGCATTCTGGATTATGAGCTCTGGGGTGAAGGAACCCCTAGAATTTTCAAGTGCTGTTAGGCAGTAACGAAGCTGCATATTCTCCTCACAGAGTTTGTTCATCACCACTAATGCCTGTGTTGCGTCGTTATCTGCTGCAGTCGCAGCTGAAGTGGGAACCTCTATTTTAATATCCTGCTCACCCGTTCTTTTTCAAATCATCTTTACTTTGGCATCAGTGGTGTGGACTGTGAGCAAAGGTGGTTGCAAGCACAAATGGTTGCCATTTCGGTTCAGGAGTGGCCCTTCAGTTCTTACACCACCAGTGGTTAACAACCCAAGCAGATGTAGAAGCCTGGGGCTGTATTCCTCCTGCTTCCATTGATTTCAGTCATCCCATCTTCTTTTTGTTCCCCCTTCCACTGGTGGCTCCCATTGGCCCTTCGGGAATCCCCCAACCCCATCACCTGCCATCCCTGGGACTTAACTTAAGTGATAGAGTGATCCACAAATTTCCCCTGTGGTGGGACCATTGAGGGGTCCCCCTAGCCCCCTTCTGGTGCCAAAGTCAGTTCCGTCACCGGTGTCCAGTGGGTGATGTGTGGTCTGCAGGGTTCTGCGGGGCAGCATCCTGCAGTCAGTGGTATTTTTCCATTGTTCTTTTTTCCCCCCCGACCCACAGACACTCTGCAGAGGCAGCGATTTGATGTGTGCATGTCAGAGGGCATGCTTATGTCTCCCGCCAGGAAGCATTCCGCCATCCAGAACTGCTGTCCAGCCACCTTGCCACCTATGGTCACCTAAGAGACAATTTTATGGTGGCACAGTCTGCCATCCCTCCCTGGAGAAGGAGAGGATCCACTGGGATGCTCGATCCTTTTTCCCCCTGGCCAACCCCCAAGTGGCCCAGGATCATTCCTGACCCCTGGTCACTGACGTGATAGCAGATAGGGCATAGGTGCCTCTGCCCTCTGTGCTACCGGGCCGTCAGTCATCCCATCTTCTGAAAATTAGTGCAGCAATGCAGCAGATCGAGAGCTATTAGGTGCTACTAACAATATCTAGTTGTGCAAGGTAAAGAAAAAATAAAATTCAGTAAGAATACAGTTTAGGAGGTGCAACAATGTTGTAAAAACATATGCACTACGTAAGCCATAGTGTTCACATTTATTTTTGAAGTCAGCGATTTGCTGAACCACAAGGGCATCCTTTACCTCATTTTCTGGTTTTATAATATGATTTTACAGTATATGCTCTGTAGAAGCAAGTCACTGTAAAAATGCATGCAACTGAGTGCTTCAGTTTTGTCCCATGCTTAACACAGCATTTATTTATTGAATTTTGTTGACCCGGTAAGGGGGGGATACAGATGGTAAGCATGGGTGTAGGCAAGCATACTCCATGTACACCATGGTGTACACCTGTGTTGAAAGGGGGCAGCATATAGGCCCTAAACAGCTTCCCTAGTCCATGGACACAACACAGAACCAGGAGAACCTTTCTGTATGTTTATTCATATATGTCAGCACCAGAAGGATTGGTCACTGCTACTGTCTTTGCAGCCCAGGGACTATACAGCCTTACAGGGTCTGGGCTGGTTTATTGGTGTCCCAAGGAACAATGCATGGCATCTGTATATACCCATGCGTGTGGTGGGGGGGCAGCAACCAGTGTCAGGGGGTACAAATGTCGTATTGATTGTGCCATACAGGGCAACACATACAGTCCTTGTGTACATATATATATATTGTCTGGCTACACCCCTGATGGTAAGCAACTGAAATTGAACCACATTAAGCTGATGGTGGTATTTTTAGTGAATGGGAGAAATTTTGCCAGGACACCGGGGAAATTCCCCTACTCTTTTTGCTATGGGATCGTTAGCATCCACCTGAACTACCACCAATCCAGACAGATGGGACCTTGGTTTAACGTCTCATCCGAAAGACAGCACCTCAGAAGTGCAGCACCCCTCTCATGCTGCACTACAATGTCAGTATTGGGATATTAACCCAAGTGCCAGATGTGGGAACTGATCCCGCAGCCCTCTGATCTCCCGGCCTCAGAGGTGTGTGTGCTACCTACTGAGCCACTGACACTGACAGCATTACACTGGGGGATGTAACTGTAGAGCAACACACAGGGGACAACTGGGGCAACAAATAGACTTAGGGTTAAAAAAACAGGGCAGGAGCAATTACTGGAACAAGGTAAATGGTGTACAAAGTAGTGTACAAACTTTATTTTGTTAGCTACACTCCTGAGTTACAGAGTGTGAGGGTAAAACATCTCTTCAGCAGTAGTATTCAGCAGTGCACCCCACTGCCATATAGTATTTTGAAGTTCTGCCTTAAAGTGTGCGTTTACACTTCTCTTTGTAGGCAACATCCTTTTGTATGTGGAAGAGTGAAACCGACATTTACAAAGCAACACCCTCACCTTTTCAGACATGCTGGCATCTCAAGATTTCAACAAGCGGAGTACCGAGATGCTAGAGATTCTGTCATTTCCCAATTTTTTGTCACGCCGGCATATCAGCAAAGTTACATGCTGGCATGATGGATTAGACTCCAACCCTCATCTCCTTGAAGAGCTACCTTTAGTAGGGCCATGCCGATGCCATTTTGTTTGCTCCAGGTGAATGCCTGCCTCCATTTGGATGCAGCTAGATGGATGCGTGCCTCCATTTTGCTTGCAGCCAGGTGGATTTGTATTTATAAGCATACATCGTAATCTCAGCTACAGTAAATGCTCTCAATTAGTGTGCCATATCAACTGTATGTCAATAACCACTTCTTGCATCATATGTCTTGGCCTTTTATGATGATAAGCACTTATTGCATCATGTCAGCTGCTGTTCAGTTACAGAGACTGTTTGGTAACCCTCCATTTTTGAAATAGTCTTCTGTTCCTACAGTTTATAAAGTTTTTTTAGGAAGAATGAAATTGAGCATAAGATTCTATGTGCCTATAGCTGCATTACTCAGTTTTGCAATTCGGAATATTTCTAACCCTCAATCTGCCATGGAAAAAAGCCAGCATTACTGGCAAACATCAAGAATGACCCTGACTGGTATCAGTGCTATTTGGAGACATTCTCAGCACACTCACATGCATATCACATGAAAATTACTGAAGAGTAGCACCAACACTACAGTCAGAAGGCTAAGGAGAGAATGAAGAGATACAGAGAAACACAGAAGAAACAAACATCATCTGAATAAAATAGTGCCCTGACAAAACAAACAACACAGGCTGAAGAAACAAAGGCAATTGCATAGAAATAATACTAGAGGGAAAAAAAGACAACATGCAGCTGTAACAAGTCAATAAAGAATTAAAGAGAAACGAAGACCGTAATACAGGGGAGAACAGTTAAAAAAACCAGAGACAGACCCTCACTACCATGACTATCCCCTTACTGTTGGTAGTGCCAAAAATTGAGCTGTGTGTGATGCGGTTTTACCATGCCGCAGCAAAAGCGGCTATGGAGATATCCCGACAGCGACGCCGCATTGCGAAATGCTCGGCAATGCAGTGTCGAGATGTCTCCCTTTTTCAGGGGCTGCGCCCCAAGCCCCATGTGGGGGCTCTGCCCCCCACACACTTCGTTCTAGGATTCCAACCCGAGTTGAGTTGGACTACGGAGCAAAAACACCCTGTGAGGCAATCCCCTGGTCGCGGGCGGAGACCATCATACAGCGACAGGCAGATTTTGGTCGAATCCTGTCGCTGTGGTGGTCTTCGCCGTCAGGGTTTCGATGCGGCGTCGGTATACAGTGTGATTCCAGTGGATCAAAGGTCTGATGCTGCCTAAGAATGCTATACAAAAAGTATGAAAAGGACTGCCTAACTTATCCAATTGATTTGCTGCCACAGTGCAGAAGATCATGTCTTCTTGCTCACCATCCAAGCAAGCCACCCTTGGCTAAGTGCAATGTTTTTTATTTTTATTTATTTGTTAAACTCTAGGATTACAAATACCTTTGAGCAGAAACTGCTCATTTACAAAGGTTCCACATCAAAGGATGTAGGGTAACATACATACAAAGGAAAATGACAATTACATTCTTAATACACAAAGTGGACTTAAACATGATATATACAGTAATTAGTGGAGAGAGTCAGCAAAAGCCAGCTAGCATCGGTTATCAAGGTGAACTGTATATGGGAAAGGAGGGAGTCAGAATGAGGCCAGCAGGCTAAGAACCATTGTAGGAGGGTAGAGATGGATAGCAAGAGTTTGGTGTGGGTGGATTGGAGGTCTCATGTCAGCCGAGAGGGGAGGGGTGGGTAAAGGGCGGGGTAGTCGAGGCTGGTGAAGAAAAGGGGGAGGCAGTATGCCCGGTATCAGTTAACCAATGACTAAAGTATGAGATGAGTACCATTGTTTAGGAGAGGCAGTCACACTGCGTGGAAGAGGCGAGGGATAGTCGTAGCTCCCTTTTGAAGGGACCAAGAGTCCCAGCTGCAAGTGCTTCTTTTGTTAAGGGTATTGTACCACTGAGGAGCCCTGTGTGAGAACGACCTCTGATCCATGGAGGTCCGACATCTGGGGACCTGGAAGGTCCGTTGGTGAGTTGTCTGTGTAGGCTGGGTGCTGCTGTAGGTGGTAAGTTTTGCCACTCCTGGTGGCATGTGCCCGAGGAGAATGTTTTTGGTGAGAAGACAGGTCTGGTATTATATTCTACTAAGGAGTGGTAGCCATCCGGCCTGGGCATATAGGTCACAGGTGTGCGTTAGGTGGGTGGCACCCATTAGGAGCCTACAGACTATATTGAGAGTCACAGATATCCTCTGGAGAGCAGTAGGGGAGGCAGAGCCATAGATGACTAGGCCATAGTCAATAATAGAGGTGACAGAGCTATTGATGGCCAGCCTAAGGGCTACAGGGGTCAGGCAATGCTTATGCTTGTGGAGCAGGCCAATCCGTATTGGCGGCCTTTGCTACATTACCAATGTGGTGCGAATATGAACGTGAGCTGTCCAGGGTGATGCCAAGGTATTTAAACTCAGGAACATGTTCAAGTGAGGCCACCGCATGGTTCTTGATGTTGAGGGGCTGAGGCTTGTATTTGCTCCTTTGATTGTAGAATGTCATGACCATGGTTTTACTATACATAGAAACATAGAATTTGACGGCAGATAAGGACCGCTTGGCCCACCCAGTCTGCCCATTTCCCTACCTACTGGATAAGCTGCAGATCCTAGTTAACCAGCAGCCTACTTCTTTCTACCCCACCCCCAGAATTGCCTTATGACTATCCCATGCATGCTTGAATTCCACCACTGATTTTGACTCCACAACCTCCTCCGGAAGGCCATTCCATGCATCCACAACCCTCTCTGTGAAAAAATACTTCCTTAAATTACCTCTGAGCTGCCCCCTCTATCTTCAAATTGTGCCCTCTTGTTCTTACACACCTCTTTTTTTGAAAGATGCTACCCTCTTGGACTTTGTTGATTCCCTTGAGGTACTTGAAAGTTTCTATCATGTCCCCCCTCTCCCTCCTTTCCTCGAGGCTATACATATTAAGCTCCTTAAGTCTCTCTTCATATGTCCTCGGTGCAGACCCTGCACCATTTTAGTTGCCTCTTCTGGACAGCTTCCATCCTGTCTATGTCTTTATGGAGATTGGGTCTCCAGAACTGCACACAGTACTCCAGATGGGGTCTCACCAGCTGTCTGTACAGAGGGATAATAACTTCCTGTTTTCTACTGGTGATGCCTCTCCCTATGCATCCCAGTATCCCCCCAGCCCTCCTTGCTGCCTTCTCACATTGCTTGCCCACCTTTAGGTCATCTGATATGACTACCCCCAGGTCCCTTTCCTATGAACTATAGTTCAGTATAAGTTTGTGAGAGCTAAACCAATCTTCAACGTGCCTGAAGTCGTGTTGTAGTTGATTCTCAAGCTATCTAGTATCTCGATCCCTGGTAAACAGTACTGCATCATCCGCATAAAATAATATTCTGTGTTGGCAAATGTTAGGGAGACCATTAAGGAAGAGAGAAAAGAGTAATGGCCCCAGTATAGACCCCTGGGTGACACCTGAGAGAACTGGTTTTTCATCAGAGGTTACTCCAGCAATCCTGACACATTGGACCCTATCGCCAAGATAACTAGCAAACTAGAGCAGAGAATCAGTGGAGAGCCCGAGGGTGGACAGTTGATCGAGGAGGAGTGGGTGGTTAACGGTATCAAAGGCCTTCGTTAGATCAATGAATACCACCCCTCCACAAAAGCCTAGGTCGAGGGTGTCGTGGAGGAAACTGGTAAATTCCAATAGTGCCATGGTGGTACTATGCCCTTTTCGGAAGCCATGCTGTTCAGGACATAGGATTTCATACTTGTCCAGGAACTCTACAGATTGGTCAGAGACTATTTGTTCTAAGGCTTTTGATAAGGAGGGAGGATGGAGGTGGGCCTGTAGTTGGTGTGCAGTGATTTGTCTCCACTTTTGTGCACAGGTGTGATAGTAGCCTGTTTCCAGAGTGATGGGAATTGACCCAGACTTAAGGATAGGTTAAAGATCTTTGTCAGGGGTTCAAGAATCTCATCCAGGACTAGTGCAAGCAACTTCAGGTCAAGGGAGTCACCGTTGTAGCTGTTGTTGCTGATGGCCTTGCGTATATAGGTTCTGGCAAGGTGCATTGGGATCTCTTTGAAGAAGAACTATGGAGCAAAGTATGCTTGGGACACAGCTGAAAAGGTGGAGTTGGAGATAAGGGCATTGAAAAAATCAGGTGGAAGGACATTGCTCAGGTTGGAGAACATGTTGTTGAACATGTTGGAGATGGTATTTAGGTCAAGCATAGGTGTACCATCAATGTTGAGCATAGTAGGCGGCCCCTTAGCTTCCTTACCTGTGAGGTCCTTCAGGTTATTCCAAAATTTTTTCACATCACCCTAGGAGTTGGAAAGTGCCTCTCTGAAGTATTTGCTTTTGGCATTCCATATAGCTTTGGTACAGCAATTTCTTGCTGCTTTGTATTGTTGGATGTCCCCTTTCACTGCTGTGGCTTGAGCACGTTGCCAGAAGTGGTCCCTTTGTTTGAGCTGTGCTATGAGCTCAGAGTTTATCCAGGGGTTAGACCTGCCCTTGACCTTCTTCTTTAAAAGTGGTGCATAGGTATCACAGGCCGCAGAGAAGTGGGTGATGAAAGTTCCAAGGCATTGTTTATGTCCTTGAGAATGTCAATTTTAGACCACTCCAGCCTGCTAAGATGAGATTTTAGCAGGTGCAGTTGCCCTTAAGGGTGCTGTAACAGGTTGGTGATGCAGTCCAGAGTGGGATGGGCGAGGGTGTATTTAAAGGAGGCCTGGGAGGGGGTGATGGGGTGGGACAAATTAACAGTGTCCACAAAAGACCCAAGAAGCTGAAATGCTTTGGGAGGTTGAAGAAAGGCAGCAGTCTGTGTGCCCACCAATGGCTAGAGTGAAAGAATTGTTCTGTCCAATCACAGGACACTGGCAGCAGCGCCACACCAATTGGAAAGCAGCTGTGAGTATGGAGCTTTCAAGGCCTTTGGTGGTCATACCTGGAGTTAGGATCCTGCAGAGTTCCAGCGAGGTGGCAGAGGATGCAGCAAGAGCTACATGACGGGCTGTGGAGTGCCACTTCTCTCGGCAGTGGCACCGAAAAATTCACGGGATCCTACTGTGGGGCCAAGAGGGAGAGGGAGGATTAATTCTAACCAAGCAGATATAGTAAGGATGGGCGGGAGGCTGGCGGCAGTCCGACAGCAGGGGCGGGGGTGCTAAAACAGAATTATTACTATGAATGGGCAAGGAAAGCTTAGTGGGGGGTGGAAAAACAAAGGGGCTGAGGTGGAAATCAAGTAAGTGGGAGGACAGGAATCCAGAAGGGAGAGGGTAGGAGGCAAGAGCTCAGGTGAAATAAGGGCTTTCTGAGGGAAAAAAAAATGGAGAGAAATTGGATAGGGGGCCAGGAGCTATGGGGGGGGGGGTTGTCGGGAGTTACAGCGGTTCAGACTGTGTCAGAGTTATGGGAGGAATTCAGAGAGAATGCAGGGGGTCAATTTAGAGAGAGAGAGTGAGAGAGAGAGTGAGAGAGTGAGAGCGAGGGAAATTCAGGCAGGAGCAAACAATTTACAGGAGCAAAATTGCACAGTTGAAGACATTGACAAGACAAGCAGGCAGCTTAGGCTAAGTTCACTATGGTCATGCACAGTCTTATTTAGCAAAAATTAACAGTGTCCCCAAAAGACCAAAGAAGCTGAATGTGCTTCCCAGTCAGCCCAAACTGTCTATAAGAGAAACTTATGGTTGTTGTAATGGAGAAGATGCCACACCTAAAAAACAGCAGTAAAAAAATGTGAAAGGCGGATGAAAATGTGAAAGCCGAATGAACAGAAATTCATATGAACTGTTGGTACTAAATAAATGCAAGGTGCTCAGAACAGCACACACATTGGGGATCAGCTGGAAGAGGCTCACGAGCATTTTTGCACAGTAAAAGAGAAAAGAGCACGTGGCGCAAGTCTGCATCGCTACAGGAAACAGTAAAGAAAGTCAAGGGTTCTTTGAAGACTGTACCACACCTCTACCTCACAAAAAAGGCATTTTCTAAAATAAACCTGGCAAAACAAAGTTCTACCTTAATAAACCCTATTCCTAGTCTTCACCGGACAGACTGCCAACAGAACCCAGCCGTGCCAGTAGAAGCAAAGAAGTTTGGAAATCTCAGGCTAAACATAAAACTTTCATAGGAGCAAAAATTGGACTAATGTTTGTGTGACTACTGTATGAATACTTCACTCAAGCTAAAAGTATTGATCCATACTTCCAACCTCCACTGACTAATAAGCTGCCAAGTCTTGCATGTGTATGGGGCAGTAGAATGCACAATATGCCTGAAAGCACCTTGTGAGATGTTCAGCTACTTGGACTGTTTTGAGAAACTATGTGACAAGTGCAGCACAGAAAACTTTGTAAAAAACATAGAGGAACTTGTGAAAGGACATGGACAAGAACAAGTGACATGACGGCAATGGGAAAGGATCAATATTATGTAAGATGTTGATGGAATACAGGTGAGACAAACCAGAAATGTCTTGCAAAATAAACGCTCAACAATATAACAGCTTATGGCTGTTATTAAAGAAGAATGCTTATTTCTGGGTTGTCACCTGCATGTGGTGACATGACTGCAGCATCAGTTTGCCTGGATTAAAGAATGTACACTCAAGGGATGGGTAGTGGGCGTGCTGGACTTTGTCGAGAATTACACCTACAAGTTCCAAGATGAAGTCCAGTCTGTCCACTGGCATCATGAACATGCCATGATTCACTCTGTGGTAACCTACTACAGGCATGATCTTTATAAAGGCACAATTACAGTGTCATACTTTATATCTAGCAATCTGAAACATGATCATCATGCCGTTCATCATTTTGAACATTACCAATTCACACCTGAGAAATGTCCACTCTTTAAATAGACTGAAAGGAGTGCGCTTTACAGACAGCTGTGGAAGCAAGTACAAATGGGCATTCTATGACATTTCATTGGAAAACACTAAATATGGGTTACCAATCGAGCGTGCTGTTTTTGGTTTGCAACAAGGAAAGGGGCCCTCAGATGGTGAGAGTGCAGTTGTGAAGTCTGTTGCAATCAGAGTGATACAATCGTGGCAGGCGGTAATAACAGAGGCAAAAGACCTCTACAGATACTGCCGGAATCATCTGACAAGACAGCCTGCCACTGAAGGGTGCAGTCACTTCAGATGTACATTCTTCTGGGTTGGAGAAAACCAGATAAAAAGAGAAACTAGAGTAGATGTCAAAACAGTACCTGGGAAATGCCATATACAGAGTATGACGTCGGTGGTGGCTGGTGTGGTGGCAACAAGAAACTTCATGTGTTTTTGCACACCCTGTAACAATGAAGATAGCCCTTGTGAAAATCCGGGGCATGTTGAAGCCTTGAAAATAAATAAGCTAATGGCTTCAGATGCATTTGTGCCAGCTGCAACAAATCAAGTTATTTTGCCGACCATTGTCCCATTTGTCCTGGCACCTGCCACCACATTGCTCCATGGTCAGTCAAGTGCTCTTGCTGACTCCACACCTACTCCACAGCCTCCCACACTGATCCTGCTCCTGCTGACTTGATGGCCTCCAGCACTGATCCTGTGGACTCCACATCGTCTCTCACTATGGGACCAATTTTGAAATAGCTACGTCTGACACAGACTTGTCCAATGACCATGTCTGGTACATCGACAGAATGCACAGCCATACATTCAGATCACAACATGTCTGCTGCTCTGTCATTATCCAGTATCCCAACCATTCCACAGAAAATCTAAACATTTTTAGGTTTGGTACAATACAAATCAATAAGCACTATGCTGTTTATTATTCAAGATTATACATTGGACAAGTAACCACAGTGGAGACACTTTGAAAGCAAGGGACGCTTTGAAATTCCTGTAACAGCATGGGAGTGTTTTCACCGGGCCTCAGTGTCAGGATAATGACTGTGTGCAAAGAAGAAAAATTCACAGACCAATACACTTTGGGTGAGATGCCATCTTTGAACTCCAGACCGAAAAACTAAACACCATCCATGCAAAGTACAAAAAGCTACTTACTAAGAAGGTGGAATCATATGGACTCCCTCAGCCTTGCAGCATACTGTACTTAATTCATAACAATAAGGTGGACTTTGGCCGGCCTGGTGGCACTGAGGGTTGAAACGCTGGATGCCACATCTCACGCTACGCCGGCGACCTGGGTCTCTGGGGGCTGGCTGGGGAGGAGAGGATTGAGCATCCGATGACAGCCCTCCTCTCCTGGGGGCATGGAAGGGATGCATCTCCCAGTGCTAGTGACTCCCTGCAGAGGCAGGGATCACTGCACTTTGGGAGGGCTCACGTAGGCAGGGGAAGTGCTATGGGCAGACGTCCTTGCCGACATGTACGGGAGCGTGCATGCCGGCGCTAGATATCAATTCATGCCCATGATGCTGGGGGGGAGGGGAATGCAACAGAACATGGAAAAACCCAGCTCTGCGTAGGAAGGTGATGGCACCTGACCCCCCCATGCCCACTGCCGGATCCCACCTACCCAGCCTTCCAGTTCCTCCAACCAGGCCCTCACCTGTAACTTGGCCAGAACTTAAGAGCGCCCAAAGAGGAGGGGTGGCCCCACCTTGGAGAGGTTAAGCTGGGGGTACTGGCTGCAGGAGATGGGGGAGGAGAAAGGAGGCTCGGGATGGGGGGACCTCAGGCGGGCAGGATCAGGCCAGGATGCCTGAGAGAGGCCTCGCAGGTTGTGACCAGAGTGAAAAATAGTTGGGGTGGAAGGGGGGACTTTGGTAGTGAAAACATAGTAATTTCTCATATTGTATATTGGTACAAAATATGCAGTTATTGTAAATATACTTTTTTGTCTGCAGTCATAGTTGATGCATTAGACCCTGAATACTGTAATTTATTATAAATCATGCTAATTAAAAAATCCATTATTGTAAATATTTAATAGTTTTTAATACATTTTGTTTTTAGTTTTATTAATTTCTAGTGTAATCACATACAACTGATATCATGACCATAAACATACACAGTCTGGTTGTAAGTCATTATACCTTGAATCAGGGTTTCTCAAATGGTGAGGCCAGCCTCCCTGCAGAGGCCTCAACCTGTTCTAGATGAAACTCAAGTAAACCTGAAAAAGTAGTGCATTTACATTTTTAGTTTTTGATATATTGTTTGAGGGGATGAGGCAAACTGAAAGAGGCTAATAGTAGGTGAATTTATATATTTATTTACAAATCAGTGACCAGGAAAGGCACAGTAAGCCAAGGCTCATTTCAGGTGTACCTGGGGAAGGGTAAGGAGTGAATACAATTCAAAAAGTAACTGCAAAACAGTCAAGCAATATAAAATAAATAATGGCGTAAACAAATAAGAACAATAAACTAATAATGAGCGGTAAGAACTGACCAATTAGACTGGTGGCAGAACAGCCCAAATACAAGGGTTAAGCAGAGAAGTACTAGGAACAAGAGCAGGAGGGAGCAAAAGGATAAGTCCACAAAGAATTTACATTGCACAACTGCCAGTGGGAGCACTACTGAAAAGAGGTTGCCAAGCTCCTAATGAAAAACCAACAAGGAACACAGTGCGGATAACCTGGAGAAAGGATGGCTAACTCCACAGTTAGCCATAAAGATTGATGCAGGTCAGCCCCACTAGGCTACCCCCTGTGCTTCACTCCAGGCCCTAAAGAAGCTCAACTGGAGCGAGACACGGGTGGGCAGCCTAGTGAAGCTGACCTGCATCAATTTTTATGGCTACTTGTGTGAAAAAATAAAAGTTTTTGTTTGCAGCTGAATATGGAGTTAGCAGTCCTTTCTCCAGATTATGACAGCTCTGTTCCTTGTTGTTGGGAGCAAGAGGATCCCTGAAAGTTGCTTAAGAGCAGGGTAAGAGGGGAAGAGGTAGAGGTGGGTAGGAAGGTCATTCCAGATAGAGGGGAAACAGACAGAGAAAGCAGTCTGATCCATGAAGGTACTACAACGAGGGGTAACAATGGTTCGAGAGTCAGAAAAGCGGAGCAAATAGGCTGGCCTGGAGAGGGAGTTACAAGAGGAGTTACAATAAGCTGAGTAAAATGAGAGCCAACTACTCAAAGAGGTTTCACTATAATCCTGGTGTACCGTGCAAAGTATGCTATTTTTCTATGGGGAGGCCCGGGATTATTTCAATATTTGGAGGAGGCTCACAATCTTTTCCATGTCTTGGAGAAGGGTCAATATGACAAAGTCTGAGAACTAATGCCTTGAATGATAAATGTTTTGGAACTTAAACTGTTGCTTGCTGTCCCTTATTACACATACCATGGTACTTTAATGTCCCTTGTTGCATGTGCAACATTAGGTTAATGTCCCTTGTTACACATTCACCCATAGTTAAATGTCCCTTGTTACATGTGTTGCTGTAGTGTGATAACCTCTGTGACACATGCAACTCTATGGATGCTTTTTCTTATGACCCTATAAGGAATTATCCCACAACACAGTACATTTTTTATGAGGTGAGTCACACCATGAACCTAAGATAATTGGTACTTGTAGATTTTACGAATTGAGGTGCGTGTCACACTTTGGTAGCCCCTTTTCATTCTTATATCCAGCTGCAGTTTTGGAATGCAGAAGGGGGCAGTTAAAGAGAAATAAAAGAAGTACTGGAGATTGAGTGACTGTGTTTTTTCATATATGACAGCCTAGAGTCTGCTGTCCCACTAAGAACTGGTTCCATCAGGTTTGATCAACCCAGCCATCTATTTAAATAGAAGATGCACAGTTCTGTAAGGCTGCCTTTAGCAATACACCCAACACGGCAGCTGCCAGCAGAGGGTGTCTACCTTTAGTAAAGCCTTCAAGCATGGTAGCTCACAGCCCCAGAGGGCTACTGTTAGTAATGCTTCCATCCCTTAAGGACTAGCTTTATTAACCCTTTCAAGCACAGCGGCTCCCAGCTACAGAGAGTTTACTTGAGTAAGGCCATCCAGGATGGCGGATCAAAGTACCAGACGGGTAATGACACCAGGTTCAGTGGCTTCAAGCCCTGAAGAGCTACAATTAGTAAGTCTGTCTGGTGCACTGACATACAGTTCCAGAGGGATGTCTTTAATAAGATGATCCAACATGGTGGCTTACAACCCAAGGGAGACTAAGTTCAGTCAGGCATCTGACACAGCGGCTCCCAGTACTAAAGAGCTACAGAAGCTTTGGTAATGCCATCTACTGTGGCAGCTGACTCTCTTGGAAGGCTGCCTTTCAAAATGCCACCCAACATGGCAGCTCACAGCACCAGAGGATGAAAACATAGATGAACTTGTTGAGATTCACAGGAATCCTCAGTGGAACTCCTAACCTGAAATCATGGTTTCCTTGGTAATAACAGACCTAAGGCATTTGCATCACCTGGTTTGTAAAGGTAATTCAGGCAGTTTTCTATTTCCATTAATGTGCATGCCAGTTGCTAGTATTTTATTGCTGGAGGCTGGGGGATGGGGTAAGTTTGTCATATCATATAACATGTCACCATAAAATTAAAATAAAGTAAGATATACTGTCGTGAAGATTGCAGCACTTTTTAGGAACTTTAACACATTGTTTTGGTGAAACTAATTGCCTGGTGTGCCAGGATGGGGATAAGGCAGCATTTATTTATTTATTTTACCTGACAATTGGTGACTGGGAAAGGCACACCGAGCAAAGGCTCATTTCCAGGTGTGATACTGGGGAAGGGAACAGGGGAGGCAAACACAAAGCATTGACATAGTTTGCAGTTACAGTAAGGTGGAGTGAGCACAATAAGAGCAAGCAGCAAAAATCAGGCAATTCATCCACACCTACACCAGGGTGGTAGGCAAATAGAAAGGGAGGGCAGTCACGTAGGGGAAAACAGGAGCTGGGGGAAGGTATCAACTGATACCTGAGGGAAACGGGAGGTAGTGAAATGGAAGAACATTGGGAGTAGGTTCCAGAGTGAAGGGAGACAATAAGAAAATGCTGATTGCCCAACAGAAGAATGGGGATGAGGAATGGCGAAAGTGAGAGGACCCCTAGAGTGGAGGGAGCAGGAGGCAGAGGGACAGGAGGATTGGAGAGATAAGAGGGAAGGGACCAATACCACTATTTGGATATGAATGAGACACAGTGGTTCTGGCGACGTGAAGGTAGAGGAAGAATGGATAAGGAGGAGTAGAGTGAGCAATGGTGGGTACGAGAGGCGAAGTTGGTAGAAAGATGACAGAAGGCATTGCAGAGACTTCCAGTGATGTCATCTGACTAATGTCTGCCTAAGCGAGGAGCTCTAGCACCCATCCATAATAAAACACCTCAAAAACCTACCTAATGTACCGATCAAAGCTGCAACTTATATCAGGAAACAAGACAGTTCAAAGATCAAGCCAGGTAAAAGCAAATTCAATATCTTACCAGACAATGCTGATGGATTGGTTACCAATGCGTCCAACTCCACTTAGAGACATTTCTACCATGGCCCAGGCTCTAGGCTTCCACAGAAGTGCCAAGAAGTGTTAAAAAACAAAACGGGGCCGGCCCAGTGGCATGGAGGGCTGAGGCATCATGTCTCACCTTCTGCCACGCCGGCGACCCATGTTTGCGGTGCAAGCAGGTCATCAGGGGTTGGCCAGGGAGGGAGAGGATTGAGCATCTGGAGCACAGCTCTCCTCTCCTGGGGAGGGTGGAGAACAGAGACTGGCACCTGCCTGACACCTAGCAGAGGCTAGGTGTTGGCATGCTGGGTCCTGCATAATAGGGCATGGAGGAGGAGCAGCCACCTGGTGTGCTGCATACAGAAGCATGCACTGCTCAGCTATTGTTGGCACTGTATGCTCCCCTCTGCAGAATAAAGTGGAAACTAGTCCCAGTCACACGGCATGGAAGGCCATCTTTCGCAGGCACTACCCCCGAGAACACACCTCCCCGACACTGGATCCGGACCTGATGGGTTGAGTTGGGGGGCTCCCCGCCACCCTGCCAGAGAAAGTAAGCCATGGGGGAAGATGGGAGGGGGTCTGATGTTCAGTAGATGGGTCTGGGAGGACAGCAAAGAGAAAGGGCTGACCGGGACGGGAGAAAATAAAAGCAAAAAAACAAAACAAAATGGGACAGAATATATACAGTATGCAATCCTCACATAATGTAAAGCCTTTTGAGCTGCATTTACAGACTTTTGAGCATCCCTTTCCAGCATGTGAACAGGCTTGGACAATTTAGACACCAAAGTCACAGTGACGAAGAGGCAGATGGCCGTGCAAGCAGACCACATGGTGGAACTCGAGGCTGCCATTCTAAAACTAAGACCTAACTAGAGCTCTCTGATTGACAGGAGGATGCAGTAAACAAGGAACGCTGCAAAAACATAAGGGTATACAGACTCCCTGAGGATTCAGAGAGAACTGATATCCACGTCTTTATGGATGCTTTTTTACATACAGCTCTGAACTTAGCAGCAGACTTCCCACTGGATATTGAAAGACTCAAAGGGCCTGAAGCCTTGCACACCAGATGCTCAGCCATGCTCTGTCCTAGTAAGGTTCTAAAACCACCTCCCTAAAGAGACAGTACTTCAAAAAGTAAGGCAGTATACATACCTTTTGTACGGCACCACAAAAGTCTATCTAGACAATGAATTTGCTCCCTTCAACCATGTGCAAAAAAAGGAACAGGCAAGGCAAAATTTTAAAAAAATACCCAATCCTGGAGGCTCAGGGCTCTGTACAAACAAATAAACACATCTTCAGAAATAGATCATTAGATACAAAATAATTAAAAACACAAAATAGTAATGCGACATGTAAAGATTTATGAACAAATCAGATCAATAAATTAGCCATTCAATCCAGAAATGCCAATGCTAATAGGGGTGCCTTAAGGTGGGCCTTGAATACCGCTATAGTAGGGGCCCCCTTAACCCTGAGGGGCAGCAAATTCCACAGGATCTGAGCGGCGACACTAAAAGCCCTGTCGCCAGCAGATTTCAACCTCATCCTTGGAATCACTAGGGGGCCTCCACAAGAGGAATGGAGGGGGTGGACAGACAGAACATGTACAAGAAGGTCAAACAGATAACCAGGGCCCTGACCGTGCAGAGCCTTATAGGTGAGAAGACCCACCTTAAAGAGGATCCTCCACCTGACCAGCAGCCAGTGAAGCTCACGCAACACCGGTATAGTATGGCAACATTTTGGCTGCCCAGTAAGTAACCGGGCAGCTGCGTTCTGCACTAGCTGCAGTCCGTGGAGAGATCCTCCCACGACACCAAGGTAGAGTGCATTACAGTAGTCAAGTCTTGATGTAACTAAGCCATGCGTCGAAATGGGGAGATCCAGAAGCGGAACAAGGGGCTTTATCCTGGCAACATTTCTTAGATGGAAAAAACAGGAGTGGACAGTGGATACACCCCACTATTCCCTACTTTAAGGCAGTATAAACTGAAATTTGAAACCTCCTACCCAGCAAAACCAGTAATCCAGTATCCAGAAGGACAAAAAGCAAATCTGACAGCAGATGCAACCCTAGATCTTGAACACAGAGGCAACCAGATACAGCAATACAAATCTGCATAACAGTGCACCCAGGAACACCAATCCCCATCACACAGCACACCACAGCATGCAGCAAAAAGACAGCATGCTCAGGACACATTGGTAAGAATAACTG
Organism: Neoceratodus forsteri; assembly: GCA_016271365.2. Taxonomy (NCBI): domain Eukaryota; kingdom Metazoa; phylum Chordata; order Ceratodontiformes; family Ceratodontidae; genus Neoceratodus; species Neoceratodus forsteri. The sequence continues at coordinate 187,245,991 of CM057451.1, forward strand.
CCCAACTGCAAAGCATGAAAGGTTCATGAAGAGACTACTGTGGATCCCACTTGATTCCAGAGAGACCTGAGTGAGTGGTTGGGGAAGGGGTTGTTTCTTTGGGGGCGTCAGGGTTATTTAATGGTCAGAGCAGATTAAATCAACTGCCATGTCAGGAATCTCTCTCTGGAGCACACACACCAGAGGTTCAAGTTGGCTAAATGTGGCATATTGCAGCTATAAACTCTATTAGATCTGTGACACACCAGCATTAAATGATCAGGGAAGGAATCCCCCAGGGAGGGTTCTGCATCTGGGGTGGTCCACATTGTGGGGGGGGGGGGCAGTCCACCCAGCCCCCACTGCCCAAAAATGTAGAAAGCTTAGATGTCTGGAAAATCAGTGCAACCTCACTATGTCACAGATTAACCTGCATATCCTGAAGCACCAAGGGTGAGGTTTATCCTCTTGGTCTAACTTTGACATGGATGCGGTGGAGAGAAGGCCAACTCCAAAATTAATTTAGTCTGTTTTATTGATTAGATTCACCAAACTACTGGCCTCTGCATAAAAGCCCCGGCAGACTTCCCTATGTATACAGACCACTAGCATGGCCAGGGCCAACTTGGGCTCCCCTCACACTGATACCACCCCCCCCACCGAGCACTACCCAAGACCCCACTCAAACCTGGGCTAATAACTGTGTTTAAGGTCATTACTATTCCTAGACAATACATGGACCATAGCTGCACAGAGCCTAAGTTTCCCAAGGCGATCTCCAAATAGATCCTGCACTCATTCCTTTCTTTTTCCAAGGTTTTATTGTAATAAACATAGAATGAGTGTTCACAGACACATCAGATGTCCACTCCTTGCTCCACACTTTGCCATGGCAGAGGCTGCAGACACAAGGCAGAGGGCCAGCAGCACACCTAACCGGGTGCAGAGCGAACGTATAATTGTGCCTACCTACAGACTTCACAGATAATTTACCTTCTGTATATTGCTTGCTTTTTCTCGCTCCTCGTACCCAGCTCCTAGGGAAACTCAGTGAAACGGGGAACAAAAATGCCAATGAAACTGAACTTAACTCTGCTACAGATAAGAGTATTGCATTATCTAGCTTCAACTGTACATAAACCAGTTACAAGCAAGCTTGGTTGGGGGCTTGAACAGCTGCAGAGGTTGGCCACAACTCTGAGATGGTTGTCCTTTTCATACCACCCAACTCCCAGGATTCCTTTGGGTTGGGTCATATTATTATTTATCCTTCTCTCTCCTTTTTGAGGCCATCTGGCACTTGAGAGAACCCAGTTCTCTACAGAATTTGGATTTCTCTCGAGGCAGCACCCAAGGGTACTGCCATATGGGTGATAGCTTACTGACCCTCCACCTTGGAAGTACATGTTAATCAACCTCAGACACAGGTAGGATATAAGGATATCAACTGAACCCCCACCAGATACCAGATACTCCTACACTGATCCAGTTGGCTGGAGTTGAAGGAGACCCAGGAAGGGTCCCAATGTCAAACATTATTGAAGTTAGGTTTTGTTGCATGGTAAGGAAAGCTTACCTACCCACATCCTAGTTCCCCCCTCCCCAAAGTTATTTATGGTCATCTTACATTTTATACTGTAGATTGCACAGGAATTTTGTTGCAGAGGGCCCAGGGAACTGAGCCTCTACATGAACAATATAGAATGGATATACCCATGCAGCTGGGGGGGGGGACTGAATGACACCTACAGAGGGCACTAATAACCCAGGTGGGACAAGACCTTCCTCCCATTAGATCTTTTTTCCTGACATCGAAATTTAAGATAATTTCCCATAATGCTAACGTACGCTCCAGCCCAATTAAAACATTAAAAACAATCAGGACCTTGAAGAAATCCCACTCCAACCTCCTTGTCTTGCAGGAGGCACACCTGAGCACCAGAAATTACTCAGAATGGGCTTTGACACATAATAGAATCAGTATACAAAAATAGCAGATGCAGAGGAGTGATGATTGTAATCCCTAAAAACTCCCCATTTCACCTTAATTCCACCAACACTGATACTGAAGGCAGGCTAGCTATGACAATAGGGATATTATATGACCAGCCCCTCATGGTATGCAGTATCTATATCCCTCCTGGCAGCGATGCCTCCTCAGTACAACAACTGATAGACGTCATTCTCAACCACCACTAAGGAACACTACTGCTAGAGGGTGGCTACAACTGCCCCCTAAACTCCACAGCAGACTCTATCAATCCTAAACCCCCTCTGTTGACTTCAGGACAACATCATCTGCAGAGATCACTCAAAGACCTGGGTCTTGTCGATATCTTGGGCCACCTACATCCCACAGACCAAAAATATGCCTTTTATTCTAACACATGTAAATATTATTCTAGACTAGACTATTTTTGCATAAGTGGGGAGGACATAGATTGGGTTATGGACACTGACATACTCTATAGTCCTCTCAGACCATGCCCCAATCTTCATCCACCTTTCCACACCTCCTGAAAAGAAGTGTACAAAGTGGAGATTTAACCTCTGTCTGTTGTGAGACATGGAATTCCAGAAACTCCTACATGAGCTAATCTCCAGAATTATTAGGGAAAATTATTGTAACCCCCTTGTTACCCGGGGTTACTAGAATCCCAGTAAGACCTAGTGGTAGGCAGGGAAGGCAGCTTGTGAAACTCCAGTTAAATGGATTTCACACTGTCTCACTCTGTTCTCAGTCTCAGCCGAGACTGAGGAATGACATCACCAATAGAACTTTCGCAGCTGCATAAGCCACATTGGAATCTGCAGCAAAAGGAGTTAGATAGAATGTTGGGAGTTTCAAAGGAGAGTCTGCAGTTTGTCTTAAGAGAGAGAAGTTTGTACTCAAGTGGTGGAGACCGCTGTTTTCGGGTCTCAGTGCCCCCTCCCTCCGGGGGAGGATGTAAAGATTCCCAACAGATTCCTGGGGCAATCCCCTTAATTCTGCTAGTGGAGGAAAAGCTGCCTGTTTTAGTCCAGGAGTTATTTTGGAAGATGGAAGATTTGTGAATTGCCTGTGGGGCACCTGCAACTTAAGGATGAGTGTCTGCTCTGCTAAAAGGGCATATGTTTTCTTCACCCTGGGACTTGTGTGAAAATCTAGGGATTGAACTACATACTGGGAAGCCTAGAGAAATGGGCCAAGCAAGTAAAAGTAGTGTCAAATCCCAGAGTTTTGTGAGATGCAAATAATATGTAGAGGAGATGTGACAGACGTCTACCCTTAATTTACATTTAGGAGTTCAGCAAAGGAATTGTTCAGTTTTCCAGAGAAATGGCCGGGTATGGGCTGTGGGAGCTGGAGGTGGGTGGCCCCCCATCTTTAGTGACCAGGTCCACCTCTACGGATTTCTTCTGTGGTTTCTACTTTGCCTCAGGCACTTGGTCAGTGATGGAGGAAGTACCCAGACATGGGATTGTAAGGAAAATTCTCTCTAAGAGTCGCAGACTCTAGTGTGGTGTGGGGAGCCATGACAGGATAATTGGTTCATTCGTCCAATGGACCATGGATCAAGTGGCCGGCAGGGAGCTGGGCCAGTGGGGAAAACCCAAGTGTGTACAAGTCGGGCTGTGTACCCAAAGCTGTGTGCAAGTCCGGGCTGTGTGCCTGGTGGGTTCAGAGCCTGAGGGCTGGAAATGGTGATAAAGTGTTCTGTAGTCTCTAATCTGCATTACCAGGAAATGTAGCCCCATGGGGGTCCGGCTTATGCTTTGTTTGTTCAGCTAGTATGTGAACAAAAGCCACACTGAAGAATCCCATTCCTGGTTCTGGACATTACAGTTATTGCTTCCTGTGTTCAGTTTACTTGGGTGCCCCTGTGCAGAGTAGCCAAACCTAGGTCCCCCTGTGCCGAGTAACCTCATCCTCCCCAAACCCAGCTCCCCACCAGGTACTGCTGTCAGCTTCAACAGCATGCCACCTGTCGTTTGGCAAAAAGGCAGGGGTGAGGGGTTACATTATGTCAGGGATGTGTCCTTGCAGACTCTACGGGACACCATCAAAGTTGTATTGAGAGGCAAGATAATTGTCTATGCCTTTAGGTAAAAGAGACAGTGGGAGGAATACCTCACCCAGTTGCAGGATAAATTAAAATTCTTGTAACATATACACATGCAAAGAGATCACTCACTCCTGACCCAATACATACAAACACAAGCCAAGATAAAATACATACTTACATTATTATTTATTTATTTATTTAAAAGTTTTACCAGGAAGACACACTGAGCACTAGTGCTCAATTCCAGGTGTGTCCTGGGGGAAGGGGGCATAGAGAACAGTACATACACATCGGGCAACAGAACAAACAATACATGCAATGAGGACAAGGGTAGTGTCGTACATGAATTAAGCAGGATATACAAGTAATACAGAAAGCAGTATATACAGAGCAGATTAATCACCATCAATGAGCATCCAGTAGAATGAAGAGAAGTGCATGACAACAATTTATTGAATTTTGTTGACCTGGTAAGCCCACTGGGCCTAGAAGTCCCTTTTTCAGGGGTGACTGGGGGGAGTGAGGATACAGATGGTAAGCAACTGAAATTGAACCAGATTAAGCTGTTGGTGGTATTTTTAGTGAATGGGAGAAATTTTGCCAGGACACTTGGGAAATTCCCCTACTCTGGAGGGCGCTGTTGGTGGGATTTTCAGTCAGAGTGCTTGCAGACACCGACGGAGAAAGACGTGCTGGGAGCTGAGGAGCTGCTCTCCTCCTCAGCTATCGGCTGCACTAACTATTCAGGATGGAACCTACCTCAGAAGGAGGTGCTGTGCTGGCAGCAGTTTCATTGCCGACAATGGATGTTGAGTCCGATTTCAGAAATGATGCAACAAGTGAGGAGGAAAACATTCAGGAGCAGCTTTTTGTCATGGAACAGCAGTATTGTGCAAAGCGAATGCATTACTGACGGAGTTGGAGCAACGCCGGTCAGGTTTGATGGATGCGCGTCACCAGGAAATGGAAGTCGCACGGGGAGAGCCCCCGCTGGAATCAGAAAGTGCTTTGTTGATTACCGGAGCTCCGGAAAGTGTAATGAATGCTATGGAAATATTTAATTGTGTTTCTCCACCTTTACAAACGAAGGGCGAGTCTTCTACTTATTCTGATATGGATATAAATATGTTGACGTCTGCAGCAGCCACTGCAGGAACCTCGGTCTCACCAGAAAGGCCTTCCTATAAAGTTATACCAAAGACATTGGGTTCTCAGACTCATATGGGTTGTTTTGAAGACCCAAATATTAAAACCTGTGTTTCAAACACGACGTTTTCTATCTTGCCTGAATTGGAACCCCCCCCCCAAAATCTGAACTTTATTCCAACAGGGTCTCTTGAGGCTCCTGCTTCTCCTCCATGGGTGGCAACAGCTTTGGAGGCTGCAGGGTGGGTCAGATCCCCAGATGGAAAATCCAGGGATGCGAATATAAAGCCTTTAGAGGCTTCTTTGCCTTCATCAGATTCTATGGTTCCCAGTATTCCTTTAGGTCAACCATCTGCAATTTCATCAGTCCCTTTTTCTAAGGATACTAGTCCTGATATGTTGGATCACATTAGGGAACTGGAAGAGGGTGTATTAAGACAGCCTCCTGAACCCCCCCCCCAATGTAGTCTCCCACGATAGTATTGTTTCCCCTTTACCGGGGCCAACACCTGAGCTTGGACAGGATGAAGGTCCTTCTGTGTGGCAAGGTAACATTGCTGAACGCCTTTTTCCAGCCACTTTTGGACTGGGTAATGAACCTGCTGCACGATGAAATGCTGTTCGTTTGAAATTTCGGGGGTCACAGGAGGAGATCCCAAATAGACTTTTTATTGGTCGTGACTTGTTAAAAAACAGTATGATGTTTTACACCCATGAGATTTATGCACTGATTCATATGCCAGGAGATTCAGTTTTTGATGTCAGTTTTAAACATCTGGTAGGTTTGGACAGATTTTGGAAGCAATATCTAGCTTTGAAACATACACCTTTGTGGAAACCTTACTTGGCAATACCTTTGACTAAACCAGTTTCAAAGAAAGTTACTATTCTATTTCGAAATGAAGGGGTGAACATCGCTGACATTACCTACTGGTTGAAACAGCATTGTTCCATTAAAAGTCCCCCGGAACCCATTCTTGATGATGAGCATCTATGGACAGGGGGTTGGAGATATCAAATTGACTTACGTATTGAGAATGGTTTAACTAAGCACTTGCCGAATTGTTTTTTTCTGGGCTGGGATAGAGGGTGCTTTTATCCAGGACAGTCCAGAGCATGTTATAAGTGGGGGCTTTAAGTCATTTGAGTAATATATGTGACCAGCAAAATGTGGATTGTGTGGGATTTGGGGCATATAGGTGCACACTGTAGAAACCCTATGAAATGCAATCTGTGTGAGGAAAAGGGACACACTTCTTCCAATGTTCTTGGGCATCGTATAATCAAGCTGACACCCTACAGGGCTGAAACATGCTTTTGTCGCAAATGCACAAATAGAACGCTAAAGGTTGCAGGATTTGCTAGAACACCTTGAAGCCTAGAAAGTAGTCCAGGACCCTGTTCCTAGCTTACCTGAGGGAGTGGTTTCTCACATCCCGATCCCCGAGGAAATGGATACCAGTGCTCTGGCTCCTCCATCTTCTATTGATATAGGACAGATTGGAATTTTGGTCTCCGACCCTTTGCCCCTGGCAGAATCTAGTGTGCAGCCTGGATTGGAGTTTACAGTTTCTGATTCTCATTTAACTACAGTATCCCACACTACTCAGGAACCCCTTTGTATGCCTCCCCCGGGGTGTTATCCGATACCCTCTTTCAACGTGTCACTAGATCAAAGGCATCTAGAATGAGTTCAGGGGTCCCACCTTTTTTTCCAGAAACAGAATGCACCTCACTGTCGAACCCATTTACCCCTTTACAAGATCCTGACAGAGATGAAGAAGAGACAGATTCTGATTTCTCATCCATTGCCTCCTCACTCCCTGAACATGTCCAGGATTTTGAGGTCAAGGATAAGCCCAAACCAAAAAAGAGGAAAAAATGGAAGTGATTTTTGTCCTTTTTTATTTAGAGTTGAATTTTTTTCTCTCCCTCTTGTCTAAACCTTTCTGGCAATGAATATTTCTTTTCTTACTGTTAATGTTAACAGTATAAAGTCTCCATTAAGGAGATGCATTACTTTTGCCAGTCTCAGTACTCATCCTGGTTCAATTATTTTTTTTGCAAGACACCAGGTTAAATTTCCTGGCCTGTATTAAAGAAGCAAGTCAGGATTGGCGTTGGGGTGTTTCCTTTTGGTCACCAGGGAAGCAGTATGTGATGGCTTAGGGATTTTATTTTTTTCCAGCTTATCTATTAAAAGTGTTACAACTTTTAGATATAGTACCTGGTAGAGTTATGCTCATGGATATAGTTGTTTCTCATTGCATTTACCGACTTTTAAATATTTATGCCCCCCAGTCCAAAGCTGATAGAGCGGCTTTATTTAAACAGATTTCCCAATATTTACATACCTCGAAATTGGTGGTTTGGGGGGGGGGTGACTTTAACTGTGGTTTAACAGATAGAGATTGGGGACGTAAGACAAAAAAATTATTCTGTGATACGAATGCTTTGTTGTATGTTTTAAGAACAAACAATTTGGTGGACCCCTATGACACACTACACCAAAAGTCAGAGCACACCTTTCATAAAGGATCTATCTCTACTAGAATAGATTTTTGGTTTTTATCTCAGAGACTTTCTTGTAGTTCTGTTTCGATGTTGCCCTTAGAAACATTTGATCATTTAATTGTTAAATTCACTCTCGGAACTCATCAAAAACTTGCTTTAGGCCGTGGGTTTTGGAAGTGAAATACGTCCTTTTTACAGGATGTCACTCTTGCTGCACAGTTAGATTTCTTTTTTTCCTTAAGATCTGATATTTATTTTCTATATGATAGTCCTCTGGATTGGTGGGAGGACACAAAAAAGGATTTAAAATGTATTTTTTTGCACTTTTCAAGACATAGAGCTCGAGATGCGTATCTCACATATTTGGGGTATAGAGCACGGTATATGGCTTTCTTATCGAAGGCAGTTTCCTCAAAGGGTGTACAGAGACAAGAGTTTTTGGCTCTCAATGATAAAATGTTAGTCTTTCTCTATGACAGAGAAAAACAATGTAGGATTCAGCAGAAATATCGTACTACGGGTACTAGAGAGATAGTGAATCCTTTTGCTTTTATCTAGTCAAGATTTGCCACCTTTATGTATGACCTCTTTAAAATCTTCTGATGGAACTTTGGTTGATGATACTCATCAGATCAGGAACATGGTGCAAGAGCATGTTGAAAAGACCTTTTCTACACCTGGTTTAGCATCCCCTGTTTCCTTTTTTCACACCTTAGACATACCGTTACTTACGGATGGGGAAATTGCTGCCTTAAGGGCTCCTTTTTCTTTAGTTGAAATTAAACAGGCAATTGGTCATTTGTCGACTCATACAAAACCTGGTGGGATGGTTTGCCAAACCTGTTTTATAAAAAATATGGAGATACTATTGCACCATGGCTGTTGGTTGTTTTCCAAGCTATTTGGGAAGAACAAAGAGTTACTCTTAGTATGGGAAATGGGGTCCTCTTTTTTGTTTATAAAAAGGGAGACCCTACAGAATTACAGAATTGGAGACCTTTAAGTCTCCTAACCACTGATTACAAAATTTTAGCAATCGTTTTAAACAACCGACTATTAGCTGTTTCACAAAAATTGTTGGTTACTACTCAAACATGTGCAGTCTCGGGTAGGAATATTTCCCAAAATTTAATTTTTATTAGGGAATTAATAGAGCAAGGTTTACAGAAACAGCTAACTGGTTATCTTCTAGCATTAGATTTAGAAAAAGCTTTTGATGCTTTAAGACATGATTATCTTTGGAATGTCTTAACATACTATGGTATACCGTCTATTTTTTTAAATCTACTTAAAACCCTGTATAGATCAGCAATGGTAACACCCTTGGTTAATGGTCATCTGGGAGTCCCGGTCCCTTATCGGATAGGAGTTAGACAGGGCTGCCCTTTGAGTCCACTTTTATTTGTATTCGGTTTGGACCCTTTATTGAGATATATTGAAAGGGATCCCCAGGTTCATGCTATTGTGTCCTCTGAGAGTTTCTGTTTATCAAAGATTTTAGCATATGCAGATGATTGTATTTGCTCTATTGCAGATGTAGATTCTGGGATACATGTTTTGACCTTTTTACCTTCTGTACAATTGGGCACTGGTATTACAATTGATACGTCTAAATGCTTTTTGTTGCCTTTAGGTCATGCTCCTAGTGTTAACTTGTTTGACATACCAGTACTCACTACTAAAGTGAAATTTCTTGGGGTTTTTTTTGATTCTCATGATACAGTAAATAGTAATTGGGACGGAATTTATGATACTGCTTTTTCTAAAGTTAAAAAATGGCAATCATGGAAAATGACACGAAAGAAACGTGTTTTTTCTGTTAAAATCCTACATAGCTCCTCTTTTTCTTTTTCTGTCTCGTATTTTTCCTTTGCCTTTTGTTATGCATTCTAAAATTATGGGTCTTTTTTTTCCAGTTATTGTGGGGTAGTCACTTGAATCCTGTGAAGGGAGCACACACCTACAGACCCTGGAAAGAGGGAGGCTTAGGTATGATACACCCTATTGTGCATTTTTTTTGGAATTTTTTCTATTCCTCTATTCGACCTCTTTTGTTGGAAAACACTGCTATAGGTACTATGTGCATGTCCCTATGGGGAGTCCCTTTTCTAGCAGCTTGGGGTCGAGGAAAATGGCACCCTGTAGAAAAACAGCTTCCTTTATATGTGCAATATGCACTTAAATATAGTCGATTATGAAAAGCAGTATTAAGTTGGTTTGTGTCACATGAGAGGAAATCTTTTTACAATTATATCGTTTCTACTTGTTATTTTGAGGAACCCCTTTTTTTAGTCTCTGTAGATATAAATATATCCTTTTTGCTAGCCAGTATAATTGAGCCCAGAATACCGGAGAAAATGAGAGATGTGGTTTGGTTGTGCGCCCATCAGAAACTAAATGTAAAAGCTAACCAAAAGCACAAACAAATATGTGATAGGGTTTGTCCAGAAGTTTCCTGTCAGGGACAGTTGGAGATGATACAACATTTATATTTCGACTGCTCACACACCAACACCTTTTGGTCAGCACTGGCACATTGGTGGGGAGAACCATTGTTTGAGACTATTACATATAATATCTTGATATTAGGCCAACTCCCACGGGTGTGGTGCAAATGGCATAAAAGTACAGTATATGTTATACTGGCTTGCCTTAAATGGCATATTTGGCAAGCACGGTGTTTGAGAATCCTACAAAATAAGATTTCCTCTATGCAAGAAATTTTCTTTCATATACAGGGTGACCTGGATGCATTATATGCTTATGAAATTAACACACTGGGGACTAACGTAGGTGAGATTCTTTGGAAAAATGTACCTTGGGTAGGTTGAAAGATTATGTTCTTTTCAGTGTCTTTCTCCCTTTGTTTCTAGTTAGAAATATATGAATGACCTAATTACTGAAGGTGTTTTTTTTCTCCTTAAGACTGGAGTTTTTCTTGATACAATAATTTGGAAAACATTGTTTTTTTCCTTTAAGTTTTCTTATTACGGGGGGTGCAAATGACACTATTTAGTATGTTTTCCTACTTTATAGATTTGAAAAAGTATTTTTTTCTTTTCGGGGGGGGGTTTCCCTTTCTATGTTGTGATTTGATGTGTTTTTTTTCTTTTGTATTAGACAAGTTTTTATACGACTGTATTACTTAATTGACTTTGTTAAAAATTTCTGTTTTCATTTTTATGTGAAATAACACTGTTTTGCTATGCTTTGCTTTTGTTTTTGAAATAAAAATTTCCCCTACTCTTTTTCGATAAGTGCCATGGGATCTTTAGCATCCACCTGAACTACCATCAATCCAAGCAGATGGGACCTCGGTTTAACGTCTCATCCGAAAGATGGCACCTCAGGAGTGCAGCACCCCCCTCATGCTGCACTGCAGTGTCAGTACTGGGATATTAACCTAAGTGCGAGAGGTGGGAACTGAACCCACAGCCCTCTGATCTCCCGGCCTCAGAGGCTAGTGTTCTACCTACTGAGCCACTGACACCGCGAGCAGTGAAAAAAACAGCAGGCAATACGACCATGCGGTAGGGTCTAAAACCACTGCATGGAAGACTATATGCACTATAGTAGACTCCTTGTACACTTTTTGTTTATTTTAATCACAGATTACCCACAGGCACATGATGACATGAAATGCGAATTGATGAGGGAGCTGAAGTGCATAGCCTGGAGCATATGCCGGATGACAGTAGGGAGGGAGTTCAGTAGTTTGGGAATCCGGTATCTGAAGGATGCTTGACCACTTGAGGAAGATACATGTGGAACGGCCAAGGTGCGTGTGTCTGTGTTCCTAAGGGAGTGCATAGGAGGGGTAGGGACAACCATCACAGAGTAGAGATGGGCAAGGACTGGGACCAGTATTTGGCAGTGAGCTTGGCGCAGTGGGTCAATCGGCGGTCATGGAGTGAGGGAAAGGTGAGAGACCGGTAGAGCACACAGTGGTGAGTGGGGGGGGGTTATCCAGTGCGAAGCGGCAGAAAGAGTGGAAGAGAGGGTCCAGTCTGGCTAGGATGGGCTTGAGAGCGACACTGTAGACTACATCTCTATAGTCAAATATAGGGAGAATCACTTTATGTATGAGTGCACAGTGAGCTGGCGGCAGGATGCAACCATGACTCCGATAGAGGTCACCCAGTTTAGGGTGGAGCTTTTTGTGGATGGCATCGACATTTACAGAAAAGTCGAGGTGCTGGTCAAGCCATACCCCGAGATATCTGAAGGAGGTGCCGACCTCCAGAATAGTCCCGTCCAGGGGTTGCAGGGAGCCTACAGAGTCTCTGCCTTGTGCTGAAGGTCAAGGAGACTGTCTTCTTGGTGTTGAGAAAAAGCTGGTTTGCATGGAACCAGAGCTGAACAGCACTGAAGTCCTGCTATAGTCTGGTCACAACAGCAGCTGATGACGGGCCAGATGTATACAAGACTGTATCATCTGCATACATATGAATGGATGTGTGTGGGCTGGCGGAGGGCAGATCATTTAGGAATATGGAGAATAGGAGTGGTCCAAGGACAGAGCCTTAAGAGACCCCTGCGGTTACCGGGAGGGGAGATAGAACTTCTAATTCTAACCCCCTGGGATCAGCTGAACAGGTAGGACTGGAACCAGCTGGTGACCAAGGAAGAGAGCCCAGATTGGGAGAGCTTATCAAGGAGAAGGGCATTGGAGACCATGTTGAATGCATTTGCCAGGTTGACAAAAATGGCTGCGGTGATAAGGCCCTTGTCCATGCCATCAAGGATGGAGTCTGTGAGCCTGAGGAGCGAGGTGGCGGTGGAGTGAGATTTCCTGCAACCAGACTGGTAGGGTGAGAAGAAGGAGGAGGAGGAGTTAAGAAAGGGGGAGAGTTGAGAGAGGACTATATGCTCCTGTAGCTTAGCCATAATAGGTAGGAGGGAAATAGGACTGTAGTTACCAGAGACCGAGGTATCACCACCCTTATGGAGCGGGATTACTGTCACATGCTTCCAGTCCTTAGGGATGGATGCTAAGGAGAATGAGAGGTTTAGAAGGTCATCCGGGGGGGGTGGCAATAGCAGGGGCAGCCAGGTGGAGCATCTTAGAGTCCAGCCCAGAGGGGCATTTGCCTTTATTTGGGTTTAGGGAGAGTAAGGCATGATAGACTTCTGACGAGGTGACCTGCCGAAAGGAGAAAGAGGGAGCAGTAGGAGGAGGCTGAGCAGGGAGGCCAGATGGGGAGGGGTTAGGCTGGAAGGGGGGGAGAGTGGAGAGCAATACAGAGGTACAGCTGGTAAATGAGGAATTGAGTTCTGAGGCAATTGCGTGTGGGTCAGTTACAACAGACCCGCCTATATTTAGCTCTTGGTTGGGAAGCTGGGAGGGTGGGGAAAAAAGGGATTTAGCCACCTTCCAGAATTTTGATGGGCAATTTAGGTTAGCCTGGAAGAGGCTTTGAAGTAGTTTGCTGTAGCTAGTCTGATTTATCTGGTGTAGATGTTTCATAAGGTGCGGTATTTATTTTGGTCAACAGGGGAACAGGAGGCTTTGAACAACTTCTATGCCTGGTCTCTGGCTTTAGTAAGGGACAAGATGTCGTAGGAGATCCAGCGCAAGTGAACGTCCCTCACCTGTGTACGTCTGAGTGAAGCATGGCGATCCCATGCAGCAAAGAATCTGAGCTTGAAATAATCCCAAATTGCATCGACAGAGGTTGCCGTGGGAATAAAGGACCAGTCTGTGGTTGTTAAATCTGCTAGGAGTGAAGCTAGGTCCAGGGATTTGTGTGATCATGTGAGACTAGTTCGGGGCGGGGGGTTTGGGTCTGAAGATTTTACGGACAGAGTAGATCATGTGGTGGTCACTGAGTGAGTCAGGCAAGATGCCCAAGTCTATAATATGGTGCTGGTGGGAGGTAAGGGACCAGTCAAGGAGGGAGTGGTTCAGTGATTTAAGGTTCAGCATTGTGGGTTCAGAAATCAGCTGTGACATGTTAAGGGTGGCTACCTGTTTCCAAAGCTTCGTGGTACCTCTGGCAAGCCAGTTCACATTGAAATCACCCAGTATATTTCAGGGTGCCTAAAAGGTCCAGGATGGTTTGCGAAGAGGAGTTGGGGGGCAGTAAGATCCAGCTATGAAGATGGGGGTGGAGTGGGGGAGGGAGAGTTTAATCATCACGGCATCAATTGACTGTGGGGTCATAGGTATACTGACTAAGGTGTACTGAAGGGAGGATGAGATGTACATTGCTATGCCACTGCCCTTTTTTCTGCCTGGGCCATCATGACGGATAATGGAGTAGCCAGGGATGGAGAATTTGGGGTCATTGTTGTGGGGCTTAAGCCAGGTTTCAGAAATAATCAGAATGGCAGGCCTTAGGGAAGAGACAGTTTCCTGCAACGAAGTTATTTTGTGCAGAAGGCTACAGATATTTAGGTGCATTAATGTGAGCCCCCGAGGGAGTACCAGTGGGGCAGTGGTTGGCCCGGGATTAGGTTCAATGTCCCTGGCAAGTTGAAGAAGCAAGGTTACCAAGAGTTTGGCTAAAGGCATGGAACTCTGGGGCTTATGTGAAGTGGACAAAGGCAAGATCTCAACTGAAGGTAGACTACGAATGGTTGAATTCAGGGCTAAGAGCCCAAAGTGAAAGGAGGGTGGTAGTATTGCGTGACTGATCCACCAAGTGCAGGGTAGTGACAGGGAGTGTGTGACAGAGTGGAGGGTAATCAGTGCTGCTGTCCCCACTGCCTCAATGTGGAACACCAGTTTGTCTTTCTCCAATGAAGGGTAAATGGAGGGAGAGAGTGAGGCAACAGGTACAAGTGAAGCTAGTAGTGTGATAAGAAGAGGTAGCATGGCAAAATTTATGAGGGAGAAAAAAGCCAGCTAGTAGGGATTACGTGGTGGCGCTCTCTAGCGGGGGAAAGCGATAGCTTGCTAATGGGATAATTGACTGACAGGTTAATTTACGCACGTGGTCTGGGGCTTCTGTGGGCACAGCGAGCCATCCATGACACACAACACCGTCCCAGTAAGCCGAGCCATCGCACCTTTCTTTTGATTGAATTCGGGGGAGGGCAGCTCCTCGGGGCCCTCGCGACCACCAGGGCAGGAATGCTGAGGAGAGAAAAGAGAACCAGGTTATAGCAGGCAAGGTGGGGCTGTTACCCAGGGTTACTATAATCCCAGTAAGACCTACTGGTAGGCAGGGAAGGCAGCTTGTGAAACTCCAGTTAAATGGATTTCAGCTGAGACTGAGGGATGACATCATTTAGAACTGTTGCAGCTGCATAAGCCACACTGCAGTGTTGCAGTTGGAGGTTAGAGTAGAACATTGGGGATTTTGAAGTCAGTCTGAGAGAGAGTCTGTAGAGTTCAGCAGAGTGTGTGCAGGCTGAAAGAGGTGTTCTGCTGAGTGCAGGCCCTCAGAGCTCTAAGCTCTGTCAAAGAGCTACTTTTGTTTTTAGGTGTGTGTTTCCACCTGAAGAGGAACACAAGAACTGTATAGTGAAGTGGTGGAGACTGCTTTCAATGATTCAGGGCCCCATCCCTGCAGGGATGGGTGGAAGGTATCAGCCTGCTTCCAGGGGCAACCCCTAGGTCCGGCTAGAGAAAAGAAGCTGCCTTTTAAGTTCATGCTGAGGCACCAGAAGCTCTGGAAGACAGTTTCTTGAGGACAAAATGCCTGTGGGGCACCTGCAGCCAAAGGGTGAGTTTGATCTACTAAAGGGCCATGTGTTTTCACCTGCATCACGGTGAAACTAAAGGGGCTGTTACTGTGGGGTCAGGAAAAGACAGCCAAGTACAGTTTGGAAGATGTGGGTATTGGACTGCTTAACTCTGTGGGGGGTCTAGAGTAATGGACAAAGCCACTTATTAAGTATGTTCAAGTCCAGCACAAATGGGAAGAAAAGACAGTAGACTGAATGTGAAATACATTTAAAAAGAATCTACACAGCAAAGTGTTTTAAAGGATGAGGTGTTTACAGTCCAGAGAAATGGCGGGGTATGAATTGTGGGAGCGAGAGATGGGAGACCCCTCCATCAGTAGTAACCAAATTCACCTCTATGGATTTGCTTTGGGACACCTGTTGCTTTCTCTCAGGTATTTGACCAGTGCCTGGGAAATGTATCCAGATGTGGGATTGATGAGAAAGATTCCCTTATGGAGCAGAAGTGCTCTTAGGTGGTATTGGGAGCCACCAGTAACTGTTTCCATGCTATATGGAAAGTGTCCAAGTGGCTGGCAAGGGAGCTGAGCCAGGGAAAACCCTGAGCAGCGTACAAGTTCAGACCGTGTGCCTAGTGTGTTTCAGAGCCTGAGGGCTAAAGTGATGAGACTGTGTTCCGGTCTCCTTAAATCTGCATTAACAGAAGTGTAGCCCCGTGGGGGTTCATCTATGCTTTGTTTATTCTGTTGGATGTGAATAAAAGCCACACTTTAGAATCCCACTTCTGGTACTGGACATTACAGTTATTGCTTCTGTTGTCCGGAGTTACTTGGGTGCCCCTGTGCAGAGTAGCCAAACCTAGCCAATGTGCCGAGTGACATATTCCTCCCGGAACCCAGCCCACCAGGTACAGTTGTCAGATAGAAACAGCATACCTGGGTGGGGGTTACCCGGGGGGGGTGCTTGGAGGGCAGGGGGCAAACACAGATGGCAGCACAGCAGAGAATGAATTAATTTAAGATTAATAGGCAGGATCTCCCTTGGCTGTTTGGGGTTTAACATTAAATGGTAGTTGATAGCCGAAATGCACCAGAGCAAAGTACAAACAGTTTATACTGGAAATATAAATACTTTAAGCAGCCTTGTAAGGCTAACTGTGTGCTATACAGTTGTTAACCCTTTAGGTAAACATTTTAAAATGCAGATCCCTTAAGGCCCTTAGGTAAAACAGTTAACAATGCAGATCCCTTAAGGTAACCTGAACTCAGCAAGAAAAACAGTTAAAAATTAAAAATGCAGATAAATAGTTGGAATAAAAACTATCTGCAGACATATGGCGACTGTTAATACAAGGCGCATAGATTTAGGCTGAGGTGGAAGTCCTGAATTGAAAAATAAAGTTTGGTTCCAAAATCTGTGGGCACAGTGAAACGTCCACAGTACACAATGCCGCCCCAGTAAGCCGACCCGTTGTACCTTTCTTTTGATTGAATTCAGGGGATGGCAGCTCCTTGGGGCCCTTGTGACCACCAGGGCAGGAATGCTTTCTTTTGATTGAATTCGGGGAAGGGCAGCTCCTCAGGGCCCTCACGACCACCAGGGCAGGAATGGAACAGGCCTTATGGCTGAGGCAAACTTTTCTATGAAGGAGGTTCCAGGGCAGCTACAATTTTGGCCTGTTGACTAAGATGACAACATAAAATGGCCACTATAACAAAATCATACAACCCCAATATGGGCAAATCCCACAGCTGCTCAACTGAAATTCTCCAAATTGTACAACAGTAGTATACCTCCCTGTATACACAAGAAGAGGCCAATACTTCAGAGACTATACAAACATTTATGCAAAATTTATCTGTTCCCACCATTACAGAGGAACTCACTGCCCAACTTATATAACCAATCTCCTCCCTGAAACTGTTAAAGTCCATTAAAGATGCTAAAAATGGGAAAAGCCCTGGCCCCAATGGCTACGGGGCAGAGTTCTATAAAGCAACCGTAGAACTGCTCCACAAACCCTTGCTGCAAGCTTTTTAGGAAAGCCAGGAAACTGCAAACTGCCCAGACTTACGGTGCTACTCCAATATATGTGCTATTCTAAAACCACAAAAAACAGCTGCACAATGGGACTTCTGCAGACCAATATCAGTACTAAATCTAGATTATAAATTATTTACCAGTATCTTAGCCCACAGGCTGGATAATATAGTTCCCAAAATAATCCACCCAGATTACTCTGGGTTTATCAGGAGTGGACAAACCACAGATAACACAAAACAAACCCTACTGTTAATAGATCATGACTCCAGAAATAAAAAAAAAACTAATAATCCTTAGTTTACATCCCCAGAAACCCTTTGATAGGGTTTTCTGGGCATTCTTACATCATGTCCTTCAAAACTTTGCCTTCCCAGATGATTTCTTAAACCTTCTAAAGGGTCTATACACTTTACCACAGGCAAGGGTGAAGGCCAACGGCTCGTACTCAACCAGTAACACACATACCAGGGATACCCATCAGGGCTGTCTCTTATACCCGCATCTGTTTGCACTCTATGCAGAACCCTTAGCCCAGTTTCTTAGACAAAATGCAGAGATACAGGGATACACAGTAGGAGACAACACACATAAGGTGTAAAACTATGCTGATGACCTTCTCCCATATATTACTAACCCAGAGTATTCCCTCACAGCACTGATCCAATGTCTACACACACACACACGGAAAACCTGGCAGGACACAAAATTAACTAAACTAAAACAGAGGTCTTAGAAATAGGTATACACCATTTTGCCTCTTTAAAGGTTTCACATCCCTACCACTGGCACAGACCTACAGTTAAATACCTAGAGGTCCATATCCCACTAGACCATTCCACCCTCTATACAAGTAACTACCCTGCACTCGTAGCTAGAGTGCAGGAAGACTTAAGGAGATGGTAACCCTTTCCACTGACTCTGCTAAACAGAATCCAGACTACCCAGATGAATATCCTCCCTAGAGACTTATATTTTTTCAAACATTGCCACTGATGCCATCACATGCAGAATTTCAAAAAATGGAATAAATCCACTTCCAGATTCATGTGGGTCAGGAAAGACCCCATACAGCTTGTTAGAAGCTACACCCCTCCAAGTCAACAGGTGGACTAGCCATCCCCAGCCTACTATGATGAGCTGCAGCAGCTCAAATAAGGCATGTCCTACACTGACTCCAACCCCCCCGTACCACAATGGGTGACTCTGGAGAATGACATCTCACTGATACCTCTGGATAATGTTACCCTTTTTCAATTACATGGCAAAAGTAACGTGCACACCCTCACCACAAATGTTCTAAAAACCTGGTATACATTTTTCATCTCCAAAGAGAATAAAATAGGGGCCAGATGGATCAGTGTCCCAGCACTGTATCCAACCTTTATCCCAGTTCAATGGGACCACAAATTCAAAACCTGGATGAGACTTGGCTTAATGTGTACTCATCAAAGCCAGTGAGGATTTCAGGCTGGTCGTGGAACATTCGACATGAGTTTCTCAGTCTGTCAGATCCAGAAAAAGTGTGGAGATGAGCACAAAACCTCTACATGGTATATGTTGACTTGACAAAGGCAAATTTGACAATTGTGATGCACTGTTGGAGATTATTCTAAAGTTCGGATACCCTGGCAAATTTATGAACATTGTTCATCAATTACATATTGGTATGATGGCCTGAGTAATAGATAAAGTCCATGTGTCATCACCATTTGCAGTCACTAACCGTGTTAAACAAAGTTGTGTTCTTGCCCTGACCCTGTTCAGCATACTGTTTGCAGTAGTACTGCTTGACACATTCAAGAACTGTGACAGGGGAATCTACATTCGATACCGCATAGACGGTGGCATCTTCAACCTTCGCTACAAGCTAAATGAAAGTAATGCAGATAACCATTTTGACATGCTCTTTGCTGATGACGGTTGCTTTCTGCCCACACTCTTGAAAAGCCAGCTGTTATTTTACTGTTTTGCTCAAGCAGCACAGTGTTTAGCCTACAATCAACTTAAAAGACTGAAGTCATGGTCCAGCCCATATCTGGTCAAGTTACACCTCCTGTATGATCAATAATGTACCACTAAATGTTATGGACAAATTCTGCTTCCTCAGTAGTGTTCTCTTGCAGAATGCCATGATCGATGATGACATCACTCATCAGATTGGCAGAGCCAGCTCCACCTTTGGCAAACTTGAGCAGATACTCTAGCAAGAATGAGGGTTAGTCTGCAAACAAATGTCACTATATGCCAAGCTGTTGTCTTCAACACCCTCCTATATGGATCGGAGTCATGGACCTGCTACAGCCGTCACATTAGGTGACTTGACCATTTCTTCTTGTGCTGTCTACAACATATTGCTGGCATCAAGTGGCATGACAAGGCACCTAATGCAGATACCTTCAAGTGCTGCAATATATTTGGAATCGAGGCCATGATCAAAAAGGTCCAGTTGTGCTGTTCTGGACACATTGTACGCATGCCTGACTGTAGAATTCTCAAAGCTGCCTTCTACGAAGAACTGCAGTCCAGGTATCGTAACAGAGGTGGGCTGATGAAATGCTATAATGACACACTAAAAGCTACCTTAAAATCTTGCAGTATTAACCCCAAAACCTGGGAGAACACAGCTGCTGACAGATCAAGATGGTGTCATGTCTGCCAGGTTGGTTTGAATGAATTTGAGGTTGCAAGACTTGGCTGACAAGTGCCTGGCATGCAAGGCACTTCGCCTACCCACCTCACCTGGCTTCCAGTGTGACACATGTGGCCATATATGTACGTCCAGGATTGGGCTCTTCTCCCATCAACAGACCCACAGCAACTGAGACTCATTATTCAGCTTGACTGGAGACTCCATCATCACCTATCAACTGTACTCAAATGACCTCTTTAAGACCTTTGAGCAACTACAGAATGAATTACACCTTAGTAAAACAGACTACTATGGATTTCTACAGATCAGGGCCCACCTTGGAAAACAGATTAGACTCCAGGTAAACTCACAGACTATACCCAGTCTTTCCTTCTTACTACAGGTGGTCATGGAAACAACCCTACTCACTCCATCTCCAGATGTTACCAAACTCTCATTGCAGGCTCTGCTACTACCACAGAAAACACCACACTTATCTGGGAGGCTGAACTTAGTACTGAGATCTTAGATAAGGCCTGGACTAGAATCTGGTAACATAACTCACAAATTCATATTAGTGGAGGGAATACGGATAGAAACTAGTTAGTAGGTACATTTCGATCACAGCTAAATATAGCTCCACTCATGATGCCTCCTGCAAACATAAACGTGGACAAGAAATGGCCACTCACACCTACATTTTCTGGTCTTGCCTCAAACTAACCACTTATTGAAGGCCAGTAGAATCTGTACTACAGGAACTGATACCAGGAATAGGACCCCTTACCCCAGCAATTGCACTTCTCTTACACTACTCCTCAAAACTTAACCATAAACATCACATATACATCACTGGGATACTGCTAACAGTAGCCAAGAAAGCAATAACCAGATTATGGCTTCAACCCACTCCACCACAAACTTCCCAGTGGGAAGCTATAATCATAGAAATATATAAGCGAGAAAAAACTGACAGCGCAGTTACAAAACAAACACAATGGGTGACTCTGGAGAATGACATCTCACTGATACCTCTGGATAATGTTACCCTTTTTCAATTACATGGCAAAAGTAACGTGCACACCCTCACCACAAATGTTCTAAAAACCTGGTATACATTTTTCATCTCCAAAGAGAATAAAATAGGGGCCAGATGGATCAGCGTCCCAGCACTGTATCCAACCTTTATCCCAGTTCAATGGGACCACAAATTCAAAACCTGGATGAGACTTGGCTTAATGTGTACTCATCAAAGCCAGTGAGGATTTCAGGCTGGTCGTGGAACATTCGACATGAGTTTCTCAGTCTGTCAGATCCAGAAAAAGTGTGGAGATGAGCACAAAACCTCTACATGGTATATGTTGACTTGACAAAGGCAAATTTGACAATTGTGATGCACTGTTGGAGATTATTCTAAAGTTCGGATACCCTGGCAAATTTATGAACATTGTTCATCAATTACACATTGGTATGATGGCCTGAGTAATAGATAAAGGCCATGTGTCATCACCACTTGCAGTCACTAACCGTGTTAAACAAAGTTGTGTTCTTGCCCTGACCCTGTTCAGCATACTGTTTGCAGTAGTACTGCTTGACACATTCAAGAACTGTGACGGGAATCTACATTCGATACCGCATAGACGGTGGCATCTTCAACCTTCGACGGCTACAAGCTAAATGAAAGTAATGCAGATAACCATTTTTGACATGCTCTTTGCTGATGACGGTGCTTTACTCGCCCACACTCTTGAAGAAAGCCAGCTGTTATTTTACTGTTTTGCTCAAGCAGCACAGTGTTTAGCCTTACAATCAACTTAAAAAAGACTGAAGTCATGGTCCAGCCCATATCTGGTCAAGTTACACCTCCTGTGGTAATGATCAATAATGTACCACTAAATGTTATGGACAAATTCTGCTTCCTCAGTAGTGTTCTCTTGCAGAATGCCATGATCGATGATGACATCACTCATCAGATTGGCAGAGCCAGCTCCACCTTTGGCAAACTTGAGCAGATACTCTAGCAAGAATGAGGGGTTAGTCTGCAAACAAATGTCACTATATGCCAAGCTGTTGTCTTCAACACCCTCCTATATGGATCGGAGTCATGGACCTGCTACAGCCGTCACATTAGGTGACTTGACCATTTCTTCTTGTGCTGTCTACAACATATTGCTGGCATCAAGTGGCATGACAAGGCACCTAATGCAGATACCTTCAAGTGCTGCAATATATTTGGAATCGAGGCCATGATCAAAAGGTCCAGTTGTGCTGTTCTGGACACATTGTACGCATGCCTGACTGTAGAATTCTCAAAGCTGCCTTCTACGAAGAACTGCAGTCCAGGTATCGTAACAGAGGTGGGCTGATGAAATGCTATAATGACACACTAAAAGCTACCTTAAAATCTTGCAGTATTAACCCCAAAACCTGGGAGAACACAGCTGCTGACAGATCAAGATGGTGTCATGTCTGCCAGGTTGGTTTGAATGAATTTGAGGTTGCAAGACTTGGCTGACAAGTGCCTGGCATGCAAGGCACTTCGCCTACCCACCTCACCTGGCTTCCAGTGGACACATGTGGCCATATATGACGTCCAGGATTGGGCTCTTCTCCCATCAACAGACCCACAGCAACTGAGACTCATTATTCAGCTTGACTGGAGACTCCATCATCACCTATCAACTGTACTCAAATGACCTCTTTAAGACCTTTGAGCAACTACAGAATGAATTACACCTTAGTAAAACAGACTACTATGGATTTCTACAGATCAGGGCCCACCTTGGAAAACAGATTAGACTCCAGGTAAACTCACAGACTATACCCAGTCTTTCCTTCTTACTACAGGTGGTCATGAAACAACCCTACTCACTCCATCTCCAGATGTTACCAAACTCTCATTGCAGGCTCTGCTACTACCACAGAAAACACCACACTTATCTGGGAGGCTGAACTTAGTACTGAGATCTCAGATAAGGCCTGGACTAGAATCTGGTAACATAACTCACAAATTCATATTAGTGGAGGGAATACGGATAGAAACTAGTTAGTAGGTACATTCCCGATCACAGCTAAATATAGCTCCACTCATGATGCCTCCTGCAAACATAAACGTGGACAAGAAATGGCCACTCACACCTACATTTTCTGGTCTTGCCTCAAACTAACCACTTATTGAAGGCCAGTAGAATCTGTACTACAGGAACTGATACCAGAATAGGACCCCTTACCCCAGCAATTGCGCTTCTCTTTCTACTCCTCAAAACTTAACCATAAACATCACATATACATCACTGGGATACTGCTAACAGTAGCCAAGAAAGCAATAACCAGATTATGGCTTCAACCACTCCACCACAAACTTCCCAGTGGGAAGCTATAATCATAGAAATATAAGCGGAAAAAACTGACAGCGCAGTTACAAAACAAACACAATGGGTGACTCTGGAGAATGACATCTCACTGATACCTCTGGATAATGTTACCCTTTTTCAATTACATGGCAAAAGTAACGTGCACACCCTCACCACAAATGTTCTAAAACCTGGTATACATTTTTCATCTCCAAAGAGAATAAAATAGGGCCAGATGGATCAGTGTCCCAGCACTGTATCCAACCTTTATCCCAGTTCAATGGGACCACAAATTCAAAACCTGGATGAGACTTGGCTAATGTGTACTCATCAAAGCCAGTGAGGATTTCAGGCTGGTCGTGGAACATTCGACATGAGTTTCTCAGTCTGTCAGATCCAGAAAAGTGTGGAGATGAGCACAAAACCTCTACATGGTATATGTTGACTTGACAAAGGCAAATTTGACAATTGTGATGCACTGTTGGAGATTATTCTAAAGTTCGGATACCCTGGCAAATTTATGAACATTGTTCATCAATTACACATTAGTATGATGGCCTGAGTAATAGATAAAGGCCATGTGTCATCACTCATTGCAGTCACTAACCGTGTTAAACAAAGTTGTGTTCTTGCCCTGACCCTGTTCAGCATACTGTTTGCAGTAGTACTGCTTGACACATTCAAGAACTGTGACAGGGAATCTACATTCGATACCGCATAGGCGGTGGCATCTTCAACCTTAATGACTACAAGCTAAATGAAAGTAATGCAGATAACCATTTTTGACATGCTCTTTGCTGATGACGGTGCTTTACTCGCCCACACTCTTGAAGAAAGCCAGCTGTTATTTTACTATTTTGCTCAAGCAGCACAGTGTTTAGCCTTACAATCAACTTAAAAAAGACTGAAGTCATGGTCCAGCCCATATCTGGTCAAGTTACACCTCCTGTGGTAATGATCAATAATGTACCACTAAATGTTATGGACAAATTCTGCTTCCTCAGTAGTGTTCTCTTGCAGAATGCCATGATCGATGATGACATCACTCATCAGATTGGCAGAGCCAGCTCCACCTTTGGAAAACTTGAGCAGATACTCTAGCAAGAATGAGGGGTTAGTCTGCAAACAAATGTCACTATATGCCAAGCTGTTGTCTTCAACACCCTCCTATATGGATCGGAGTCATGGACCTGCTACAGCCGTCACATTAGGTGACTTGACCATTTCTTCTTGTGCTGTCTACAACATATTGCTGGCATCAAGTGGCATGACAAGGCACCTAATGCAGATACCTTCAAGTGCTGCAATATATTTGGAATCGAGGCCATGATCAAAAAGGTCCAGTTGTGCTGTTCTGGACACATTGTACGCATGCCTGACTGTAGAATTCTCAAAGCTGCCTTCTACGAAGAACTGCAGTCCAGGTATCGTAACAGAGGTGGGCTGATGAAATGCTATAATGACACACTAAAAGCTACCTTAAAATCTTGCAGTATTAACCCCAAAACCTGGAGAACACAGCTGCTGACAGATCAAGATGGTGTCATGTCTGCCAGGTTGGTTTGAATGAATTTGAGGTTGCAAGACTTGGCTGACAAGTGCCTGGCATGCAAGGCACTTCGCCTACCCACCTCACCTGGCTTCCAGTGTGACACATGTGGCCATATATGTACGTCCAGGATTGGGCTCTTCTCCCATCAACAGACCCACAGCAACTGAGACTCATTATTCAGCTTGACTGGAGACTCCATCATCACCTATCAACTGTACTCAAATGACCTCTTTAAGACCTTTGAGCAACTACAGAATGAATTACACCTTAGTAAAACAGACTACTATGGATTTCTACAGATCAGGGCCCACCTTGGAAAACAGATTAGACTCCAGGTAAACTCACAGACTATACCCAGTCTTTCCCCTTCTTACTACAGGTGGTCATGGAAACAACCCCTACTCACTCCATCTCCAGATGTTACCAAACTCTCATTGCAGGCTCTGCTACTACCACAGAAAACACCACACTTATCTGGGAGGCTGAACTTAGTACTGAGATCTCAGATAAGGCCTGGACTAGAATCTGGTAACATAACTCACAAATTCATATTAGTGGAGGGAATACGGATAGAAACTAGTTAGTAGGTACATTCCCGATCACAGCTAAATATAGCTCCACTCATGATGCCTCCTGCAAACATAAACGTGGACAAGAAATGGCCACTCACACCTACATTTTCTGGTCTTGCCTCAAACTAACCACTTATTGAAGGCCAGTAGAATCTGTACTACAGGAACTGATACCAGGAATAGGACCCCCTTACCCCAGCAATTGCACTTCTCTTACACTACTCCTCAAAACTTAACCATAAACATCACATATACATCACTGGGATACTGCTAACAGTAGCCAAGAAAGCAATAACCAGATTATGGCTTCAACCCACTCCACCACAAACTTCCCAGTGGGAAGCTATAATCATAGAAATATATAAGCGAGAAAAAACTGACAGCGCAGTTACAAAACAAACATCAGATCCTTCAAAATAGATGGAAAACTTGGCTCCTATATAGCATGAGTCACAGAACAGGTGTAGTTCCATAAGCATCAGAAGCCTCTCCCTGCCCACGGAGATGATAAACCAGACTGGACAGCCCACACAGAGGATCGCCACTCTTACTCATACAAGACCACAGTCCTGGCCCAGTGTAGTGATACCCCACCTCTCCTAGAAAGAAATGATTGTTGTACCTGTGAATGATGTTATAACAAACGTTCTATACCCTTCTGTGACAAGTACAGAGACGTATCACTGTACATGAGATATACCAATACCACCAAACATTTTAATACAATTTAAGTTATCAAAAAAAAAAGGCATTGCAGAGGGTGTCTAATCTGTCCAGGGAGGTGACGGGAGTGGTGCCATAGACCACATCCACATAGTCAAAGGCCAGGGGCACCATTCTGGTAACAAGTTCACAGCATACCAGTGGAGACAGACAGACTTTATTGCAATCCAAGGCACCAAGTTTATGGAGGAGCTTGGCATGGATGATGTCAACGTGAGCAGAGAAGTCAAGTTTGCTGTCTAGCCACACACCGAGGTATCTGAATGAATGAACCACTTCAAGAGGAGTCCCATCCAAAGTGGAGAAGATAGGCAGAGTTTGGGAGTCTGGCCAATTTTTGGCTGGTGCCAAAGGTCATGGACACAGTTTTCTTTGTGTTGACTCGGAGTGCATAGATTGAAACCAGCGCAGGACATTGTGGAAGTCTTGCTGGAACAGACATTCCACGGCTATAGTGGAGGGACCAGAGGTGTAAATGAGTGTGGATATTCACGTTGGCACAAGCTGCGGGGAGGTTGCTAAGGAGGATGGAGCCCTGTGAGACCCTGGCCTGGATGGGAAGCGGAGATGACAGGGCACTACCAACCTGTACTGACTGCAGGTGGCCAGAGAGGGGGCCAGAAATTACCCCAGGAGGAAGGGTCCCCACCTTTGTGGAGTGGAAGAACTTGGGTCAATTTCCAATTCTGAGAGACAGCACTGAGGAAGAAGGAGAGGTTGAGTAGGTGAGTCGGTGGATGTGCTATGGCTGGTGCAGACAGTTGGAGTAGTTTAGGATCCAGTCCATTAGGACTGGACTAACGCAGATTAAGGGAGTAAAGGACAGTAAGGGTTTCTGAGGTAGTAACGGGGAAAGAGGAAACCAGTGCAAGGGAGATGAGAGGGACTGTGAGGAGGAGCAGAGGAGGCTGGAGGATGAACGGAAGGAAGAGCACAAGTGTTAAGGAACTCACTGACGTGAGCAGCAACAGAGGAGGGCTGAGACACTGGTGAACCATTTACAAGAAAGACCAGAGGAGTGGACTGTGTGGGAGGGCAAAAGGGAGTGAATTACTTTCCAGAACTTTGAGGGGGCATTAAGGTTGTTCTAAAGGTTGGACTTGAAATACTGTGATTTTGTAGCCAGGACAACCTTAGTACAGGAGTTCCTGAAAGTCCTGTATAAGAGGAGGACAGAAAAGGAGTGATACAGTTTGGGTAATTTGCACTGGTCAGTGATTTCAAAGATTTTATTTAGCTTTTGTTTACCAGGTAAGCACGCTAGACAGTCAAGTGCCTATTTTCAGGTGCGACCCGGGAGAATTACATAGGTACAGGCAATAACAATTCAGAGGCAAAGTAACAGCAATCAACAAGGTACAGTCAGGTACATGCGGAGAACTCAGACAATAAGGTAACCCCTAGGTGGTGCTATCCCAAGGGCTACTACCCCTGCCTGCTTGGCTAGTAGCAGGTTAAGGGGCCTGAGTTCTGAAACAGGTGCCTCCACCCGGAGGTCAGGGTTGGTAGTGGTCAAGCTAACCTGGGCACAGCCCTCTGGGACACTGTAACCCCCCCTCTTTCCCCTCTAGTGGCCTGAACACTGTACAATAATCACTTTCACAATACTCCTAGTACACCACACAAATACCCGCACTGTTTGCACTTACCACCAGGGCTGGTTCCTCTGGCTCTACCCTGGAGACACCCTGTAAAACAAGGTCATGCACAGCAAATAGCAACAGTACAGTACTTTGAGTACAAACAGGAACCACAGTCAGACTACATGCAGAAAAAAGTTAGATCTGATTTATTCAGGGGACTTGAACAAGGGGGGGCAAAATCAGTTTAATTAGCTTAAAGGTTATATCAATCAAGCAGTTATACATGCGCTTTGAGTCCCCCACACAGTCACACCTCTGGGTATGCAGGTGGAGAAGAGGTGGGCTAGCCAGGACTTATGCCCGGGGTTGTCCGGCGTCACAGCTGGTTGGGGCAATGTGATGAAAAACACAACATGCACAGTACACAATATTTGTAATCTGGAGCCAGAGGGCTCAGTTCGTAAAGGAAACGAAACGACAAGACAATCAGATGACACACTCAGATTAAGCTGTTGTTGCAGGGAGCTACCCTGGTATTTACTCACGATACCCAAGACTGGACACAGGCTGGATGAAAATCGAGACTGCATGTCCTTGATCTGGAATGCCAGGAGAAGCAGGACCCACACGAGTCGCAGAGGCGTCATTCCTGTCCAAGCGTGGAGCAGGGGGCTGATCCCCAGGCAAGTCCCTCGTCAATGGCTTCTCTGTGCAGTGGGTAGTCTGGCTGGGCCAGTCTGGCAAGGCCCAGACTGCATGGAGACAAATTCGGATGCAGTCCATTTTGGGCTGGATACAGCTTCCAGCAAGCAGAACACAGTTCACACAGTGAGGGACTAACTCACGACCTACTAGCAGCTCATAGCTCATTTACATGTAAGGGAATTGTACTGTACCAGGCGAAACGCTCCCTGGTCACAATCGCAAAGTCTCTACACACAATGGGAGCTTAGGGGTAGCTGGAACTTCTGACAGGCCGATCACATTCAGCAAAAATCTTCAGTCTTCTTCAGGTTGAGCCTGGCCCGCTTCAGTAGCTTAATTTAGTCACACAAACTTGGATTTAGTCCAAAATAATTCTCTTCTCTCCCTCTCAGGAGCAACAGACAGACATGCAGGCCAAAAACTCAACCTTTTCACAGTTCTCCCATGCAAATCCACTCAGGATTGCTGCTCAGAATCACTTCAGCTCCTTACTCTTCAGTTTGCAGGTTAGCTCTAACTGAAAACTGCAAGCAGCCCAGGACTTCCCCAAGATCCAAAAGGTTTGGTTGGCTGATTTGGCTGTCAGTCAAGGCAAGAGCTCCCCCTTCAGTTGCAAAAAAGGCGCAAAAAGTTCAGAACTACAATTCCTACAGATTTTGACTTCAGACAGCTCCCGTAGTCTGGCTACATTTTAGGTCCCACCGGTACTGTTTAGTCCAATTTGCAGTCCAGGACCAAGATAGTGGAGACAAACAAAACAGTCCTTGCTACAAAGAAAGCAGGTTAGACAAACTACACTATCATTATCACTCTAAATGATTTTCAGCAAATAGTTACATCTTTCAACAGAGCTCCCTCTCAGATTACAAGAGCTGCAATCAGGCAGCTCTTAAAGAGACAGTACACAGAGGCTATACAGGCTCTGGTAGTCACATTTGAAGTGCTAAAACGCAGGACACCAGCCTGGCAGTGAGCATTTAGGCAAGCTCAAGGAAGACTTTTTGGGAACCCTCATTTGTAGGGGGTTACAATAACAATTTCAGAGACTAGTAAATAGCAAGCAACAATGTACAGACAGGAATAGGCAGGGAGCTAAAGACGGTACAGGCAGAGAACAAATAAAGGCAAGTACTGTGTTAGGGCATGGCTACCACGGGAGGCACTCAAGAAAGCAAACATATATCAGCAAGGACATTTTCAAAGTGTACACTATAGACATCTGCTCACGTGCAGTCACAATGGGGCACAAGCGCACCATGGAGGGTAGATCAGCTACGAGCAAAGGCAGGCAGATAATCCAGGGGTGATGGTAATTTTTGATCCTGGATTTTCTGAGCAAAGTGTGCATGCTTGTCTCATACAGAGGAGAATTTGGAATGAAACAGGGAATGGGGTTCACCACATCTCGCATCATGCCGACGACCCGTGTTTGGGAGTGAGCACAGCAACAGCAGGGTCACTCAAGAGAGTGAAGGTGTTGAGTGAGTGGAGAGACCTGGTCCAGATGTATTTAGCGAAAAAAGGTGAACACTGAATCTTCCTAATGCTGAATGTCATGCAGTGGTCACTGAAAGTGTCCGGCAGGATTCCTGCTGCTACAATACAGTGGGGGTGGGAGGCGAGAACCCAGTCCAAGAGGGAGTGGTTATGAGAGTGAGGGGTTGTGCCGACTGAGTTCATTGATAATCTGCATGAGATTTAGGGACTTAACCTTGTGGATGGTCGGAGAGCCAACAGACATTGAAGTCCCCTTAGCAAGATGAGTTCCACTACGGGCAAACAGCTCATCCTCGTAGCTGCTTTTAAGCTTGAGCTGCGCGCCGACTACAGAGGCGAGACCGGGAGTCTGCCTGCTGCCACCCACCCACTGCTCTCCAAGCACAGGCTTGCTGCCCACCTCGGGCAAGCACCTCATCCTCATAGCTGCTTTTAATCTTGAGCTGCCCGCCGACTACAGCAGTGAGACCGGGGGCCTGCCTGCTGCCACCCGCCCACTGCTGTCCAAGCACAGGCTTGCTGCCCACTTCGGCAAGCACCTCATCCTCGTAGCTGCTTTTAAGCTTGAGTGTCCTGCCGACTACAACGGCAAGACTGGGAGCCTGCCTGCTGCCACCCGCCCACTGCTCTCCAAGCACAGGTAATTGGCGAAGCCAGATCTTCAGCCCTCAGTGGCTGTTGCAGTGAAGATCCTGGATTGTTTTTCCGAATTCCTGGTGCCATCTGACTGCAGTGCCCCCATTGGCTGCTCACCATCTTGGTGAACTCCCTGAGTGGCTAGCTCTGGAATCCAGTGAGGCTGCTTTCCCAGGACTAATTGCATGCCCGTGCACAAATTTTGTAATCTGTGCTGCCTGGCCCTCGCTACTAGTGTGTGCACATAATACCAATTACAGCTAAACTGAAAACCAGGATTCCTACTGCTGATTTTTTGTTTGTTTAAGGACTGTTACTAGCCTGTATTTGCTCATTCTGGTAGAAAAAAAAAGAGAGTAAAATACTGTTTGTTTGCTTTGTTTTAGCCTAACTAGACCCCTTAATCTTCCCATTCTCTCCTTTGTGTGTCTCTTTGTGTGATTTTTTCACCTCCCCACAAGTTCTTAAATACACCTAAACCACTCCCCCTTCTGTGCACCTCCTCCCATTGGCCATCTTGCCCTACACAAATTTAAAGCTGCAGAACACCTCCTAGAGTGCGGTCCTGACCCACAGAACTACATTTCTAACAGCCCCTTGCCTCACCACTCCCTCCTCTCCCCCTTCATAAGGCTGACCACGCTAATTCTCTTCTACTACTTCCGCTGAGAACCCTCCAGGGCTCCCAGCTCATCTGCTGCAAGAACCGCGGCCACCGGGTGGTCAGTGCTCCCAAAGCCGCCGCTGGAGATCACTTGCTCAGACTCCAGACCCAGAGAGGTGCGGCAAAGCTGCAAACCAATCGGAGTGAGAGCGCCTTCTCCAGGCTTGCTCCGATTGGTCCTTCACCCCTTCTTATCTTTTCTCTGTCTCCTGAGCTAAAGAAGCTGTTTTTTTACTTATGCTTGCTAATGTATGCCTATTTTGTTAGAATCTGCCTGTAAACTGCCTGAAAAAGCTGTAATACTTGCAAACTGCTCTTGCTAGATTGATTAAGTGAAACAGCCCTTTCCTTTGCCTCTGTAACTGCCGCCAGACTTCAGGGCACCAAGGAAATTGACCCCTTTCATTTGTAAATTAGTTTTGTCACTGGGTAGCTCGACCATTGTCTGGGACCAGTACTAATTGGCTTCGCTTTCTCTTCCCCTTCAGCCGAGAACCCTCCAGGGTTCCCAGCTCATCCTCCGCAAGAACCGCGGCCACTGGGTGGTCGGCGCTTCCGAAGCTGCCTCCTGAGACCACTTGCTTGGACTCCTGACCCAGAGAGGTATGGCAAAGCCGCAAATTTTACACCCACACACCCATCCCCCTCCCTGACCATTATTATATAGACCGCCTTGCCCCGTCCTCCCCTGCCATTGGCTTTCCTACAAATCTATCCTCCCCGCCTCCCTAGGACACCCACAGACATATAAATTTTGGGCTGCTGCTTCAGGTTCAAGTGTCCCATCCTAACTAACCCACTGCAGTCTCACCTACCACTCGTCTCAGATCAGATTTGTGACTTCTTATTACTGTCCCTAGTCGCTGTGTCATAGTAAATTCTCCTTGCTCTCTACAAGTGGTTTCAGCACCTACATCCCTTTGCGTACCCTGTGGTATGTAGACTTAGCTGGTGATACTTCTTAGATCAGGTTTACGACTTCTCGTAACTATCTCTAGTCGCTGTGCCATAGAAACATCTCCTTGCTCCCTTCAAGTGGTATCGGCACCTATATCCCTTTTCAGACCCCGTGGCGTGTAGCCTTACCTGGTGATACCTTGCCCAGATTAAGCCTTTACAACTGTTTCTCTTTCTGACCCCAGACTTTAACCATGGAACTTGCAGTCTGGCTCTACCTATTTACCGCCTTATGCACCCTACCCTTATTAGGGTACATGCCAGATGGAATTTGCCCCAAAGAGGACTCGTATCCCCTACCACAAAGATGTCTACTCATGGAGTCCCTATACAACTCGTGCTATGCCCCCAAGTTGTCGTACCCACTTTCAGCTGAGTCTCCCTCTCGGACAGCCACCGGCATCTCGTTACCTACCCAAGGAATGTTACCTACTCGGCCCAGTACCTGCATCTACTGGTGTCTTACGGCTAGGGTCTTAGCATGTGTATCACTAGGACTGAAAAGTACAAAGAATAGGTCCTTGCATTCCTAAGCCAATACTTCCACTAGCCAAAGAAGGTTTAGTTCTTCCAAATTACCACTTGTTGCCCTGAGGAAAGTTGTACCCCTCGTCTTGCTATGTTTAGGTAATGTTAAACTTCACCCTGGTCCTATACAAGCAATTCCTTTACCATCCGAAGTCACGAAGTATAAAGGTATCAGCTTTATGCATGTTAATGTGTGTAGCCTCTTAAAGAAACTCACCTCAATACAGGCTTGGGCTATCCACATGGAGCCGGATGTACTTGTCATATCTGAATCCTGGCTTCGTCCATCCACACCAGACAAAGAGGTCAATATCCCTAACTATGCGTTATTTAGAGCCGATAGACTAACCAGAGGCGGTGGTGTAGCCATCTATGTTAAGAACACGTTTAGGGTCGCTACCCTCGACACTATATCAATTGCCAATGCCTTTGAATGCCTGTCCTTAAAAACTGAAATATCTACATCAATGGCCCTCCATGTCATAGGATGTTATAGATCCCCGTCCTCAGGGTCACAGCTCCTGTCCCACCTATCATCTACTATGAGTACCGACACAGTGGAAACAATTATTTTTTTCCTTAACAAATCTTTATTGACTTTTTTTTTTTTATAGTTTACAAACTATTGAATCAGCAAAGACAAACCTGGACAAGCCAGGGTACACAGTCCAAAACTGACTGTGAGAACTATGTACAACCCCATATTTACATGCACAGCAGGAATCCGTCTCCAGAAATACAAAAAATACAATTAGCTTTCCTAATATGTAATAATGCAGCCCACATCCCAACTTAATCGACTGTTACATATAATTACAACCCTACAAAATAAGAGATCGGGTTATGCAGTTCTTTAAGAAAAGGAACAAAAACGAAAGCAAAATCCACCATAGTAGCATATATACTGTCTTATAGGTATTAACTTACCATTGACCTCTTTCCCTCTGATACTCCGACTCAAGGGTGGAATCCTGCCGTGCCCCCTGGAAAGAGAGAGAGAGAGAGAGTCCCCATCCCCCCCTGGTGCCTGGTAGACCAGAGTCCCAAACTCCATCGGTTCTTGCTTGGATCATGTTTTGTCCATACCCTTGCATAAACAGTCAATAGAGTCAACTTAGTACAAATTTTTGACCACTTCTTCCTCCCACATATCAATCTCACGTTCTTCGCAGCCTGACAGACGGACCTGTATTTGGGTACCTAATCTCTGGAGGGCATAAATCGCTTCTAAGCATACCTCTTAACCTTTTGTCCCCCAAATGTGGAACATTGCCTCTCAAAATGTGGAACAAATGAGCAAAATGTGGAACACATAATCAGATCTTTACCTAAGAAGCTCAGAACACTGTTAAAATATCTGCATTTATGTTCAGAAAATCTATTATTAATTGAAGGATATATTTTTTGCATCATTTGCTACAGATTTTTGCTTTAAAATGTTAACACTGAATGTGGAACAATTCCTCACAATGTGGAACAGGGAGCTTTGGTGAAGTAAAATGAGGAACGTTCCTCATAATGTGGTACAGTTGAGAGGTATGCTTCTAAGGTTGACCATCTCTTCGCATATAACCCTTTTTTCCCCTCCGAACAGAGTTGTTTCTTTCTTCTACCCAGAGCCCCCATCACATCCCGAATCCACTGCTTATATGTGTATACTTGATCATCCTTCCAATGTTGAACCAAAAAGGATTTGACTAACGCAGTCATCAGAGACAGGTGGAATTTAGGTAAGACTCCAGGTATTGTCGACAAATCACCCAAGGCACAAACCTCCGGGGTTATATATTCAGTATAGTTCAACAAAGGGTCCATACGCTGTCTAATTTCCCCCCACAGAGGCGAAATTTTGCAACATTCCCATAGCACATGTAAGAGGTCTCCTATTCCTGACTCACATCTGAAGCACAGGTCCGTCTGTCTAAGCTTTCTGTCATATAGTTTTACAGGGGTAAAATATATGTTAGAGACAATAAAAAACTGCATACTCCTAAACTTGGGTATAGGTATATACCTATAATTTTTCCAAATAGAATCCCAAACGAGATTTCTAGGAGCCATTACTTTATCCCAAAATGAGACTTGTATGGGTGAGGTCGGACTAAGGAACTCCACCAACACACTATACACCTGCGATAGAGCACTTGACTTCAGGTCCACTCCCTCTAGATGATCCCAAGTGAAAGAGCTATCTAAAAACCCTCCATTTCTTTTCATCACCCCCTCCAGCAGTCGTGTCAGCTGCAATCTTCGAAAGAAAGGCAGTCCTTCCAATGAAACCGGTAGACTGACCCTTTACGCCTGAATAAGATCCTTACCTTTAGACCCCTCACTTGATTAACCCACGGGCGTTTAGTACCTGCCCCAATTTCAAAAGTGGGGTTACCCAAAATTGGTTGGTCCCAGGCTTTCGTCTGTACTTTTCTCTGTGCAGAGGTAAGGAGGACCACCAGGCTCTTGTTGATTCAGCGATCGGTTCCGCCCCTTTTAATAAACTCTTTTTCAAAATTGGCAAACAACATTGCTTCTGGCGAGAGGCCACTCTCTCTCAATATTTGCCTCTCCATTTGTAGCCATATTGGTGTATATGATTCCCTTTCCAAATTCCTTGCCCAACGAAGCATAAGACCCATTTGTCCTGCCACGTAATATATGTGAAGATCAGGCAATTTGATCCCTCCCGTTGCCTGTGGTAAACGTAATACTTCATACTTTCTCCTGGGCGGTTTAGCATTCCATAGAAATTCAGAGAGAAGCTTCCTAATTGTTCTAAACCATGTTATCTGAATGTCATAAGGGGCCATGTACACTGGGTATAATAACCTAGGGAGTAGATTCATCTTAATGAGGCCTAGTCTGGCCATAAAATTCAATGGAAGATTATTCCATCTTAGTATGTCCCCTCTGATTACAGATAAAACCCCCTCCATATTCGCTTCCGCCCCTTTTTCTCTGTTTGCCGTAATCCATATACCCAAATACTTAATCCTATCTGCCTTCCACTGCAGTTGTAATGGAGCAAAATCTACCCTATATACATACGGGGTCAGGGGGAAATTCTGAGTTTTGGTCAGATTCAGTTTATAATTTGAAACCGCTGAGTATCGCCCAATTAAAACTCTTACTCCCTCGAAACTGGAAGCCGGGTCCTCTAAGTGCAAAAGAATGTCATCAGCGAAAACTGAAAATTTAAGCTCCCTTCCCCCTAACTGTACCCCTTTTATAAGTTCCTCCTCCATTATGGCCCTGAACAGGGGCTCTAAATAGATGTTGAATAATATCGGTGATAGAGGACACCCCTGTCTAGTCCCATTTTTCAGCTGAATTTCCTGTGAAATATAGCCATTGAACAGTACCCTAGCTGATGGAGCCGCGTACAAGTTTTTAATACCTCTGAGCAGGCCCTCCGGGAAGCCCATCTTCCTCATTGTGGCAAACAAAAAAAGATGGGCGACCCTATCGAATGCCTTTTCGGCGTCTAGCGATATCAAAGCTAAAGGTAATTGGGAATCTGGTGCATAGCTAAGAATATGATGTAACTTCCTATGGGTGTCATGAGCCCCCCTCCCTGGCATAAATCCCACCTGTTCCTGACTAATTAAGCTTGGAGCAACACTCAGAATTCTGTTAGCTAATATTCTTGTTAACATCTTAATATCCTGATTCATTAGAGCTATAGGCCTGTAGCTATCCACTCGATCCTTAGGTTTGTCTGGTTTAGGAATCAGTGATATGTATGCCTGGTACAGTGGTGGGTGGAACATCCCCACTTGCATAATAGTATTATAAAAATTTAGCAAAACTGAAAGTAAAGTCTGTATGTGAGTCTGATAAAACTTAGCTGTAAGACCATCTGGTCCAGGGGTTCTACCAGCGGGCAGAGATTGCACCACCTCTAATATCTCTGATTCCCTTATAGGAGCCGCTAATTCTCTAGCCTGTAGATGGTCCAACACCAGAAGAGGTATTCCCTCCAGGAAGGCATTGATTTCCTCCTCTCCAGCTGAGTTTCCCACCCGATATAGGTCATTAAAGTAAGACGCAAATGCGTCTGCTATTTGCTGGGAATCCGTTATCAGCTTCCCCCCGTGCCAAATAGAGGCAATGGTTCTGCTTGCTTCCCATTCCCTGACCCTAGCTGCAAGTAAGTGCCTGGGACATCCCCCTGCATTAGGTATTTAGCCTGAATTCTTTCAAACCAATATTCCACCTTCCCATACATAATTTCCGCCCATTCCCTTCTCAGGGTTTTAAGTTCCGAGTCAGTTTCCCCGGAGGACCCCTCCAGAGGAGATAACAAATCTATTGCCCCCAAAATAAATTCCTCCCTTGCCTTCCTCAGTCTATTTCTTTGCGCTGCCAGACCCTGCACTATCGACCATGGCCTCCTTCTTTCTTCATTAAAATCTATTGGTCTAGATTCTACCTCCTTGCGTTGGTTCCACAACTACCTTTCTGATAGGCACCAACAGGTCAAGGCCGAAGGTGAACTCTCCCCCTCAAATCTGTTAAAAAGAGGCGTCCCTCAGGGATCCATCCTGGGGCCACTTCTATTTCTGGGTCTCCTGGGTCTGTGTGGTGGCTGCTTGTCTGTGTCTGTAGCTTAGTTTTTGTGGATTTACATGGTTTTCTGCTTGGAGTAACTACACCATTCTTGCTCACTACATCCGTGAAAGTCTCCTGAACTGGATTTCTGCAAAACATCATCACCAGGTATCTGCATTTTTCATTTAAAAATCAACTTTTTGGAAGCTATCCCAAGCAAAACATAAGTCAAGCAACTAAGTCTGACAAACTCAGTGACTCTAGGTCCTGCTTGAATCCACATTTTCGTCTGACCCGCTCCATGATCTGTATGTGGGCTTTTCAACAACCTGTTTGAATGACAAAGAAGCATGCAGACAAAAGGATTTCACATCCTGCATATGCGCAGGCACAGTTCATCACCTTCAGGAATTCTAACACATTCTGTGACTCTGGACCTCAGCTGTTGATAATTTCTTTTGGCTTATGACTTAATCACCAGGTATCTACAAGATACTGAAATCCTTTCTCCTACAAATTCTCCTTATGCTGCTCTCAGGAAATGTTCACCCCAACCCAGGATCACCTGGACAGCCAGCAGT
Organism: Neoceratodus forsteri; assembly: GCA_016271365.2. Taxonomy (NCBI): domain Eukaryota; kingdom Metazoa; phylum Chordata; order Ceratodontiformes; family Ceratodontidae; genus Neoceratodus; species Neoceratodus forsteri. The sequence goes on from CM057451.1 coordinate 187,283,876, forward strand.
GGCACCAAGCAGAAGGACAGGGACACTCACCATGGCATCCATCAATGCCTGCAGCATCCTCAACAAACTTGATTCTCTCTAAACATGGATCCTACAGCACAACCCTGATGTCCTCTCAGTTGTGGAAACATGCCTAACCTTAAAATCCCTGATACCTCAGTCTCTATCCCTGGCTACTGCATTTTCAGGCAAGACAGGATTGCTAAACGGGGCGGAGCTGCGCCATCTATCTTAAGGATACCCTTATGGGTCACATCATCCCATCCCCTAGCCTGAGCAACTCCTCTCAGGTCCTCACAATCAAAATCCTCATTGGTGCACATAACAAGGAACTCACTGTCATCTCAGTTTACCTACCCCCAAGAGACCAGGCTGCTGGCTTCCATAGCATCATGGAATATCTAAGGGTCCAGCAACATAATTCTGAAACCATAATCATGGGTGATCTTAACATTAACTGGCTCTCCGCTGAGGCCGCTACCTACAAGGATGCAGCCGCGGCACATCACCTCACTCAACTGGTCAATGTCCCCACTAGGTGTAACTATAGGACAGGCTCCCTTATGCTTCTAGACTGGATTCTATCTAACCACCCTGAACGCATCTCCAATGTTTCTGTACTCCCAGATACAATAAGTGACCACTCGCCTGTCATCTGCTCCTGGTCAAACAAATACCACAAGCCCCCTCCCAAGCTTATCTATGCCAGGGTTATCAAACAAAGGCACATCCAGCTGTTAAAATCCCATCTAACCAGGCTGAACTGGGCAGTGCTTGACTCCCTCAGTGACACCAACAAAGCTCTGGACCTATTTATCAAACGTTTCAACGAAGCCAGTGACATCTATGCACCAGTGAAAAAGATGAAGGTCAAAGGACAGACCAACCCCTGGGTTACTACTGACCTTTTAACTCTAGTCAAGCACAGAGACCACCTCTGGCATTGTGCTCATGCAACTCCGACGCAAGTAAACATACAATTATACAAAGCAGCCAGAAATGATTGCACTCGAAAAATACGGAATGCTAAACGCAGCTATTACAAAGAGGCTCTGACCAACTCTTGGGGCCAGGGAAACAAATTCTGAAACAACATGAAATAACTCACAGGCAAGGATCCTAAAGCACCACCCACTGTGCTCAACCTTCATGGCACTCCTACACTCGATCTAGGTACCATCACCAGCACTTTTAATAATGCATTTACAAACCTGGACAGTGTTCTTCCACCAAATATTTTCTATGACCTCCCCTCCAGCTCCTCCCAAGTTACTCCCCAACTAGAACGTACAACCCCAAAGTTTTTTTTTAAGGAGGTCCCACCACAAGTAGCTAGAAAATACATTCAAAAGGCCATCAGCAAACAAGGGTACAGTGGTGACTCCCTTGACCTGAAACTGCTGGCACAAGTCCTCGATGAAATCTTAGAACCACTTACAAAGATCTTTAATCTCTCGCTTAGATTGGGCCATTTCCCCTCTCTCTGGAAGAAAGCCACTGTCACACCGGTTCACAAAAGCGGAGATAGGATGCTCCACACCAATTACAGACCTATCTCACTCCTCCCCCCGCTATCTAAAGCGCTGGAGCAAATAGTGTCGGACCAACTAGTTGAATTCCTGAATAAGTACAATGTACAGTGCCCAGAGCAGCATGGCTTCAGAAAAGGACACAGCACCACCACTGCACTACTGGAATTTACAACTTTCATCCATGCCATGCTTGACAAAGGGAATTGTGGAGGGGCAGTATTTATAGACCTTACCAAGGCATTCGACACAGTTAACCACCCACTACTGCTCAAGCAACTGTCCTCCATTGGGATCTCCAGTGATGCCCTTCCATGGTTCACCAGCTACCTTGATAATCAGATCCAATGTGTAAGGATTGCAGGGATCTCTTTGGATGAGAAACCGGTCCGCTCCGGAGTCCCCCAGGCGTCTATTCTGGGACCTCTACTCTTCTCCCTCTTCATCACCAATCTCCCCAGTGCCTGCCACCAAAAAATATTACTATATGCAGATGATGCAGTCCTGTTTTCCAGCCACCATGACATTACAGTTCTTGAATCCCAGCTGCAGCTCGACTTCAAGTGAATCAAAGACTGGTTCAATTCTCATAAACTTGTCCTGAACCACAGCAAGACTAAAGCCATGTCCTTCTGTAACCGACGGAGCAGGCACAACTCTCTGTCCCTCACCATCAAGAACCACGCTGGGAACCCACTCGAATATGTCAAGGAGTTCAAGTACATTGGTATTACCCTGGATAGTACCCTCTCCTACACTTGGCATATTGACATTGTTGCCAAGACCACCAATATACGGATTGGACTACTACACAAACACAAGCACTGTATGCCTGCGGATGCCCTTAAACTAGCCATCTACAGCTCTGTCACCTCTATCATTGACTACGGCCTTGTCCTCTATGGCTCTGCCTCAACAAGTGCCCTCTGCAGGATCTAAGTTTCTCTCAACAAAGCCTGTAGACTAACGGGTGCGGCCCAACAAACTCACACCTGTGACCTCTATGCAGAGGCCAGCTGGCTACCCCTATTCAGCAGAATACAGTACCAGACCTGCTTACTTACCAAAAAGATTCTCCTCGGTCTCATGCCACCTGGTGTTAGCTCACTCCTTACTACCTACAGTGGCACTCAACAAACACATGGTGCCCAATCTCTAACCTTTCAGGTTCCCAGATGTCGTACCTCCATGGGTCAGCGGTCCTTTATCTATAGAGCAGCTCAATGGTTCAATTCCCTCAATAAAGAAGCACTTTCCTCTACTACACTTGGACCCTTCAAAAGGAATCTCAAACTTTACCTCCCCTCTACCACTCAATGTGACTGCTACTCTGAACAGAGATCTCTGTAAACACCTCCCAGCTCATTCATGTCTCATAGCCCACCCTTTTCCAGTCTCATTCCCTCTGGCACCGGGCCTTCCTTGTGACTCCTTTCCTGCTTCGCATCTCCACTGGTACAAGACATTTTCCACCACCATCAGGCAGTGGCCCATTAGCCTGCCAACTTCCTCTCCTGGTCGCACGCCTGCAATACTAACTGCCTATGGTGCCCTCTATCTCTTATTGTTACCGCAGCCAGCTGCTTACTCAAGCTGCTTGTTATATAAATATTATCTCAAAGTATGTTATAACTGAGTATCTTTATTTTTTCTTTTAGTTGTTTTGGTTGTTTATTGTGCATTCTTTTACCACCTCTGCATGTATGTTGACCCTCATCCTTTGACGTGGAACCTTTGTAAACGAGCAGTTTCTGCTCAAAGGTATTTGTAATCCGAGAATTTAATAAATAAAATAAAAAAATCTACATCAACAATATAGATTTAGGCATCAATGAGACGAAAATTCATCTGTTCGCAGATGATACAGTGATCTACCTAAGCCGTACAACTCCTGAAACTGCCTGTAGCAACCTGCAAGCTGACTTCAACATAATTCACTACCAGCTCCTTAGTAAAAAATTGCTACTTAATGCCAAAAAGACAAAGGCGATGCTATTTTCACTTATTAACCATGCAACCTACCCTGCTCTACCCCCCCCATCACCACCATCCTAGGAGAAACCCTGGAATTTGTACCGAAATTCAAATACCTGGGGGTCTGGCTAGACTTCAAACTCTCCTTTGCAGACCACCTGGAGGATTTGTTAAAAAATCTGAGGCAGAGACTAGGTCTCTTCTTCAGGTTAAACCACCTACTATCTACAGAGGCCAAGAGACAGCTAGTTCAGTCTGCGTTCCCTTCCCTAATTGATTACGCCGACTTTATATACAGCCAGTGTGCTACTTCATACCTCGGTAAATTGGACATACTTTACCACAGAGCCCTGCGCTTCATCACTAGTCTCCCCTTCTCCACCTATCACTCCTCTTTATATGCGGCCGTAGGTTGGACCTCCCTACACTACAGATGAAATAAAAATGCAGCTCTCTGGACATACAGAGCTATCACTGACAAACTTCTGCAGTACATTGTTGATTGCCTGACTTTCAGTATGCCTGAACCTATGCCTTAAGAAGCTGTTCACTGATCTCTCTGAAAGTGCCCAAAGCCCTAGCGTGTTTTGGGAGAGCTGCCATAGGATTCATTCTACCGTCACTCTGGAATGTGCTACAGAAATCACTGAAACTGAGGACTCCTGTTAGTATTACTGTGTTTAAGTCCTTATACTCAAAATACATTACAGACACCTGCAACTGCTTCCAACAATCCTAGCTCTGGAATGTGCTACAGAAGTCACTGAAACTGAGGACTCCTGTTAGTTTCACTGTGTTTAAGACCTTATACTCAAAATAGATTACAGAAGCCTGCAACTGCTTCCAATGATCCAAGCTTACTTACACCCCCCTTCCACATCCTCCCTGCTTTTCCCATCCTCCTTCCTTCTTGTATCAGTGCATAACTTGTCTCTGAGCCACCTACTTATCTACCGCCATTAATCTCACCCTCCCTCACCCACCTATTCCTTGTATACCCACAGCATCTAATTCCTTCACTCCTAGTATTATCCCAGTTCCAGACCCCCCCACCCCACTGGCTGCCCACTTCTCCCGACCCTTGGTACGCCTGGGTATTTTTAAACTGACTATGTATGTCTCTTCGCTTGTAGCATCCACTTCAACTAATCTCTTCGCTGGACTATAATGCATTTACCTTACAGGAATACTAAACCATGTATGTTGTTGTATCTGGTAAAACTTTTTACTGACTTGCTACCCTATTGTTATGTATACCCTTACCGACTGTCTTTTACCTGAACCCAAATGTATTTTTACTTATCCGGTCTATTGCAAGCCTACCTGTACTGTTGTACTCTTGCATCTACTGTCTATTTGTCTGTATATAAATGCATTGTTATTTGACTTGTGTAATGCAGGTCCACCTTGTAAATGAGCTTGCTCAATGGTGTTCGCCTGGATAAATAAAGAATTTGATTGATTGATTGAATGAGTTCACCAGCAGAGGACTGAGAAGTGATGGTAGAGAAGGAATCAATCAAGGAGGAGAGAGATATTCTTGGTGAGGTGTAGAAAACCCCAATGAAGATTGGCACACAGGAGGGGAATGACAGCCTGACCAGGAGGACCTCGTGGTGGGAAGATGCAACATCACTGAAAGCCATGGTGCAAGAGGCTCTGATGGGCATAGATGGCAACACCACCCCACATTTTCCCCTGCCCTGCCAGAAAAGATGATAGTCAGGAAGGGACAGGCTAGAGTCTGGGATCCTGAAGGAGAACCAGGATTTGGAGATACAGAGGATGTGAGGTGAATGTTGTGAAATCCAGACAGACAGGAGGTTGAACCTTGGAAGAAGGCTCTGAACACTGAGATGAAATGTGCTCAGGCCTTTAGCAGTTGAGGAGGTGGAGAAGGAGGTAGGGGATTGGACTCCACATCGCTAGACAGAAGAAGGAGTAGAAACAGTAGCAAGAGGATGGAGTGGGATTTCCGCCTCTTAGAAACTCCAGGTCAAAGCACATTTTCTGGACCTGGAAGGACACTACTTCTTTATTCAACTGCGAGCTGTGTGAGAAATTCTATATTGCATTTGATATCTGCAACAAACGTGCACTTTTGCTTAATTCTGTGGGAGGTGAAACTAACTACCCTTGGTAATTGCTTTTTATTCACATATTTATTTAGTGTTTAACCAAGAAGGGGCTTGCAAACTCTGTTTATCTTGTTAGTAACTTCAGAAGGATTTAAATACTGCATTTGGGTAAATCCTTGGAGGTAGCTAGATTGTCTACTAGGATTTTCTGACAGTTAAACTATTTTTAAATAAATTACAGGTGGCTGAGGAGTTGAAAAAGAAGCTTGCAAACTCTGCTTATCTTGGAAGTAACTTCATAAGTGTTTGAATACTGCATTTTGGTTGTCCCTTGGATGTAGCTGGATTGACTACTAGGATTTTGGGACAGAAACAATTTTTAAATAATTTACTGGTGCGTAGGAGTTTGTGATAGTTAAACTATTTTTAAATAAGTTACTGTGGTTAAGGAGTTGTCATAGAAAAACCTGCAGTGTGAAACAGGAAAAGACAGTCCTTCAAGCAACAGAGGGAGGTGGATCTAGGTTTACATTTGTTTGTTACAATTCTTAACATTTTAAGTGCAGGAAGAGTTTAAAGCACAGCTGACTTATTCTGGGGCTGACAGCTTTCAGAGCACAAACCACCATGCCTGTTTTGGGGCTGGGGAGGTTTACCTGTGTCTGACTTGGATGTGTGGATTTTTCTCTGTTTGATTAGCAGGGTATTTTCTCTGTCAAATTGTTGTATAGGGCATCCTGCTGACAGGAAGGCAATCATCACAGTGGTGGGTCAGAGCTTTTAGCTGATTGTTTTGTGAGGGCACAGTTTAGGCCCAACCCCTTCCCACCCCTCACCCCACCCACCCCTGGAAATGGTTCCTTTATACCTGGGGCTCTGACACCATTTCCTCAAGAGTGCAAGGTGCATATCACTGTCATATCCTCTCTAGCACACTGCACTGACAATATAAGCATACACATTGTATAATATATATACAGTATATATATATATATATTTCTATATTACAAACCAATCACACACACACACACACACACACACACACACACACACACAAAAAAATGTGGGAAGTAGTGCAATGTAATGGCTGTGGGGCAACAGTCTTCCAGGAGTCTTTCTGGAGGCTGAGATGCTGCCCTATTTGCAGACAACTCTCTGCCCTGAGGGAGGAAGTTGCTCGTCTTCAGGCCACACTGGACAGTAGTAAGGGGACCTTCCCCAGGCCACACTAGACAGTGGAAGGAACCTCCCCATCCAGGGAGCACCAGAGCCACCACCACTACCTCAGAGGTTGAGAAGAAAGCACAGCAGTTGGACCACAGTGGGCTCAGGAGGTGAGGATGGTGGAACAGAGGCACACCCAGTCAGTTGTTCCACACCACAATCCATACACCATTCTGGGGGAGCATAGCTCCTCTATGGATGCACCCACAGAGGAGACTAAGGAGGCTGAGGACAACTGTCACAAGGGAGGCCCACAGAAAGGAGGCAGAGGACACCACAAGGAAAGAAAGCAGTTCCTGGTGGGGGACTCAATTATTAGGGGGATAGAACTGGGGGAGCAGGGAAAACTGAAGTAAGGTGCCTGCCTGGTGCCATGACTTGGAGAGACAGGAAGCGCATCCTCAGGATCACGAGAACAGCTGCACAGGAGTCTGAGCTGGACGTCATTGTCCACCTAGGGACAAATGACTTGGCTAATCATGAGATTAGAGCAGTGCAGAAGGACTTTGTAGAATTGGGGAGGGGCCTAAGACAAGTAGCACACACAATAGCCTTCTCTGAGGTGCTGCCTGTCAATGGCATGAGTGAGGCGAGGTACTTTGCACCATGCAGTTTAATGAATGGTTGAAAAATGGTGTGGAGCACAGGGTTTGGCTTCATTGGGGACTGGGATTCCACCTGGAGGACACCAGCCTATACTGGCAGGATGGTCTGCATCTGTCCAGGAAGGAACAAGTCTTTTGAGCAATTGGTTTAAATGCTTCATTGGCAAGCTTTTACATTAGTCAAGGGGGGAGGCACTGATATGCAGCAGGAAAATCCCAGCCTTTCCCTACAAAACAGGGTACTAAATGAGAAAAAGATCGAGGTAGACAGGTCAGTGGGGGATGCTGCAAAAGAAGGTAAAGCTATCAAAAAATGGAGAGCAATGAGTACCAATGCCCGTAGTCTGAGTAACAAGCTTCCTGAATTAGTGGCCTTGATGGAGGAGGAACATCTGGATATAGTGGCAGTCACAGAAACATGGTACACACAAAACCATGACTGGGACATAAACATACCAGGATACACCATCTACAGGAGGGACAGGGAGGTAAAAGGAGGAGGAGCTCTTTACATAAGGGAAGGAATCAAAGCAACAGAACAAAATGGAAAACAGGGAGGAGAAGAAGCACTGTGGGTAAATTTGGAGACTGTAATGGCACAAAATCCGCACAGGGGTTATACAGACCCTTTTCAGGGGAGGAAATGGACAAGGAAATGATAGAAAGAATACTTAGAATGGCAGAAAAGGGAGAATATTGCTGATGGGTGATCTGAATATGCCAGATGTTAACTGGAGTGCAGTTGCAGCAGCCACTTCAAAGAGTGGGGTTATTCTAGATGCCCTACAGGGGGCATGCCTTAGACAACTAGTATTGGAGCCCACTCGAGAGGGAGCAATCTTAGACCTGGTTCTCTCAAATGGAGATGAAGAGAGGATCACAGATGTAGAAGTGGGTAGCCATCTGGGAACTAGCGACCATCGAACAGTATGGTTCACAATAAACACAGCACTAGAGTCAAGCCATACAAAGGCAAAAGTACTGGACTTTAGGAGGGCTGACTTTGCCAAAATGGGTGAGTGCCTAAGGAATGCACTAGCAAATGGGCAGGAAGGAGGGGTGGAAGAACAATGGGGAATAATAAAAACTGCCATCACAGAGGTAACAAGCCTTTGTGTGAAGCAAATTAACAAAGCAAGCGATGTAAGAAACCACTATGGTTCTCAAAGGAAGTGGCAGTGAAGGTTCAAGAAAAGAAAGCATTCAGGAAGTACAAGGAATCACAGAAGGAGCAGGACAGGGAACTGTATCAGTTAAAGCAAAGGAAGCTGGGAAGGCAGTCAGAACAGCAAGCCCAAACTGAGGAAAAGATAGCCAACTCAGTTAAGAAGGGATAAAACCTTTATAGGTACATCAGGGAGAAGGAAGACCAAGGGAGGGCTAGTGAGGCTTAATAAAGAGGAGGAGGGTGGGCAGAGAGTGACTGTGAAAAGGCAGAGATACTAAACAAATATTTTTGCTCAGTATTTACAAAGGAAGTGGAGGTACCTAAAACAAACAGTACAAACACTCTGGATACAGAAGTTGATACCAGCCCATTTACAGAAGAAAGGGTTCTGAAAGAACTCTTAAAACTGAAGGTGGACAAAGCAATGGGGCCTGATGGGATTCATCCCAGAATTCTAAAAGAACTAAGGGTAGAACTAGTGACACCACTGACTACCCTCTTTAACAAATCATGGGAGGATGGGGTGGTACCCGAGGACTGGAGGAGGGCAGATGTGATTCCCTTCACAAAAGTGGGAGCAAGGCAGAAGCAGAAAACTACAGACCTGTTAGTTTAACCTCAGTGGTAGGGAAAATGATGGAATCACTTCTGAAGGAAAGAATTGTTGAGTATCTAGAGGCCAGAGGGTTCAGGACCCAAGGCAGCATGGATTCACAGTGGGAAGGTCATGCCAGACAAATCTGATAGATTTGTTTGACTGGGTGACCAAAGTAGTAGATCAGGGAGGGGCTGTGGACATGGCCTACCTAGACTTTAGCAAGGCATTTGACACAGTCCCACACAAAAGATTAATATACAAGTTAGCCAGCCTGGGAGTGGGTCTCAAAATGACAGCCTGGGTAAAGAATTGGCTGGAGAATAGGATACAGAGAGTAATAGTAAATGGTGTCCACTCTGAAGAAAGGGGGGTTACTAGTGGGGTACCGCAGGGTTCAGTATTAGGACCGGTCCTCTTCAATGTCTTTATAAGTGACATTGCAGAGGGACTTGAAGAAAAGTATGTCTCTTTGCAGATGACACAAGATCTGCAACAGAGTTGATGCACAAGGTGGGGTGGAAAGGATGAGGAGCGGTCAAATGTGGCAGCTTAGATTCAATGCTAAGAGTGCAAGGTAATGCACCTGGGAAACAAAACCCAGGGAAGAGTACACAATGGGGGTGAGATACTAACAACAAAATGGAAAGGGACCTGGGGGTAGTCATATCAGATGACCTAAAGGTGGGCAAGCAATGTGAGAGGGCAGCAAGGAGGGCTGGGGGATACTGGGATGCATAGGGAGAGGCATCACCAGTAGAAAACAGGAAGTTATTATGCCTCTGTACAGACAGTTGGTGAGACCCCATCTGAGTACTGCATGCAGTTCTGGAGACCCAGTCTCCCAAGGACATAGACAGGATGGAGGCTGTCAGAGGAGGCAACTAAAATGGTGCAGGGTCTGCACTGGAAGACATACTGAAGAGAACTTAAGGAGCTGAATATGTATAGCCTCAAGGAAAGAGGAGGAGGGGGGACATGATAGAAACTTTCAAGTATCTCAAGGGAATCAACAAAGTCCAAGAGGGTAGCATCTTTCAAAAAAAAGAGATGTGCAAGAACAAGGGGGCACAATTTGAGGATAGAAGGGGGGTGGCTCAGAGGTAATTTAAGGAAGTATTTTTTCACAGAAAGGGTTGTGGATGCATGGAACGGCCTTCCGGAGGAGGTTGTAGAGTCAAAAATGGTGGAATTCAAGCATGCATGGGACAATCATAAGGCACTTCTAGTGGGTGGGGGTAGGAAGAAGTAGGCTGCTGGTTAACTAGGATCCGCAGCTTATCTATTAGGTAGGGAAATGGGCAGACTGGGTGGGCCAAGCGGTCCTTATCTGCCGTCAAAATCTATGTTTCTATGTTAAGGGAGAGGTCAGGGACTTCCGGTGGCACCACAAAACTCTTAGCTCCCAACCCCCTCGGGAGAAACCTTCCTCTCTCTCTACAAAATAAACCCACTCCATCCTCTTGCTGCTGTTTCTACCCCTTCTTCTGTCTGGATGACAAACAACATGGTTTTGTGGCAGGCAGGTCATGCCAGGCAAATCTGATTACTTTCTTTGATTGGGAACTAGGGAAGTGGATAGTGGTCGACCAGTGGACATCCTCTATTTCGACTTCAGCAAGGCCTTTGATTCAGTGCCACATAAATACTTGCAGAAGAAGCTAAAGGATCTGGGCATAGCAAGCTGCATCGTTAAGTGGGTAGAAAACTGGTGGGACAGAAGGAGGCAAAAGGTGGTAGTCAATGGGGAGAACATGACTGTTATGGGGTTGGGGGTGCACCCTCAGGCATCCTCTACTGGGGATGGCTTCTCAGCTGAGCTCAAGGAATTGACTGCCACTTAAAGGAACTTTTGAGACATGGTACACTACCCGCAGAAGTCAGATCACAATCTCCCGTCAATGCTCCAGCATTTCTTGCTATGTTTTCCCCAAGGATGCCCCAAGAGCGTGTCATTTGTCACAATTGCGGCAAGGATAGCTATTCAAAGAGAGAATGCCAGTCTCAGAAGGACTTAGAGAAAGTGGTGAACCAGCTTCAAAGAGAGCTTCAGAAAATGAGTCAGTGGTTAAGGGTTGCACAAAATGACCACAGTAAAAGCTTTGGCCACCCTATCTCAAACCTCTCTGTGGCTAAATCGTCTGTCCAGGCCCCTGCTGTTGTCCCTCCAAACTGGTCCAAGATAGTGGGCCCTTCTATGGAGACTAATGTGGCTGTGAATGGTATTCCTACTTGGGCTGTGCTTGACAGTGGGTCGTAAGTGACCATTGTGTTTCAGGACTGGTATGAAAAACACTTATCTGATGTGCCCCTACAATCCCTGGAAGGCCTACACGTGTGGGGGCTGAGCAACAAGTCTTATCCATATCTAGGATATGCCCACCTCTGGTGGTCTTTTCCTGCAACTGTCACTGGCGTAGAGATGCAAGTAGAGACACTGGCCCTAGTATGTCCCCCAACCGGACTGTATGATGGGGTTCTCCTGTTAACTGGAACAAATGCCCAAATGTTTGGGATACTGACGCAACTCTTTCATGAGAAACAAGGACGTTGGACTGGGAGGGCCCTGAGAATTCTGGTTCTGATCAAGAGGGCCTATGATTTGCAACAGAAACCCGAGGAAGTAGATTAGGTTGAACTGGTGGGGATTGTGTGGAAGAAGGATCCCGATTCAATGGGACTGGCACCTAACGCCCAGTGTACCATTCAAGGGGAGGTCTGCCTCCAGAAAGATGTCCAGAACAAAATACTGATGTTGGATGTGCCAGGCGATGGAAAATTGCCAGAAGGATTATTGGTCAAGCCCAGCATCTTGCCTGCTCATTCCCATGCCTATGTATGACGAGTGATGGTCCAGATTCACAATGTGTCAGATCGGGAGATCCTGGTGAACAGAGGGTGCACTCTAGCTATGGTACACTGTACAGACACTGCAGTATTGCCCAGCAACAAGCACCCTGGCAAGAAGGAGAGAGTGACTCCAGACTTGTTTGACTTTGGTGACTCCCCGTTGCCAGCTGAATGGAAGGCTAGAATTAGCAAGAGACTTGCCCAGAGAGATCAAGTGTTTTCATTGAAGGAATGGGATGTGGAACATCACATATGCCTGCACGATGAATGGCCATTTTGAGAGAGGTCCCGATGCCTAGCCCCAGCAGACATAGATGATGTGAGAAGACACCTGCAGGAAATGCTCGCTGCTGGCGTGATACAAGAATCCAGGAGCCCATACGCCTATCCCATTCTGGTTGTGCATAAGAAGAATGGGTCTGTGAGGATGTGTGTTGATTATCGAACCCTGAACCGTCGGACCATCCCAGACCAAGTACACTATGCCTCATATACAAGATGCCCTGGACTGCTTGAATGGGAGCAAATGGTTCTTGGTGTTCGATCTTCTCAGCGGATACTACCAGATCCTGATGGCCCCGGAAGACCATGAGAAAACAGCCTTCATCTGTCCATTAGGGTTCTATGAGTTTCTGAGGATGCCACAGGGGATATCGGGCGCCCTGGCCAATTTTCAGCGACTGATGGAACATGCGGTGGGAGATGTGAATTTGTTGGAATGCCTGGTGTACTTGGACGATGTCATTGTGTTTGGGAGCACCTTAGAGGAGCATGAGAACTGACTGTTTAAAGTCCTAGACTGACTCTGAAGACTTCGGCCTCAAGCTGTCCATTGACAAGTGCCAGATTTTCCAAACCTCCGTGAAGTATGTGGGGCACACAGTATCTACAAAAGAGATAGAGACTGATCCCAGTAAGTTTGAAGCACTGACTATTTGGCCCCAGCCCCATAATCTGAAAGAACTACAACATTTTCTAGGGTTCTGTGGCTACTATCGCAGGTTCACAAAAGACTGTTCCAAGGTGATTCGCCCACTCTTGAACCTTATCCAGGGTTACCCTCCTACCAATCATAAATACAAAAAGGGTCCGTTAAAGAACCACAAAAAGTATACTTTCGCCCAGGTGAACTCTTCGGGCACCACTGAACGCCCGACTGTGAAGCAGCTTTCCATGAGATCATATACCAGCTCGCCCACGCCCCCATCCTCGCCTATGCTGACCCCACCAAACCCTATGTGCTGCATAGGGACGCTAGTCTGCAGGGTCTAGAAGCAGTGCTGTATCAAGACCATGAGGATGGCCTGAGACCAGTAGCTTTCGCCAATAGGAGCTTGACCCCATCTGAATGAAACTACCCTGTACATAAGTTGGAGTTCCTTGCGCTAAAATGGGCCATCGTTGACCAGTTTCATGAAAACCTCTATGGGGCAAAAATATTGGTGAAGACTGACAATAACCCATTGACCTATGTACAGACTTCAGCTAAGTTAGACGCCACTGGGCACCGGTGGCTTTCTGCATTATCAACCTATGATTATGCTGTCGAATACAGACTGGACCTGAACCAAGTCCATATTGATGCTGACTCCCTATCACGAAGGCCCACTTCCAAAAGTGATTGGGTCAGGCTGTCTGAACCTGACATTCAAGCATTGTGCCAAAAGTTTGATAGAGATGAACAGATGTCTGCGGACACAGTGGACTGTTTAGTAGATTGCTTGGGCCCTTCTGATACCTGCATACCAGCTGCTTATTGCCACTTCTCTGCTCTAGATATTAGTGCACTACCTCAATTTGACAATGACAGAACTCAGTGAGCTCAATCCCAAGATCCTATGATTCAGCCAGCACTTGATGCCCTGTGTGCGGGGAAAGATGTGTCTAAGTTATATTCCACTGACTTGTGAACTGCTTTATTGTTTAAAGAAGGCCCCAGATTAAAGTTGCTCAGTCAGTTGTTGTATAGAGAGACAGTAGATCATAGTGGCAAAGTAGAGAAGCAACAATTGGTCCTGCCCACGGCCTTTAAAGATTTGGTACTGAGGTCCCTCCACAATCACATGGGGCACATGGATATTGACAGAACCCTTGACCTGGTATGATCTCACTTCTACTGGCCCAAAATGGGTGCCGATGTTGAGCACTATGTAAAGGCTTGTAGTCGCTGCCTGCAAAGAAAAGCCCTGCCTCAGAGGGCTGCCCTCCTTGTTAATATTACTACCAGCACATGCATGGAACTAGTCTGCACAGACTTCTTGTGTTTAGAACCTGATCAGTGGAACATTAGCAATGTGTTAGTGGTTACAGATCATTTCACACAGTATGCACAAGCTTTTCCCACCAAAGATTAAAAGGCATCTACCATGGCCAAGGTGGAAAATGTTTTCGTCCACTATGGTGCCCCCCAGCGGATCCACTCTGACCAGGGCAGAGACTTTGACAGTCAACTAATCAAAGAAATGCTCTCTCTCTCTATGGGGAGTGTGAAAGTCAAGAACCACCTCTTATCACCTGCAGGGAGACCCTCAACCAGAACATTTTAACCGCACCCTTCTAGACATGCTGAGCACCCTCCACCCAAAAGACAAGCATAAATGGAGCCAGCAGATTAGCACCTTGTTACACGCATACAATTGCTCGAAAAATTATGCTACTGGGTTCTCCCTCTACTGCCTCATGTTCGGGAGAGAGAGGCCCGGCTGCCAGTTGATGTCTGTTTTGGGGTCTCTCCAGATGGGGTCTGAGCCAAAAACTACTTGCAATATGTACAAAAACTGAAAGCTCAATTGAACCACATCTATCAACTGGCCCAGACAATGGCTGCCAAGAGAAATCTAGCCAACAAAGAGAGGCATGATAAAAAAATAAAGGCTCAAGAGTTTCGACCTGGAGACCGTGTGTTGTTATGCAATTTGGGACTGCATGGTAAATGCAAAATTGCTGATCGGTGGCACCATATTCCCCATGTAGTAGTTAGAAAGTTGGATGATTTACCTGTGTACAAGGTGTTCCCAGAGAACAACTCCAAAGCTGTCAAGACCATGCACGGTAACCACTTGCTACCTATCGGCCAAGTCATGATTGAGGCTGAACCCCCAGAAACTGAGCCCCCTGAGCCAGTGACTCGTGCTGCTGCAAGAAAGAGACAGAGTCAACCTACCCCAGTGGTCACAGATTTAAGGTTTCCTCCGCAGCAGGCCCAGAATGATAGTGACTGTCAGTCCACTTCTGACGAAAGTGAGTGCAACTATGCCTATTACCCCTCTTATGAACTGAATCAGCTGTTTTGAGGTAACCCCATGATTAATTGTGGGGATGAAGCTGGGCCTTCTGGACTGCCTAACCCCCCACCAGCTTTGTCCTTGGAGCCAATGCTCCCTGAAAGTGAAGTGCAAAGTATCACATCTGAAGATGCTGAGTCTCTGTGTATTGTGGAACTGTATGTTTTGCCTGAGAGAGGGGCTGATGGAATGAGTTTCTGGTGATATACCAGAATTTGAAGAACACCATGAGAGTGCTGACAACCCCTCTTCAGTGCCTCAAAGTTTGATTGTGCCTGAGCCTTCACAAAATGAGTCAAGTGTTGTAGAAACTGAGCCTGCAGAGCAAGGAGCCAACAGTGCCCCAAGTTTGGAAATTCCCATCCAGGCAGAGGCACCCCTCACAAGTGACGAGAGTCCCCAGACCAGTTCTGAGAGTACAGAGAGTAGTTGTCCCCCTCAGAAAGAGTGGCTGAGCTGTCAAGCCAGTAGTACGCTTCAGTTATGATTCTCCTGGGAGGCCAGTGGATTTGCCTCTCAATGTGGTCCACAAAAGGGTTTATGTTTCCCAGAGCTCGCTGCCTAAACTGAGCCTACGTGCCAATTCCAGGTGGATTGTTCTGCCTTTTAGGTGTCGTGCCCCTGCCCCGTCTAGCCCCAAATTGGGTGATAGGGAAGGGGCCCCTCTTACATTGTTCAATGTACAAGAAGTTATTACATGATTCTGCGTAGTAATGTGTAAATTATCTGTGTGAAATATGCATGATGTATTGTCAGAATGGATATAGTATTGTGAAGTGTAGATAATATGTATAGTAAAGCTATAAGTTTATGTTGACAGATGCATCAGATGTCACTTGCATAACATGCTAATGGTAAAAAGGTCTTGTATAGTTTGCATTTGCAATACTGTGATGGTACAGACTTGACGTGGATGCCAAGTTTTCTCCAGGCAGGGAAGGGTGTAACCCCCCTACAAATGAGGGTTCCCGAAAAGTCTTCCTTGAGCTTGCCTAAATGTCCACTGCCAGGCTGGTGTCCTGTGTTTTAGCAGTTTAAATGTGATTGCGAGAGAGTGCCTGTATAGCCTCTGTGTACTGTCTCTTTAAGAGCTGCCTGGATTGCAGTCATAAGTAATCTGAGAGGGAGTTCTGTTGAAAGATGTAACTATTTGCTGAAAATCATTTAGAGTGATAATGATAATGTAGTTTGTCTAACCTGCCCTATTTGCAGCGAGGACTGTTTTGTTTATCTCCACTATCTTGGTCCTGGACTGCCGAATTGGACCAATCAGTACTGGTGGGACCTAAAATGGAGCCGGACTACAGGAGCTGTTTGGAGTCAAAATCTGTAGGAATTGTAGTTTTGGGCTTTTGGCGCCTTTTTGCACCTGAAGGGGGAGCCTTTGTTGTGACTGGCAGACAGATCAGCCAACCAAACCTTTTGGATTCTGGGGAAAGTCCCAGGCTTGCTGGCAGTTGACTCAGATCTAAGCTGGGAGCTAAAGAAGCTACAGCTTGAAACATTCAAGCAGCCATCTGAGTAGTTTCATGCAGGAGAACTGTGGAAAGGCCTGAGTTGTGGCCTGCATATCTGCCTGCTGCCCCGAAAGGGAGAAAAGAGAATTATTTCAGACTAAATCCAAGTTTGTGAGAACAAAGTAAGCCACTTGATTTTTACCAGGCTCATACCTGAAGAAGAAGATCAAAGATTTTGTTGAATGCAATCGGCCTGTCAGGATTTCCAGCTGCTTTTGAATCCCTGGTTTGTGCAGAGACTTTGCGATCGTGACTGGAGAGTGGTTTGCCTGGTACAGTAGAATTTCCTTACATGTAAATGTGCTGTGAGTTGTTAGTGGGTCGTGATTTGGTTCCCCACTGTGTGAACTGTGTTCTGCTTACTGGAAGCTGTATCCATCCCAAAACAGACTGTATCCGAATTTGTCTCCATTTGGCCTGGGCCTTGCCACACTGGCCCAGCCAGACTACCCACTGCACAGAGAAAGCCATCGATGAGAGACCTGCCTGGGGATCAGCCCCCTGCTCCACGCTTGAACAGGAACGACGCCTCGGCGAATCGTGTGGGCCCTGCTCCTCCTGGCACTCCAGATTAACCACCTGCTGTCTCAATTTTCGTCCAGCCTGTGTCCAGTCCTGGGTATCATGAGTAATCATCAGGGTAGCTCCCTGCAACAACAGACTAATCTAAAAGTGTGTCATCTGATTGTCTTGTTGTTTTCCTTTCACGAACTGAGCCCTCCGGCTCCGGATTACAATTAGTGTGTGTGGTGCATGTTGTTTTCTTCCATCACAGGGCCCCAACCAGCTGCAATGTTCCTGGCTAGCCCACCATTCTCCATCTGGGTACCCAGAGTGTGTGACTGTTTATGGACCCTGAAGTACATGCATAACTGTTTGATTGATACAGTCTTTAAGCAAATTAACCCGATTACGCCCCTCCCTTGTTCAAGTCCCTTAAATAAATCAGATCTAACTCTTTTTGCATTTACCCTGACTGTAGTTCCAATTTGTGCAAGAGTACTGTACTGCTGTTATTTGCTGTGTATAACCTTGTTTTACAGGGAGTCCCCAGGGTCAAGCCAGAGGAAAGCCCTGTTGGTAAGTGCATACAGTGTGGGTACTTGTGTGGTGTATCAGGGGTATTGTGAAAGTGATTATTGTGTATTGTTCCGGCCACTAGTAAGGAAAGAGGGGGGTTACAGTGTCCCGGAGAGCTGTGCCCAGGTTAGCTTTGACCACTACCAAACCTGACCTCCGAGTGGAGGCATCCATTTCAGAACTCAGGCCCCTTAATCTGCTACTTGCCAAGCAGGCAGGGGTAGTAGCCCTTGGGATAGCACCACCTGGGGGTTACACAAAAATCAGGGATGTCTCTGAAAATCAGGGACAGTTAAGAGATATGCAAGGCACTATGTAAGTGCAAGCAGCATGATTTTATTGTGTAAACAGCACACGATCACCCGCATGCTTCGAATCCCTGCCGATTCTTCCTCGGGGGCGTGGTCACATCAGTATGTTGGGGGATGTCAACTCAAGTATCATTTGTTCCCATAGCGTGGTTCTCGGGGCAGAGCTCCCCCGGGGCAGCACCCTTTAGCTCCTCCTCCTCCGCCTTACTCCTATTGGTGGATTTCGCCAAGTGGTAGTGCTGCCCCTGGGGAAGCACCCTCGTGCTCCACCTCCCACCTATCCCTATTGGTGGATTTTGTCCTCTGCTTCCAGAGCAGCCACCTGTAGCTGTTACTTCCCACAAATCTGATTGTTGCAAGTCTGATGAATTGAGGGTTTTAAGTGTGGATGAGAATGTTATGGAAATGCTCCCCCCAGCAATGTGCACTACTTGTCTTTGAATTTTGGTGGCTCAAGGTGTATGTCTGTCTGCATCCAAAAGAGACACACTTCAAGGGTTCAAATCTTAACCAGGGACGTATTTTGTGCTTTGTGTCAAACTCAGTTGTGAGCATGTAATCATGTAAGTGTCACAAATCATTACCTTTTTTATATTACAAATTAAGACAGATGTAAAGGAGAGAATATATTTTATTTATAAATTGTAATAAATGAGGCAGTGCCATGATGGTTGGTTTCTGTTGGCTGCCCCTGGGGCAGTGCTCTTGTTGCCCCTGGGGCAGTGCCTGTGTAACTGGTTCCATGGGCTGCCCTTGGGGCAGTGTCCTTGCTGCCCCTGGGGCAGTGCCTATGTAATTGGTTCCCGTGGGCTGCCCCTGGGGCAGTGCTCTTGCTGCTCTGGGGCAGCACCTGTGTAACTGGTTCCCATGGGCTGCCCCTGGGGCAGTGTCCTCACTTGCCCCTGGGGCAGCACGCAGCACCTGTGTGGTGGTTCTGAGGGCTGTCCTGGGGCAGTGTCCTGCTGCCCCTGGGGCGGTTCTTCACTGCCCCTGGGGCAGTGCCTATGTTGTTCCATGGGGTGCCCTGGGGCAGCAAAGACACTGCCCCAGGGGCAGCCTACAGGAACCAATTACACAGGCACAGTCCCAGGGGCAGCGAGGACACTGCCCTAGGGGCAGCCCACGGGAACCAATTACACAGGCACTGCCCCTAGGGCAGTGAGGACACTGCCCCGGGGCAGCGAGGACACTGCCCTAGTGGAAATCCATGAGAACCAATTATACAGGCACTGCCTGAGGGGCAGTAAGGATACTGCCCTAGGGGCAGCCCACTTGAACTAATTACACAGGCGCTGCCCCAGGGGCAGCCCACGGGAATCAATTACACAGGCGCTATCCCAGGGGCAGCAAGGACACTGCCCCAGGGGCAGCCCACGGGAACCAATTACACTGGTGCTGTCCCAGGGGCAGCAAGGACACTGCCCCAGGGGCAGCCCACAGGAACCAGTTACAGAGGTGCTGCCCCAAGGGCAGTGAAGACACAGCCCCAGTGGAAGCCCAAGGAAACCAATTACACAGATGCTGCCCCAGGGAACCAATTACACAGGCACTGCCCTGGGGTAGTCCCATGGGAAGCAGTTACACAGGTGCTGCCAAGGACACTGCCTCCACGGGAACCAATTACAGAGGCGCTGCCCCAGGGGCAGTGAAGACACTGCCCCTGGGGCAGCCCACTGGAACCAATTACACAGGTGCTGTCCCGGGGCAGCAAGGACATTGCCCCAGGAGCAGCCCACGGGGACCAACTACAGAGGCGCTACGGGGCAGTGAAGACACTGCCCCAGGGGCAACGAAGACACAGCCCCAGTGGAAACCCAAGGAAACCAACTACACAGGCACTGCTCCAGGGAACCAATTACACAGGCACTGCCCCAGGGGTAGCCCCATGGGAAGCAGGTACACAGGTGCTGCCCCAGGGGCAGCAAGGACACTGCCCCGGGGCAGCTTATGGGAACCAATTACAGAGGCGCTGCCCAAGGGGCAGTGAAGACACTGCCCCAGGGGTAGCCCACGGGGACCAATTACACAGGTGCTGACCCAGGGGCAGCCAACAGAAATCTACCATCATGGCACTGCCCCAGGGCAGCACCAGTCACCAATCATCATGGCACTGCCCCATTTATTACAATTTATAAATAAAATATATTCTCTCACTTACTTCTGTCTTAATTTAGCAATATAAAAAAAGTAATGATTTGTGACACTTACATCATTAAATGCTCACAACTGAGTTTGGCAGAAAGCACAAAACATGTCTGTGGTTAAGATTTGAAACCTTGAAGTCTGGCTCTTTTGGATGCAGATGTACACCTTGAACCACCAAAATTCAAAGATAAGCAGTGCACAGAGTCCTTGGATTCACTCCCTACTCCACCACAGCTCTGTTCCAGCACTCCAACTCCTCAAAAGTCACCAGGAGCTTGGCTAAGGGTGTGCTCCATGTACCTTTCAAAAGAACCAGCCTTGCACAGCGTTCTCTCTCCTACCGTGGGCCCACCTGGTTTAACGAACTCCCTCCTACCACCCTGGAACACACAAAAATTGGACCCTTTAAAAGAGAACTGCTAACCCTTTTGGCCCCAAAGAACCAATGTGAATGCAATAAATAAATACCTGTGACTAATCGCCATCAAAACTTTTCACCCCTCTGCT
Organism: Neoceratodus forsteri; assembly: GCA_016271365.2. Lineage (NCBI taxonomy): Eukaryota > Metazoa > Chordata > Ceratodontiformes > Ceratodontidae > Neoceratodus > Neoceratodus forsteri. Next base: position 187,304,743 of record CM057451.1, read on the forward strand.
TACTTCCCGCCTTCCTTCCTCCTCCGTCCCCCTCCCTGACAAAACCTCTTGGGGGCTACCCCTACACCTGCTCTTCCCCTCACCCCAATCCCCTTATACTGTGACAAAGCCCCTTCAGGCTGCTCCCATCTGTTTGACTCCTTGTCCTGTTTTTTTAATGTGACCAGTTTAGACCCCCCCCAAATTAATCAACAGCAGAGTCCTTCCATGTAGGCAGTTGAAACACCTAAAATCCCGCCTAAGACTGCAAGATTGGTCCCCAATCTTCCACACTCCTAATGGCAACACTGCCCTTGACCTCTTCATCAAAACCTTTACTGCTGCCTGTGACTCTCATGCCCCTTTCAAAAAGCGGGAAGTCAAAGGCCTGTGCAACCCCTGGCTCTCTTCTGAACTACTAGCACAATTAAAATCCAGGGACCATCTCTGGGCATGGGCTCGGGAAACTGGAAAGCAAATCGACATACAGAATTATAAACAAGTTCGAAATAACTGCACAAAATTAGTCCGCCAACAGAAAAGTACCTACTATAAGGATGCCCTGACAAACACTTGGGGCAAGGGGAATTTATTTTGGAACAATATTAAAGAAATTACAGGAAAGAAGACAAAAACCTCACCCACTATGCTGGTCGTAGATGGTATCACAACGCTGGACCCGACTACCATAGCAAATTCATTCAACTCAGCTTTCACTGACCTCAGCTTTGTTCTTCCACCTGACTATTTCAATGAAGCCGACCCCCAAACTCTCCCCATAAGTCCCACCCTCTCTCCAAACTGGCCTCCATTCTACTTCAAATCAGTCAAACTGGACGAAGCTCGCAACTACATCAATAAAGCCTTTGCTAGGTCCAGGTCAAGTGGAAACTCCCTTGACCTCAAGCTGCTTGCCCTCACCCTCGATGAGGTGCTCCTACCATTAACAAAAATCTTCAACCTTCCCTCTCTCTCGGCCAGTTCCCTGACAGATGGAAATCCGCCTCTCTCACCCCGGTCCACAAGAGCGGAGACAGGGCCCTCCTGGTGAACTATCGGCCCATCTGCATACTACCCTCGCTCTCCAAGGCCATAGAACGTATAGTATCAGACCAGCTTACGGAATACCTTGATAAATTCGATGTCCTGTGTGCTCAACAGCACGGCTTTAGAAAAGGTCACAGTACCACTTTAGCCCTCCTTGAACTCACTGGTGCAATCCATAGTTCCTTGGACAATAGCCTTCTTACAGGGGCAGTCTTCATTGATCTGATGAAGGCATTCAGTACTGTCCATCATCATCTACTACTCTCTCAGCTGCTAAATACCAGACTGTCCCCTGAATCTACATCCTGGTTTAAGAGCTACCTGGAAAACCGATCACAAAGAGTGAAAATAGCTGACTTTCTCTCTGATACCAGACCAGTACACTCTGGAGTGCCACGAGGGTCAATCCTTGGGCCTCTTCTGTTCAGCATCTTCCTAAATAGTCTTCCACAATCCTGTTTGGAGCAACTCCTCCTATATGCTGATGACGCTGTCATCCACTCCACCCACAAGGACCCCCACCTTCTGCAAAGCAAACTACAGTATGGCTTCTCCTCAGTTGAAAACTGGTTCACTAAACACAAACTTTTCCTCAACTATAAAAAAACAAAGCCCATGCTCTTCTTCAGCTCACAAAACAAGCACCAGGACCACCCCCTCACTATTGCAAACTGCCTAGGTGCAATCCTAAAACAAGTGTAAACCTTCAAATACCTTGGAATCACTCTTGAAAGTTGTCTGTCCTATGGGGCTCACATTGACAATGTTGCCAAAGTGACTAACACACGTATTGGCCTGCTTTACAGGCATAGGCAATGCCTAACTCCAGAAGCCTTAAGGATCGCAGTTCAGAGCTTGGTGATCTCAACTATTGACTATGGCCTCATCATCTACAGTTCCGCTTCCACCACCACCCTCAGAGCATATCTATGGCTTTGAACAAAGCTTGCAGACTCTGCCACTGCTGCCGACCACGGCGGGTGCAGGAACAAAGGAAGCTCCTGCTCAGGAGCGCTTCTCGGGACTCCAGCTGCTACCACCTCCAGGTAAAAAAGGCCTCCTACATCGTGGCTTCTGGGCGTTATTGATGGCCGTTTTCTGCTAAACTCTTGGCTACCTAGCTCCACAGCCCACTGATTGTTTCTGTGGACTCAGCTGTGGGGTGCTACCTGTAAGGGTGGCTGGGTCGCTAAACGTTACCAAACCTAGGCTAGACAAGACTGCGCTTGTTAATGGACTGTTCAGCTGCATCACTGATTTGTTGCCGCCTACTATGATTACATGTCACATCCTAGGTCTATCTGTAGTTGATGCAGTTGATTTGATTATATTCAGTTTTAAGCCTGATTGTAATAGATTTGCACTGTTCCAGTTTGTGGACATCAGTAGATGCTGTAGAATCGTTTTTCCTCCAGTTTAAAGCCTGAATGTAATAATTGTGCAATCATTCTTTTATGTGGGCATCAAGCCTAACTGCATTGCCCTCTGCAGCACTATATTTAGCTATCTTACCGTGTAGAGCTGTATGGATTTAGTTTGTTTTAAAGCTCAGTACTGTGATATAATAGCAGGGTGGGGGTTTACTGTGCTATGCTCTGCGTTGTGTTGCCTATGTACCTGCGCATGTGCAGTCTGCTACCCAAGCTAGCCACACTCCATTCTCCCGCTGCATACTAATTACGCCCTTCCTACCTTTTCAGGTAGGTCACCCCCCCACAGAATGCTGCCGACTGCGGTGGGTGCAGGAACAAAGGAAGCTCCTGCTCAGGAGCGCTTCTCAGGACTCCAGCTGCTACCACCTCCAGGTAAAAAAGGCCTCCTACATCATGGCTTCTGGGCGTTATTGATGGCCATTTTCTGCTAAACTCTTGGCTACCTAGCTCCACAGCCCACTGATTGTTTCTGTGGACTCGACTGTGGGGTGCTAGCCGCCCACCCTCCAGACCACCCCCCACCCAGGGCGGCTCTTGTCTTATTGGCTTCAGCCGCCTACGTCACTTCATGTGTCGTCACTTCCTGCGTCCCTAAACCCAAGTCCCTACTTTCCCATTTGCAGATTATACCGGTTGGCCACTAGGCGGTGCTTGATTCCTCTCATCCCTTCCCAGCTCCTTAAACCTTACCTCCCTATACTACCCCTGTGTTCGCCCACTGGGGCTCCAAATCCGTTTCTGTGTCTCTCTGCAATCCCTTCCCCACTCCTAGCATGACTGTCATCCCTGGTCCAGCTTGTTCCCCACCTCTCCTCCTTATTATATTCCTCGCCTCCTAGGACTACCTTCTGCCCACTACTCAGCTACACCTGTGCCCCAGTTGCCCCTGCCTCCCTCCCCAGCCCCACCCCCATCCTCCTTCACACACCCCTACTCCTCCCCTCATCACCACTGTCCCTTGGCCTCCCCTCTCCCACCCCCCTGCCCACTCTTGTATCTTATGCTAGCATTCCCTGTCTGTGCTTCCCTGCCTACCCCTTATACCGCCTCACCCCCCAAACCCCTTCCCCTAACCGGTGTAAACTTCCCTTCCACCACCTCCTTCCTAGGGCTGCTCTCCTCCTTATGCTCCTATCTGGCAACATCCATCCCAATCCTGGGCCTGTCTTCAATGGTTCCCCTTTGAAATCGACTGGACTTCGTATCGCTTCCATAAATATTTGTAGCCTCCTCAAAAAACTGGACTCCCTACAATGCTGGGTGACTGTTCATAATCCTGATGTGATTGCCTTAGTTGAAACCTGGCTGTTTGGCTCCACCTCTGATGCCCAGGTCTCTCTCCAGGCTACTCCCTCCACCGGCTGGACCGGATCAGTAGGAGAGGTGGTGGATGTGCCATCTATGTTAAAGACCCGCTCATTGGTCTAGCGCTTCCCCCCCATCCTTGATTATAATGCCCAGGCCTTAACACTAAAATTGTCACCTGACCCCTCCAGGGGTCCAATCTTCCTGACTACAGCTTACATACCCCCAAAAAAACCAAGCCCAGGCACTGGGCCCCCTAATTGACTATATTACCTCCCTACCTAACTCCTCTGACCAAATCCTGGTAGGTGATCTGAATATCAATTGGCTTTCTCCCAAGGTGTCCACCTCCCGTGAGGCGTTCTCTGCTATTGATCTAACACAACTAGTCCCCCAGCCTACCAGGTTAAATCCTAGTAGGGGCACTTGCACTCTTCTGGATGTGGTCCTCACCAACAGGCCTAGCCACGTCCACAATATTCAAATCCTCCCAGACTGCCTTAGTGACCACTCCCCAGTTCTCTTCTTCTGGGCGACCTCCCTGCCCAAGCCCTCTGTTCACATCACCCGTCGTCGTCGGCTTAGACCTGGTGGGCTAAAAGACTTAAAACTCTACCTAACCTGCCAGTTGGTCCCTACTAAACACCCCCGATATTGACAAGGCACTTGCCTTCTTTGTTTACACCTTTAACTCTGCCTGTGACATCTACGCACCCTTAACCCCAAGTAGATGTAAAGTAAGACACACACCCTGGATTACCCCTTCCTTACGCACACTTCTTAAGCAGCGGGATAACTTATGGCACATCACTGTTGAAACTGGCTGCCCTGCTGACAGACAGGCCTACGCAGCTGCCTGGAATAAGTGAAGTAAGTATTTTTTCACAGAGAGGGTTGTGGATGCATGGAACGGCCTTCCAGAGGAGGTCGTGGAGTCAAAAACAGTGGTGGAATTCAAGCATGCATGGGACGGTCATAAGGCAATTCTAGGGGATGGGGGTAGAAAGAAGTAGGCTGCTGGTTAACTAGGATCTGCAGCTTATCCAGTAGGCAGGGAAATGGGCAGACTGGGTGGGCCAAGCGGTCCTTATCTGCCGTCAAATTCTATGTTTCTATGTTTCTAAGTGTACTTGGGCTGTCCGCAAAGCAAAGGTTGATTATTACCAAGCTTCTCTTACCTCCTCCTGGGGTAACCCCAGGTCCTTCTGGGACAATGTCAAGCAGCTAAATGGTAGAGCACACTCCCCCCCCATCGCTTCTTGACATCGAAGGGACTACCTCCACTGACCCCGCCCTCATTGCAACACACCTCAATAACTCCTTCACTGGCCTTAGTGCAGTGCTCCCATGCAACTTCTTCAATAATCCTCCCCCCATGTCTGCCCCTCCCATCTCCTGCCCCCATTCCACCTTCGGTCTGTCACCACCCATGAGGTCAGGCCCTACTTACTAAAAGCCTTAAAGTGCAATTCTATTGGCAATGACTCCCTTGATCCCTGTCTCCTACATCAGGTCCTGGATCAGGTCATCTCGCCCATCACGTGCCTCTTTAATAAGTCCCTCTGCCTAGGGCAATTCCCCTCTGTCTGGAGGGTCGCCACTGTTACCCCTATTCACAAGGGTGGTGATAGGACGCTCCCAGGCAACCACCGGCCTATCTCTATCCTCTCTCCCCTCTCTAAAGCCTTAGAGAAAATTGTTGCTAGCCAAATTTCAGATTACCTCACGAAATATGATGTCCTTTGTCCTGAACAGCATGGATTCAGAGTCGGTCTTAGCACCAATACTGCTCTCCTGGAGTTTGCTAACTTCCTTCATAACTCACTTGATGCTGGCTCCCTCGCTGGTGTTTTATTTATAGACCTATCAAAAGCCTTTGATACCATCTCACACCCTCTCCTGTTAGCTACCCTTGCCAGTGTGGGCTTTGCCTCTGGTCCAGTCTCCTGGTGTGCCAGCTACTTGACCAACCGCTCCCAACGTGTGCGGATTGGTGGCACTCTTTTCAGTACCTGCCCAATCCTCTCAGGAGTTCCCCATGGCTCCATACTCGGGCTCTTACTCTTCTCCCTCTTTCTCAACTCCCTGCCCAATGCATGCGCAGGAAATGTCCTACTCTATGCTGATGACACAGCACTCTTTGCCTCCGACAGTAACCCCGTCTCACTCCAGAACTCCCTTCAGCGTGCCTACACCTCAACTGAAACCTGGTTCTCTGACCACCGTCTCGTCTTCAACCTTAAGAAAACTAAATCTATGCTTTTTACACACCCTCAAAATAAGTCCAGCAACTTTCCTCTCTCTGTCCACTCCGCCCATAATCACCCTATAGAACTTGTACACTCCTATAAATACCTTGGCATAATCTTTGATTCTGCTCTCTCTTTTCATAACCATATCGCTGCCCTGACTTCTGCCTCCAATGCATGGTTGGGTATCCTCTACTGGCACAAAAAATGCCTCCCCGCAAACTCCCTCCACATGGCTGTCACCTCCTCGATTCTATCCCTAATTGACTACGGCCTTCCTGTATATGGCGCGGCAGACCAGATGGCCCTCCGCACGGTACGCCTAACGCTCAACAAAGCATGTCGACTTATTACTAGTGCCCATAGACTCACCCATACCTGCCATCTTTACTCCCATCTCCACCCTACTCAACCTTGATGAGTGCCTCTTGTTCCAAACCTGCCAAGTTACCTATAAAGCTCTCCATGGTCTATCCCCACTTGGCCTTGCTAACTCTATTCACCGATCTAACTCCTCGGCATGCACTCGCGCCTCCAGCAAAGCTGCTGTGGTTGTTCCAAGGGCACGGACCACCCGGGGCCAAAGGGCTTTCCCCATAGAGCCCCCTCCTGGTACCACTCCCTCCCAGCTGGCATCACTGATGCCCCCTCACTGGCTAGCTTCAAATACAGCCTGAAAACTCACTTGCTCACTTCACACTCCTGCCACTGCCCAACCCCCCACCCTGTGACAAAGCTCTCTGAGCTGCACTTCTCCTTATCCCAGCTCTCCCCCCCCCGCTGTGCCTCCTTTCAACTCTTCTACCCTACCTCCTAATCATTAAAAAAAAGAAAAGGATCGCTTATCCTAATTTTTAGCGGATAACAGTGTTATGTCACGCATCACCTGTAACTTGACTGTGCCTTATTGTTGAACTGTGTTGCTGATTGTCTCGCATTACTTGTAACTTGACTGAGCCTTATTGCTGTACCGTATTGCTGATTGTCTCATGTATGTAGGTCTTTGCCCTCCTTGTGACAAGGTACCTTTGTAAATGAGCCTCCGGCTCAAAGGTTGTTAAACTGATGTTAAAATAAATAAATAAATAAGACTCATCACTGGATCCCATCGTCTCACCCATATGTGTGACCTATAGGCCCAAACTGTTTGGCTTCAACTCTCGAGCCGCATCAAGTATCTAACCTGCATAATGGCTAAAACACATTGATGGGCTTTGCCCACCCCAAAATTCAAGCTCTGCTGCAACATGGACAGAATCCCGCCTCACCAGGGGCTCTGAATCTCAATTACTGCATATTCCAAGATGCCAGACCTCACAGGGACAAAGATCCTTTGCCTACAGAGCTCCCAGCTGGCTAAATGGTCCCACCAGGGACATCTCCTCCCTATCTAAGCTAGGCCTGTTCAAATCTAACCTCTGCCTATTCTTCTCTGCCTCTAGCACATGCGACTGTCTTCTCTAACCTGCTGTTCCCTTTTTGGCAGTTGTCCCTTCTCATCCACCCCTCTACTCTCCCTACCTTCCCCCCTCCTCCTCTTACTTGAACTTTCCACTTACACTTCCTGTGTGTTTTGACAATTGCCTCTGGCAGCATCTTTCTTCTCGTGTCTCACCAACTTCTCATTATCAATGTTATGCCTGTCCTGTTGCATGCCCCTAGTACTGCCTAATCTGTATGTATTCATGTGATAAAAAGCAACTGTAACCTGTTATCCTGTAATAATTAATGTGCTGCTTGTTCTCATCCTGAGGTGGATCCTTTGTAAAAGAGACTTGGCTCAAAGGTAATTGTAATCCTAGACTCTAATAAATAAAAATAAATACAATGTCAAATGGCACTCCTTCCTAGTAACACTTCTGATACTGTTATTGGCTTACTTGCCTCCTACCTGTACAGGGTGTAACCAGTTGTGTACTCTGATTGTTCTGTAACCTGTTTATGTAAACGTCTCTCATCCACTTGACAGGGAACCTTTGTAAAAGAACCTTCCTGGCTCAGAGATATTAATCTGCAACCGGAATAAATAATACAAAAAATAAAAATAAACATTGCTGGGGGGAGCATTTCCATAACATTCTCATCTACACTTAAAAACCCTCAATTCATCAGACTTGCAACAAACAGATTTGTGTTAAGTTACTGCTCCAGGTAGCTAGCTACCTTGGGGGCAGGGTACGAAAATATGGTTAGGTGGGAAGCGGAGCTTGAAGGTGCTGCCCCTGGCGCAGTGTTACCAGTAGGCGAAATCCAACAATCCAACAATACGAGTATGGCAGAGGAGGAGCTAAAGGGTGCGGCGGGGCGGGGCAGCTCTGCCACGCGAACCGCACTATGACAACAAATGATACTGGAACTGGATGTCAGCAGCCAGGCCGACGCAGGATGATGCTGCTAACAAGTGTCTGACGTTTCACGATGTTTTGATTGGCTAAAACAATAAATGTAACACCTTGATTGGCTAGCTCCCTTGGAGCTCCTCACAGGACAGAAAGTGAAACTCTTATCGTGTTACAGTTTTTCAGCACTGAGATCAAAGTTTCTGGCGGGTACCGAGTGGTCTGTCTGTAAATACTAAAGGGACAGAAATGGCGCTTGAGAAGCCTCGTCAGATGGTCTGTAATCCGGTAGGAACGACTTTTTTTGCTGCTTTTAGTTTGTCAGTCAGTTTAAATAGTGCTGGGTGACAAGCCAGTACATCTAGGTAAGGATACATAGCGCTCTTGTGTGATTACCGACGGCGGACGGTCTGGGGCATTGTTGGTATCGTGTGGGAGAGGCAGGCCTCGGCGACAGGGAACTCTTGTAATTGACAGTACTGCTGTGCCCTGCAGTGGTCGTGGAGTCTCGTGACTTCTGGGATTTGGTCAAATCCGATCACCCATATCCTGATCCTCTGCTTTATTTACGCCCCGTTTGAAACAAGAGCAGAGACTGATCTTTGGCGGTTACTCACCGAGCAGCAACCCAGATAATCGGGGGAACTGCTGGTCATAGCGTAGCATCAGCCTTTTCCATACTTCCAAACTGTCCCCCATTTCACCCCTCGAACGTGCTTTTGTCCATCTTTGGAAGGTGCAGCACGCATAGAGGGTTAGAGGATATACTGTAAACTCAAAACCTGCAAGCGAAATTCACGACATACTGTGGTGCTAAAACAAAAGTTAACATTGAGCAAATTTATGTAGTTTTATTGCCCGGGTAAGTGCACTAGACATCCTGCCTGTTTTCAGGCACGACCTGGGGTTTACAGATGAATGCCAACTGACCTTGAATCAGATTAAGCTGTTAAAAAACTGGTAAAAACATGGGTTTCCACAATGTTGTAACTTTGTATCCTTATGTTTGATGCTGTGTCTCTTATTTTGAGCGTATGTGTATTGTTATTGCAGTGACAAAAGGTTGAGAAGTATGTTTCCCTTTAAATACAGTATGTCACTTTAACTTTTTTTAAAATATGCAGTTGGGTTCATTTTACAGTGTGATGTCCCATACAAACTTAAGGTAGTAGGCCTACACTGTAACAAAAACAGATGCTATGCTTCAACAACTGTTTAATCTGATCGTCCCTTAACTGGAAATAAGATGTGCAGAAGAGTCGTGTGCTCTTGCAGAAAGTGCCCGAGTTAAGAAAAGGAACTATAGATAAGCCTGGTTTTCAAGTAACAGCCCATGTTGGGGGATTTCGGCTCACACTTTAAGTGTTTATTTTTTATACCCCATGCAATGTGAGTCTTACCACTATTATTATGGCAAGTAAGTGGCAGGAATGCCCTTACAAAATTCATTTATTGGAATTTTGGTAACCGGGTGAGCTCACTTGGAACCCTGAGGTCCCTTTTTTCAGGTGTGACCCGAAATTACAGATAGTATATTCAGGCAATTGACAAGTACAGTAATGGCATTAATTACATGCAGAAATAGACAGACAGCAGGCAGTCAAAGGGCATACTATACAGTAAATGTTATTGGAGTACAATACTATACAACGTTATTGGAGTACATACTAGTTCTAGTCTACAAATATCAATCATACATCATCTGTCCTCCCTCCTGTCTCCTGATTTTTATTGCAGGTGTTTATTGCTGCCCTGCACTACCCCATACCTCCATAACGGACCTACTGGTGTCCCTCTTGTCCCATGCCACCACAGGCGATCTGCTGATCCTGGGGGATTTTAACTTGAACTGGTTCGCCACCCCCATTCCCCTGCCTGGTCTGAAATCACCATCCTAAATCTATCACAACTTATTACTGAACCCACACGTCTCAACACTAAAACTCATAACCATTCACTTTTCGACTGGGTCCTGGCTTCACACCCACACCGCATTGTTAATGCAGGTGTCCTGCCAAACTCCCTAAGCGACCATCATATCACACACATTATGTACGAAAAATTCAGCTCTTTCGAGCCCCACCCAAATTCCTTCAGATTCGCTCTTTCAAATCATTAAACCTCATTCCTCTACTCCAAGACCCAGCCAACATTGGGCCCCCATTGACCCTGCTACCTCACTCAATTTGGCTCTTGATTATTTAAGCAGTATACCATGAGAGGGTGTGAGTGATGCCAGGATTTACCCACACCTGGTGTGTTGTTCGGTCACAAGGCCGCAGGCTGAGTGAGCAAAACACACCAGATGTGGGTAAACACTGACATCACCCATACCCTTAAGTGGGATATTACGATTATACAATGTTCCCTTTTTTTTTTTGGTAGAAAAAAAATTTAAGTTTTTTTTTTTTTATGTTTCATTTTACATTATTTTTATTGATTCTGTTACTCTGCCAGAAAAAAAAATTGTTCCCATAAGAGGGAGGCGTGTTGGGGGATTGAGGGAGACAGGAAACTTGGCTGTCGGGGGCATTCCATTAAGTCGAGGTGCAACTTTTGATGTGCAGCATCCTCTGCATTTGCTGCTGCCTCGCTCTCGTTCACTCCAGGAACATCCCCCACAGGCTTCTCATTACTGTGGAGCGACTTCACTTAGAATAGCATCTCATTTACTGCTTATCCTTCTTGAACACACCCAGGCTTTTACATTAGTCCTGAGAGTGGTTTCAGTGACTGGTGGTTGCTGCCGCTTGGTACACTATGTCCCCGCTCCAGGGTTTTACATTAGCAATAACAGGCATGACAACCAGGACAAGGGAGAGCAAGTGAGCAGTGGTGTTTTTGTAGCAGAGTTTTTTTTTTTTTTTTTTGGAGGGGGGTATGATTTACAGTTTTGGTAATGGGCTGGGAGATTGAAGAGTAGAAGTGGCTTGTCTTGGGACTGGGGAGATAGTGGCTGTGCAACAGAGGTAGGATGGAGTGGCTGTTAAGAGTAGCAACACTGAGCACAACGGAAGGTAGCGAGAGCGAGAGGCCATGGATTTGGGTGCTAACGGTCTTATGGGAATGGGTGACTTACAGTCAGTGTGTTTTAAAAAAACAAGGTGAGGCGGGTGGTTGTGGAGTTGATTGCCAGACTAAAACTTGTTTCAGGAGTCAGGCTTTGCCGACACTAAGTGAAAGAGCAGTTAATTTTTGTTTAAATTTCATAGTTTTCGATAAATGGGACAAACAACATAGCGGCTGATTGATTTGAAGTAGTAGTATCGGAGTGATATGGGTAAAGGGGCTGGCTGGCTGGCACTTCTTTCCATGGGGTGATAGTACGAGTTACACATTATAAATCATTCTAGCCAGCCAATCAGGATTCAGTATTTTTAAAGCTATTGTATAATTTAAACATCCTTCATCAGAATTTGGAATCCCCATGCCCTACTGTGGTGCATGAGGGTCTGTGGCTGCCACCTCCCCAGGATTACATCAGACCTCCTAGATTGTCTAAGGACCCAGGACCAAGCATGGAAAGACCACAAATGACTGCCCTCCACAGCAGCCTACCAAAGTTATCATCATCTCTGAAACATCTGTACAAGGTTAGTTTCGCACGCTAAAAAGTTAAAACAGAGTACTTTTCAAACACCTTCCAAGCAAACATTAACCACCCTTCCAAATTCTGGAAGATGGTCAATGCACTATTCTCCCCCCAAAAAGCCCCCTGCCCCCATCCTCAAGGTAGCTGACACCACCCTTTCTGCCCCCCCCCGTAGCCTTGGAGTTCAATACCTTCTTTACCTCCTGCTCCTCGTCCTCCCTCCTCTCCTCTCTACTACCACCCACACCCCACCCTCCCTTCCTCCTGCCCCTATCCCACCCTTCTGTATCTCCCCAACTACAACGCTCAAGGCACTGCTCCCTTTAAACTCATCTGAAGGCAAGAGCCCCGATGGCCTTGATGCTAAATTGCTCTATATGTCTGCCCCTGCCATTGCTTACCATTCCATATTGCTGCTCTGTTAAATCTCTTATTTAAATAGTCTCTGTCCCAGGTGCCTGGAAGCCTGCCACAGCCATCCCTCTCCATAAAGGTGGTGAGCCCACCTCATCAGGCAACTATCACCCCATCTCCCTTCTTCCTGTCCTTGCCAAACTACAAGAACATTTGGTAATTGCCCAACCCACTCCTCATCTTGATTCCTCCTCCTTCACCCCTTTCCAGTCTGGCTTCCGAAAAAAACACTCCACTTCTCTCCTCTGGCTCACTTTACACCATCTTCTCGTGTATGGACCAGGGGCTTATCACATCCGTTATTTTTGTTGACCTAGCCAAAGCATTCAACACTGTCTTCCACTCCCTCCTACTGGACAAACTCTTATCCACTGGGGTGTCCAGTACTACCACTAACTGGTTCAGATCCTTTCTAATGGGCAGATCGCTATCAGTCAGAATCGGGGACTCTCTTTTCTCACCCCTTCTCATCCGTGCTGGAGTCTCACAAGGCCCAGTCCTTGGTCCAGTTCTCTTCTTTATTTTCCTAAATGATCTCTTCTCATTCTGTACATCTGCATCCATTCACATATGTGGATGACAATGTCCTGTATGTATCTGGTCCTTTCACCCCCATCGTGGTGTCCACCTTGCAGCAGAACTTCAGTAATGTCCAGCAGTGGTTACAAGTCAACCAGCTGTTTCTAAACACCAAGAAGACTATCTCCATGACATTTGGCAATAGGCAGAGACTCTCTAGGCTCCTCTCCACCCCTCCCTCCACACACCAGATGGGTCTATGTTGGAGGACTCTACCTCCTTCAGGTACCTTTGGGTCTGGCTTGATAAACACTGTGACTTCTCTGGTCATGTAGATGCTAGTCACAAGAAATAACTATTCAAACTTGGTGCCTTGTACCAGAATCATGACTGCATCCCCTTACTGGCCTGTAAAGAAATTCTACTGAAAATGATCCTTCCAGCGTTTGACTACCCGATGTAGTCTACAGTGCTGCCCCTAAAAAGACCCTTTCCAGACTGGATACTCTCTTCCACTCCTTGTGCCGCTTTGTTCTAAACTGCCCACCATGCACTCACTACTGCACCTTCTATCAATCTCTTGCTTGTCTCTCTCTCACTGACCGTTACTTGATTCGCTGTACTAACTTCACTGGCAAGTTCTGGTTTGGTGTATTAACTTTCTCCCCCGCTCCCTCAGGAGTACCGACGCACACACTTTCGTCATCCCTTACAGGTCCACATCAGCTGGTCAGGCTTCCTTCACCCACTGCTTTCCCAAACTCATGAACTCTATTCCTGCAGATATTTGTGATGCTCCCTTGTCCCACTCCCTTTCCTTTCTCATGTGCTCCTTCAACTCCCCTATATGCAACTGTCCCTAACCCCTCAGGTACCCAGTTGACCAGCTGTTACCCCACTTCTCCAAGTTACTAGATGGTATAGTCCTGTTAAGCACTTACCGTGTTCGACTGTGTACTGTGAATTTAATGTCTATGTTGTCATTACAGCTGTTGTAATACTGCTGTATGTCCTCATGTTATCTTCTCTGTAACCATAACCAGTGTTATAAATTATTCCTTGTAAACAATGTTATGTTTGCTATTGCACTTATTTGCTTTCTGTAACACCCTTGTTTTGTTGCACTATATCCTCTGTGCCTGTCTCCCAGCACTCATTTGGAAATGAGCAATTTGCTCAGTATGTCTTCCTGGGGAAACTTTTAAATAAATAAGTGCAGCATATAGAAGGACCCAAAAAGCTTATTTACAACACACAGCACTATACAGATTAAGGCACATATGAGCATTATGACAGAACATCCCTTCGGTCAACATGGTAGGAGAAGAACATATTAAAAGGATTGATCAATGATAAAAGGAACAGTGACATCTTTCTAATAGAAATGTTTTCAACCCTTTTTTTTTTTTTTTTTTTAAACCCCTGAAGGTAGAGGAGTTTTGCAGTTCTGGTGGGAGTGAGTTCTAGTTATATGGTGCAGAGTATGCAAATTACCTCTTACCTGTACTGGAGTTTACCATGGGGACTTCAAGCAGGCAGTAGTTTGAAGATCGAAGCAAGTGCCTTTCAGGTTTGGGAACTATTATACCTACTATATTGGAGACAGTATAGTGTAGTGGTGGCCAGGCTGCTGACTGGCTTACCTAGATCAAGTCATATCACACCAGCACTTCGAGAACTGCACTGGTTGCCAGTTCACTGGCGAATCATCTTCAAAGTCTGATTAATAACCTTTAAAACCCTACATGGACTGGGTCCAAGTTACTTGCTAGACCTCCTCCGCCCGTACTGTCCCCTCAGCTCTCTCTGTTCTGCTGATAAGAGATTGCTTGAGGTCCCCAGAGTATGCTTAAAGAATTCTGGAGCCCGCTCCTTTGCTTATGTTTCCCCCACCCTGTGGAACTCTGCCACGCCAGGTTAGAGTGCCTGACTGTCGAAAGTTTTAAGTCTGCCTTAAAAAAAAACATCCTTTTAGCTTAGCATATCCTGACCATAGTTACTGTTAGACTGTGCTTTGTTATTATATTGTTTCGAGGTTATTCTGTTGGCTGTATTGATTCTATGTAAATATGTATTATTTAATATGTGTCTCATATTTTACTTTGCTTGTATTCCTTATTTGTAAAGCGCTGTGGTCTGTTTGGAACAGCGTTTTTAAATAAAGTTGACTTGACTAGTGTTTAGGGGCACTGAACTGCAAACCTGGAGACATGGGTTTGAATCCCACCAGCCCCCACTTGCATACTGTGTGACCCTGAGTAAGTCACTTAACTTCCATGTGCTCCAGGCCGCACTGGGAAACAAGCTCTAGCTTAGTTTGCCTTTCCTGGTCAAACAATTTCCCCTTTCCCTTATGAGATTTGGAGGGGTTTAAACTTTTGTGAACCTCAGTGTAAGGCATAGTAGGGGGTACAAAAATTTCCCTTTCAGGGAGGACCAGTTAAGAGAGGAGAGGACCTCACAGTGATGTTTTTTTTTTTTTTTTTTGTTTGTTTTTTTTTTGAGGGGGTGCAAAACGACTATTATACAAAACTTTGAGCTTGTTGGTCTCTGAGTTCCTAACAAACTGAAACATAGGGGCGCCATACAGCAGTGTGGGAAGTAGAACGCTGTTCACAATGGCAGGCCTCGTATCATGGATAAAGATATTGCCAGGGTGGTATAGCAGACAGTCCAAGTTTTAATTACATGATCTACAGGTATGTGAGGTCTGTATCTGAGTTTTTGGTCGAGATAGACCCCAAAGTACTTTAGTTTGTCAACCATTTCAGGACAAGTGCCAGAGGAGGTGGTTAGTGAGAGTGGGTGCTGCCTGTCCGTACTGATGTGCTTTTGGCCAAATAGCATTGCCGTTGTTTTTTTATCATTCAAGACAAGCTTGTTGTCATAGAGCCGTTTTTCTAAGGTACAGAAATCTGAGGCAAGTTGGGCATTGATTATGCTGACGTCGGTAGCATTTCTATACAGAACCGCATCGTCCACATAGAGTAGCAAGTTCCCTCCACCACAGTTTTTAGACAGAAGGTTAATGAATATGGAGACTAGCAAGAGACCCAGGGTAGTCCCCCGGGGAACACCATCTGCAATAGGTTTTAGACCAGAGTGGATAACCTGCCATTTAACCTCCTAATACCTGTTGGTCAGATAGTTTGAAAACCAGTGACTTTGTCACAGCCCATACATTTTAGTTTATGTAGCAGCAGTCTGTGATTGACCAAGTCAAATACTTTTGTAAGGTCGGTGATGACGGCTCCAGTTAGTATCCCTCTGTCCGTTTCCCCCAGTGCATCAGTGGTAAATTTTAACCAGAGAAGTTTCGGTACCATGTTGTTTCCAAAATCCATGCTGAGTATCAGATAGAAGGAGGTGTAGTTCCAAGTAATCCTAAATTTGATTATGAACAAGCCTCTCCTGTACCTTGGCCAGAGGGCTGAGGAGCGATGGAACAGCAGTTTTCAGATTGTTCTTTGAGGTGACCTTTGTGGACTGGGACCACTACGGCTACTTTCCATTTTTTTGGTACTTTACCTTTTAAAAAAAGGATCTAGTAATAAGCAGGGTGACAGGGAGAGCAATCACATGGGCTGCAATTTTGAGTAGTCTGGGTTCTAAATTGCCAAACCCTGCAGAGCCATCAAATTTAGTTTGTTTTAACAATGTGTACACTTTCTGTTCCCGTACTAACCTGAAATGTTGGTTGACATTCTAAAGGGGGGAGGGAGGGTTCAGTAAGAACAGATTTGGACCTAGTTAGGTCAGTAAAGGAATTGTTGAATGCATTTGCAGTGGGAAGAGGTTCACTGATGCACTGCTCATTAGCAACAGTATTTCATTCTGAGGAACAAATACACCCTTTCAATAAGAAGTTAATCTGTGACCAGAAATGTTTGGGGTCGGCCAGGTCATTACTCCGCAGTCTCCTGATATGTTTTAGCTGCTTTTGTGTTCCTTTATGCATGGATTTCACAGTTCCCTATATTTATCCCAGTCTGCCTTGAGGCCTGTTCTTTTAAAGAGCCCCCAGGCCTTGCCCCTCATAATCATTTGCTTTTTTATTTTGGGGGATATCTACGTATAGCATTTGACTTTAACCCTGAATTGTGGAAAAGGGGCGTACCTATTAGCAAATAGAAGCTGAGAGAAAGTTAACAAAGAAAGTTAGGGCATCATCTATCGTGGGGAGCACTCTGATTTGATTCCAATCGATTTCTGCCAGTGAAGCCCTAAATAACTTCTCATAGAAACATGGAAACATAGAATTTGATGGCAGATAAGGACCGCTTGGCCCACCCAGTCTGCCCATTTCCCTACCTAATTGATAAGCTGCAGATCCTACTTAACCAGCAGCCTACTTCTTCCTACCCCCACCCCCTAGAATTGCCTTATGACTGTCCCATGCATGCTTGAATTCCACCACTGTTTTTGACTCCACAACCTCCTCTGGAAGGCTGTTCCATGCATCCACAACCCTCTCTGTGAAAAAATACTTCCTTAAATTACCTCTGAGCCCCCATCTTCAAATTGTGCCTCTTGTTCTTGCACACCTCTTTTTTTTGAAAGGTGCTACCATCTTGGACTTTGTTGATTCCCTTGAGGTACTTGAAAGTTTCTGTCATGTCCCCCCTCTCCCTCCTTTCCTTGAGGCTATACATATTAAGCTCCTTAAGTCTCTCTTCATATGTCTTCCGGTGCAGACCCTGCACCATTTTAGTTGCCCTCCTCTGGACAGCTTCCATCCTGTCTATGTCTTTGCGGAGATTGGGGCTCAAGAACTGCACGCAGTACTCCAGATGGGGTCTGACCAGCAGTCTGTACAGAGGGATGATAACTTCTGTTTTCTACTGGTGATGCCTCTCCTTACGCATCCCAGTATCTCCCCAGCCCTCCTTGCTGCCCTCTCACATTGCTTGTCTACCTTTAGGTCATCTGATATGACTACCCCCAGGTCCCTTTCCATTTTTGTTGTTGTTAGTATCTCACCCCCCCCCATTGTGTTCTCTTCCCTAGGGGTTTTGTTTCCCAGGTGCATTACCTTGCACTTCTTAGCATTGAATCTAAGCTGTATACATTTGACCATTCCTCTAACCTTGCCAAGTCCCTTCTCATCCTTTCCACCCCACCTGTGCATCAACTCTGTTGCAGATCTTTGTGTCATCTGCAAAGAGACATACTTTCCTTCCAGTCCCTCTGCAATGTCACTTATAAAGACATTAAAGAGGACCGGTCCTAATACTGAACCCTGCGGTACCCCACTAGTAACCCCCTTTCTTCAGAGTGGACTCCATTTACTATTACTCTCTGTCCTATTCTCCAGCCAATTCTTTACCCAGGCTGTCATCTTGGGACCCACTCCCAGGCTGGCTAACTTGTATATTAATCTTTGTGTGGGATTGTGTCAAATGCCTTGCTAAAGTCTAGGTAGGCTATGTCCACAGCCCTTCCCTGATCTACTACTTTGGTCACCCAGTCAAAGAAGTCTATCAGATTTATCTGGCATGAACTGCCCGCTGTGAATCCATGTTGCCTTGGGTCCTGTGCCCCTCTAGCCTCTAGATACTCGACCATTCTTTCCTTCAGAAGTGATTCCATCATTTTCCCTACCACTGAGGTTAAACTAACAGGTCTGTAGTTTCCTGCTTCTGCCTTGCTCCCACTTTTGTGAAGGGAATCACATCTGCCCTTCTCCAGTCCTCGGGTACCACCTATCCTCCCATGATTTGTTAAAGAGGGTAGTCCGTGGGTGTCACTAGTTCTACCCTTAGTTCTTTTAGAATTCTGGGATGAATCCCATCAGGCCCCATTGCTTTGTCCACCTTCAGTTTTAAGAGTTCTTTCAGAACCCTTTCTTCTGTAAATGAGCTGGTATCAACTTCTGTATCCAGAGTGTCTCTACTGTTTGTTTTAGGTACCTCCCCATCTTCCTTTGTAAATACTGAGCAAAAAATATTTGTTTAGTATCTCTGCCTTTTCACAGTCGCCCTCTGCCCACCCTCCTCCCTTTATTAAGCCTCACTATACCTCCCTTGGTCTTCCTTCGCTCCCTGATGTACCTATAAAGGTTTTATCCCCTTCTTTACTGAGTTGGCTATCTTTTCCTCTGTTTGGGCCTTTGCTGTTCTGACTGCCTTCCCTGCTTCCTTTTACTTTAACTGATACAGTTCTCTGTCCTGCTCCCTCTGTGATTCCTTGTACTTCCTGAATGCTTTCTTTTTCTCTTCAACCTTCACTGCTACTTCCTTTGAGAACCATAGTGGTTTCTTACATCGTTTCGTTTTGTTTATTTGCTTCACACAAAGGCTTGTTACCTCTGTGATGGCAGTTTTTATTATTCCCCATTGTTCTTCCACCCCTCCTTCCTGCCCATTTGCTAGTGCATTCCTTAGGCACTCGCTTCATTTGCAAAGTCAACTTCCTAAAGTCCAGCACGCTTTGCCTTTGTATGGCTTGACTCCATTGCTGTGTTTATTGTGAACCATACTGTTCGATGGTCGCTAGTTCCCAGATGGCTACCCACTTCTACATCTGTGATCCTCTCTTCATCTCCTTTTGAGAGAACCAGGTCTAAGATTGTTTCCTCTCGAGTGGGCTCCAATACTGGTTGTCTAA
Organism: Neoceratodus forsteri; assembly: GCA_016271365.2. Lineage (NCBI taxonomy): Eukaryota > Metazoa > Chordata > Ceratodontiformes > Ceratodontidae > Neoceratodus > Neoceratodus forsteri. The sequence goes on from CM057451.1 coordinate 187,324,226, forward strand.
AGCATGCCCCCTGTAGGGCATCTAGAATAGCCCCACTCTTGGAAGTTGCTGCTGCAACTGCACTCCAGTTAACATCTGGCATATTCAGATCACCCATCAGCAATATCTCCCCTTTTTCTGCCATTCTAAGTATACTCTCTATCATTTCCTTGTCCACTTCCTCCCCCTGAGAAGGGGGTCTGTATACAACCCCTGTGCGGATTGTGGTGCCATTGCCGGTCTCCAAATTTACCCACAGTGCTTCTTCTCCTCCCTGTTTTCCCTTTTGTTCTGTTGCTTTGATTCCTTCCCTTATGTAAAGAGCTACTCCTCCTCCTCTTTTACCCTCCCTGTCCTTCCTGTAGATAGTGTATCCTGGTATGTTTACGTCCCAGTCATGGTTTTGTGTGACCATGTTTCTGTGACTGCCACGATATCCAGATATTCCTCCTCCATCAAGGCCACTAATTCAGGAAGCTTGTTACTCAGACTACGGGCGTTGGTACTCATTGCTCTCCATTTCTTGATGGCTTTACCTTCTGTTGCAGCATCCCCCACTGACCTTTCTACCTCGGTCTTTTTCTCATTTAGTACCCTGTTTTGTAGGGAGAGGCTGGGATTTTCCTGCTGCTTATCAGTGCCTCCCCCCTTGACCGATCAAATACAGAGAAGTCCTGTGTAACAAATATTTTAGGTTGAATTTTATGAGTATTATTTTTACATGTACATAAGATATGGTAATGGTCGCTGATGGAATCAGAGAAGACATCAGCAGCACTAATCCTGTGTGGATCGGAAACAACTACCCAGTTCATCAGGGAGTGGTTCCCAGTTCTCTAAATTTCTTTTTTTTCTGTTTAAGCCCTCTTTGTCTCCGGCTTCTCCATGGACCCCTCTGGCCCAGTGGGATACTCCCAGGCCCTTACGGTTCCAGTCACTACCCCCCCGGGGCCTTGGCTATGCTCCCCGGGTGAGGTCAAAGAGGGGACACAGTCCCCTGACATTCTATGATTTGGCAGGGTGTGCCATGATCCAGCAGGTGATGAAGGCCCGGGGAGCTCCCGTGGGCTGTTATGTAGTAGCCAGGGCCATTTTTCCATTTTCTGGTCTGCTCCTGGGGAGTTGTGCATTAGGATGTCAAGGCAGGTCCCGCACACACCCATGCGCTTGTCCACCTGCCGACATCCGCAGTGTCCACCATCCCATTCTCAGCTACTGACTGGCACCACCTGTGGTCACCCAGGTGGCAGACTCGCAGCGGTGGCTGTGACCCCTTCCCCCCTGGCCAGCCCCTGCTTACCAAAGGTCGGTCCCGAACCTGGGTCTCCAGTGTCGGGAGCAATAGCACTGCTGCTACATTGATGGGACAGCCTGGGAATGGTTCCCAGTTCTATTATTAAGTCTGGTATGTTCACTAAGGATTTGTGTAAATATTAAAGAATGTTAAAGGAAATGAGATTGGAACCTAGTTCTAGCAAGGAAGAAGTTCTTGAGCTGAACACTGCTTAGTGAATTTTTTTTCCACGATTTATATCCAAGTGCTTGCCCCGTTCTGCCCCAACTCACGTTTTGTGATGTCATGGTTTGTAGAGCGTGGAGGCATGCTTCCATAGGAATGAATATGGGCTGTTTTTAAAGTTAAATTTACGTTGTTCAGAGGGCCATCTGGAACAAATCATAGCCACCGCTTAACTAGCAAGGTCCTTGTTAGTTAAAGATAGACGTCTGCCCAGGTAGGCTTCAGTTGTGCTTCTCAGGGCAGTGACCAAGACAGTTGCTCTTTAAAGAGCAACTCTGCACTTCACATGTTATTTCATAAATAAGGTGTTTTAGCTGTTAGAATTTACTGATGGATACATTTTTTTCATTTTCAATGTTCCTTTCCAAGCTTTACAGCATATCTTGTAGTTCGTCTATAAAGTCTATAGAAAACAGTTGAAAACATTTGCCTCTCCCCTGTTAACCTCATAGTGCTTTTGTTTATGACATCATAGTGCTCATCATGGCAACAGGCTGTGATATCACAAACAGCAATTGTGTGGGTAGCAGGGAAGAGTCCGATACATTTTGAAAGACTCAGTGAAACAATTGCTGTGTTATCTACAATGTTTATAAGACCAATAGAAGGGTAATAGCAACAGAAATCACAAATAACTAGAAAACAATAAAGTGAAAACATAACTGGTATAAATCTAATGTTTCTAAGCTTTTTATTATAATAGAGTTGCTCTTTAACTGTTTTTTGATTTTACAGGGCACTGTCACCACACAATTCCCTGTAAATATGTAGTGCGATTGACTGCAAGTGGCTCCCCTCAATGTAATAAACTACAAAATTTTGAGGGGGGGGGGTGTAAGTAGGTTAGATTAAATTGCCCGGTGCATCCACCCAGAGAAAGGTCATCAATGGACCTAGTTTTGGAATAATACAACCACAGAGATTGTGTATATATATATATAAACACTAGACCGGCATCACGTTACCTGTCCACCCATTTGCATAATTGTTCCATAGACATAGTATAGACCATAAAAGAGGCCAGTGGGTTAGTCAGGAGAGTGCTATAGTAGGAGTCAGGCAATTGTAGAAATGTTGCAGGATTGCTTTCTCGTGCAATGGGTGAAGGAAGCAATCAATGAGGAGGCTATCTTGGATCTGGTACTCTTCAATGGAGATAGTGTCAGCGATGCCAGGGTGATGGACCATCTGGCTTCCAGTGACCACAGTTCAGTGTGGTTTCATGTAGCCCTGGAGGCCCAACACTCTATCTCTTAAACAATGGCCCTAGACTTCAGAATGGTGAACTTCAGGAAGATTAGGGAGTTGCTTAGGGAGAGATTGGCAGAGGTACTGAAGGCAGAAGGGGGTAGATGCCAAAAGGAGGATCATTAGGAGGGGGGTAATAGAAGTAACTGATACTTGTATGTGGCAAGGCAAAGCAATTTTTATTTATAGGGTGCCCAGTCCCTGAGGCTCTGGGTGCCTAACAAACATCAATAAAGTAAAACATGCATTAAAATAGAGTGAACATTTTCAGAATTAAAATTTATAGTCACAGCTTAATATCTTTAAGATAAGCTTCAGGTTGCAAAAGAACGGACTGGACATCCTGACTGGAATCTGCGATCTACAAAGGCCAGGCTAAAGAGGTGGGCCTTTCGCTTCAGCTTAAACACCCTAATCGAAGGGGCCTCCTGGACTGTAGGTGGAAATGAGTTCCACAGGGACGGCCCAGAGACACTAAAAACACAGTCGCCCGATGTCCTTAGCTGAACAGGGTCTGGGAACGTCCAGGAGGCCCCTCAGAGAGGAGTGTAGGGAGCGAGCAGAAGTCACTGGTATCAGGAGCTCAGACAGGTAACCAGGTCCCAGTTCGTATATGGCCTTATAAGTGAGCAAACCCACCTTGAAAAGGATCCTCCACCTGGCAGGCAGCCAGTGCAGAGCACGCGGACCGGGGTTATATGACAGGACCTTGAAAGGCCAGTCAACTGGGATGCCATGTTCTGCACCAGCTGCAGTCTGTGAAGGGTCCCTCCTGTGACCCTGAAGCATAGAGAGTTGCAGCAGTTGAGCCTATAGGTAATGAAGGCATGCACCAGTGTTTCAGATCCTCGGGCGGAATGAGGGGTTTAATCCCTAGCGATGTTCTGCAAGTGGTAAAAAAAACACTCTTGACTACAGATGACACCTGGTCTTCAAAGGTTAATCTGCTGTCAAGGATCATGCCCAGATTTTGCACCCCTGGGGAAGCCACCAGTGGAGCAGACTCCAGGACAAGACATGTGTTAGCCCCTAGAGGCAACCCATCACACCCATGACCAGGCTCAATCACCAGTATGTCAGTCTTATCCGGGTTAAGTCTCAGCCAGCTGGAACCTATCCAGTCACTGAATTTTAGCCAAACAGTTATTAAGGTAAAAAAGAACAGGAATTATTAAAAAAACTGATGCTCTTTAATACAATTGAGAAGGCAGTTAAAATGAGCAGCATTTTGAAAGCATGGGAGCAAAATTAGATCTACATGGAAGGATATCTTTAGAAGTTAAAAAAGGCTAGTAGGTTAGTCAGGAAGGCTAATATGGATACAGAGTTGAGAACTGCAAAAGGGAACAAGGACAAAGAAGAGGACATCTTTCATTACATGAAGGAAAAGAGGAAAATTAAATGGTGAAGAGTCAGACTGAGAAATGGATGGGTTTGGGTGGATGAGGTCAGAAAAAAAAAAAAATATATCCTGACCGAATGTTTTTTGTTCAGACTTTGCAGTAGAGGAGAGTGAGCCTCTCTCAGAGAGTGGGTTCAGGCCTCAAGAGCTAAGGGACTCAGGACCCTGAAAGTGAAAAGCACTGACCCTCTGGTGGCTTGTATCCTTGGGTGTTAAGTGGAAGGTGACAGACTTTGGTGGCACCACTGACTGATCTACTTAATTACTCCCTAGCAAGAGGGGTGGTACCAGCAGACTGGAGGGTGGCTAATGTAGTGCAGTGCCACAGAAATGGAGATGGAGACAATTCCCGTAACTGCATCATGCCAGTTAGCTTCACCTTGATTGTAGGGAAGCTGCTGGAGGGCATCATAAAGGAGCACCTAGAAGACTTTCTTGAGGCAACTGGGCTGCAGGACAAGAGGCAGCAGCATGGATTTCTGGTAGAGCTATTGTCCAAAACTAACATGATCAACTTTTTGATTGGGTTAAAAAGGTACTGGGAAAGGACCAGGCAACAGATATGCTGTATCTGGACTTCACCAAGGCCTTTGAATCTGTACCACACAGAAAGCTACTTGAAAAGCCGAAGGACCTGGGAATGGGGAAAAAACTCACCAGATGGCTAGGGAACTGGTTGGGTGAGGCAGGACTCAGCGTGTGGTAGTTAACTGCAAATTCTGTAGTGCCAAGGAAGTCATGATGAAAGACTTGCTGCAGGAATAATCCTGGGAAGACATATTCAGAGCTGGCCGGCTGCACGTGTAAAGCTGCGTCACACAGAATAGATGGTCAGCTGGCTCTAAGGGGATATTCAGACAGTATGTACAATCGGGACCGCTGCCATTGGGATATGCATGGCGCATACCTGGATGGGCCATGACCCCAAGGGCGTTATTCAGCCCAAATATGCTAATGAGCTCATTGGGCATGCATGGTGCAACGGAGCCTCATGCATGCCCATTATGGGCTCATTAGCAAGACTGCGCCTGTCTGAATGTGCTGGGCCAGCCCCGACCCATGTTATGGAAGCAATAATTGACACCCACCCCGTCCAGTTCGTAGTGTATTGCGCCACTCCATCCCTGTTCTCCAGTAGAGGGACATCGCCCTCCCAAACCCTATTTCATAGTGTAGCATCTCCTTTCCCGTCCCAATTCCCTATCGAACAAAACACTTGAAACAACCCCCCACCTGGCCCCGATGACACTTTTTTTTTTTTTTCCTCTTATTTATTCTTCTTTTTTCCTATGCTCTGCCATCAGACCCCATTCCAGTCACCTTACCTCACTCTCCTATGGGCACCGTCCACCGATACTCCCTGGTTTACCCCCCAGGTTGGGTCCACAACACAACAGCCTGCCTGTCAATGATGGAATAAGGTGTCGGCATTGCTGACATTGCCTCCGTGGCTTGCCCCCAGGGTGGGGTGTGGGGCTTGCGGTGGTGCCGCAGACTGTAATTAAATGGGTGGGGCGGCGGAGAACCATAGAGGCAGGCGCCAGGGTGGCGTCATGTTGAGCTGCAGATGTTTTTCTCCCTTAGGAGGGTGGGGATGTGCCGTGACATTCAGCGTCTACCCTGCCCCCAGAACGACCAGATGACCTGGTTGCTGCAGTACCCTTGGCCTTTGCTAGGGGTCCGTCGAGCACTGGTCGTGCTCCCATCCTTTCCCCTGGAGAAGGGGAGCAGTCCACAGGATGCTCCATCCTTCTCCCCCTGGCCGACCCTCCGGCGGCCGAGGTCCATTCCCGAACCTGGGTTGCTGGTGTCTCAGCGGAATCCAGCCGCTGTGCCACGGCAGACGACCCGATCACTGCCAAAACAACTCCCGCCGGCCCCGAACCCAGATGTCTGCAATATGGGGTTGTCCCCAAATTTCCATAGTGCAGTGGCTCCCCAACCCAGTTGGGCGGAGCTGAATCAGCTCGTTTTTCTGACACACCATGGTTAGTTGCCGACTGAACTGTCAGTGACCGTACTGTACAGGCACGCACTCAACCAGTGAGTGTGTACTGAGTACTGTACATGGACATTGACAGTTCAGTCGGTGGCTGGCCGTGGTGGTGCGGAGGGCTCAGTTAGTCGCTGGCTCTGGCTGGGCTGCTGGGGAGCGGGTTGGGGGTCCAGACCTGACAGGGTGGGGGGCCACTGCTCTGTGGAAATGCTGGGGGGGACAGTCTCTTGTTTTGCAGACATTGGGGTTCAGGGCTGGGCAGGGGTTATTTCTATTCTGATTGGGGATTGGGGCCAGGCAGGGGGGTTGTGAATGGGGATCGGGGCTGGATATAGGGTTTCCATTGAGATCGGGGCCTGGTGGAGGGTTGTTTCAAGTGTGATTGGGGCCATGTGGGGGGCACATTACACTATGGAAAAGTGGTTTGAGCATTATTTTTTCGTTCGATAAGGGATGGGAGGGGGTACCATGATCCTACCAGGGCTGGCAGGCTGATGTGCACCGGTCTGCACTTCTGCAGCCTGCCTGTGGGTGGCTGGCTGATTTTAGGCCAGCTTTTTGCAGCTTATCTATGCATGGCACTTTTCTGGCCCTTGCGCAGTAAAGTCCCACTGAATATGCCGATGCGCGGCATATTCATGGAAATGCCCCCTCTACATGGGCCACATGCATTATTTTGCATCCTGGCCCATTCCCTTGTGGCCGGCGCAACTCAGCTGTTTGAATATCACACTAAGGCGCATTTTGTTGGGGTTGTGTGGCACATCTCCTTTTTCTGCCAAGATGTGCTGCGCATCTCCTTTGAATATGGGGGGCCCTGGGTCCTATGTTTATTTAGTATTTCATTTGTGATATGGGGAAGGTTATCCAGAGTAAGATCGGTGTCTTTGCAGCCAGCACCAAGATCTGTGGGAGAGAGTATGGACACAGGAGTGAAGAAGGGATGTGAAAAGGGGTCTAGACAACTTGGAAGAGGTGTTCCTATGTATGACATCTTAAATTTAACACCAACATGTGTAAATGCCTATTGGCAATAACAAAAACTGAGAACAGAATACTGGATGAGGGGAATGAGGTTGGTTTAGCCTCTGAGGAAATTGAGCTGGGAGTGGCCTTGCATTTATTGCTGGATTCAGTAAGGCATTTTAGAAGGCAAGTAGGAATTGGGTGCTGGAACCATAGGGTGGGGGTGCCCCCCTCCACTAGTTTACGCTTGTGCCCTTGAAACCTTTAAAGCATTACGTACCCTTACAAAAACTTCCATTATATTCTCCAGATGGCCTTTCAGACATAAGGTCCCTCACGTTTGCAGCATCATGACAGCCTTGGATGCTAGTGTGTACAAATACAGTAGCCTGTTCACTAGCAGAAGGAAAGTGGTAATACTGCCCCAGTACAGGTCTGTGATGAGGCCAAACCTCAAGTACTGTGTGCAGTCCCCACCTAAAAAAGGGCAGGGATCACATAGAGAGGGTTCAGAGGAGAGCTGCGGGAATGGTACAGAGACAGCAAGGGGAGACATTCAAGGAGAGGCTGGAATGTCTCAACATGTGCTTTCTGGAGGCCAGGAGATATGGGGATGATGATGATGATGATGATGATGATGATGATGATGATGATGATGATGATGATGATGATGATGATGATGATGATTGATGAAACTTTATTTATTAAGCACCTTTCAAGCACCAAGGCGCTGTACAAATAAATGTTAAAAGCAAAAATACACATATGAAATCAATATTCTCAGCAACATCAATTCATAAAAACCTTACTCCACAAAAGTGTCTTAAAATCCTGCTTAAAGGATTCCACGGTCGTGCATTCCCTATGCTGACGAGGCAGAGAATTCCAGAGGGTAGGGGCCACAAACACAAAAGCCCTGGCCCCAGAAGGCTTCATTGTAACCCTCGGACCCTCTAGCAACCCCTCGTCGGCTGAACGGAGCTGTCTTACAGGGTGGTAAGGAATCAGAAGCTCTTTCAAGTAGTTGGGGCCCGGTCTGTGCAGGGCTTTGAAGGTCAAAAGACCTACTACAAAGGTGATCCGCCACTGTATGGGCAGCCAGTGCAGATCGCGCAGCACAGGGGTAATATTTGTCCTTCTAGATGCCCCTGTCAACAGCCTTGCAGCAGCGTTCTGCACTAGCTGAAAGCGGCGGATATCAACCCCAGGAAGCCCCAATTACAGGGAGTTGCAGTAGTCAAGGCATGAGGTCACAAAGGCATGGACCAACACTGGTAAATTGCTGGACGGAACAAGGTGCTTCACCCTGGCAATGTTCCTAAGATGGTAAAATGCAGACTTAACGACTGCTGACACCTGATGACGAAGAGTCAGCACGTTGTCAAGTATGACTCCCAGGTTACACACCTGTTCAGAGGTAAGGATCTGATCCCCCCCAGCAATAAGCCAGAGGGTTGGCCAGACTCCAACACCCCTGTCCCAAGACCCGGGTCCACAACCATAACCTCAGATAGAGATTTACAAGTTACCTATCTGACCGTAGTCTGCTGGAGGACTTTGAGACTTCACAGACCTTCATTCGGTAGTACTATAAAGCTGTGACAGTTGTCTGAATGAGCTGTCATAATTTAATGGCTCAGATTTAAGTGATGTGTACTGTTCACTGATGAAATGTATGAAATTATTTTGTACTGCTTTTTTTTGTTGTTCTGCACTTACTGCACTTTTGTAGTTCACTTGTTCGAGTCTCCCCAGTGCCACTTGTTTGAAGTTTAAAATTGTGAAAATACTCCAGGGTGGCAGCATTGTACTGCAACATGGAAGTGAGATAAATGGGAGCACCAGACACATTGACTCCACTCCTTGATGAAGACTACTGTCAAAGCGCTGGGGTGTTAGTGTGGCCGATGCTTGTCTCGCACCTTTTGTCCTCACATTTACCTGGCTGGATTAAAAATGTTTCCATTTGGGGGCACTGTGGAGCAGTCTTGCTGATAAGACATTCTTCACTTCAGTTCCATGAAGCAGACTTCTTCAAACTTAAAAACGTGCTATTTTTACTACGCGAACCAGCTCTAAACTGACACCACTGCATAGAACTTCTTACCAGGATTGTTTTGACACCAAAAAGAGGAGATGGTTCGACAAAATAGAGGTGGAGCAGCTGGAGGGAAAAATCCGTAACCGCATGGAGCTCAGGAAGGGGTCTCTGCACCAGAGATGTCTACATCTACTGCTCTTCTGTGGCAAGCATTGGAGCACTCAATAAAGACCATATACACAAAGATTGACGCTATCCTCAAAAGAATGTGGGGGGAAAGACTTAAAAATAGAAGCCACTACTAAATTGGCAGCTGCAGCAGAGGGCCATGCCATGAAAGCCCTGTCTACTGCTAATAAAATAGGAAAATTCACAGATCTGGTACTGTCTCTCGAGGCCCTAGAAATAGGCACATCGCGCAGCGAATGTCAGATTAGTGGGACTGTCGGAGGGCAGTGAAGGAGCTGACCTGGTGGAATTCCTAAAAATTGGATCCTGATGCCCTACTCATGGAAGAGGAAGCATCTGCTTTGCAAATTGTAAAGGCCTATCTGATCTCTCCCAGATCGGCAGTTGGACAACGTGAGTTACCTCTGACAGTTCTTTGTGTCATGGTAGGAGTGGTGGCATGAGACGCAATGTTACAGGCGGCTCATAACCTCCTTGGCGTTTAACTTTGAAGGGCACACTTTACATCTCTTCCCCAACCTTTGTTTCACCACTCAGACAAGGAGGAAGACATTTGACGCGGCCAGAGCATGTCTGAGGAGCCTGGGAGTGGTGCACTCACTATTGATGCTGGCCCGACTCAGAATCCACTACTGGGGGTGGGGGGGGCACATATCAATTCACTGACCCATCAAAAGCAGGAAAACAGGTTGAGAAGGAGTTCAAGGCGACAGAGGGCAATGCTCCGGTGCAGGAAGATTTGGATGACAGTAGCAGAGTCCAGTAACCGGGAGAGAGTTTTGCCTAACTGTGGGAGCATTGACTATGACTCTGGGCGGGTGGGTTGAGATGCAGAGGGGCTGCCTTTCTACGCAGTGTTATCTATGCCGTAAGTAGATAAATAAGGTACAGTTCTTGACTTTGCTCCCTGTGACTAGTAAATCGGGACTAAATGGTGGAATATTCTATTTAAAATCAGTCTGCTTTCTGTCGCATCTTATTTACTCATCCTGAATAGTTCATAAAATGGTTGACTACACGTATGGAGTCCCATGTTTTTACTCTATGATTTATAATGTGTCAAAGGATCGTATGTTATTGGCTAACGTTTTCCCCGATGTGTGAGCTGCCTGGCTCAGGTTTGCCCCAATGATCAAGATGTGTTTTACTAGTTAGGGTTAAACCGTTTTCTCCTTTTCAAGTTATAGATGGCAATAAGTAGAGAGGGTGTTAATAATGCCACGAGTTAAAAGTAAGAAAAAAAAAAAAAAAAAAAGGTTGACTATTGATTCATAGAAAGAGTCTGTTTTGGGGAAGGAGGAGTAGTACTTCACATTTTTGATGGACTAAATAAATGTTTTTGGAGGAAGATCACATCAACTGTGTTGGTTGAATATAAAATATTTGGTAAGATGAAACATTTTGGTTTTTTTTTTTCAGGTTGAATCTCCATAATCTTGCAAACTGCAGCATATTTTGCATGTATTAAAGTGTAAGCTAGACTTCATTAACCCTTGGAGTTACACCCCCACCTCCTAAATCATAACTGTTCAGACTGTTATTTGTACTGATCTGTTGGATGGCTCCGTACCCAGGATTCTCAGTGTCTGGCAGGAGTATGTGCTGTTTTTTCTTATTTTTTTTTTTTTTTTTTTACTGAAAACAATTAAATAGAAGTAAAAAATTTCATTTGGAGTTGCTGCTTTTCAAGTGATTATTTATCCACCTGGGTGGTGGTCTTTTGTACTGTGTACCAAAACAAATCCTGCCTAACTGTCCTAATCTGCTGAGAGATCTTCTTCAAGGTGCTGTTGCTGCACTTTGGCTGCATAGTTGTATTCTGCAGTGCTGCACCAAAGTATACTCTTGGCAGCTGGATCACCTTTAACATTCCTTCTACTACTCCAATCTTAGTTATCCATCTCTCACCCATCACTGCTTTTTATATGGTAATCACTTTTTCCACTTCCCAGATGTCTGGCATCTCTTTCACTGTTCCTCCTTCCTGGTGAAATGCTGGCTTGACACTGTTCCTCTCCTCTCCTGTCTCCTTAACCCTGCCATTCAGTATTCCTACTTTTTCCAATTATTTTATTTTATTTATTTATTTATTTATTGAAGGAATCGGAATTATAATCTTTGAGTCAGGGACTCCTTTGCAAAGGCCCCATGTCAGATATACATACGTTACAAGATATGACAAGAGATACAATAATAAATATATAGAGAACACACCAGAACACATACATTACGAGTTTATTTATTTGCTTTTGGAAACTGGGTGGGTGCACTAGGCATAAGAATGCCTATTTTCAGACACGACCCGGGAGAGAACAGCTTGAAAAATATATGTGTACATGTGACGCAGCACATGAGGTATAGGGCACAGTTTAGAGGTATCAACAAAAAAAAAAAAAAGGCTACAAGTGACACAGCTACAATACAGTTTGTACAAGTTTAGAAACAGCATATACAATAAGAGGCATATAGTGAAGACAAGTTACAGTTCAAGGGTGAAATGGACCAACCCATGTCAAATCATTACAAGTCCAGCATGTACAACAACAATATACAGAAATCAAAAGGTTATAGTCACAGGCAAGGGGGAGAAGGCCTAAGCACAGTCACAGTTGGCGTGGGAGAGGATTTCAGCATGGAGTAGGGTTTTAAACGGGCCTGGTCACTGTTCCAGGGTGGTGGCCAGTGGCATTTCATTCAACCAGGGGGGTGCTCTGTAGTAAAAGGAGCGTTGGCCCAGAGAGGTCCTGCAGTGGGGTACAGAGAGAGGGCTATCAAGGAGCTCTGTGTAGACCATGGCTGAGTGGAGGGCTGAACAAGGTGGTGGAGACCTGGGGGGGAGGTGTTTTAAGGGAGAGCTACCTAGCAAGAAGACAGGTCTGGTACCTGAGTCTGCCTTCAAAGTTAAGCCAGTTGGTGCATCAGTAGAGCTCACAGGTGTGTGTCCAGTGGTTGCATCCAGTGTCTAACCATCAGGCTTTATTTAGGGAGAGCATGATTCGACGCAGGGCAGTGGGATTGGCTGTGCCATAGATAACAATTCCATAGTCAATAAGGGAGAGTACCGATGATGTCACAACAATACCAAGGGCGTCAGGAGGCAGACACCTCCTGTGCCTATGTAGGAGACCTAGTCTGGCAATGTTAGCTGAGCTGAGCAGATTAATGTGATCATGGTACATGAAAGAGGAGTCAAGGGTGATGCCCAGGCATTTAAAGGTGGGCACAAGGTCGAGTAGGGAGCCCTGGATGTTAATGATGATGAGGGGGAAATTTTTAAGCTTATTTTGTCTGTAAGTGAAAGCATGCTCTTGGTCTTTTTGTAATTCAGGACAAAACGGTGCTCTGAGAACCAGGCCTCTGCTTCAGAACAGGAGCGTTGCAGGGAGTGGGGGACCGAGTGACTGTCAGATATTGCCGGGTACAGAAGCATTTGTCCCGAGCAGGCCTTTGGGAGAGTATTCAAATACATGCTAAACAGGAAGGGGTCCAGTATTGAGCCTTGGGGGACTCCTGAAAGTACCAGTTTACTGGCCAAGAGTGTGGCGTTTAACATGACCCTCTGGGTTCTGTCACTCAGATAGCTTTTAAACCACGCGGTAGTGTCCAGGGACAGGCCCATGCAATACAGGGATTGGATTAGGAGTGTGTGGCTGACAGAGTTGAATGCCTTGGTTAAGTCTTTATAGGCAGATCCAACTAGGTGCCCTCTATCAAGGGCTTTGCTTATAAAAATGGTGTATTCCAAGAATGGCAGCTGTACTGTGGCCCTTCCTGGAACCATGCTGTTCAGGGCAGAGAAGGTCGTATTTAGTGAGATAGTCTGAGAGTTGATCTGACACTATTTTTTTTGAGCACCTTGGAGAAGGGGGAAGAATGGAGATGGGGCGGTAGTTGCCCGGGGCGGTGCAGTCCCCACTTTTTAATGTTGGGGTGATGACAGCTGTTTTTCTGTGTGAGGGAAATTGTCCGTGACAGAGGGACTGGTTTAGGGTGTCAGTGAGCGGGGAGATAATGGACTCTAAGGTGGGACTAGTTTTAGATGTAGCGAGTTGCTACAAACGGGTGTTTTCCCAAGGGTTTTGGTTAAATATGGTCTTTCCTCTGGGGGGGTGATTGTTTGGAGCCTGAGAGCGGGGTTGGATGCTTTAAGGTGTGGGCTGGTGGGCAAGTCGAGGGCCAGGTCGAAGAAGTTAGGGGGAAGGACACCACTAAGATGAGAAAATGCGGTGTGGAGAGTATCGGCAATCAACAGGGGGTCCTGGGAGAGCGAGCCATTTACTAGCAGCTGGGGGGGAGACGGATTTTCCGTTCAGTTCTTTAATGTTGTTCCAAAATGTGCGCCCAGAGCCCCCGGAGCAGGAGGAGAGTGTTTTCCTGGTAGTGGATTGCTTTGGCTTCCGAATTTCCCAGGTACATTTTTTCCTAAATTCCATATAGAGCTGCCGGCCGTGCGGTTTGCCCAATTCATTAGCTTTATGCCATTGATTGTCGTGTTGCCTCATGAGGTCAAATATGGCATAGGAGAGCCAGGGAGTGTCCTGACTTTTGACTTTCTATGTGGAGACTGTGTCATAGCAGTCACAAGCAGAGTTCAACGTGGAGATAAAGTAATCCAGGGTACTGTCAGTAGACTGTACAGTGCTGATGGGGGTCCAGTCACATTGTAATAGGTGTTTGAGGTGTGAGTTTAGGCGACATATAAAGGTATATTTGGGTGGCCGCTTCGGGATTTTTGAGGACCATCTACAGAGGACAGGCGAGTGGACGCTCAGTGCATCTGGAAGTACTTAGACCTCAGATATGTGGGTGGGCTGATTTGTGAATGCGAGGTCAGTGAGTGTGGAGGTGCGAGTTTTATGGTTCAGCCTCATGGGGGACTGGACGACTTGGGTGGGGTCCAGTGCAACAACAGTGTCCTTGTAGGGGACAGAGGAGGTCGCTAGCCAGTTGCTGTTGTAATCACCCAGGGCAATGATTTCACAGGAGGTGGGCAGGTGGGCTAGGCAGTTCATTGTCAAATCAAACACTGGCCTTTGGTGCTGGGGGGATATAAACTGTGACTACGTGTAGGGTTTTGCCGGATGTGTCAGGTTACAGTTTCACAGTGAGAACCTGTGCACCGTGGGACAGAGTGGGAGTGCCAGGGACTAGTGAGGCCTGAAGAGAATCTCTATAGTAAAGAGCACAGCCCCCACCCCTCTTAGCTAGCTTGCCAGTTCTGAGGATAGAGTACCCAGGAATATGGACAGCTGAGTCTGGGGTATCAGGATCAAGCTAGGTCTCTGTAACTGCAAGGATATCTGGAGAGATCTGTGCCATCCAGCCCTGAAGGACATTGAGCTTTTTTTTTTTTTTTTTGAAGGCTACAGATGTTGACGGTGGCTAGAAGGAGTCCATTTGACGACCCACAGGAGGTGCTGAGAGAGTGGGTGGTCCTGGGTTTGGGTACGCATTGCCTGAAAGGAGAAGGAGTAGAAAGGCGTGGTACAGGAGAGCAAATCTAATTAGCTTGGCTTTTATGTTAGGGTTACATGGCTGGGGACAGGGTTTGCGGGCAGCCACAGGTATTGGTAGAGTGGAGATATGCGCGGCCACTAAGAGGGCTAATGAGGTATGCTGGGTTGGGTTTGGGGGGGCATATCTGGGTATGGAAGGTGTGCGGAGCGTTGCTGTTAGTGCTCTGTCTAGTGGCATAGTATTGGGTACCTGCCTGGCTGACAGGCAGATGACTTGGGGGAGGGGATGGAGAAAGGAACACATCAAAGATTAGAGGAAGGGGCATGGTGGAGTACAATGCAAAAGAGGGAATGAGAACCACAGGAGTGCTGTGTGACCAGAAGCCACAGAACTCCGTCGTTAGCAAGGTATCCTCTTAAGTGATCCCAGGCTAGATGGAGTAGTGGTAGGATTGGTGCCTATGATACTCGGTGCAGGTTTCAAGTCGGGGTGGAGAGAAAGTATGAAATTAAGAGGAATAGGCCAGAAAGCATTAGCTGTGCGGGGGTGGGCGAGAAAGAGGTAATGAATGAAGACTGGGGGGATCTGAAAAGGAAAAAAAAAAAAAAATGAGGCTGGAGGGAGGCAGCTCAGGACCGATCCCTGGAGGCCAGAAAAGATAACCTGCTGATGAGGCAGTGGGCACTTAGTCATGTGAGCAGATGACATACTATATTGAGAGTCAGCCGTGGGTGGGTGGGGAGTCGATGCAAAGCATCGATTGGGGAACACCCTTCCAGAGGTATCTCTGCAGGTAGGAGAGAGGTGATTTACTTTTAGGGTCTGTCCAGCCTTCCACTCCCAATGTTGGCTGTGTGTGTACTGGGGGGATCCTGACTGAGGCCTAGTAAAGGAAGCGAAATGGGAAATTAGCATAGGGTGCCTGAACTGAGCATGTGCAGCTTTCCTGCTGGGGGAGGGCTTCACAGTGTTCCAAACAACAGAATTACAAACATTAGAAACAGTAAGTACAATGCTGTATATCATGTACTATTGTCAGGATTACTGTGTTAAGTATACAGGCTAAATCACACAGAATGCAGGATTCTAATCTGAGCCCAAATACCACAAACAGTTCCACAGCCCACAGATAGCAAGCACAACCCCCTTAGAACCCCAGTTAAAGTGACACGGTGAAACCGCCTCAAATGCAGTGAAAATGTACCGAAAGCTCCTGTAATAATCTATCACCCAGTGTTCTCTGATTTAAAAAAAAAAAAAAAAAACACCCTTCCAGTGGTATCTCTGCAGGTAGGAGAGAGGTGATTACCTTTGGGGCTTGTCCAGCCTTCCACTCCCTATACTTACTGTGTGTGTACTTGGGAGTCCTGACTGAGGCCTTTAGGGCCTCTCCAGCCTTCTACTCACAATGCTGTCTATGTTTGTACTGGGGGGTTCTGACTGAGGCCTTTAGTGCCTGTCTAGCCTTCCACTCCCAGTGCTGTCTGTGTTTGTACTGGGGAGTCCAGACTGAGGCCTTTAGGGCCTGTCCAGCCTTCCACTCCCAGTGCTGGCTTTGTGTGTACTGGGGAGGAATGCAGGCTGTGTGCGCTGCTCATTCTTTTCGTATCCCCAGTAAATCTGTAGTAGGCCAGTCTGCTTTTTCCTTTCTGCCTTCCAACACTGCGAAACAGCCACCCTCTCCCCATCTGTCTCTCGTTCTCCCTGCACTATCTCTCACATCACTCTTACTGGCACATTTCTCAAAAGCATGCACCTGCAGCTATCCCTTTTCCTCTTCTCTCCACATTACAACATATGCCCTATCAACTCTCCCCACATTATTTACCCATTTTGACTCTTACCTAGTTAAGTATACTCCTTAAGTTGAATTTTTTGCCCCCATGATTCTGTTACAAATATCTTGCCATAAACTGGTGGCACTAGGGATGTCATGGTATGAAACTGTGATGGTGTGATAGCCAGCATATGTAATACCACGGTTAGTGTTACACCGTGGTACTACAGAAGAAGTAATTTCTGTACTAAAAAGAAGCCTGCTCAAACTCTTGCATCAGGGAGACTTGGCATGAAAGGGAAAGTTGTCCCTAAAAGTACAAATAAATTAATTAAAAGGTCTGAATACCATGAACCACATTTGTCTAAAATTGCCCACGGTATCAGTACTGTGACTTCTGATACCATGGTCTACCATAAAACCATGATAATGTGACATCCTTAGGCGGCATGCTTCCCTAGTTCTCATCATTGTTACCCCATAACCTGCGTAATTTTGTACACTTTCTACCATTGATTTTTTTTTCTCTACAATTATTATTTTCTTTTTTTTTTTTTTTGAATTTAATACTTGTGTCTTGCTTTTTTTTTTTTTTTTGTTCATGTACATGCACCCATTGTTGTCACCATATTATTGCTGTTCTACTCCCTGCTGTATCTCCTCCTCTGGGTCGTACCTTAATGAGCGCCAGCTTAATGTGCCTATCCCAGTTACAACATTTATTGTAAAATAAGTAAAACATGTTTTGGGTTGTGTATGGGGAAATGGCAGAAAATTATTTGTCTTAAACAAGCCTAATGAAGTTGGTAAACTGGCCAAGAAGATAATGGCTTGGTTTTCCAGAAAGCCAGCTAATGAACCAGATAGTACTGAGGAATGGCTCTATGGACATATGGCTTGACTTAATTCCATATTTTTTTTTTCTAACCAACCAGAGGGAATTCTGGGGCTCCAGGATGGGCTGTTCTGCACTGTAGGGAGTGGGAGGTACTGGTCAGGAGAATGGATGGAGCAGTTGGTGGGAGGGAGGTGTCAAGGTACATTTTACATGGTGTCCCTTAGGAAAAAAAAAAACTACACAATTTTCATTAACTGCTATGGAAAATGTGTTTATGTATAGTCACCACCAGCTACACATCCAGTTTCACCCTAATTGTTTGTACAGTTGCATCTCATAAGCTTGCATGCAGAATGCTTCACGTAATTTTTCTACTGCTACTCCAGGTAGGTTTTGATTCATATCAGTAGCCTTATAAACTTTTTTAAAGCAAACTTTTGTTGAATTTTCAAAAGCAGAACACTTGCACCAATATGCGTGATTTTTAAATAAAATTTTCCCTGCCTGTTAATGTTATCAGGTACAATAGAAATTATACAATGCAAGGAAATTTCCTGTATTCTGATTGGTCAGTGGGTGCCTGAGACAGTGATGTTATTACGCAATAACATCACTGTATGGATTTATTGGACCTCTTGGACCATTGCATTTAATCACTTTTTTCTCTTCAGAAACACAAAAAATCTACTAAAAACATTTTTAATATTTTGTTTATTTTATATAACATCGAGCCATTGTATAATTGCAGTAAGGCACTCCAGGGTGTGTGTTATTATGTAATAATGTCACTCCTGGGGTGGTGGAAGCACTTGGCTTCACCTCGTGCTTCAGCCCACCCCAGGAGTGACGTTATTACATGATAACACACATCTTGTCATGCCTTATTGCTTAAGTATATTCTTAATAGCATATACTTAAACTAATAATCTACAGACTGAAGATGGGTCATCCTAATCAAAGCAGTGCACACAGTGGAACCAAAACAACTCCCTTTACCTGACACTGCAGATGACCCTTGAGCCAGGAGGCCTGACTCTGCGGCTAGCGAGCCTCCTGGCAGTGGTTAAAGGGATTTTCTGATGTTTCACAGATGCCATTTTCACATAGTATGCCATTGCCACCCATGCTTCAGATGTTGAAGCTGCAATTTGTTTCGTAAAAAAAAAAAAAAAAAACAGTAAAAAGGCTGACAGATATGTTTTATCAGCACTTTGTTTCTGGCTGCCTTCCAGTTTCTCTGTGCGGCTACACCCTCAGAGTGATGTCATGCCAGGGAGTTGTCAATGTTTTACATACAGCAACAAAGCATTCTTGGTAATGTATAATGTTGACTTAAATGTGCATTACTTAGCAGTGCAGTCTCATGCTGGTAGTGGTAACTGCAGTATAGCACCGAATATGTAGATGTCCATAGCAAGGCACTGTGGGTAAAATAAGACACTGTTTTCCAGTTTCCTTACTGTGAGATGCAGTCTCATGTTTCTGTAGTGGCCTCAACGATACAAGCTCTTGTATGTTCATTTTCAAAACAAGGCATTGTGCATACAGTATCTAGCTACGTGACTTCTTTTTTTTAACTTAAGGTAGCTACATGACTTCTATACTGAGAGATGTAGTCTCCTATCTCTACAGTGAGCACAGAAATATAATAGGCTATATACTAATTTACATAGTGAGACATTGTGCATTCAGCACACAGCTGATTTTCCATCTAAAACTAAAAACTGTCAGTGTCCCTTTAATAACTTAGTTTCCCTGGTATGATGTCACAGTTGTGTGTGTGTGTGTGTATATGTACATGTATATGTATATATATGTGTGTGTATATATATATATATATATATATATATATAGAGAGATGTATATTGGGTAAATAGTTGGCCAGCAACAAGATCCTTGATAATCAGGGGCACTGCACTAAGGACTGCCACAGAGAACTAGCCAGTACAGTATGAGGACAGAGACCCGCCTCTGTTATTTGATGTATCCTCTGCCATGAGAGCAGAAAGGAAACTGGTTGATAGTGTCAGACAACACCTGGGCAACCTCCATGTGGTGCACTTTCTCCTCCGGTACCAGTTTACTGGTACCAAAGATGCTGGTAAACAGGTCACTCAGAAGGAAGCTGAATTTCTCCCAAGTACAGAAGCTGGTGAATTGTTACTTTCACTTCAGCTAGTTAAAAACAATATTTTGGACAAGGTGTATGACTGTGCTAAAGAGACCTTTAGGTTCCAGTGTTAAAAATTCTTGAATGTCTCCACTCCTAAAGCTGTCTGTAGCTACTAAGATTGTTCAGGTTGTTCAAGGTTAATGTCTTCTCTTGCCAAGTGTGCACTGAGCTGACTGGGGCAGTAGTGCTTAATTGTTTTGAGGTTAAATGAGAGTCCTGATTCATGCCCTTGTACAGACTTCTCTAGGATTTTCCTTCACGGCCTAGGTTATTTTTTCTCAGGACTGGAACAGTCAGGACTAGCAATATGATGCATGGACTTCTAAAGATCTACCACCAGAGGTCACAAGATTAAAGTTTTAGTGGTTCTGGATTGCTGTGGTTCTACAAAATGTGTTTCTGCATTCTGTGTGGAGCCCCTTTAGTGATTACTAATATTTTTAATAACGTAGTAATATGTCCGACCCAGTGGCATGGAGGGTTGAGGCAGCAATGCCTTACCTCCTGCCATGCCGGCGACCTGTGTTCAGGGTGCAAGTGGGTTGTCGAGGGGGAGCTGGCCGGGGTGGAAGAGGATCGTGTGTCTGGAGGACCGCTCTCTTCTCCCGGGAAGGGCGGCTTGGAAGTCCCACCGAATGACCACCTCTTGGTGGAGGCCGAGGGGCAGTGCGGTGAGGACTGCAGTGTAAGAGAGGATGCCGCAGGACCACATACGTGTGGGTGCCTCCATGCTTGTGTGGTGACGTACGCACCCTGGCAATGGGGAAGAAAATGGAAAATGCCCAGCAGCGGCAGAATGAATGGTCGGCCCCTCGCAGGCTCCGCACCGGTGTCCGGGAGCTGATCCCACAAGCCAGGGACAGTGGAAGGTAAGACCATCCGGAGGAGCTGGGTGGCAGGGCTGGGGGGCCGACCGGGAAGGAAAGCCGCCGTGGGAGAAGGCGAAATAGAAGAAAAAAAATAATATAGTAATATGAGTACAAGGCATAAATTAGTGTTGGAGAGTTGATTAGCGTCTTTTGCTAATCAAAATGAAAAATGATTAGCAATCAGCCGATTTTGAGTAGCAGTTTCATAAAATGGGTATTGTTTTATTTTAAACTATGTAATTGGTTATTATTGTATATATTGATAAAACAGACATTGGGCCGGATATTCAAAGGGGTTGCGCATGGCGCAACATTGTTGCACCAGGCGAAACCCCACTTATGCGCCCTGGTGCGATATTCAGAATGGGATGTTGCGCTGCTCCAAGTCCGATCATGAGGGTGCATCAGTAATATCTTGTGCCTCAAGTGCGGGGCGTGCCCTTGCATACTCGGCACATCCTGATAGTCAGCCGGGATGTGCTGAGCATATGTTGGTGCAACCCTACTTGTGCCGCACACTGTGTACTCAAAGTTGAGCAAAAAAAAAAAAAGGAGCAGGGCTGGCCACCCACAGGTGAGCTGCCGTATTGAGCGCAACACACGGCAGCCGCTGTGGTGGCTACCGTGCTCTGGAACCAGGGTCTGTTAGGCGCAGCACTTCCATGCCCGATCACGGGCATTGTAATAGGAAAGATATCCCTGGTGGTCCAGTGGATCGCATCCAGCCCCATCGCAGCATATGCATAAGAAAAATATTTTAAAGCATCCTTGGTGGTCCAGTGGACCGCTTCCAGCCTGATCACGGGCATTGTAATAAACTATATACAATGGGCGTGCGAGACCGTCTATACTACAGTCAGATATGTAAATGGATCCATTCACATATCTGGACGTAATGACGGTATGGTCTGCTGCCCATTGACTGCGCCATGGACCATTGGGCGTACTGCGTGCTGTGCTCGCCAGTCAGTTGGCGGGCGGCTTGCGGGTGGTGCTGCCGCCCACGCTGACTGAGGAGAGGGTGGCGGGTCTGAGTGGGTGGGTGGGTGTGGAGGGGGTACCGCTGGACCACCTGGGTTTTTCCACATAAAAAGCCCGCGATCGGGCTGGATACGGTCCACTGGACCACCAGGGATATATCGTTTATTACAGTGCCCGCGATCAGGCTGGAAGCAGTCCACTGGACCACCAGGGATGCTTTAAAATATTTTATTTATACATGTGCCCGCGATCGGGCTGGGAGCGGTCCACTGGACCACCAGGGATACTTTAAAATATGATTTATTGTACATATGCCCGCGAAAGGGTGCGTAGCGAAATTGCAACGAATGCTCATAACTTTGCCATTTGTTTCATATTTTGTCCCCAAATTTTTCAACATAGCCTTCTTATGACCCCTACTCAAGAACAATATGACTGTCATTACACAAATCCTGCCCGAATGGTGAATTCGCCAAGCGACTGTGAAATCTCCTTTTGGGCAGGAGTTGCTTAATGACAGTTATATTGTTCATAAGATGGGGTCCCCAAAAGACTGTGTGTGGTCATTTTTTGAGATATTGACCCCAAATTTTCGAGTTATGCACCAAAGTTGAAACCCCCATTGAATACCTAGGACCGCATTTACCTTAGTTCTCATATTGCAGTCGCCGGTTCCAACAGCAAGACATGTCTTTGAATGGGAGCGCGGATCTTGAACCTGGGACTTGTTCAGGTGAGTGACAGTCTGTGAGGGTATCAAGGGGGTGTGGGGAGGTGGGTGCACGGTGGGTGGTCAGGTGGGGTTACGGGAGTGATCGTGAGGGACTGTTTTGGCAGGTTCAAATAAAAAAAAAAATATCGGGACAAAAATGGACAGTGATGGGATGATTGCTGGGGGTGCCACTAGACACCAGGGAACCTCACAATAACGGGGACAGCAATCTTATTGGAGGGGTGCCACTAGACACCAGGGAACATCAAAAATAACGGGGACATCAATCGGATGGGGGGGGAGTTCACTAGACACCAGGGATAAAATGGCATTATGGGAATGATCAGTGGAGGGGACACTAGATGTCACCGGGGAAACAGAAGGCTGGCAACTGGAGGGTAAGAGACACCACTAGACACCAGGGAAAGTTTTAAAAAAAAAAAAAATACGGGGATGGCCAGCTTCATTGATTGATTAGCAACCACTGCTAATCAAGCTGGAAGTTGACTCACGTTTCCTGATTCTTGGGTCACAAATTGCGATGCGAACCCGCTTATTTTATGTCTTGGAACAGTCAGCAGTTAGTGTGATTTGACTCCGGTCTTCTGGAAACCACTAGATGATATGGCATGTTCTATTACCCCAAACTGTATAATGTTGTATTTCCCCGTATATTGGTCTTCATTTTGAAATCTAGCATGTATGTCTTTAGTGTCAGTGGCTTACTAGGTAGCACATTCGCCTCTGGGGCCAGAAGATCAGAAGGTAATGGGTTCTAGCCACACACCCTGTACTTGGGGGAATACCTATAACTGACACTGTAGGGCATTAGAAAGGTGGTGCTGCACTGGTGAATGCCATCCTTTGGATGAGACCTTAAATCATGGTCCCTTCTGCCTGTCTCTGCCCACTGTCCAGGTGGAAGTAAAAGATCCCATGTCACTTATCAACGAAGAACAAGATAATTTTTTATTAAAAGTAAAAACAAAAACCAGACCAAGTCAAAGAAAAATTAGTGATTTTGCGAGGTTTCGCAGATGCCTTTTTCGCATAGTATGCCATTACCATCCATGCTTCAGATGTTGAAGCTGCAATTTGTTTTGTAAAATAATCTGACAGTCATTTTTATTTATGTTTTATCAGCACTATGTCCTCCAGTTTTCTGTGTGCAGCCACACCCCCAGAATGAGGTCATGCAATGGAACTTAAATGTTTTAAATACAGAACAAAGGAATTCTGGGTAAATTATAATGTTGATGTAAATGTTAGTTACTCAGAGGTACAGTTCCTTATTTTGGTGGTGGTGGTGACTGCAACTAATATGTAGATGTACTTAGCAAGGCATTGTGGGTACAATAAGAAGTTATTTTCCAATTCCCTTACTGTGAGGTGCAGTCTCATATTTCTGTAGTGGCTTCAACAATAAAAGGTCTCATGTTTACTTTCAAAACAAGGCATTGTGCATGTAGTACCTAACTGACTTGATTTCTTTACTGAGAGATGTAGTCTCCTGTCTGTTGTGTAGATGTCTACAATACCAAGACTGACCAACAGAAGTCTCTGTTTCAAAACAGTGCTTAAAGGAAAACTGGCATTATCGTACCTGTCCCACCTCTGAAAGCGCCGCACCACTCACTGTAATACAAAATGTATTGGAGTGAGCGGTGGGGCACCACACCAGTAGCTGAAATGGAGCCAAGCAGCATCCGCCATGTTTGGCAATCGTGGACTTTAGAAAGTTAAAGTAAAGTAAGTGAACTGGGAAAATAAATGTTCCTTTCTATGCAAAAAGCTTAATCGGGGGGGGGGTAGAGCTTTTGGGGGTGAGACAGGTACGCTAATGTCAGTTTTCCTTTTAAAAACGTTGTTTCCCTTTTATGATGTCATGCTTGGGGGTTGCATCACTGAGGGGGGAAAAAGGGGCAGGTTATGCAAATGAAGCAGAGCACAGAAATAAAAGCACTTATTTCATGGAAAACAGCACTTTCTGGCAGTTTGAATGGTAGGAGATTGAATTACAACTCCTACAGTTTACTACTTTCATTTGATATGGCAAACCATGCAAAATCACTTTAAATGGAATTACAGTACTACCAAAATTATACAGTGATACAACAAAAGTTCAGGGGAATACATAATCAAAAAATGTTCTGTTTTCCTGCTCGGTATTAGAAGTTTATCTAACCCATATATATCCAGTACATTTTTACTACATCAGAAGGTAGTGCCGACAATTCCTTTTCGTACACTAACTTGCATTCCATTATTGATCTTCCCTTGTCAATCTTCACCATTCATTACTTCCTGGTGTAAGCCGAGGCGCACCGTCCGCGGAAACTTTTTTTTTTTTTAAAAAGCTTTGACTATGACCCCGCCTCGAGTGACGTCATGCGCGGTGGCCGTTAGTAGCGACCCGACTCCTCCTCCAACTCAGTTCTGTTTCTCCGCCGGTCGAGGCAGCACCTGTTTCGCGGAAGCGTCAATTTAAGTGCGTGAGTACCGACTCCTGTTTTTCGTCACACTCACGGCCGATCGGTAAGACTGTTCTTTTTCTATCTTCGGGCGCCGGTGTGTTTCCTACTGTGTTTAGCCTTGTTATTTTCGCGTTATGTCGGTTCGGGAGCTAGCGCTTTTCAAAGACAGGCAGCGCCCTATGCGTCGTGCTCTGTGGCGGCATTTCTCCATCTCCGGACGGCATGGCCGTTTGCAACCGTTGCCTGGGACCCAACCGCTGATATGGATTAGATGCGGCGCGGTTTTCTCGATGGACTGCCGGTCACTCGAAATCCGCGTGTTAGCTTCGGCAAAGCCTCCGCCGACCGGGGGACAGCGTTGCTCTCGGGATTCTCTGGCAAGGTCGTTAGGCCCTCCCCGGGTCCCCTCCGGGCCTATACTGATCGAGGAGGGGTCTCCTAGTCTTTTCTTGCCGGGAGGCCCTTCTCCGGTGTTGGGGGCGTCATAGTCCCTCCCGGGCATGGCGCTGACACCGCCTCGGCGGTCACCTCCTCGAGGTGCAGGCTCCCCCGATGCCGAGGCCCTCGACTTTGAGGCCTGGCCGAGGTGGACCCCTCAGCGCTGCACTCGGCACCGTTTGGATCCTGGCACCGTTCGCGGTGCGGTGATCGATCGGTGCCGTTCGGCGCCGTTTTGGATCCTGGCACCGTTCGCGGCGCTGGTGATCAGAGGCGGCGCCGTTGGTGCGCGCTTTGGATCCGGCGCCGTTCGCGGTGCCGGTGATCATCGGTAGCGCCGTCGGTGATACCGCCTCCTGACCGCCCGGCGCCGTGGGCCTAGTCCATCCTCAGGCGGGTGCCGGGCTGCACGGCGCCGTGGGGGTTGGGTTGAGCCTGGCTGCTACCGGCGATGAAAAGCGGCCGGCGTCGCCCACGCAGTACCGGGGCCGTTAAGCGGCACCGTGGCCTCAAGGACCTGGGGTGGCAGCATTGAGGTCCAGCTGGTCGGGTCCTCCTCGGGAGAGGCGATGACGTGAACCCATCCTGGCACCCCACTCTTGAGGTCTGGGTCCCCTGTGGCTAGAGGTTCCAGGCGGAGGCAGGCCCCTCCTCTGTCCCCCTTCCGTCGTCTCTAAGGTTCCCGGCTGGGGGTGGCGGGAGCCCAGGGGCAGGCGTGGGGGAGTGACGGAGGGGCTCCCTCTGGAGGCCGGTGACAGCTACCCCCAGGGTGCTGTTGCCCCTCTAGGGACAGGGGGACACTGTGGCGAGAGGAGGGCCTCTGAGTCCGAGGTTGAGGGGCAGGGGTCTGCCACTCGGTCTTCTTTAGCCACCTTAGGGGTGGCCAGGAGCCGAGTGCAGAACCCCGCCCCTCCTCCAGGTTCTAGGTGCCCTCCGGCCGGCGTTGCGTCGGACTGCCCTTCTGGATCCATGCAGTCCAGGCGTCGTCTCAGGGAGGTTCTCCCCTGGGCTCTTCAGGCTCGCTTCCCCAGAGTTCCGTCCTGCGGCCTGGTCTGTTGTCCGGGATCCCTTCTACTAGGGCTCCGTTCCCGGATTCCAGAGCCCTCGCAAGACAGTTCCTCCTCGAGGTGCCCTCTCCCATCTCTCTGCCTTCACCACCCCGCTCCCAGGCCATGTCGGTCCTACGGGTCCGTTATCCTGGGAGCAGTTCAGGGGTTCTGCGTCGGCCTTCCCCTCATATGTTGGATACATGCATGAGCGGGTCTTTCGACTCTCCCCACCACCGCAGGAATCCTCTGGACATTCCAGCTCCCCATCATCCTCATCTCCCTCCTCTGAGGGAGAGGAACCCTCTCATCTTTCCTCCGATGCTGATTTCACGGAATATCAGCGCTTCCTCTCGAGGATGGTGAGGGATCTTGTTTCCTATGTTCGGAGGACAATACCGACGGGAGATCACGAGAATTCCTGGTGAATTCAGTGCCCAGCATTTGGTGGTACCTTTCTGGCCTATCCCCTTCCAGGAGGCGTCTATCCGGTCCTGGCAGTCCCCAGCCGCTTCTTCTCCAGCCCCGGCTGACTATCAGCGTAGGTATTGTGCCCCCTCAGAGTCTCTAGGTTCCCTTCCCAACCCGCCTCTGGTTTGGTCTACCTCGATACTCCTTCTGGGCGCCGCTGCCTGGCGCTCGACTGCCCACCGGATCCGGACTCTCTCCAGTTCGACCATTGGCTAAGAGTGTTCTCTTCTTCGCGCGAAAGTGCCTGTATTGCATCTCATCAGGCTCACCACGCTGCCTACAACCAGCATTTGTGGTCGATGATGTCCCAGCTGTTGGCATCAATGCCTGACACGGAGCAAACCAGACAAGCCGTTGCCCTCTCCGCGGTAGGCCTGGAGCTGGCAAGACACCAAGCAAGGGCATCTTACGACGCCAATGAGGTGGCTTCCAGGCTTGCGGGGACAGCGATCTGCATCAGGCGGACGGCATGGCTTGCCGCTTCAGGTTGTCACCCTGGCCCGGGCGTAGGTGATTCGCCTGCCCGGGGACCCGCCTTTTCTCCCTCTAGAGCTAGGAGATTCTTACAGGGGCTCCTCCGCTTCCTCGCCTCGGGAGGCACCTCCTAGCTCTTTCTCCCACTTAGCTTTCTGAATAAGCCTGGGTCCTTCTCCTTCTGTTTCTCACCAGCAGAAGGCTGGGGTCTTGTTCCCTCAAGGGTATGGCCTCTTCCCCCGGGAAGAGGAGCTATACTCACCAGGGAAGAATGAATGGTGAAGATTGACAAGGAAGATATGAAAATGTATGTACCTACCGTAATTCTTGATCTTCTCTTGTATCTTCACATTCATTACTTACCCGCCACCATCCCTCAGTGGCCTCTTCCTGTGCTTCTCCACCTCCGCTCCTTCCTCTCTGCAAAAAATAAAAGTAGGAAGAATTTCTCCAATTTTCCCAAAAAAAAAAAAAAAAAATATATCTTTGGGGACCTTATTTCTTCCAGAAAAATTATTTACTCTAAGATTCTTGGGCCATCTCATGGAATTGCATTGCGATCAAACTGCACAACTATCTCTTGCCATCCCTCGGGCAAGATACTTCTGGGGTTTAGCCTGGCTCTGGCTATTCAGTTTTGATCCTGCAATCCCGTGCTTCCAGCTGTTACGCCTAGAATCACCCCCCCTCTCTAATTCTTGCCCTGCAGGCAGAGAGGCAAGACACGACTATTTTTCTTAAAAAAAAAAAGGGGAGGAAGCTGAGGAACTCTCTTCGACTGCCATAGGCATTTCTTTACATTTGAGGTCATGCTCCTAAGCCTGCAAGTGATTATCTGTAAAAAAAAAAAAAAAAAAGGAAGATGCAAGGGCAGACAAAGCCTTCTCGTGAGTTTTGATGATTGGTTTTCCTTTCAAGTGTCCTCCTGGACAGTTTTTACAGACAAGCAGTGCGTGCTGACCATGACCAATCTAGCCAGTCTAAGCCTCTGGCCTGCCTTGGCGAGTCGATTGAGTCCTACTCTACCTATAAACGCCTGAAAAGCTTGTTTTCCATTTCTAAACCCCTGAGCAGCTCTCCAAGCTGCCTGGGTTTTATCCTCCCTCCTGGGTGTCCTCCAGTTAAAGCCTTTCGGCCAGGAGCCGAAGTGGGGATCAAGAACAATGGCATGTTGAAGATGAGGACTATGCCCTCCCTGAGTCTGTCTAGCGGGTTCGGTGAACCTTCTCTTCAGCTCTATCTCCGGGGATTCTTGCTTCCCTGTTAGTCGAGGCCTTGAGCTATCACGCTAACTATGCTCATTGGGCATTCTGGTCCTTCAACATCCCATCTCTCTCTCTCTTTCTTCTTCTTCTTCTTTCTCATTACCTTCCTTCTCTCTCCTCCTAGAGTCGCCCAGGTAAAGAGGCCCTGCAGTCCCTAGGTTAGGGATACTCTTCTCCTCTGTCCTTCCTCCATGGCTTATTCCTTTTCAGTTCATTCTTCCTTACTTTGCTATCCTTGGCTATCTTGCCTCGCTATCTCTATTTCTCTGCTTTCACTTTTGCCTCTCCGGCTCCAGAGAACTTGAGTTGGAGGAGAAGTTTGTTGTTACTACTGAACGCCCTAAGCATGACGCATGACATCACTCTCGAGGGGCGGTTAAGCCAAAGCTTTTTAAAAAAAGCTCCTGCGGATCGGTGCGCCGCCTCGCTTACAATCCCAGGGAAGTAATGAATGGTGAAGATAAGAGAAGATCGAGAATTACGGTAGGTACGTAATTTTCATTTTTTTTCTGTTAACCCCTCAATTGTCATATCCTGTTACTGTAGAACATTCCGACATAGCCTCTGCCAAATGCTCCATTTTAAACATTCAGGTTTAGTTTAGTTTAGTTTATTGTTCTAGGAATTACTACCATTGAGCCAGAGGCTCTTTTACAAAGGTTCCACGTCAATTAGGTACAGTACAAAAGGTTACATAGATAACACAACAATTTGTGTTGTGTCAAGAACAAGAAAACATATACAAATACATATCAAATCACTTGTGCAAAAGGACATGAGATATCAATAATCACATTATTATTACAAGAAAGAGGTCATGCCAGATTAGGAGAAACAAGTAGGGAAAAGTCCAGAACGAGAGGTTAAGTGAAAGGTGTGGGGAGCAGACAGTAGCAGAGAAAAGGTTTCCAAAACATGTCTTTGTCAAATAACGGAACAGGGTGGGTAGTGAGAAAATAGGAGGTTTAATCAGGACAGTCACAGGAGCTGGGTGGCAAGGTGAGAGAAAAGCCTTGATTTGAAAATACCTAGAGAGGTGGAGGCAGTAATATGAGTGCTGAGGGCATTTAGCCAGCTGGGGGCACGATAGGCAAATGATCTTTGTCCCTGGGAAGTCCGCATCGGGGACTTGGAGAGGCTGGTGTTCTGATCTTCTGTAAACAGGGTGCTAGCTCGGGCATAACAGGTCTTGGATACAGGGTGGAGTGAGGCCCAGAGTGGATTTTTCGCCATCAGGCAGGTAAGGTACTTTATCCGTTTGAGAGTTGCAACCAACCTGAGTCAGCATAGAGTTCACAGTGTGCGGTACGTCGATGTGCACCAGTGAGTAGCAGACAGGCCTTATTTAGGGATGTTGTAATGCGACTAAGTGCTGTAGTAGTGGCAGATCCGTGTATAACTTCAAGCCATAGTCAACGACTGAGATGACAGAAGATTGATGGCAGTCCTCAGTGCAGAATGGGTAAGAAGCTGTAGGTTCCGATACAGAATCCCAATTAGCTGATTAATAGTTTTGCTGTACTATCAATGTGAGTTGCAAGGTTAGGCCTTGATCAAAGTTGATTCCAAGATATTTGAAAATTGGCACTTGTTCAAGGGTATTTCCCAGGTATGTATTAATGGTGAGTGGGACTTGCCGTTTCTTGTTTTTCGGGTTAGAGAAGAGCATGGATTTAGTATTTTTTTGTGGTTTAGAACCAGCTTATGTTCAAGGAACCACATCTCAATTTTGGAAAAAGCATGCTGAAAGTTGAGGCGTAAGAGGTTCGGATCTTTATGAGTGGCAAGAATCACGGCATCATCGGCATAGAGGATTAATTGTTCAGGGCAGGATTTGGGGAAGGAGTTTAGGAAGAGGCTGAAAAGGAGGGCGCCCAGGATGGATCCCTGGGGAACTCCTGAGTGAACCGGTTTTGAGTCTGAGAGAACTCCAGCTACTTTTACAGATTGAGAGCACTGAGCAAGGTAATTTTTTACCCAGTCACCAGGACCTTGCGAGAGCCCTAGGGATAGAAGTTGTTTGATAAGTAGGCCATGGTGAACTGTATCAAATGCCTTGGTTAAGTCAGTGTAGACTGCTCCACTTAGGTTTCCTTTGTCCATGGCATTGTGGATTGCTCCTGAGAATTCAAGAAGGGCAGTCGATGTGCTGTGCCCTTTCCTAAATCCATGCTGCTGAGTGCATAGGATGTTGTGCTTTCCAGGTAGTCTGAAAGTTGGTCCGCCTAGCGTTCAAGGGCCTTAGAGAGGTGGTAGTAGTATTGATATCGGCGTTAGTTACCAGACAGTGACTTATCACCACTTTTGTGCACTGAGTGACAACTGCAGCCTTCCATTTCCTAGGGGAATTGGCTGTAGCAGAGGAGAGATTGAAAATTTTGTGAGGGGAGCAGTACTTCCTCCAGAGTGAGGGACAGAAGTTTAAGGTCAATAGTGTCGCTGCTTGCTGGACTTAGAAATGGCCTTCTTTACATATTTATAGACTTCATTGCCTTTACTAATTTGAAATGGAAGGTGGTTTGGTTGGAGAGCAGTAGTAGAAGTAGAAATTGGAAGGTCAGCATCAGTAAAGAAATCAGATGAGA
The DNA here is from genome assembly GCA_016271365.2 of Neoceratodus forsteri. Classification (NCBI taxonomy): domain Eukaryota; kingdom Metazoa; phylum Chordata; order Ceratodontiformes; family Ceratodontidae; genus Neoceratodus; species Neoceratodus forsteri. Next base: position 187,355,126 of record CM057451.1, read on the forward strand.
GGACACCACTAAGGTCTGTGAAGGTATCATTTAGGGTGTTTGCAATGATCTCTGGGTCTAATGTAGTGGTTCCATCACATTCATTATTGTAGGAGAGGATTTGGACTGTTGACCCATGTTATTCTTTATATTGTCCCAGAAGGATTTCCTTACTTTCCAGGAGTTGGAGAGGCATTCTTGAAGTAGGAGCTCTTCATCAAGCGGATCTGTTTAGTACAGTGGTTGCGAGCCTGTTTATACTTTTTGAATGTCCGACAGGTGTGCCAATAGCTCTTGCAGTGGCCCAGAGGTGATCCCTACTTTTGAGTTGTGCCAATAGCTTTGCTGTGAGCCAGGGTTTGTGAGTGCTTTGATTTTGCACTTTTTACTGGTGCATAGGTGTCACAGGCAGTGTTGAAAGTAGTAATAAAGTAATCAAGGGCTAGGTCAACATCTTGAGTTTTGTAAATCAAGGACCAGTCTATCTGCCTAAGACAGGTCTTGAGATGAGTAAGGTTGCCATATGGTAGGACTTGGCTATAGATGGTTTTTGGAGGCGGCTTACGAAACTTATTTGTCCAGGTACATATTATTGGAGAGTGATCACTGAGTGAGTCAGGGAGAACACTTACATTGGTTATACGGGTAGGGTGGCTGGTAAGGATCCGGTCAATGAGGGTGCTGGTCCCTGATTTGTAGTTTTTCCTGGTAGGGGAGTTCACCACTTGTGTTAAATTTGCTGCTAGGATGGCATCTTTGTTCGACCCTGCATCAGGAGCAAGCCAATTTATATTAAAGTCCCAAGGAGAAGGAGTTCGATGTCAGAGCGTTGTGTACTACGAATTCGAGGACAGCCTGTAGGCGGAATCAGGATCTTTTGGTGGGATATAGACAGCAGCAATTGTGAGGACTTTGTTTTGGGCACCAAGTAGTATCTTGATAGGGAGGAGTTGCACTGAGGTTTCTGTGGTGGGATAAGAACCAGGGAGACAGGTGAGGTAGTCCTTATGTAGATTGCACATCCACCACCCCTTTTTGAGGACCTATCCAGCCTGAATATCTTGTAGCCTTGTATAGAGATGGCATGATCCGGAGTATTAGGTGTCAGCCAAGTTTCGATGATGGCAAGGCTATCCGGGTTGTGTTGGCTGGCAAAGATTGGAAGGGAGGCCAGTTTTGGGAGGAGACTGCAGATGTTTAAGGTAGCAACTTTGACCCCTCCATTTTGGCAGGCTTTGTTGTACTGTAGGAGACAGGGCCAGGATTTGAGTGGACACTTCCTGATATCAAGAGTAGGAGTTTAAGAGCCAGTTGCTGTACTTTGTAGTCACTTGAATTACACTTCTGAGGCTTATGCGGCTTGGACCATTGCAGGCGTCTAGGGACCCAGAGCAAGGAGATTGTTAGTAATAGAGGATGATATGCCCATTTATCCTTGTTGTAGCTTGTCAGTTGCACCCAGTCGCTTGCAGATGGGTACCTGGTGGATAAGTCAAAAGCCAAAAGAATGATCAACAGCTGAGGTCCAGAGTCACTGAAATGTTAAAATTCCTGAAGGTGATTAACTTTGCCTGCACATATGCAGGATGTGAAATCCCTTTGTCTGTATGCTTCTTTGTCATTCAAACAGGTTGCTGAAAAGCCCACATACAGATCATGGAGCTGGTCAGACGAAAATGTGGATTCCAGCAGGACCCAGAGTCACCAAGTTTGTCAGATGTAGTTGCTTCACTTGTGTTTTGCTTGGGATAGCTTCCAAAAAGTTGATTTTAAAATGAAAATAAAGATACCTGATGATGATTTTTTTGCAGAAATCCAGTCCAGGAGACTTTCACGGATGTAGTGAGCAAGAATGGTATAGTTACCACAAGCAGAAAAACATGTAAATCCACAAAAACTAAGCTACAGACACAGACAAACACAAGCAGCTCCAAGAGTTCTCCAAATACTATGTATCCTGTACCTGTACAGGTACCCTGAAAATGCCCGCATGGTATTTACCCTAGCCCCCTATTAAAGACTCCATATATCAGAGTATTGTATTTGTGCCAAAAGTGCCATACCCCATCATAAAATGAAGAGCAGGAGAGTTCACCCAGTATAATGGCCAGCATTCTCCATGGCAGTAAAACCGGCCCATACAACCTACTCCCCATGACACACTTGGAAACGAGCTATAACAGCTTTGTGTTCCTTTCCTGGTCAGACATTACAAATAAATGTGAAACTTATGGCATATTGGCTTTAAAAAAAAAAAAAAAAAAACTAATACAAAAGAAGAAAACTGGATAAAGCACTTGCCCACCTAGGAAATGTGGCTGTCACTCCAGTTCATTTTGTACGAAAGCACTTACCCACCTAGGAAATGTGGCTGTCACATCAACTCATTTTAAACAAGACAACGTCTGATGAGGCACTTTTTGTAAAAGGTGATAGGTTTGTTTTTTATTCAAAACATAATGAAATGTATGTTTAAAAAATGTTAAAATACCACAGTGCTAATGGTTGAGACGCTGATGAAGTCGGGCTCAGAACTGGCCATGGGGATTATCTTAAGTGCTTCCTCTGAGGCCAGTATACTGCAGTGTTGATTGCTGCTAATGCTCCTGGTACCAGTTTTCCTCCCTTGAGATTCTAGAATCTCTGCATCTCTCTACCCACCTTGACGTTCTCCGTTAATATTTTTTTAATTTAATATTCTTTAGCCCCACCCGTAGCCATCACTCCCAGCAGTTGCTTTTTACATTACATCTTTCTGTGTCCTCGAGACCCGACTGGCAATAAATGTTGGAAACCAATGTCTGCACGTGTTTTCTTCCTTCAAATTCCTCAGTACCTCAAGAGTATCTCTTGCTCAAGTTTCCAGACTCAGTCCTGAGCTTGTGCTGGGCTGGCCAGTTTGATGTCTCTGACCCCCTTCACTGCAATCTTAGATGCTAGTTCTGTGGTACTGCCACTTTCCTCTAGACAGCGTCACAGTGATCAACACAGGTACTGTACCTCACCTAAGTACTGGAAAAACTGATCGGTTCTGCTGTGTAACAGAGGGCAGATATTGAGGTTTGGGTATACGTTTTACAGGATGTTTCTGTCTAAATGGCTGTGTTAGTATGTATAAAATATTTGGGTTTGAGCTTCCTCTTCTGCATTAGGGACTACTGTACTGGATTTTTGGGACTTTAATATTTAATGTGACATTTTTTCTGTGTAATTTTTTTATCCATTTATTCCCAATAATATTTTCTATCTTAACCTGTTTGGTTTGGTTTGCACTTGTGCTTTTTTAATCGAATCACATTAAGGTGTTGTTACCAATGTCTTGTTGATAAATGTACATCTAGCACTGCCACTTCTGGCTTCCCAGATTGGGGAAACAGAGAAAAAACACCACAGAAAACTGTGTTAAATTAAAAGAAAGAAGCAATACTCAGCATGATTAAAAAGAAAACAAAAAAAAAAAACCAAAACACTCCTTTTCTCCGTTTGTACAGACAAGGACGTAAGCCTGCTAGTCTGTCTATTGCCATCACCAGGAACCCCCATAAGGGCTTCCTAAACTGTTCAGCTTTGCCTGTCTGAGCCCCACAGTGGTTCTTAATTCCCCAAATCCTCAATCTGGGCTCTCAATGGGACTTCAGTTTTGAGTGTCCTGGACTCCATGTAGTAACAAAAAATGGGGATTGAGAAAAAAGATTGAAAATCCTAGTGTTTGCAGTTAAGGTAAAAAAGTGCTGAATGACAGAAAAAAAATTACTGAGTTCAGTAGTTGTTGTAAATTGGGAGAATATTGCAGTTGTGGGGGGGAGTGCTAAATTACAAGAAGCACCCACGTCCCTGAGAGACCTGTTGGCCCCCAAAACTTCCCTTGCATTTAACCACAGCTGGCCCCAACAAGGACTTCTGTTGCCTTTGTCAGTGTTCCCAGAGTGCTCATCCTACCTACCTACCTCTTTGACACTTCCCCTCAAATCCAGGTGAGGTACACAGTGAACACTGGAGGACTTATAGCCACATGTGCATGTGAATCTAATGCATGTGCAGTCTGTAGCCCTTCCATGGCTTTTTCTATCACCACCGCATGGCCAGTGAAAACAGGGGCCCCCGATTATGCTGTGGACACTGTGCCAGAGTGTGCCACCTAATGTTACAGCAGACTTCCCCCACAGCTTAACATCACAATGTCGCAATGTCCACCACCTGAACCCATGGTTGGCATCAGACTCCTCTGGATCCCAGCATCAGAGAATGCCAGCACCACAAATAGGGGAGCAGAAAACAGTTGTCCTTGGGAAGAAACAGCAGTCCCGGACAGGCGACAGCTGGTTATCTCTAGCTCTGGATAAGTAATGAATGAACTCTGGAAAGGAAAATTGAAAATTTGTATTCTGTCTGTTGAAAATTATAATATCAGAAACATGAAAGTGGAACGAGTCAAAGATGATGTGGGCCATCTGATGGAGGAGGACATGAAAGGAGGGTGGTAGTCTCTGCAGCTATATTGCCACCTGAGTGATCACAGGTGACGGTGTAGCTGGAGATGCTTGCAGGAGGGAAGACTGAGTGGCTGGCCATGCGCTTCATGGAGTTCTCACTGCCTGAGTGAAAACCCCAGAGTGCAGCAGAAGGACGCTGGTACTCTTGCGCCCCACTGAACCTGATCGCCTGCAAGCCTGCCACACTTCACGGATCTGCAAGGGGAAGGGGGACCTCCACCCTCCTAACAGAATCCACTGTGGGGAGCGTAGCTCTCGGTAGGTCACTGGGAGACTGGTTGAGCACTGGAGAGGAGAAAGGAGGGTGCTGGGAGGTACCAGGCAGGAGGCGGCAGTTCCAGTGGGTAGATAAATATAAAACAAAAGTACATACTGAACTTCAGAGTTGCTCTTTTAACATTTTGCGTTGTGAAGCAGGTGTCACTGCAGTTCTGGTTACAAGAAGCTCCATGGGGGAACTAAATCCTCACACAGCCAGAATATGCTACAGATTGTAACTATCAAGCCTACAAATGACCATGGATAACCAGTTACTACTCCACTAGCTCTGTGTCAGGCCCCCTCCCCCAAATTTAGGCATGGCCCACTAATCTTCCAGCTGGAAGAGCAGCCCTCTGCCACTACCAGTACCTCATCTGTGGTACCCAGGAGGAGGTACTCATTTGCCTCCTCCACAGACTAAATGCATCATCATGTTGCACTAAATTCTCCACCCACGTAGAAACAGGAAGCCTAAAGGGACACTGTCAGCATTTTTTGTATCACATTATCTCTAGTTACAAGCCCACATTTTAGGATTGCCAACCTTCTCTAAAACAAATTGATGCTGGTAATGCTATCTGCCTCTTTTCGTAAGGCACCTTTATATGACATGCTCTGTACCACAACAAGCGGTACAGAGCAACTGCAACATTACATTTTTGGCGTGTAGAGGTGAGCGGCAGCGCAACACAAGTGAGCGTTCCCTTGGCTGGCATTCACTGTTTTCCTGGGTTCGCCATTGCGTTCCACTCCATTTCACTGTTGACTGCTGCCATGTATTTGGAGCCTTGCATTCACATCAGTCCCGGAGCGTGTCTCATGAGACCCTCCAGGATCACGGTTGTTTACCAGTGCTGCACTTTCTTATGTAGGGTCCTAAGGCTCGTTCATGCAGTATTATGCCCGAGTTTAGCTACATATATTTTCTGATACTAGAAAGAGAGCTGAACTGGAAACTAGACATTTTTCAGAAGCAGGGGCAAAAGTACTTTAAAAGCACTCGGAGAGTGGTTCTGTGTTCACTGGGCATGTAACGCATGCATGTTATATTCCTTGGTATATGAATATGCATAAGTGAGTGTAATATCAAAGCACCACTTTCCAAGATGTTTTTAAATACTTTTTGCCAACATTCTGAAAATGCCTGGTTCCGAGTTCAGCTTTCTTGAGTATCAGAAAAATATGTGGCGGACAGGCATGATACTACACATAACCTCTGGATCCTGAGTGAAGGTGCGGCGATGTAAACAGCGTGAATCCATCTCGCTAGACACTCTGTGGGGTTGATGTGACCTCTGGTGTGTAAAAGCACACTGTGCATGGGAATACTAAGCTGGAATGAGTGCACCAAAACTGTTGCGTTGCAGGTAGGGCGTCGTATAAAAGTGCCTTTAGTATAACTGAAATTCAAGCTAATTGCATAGTTGTATTCAGCTTTGTTTTGTTTCAGATCCTTGATCTATGCTTATTGCCTACTTCCTGCACATTAGGAACCCCCCAAAACAGTGCAGCCACTTAGGATGCAGTTGTCTTCTGTACTCCTACTGCATAATGAGTGGCTAGACTGTGTTGGGGGGTGTGCTCAAGTCCAGGTAAGATGCAGTGGGAGTTGATCAAGGAATGTAAACAAGCATGTTTTTGTGTGGTAACACGAGTATGGTGGGCAGTCTGTTTTTCACTTTTTAAAAGAAAAAGGGGATCAGAATCAAGCTACCACTTACATCTGTAGTCACCACAGAATGTGAATAATTATAACATTTTTTTTTTAAACTAGGAACACTTTGAAGCCTAAGGGTTTGACAATGTCCCGTTTAACTCCATTTCCCAGTTGTTGTTTTTTTTTTTTTCTGTTAGTGAATGAAATAACATCTCAACTTAAAAATGTTTTGTGTTTACGTTGAATTAGGTTGTTCCATACGCTGGAACCATTTTGGGAGGATTACATTATGGAGATGTGATTGTGATCCACGGGAGTGTTCCCAGTGATGCTGACAGGTAATCCTGCTTTGCGTAGTTACTGAGTTTGGAACAAAAAGTAATGATATGGAAATTTTTTTGTGCATCACTTTTAGAAAATGTCACATCAGAGTGCTGCACATCAGTATAAGTGAAACCTTCCACACAGATGGTTACTGAAGAAGTTAGAGGATCTGGTGCAGTGAAGGACCTTGTTATATGGGTGGGTAGCTGGCAGTGGGAGAGAAAAACAGAGGGTGGTGGTAAACGGGGTCATGTCGGGAGTGGTAGGTCATGAGTGGTATACCTCAGGGTTCAGTCCTAGGTCTGGTCCTTTCCAAAATGTTCATCACATCGTAGGATAAGGAACACAAGAAAAGATGTGCCGCTTTTCAAATGACAGTAAGCTCTGCGGCAGGGTAGACAGTGAGAAAGGGGTAAGGGAGTTGCAGAGGGATATGCAAAGGTTAGAGAGGTGGTCTGAGATTTGGCAGTTGAAATTCAGTGCCAGGAAGTGCAAGGTGATGCACATAGGCAATAAGAACCCGAGGGCAGAATGTTGAATGGGATGGATGAAGTTGGACAAAGGACCTGAGAGTCATCATAAGTGACTTCCTAATACAATTTAGCCCATGCAGCAAGTCCTACAGCAAGGCAGCTAGAATGTTCGGGTGCACCAGGACAGGGTTTGACAGCAGGAGGAAAGAAATAATATTACCTCGTTATAGATCAGTGGTGAGGCCACATCTGGACTACTTTGCCCAGTTCTGGAATCCCCACCTAAGGAAAGATAAAGATAGGCTTTAGACAGTGCAGCATAGGGTTACCAAAATAATTCAGTGCCAACAGGACAGAGCCTATGAGGATTGGCTTAAGGCTCTTAAGAAGTACTCTCTAGAGGCCAGAAAAGAGGTGGGCAGTTTGATAGAGACCTTTATTTTCCTTAAAGGAATGAACAAGGTAGACTGTATGAAAATAAAACGCAGGGACATGAGTGGAAGCTGGTGGTTGGGGGGCTGATTTAAGAGGACCATGAGAAAGTTTTATCTTACAATTAAAACAACAGATGTTTTTGGTGCAGTATTAGCCATTGCTAAGCAATCTAAGATTACAAACTGTAGTGAGAAAGAAATAATGTGACCTTCTGGGAATTGAACTCAGGCCTACTGTTCTGGTACTCTAACCACTGAACTATAGGCTCACATGGTTGGACCTGTCTCTTCCCAAGCACACTTCCAGGACTTGCAATACCAGAGAAACAAAGTGTTTCTGGGAAGTGTCGGGTTCAACCATGTGAGCCTATACGCCCGATGGTTAGGGCACCAGGATGATACTCCGGGGGCTTAGGTTCAGTTCCCGGTAGGTAACATTATTTGTTTCTCACTACAGTTTGTAATCTTTTATTTTATGGAGAGAGTGTTTGAGCCATGGAACAGCCTACCGGCAGAGCTGGTAAGTTCAGGAATTATTACTGGTTTCAGATATGGCTGCGACTGAGTAAAAAGCTTAATGGTTATTCGGGATAGCAGTAGGGAAGGAGGAGAAATTGAGTAGGTCTCGGGGTACCATAGGGTATAACAGGGCAGACAGGCTGGACCAATGGTATTTTTCTACCAACATTTTTTATGTTTCTTCAAAACTGCTAACTGTAACTACAGTAGAAAATAATGTCTATTCTTAAACAGAGCAACCAATACTATCTTCTGACCATATCCAAAAACCTGTGATGGTTAATAACGCTCAAAATTATAGTTTTAAACCTGTAATTTTTGACATTTTTAGGCTTGGAAGAAATTTAGGCACTTCAAAGAATCAGTCTTCACTATTTATTCCCACTTATGGGACTGTGCCAGAGGCACTAGGACCCCGGAAGAGCAAAGCCTTTTGCAGCCTACAACTTAGGAGACCAGTGTTGGTGCCAGCGTTGCCCACAAGGAAGACGTAATGATGTAGCACTTATGAGGTGGCAAGTAAACAACGCTGGCCCCTTTCCTTCCTCAGTTCATTTTTTTTTTCTGCCATTGAGTGCACACTGTGGGAACATTAGTCATTTGTGTGTTTCTGTGTTGCAACTCCTTCCTTGGTTTGTCACGGTTTGTTCGATGCCATACTCCTCGGCACCACCTTCTGTTGGTGCCGTTTAATTATTTTACTCTGCTATGCAGCACTGAACCTTTTCTGAACTATTTTTTTTATTTTTTCTCGTGGCACCCTGCCTGGTTCAGAGGAGCAAAGGAAGAAGCCCTCCAAGAAGAAGAACCAGAAGGACACCCCCCCCATTGCGTTGGTGCTCTTATGAGGGACATATCACCATCCAGGACAGGCTTGATGCGTGTTGGACCTGTCTCGGTGCTGGCCACAACATGGAGGTGCCCATGGACTACTTCCCCTTAGAGATATGTGCATTAAAGTGGGATCACAAGCCCCCCCAATTTCGGAGGCAGGCATTGCACCAGGGATGCCATGGTAAGATCCCTGGGCTGTTCCCCTTAGCTCCTTCCCAGTACTAGCTGGCCAGCTACAAGGATCTAAGCTGAGCTGCAGACTAGATAGAACATATGTCCTGTTTCTGCTGGCAGTTTCTTATGTTCGTATGTACTATACATACTGAGAAAGACCAGGCCTCTCCACATGCTCGCCCTTCGGAGACGTCAGCATGCCTGAGGGAGGGGTCTGATGGACGTCTGTCTCTACCGGGGACTGGCTGAGGATCCTTCCCAATCTGCTGGCCCCTGTACATTGGGTCTGCATAGGTGGGCACCTTGATGTTGTGGCCCAGTGCTGCCTCGGCTTCTGGTGTGCAGGCCAGTACTGGTGAGTGAGGCAGTGCTGACTGCAAGACTAGGTCCCCTTCCAGTGCTGCTTGTGGTGCTGGGGGAGGGAAGACTTCCGGAGTCAGTAATTCTTGGGCCCTTGAGGTGGTCATCCATGTCTTGTCCTGAGTGGTTGGATGATCCGGTAGAGGACTTTGGTGAGGTCCTTGGTCCTGCAGAGGAGATTAGCAAGGATGGGGGTTTTCCTGGTTCTGGGCCTAGCTTGGGGCTGTGAGTTTCTGGAGGAGTGGTGTCTGTGGCTGGTGCAGGTGCTGGGACCTTTTCTGGCACTGTTCACAGCGTCGGTCTGGGTCCTGATGCTGACCCTGTTCTTGATGCCATCCATGGCACCAGGGGTGGAGCTGACCGCTTTCATAGTGTTGGTTCTGGCACTTGCTCTGCTGGAGGCTCCAGCCTAGAGCCTGAGCCTGACCCAAGGGGCACAGTTGGCTCTGGTGAGGGGAGGGTATTGGAGTGTGGGACTGTGGCTCACTCCCTGGTTAGAGTAGGAGGCAGCTCTAGCAGGAGTCACAGCGCTGGTTCAAACCCATCTATCTCCCTGAAACTGGCTGACTCTGTCACTGGTGGGGACTGAGACCACCCCATGGGATCTGCACGGGTCTGCTGTCCCCTCCTGGGGGCTCCCCCTCCATGGGCACCCACCCAACTGGTCCACTACTATTGATCTTTTTATGGCAGGTGAGTTTGCTAGGCCCTCCCCTGGCAGAAATCCCTTGAGCATTCTTGCAGCCCTGGCAGAGACCTGACTTGGTCTCCCATGGCCTTCCTCCACCCTCTTCTCTGCCCTTCCCTCCACCTCTCACTGGCATTCTCGGTACTCTTGGACCTCTGACCTGGGATCAATTCAGGGAGGTGGCTGGTGCGTTTTCCCTTGACCAACATCGAGCTGAGCAGGCCATCACAAGGCCTGAAGCTCCTACACCTCTGCCTCGAGGACTCAGCTCCTTCTCTACTCCCTTCCTCCTGGAGGAAGAGGATACCTCTGTCCACTTCTCCTCTGATGCTTGACTACACATGGTATCAGCAGTTCTTAGGGGAGATGATGCAGGTGCTGAGTCTTCAGCACTTCACAGGTTGCAGTACTGCTACCCTGACACTGTCACTGGGGAATACCTTTCATGTAGGTATCCTAGAACTTCTGACTCCATCCCTCTCTCCAGCTACGGGGATGTTAAGTGCAGATATTGCTCTCTCTCTCTCTCTCTAGGGGTCTCCAGGGGCCATGCCTCATCTGTCTTCTGGGGTTCAGTCCTGCAGAAACCCTGTGGGCCTAGGCACCCAGGGCATGATTGCATTCCTGACTCCGACACTGTGGATTTTGATGTCTAGAGCAGACAGTTTTTTTTTTTTTTCTTCAGCGGCGCATACTGATGTGCATTTCTGCACATCACGCGGCCTATGGCAGGCATCTGTGGATGACGCTAGGTTGGCTCCTAGCATCACTGCCAGACAGTGAGACAGCCTGGCAGGCCATACACATTTCCGCCCAAGGCTTGGAGATGACGAGCCATCAAGTGTGAGGGCATCTCTTGATGCCAGTGAGGTAGCTTCCATGATGGTTAGAACCACAGTCTGCCACTCAGCGGGTGGCATGGCTTTGCCTTTGTCAGTTGGCACCCCCGGTTCTGCGTAGGGTGCTAACTTCACATTGCCAAGGGATTCGTATTTTCTCCCACAGAGTCAGACGTGAGTTGCTAGGGCACCTTCCTGCTCCTAGGCCATGGGAGACTTCTCCTGCCCCTGATCAGTCTTGGGTCTCGCCAGACCCATAAGAAGTCCCTGCCTTTCTGTGGTTGTCATCCACAGAGAGTTGATGGATAACTGTTTCTCTTTGGATGTGCCAGCTCCGCTCTTTTGGGTGGAAAGCTTGGTACTCTGACCAATAAGTGGAAATAAATGGTGAAGATAGATTCTTGGAAGATATTACAGTTACGTACTCTATAATTCTGGATTCCAGAATATCTTCACCATTTATTCACGTGCCCATCATCACCCCCACCTGCTCATTTGGGAGCCAGGGTCTCTGGGCAGCTAACCCTGCATTTATTCTATCCTTTTGCCACTCCCTTTTATTTGTCTTTGGTGTCTCCCTGCCCTTTTTGTACAGAATTCCCCCTTTTAAAAAAATAAATGGAGGGAAAAAGGGTAAGGGACAGTAATCCCATTTTGGGATTCCTATCCCCACCAATAAAACAAAACAAACAAAAATATCCTTAAGTTAACACTTATTCCCTCTTTCTTTCTTTCCTTCCTTCCCTTGTCCTCCACCTCAATTATATACATGTATATATGTATGTATATTTATTTATGTATTTAAAAGTTTGTTAACCAGAAGAGGCACATTGAACCAAGGTTCGTTTCCAGGTGCGACCCGGGGGAGGGAGAAAAAGGGGCAAAAGTACAACTCTGTCAGTCGGGTTACAAAGTTGCCTGGGTATGGGCAAAAGCACGAGTCAGTACACAAGGTATATGTATAAATCCAGAATATAGGCTGGACAGATTGGTTACAAATGATTGGTGTAAAGGCAAGGTAAAAGCAAAATACTAAACAATGTACAGGAGGAAGCTCTAGCAGGAGCCGCAGCTCTGGTTCAAACCCATCTTTTCATACAAGACTGTCTCCTCTGGGCAGTTTGAGCTAATGTTCTCAACTGTCTTGGGCTTATCTATCAAATCTCTTTTAGCCATTGTAGCCCATTTCCCTCCAGTATGTCCACTGGTTAATCCCTTAGTATAGATTCCATAATCTTTCCCACTATATATGTCAAGCTGACTGATCAGTAATTGCCTTGCTTTTCCTTTCTTCCACTCTTGTGTAATGGGACAATGTCCACTGTCCTCCAGTCCTTAGTGACCAACACCGTTTCCAGTAAGAAGTTGAATATCTCTCCAGGTGGTCCTGTTATCTCCACCACTTCCTTAAGCATTCTTGGGTGTAAGTCATCAGGTTCCATAGATGTATCTATTTATGAACTTTCAACCCTTTTAGTTTTTCTAACATCCTGTTCCATGTTATTTTGGCAATCATATTTGAGCACTTGCTTTCCCGTCTTCTGCTCTTAACCCCACATTCTGGTAGTGACTCATCCTTTTTCCTGGTAAAGACTGAACAAAAATATTTGATCTTCATCGAAAACATCTCCTCCATTGGGATACACCTTTGGAACTGTAAGCCATCTGTGTCAGGATCACTTGAAAACTTTGCTAGCTGGGAGCCCACGATGATGTACAATGTTGACGCCTATACAATGTTGGTGGCCGCATCATTCCTCAGTTCCTTCTGCCATCGACCGCGTGTCAGACTTGAAGAGAAACAGTGCCCTAATTTTTATAAACTTTTAGATATTTTGTCAATATGTTTTTTTTTTATAACTTTTGTCATCATTTTATGCCATTGTTGAAAGATCATTTACATGGGTTTTGTACCTACGGCTAGAAGACTTACAAAGCTGATGCTCACTCCATCTATGTTTATTATCTGGGTTTATCTCACAATGTGAGGGCCTGAGAAATCTGCCAGGAATTCAGCCAGGCCACAAGAAGATGCTGCTGGAAGGCCCTAGAGACCTCCATCGCTAAAAAGGCCATGAATACTGTGACGCTGTGCCACCTGCTTATTGTTATATTGTATAATATTTGTGTTTTATAAATAAAATGTGTATGGTATGTGACTGCTTAAGGATGACAGTCAGTGTAAGGAGACTTGAACTTTGACCTCAAGTGCCAATGTGAGAAAACAGCAGGATGTGATAGACCAGTGAAACTACTAATTAAAGCCTTCCTTCCAGAGGGACAGTTTATTACCCCTTATAACCTGCTCCTGCTTTTGAGGCTGGGAACTAAATATGAATTTTATGACCCTAGCAGGAAGGGAAGTCATTTGGCTGATCCTTTGTGGTTTTCTCACCTAACAGAGAACTAGTGACAGATTGTGGGGCTTTGACACATCAAAGGGAATGTTTTGTTCAAAGAGACTCATATTTTGGGAAATTGCTAGTTGCTGATTTTCACAGTAATAACATACATCCTTGTGGATATCCATACTCAGATTATAGATCTGTCACAGATCTAACAGTGACCTCATGGGTGACATCACCAGGAGGTGGTGAATACTGACTTTTGAGTATAGCCTGCATCTGACAAGTTGTGGCAGAAAGACTCTCTGAAAATCAAAGACATACTTAGTCTGTGGACTGGTAACCAGGCACTTTAGAAGGAGATAATTCAGCTGGAACTTTTAAGTATTTAGCAGGTGTTTTGTTTGTTCTGTAATTTCTCAATTATTTTGTTGAATGTTAGTTGTTAATGTATATGTTCTGCGTCTGATATTTTATCAATTTTACAATTTTTAGTAAATATTTTTCCTTGAAATATTGCCTGTGTCTTCTCAGTTTTCTTTTGCATGTGAATGCTGAACCAGTGTTTAAGTCTGACAGCTGTTAAGGGCTTGAATGTGTTACTAATCTTGCTAAAGGTAAGAATGTACCTATAGGTCTCATGTTGAGTCGTAAGGGTACATTTTGGAAACCTGGCTAGGTGCCACTGAGCAAAAGATTGTACTGCATTCCGGAAGATGGTACATATCTGTGCCTGTTAACTGGGTGCGCTAGCATAAGGTTCACATTTGACCCCCAGGACTCGAGACTAGTAGGTGATTCAGACACAAACCAGAAAGGAGGGTTACCCTGTCTGTCCCCTGTTCACACTATTGCACTTCGAGGTTGGCACTGTGGGAGCAGAGGGCCTGACCTGCGGAGCATGTTTGTGACAGATACCACCAAAAAGGCTGCGGGCTCCAAGCTGACTTCTTCATTCCGTACGTCGATGGCTGCTAATGGTAAGTCTCTCCAGTATTTGGAGATGCTGTCTTCAACGGTGTCATTAAAGTCCCAAGACAAAGACGAGCCCTGGAAGTCCTTATTGTCAAGCCATCACCACAAGCATAAGGATAAAGCTCCTGCTGCTTTAGTGAGGTTGAGGTCCCCGCTTCACATAGTTTCTTCTGTGTTCTCTGCTCTGTTGGTCATAACTTCTAAAGCCAACCCCTCCCCCCGACCATCCAAGAAATGCCAAAGTTGGGATCTGTTCTTGTTCTGCCATACCTACCACAGAATGTTTCCAGCCTTCATTGATGGATACAGTCCCATCGACTACAGTTGCTCCCAGCTCCATCACAGTGTGCTGCCAACTCCCAGGTTGTGCTGGCAACAGTATCAGGGCTGTTTAGGCAATTGTTGCTGTCTCTCTCACCAGAGAGAAGGACTGGGCTGTCCACAGGGCCTACCCCATCGGCGCAATCATCGGAGATGGGTTCCCAAAGCACACTGATGATTCCTCCTCTGCAGCCGCCATTGACGCTGGCTCTGCCTGAGCTCCCATTCATCATTCCAGACAAGGAGAAGGAGTATAATTCTGATTTCCATATTAAGGAGAAGTATTTGGAGGCTGAAGATAGGGAAATTGATCCCTTTGACAGTGGTCTGGGTTCCAGTTCCACCTTTTCCTCATGTAGTGAAGACAGGGTTGTTTATACACTTAGGTCTTCTGAGGATGCTTCCCATCAGGCATTATTGCGGCAAATGCAAAGTGCCATGGCCTTTGCTGCTGAGGAGGAACACTCCACCAAGTGTAATTTGCAGGAGTTTTTGGAGGTCCCTCCATTGTTATTCCTCCTATGTATCCTGCTTTAAAGGATGCTACTCTGACTGTATGGCACAGACCTAACACTCTGCCTGCAGTGCCCAGAAAGGCTGACAAGCAGTACCTTTCTCTCGCCTTATGCTGGTCTCCGGGGTTCAGTACTACTGGGAGGCACCTCCTCTTGCCACATGGTAGGCAGAAACTCAAAGCTCTGCAATCTGGATATCCTCCCCTCTGCTTCCTGTGACCAGCAGTTTACTTCCTGCCTTCCAAGGAGCAGTTACTCTGCAGCAAAGCTGTGTTTCTGTGGAGACAGGGCAAAAGACTTCAGAACTGTAAGTTTGGACATTCATTTTACTGCATATCCACAGAGAGCAGGGATGGGCAGATTGAAAGACAAGCGCTCTCTGTTCTTAGGGGGGAGTCCCAGTCTCAGCCATGCATGCTGGACAGGCTGGCCCCTCTCAGGTTTCTCCTGCGTTAATGGGCTTAACGGAACTAACCCCCGGATGTACAAGCTTTTTTCCTCAGGTCAGAGGATCAAGTGGGGGAATATTGGGCTTGCCCAGTGGGGGAATATTATGTGTGCAGAAGGGGGGCTTACAGGCAGCAGAATAGCCACTCCACTGTAGTTGCCACCTGATCTGAGTGCAACCGCTGATGATCACTTCAGGCCCAGGTCATCGATGGTGCTCCTCATTGATGAGCACCTTTCCAGTCGGCTCACCGATGAGTGGAGAGCTTGCTGCAGTGGAGTGCTGGCTGCGGTCGAACTAGGGAGCAGAAGCACTCCCATGGAGCATTTTTCCATCAATGAGCACATTAGGAGATAAGTACATCATCGGAGACCATGTGCGGCACAGCTAGTCTTGTGGGCAGCATGACCCAGATGGCTGACTAGCTCCTCGGGCTTCTAGCTTATCGACAGAGACCTCATTTAACAGGTGGCACTACTAGCAGTCTGCTCAGGCACACAAATTGTCGACGGAGGCCTCATCTCTGGCAAACTACAAGACCGTCGACGAGCACTTCAGGTGGTGCACTGCTTGTCGACGGAGGCCACTACCGCTACCGGGGATGACTGGAAGAGGCTTCCTACAGGCAATTTAAAATGGAAGGTACTCCCTGCACTTTCAGCAGCGATGTCTGCAGGGTAGAGCCTCGGCCCCCAAACAAAGGAACACCACTAATGCTGGCAGTATAGCTTAGTGGTTAAAGGCACTGAACTGCAAACCAGGAGACTTGGTGACCTGAAGATCTGGGTTTGAAATCTCATCATCCCCCACATATATATGCAACAGGATTTTTGGGAACTATGCCACAAGTGTAGATAAGGAAGTCTGTATTTAGATAAGGGTCATATCCCCCAGCAAGTGGATTATCAGACTGGTTTGGGGGGGTGCAGTACCTGCCAGCAGCAGGGGACGCTATACTCATCTGTATAAGCCTGACAAATCCTTCAGGGGCAGAAGATGCCGCAGGTGCAGATCCCCGGGTTGGCCACCTTTGCGGCTCTGTATGCTTACAGTGTAAGAAGGCAGCAGCCACAAGGTCAGAGGATCTAACTGAGGCCTCCATCTCAGCGGAGCGGCTCCCGACTGCAGAGTTGGAGGAGGTCACAGCCTCAAAGGGGGGCCAACAACATCTGACCTGATCTTATAGAAAAATTGAAACAGGGTTTTCATGCTGAACCCTTCATGCTTTGATATACTACCTCTACAGTCCCAAGATCAGAGGGCTCACAAGAAGATCACTTGAAAGTGAACTCCCATCACCATCCTCCGATAAGGAGGAGCAGCATTTATCACAAGTTCAGCAAAAAACATTCAGAAACATGGCTAGATTGCCCCAGAATCGACCCTCTGGCTTCGAACCTCACCAGGGAGATGGTTATTCCAGCAGAGGGAAGAGCTTCTTTTCGGGACCCAGTGAACAGGAAGGTAGAGGCATCTCTAAAAAAAGACCTTCCAGGTGTTCACAACCTTGCTTAAGGCAGCTTCAGCCAGTCTTTTCTCATCTGGAACCGCACTATCCTAGACCATGGACCTAGCTTACCAACTGCCGTATGTTCCAGAGAAAAACAAGTTTGCCTAGCAGCAACTCCAGCTCGTGCATTTTGCCGCCGCTTACTCAGCAGATGTGTCAGAGGAAGCAGTCAGCTGTGTGGCTAAAACCATGCTTTACCAAAAATCTCAGCCTGGTGCAGCCTCAGGCTTTGGGCTTGGCAAGCAGGCGCCTCTTCCGAAATTCACTTGGTAAATGCACCATATGAATGAAACCTGCTGTTCATATCCTCCCTCAAAGAGGCGGTAACAGAATCCGGGGAAACAATGAAAGTCCGCATGCCACATCAAGGGGCAGAGGCAAATCTTGGTCATCAGGCTTCCAGCAGAATTTTTGTGCCCAAATCTACAGCAAAGGGGAAAATAAGAATTTTACAAGAAAATGCACATGGTTCTCCTCCCATAACAGCGTAACTTTGGGGAGCAGGTGGCACCTGAGACACGGGCCGGCAACAAAAAGTCAAAATGAAACCCTCATGGACCCATCCATGAGTGGGGGGCAGACTTTAAAAATTTCCTCGAGGAACGGGGCCATACCACAACAGACAAACAGGTTCTGGGCAAGGTACACAACGGATATCTGATCAAATTCAACTCTAAGCCCCCGTTTCCCCATGTGGTTCCTCGCCAATTTCAAGCAACCGAAAACTGGCAATGTTCCAAGCAATCACAGACTTGGCAAAGTTCCAAGCAAGTGCAGACCTTCTTCTGGCAGGGGCTGGCAAACAGGATTCCCCCACACAGACCGGAACAGGGGCATTTACTCACTTTTCTTAATCGTCCCCAAATGCACGGAGGATTCAGACCAGTCTTGGACTTGAAATTTCAGCACCACTTTGTGTGCAACAGCTCCTTCATGATGGAAATGCTCTCATCCATCATCAGGGAACTCCATCAGGGGACTTTCCTGGCCTCAATAAATTTACAAGATGCCTATCTGCATATACGCATCCGAAAGTCACACAAGCAATATCTCAGATTCATGGTGGGGGAACATCACTTCCAATTCACACCGCTTCCCTTCAAGCTTTCCTCGGCCCCTAGAGTTTTTTTCCAAGGTCCTGGGGCGGTATTTGCCCCTAGTGACAGTAATTGCTTGCCTCACACAACAAGGATACAGCTTTTCCCCTATCTGGACGACATCCTCATCAAGGCCCCACAGTTCGATCAGCCAATACCAGCAGCGTCGGAGGTCATCCAGTGCCTCTCAAGGCACGGATTTGTCATTAACCGGAAGAAGAGCCCTTTAGTTCCTCCCCAGTCCCTGAACTATCTGGGAGCAGGTTTCGAAACACAGGACAACAGGGTGGTTTCCCACTGAAGTGAAATTCATGGACCTCCGGAGCCTCATCAGAGGTTTCAGACAGCTCACCACCTAATGGCTCACTGTTACATGAAGCTCATAGGGACTTTGCTGTCCCCCACAGTCACAGTCCCCTGGGCACTGATTCACATGCGGCCCATCCAGGCAAACCTTCTCAAACAGTGCTTTCAATCCAGAGACCACCAGGACCAAAAGATCTCAGTTCCTTGCCAGGTGGAAGCCTCTCTTCATTGGTGGGCCCGGAAGACCAACGTTATGAGAGGTCGCAATTGGGGCATCCTCACTGAGTAAGAATTACTACTGATGCCAGTCTACAGGGCTTGGTAGCTCATCTAGGTCAGGCCTCAGCACAAGGGAAGTGGTCTCTGACAGAGACCAGATCTGGCATCAACATTCTGGCAATGAGAGCAGTATGCCTGGCAGTGCAGCGGTTCAAAGATCAGATCACCAACAGGTAGGGCTGATACTAATGGACAGTCTAGCAACGATGACATATATCAATCATCAGGGAGGAAAAAGGAGCCCATGGTTGCACAAGGAATCCCTTCTGCTCTTTAAGTGGGCCGAATGTCACCTGGCAAGCCTGATGATGGTCTAAATTCCAGGTCAGGAAAACATCTCTGCAGACTGGCTAAGCCGTAAGGACATCCTACCAGGGAATGGGAGCTGACAGCGCCTCTCAACAGCCTTTCTGCAGGGGGTGGGGGTGGGGTTACGCTGAGATCTTTTTGCCTATACTGACAAAAATCCAGAGTCAAGGAGGTCTGCTACCTAGCCAAGGACCAGTTCGCACAGGCACAGGATGCCTTCTCCATAAAACTTGGGTCAATTCACCTTTCTATATGCTTTTACCTAATACAGCTACTTTCTAGGGTCCTGCACAAGGTAACTCTTGAACAGGCAGAACTGATTCTGGTCTGTCCACACTGGCCCTGGCATCCATGGTTCCCACATCTGAGTCACATGTCAAGACAACCTCAGATAATTTTCAGAATCAGCCCAGACCTTCTGCGTCAAGGCCCTGTGCTGTATTCCAGTCTGTGCAGTCAGTCTCTCTCTGCATGGAGATTGAGCGGGAGAATGTCAAGGAGCTAGGATATATACCCCCTGTCATTGAAATGATGATTCATCTTCAGCTAAGGTCTACTACAGAATATGGCACAGATTTCCTTTCTGGCTTCAAGTTGCATCAAATGTCAGGCCAGGTGCTATCCCTACACATAATTTTTCAGTTCCTCCAAGAAGGATTCCAGAAAGGGCTACAACCGGCCACCTTGCAGGGTCGGGTTCTGCATTGGGAACTCTCCTGTTGATAGATTCAGGAGAGTCCATGGGGTCTCATCCCCATGTGAGCAGATTCCTGAGGGTGTCAACTCTGAAACACCCTACAATCAAGCCAGTTGTGCACCCATGGAGACTCAGCTTGATCAAAGAGGCATCCCTCATACACCTGACGATGAAAGTCACATTTCTCATAGCCATCTCTTCAGCCGGATGCATCATCGAGCTACAGTTGTGGCCAAAATATTGACGCCCTTGCACTTTTTTCAAATAACTCACAATTTCCTCTAAACATAAGTTGAAATTAACAACAGTATTTGGTCTCCACAATTCTTTATTTCTCTGTTAATATTACAGAACCTTTGTTTTTGATTCAGAATTTAATATATCCTTTTAAATCAGAAAACAAAAAGAAATGGCACTGACAAAATTATTGACACCCCTAGACTTAATATTTGGTAGCAGTGCCTTTGGTCAAAATAACTGCAATCAGCCGCTTACTATAGCCATGGATGAGCTTACTGCACCTCTCTACTGGCAGTTTGGCCCACTCTTCTTTTGCAAACTGCTCCAGTTCTCCCAGATTTGAAGGGTGCCTTCTCCCAACTGCTGTTTGCAGATCTCTCCACAGGTTTTCAAGGGATTTAGATCTGGACTCATTGCTGGCCACTTCAGAACAGTCCAGCAAGTCTTATCTTGAACCATTCCTGGGTGCTTTTTGAAGTGTGTTTGGGGTCATTGTCCTGCTGGAAGACCCATGACCTTCGACAGAGACCCAGCTTTCTGACACTGGGTTCAACATTGTGCTCCAAAATGGCCTGGTAATCTCCAGATTTTATGATGCCATGCACACGTTCAAGGCACCCAGTGCCAGAGGCAGCACAGCAACCCCAAAACATCACTGAACCTCCTCCATGTTTGACTGTAGGGAAGGTGTTCTTTTCTTTGAAGGCTTCATTTTGTTTTCTGTAAACATAGAGATGATGTGCTTTACCAAAAAGCTCTAATTTGGTCTCATCTGTCCACAGGACCATCTCCCAGAAGGATCTTGGCTTGTTCAGGTTTGTTTTGGCAAACCCCAGTCGGGCTTTCTTAGATCTTTCTCTCTCTCTCGCTCTCTCTCTCTCTCTTGCTCTCTCTCAGCAGTGGGGTCCTCCTGGGCCTCCTACCATATAACCCCCTTTCATTGAGTTGGCGACAGAGGGTGCGAGCTGAAACTGTCGTACCCTGTGTCTGAAGGTCAGCTTGAATCTGTTTGGCAGTTGATCAAGGTGCTTTCTCCACTATTCGAACAATCCTACGCTGCAATCTTCGATCAAGTTTTCTCTTGCGGCCACGTCCAGGGGGGTTGGCTACAGTGCCACGGGCCTTAAACATCCTGATAACATTACGTATGGTGGAAACAGGAACATCAAGGTCTCTGGAGATTGATTTGTAGCCTTAAGATTGTCCATGCTTGGCTACAATCTTCTGTCTGACCTCCTCAGTCAATTCTCTGGCTGTCTTTCTTTTCTCCTTGCTCGTTGCAGTGCACACAGTGACACAAAACAGGAGAATGAGTCCTTTTCTCTAGTCAAACTGGTTGAATTAGTGATTTTTATATTGCAGGCATCTGCAACTCACCACAGGTGTGTTCAATTCCAAAGTGAAGGAGAATCACCTGCTTGAAATCTAATTCTTTCTAACTACTTCTAAAAGGTGCCAATAATTTTGTCCGGGCCATTTAAAGATTTCTGTGTGGAATAAGCTAAGACTTAGTAAATTTTTCTGCTTTTTGTGTTTTATTCCACTGCAAACCAAAGAAATACATATGTGGATACCAAAATATTTTTTAATTTCAACAATTTTCTGGAAGGAATGGTGCATTATTAGAAAAAACTGCAAGGTCGCCATTATTTTTGGCACGACTGTAGGAGATCTCTTTAATAAGGATCCTTATATCTTATTTAATCAGGACTCTGTGGTCCTTTGAATAGATCCAGGTTTGTTTTACTGAAGGTAATGTCTCCTTTTTCTCTACAACCAGGAGTTGAGCCTTCCTTCCTGCTGTCCTCCTCCCAAAAATGACAAGGAGAAATAATTTCACGCTCTGGATCCTAAAAGAGCAGCGAAGGGCTACATTAAAAAGGTTGAATCAATACACGAAACTTCAAGCTTATTCGTCCTTACCAAGGACCAAAGCATTAATTAAAATAAAGCTTCCAAGTTTCTATTGCAAGATGAATTTGTTCGACCATAACCACTGCCTACCAGCAAGCGGGGATGCCTTTACTTGGCCCAGCTAAGGCTTTCTCAACCAGGGCCATGGCCTCCTCGTGGGTGGACTTCAGAGAAGCCTCTCTGGCGGACTTATGCAGAGTGGCTACATGGTCATCCATTCACACCTTCACCCAAATTTTACCAGCTGGATTTGACTGCCTTGGATGAGGCTTCTTTGGACCGCAGGGTTCTCCAGGTGTGGTGATCCCTTAAAAGGACATTTACATTCTTCCCACTTGGGAAGTCATGGAATATGCTGCTTTAGTATATCCCAGTAGTACTGAAGCCCAGAGACCAGCATAAGGAGAGAGAAAACAAAATTTAAATGCCTGTAAATTTTCTTTCTCCGTCTGCTGGTCTCCAGCCTTCTTCCCTCCCAGAATTTAACTAGCTGGTGACCAGGTGGCTGAATGTTCGAGATAATGTTGTCTCTTTTTGTTTCCAAGTTTAGATAGTACTACCAGATTGTAACTGCTTTAGGAAGAACTGGTCGTCACAGGAAGCGGAGGGGAGAATATCCAGGCTGCAGAGCTTTGGCAAGAGGAGATGCCTCCCAGTACTACAGAAACCTGGAGTCCAGCAGTCAGAGAAAGAAAATTTACAGGTATTTAAATTTTGTTTTCTCCTTCTGCCAAGCCTAATTATGCCTCACTGCCAGTGACTGACTGTGTAGCCCTCATGGCTGCTGCTGATTGGTCTAGGGCACGTACTGGGCCTTCTTATAAGGAATCCTGGATGATGAACATGATGGACAAAAGAACATATACCCGACTGCTTCTTTAGGCCTCGGGATAGCCAGTTACCAGGCATATATAATTAAATATTAGAACAGCCTCTGGAAGTGTGCCATGACTACCATTAACTCATTGCTTGATAGTCCTGCCAAGGCTGATATGCTAAAAGCTGCTATGGTTGGCACTGACACTGGCAAGCATCTTTTTGATTTCTGCATATGATGTCTCAGATACTGTAGTCAGTTTTGCTGCCCCTAGTGTTTGCCTTCGTTGATATTTGTGGCTACATGTGGTTGGTTTTCCCATGATGTGCAGCAATCTGTCCTCGGTGTCGCTTTTTGAGTTTCCACACTGTTTGGGAGTGATGTTGAATCTGCCTTGCACGAGCTTCAGTGGTCCAGAATGACTAAGATTGCTTAAATCGTTGACCCCTTAGCTCTCCGGGGACATGGCAGAGGTGCTTTTCTTGGATTCACTGTCTGTGGTGACCATGCCTCCCTTCTGCAGCCCTCTGCTTAGGGTAGGGGTGCCCTTCCTGGTCTCCACCCAGTGCCCATGCAAAGGCACCCTAAGGTATTGGTCCAGGTGGCCCTTCTGCCCCCAGTACCTTCTGACTCCTTAGCTCCTCCCCCATCACCTCTGCCTCTGAGTGTACTGGTGGGGGAAAGGATCTCCCTTCATCTGCCAAAATGGAGGGAGATCACCACAGATGAGTGGATACTGAAAATAGTAGAAAGAGGGCCTGCACTGGAGTTACTGTCTACCCCTCCAGTACATCCACCACTTCCTAGTCACTATCCTCCATGCCAGTTGTCCCTTCTGCTGACAGAGGTTCAAATGCTGATACACAAGAATGCTGTCGAACCCATTCCCTTCAAGAAACAAACACGGCTCTATTCACAATACTTCCTGTCCTTAAATGGACAGGAAATCTGCGTCGTGTATCGGACCTGAGAGGCCTGAACATTGACATCAAGTACAGAACAATTCGGATTGTTTCTCTTCAGACTCTGCTCTCCCCCCGCCCCATTGCAAAAGTGTGATTGGGTCTATGAAGGATGCATACCTTCATATCAGGATTTGCAGGTGCCACTGACAGTACCTCCACTTCCTGCTGGAGGGCAGCCATTATCAGTCCTGAATCTTACCTTTTGTCTTATGCACAGCGCTGTGGGTATTTACCAAATGCTTAGTGGTTGTGGCAGCAGCCCTCTGGAGGAAGGGGCTTTATGTCTTCCCCTGTCTGGATGATTGGCGTCTCAAGGCCCCATCCAAGGAAGCAATCCTATACACACTGTCCAGAACGAGACCATATTCAAGGAACTGGTTGTCATGGTGAGCGAACTGAAGCCAGTCCTTGTTCCTCATCAGTGCCTCCAATATATTGGGGCAGTGCTGGGCATGACGGTGGGCTGTGCTTTCCTTCCTGCCTGCAGGCAGGGCAGAAGCTGTAGTTGCCCAGGCCTGCTGATACACAGAAGCCATTGTGTATCAGCAAGGACAGTGTTGCATCTGCTGATTCTGATGGCTGTGGCAGTCATTACTGCCTCTTCTGCTTGCCTCAACCTGCATATTCTGCTTTGGACTCTTTGGGTGCAGTGGGAACAATTGACAGACTTAAAACAAATGGTTCTTGTCACATCTCCTCTCTACCATGCTGTAGTGTGGTGGATGGACTGCCCAAATCTGTGACAGGGCATGCTGTTCTTTTACTGTCTCTCTTGCAGATACTGACAACGGATGCCTCAGTCAGTTGGGGTGACGCCTAGGGTCGTTCCAGACTCAAAGGCACATGGTCCAACCTGGAGTCAGATCTCCATAATGAGCTGTTCTACTTCACCTACAGGGTTTTCAAGCACATCTCGGCCCTGGTCCCTAGCTGTTTCTGACAGACATGTCAGTGTCATGCACTAAATAAACAAGGTGACATGCACTCTTACTCATTGTGCAGGGAGGCGATGAGAATATGGTACTGGGTCATGTCTCCGGGCTTTCAGTTGTCGGATCTGTTCCTCTCAGATGTCCAAAATGTCTTGGCAGACAGGCTAGGTCTGTCTCAGTCCCAGACTCACAAATAACTGCTGACCTCCATGGCAAACTACCTTTTTGTGTCCCCACACAATGTGGAACTTCGATATTATTGCTCATTGATTCCAGGACCTGGAGTTTTCTGGTGTGACAGGCTGTCTCTCCCCTTGAAAGGGAAGTTCCTATTTGATGCCTTTCCACTGATTCCTCTTATAAAGAGGGTGCAGCCCAAGCTGCAGATAGAGCATGCCATGTTAATATTGGTGGCACCCTTCTGGCCCGCCAGATATGGTTTCCGCTTCCGTGGTATCTGGCAATGCAATCCCCTGTTCTGCTCCCTCTGTGCCGGGGTCTGCTGTCCAAGGTTAAGGGGTCTGTGGTCCACCTGGACCTGCAGTCTTTGCGTCTGCATGCCTGGCTCCTGAAGATGTAGCAGTTGGTTGTTTTGGGGTCTCATCCAAGGTGGCTTATGTCTTGTTTGTATCTAGAAAATCTTCTACAAGACATACCTATTCCTTGAAATGAAAGCATTTCTCTGCATGATGCGCTTCCTGTTCTGGAACCGTTTACATGTACCATGAATACTGTACTGGACTACTTTCTGTCTCTGACTCTGAGCTCCGTTACTTAATTATTAAGATGCATTTGGTTGCCATCATGGCTTTACATGCCCCATTGATGGGCGCACAATGGCATAACTTGAGGTGTTCCATATGTTTTTTTTTTTTAAGACAATTTACATATGTGTCCCCCAATTTGTAAACCGGTTGCATCTTGGGACTTTAATTATTTATTTATTTATTTATTTTTTTGAAAATTTTGTTTCAGCAGCAGAATATTCAAACATGTCACATGTACATACGTGACATAATTTCCAGTAAGAGTACATTAATTTGCAGAGACCATACATCAAACAGAAAAACAATGTAGTCCTTGGTAACGCTCACCTGAACAAGCCATACCCAAGTTTTCCTAGTGGAAATACTTTAAACCTTCCCTCCACTCTAACAACACCTCCAAGTAATCATTTAAAAAGATGGGAACCATATCTGAGGTAATGCCTCCATTACAGGGGCCCACCTTTCTAGAAATGTATCTGATTGCCCCTAACATTGTCTTGTATTTTCTCATATTTCATACGATCAGGAAAGAGGTTTATCCATTCAGCTATTGTGGGGATAGAGGAAAGCCTCCAATGTAGAGCTAAGGCTTTTAGTCCCATCACATTCACTAATCTTCTCAAGGTATCATATTATTCCTCCGAGAGGGCACCACTGGAGGGTCACCTGGAGGGAGACCCAAAATAACCTCCACAGGGTCAATTCTGAGGGGAAGTCCCAACATTTTGGAAAGTATTTCTTGAACCCCAGACCAGTATGTCTGCACCTTAGACCATTTCCAAACCATGTGGAAAAAAGTACCCTCATGAATGTTACATTTAGGACAAAAGGGAGAATCATCCAGATTAATTATATGGGCCAGGTGAGGGGTATGATAAGTTCTGAGCAGCACATTATATTGTATAGCTCTGGTTCTATTATTTGCAGAGCAACTCAAGCTTTTATTCACTATAGACTGCCAATCCCCCCCAGTGAGGCCATCTGGATAAATATCTTGTTCCCATTTATCTTTAATCAACCTTAACATATCAGGCATAGCCCCGATTAATAACTTATAAACCCTTCTTAGTGCTTTAAATTTTGGGTCACCTGATTGTCCCCAAAACAACTCCTCCAAAGGGGTATGGTGGTATCCTTCTTCCCATTCCATTCACTATTTTTTTGAAAATCTCATTTAGTTTGGAATAGAGATTAAAATGGGAGGTCTTAAGTTTATTTACCAATACCAGGTTATCAAAGGGGATTATTTTACCCTCTGACATCAAATGTTTAACTAAATAAATTCCCCTGTTAAACCACTGTTTTAATACTAGTTTATCCCATATGGTGAGATTCCCCCTCCCCCCCCAATAATAAATTCTCAAGCGAACAGTCTGGGGAAATCCTCAGTTCCACATCCAGCCATTTATGAGCCAATTTCCAGGCCTTAATCAAGGTATCTGTTCATGGGTAGTAGGGAGTCTGACTTAAAGGATTCTCATCACACAGGGCCAAAGTTCTATGGTATAATGAAATGCCCTTAGACTCCTCCAACCTAACCCAGGCTGGTTGATACTCAGGTTTCTTCAGGAGGTCTTGAATATGGGCCAACTGTGAGGCCACCCAATAATAATGTACATTTGGGAGACCTAATCCACCCCTCCTCTGAGGGAGCCACAGAATTTATTTTTTTGTCCTAGGCCTGCGACTATTCCAAAGTAATTGAGTAATGGCACCTTCAATACTTTTAAAATATTTAAGTGGAATTTTAAGTGGTACTGACTGAAAGAAGTAGAGAAAATGAGGCAGGAGTGTCATTTTGACTAGGTTAACTTTACCCAACAAAGTCAAGGGCAGAGCTTTCCATGATAGGCAGTTGTTTTTAATTTTGTGTATTAAGTCTTTCATATTATAACTTACTAAGTTCGACAATTTAGAGGGTATATATATTCCCAAATATTTAAGCACTTTAACAGGTTGAACTACTGTCTGGTCTATTTTTATCGGCTACCCAACTGCCCCAATGGCATCCACTCGCACTTGCTCCAATTAATCTTGTGACCAGAAAGGGGACTGTATCTCCCAAAAATGGTTGCTGACTACTTAATCGCCTCCCCAGGAGAATCTATGAACAATAGTACGTCATCCATGAAGAGAGAAATCGCGTTTTCCTGTCCTCCATTTCAACCCCCCCCAGTTTAGGACTGTCCCTAATAGTCTGCGCCAAGGTCTTAATTGTGAGTACATACAGCAGAGGGGAGAGGGGGCAGCCCTGTCTTGTACCTCTGGTAAGAGTAAAAGGGGATGACAACATATTATTGGTGAGAGTTTGCGCTTTAGGCTTCCTATAAAGGGTTCCCAACCACTGCATCATAGTAGGGCTCAGACCAAATTTTCCTAACACTGCCAACATAAAAGGCCACTCAGCCCAATCAAAGGCTTTTTCTAACGCTAGCAAGTCCCCCATCGTTCCTCTGGGCCGCCAATGCATTATGTCAATAACTCTTCTAATGTTCTGTTTAACTTGTCTGCCCTTTATAAAGCCTCCTTGATCAGGGTGGATTATTTTTGGGAGGAAACCCTCTAATCTAATTGCCAAAATCTTAGCTAAAATCTTATAGTCCACATTCAGCAACGAGATTGAGCGGTACAAGGAGCATGAATGGGGATCTTTCCCTGGCTTGGGCAGAACTGTAATTGTGGCCAGGGTTTGCAAGGGTGAGAGCTCTTCCCCCAGACAGCGATTCAGCCATCATTTCCAGCATAAACTGACCCAGTTCATCCCATAAAACTTTATATACATCCACTGGTATACCATCTGGGCCTGGCGCTTTACCTCTTTTAGATTTCCATACCACGTCTCGTAATTCTTCTGTAGTTAAGGGAGACTCCAGCTGACTCACCTCCTAGTTAGTAAGCTGGGACAAACTAATTTCCCTCAAATATTCATCTGGGTCAGCCCCTTGGGGGTATTCTGAGGTGTATAAATGTACATAGTATGCATGAAATGAATCATTTATTGTCTGTTGATTGTATGAGATCCCTCCCCCTCTACTGTCACTCCCAAAATTGACCTCTCTGCCCTCTGTCTCTTAAGCAATCCAGATAACCACTTTCCCGCCTTGTCACCCTCAAAATAAGAAAATGATTTAGTCAGTATAAGTGCCTGTTCAGTTCCACTAGAAGAGAGTTGGTTCAATTCACCTTTCAGTCTTTTTAAAGCTACCAGTTTGTTGTTATCATGTTTGACCATTAACTCCCTCTCTAGGAGCCTAATTCACTGCTCCAACTTTTGCTCCCTTTTTAGGGATAGTTTTTTCTTATAGGAAGCATATGAGATGGACTCCCCCCAATCAAGGCCTTAAGCGCATCCCAAATCATCCTCAGGTTAGTATCCCTAGAACGGTTAAGTTCGAGAAACTCTCTAACTTGCTGCTTTAATTGGAGAACAAATGCAGTGTCTGCCAGTAGGGTAGGGTCCATCCGCCACAATGTGGCGCCCCTCAGCTCCTCCCCTCTCCTCATTACCACTTTCAAAGGGGCATGGTCAGAAACTAAAATTGGGACATATGAAGCTTCTACAACATCCCGTATTCTGTCTTTAGTCAAAAAGACATAATCCAATCTTGTAAAGATTTTATGCACATTGGAGTAAAAAGAGTACTCCCTAGTGGACGGGTTACAAAACCTCCACGCCTCCAAAAGGGATCTCCCTTCAGCCAAATGGTGAAGCACTCCTACACTCCCCAGGGTAGGGCTCCTTCGCACTCCTGAATGGTCCAGATGGGGATCCCTGTAAGTATTCAGATCTCCTCCTATTATAATGTCATCTGGAAATGGGACCAAAGTGGTCTCCATGTGTGTGGAAAAAATAAGGGGTATCTATGTTGGGACCATAAAGAGAGACTAGTGTAGTAATGGCACCACCCACATCCACCACCCCAATGACATATCTGCCTTGAGGGTCAGAAGTAATTGAAATGACTCTATGGGGAAACCCTGGCCTGATCCATATCGCCACTCCACGAGCTTTTGAAGTATAGGGAGCAGCCATCATTGTCCTACCCCATGAACAGTGCAGACACTCCATTTCTTCTTTGGTTGAATGGATTTCTTGCAGGAAGACTATATCTCCTCTCATTTTAGAGGTAATTTGGGACCAACTCCTCTTCCTTTCAATAGGTGTGCGAAGACCGTTCACGTTCCAGGTTACCAAAGTTATATTAGCCATAATAAAGGTGTTTAAAAATAATCTTAACTAGTCTCATATACCATTTTAATACTAATATACCCAGATTTCTACTGCTGAAGAATATTGGTTGAAAAACTTTAAACCCCTTCTCAACAGAACATTTCCCCTTTCTCCCCCCATAATAACATCCGATTAACATCAAACATTTTAAAATACCAACCGCCAACCCCCCCTTTGTAAAACCCCTTGTAACCTCACTATTCCACTAAACCCACCCTAACTCCCCAAGCAGTTGAACAGTTAACCTAAGTACCCCTCTACTTTTCGTGGATTGAGCATCTACCCCTTGCAATAATTTTACCTTACCAATATAGCATTATTTTATGTAGTTAATAAATTCCCCTCAACATCCAGGCCCAAACAAACACCTGAATCAGCCCATTTATCCTCCCCCTCTTGTAAATCGTAAAAAAAAAAAAACACACAACTTGTTTCCATCAAGATGTGCAGGGAATTACTGCCCCTACTGACGTTTCCTGGAGCAAATCTTCCCCTGCCAGATAGGTAGTACAGGCTTAACACAAATTCTGTCTTCAAAGATAATAAATACACTATCTCCCTTGAATAGTGTCTAAAGCCATGTACCCATAATACCATGACAAGAAAGAAAAACAAAAATGAACAACCAAAATAAGCCCACTTTTCCTTAGAACATAGAATAAACCTTCATCCCAGTGAGAATATCTTTATAAAACTATTGATAAGCAAGTCAGGCACACTAACCAATCCCTTTTATTTAGGAAATCTGTCCACTAATTGCCCCCTCCTGTACAAAGAATGTAAAAGTCATCTTTCGAGCACAAGATGCTGTTTCTGGGAGATGTGCAGGGAATGGCTGCCCCCTACTGACGGTAATCGGAGCAGACCTTCCCGGGCAAAATAGATAGATCAGCCTTAATACAATTGCTGTTACCAACCCAATTGAAGACGTCATTTCCCCTGGAATAATGTTACAAACCATGTAAGCAAGACATCCAGAGTAGTCCTGTTGCTGTTCAAAACAAAGTGTGAGCCTATTTCCAGGAGCTGGGGGTAACATTTATAGAGCCTATAATTAAGTAAGTCAGGCTCAGTGTCCAAACCATGTGCCTAGTAGAAACTGAAAACTAAAAAAAGGAAAACAGAAGGGAGAAACAGCACAATCTAATGCATCGTCTTCGCGCAGCCCAGGAATCACGAGCGAGGGACTGAGTGAAAGGGGAAGAGGAGCCTCCGATCCAGCCCTTATAGGCCCCTACTGGAGTAAGGGATCGGTGTTCTAGCACCCCCCATGTCAAGCGTCAATAAACAGTACCTTATCCAAATCCTTTCAATTAGCTTTAAAGACTTCTAGGGCTCGCACAAATTCCGGTGCTGCAGAGGGATCAGTAAAGGCTCTGGTATTTCTTCCAGGCGGTTGAACTAACATGCGCGCAGAATAAGCATGCGTAAAGGGACAGTTTTTGGAATATAGCAACCATCGGACCTCCGAGAAGGCTTGTCTTTGGGTCTGAAGGAGTCGGGAGTAGTCTGGGTAAATGCTAACTCTCCTATGCTGTTCCAATATCGTCCCAATTTTCCTCGCCGCCTCCAAGATCATCACTCTGTCTTGGTATCCCAAGAACTTCACAATCACATGCCTTGGACATTGATCCGCAGTGGGTTTAGGGCCTGGAGAGCGATCAGCTCTCTGGATCTCAAGGATGGTATCCTGGGGTAACTTTAAGGATGTAGCAAGCCATTTTTGGAGAAAGGTTGCACGGTCTTTCCCTTCAAGACCCTTGGGAAGGCCTATAATTCTAATGTTACAATGCCTTTCCTGATTTCGTGGTCATCCACAGACTGTTTCAGAAGCTCAGTCTCTTAACGCTTTTGTTAGGTTAGAGGCATAAGAGGTGGCTCTGTGTTCCTGTTCACTAACTTGTTGTTCCACTTCCCCCAGACGCCTTTCATGAATATCAGTCGTTTCTGAAGTGGCATTTACAGTATGCAGAAGATGTTGTAACTGAGCCGTAACACTCTCAAAACCTGCTTCCATTCTTTTACCCAGTTCGTATTTTAAATGTCTTAATAGACGTTCTAACTGCTGGTAACCTTTGATCATCGTTGAATTAAAGCTGCCCTCCAACATCTTATCCTCCGCATTCAGACTTGGTCTCCAGGAAATGCTTGTTAGATCAGCCACAGGCGTCTCTTCCAATGCAGACTCAGGCTTTGTCGGGCCTCTCACGGAGGACTGCCGTGGGGTAGATTTGAATGATATCTTGGCTTGTTTTCTACCCGATTTTGAGGCAGACAACATCAGCATGCCTTTATCTCTCCCCCTCGTTTGAAAAAGTATAAGTCTGGGCTCGGTGGTGAGGAGGTTGCAAGGGATGGGAACAGAGCTCCTGGTTTAAGCAGCCATTCCGCTCTGATTCTAGGCCACGCCCAACCCCCCTTAATTTTGTTTTTGAAAAATTAATTGGGGCTCTGTCTGAGCCAGCTGCAGCTTGCCACATGTGCTTTCTGTCATGGAAGGCACTTTTTGTTACTGTTACTTTTGCTCATAGAATTTCCAAGCTTCAGGCTGGCATAACTGATCCTTCTTATCTGATTTTTCATATGGACAGGGTGTCCTTGCAGATCAATTATTGAATCTTGCCGTGGGTTGTGTCTGATTTCACATTGAATCGGATCATTCATCTTGTGTATTATGCTCAACATAACAAGGTGGAAGCATTTCTGCATACACTTGATGTATGTAGAATATTGTGTGGTGAGCTAGCTAACTGCCAGTCATTATTTGCAGATATAATTCTGTTATATATATTTGATTTTATACATGTGTACATGCCACAAAAATGTGAGTGTTTAATGCAAGGGGGACATGGAGAGAGAGAGAAAGACTGGATTTCTTTTAAAAATGTTTGACCTTCCTCTGACCTGAGGGGCAGCTGCTTGCCCTGAACCTAAGGCTGCATTTCCAGGTCCCTTAACAGAGATATGCCAAAATCCATTTATCTGTCAAAAATCATGTACTTCAGAGGTAGGATGCTGCAGTTCCAGGAAACTATTATGGTATGTTGCATCTTATAAGAGGAGATGACCAGGAACATCCTTTCTGGTAGACCTGTGTGAATTCTCTTACATGTGTCTGTTGTATTCCTAGTAAGACAGTAGAGATGTCAAAGGCCACTAGAAAAATGAGATTGTGGGGAAGGAGCAAGAGTGACACCTACTGGCCTAAAAGTTATGACAGACCAGGGATTTTTGGACTCACTAAATGGTGAAACCAGAGTCAGACGCTCTCGTTTTGCTGAGCATTTCAACGGACGCTATTCTCCTGACACAAGAAGCCAATCTCCTGAGACCCAGTGGCTGCCAGGACACAGGTCACTGAATCTTTCATTTACTTTCTTTGGACTTCAGTTCACTACAGACGTAAGGTAGACTTCAGATGACCGTTATAGTTAATTTTTCATGTATATTTTTCCATTTTTATTTCTGTTATTCTGTGACCAAATTAGTGCATCTTTTAGTTGTAACTGTATGATTATTTAAGTATTTTAGTAAACATATTTGTTTTTAAGAAAATTGAGTGAGGTTTCTAAATTGTGTATGAATTGTGGGACAGTTCTAAATAATCTGTGACAAACTGTTATTGCTAAGGGGTGCCTCCACAAGCAACCAATCGAGCAAGGGTCTGTAAGGGACATCTGGATAGAGATTGGGAGAATACCAAAGTCTCAAAGAAGAGTCTGTAGGGATTTTCAGGGTTTTATATAATTGATTAGCAGTTTTTTTTCTTGGGATGATACTAACTGTGCAGAAAGTATTCATATAGATTTTCTTGAAGTGCTGTGTTTGTTAAACACAATGAGGCAAGGGCTATACATTTTCACAAAGATTTAGCACTTTTATGAGCAAAATACTAATCAGTTTTTAGAGTTGAATAAAACCCTGATTTTTGAACCAGGTTGTTGCATGTCCTGTTGGAGAAGACAAAATCAGGATCATATTGGTACCTTGAAGAGAGTGTGACACCTGGATCTTCCCTATTTGTATAACAACCAAGAAGGGTTCATATTTGGCTGCAAGACTCGATACTGGTATTGTGCCCTTATCCAGAGTTTAGAGGGACACCCTGGGACCTCGTGGCAGGTGTTCAGTCATGACCTCGGCGAGCATTCTATAAAGACTCAAGGAGAGTATCCCTGTCCCCCCCCCCCGGTCACGGATTGCACTTAGGGGTGGGCACTGTGAGCTTAGTGGACCTGACCCTCAGGAGTGGGTTTGTGACATACTGTGTTTCTGTACTGAAAGCACTAAGGACCACAGAAAATCCTCTGAACGTTTTGTGTTGTTCACCCACGGTAAGGAGGGCTCCCCTGTGACTAAACAGTGCATGTCCAAATGGTTGACTAACTGTATTGTGTTCTGATATAGGAGATACAGTAAGGAACTTCCTGGTGCTGTCCATGGCCACTCTACTCAAACAATTCTTTTGCCTATTTTCGGACTGCTTCTGCTGCTCACATATGTTCTGCTGCAACATGGAGTACTGTGCATACTTTCACTTAACATTATAGTATAGACATTGTCTCTCACAGATGTGCTGGTTTTGGGCTTGCAGTACTGCAAGGCCTCCTGTCATGATGTCATATCAGATGGTGCCATCCTACCTGGGTGCTTTGTGTACGGTTAGGGAATTTTTCCAAAGGTGTGGCAAAGTGGAGGATATATCCTTGATGAAGATAGAATAGTTACTTACCATAACAGTAGATCTTCAAGAGAAGCTCCTCCAGTGGGCCACAGTGCACCCACCCACCTGTCACGCCTTACTACTGCAGTGGTTGGCAGAGATGTCTACTGTCTTACTGGGGTGTCCATAAGTACTTTATGTTTCCTATTCTGTTTTTCTGTCCCATGTCTCTCTAAGTTTACTTGGTCCTGGTTTGGTCTCTTGTTTTCTCCCAGAAAGGTACCCTCCGAGCTTGTCTCCAGTGGGGAACTGAGAAGTGGTGGGTTGCCCATGTTTCATAGGCATCTATGTCGTATGTCGTTTAGGGCAGCCCTCAACTAGCAAAAGTTTCCAAGGGTGCTGATGGCTTACACTTCCAAAGGTGTGGCCCAGTGGAGGAGATTCTCTTGAAAGGCTGCTGTTATGGTAAGTAACTATTCTTTCGGTACTTGTCCTCTCCATCCATCCTTCCTCACTCTTTAGTACTCTCTTTAACCTTGTGCTTCTACTGGAGGTACCTGAAGAATGCCTTTTCTGTTTGCTTTACTGCCATAGCAAGCCTGAGTTCCATCTCAGCCTTGGCCTTCTTCACTTTCCTGCTGGCTACCTCTGTTGCTTCCATGTACTTTTGTCTGTCCTTTTATTTTTCCACCCCTCGAGTGTTTAAGTTCACAGGAGCAACAGAATTACAAATTAGAATGTTCTGAATATCTGGCCTTTTGTCTATTGTACCCCATCTTAACATATATTAGAATGGCCTGATGTAGCAGCTGGCACTGTTTGCTGTGAAACAGGAAATTCAGGTTCAGTCAGGGACTGGACTATCCCTGTACTGGTGGAATTATGGATGGGTCATGGAGGCAAGGCAATTTTATTTTCATAACACACTCTTTCAGGGGCTTAGGATGCTTCACAGAATGTAATATAACCCCCCTCCCCCCCCCACACACACACATAGTTACAATATAAATAGCTTGCATTCAATAGTATAGTGTTACAGTCACCTACTGTTGAATTCTTAGCCTCCGATAGCATAAAAAAAAAATAAGAAAACAACTCGAGAAGAAAACTGTTTTTTGGATAACCCAGCAAACTGCTATCACAGGCTTGTATAAATAAAAACACAAATTTCCACCCCTTTTTAAATGCCACCAAAATGTGAGAACTCCTAAGATGACTAGGTAAGGAGCTCCAAATGATGGGGGCTGCTGCAACTGCAAAGGCTCTGTCACCAGATTATTTGTTAGAGAGAGACAGAGAGACCGATAAAACCTTTATTTTTTGACCATAGAAAACTTCAGGACTATAAGCCCTATTATACAAAGCTGTCCTGTTTAGAGCATGTGTGCAAGATTACAAAGTACTTAGCAAATAAAATGGTTACAGTTGTAACATAAACATTTAACCTTTTTGCTGGCCCAGTGGCGTGGAGGGCTGAGGCATCACTACCTTACCTCCTGCCGCACCGGCGACCCATTTTCATGGTGCGAGCGGGTTGCCTGGGGTCAGTCTGGAAGGGAGAGGATTGAGTGTCCAGAGCATAGTGCTCCTCATCCAGGGAGGGGTGGGATCGGAGTGCACGCCTGGCCCCTAACGGAGGCTGGTACACAGATTCCAAGACGGGGTGGAGATTGAGCTGACGCCCAGCATGTGGAAACATGCATAGGTCGGCCATTTGCATCATTGCATGTCGCGGCTCTGCACTCTGGGAGGGGAGAAATGGAGGCAAAAATTCCACTGACTAGCGGGATGATGCCGATCCCTTGCAGGCGTCACACCCGGCCAGCTGGCACCTCAATGCCAGAGGTAAGTACCAGTGGATGCTGGGGCGATGGGGTTGGGGAAGGGGCAGTGGAAGGGGGCCAGTGGGTGGCGGAGAGGAATAAAGAAACTAAAAAAAAAAAAAAAAAATTTAACGTATAAAACACTGGTGGCAAGACAAATTTTATTTGTACGGTGCCCAATTCCTGGGGCTCTGGGCGCCTCACATAAAAACAGATAGAATAAGGTAAAAAATATCCAAGTAAAATAACCAATTTATACAATTAAAACATTTGAATAATTAAAGGGCAGGTCTATAAATATTAACTACAGTCATGTACAGTTCACCTACTATCAGCTCATACTTCTTCGGGCAAAGCAGCATTGAGTTATATATTTACAAAACTGTGATATATAATATAATATAATTTGCTGACAGTATCACCTGCTCATATGGCAAACATACATGCTCCTAAGCTAATTTTCTCCATACATACAATTTTCAACCAGTTCAGACTCCAGAGGTAGCTTATATGTAGTTTTTCTATGTCCCTAGTACTTGGTGTCAATTCATTCCAAATTTTAGGAAGATAAAAATTAAGTTACATTTTACTGTGAAGGATTTATGTAAGTAGAATTGTGGTGTGGCCAACAAATTCTCCTATGTGGAGCAGAGAGGGCGGCAAGAAATATATAAGGCCAAGAGATGTGTTATGTTTCTGAGACCCAGAGGCTCTGGAGGTAGAAGGAGCAAACTAGTGAGTGATTTCAGGAGCCTTGATGGACGAAGCAGCATTATAATCTTGCTGTCCCAAAACAATATGCATGTGCTGACTGAGTTAAGATTTTTGGTGGTGGGGCGACTACGAGAGCGAAACCAGGAAATCCGTCAGTGATAATATTGTGTACAAGCCCAGTCTTTTTTTCCTTACTGTGGATTTAACTGCTTTCATGGGAAGGGGGACCCTGCTGTGGGATGAACTGCAGGGCAGTATTATTATTTATTAATTTTTGAACAAAACTGTTTTCTTATTATTAACAGCTAACCTTGCATGTGCTCGTTTCTTGTTAAAGGTTTCAAATTGATTTCCAGTGTGGTAACTTCACAGAGCCGCGTGCAGACATTGCTTTTCACTTCAATCCACGATTCAAAAGATCTCCTCATATTGTCTGTAATACACTGCAAAACCAAGTCTGGGGTCGTGAGGAGATTGTATATACAATGCCATTTGAGAAAGGACAGCCATTTGAGATATTCTTCATGGTCTTAAATGACCAATTCAAAGTAAGTTATAAGAGAACAAGTTTTATAGAAATAACATGCCAAGGCACATCAAGGAAAAACTGTAACAATTTAAATGTCTGTTTTATTTAGCAGTTTCTTGTAGTGCTTTTGGCAGAGTACGTGTAACGTTACATGAGATTCAAAGATCTGTGTTTATTAATCATGACATTTTCATAATCGATTTAGGTGTAAAGCGGGGTGTGGCCAAACGCAGGCACAATATGGCAGCTTAATTAGTGAGCTCCACGGCTATCCACCACATTTTTCCATCATCCGCATCGCCTTCTGTGCAGTTCGATCCAGTTTGTTATCTAAAGCCTAGCTAGGTGCCAGCAACAACGAAATTGGTGAAAAAAACAGGTGAATTTGCCGTTCAGAACTACCAACTTGACTAAAACTCATAGAGGCCTACCAAAAAACTCCACGAGAGGCGCCTCCAGTGCCAGCAGCCTGGGAACGCCACAGGCCAAGGGGAACCAGACTCATACCCCCTAGATGGACCAGGCGACTTCATCCATGAACACTGAAGGCTATCGCGCTTTGGAGAGACTTGAGCTAAAATATGATTTGGGGACAAGGATGGAGGCTGGTTACGAAAAACGTTACCCCGCAAATCCAGCACCTCCAAGAGTAAATTCAGTATCTGAGACTGTTGACAGGCATGAGACTAGGCTGGGGGAATTGGAGGCACGGCTGAGCGCTCAGGAAGACAGCATGCAAAGCTCCCAATCTGACTTACAGAAAGCTCTCCGGGAGATTGAATTTTTAAAACAAAGTATAGGTCACCATGAGAATAGGGAGCGCCGCTGTAATATGCGAGTGGTTAGACTCCCAGAGGGGCTAGAAGGTAGAGGCTGCTCCTTCTTTCTTAAAAAGTGGCCACGAGACACCCTGGAGATTCCCCCTGAAGTATCACTGGAAATCCAGTGAGTGCACAGATCCCTGGGTGCTAAACCCGCTCCCGATCAAAGGCCTAGGCATGTTATCATTAAACTTCTTTGTTTTACCGACCATCAAATTATGTTGGAAAAGACAAGGAAGAAAGGTAAAATAATGGTGCAACACTTACGGACCAGCCTGTTCCCGGACTATTCGTGGCAACTCCAGAACCAATGCAGGGCATTTGCTGAGGTAAAGAAAAGGCTACATGACCTGGGATGCTAATTTGCCCTGCTGTAACCGGCTCAACTGATCATTAGGCCACAAGGAGGAAAGCCTAGATCCTTTACAAGTCCAGATGCGGCCATGCAGTGTGTGTCGGAACTTGAGATAGCCCGTGGGGAGCAAATCCAGAACTAGAAGAAACTGAGCTACACATGCTATGATCTAATTATTAAAAAAAAAAAAAAAAAAAGTACTGTGGCTGGGTTGCAGACTGATTGGGATGTAGGGTGGGGGGGGCAGACTGTAACTCCTACTCTGGGCCTGTAATGGCTGGTTTGGCAAGGGCTTCCTTCCCTGCTCACTCTCACAGACTCTGTGCAGTGAGCTCTGCAAAAATGCGATCCAGTAAGCACTTCCAATGCTTAATTCTGTGGAGTACTGAATCTGGCTAGATGTGGGCTGGAGGCCATGGAACTTGCATCCAAGACTTTTGAGCGGACTCAGCAGAGACCCAACAACTTGTTTTCAGCTAGTGAGCTGGTTTGGCTGGATTAAACTGTGATGTTCAGGACTGAAATGTTTAAGTCTAGGAATTGAATTTGCTGGTGGCATGTTTAATTTAAACCTCCTGTTTTTTCTTTTCAGAGTTCTGGGAGGGTCTTGGCTCCTTTTGGGGTCTGGTCTTGGAGACCCTCAGGTTTTACAAAGTGGCCATCTGAGCAGTACAGACTAAACTGAATTTAGCATTTAGTGGAGGTTGGCGCGCTCCAGTTATTTTCTGTTAGGAGTAGCTGACTTTCTGGGGAAGGGGGGCTGAGACGAGGGCCTCAGTACTATATATGAGCAGGCTGCAATCAGAGTGGAGCATGACCTGCATCTATCTGGCTTCCTTTGTTTTCTCTTAAATATGGCAGGCTCTGCCGAAGAGTGCACCCATTATTGGAGGTATAATGAAGGGATGGTGTGATATTAGATAAGAGGGACAATTCTGGGTTTAATGGTGGATAGCCTGCTCAATCCACACAAGTAGCAGGTGGATAACCTAAATGAAGGGAGGCTGGGGAGCTTGTTGGGCTATTGTTGTGGATTTTGCTTGGGGGGAGAAGGGGTGGATATAAGGGTTACATTATCTGCACTTTTTTGTGAAAGGTTTTTTTCATTCCTGTTGGGATGTTTGTTAAATTGTTCAAGGATCTATCCTTTTGGGGGAGGGGGGATATGTTGGTGAATTTAAACAGTTAAAAAAAAAAAAAAAAAATATCAGAGAACGTGTTTACGTAGTTGGAAAGTTTCTGGGGATTAAGATTATGCTATTATTTTACTTTGGCAAAATATCATGAGCACGCTCAAGCTGGTAATATGGAATGTAAATGGTCTTAGACATGTAGTAAAAGGGGGGGAAGGTGTCTGGGTCAGTATCAAAAAAATGGGTGGGGGACATTATTTTCCTCCAGGAAATACACTCTACTGCAGAGGAGGCCACAAAACTGGCATCATCATGGGGTGGTACCCTCTTGACGGTTCTCTTCACTTTGAGGGCCCAGGGGGGTAGCGATTTGGATAAGACAGGGTATACCCCACAAAGTTCTGTTGGTTCGTGCAGACCCCAAGGGGAGACACCTTATAGTGGAGGAGGATATGGGAAGCACCAAATACACCTTGGTATCGGTTCAGTATATGGCCCGAACTTTGACTCTCCTGACTTGTTTACACACTTGGGTGTAGCTTTGGCCCCACTGTCAGATAACTTAATAATTGGAGGGGACTTAAGTACTTATTGGGACCCTGCTCTAGATCATTCGGGACAGAGATCCAGACCTCTGCTGCGGAGTATTGCTGCCCTTCGGAATTTCGTTGAGGGAAGAGCCCTAATGGAGGCGTGGAGACCGTGTCACCCACATACAAGAGACGACTCCTTTTTCTCCTCGGCCCACCAGGTATATACCAGGCTCGACTATATCCTCATCCTGAAGATGTGGGCCGGGCTTCTGGAAGAGGCCAGCTATGGGCCAATAATAGTGTCAGATCATGCCTCTCTGCAGGCCACATTGCAGTTCCCGGGTGGGGAGGCCAAGGCCCAGTTGGAGAATGGACCCTTCTCTGCTTTTTGATGAGGGATTCATCAACCAAGTTAAAGATAGCTTTAGGGAATACCTAAAACATAATAACCTAGAAAATACCAGTGTTCACAACACATAGGATGCCCTAAAGGCATATATCCGTGGGGAGACAATCTCCTACTCCTCTTTTATTAAAAAAAGAAATTGGACAGGGAGGAGAAGGAATTGGAGAAACAGATTAAGGAGTTGAAGGGGGAATTGATGGGAAAAATATGTCCCCAGAAAGTACAAAAACTCAAGGCCATGAAATGCTCCCTCAGTTTATATACCAACCGTAGGATAGAGAGAAACCTTCTTATAACTAAGGCGGGAGCCCATTTTGACAGGGATAAGGCAGGTAAATGGCTAGCGGGCTTGGTGAAAAGTAAAAAGGCTGAGAGGACCATTTTGGGGTTGGAAAGAGAAGGGGGGATGTCGCGTATGATCAGCTCCAGGTAAATGCTACATTTAAAGATTTTTACTCAAAACTGTGTGCCTCAGAATTCCCAGTGGATGGGGATCCAGAGGGCTTTCTCCAAGACATTGCGTTGCCAACAGTAGGTGAGGATGACAGGGAGGTCCTGGACTTCCCTGTTTCCTGTGAGGAACTGAGATGGGCAGTTTGGAAGGGGAGGAGAGGAAAGGCACTGGGCCCAGATGGGATACCCTTGGAGTTTTATGGAACAGTTTGGGAGATCGGTCCCTTCATGCTCCAGATGGTGCACTCGGCCTACCAAAGGGGATCACTATCTTCCTCAGTGTGCACGGCCACGATGATGATGATGATGATGATGGTGTTGATGGTGTTGATGATGATGAATGTTGATGTTGTTGTTAATAATTTATTTTTATATAGGATAAAAGAACTTTAGGTCCAGTACGGTCCTATTTATAAAGTTGTCCTGTTTGAAAACACATACAACATAACATAATTATCCAAAAAGGAATTTTTCAAGCTTTACACATATATTGCACCTTTTTGTGAAATAATCATATAGTTGTGCTTCTTAAGCCTGGAGAGGACCCTCTTAAATGTGGGTTTTACAGGCCCATCTCACTCCTGAGCTAGACTATAAAATTTTTGCTAAGCTTCTAGCTCTGAGAATGGAGAGACTCTTTCCTAAGGTGATTAATTCAGACCAGGGAGGGTTTGTCGGGGGTAGACAGGCTAAACAAAACATAAGGAGGACGTTAATATCATTCACAGGTGGGCTCGGGGGACTTTAGCTTTAGATGCCGAAAAGCCATTTGATAGGGTGGAGTGGCCTTTATTTTCGCAGTTCTTAAAAGGTATAGGTTGGGAGATATAATGTTAAAGTGGAGCCGAAAACTTTACACCTCTCATCTTCTTTTTTTTTTTTTTTAATATCATCTTTATTTCATTTTCACTTATAGTCAATTGTGTCCAACAATATGAGCAAAGAAATCAAGTAGAGGTACTTACACAGTTCCACATAGTCACAGTACACAGATTGTTCATAATACTGTAAAGAGTAAATACTAGGGAGGTTAGAGTTCAAAGTCCAAATCGAACCGGGGAGCTTCAGCTTGACCCAGGCTTTGCTTCATTGACTGCCGCTCATTAGGGTCCTGAATGCCAGACAGAAGTTTAAGATATCAATTCACAAAATGAGCAGCTAAAATAGTACAGTATCCTAACGAATTTAACATACTTAATCCTGGGCGGCCGCGGGGGCGCGCACCCTAAGATCCCACGAGCACCACCACACAACAAATGGGGATGGGGGGTGAGGATTTCTATTTCCTCACGGTACAAAGGCTGTGTCCTTCAACATATAGTCATTTATTCCATCTAGCTTTAAATCTTTCCTCCCTTCCATTTAAACTATGTGTTATCTTCTCCAGTTGGTAGGTTTGCCTTGATATTGCCCACCAATCTTGCAATGTAGGGATACTAGGAGATAACCACTTTTTAATAATGGCCTTACACCTCTCATCTAGCCCAAATTCTAACTAACTCCACCCTGTTGGCCCTCTTTCACCTTATACGTGGTACAAAACAAGGCTGCCCGCTTTCCCTGCTTCTGTATGTTCTCACTATAGAGGCCCTGGCTGAAACAATTCGATCCCATGAGGCAGTTCAGGGTTATGAGGGAGCTGGCAAAACTCCTGTCATATCTCTATTTGCAGACGATATACTTTTGTTTTTGAGGGACCCTGCAGCCGCTTTGCCTGCTCTAACTAGTATTTTTGACACTTATAGCCCAAACTCAGGTCATAAAATAAATGGGGGTAAATGTGAGTGGATGCCCCTGGGAGGAAATAAACTGCCCATTCGACTTAACCAGTGTCTTAACCCCCCCCCCCCCCGTCTCAGGGAATCAGATATCTGGGAATTTACATGCCAGTGAAGGGTTCCAGCATGGCAGATAATTAACATGCGTTGGGTGGTGACCAAGATTAAGGAGGATTGCAATAACTGGAGGGCCCTCCCTCTGACTCTGTTGGGTAGGGTCAACCTTATAAAGATGAGTATTCTCCCACAGTTTCTTTATTCCTTCCAGACAGTTCCGGTCTACATCCCGAACAGGTATATTAAGGCTCTGGAGGGTGCTATTACCCAATTGCTGTGTAAAGGGAGAAGACCCAAGATCAAAAAGGCTATACTGTGGAAACCCGTTTCCCAAGGGGGCCCTGGGTCTCCCTAATGTTAAATACTGTTACCTGGCATCCCCATTGGCGCATATACAGGATCTACTGGGGGACAGGGAGGCCCTCCCGGCATGGGTAGGACTAGAGTCTAGATCCACTATACCATTGTACTATGATGTTTTGGTGGGTGGCCTGGTGGATGACTCTTGTGGTAAGCTTGGGCATCCCTGTACTAGGGCAACATGGAGGGCTTGGCGAATAGCTCACGAGTTATTGCAGCATAGGGCGGGGTTATCCCCAGATACCCCCTTACAGTGTGTGGCAGCAGGAGGGGAGAAGGTGTCCGAGAGGGTACTGGTTCAGTGGAATCGGAGGGGGCTTTACCTTCTGGAATAGATGATCAAAGATGGGCAGGTTTTGGACTTCTCAATATTAAAGCAGAGATTTAATCTCAGCCCCTCCTCCTATTTTTCTTATTTTATCCTTAGAAAAAGAATATAGAGATGGATGGAGTGTGTGAGGTCAGGAGACTGTGGTCTTTCCCCCTTGGAGGATACTTTAAAGGGAAGGCACTCGGACCTCACTTTCAAACCCCTAAGGCCTTGCTATCGGTTGCTGGTGGGAGCATTGCCGGATCAGCTGGACAAATTAAGAAAAGGGTGGGAGGAGGATGTGTTCCCAGACTCCCTCACTGGGGGGATTGGTCATTGATTCTTAAGAACTCCTTAAAATGCTCTGTGAATAACAGACTAAGAGCCATTCAGTATAATGTGTTCATGAGGGTGTATTTCACTCTGCCATGGCGCATAGAATTGACCCGTCAGTCAGTTGACCTATTCCAAAAATGAAAAATCCATGCTGGAACTTTCTTCCATTTAATGTGGGAGTGCCACAAAGTTTACACCTACTGGGGAGAAGTCTTGTCACTCCTGACACTTATTCTAAGGGGACCTCTAACAATGGATCCAGTCAAAGTATTGCTGGGTCTTCAAGTGGGGAGGCAGTGAAGTGGATGGGTTGGGAG
The DNA here is from genome assembly GCA_016271365.2 of Neoceratodus forsteri. Lineage (NCBI taxonomy): Eukaryota > Metazoa > Chordata > Ceratodontiformes > Ceratodontidae > Neoceratodus > Neoceratodus forsteri. The sequence continues at coordinate 187,399,417 of CM057451.1, forward strand.
CTATTCACTCTTGAGATTGGGACTGATGTTGGGAATGTGCCAGCTAGCGTTTTACTGGAGGCTCTCAAGCACCCTCTAGTGGCTGCTTGGGTAAAGGATCTCATCGACTGTATGAAATTAGAGAGAGAACCCAGTACAGAATTAGAAACCAAGGAGGTAAATTTCAGGAGATATGGAACCCAGTTGAGAGGACGGTGCAGTGCTCCTGGTTCCTGTTCTGATAGACATAGTTTGGCCTCCTCTCTCTTTACACTCTGGGGCATAATGAAGGTGGGAGGGGCCTATTGGCTCCTGGTCAACTCTTTGTCTGTCCCTCCTTGGTCCTTGGCTGGTTCCTGCTGTAGTGTAGTAGAAGGAGACCCATGAGATTCCTGTACGATGTCATATGACTGAATCACCCTCAACCCAGGATTTTATAGGGTGGCCAGACTAATGTAACATCTGATACAACTGAGTGGGGGACAGGGGGATTAAGTAGGGACCCTGTCTAATGACCATTAATTACTTGTATAATTCACATTTTTAATTGTATAATGTGAGTTAATTTATACAGTCTTAGTTTATCCCCACATCAGGCACTTGGGTTAAATCCCAGTACTGACACTGCAGTGCAGCATGAGGGGGGTACTGCACTCCTGAGGTGCCGTCTTTCGGATGAGACGTTAAACCGAGGTCCTATCTGCCTGGATTGGTGGTAGTTCAAGTGGATGTTAAAGATCCCATGGCACTTCTCGAAAAGAGCAAGGGAATTTCCCCAGTGCCCTAGCCAAACTTCCCCACATTCACTAAAATGCTACCAACAGTTTAATCTGGTTCAAGGTCAGTTGGCATTCATCTGTATCCCCCTCACCCGGTTCATGCCTGAAAATAGGCAGAATTTGTCTAGTGCACTTACCCGGTTAACAAAAACTAAATAAATAAATTTATGCATAAGCTGTTATTTGTCTCACCCGGATGATTTGTGTATTGTTGCTTGTATTACCTTACTCTCCTACTTTAGTGGGAGTAGTGTACCTGAATCTTGGAAGTATTAAAGTGTACAAAAAAAAAAAAATTCAGGTCTAAAGCTGCGGAGGGGGTGCCCTCCTTGAAAACTGGTTCAGCCATGGTGCTGCTCTTCCTCCAGCCAGAAAGATGGAGGAGTGCACTGTGTCACCAGAGTGGCTCCATGATTTAGTGTCTGGTGATACTTGAACAGTGAGCAGCGCCTTGCCTTTTCTTCTCTGGAGCCGTGCCCCTAACCCCCCCTCCCCCCACAGTTCCTTGTGTGGGATTCTTTGGTTTGTTTGCAAATCCCAGTGTCCCAGCCTGGTGGCAACGTGCTGCAGTGTGCTGACACTGCACTACTGTATGCCATTGAAAATATTTTATTTTCAATTAATTCCCAAACTTTATATTCAGTAGTAATATTTCCTCCACTCTCCACCCCCCCCCCCCCACACACACTTTTGGCTGTGTTGTTTCTGTCACTTTTCGTCAGATGGGGAGACTGTTATCCTCCAAGACTGACACCAGGTCACACTCATGAACTGGCCACTGTGGACGCTAAGTGATGAGTGTTCCCACATTGAGCAAAGAGGTTACCTCAATAGCATGTGAGAGAACTACAGTACTTCGGAGTTTTAAATTAAAAAATGTATATTGAGAGGAGCTATTTGATTAAAAACTAGCAGGTACAAGTGTTATCTTTAATTGTGAGGTCATCTTTTTAAAATTGATTAAATAACAGGGCTCGCTTGTTGGCACAGAAGTAGCACTAGAGGTCATCTTTTTAAAACTGATAAATAGTAGGGTTGGCTTGTTGGCACAGAAGTAGCGCTACGGCTTGTGACGCTAGTGACCTGAGTTTGGGAGACAGCAGCTCAGGTCATTGGCTGGCCGTGGTAGGATGATCAAGCATCCCAGAGGACTCTCTCCTCCTTTTCGGTGACTGAAACGTCTTGCCTGCTGCAACACTGGCACCTGGGTGACCGCAGGTGGTATTACAGCAAGGGATATGGGGGGGCAGTTTCTAGGTTCTGTACAGCAAGCTTGCTTGCAGCCCCTAGTGAGCCAACGTCCTGCAGGAGTGGGATCCAATATGGCGGGGGAATAACACCTTGGAGCAAATAGGATGATCCAGAGCCCCGCATCACACTACTGGCCACTCTCTAACTGAGGTTCTACTGATGCCATGCCCCCACTGGAGGCGGAAGGTTTGAGTCTCCATCTGGCCAAGCCCCACCACCATGTGGTGGAAGGGTAAGCATCAGAGATGCGGAGGAACAGAACTGGGCCTGACCTGGGGAGATGGGAGCTACACCAGAGGAGCATAAACTATGAGTTGCAACAAAAATGATAAATACAGCATTTGAAATGTTGATTCTTTGCAAGAAGTTTGAATTCCTATTTAACAATATTTGTTTCTGAGAAAGCTGTGATGCTGGAAATTCAGGAAATCCTTGTGATGTTAACTATCTTTTTCCTTAGGTGGCTGTAAATGGCAAACACATTCTACAGTATGGTCATCGAATTGCACTGGAGCAAGTAGACACTCTTGGAATATCTGGCAAAGTCCAAATTGAAGGGGTTGGATTTTTTTCCAGCGCTGTAAGTGAATACCTACAGTAACTTCATTTTTCTCTAACTGGAATGGTGTCTTATTAAGATGTTGGGTGTGCTGCTATACGAATTAAGACATTAAATCTTAATGGAACAAATGTATCTGTGAATGAGTTTAATGCAATTCTTTCAGTGTTTTAATTGTCACTAAGCATTGAAAGAGTGTATGGCACAAAGTAATAGAAGTGAAATGGTAAAAGAGCAGGCTATAGTTTTCAACATGTAATTCATCATTCACACGCTAATAAGCTCCATATCCTGGATTTTGTTCTTGGATAGTATTTTTTTTTTTTTTTTTTTTTGCATAAACCAATAGAGGACATCCATCTGGGGATGGGTACTACATAAAAAAGTCATACGAAGTATTCACCCTACAGTTCTCCATGTCACTGTGTGTGTGTGTGTGTGTGTGTGTGTCTCTCTGTGTGTGTATACTGTATTTGTGTTGGGGGAAGGGGAGAATAGAAACTGCAGCTATATTTTGGGGTATATAATGGGCAGCTGAGGGATAGAAAGCAATGACAGGACAGGGGTGTGATTTGTTGCCTGATGAAATGCATGGGTGTGTAGTGAGGCATGATGTGCTTCACTAAGTGCCTTCAGCACCTGGGAAGTACTCTTATCAGGCAACAACCAACTTCCCCGAAGTATGCTACTGCTCTTATAAAAAGGGTTCCAGTACTAAAAAATTCGAAAAAGAAATAAAGTAAAAAAATAAATTGTAAAATTGGTTTGTAAACCATTTTAATGAAATCTGAGATTAAGTAGTTCCTGTATATAATGAGCTCTAATAGAAAATAGAAAAGTGTAGTAAGTGCCATTAGAGGGCTTCTCCCTAATGCTTCTTTATGGTTGTGTTCCCCCCTCCCCCACAAACCTGTTTAATTTCTTATTTTGAGTGTTTTCTTGCAGAGCTGATGGGCACTGGAGAAGCATGCTGTGTGTAGAACTGAGAGCAGTGTGAAAAGGATGCCGTTTACAGCATCGCCGGCTGTAACTGTAGTCGAGTGAGAGAGTGAGCAAGTGAGGGACTTCACGTTTGTGGTCTCCCTTCCCCCCTCGACACATACACACATACAGTTTATTATTTTTAGTGTTTTTATGCAGAGCTGAATAGCACTGGAGAAACATGCCGGAAGCGTGTGTGTCCCTCTGCAGCCGCTGTAGTGAGCACTTTGTACTGTGCAATTTTACTTACAGTGCTGCAGTGTGAGCGAGTGAGTTGCCCAATGCTTTCTGTTTGATATTTTGGCCCACTCGCTCTAAAATGCGATTTTGAAATTGTTGCAGCCTGGTACTATGGAGTAATGTTGGGGGAGGGCGAGGACTGGAGTTCACGGGGAATGTCGACAACAGAAATGGCAGTGGTGGTAAGGAGGATGGGGCAAACGTCAGCTTTGGAAAAAAATAAAATGGAGGTGCAGTATGATTACTGTGGCTGGAGTTTTGGCAGGATGAGGTGGGTGAGCTGTACTGCTTGTGGGGGGGATGAATGACAGATGAGCAGGGAGTGAGTGAAGCGTGCAGTGCTGGTTACAAATTATGTTCATGAAATCACTGTGGGAGGTATGTTTGTAACCCGTAGGTGGCGCTATCCCAAGGGATACTACCCCTGCCTGCGTGACTAATCGCAGGTAGAGGAGCCTGAGCTCGTTGAATGGGTGCCTCCACCCAGAGGGTAGGTTTAAGGGTAGTGTAGCTGCTCTGGGTACAGCCCTCCGGGACACTTATACCCCCCTCTGACCCCTCTAGTGGCTTACATTTGTCAGTAGATAAGTAATCACAGTTAATATCAAGACACAATACTGAACCCACACTTGGTACACTTACCACCAGGGCTGGATCAGCTGCACAAGCCCTGGAGAACCCCTGTAAAGCAAGACCTGGAATAGAACACTGTAAAGGCAATACAGTATCCCCTCCACAAAGGTACGCAATAGCCAGGTTATATGCAGAAAGAATAGAATCTGATTTATTCAGGGGAGATGAACACGGGTGGGGCAATAATCTGGTATTTGATTCTAGATCTGATTTAATCGGGTTAAACATGCAGGCACTAAGAGTCCCTCTAACACAGTCACACACTCGCTGGGTACAGAGCTGTTTATGCAGGCTAGCCTGAAGCGTTGCCCAGGGTAGGCCGACGTTGCAGCTGTTGTTGGGGCCCTTAGGAAAGAAAACAACATGCACTTTAACCCACAATTTATAATCCGGAGCCAGATGGCTCAGTCCAAAATGGTTAACCACAACAATTAAATCGGATGACGCACCAATGATTTTGAGCTTTTTTTTTTGCAGGGAGCTACCCTGATGTTTACTCCTGCTACTCAGACCAGGATGCAGGATTGACGGGATGAAGACCGCAGGATGGAAAAGTGGTTTGCCAGGGGAAGCAGGCCCACGTGACGCACCGTGATGGTCGATCCTGTTCGATGGTGTTGAGCAGGGAGCCGAATCCCCAAGTGGGTCTTTGTTGGATGAATTTCTGTGGCATGAGCAGCAATCTAGGCCAAGATGGAGAGGCCCAGACCAGGTGAAAGGTTCGGATGTCAGTCCAGTTAGTTGCTGGATGCAGCGTCCAACTCGTGTGACCCATTCAAGGGTGTGTGGGGATCCAAATCGTGACCCACACTACACATTCAGCACACTTATAGTAAGAATATCCAAATACTATAGTTTGGATGACAGTCCAGTTGCAATTAGACAGTGTCTCTGCGCAAACTGTATGCTCTGCGGTTGTCTTCAAGTCCTGACAGGCCAGTCGCTCCAGGAGCAAGTCTTCGGTCCACACCAGGTGAAATTCACACTCACAATTCAGGATTCCAGTCCCATCAACAGCAATTTCGAAAAGAGTCCGATAGTAGATTGCAGACTTCTTCACGCAGGAAGATGGCAACAGGCAGGTCAGACATAGCCTTTCCACCAATTCCTTGTACTACCACGCAGGAGCAGCTGCTCGAATTACTCAAGCTGTTCACTCTCTCAGCTCCAACTACACACTGCTGCAGGCAGCTCTGGGATTCTCCAGTGATCCAAAGGGTTCGGTTGGTTGATCCTTCTGTCTGTCACAGCAAGGGCTCCTCCTCCAGGTCCATTTAGGTGCCAGACAGTAAAAACTACAATTCCTACAGAAATTCACTCCCACAAGACCCCTGGGGAGAGTCTTCATTTTAGAGTCCCCTGAGGTTCCGATTGACCCAAACTGGCAGTCCAGGACCAAAATGGTGGCTTTTAGCAAAATAGTCTATGCTGCAAAGGAAAGCAGGTTAGACACACTACTATATTATTACTGCTAAAACAGATAATTAGCAAACAATCACAGATCCTAATAGGCTCTTCCTCTGCGCACTTAGCTATGGCAGAGTGAAGCAGCTGTAACACAGCCTGGGCAGGACTTGAGCCTGAAACTACTCGGCCCCCACCCAGATTAATTATAACCCACAAAATAGATGCCTTATTGTACCTAGTAGCTCTGTATGAAGTCCGAACCATCCATTGATTCTCCTGTTACATAATGGCTGCCCAAGGTAGAATGAGTTAAAGAGACAGGCACGGAGGTGAACAGGGTACTTACATGCAAGTGCTTTTAACCTGTTTAACACAGTACACCAGCCTGGCAGTGAGCATTAGGCAAGCCCAGGAAGATATTTTAGGAACCCCCAATTATAGGGGGGTTACATGTGCACTTCCTGGTGGGGACTAGAAAGAGCAATGTGGGAGATGCTTCTGGCAGACATGGATATGGGGGCTATGCTTCATCCTGGTTGCCATTAAAAGTGCCAGTCTCAGAGTTGTTGTCCTATAAAGACATGGCTACTAGCCAATCAGGACACAGAAAGCACTCTACCCATTTTATAACCATATTTATAAAATGGGTACAAAGAATGCTGGCTATTGATTGAATGACACAGGCTGGCATATGTACTTTTACCTCATTCTAACTCACAGTGGGGGAAATACTGGAGCCAACATGCCTGCCTGTCTGATTAGCACACAGTGGGTACACCTGTGCAGTTTTTGCTTTCACATTTGCAGGTTTTGGGACTGGCTTTTACCCTTAAAAAGTAACATAATGCATATTGAATTAGCTGTTATTCTGTAATCTGTGTACATTTTTTTTTATCATAAACCCCATTTTACAACTGCAGTTAGACACTCGAGGGTGTATGTTAGGCTGAGATAACCACACTTTCAGGGGTTCTAAAGTTTGAGGTGGTGGCCCTTGCTGTGCCCCTGGGAATGCAGTTATCTCTGCCTAACTCGCACCCTGTTTTGTCTTACTGCTTACTTAATGTACTGACAGCTGGGTTGGAGTCCTGAGGCAGGTTGAGGGTTTTCTGCCACCAGGAGGTACATTAACAAGTATTATGCAATGGGGCTTAAGGATCCACTAATTTGATTTGTTCACAGCATTCTTTACTTGAGCGATACCAGCCTATAATGCATATTTAAAAACTAGACCCATTACCCACAGACTTTTTACAATTATTAACGTACAAAATCATTACATGTAGGAGCTAAATTGTCACTACACCAGTGTCACTTACTGCCAAAATATATATATATATATATATATATATATATATATATATGATGATATTGCCTCGAGTGAAGATAAATATGATATCTTCAGTCAGGCCATGTCATGTTCTGTTTATACATCATGTGTTTTGGACTCGGAACACAACCACATATGTGTTTATTTTTGGTCCGAGCCCCTTCTCCTACCTCTCATGTGTTTTGGACCATGGGCCACCAAGAAAATGGGCCATATCGTCCACTTGAGGCAATTCCCAACATATCTTATTTATCCAGCAGGACCTGCAGTCCTCTTGACACATCAAAAGAAGTGTCTTTGATCATGCTATAGCTGATAACAAAGCTGTTGCCAAAAAAAGAGTCTTGAGGTTTATTTGCTATGCAGTTTCAGTGTTTATATAGTAAATTTGTAGTATGACTGAGAGTAGTGTCTCCCTATAACCTTAAAAAAAATCTGGGGTTTTAGAAATATTTATTTAAGAAAATAAAATATATCTGGTTGATCCTGCCATTTTTCCTTGGTCTTAATAAAAGCAGGTTCACTTTTCTTGTCCTAAAGTCGCATGTGACTGGGCACACTCTAACTGTACAGTAAGTTGGACTTGCCAATAAATTTAAATCAGCACTCTCTCCAAGGTGTTACAAATGTAATCCCTTTCAGCAAGCTTACTTGATCTTTCGTTAAGACACTTAGCTGACAGAAACAAGAGACAGTGCGTGTGAGTCGCAGCTTTAAGTGAAGGGAACAGAAAGATGCCGTTTTCCCTTGGTTTTAATAAAGCAGTTTAACGTTCCTTGTCGTAAGTTTGTAGCGTGACCAAGCGCTTACAGCATAACACAGAGTGGACCTGCTAGTAAACTGAAATCAGAACTCTCCCTGAGGTGTTAGAAATACAATTTGTTTTAGCAAGCTTACTTGAGCTTTTCTTAAGAAACTTAGCTGACAGTAGCAACAAGATAGTGCCAGTGAGTCGCAGCTTCTGTGAAGGGAACGAAAACCCAAGCAGTTACATGAGAGGGGTAGTTCTAATCCCAGGAATCCACTAATATTATTACTCTTTGCCGTGCCCCTTTAAGTCGGCACTGCCCCGGAGCCAAATAGAATGCTATGCTAATTATGGAATGTTTAGCTCATGCATTCATATTCAAACTGCCCTATTCTAACTGCCTGGATTCTACCTCAGATTTTCTGTCTCCGCTGCAAAGTTGACGCCCTGGAGATCTATCAAGATCATCTAAATTGTGTATAAGGACAAAAGAAACTTAAGTATTTTGTTTTTTTTTATTCATTACTGCCTTACTCTTATTGAGTTTTAGCAATTTTACCTCATTTATAAGTTATTTAGTTTTTCTTATCGGTACTTCGTGGTTCCTTTGAACCGTGGGGAAACCGATTGCTTGGTATATTTCAAAAGGAAACTCGAGGCAAGTTTCCAAGTGTTTTTTTTTTAAAAACATTTCCGGTTCTAATAGTGGTTCTCGGTTCCTGAACCGATCGGAACCGCGGTTCTGTTTAAAAATTGTCGGTTTATGAACTGACCACCTTATTACGGATACTGACCGCTAAATCTTTAATATTTTCATATTTTAGCGGCTTCTGAGTAATGTTCTCTTACAATGTCGGATAAACCTAAAAAGAACACAGGACCTGCAGGTTTTAAGAATTGTGTTAAATGTGCAGAGGTTTTTGCTAGAGCTGACAAACCTGATCTCTGTCTACTCTGTCTTGGTGTAAAGCATTTCAGTGAAGATTGTGAGATTTGCAAGTCTTTCCCTGAAAAAACTGTGGAGAAGCGCAGGGAAAGACTGAATAGAAGGCTTGAAGAGGGTTCCCTGGGCTCTGACCAGTCCACCCCCTCAAAAAATGTGGCAATTCCTTCTAGAGCCTCAAAATCCACCCCTGATCCGAGTGAGGGCTCTAGTATGAGAGGCAATCAGCCGGCTGACTCTCCGGTACCTGCCAAAAGGCTTAAAAAGAAGTAAGCACACCGACATCCTGGCTGAAACCCCTCAAGGGGTCCCTCAGGTGCCATTACATACTCCCTCTCCTGCTGACATTTAACAAGCCCTGGCTTTGTTACAGGTGCTGCAGGGCCTGCTCCCTGCCCAGCGACCTGCAACTGCTCCACCTGATAAAACTGCTGCCACCCCTCTGGTGTCTGTTTCCACTATAGGTGGTGAGGAAGAGGAGGAGGAAGAAGGAATAGAGCCTGAGGTGTCACCAGAGCAAGACTTTGGTCCCCAACCCCCAGGCCTTCAGAGGATTTTTCCTCCCATTTTTCTTTCATTAAGAAAATGGTGGAAACACTGGACCTCCAGACAATTGAGGAGGTACAGGATGAAGAAGAGGTTCAGTATATAGAACTAATGGGGCTAACACCCTCAAAACGACTTCTTCTTCCTCTTTATAAATTTTTCAGAAAAGATATTCTGGAAATATTAAAAGCTCCTCAGACTGTCACACCTATTGATAAAAAATGTGACAAAAAGTGCCAACTGGAAAGATCTGGTGCTGACTTTTTATTCAGTCATCCTGGTCATCAGGGCATTGTGCAGCAGGCAGCTTGTGAGAAGGCCAAAACGCCCTTGTCTTCTCATCCACCTGAAAAAGATTCCAGAAAGGTGGACAGTATGGCTAAGAGGGGGTACCTCTCAGCATCCCTGGCTATCAGGCAAGCCTCTTATCAGGCCTGTGCTGCTCTTTACCAAAAGGCTTTATGGCAGTCTGTGGTGGATAATGCAGAAGCAAATCCTTCTCTCACTGTTTCTGAATTGCTAGGGACAGCCACATTGGGTTTGGAAGCTTCCAAATACCAATTCCAGATGGCAGTAGATACAAATGACACCGCTGCCAGATACAGTAGTTGGCTGGTACTATAGTCACGAGAAGGTTTGCCTGTCTGAGGGCTACTAACCTCACCCAGGACACTCAAACCAAAGCAATGGATTTCCCAGTTGAGGGCCATTCACTTTTTGGTGCACAAACTGAAACCTACATGAAGAAAGTAGACTAATACAAGACTGCTTTCAGAAGTAATTCCACCAGGGACAAGCCTTCTCCCTCTACATCTTATTCTAGGGGAGGCAGGGGCAGGTCCACTTTTAGAAGACCTTTCTTTCAGGTGCAGGCTGCTCCACAGATACAGTACCAACCCCAGCAGATGGGTTTCTACAGGGCCGGGGCAGAAGGGGCTCCCGCAGAGGGTCGCATGCTACCCAACCTCAGCAACAACAAAAGCAGAATCCCTGACTCTTCCCTTCAGGCTGCCTCTCCAAATCCAGTAGGGGGCAGACTTTCCCACTATCTCCAGAACTGGTCAAAAATAACATCAGACTGGTGGATCTTGGAAATAGTGGGTCAGGGTCTCTCCTTTTGTTTCAGGTCCCTTCCCCCTCTAAGGGTAAAATGTTTTGCATCAGTTCCTCCCTCACAAAGAGGACTGCTGGAGCAGGAGGTAAAAAACTTACTACTGTTAAAAGCAGTCCAGCCTGTTCCACCCAACCAAAGAGGGCAAGGTTTCTACTCCAGGTATTTCCTAACAACAAAAAAGACTGGAGAGTGGCAGCCTATACTAGACCTCAGACGTCTAAACAAGTATTTGGTCAAACCCAAATTCAAAATGGTCACAGTGGCAATAATTCTGCCAACACTACAAAAAGGGGACTGGTTGGCCTCTCTGGATTTAAAAGATGCATTATTTCACATGCCTGTCAGAGAAACACACAGAAGATATCTCAGGTTCTCTCTCCCCTCAGGCCACTACCAGTTCTCAACACTTCCTTTTGGCCTTACCTCTGCACCAAGGGTATTCACAAAATACATAGCAGTAGTAGTGGTACATCTCAGAAAACTGGGTGTCACAGTTTTTCCATATCTGGATGACTGGCGGATTGTGGGAAAATCCCAACAAGTGTCAGAACACTTACTATTAGCTCAAAGTGTTCTCTCCTCCTTGGGGTTTCTTCTAAATGTCAAGAAATCCGTTCTCACCCCAGTCCAAGTATTGCAGTTCATAGGGGCAGAACTCAATACAATTCTGGGGAAAGCCTTCCTACCCTTGGAAAGAATATAGGCTATTCAGCTTCTGGCAAGCTCATTCGTCCTGGGCAGGCCAAAACCAGTTTCTCAGTTTTTACAGTTAGTAGGCCACATGGCTGCAGCAACAACCACAGTCATGGGCGCCAGATTCCAAATGAGGGACATTCAGTTTCACCTCAAGGCCCATTGGTCCCAGAGACGAGATCTACTTTCAGAACTAATTCCTGTAACAAAAGCTCTTCTACAGGCCCTCCAGTGGTGGAAGGATCCAGACAATCTAAGGGATGGGGTGCCTTTCCTACAGGAGCCCCCCTCCTTGGTGCTCACAACAGATGCCTCCCTCCTAGGGTGGGGTGCCCATCTAGGGGACCATACAGTTCATGGCTTCTGGAGCAGTGCAGAGTCACTTCTGCACATAAATCTCTTAGAGTTAAGAGCAGTGCACCTAGCCATTCAGGCTTTCACTCATTTCATAAAGGGAAAAGTGGTTCAGGTCAGAACAGACAATACCACTACAATGTATTACATCAACAAACAAGGGACAAGATCCACTCCACTGTACACAGAGGCAATGAAAATATGGAGCCTGATTTGCTCCATAAATGCCTCCCTACAAGCAATTCATTTGCCAGGGAAGGACAGTACACTGGCGGATGCCTTAAGCAGGTTAAACCAGGCCCATCATGAATGGGCACTGAATAGTCAAGTAGTGCAAGTCCTATTCAGGCGGTGGGGAACCCCAGAAATGAATCTTTTTGCTTCCCACCAGGATCACCATTTACCCCTTTATTGCTGCAGGGCCCCAGTGAAGGGAACTGTCCCAGTGGATACCCTGATTCTCGATTGGGCAGGGAAATACCTTTATGCCTTTCCTTCCTTTCTCTGATTCTCAGAGTACTCATCAAGCTCAGGTCACAGCCAGCCTCTGATTCTGATAGCACCAGACTGGCAAAGACAGCCTTGGTACTCCCTGTTACTCTGTGTCAGTGAGCAAACTGATCTACCTCCCTCAGAGGTACAATCTGCTGACCTCCTTCCAAGGCAGGGTGGTATATCCCAATCTCAGGTCTCTCAGACTCAGCTTGGCTCTTGAGGACTTAGAGTATCCAGACTCTGAGTACTCTCAACAGTTTTAGAAGTCCTTAAAAGTTATAGAAAGCCTTAAACTAAGAAAACTTATGCTTCAAAATGGAAAAGATTTTCTATTGGTGTACAGAAAAGGGCTTAATCCCAGCACAGGCTGGCATTCCAACCCTCCTAGATTATTTGTCCCATCTGCATTCCCTGGGGTTGCAACATTCAACCCTAAAAGTTCACCTTGCTTCACTTTCAGCTTATCTCTCTCTAGGAAAAGGGGTATCACTGGCCTCAAACCCCATATTTAGACGGTTCTTTAAGGGCCTTCTACACGTGTTTCCCCCTTCATAGGGAACCAGTGCCAGCTTTGGGACCTCAACATTTGTATTGCCCAGCTTATGATCCTGCCATTTGAACTGCTGGCTAATGCAGAGCTAAAGGTCCTCACCTGGAAGGTAGTTCTCCTTGCGGCACTTACCTCTGCTAGGAGGATAAGTGAGTTACAAGCCCTATGTGTGGAAAAGGACTATATTTCTTTCCACAATGACAGGGTGGTGGTAAATTCCTTCCCAAAGTAGTTTCTGACTTTCATTTAAATCAGTCTATTACCCTACCAGTATTCTTTTCAGCACACACCAGTTCTGGTGAGCGTAGGCTGCATAGTTTGGATGTGAAGAGAGCATTGAGCTATTATATAGCCAATACCAAGGATCATAAGTAGGACAGGCAACAATTGTTACTTACCTACAGGGAAGTAGGTAAGGGATCTCCTGCTTCAAAGAGGACTATATCTCAATGGATAGTCCAGTGTGTTCAGTTTTGCTATACAAAGGTGGGCGAGGTCCCTACTTCAGGTTTTAGGGCCCATTCCACAAGGGGCACAGCTGCCACGGTTGCAGCCGCCAGAGATGTTCCTCTTCTGGAGATTTGTAAAGCAGCTACCTGGAGATCATTACACACCTTTACTAAGCATTACAGCCTGGACACCCAGGCCAGAAGTGATGCCAATTTTGGAAGGGCTGTTTTGCATAGTCTTTTTCCTAAATAGATTCTGCCCACCTCCTGTGGTACTGCTACATAGTCTGCAAAGAGTAATAATATTAGTGGATTCCTGGGGTTAGAAGAAAAAATTACTCACCTGTAGTAATCTTATTTCTTCCGTGGGATCCACTAATATTGTTACTTCCGGCCCCTGGTCCTCCCCTTAGAATCTCTGAAAAATACTCTGTACAGCTGAGATGTCTCTCAGTATGATGGGTATGTCATCTGTTAGCACATTCTGTAATACTTAGCTAGTAGGTTCTTTTCTAAGGGTGCATCTGGCTCAGAAAAGAGGACTCGTTATTTAAGGTTTTGTTGGCCCTTTCTTGGCCTATTACTACTTTTTATGGCCCTGTTGACCATTAACTTATAATTATTCATTGTTATATATTTTATGTATTATGGCCTCTTTGCAGGCTTCACAGGAATCTGAGGTAGAATCCAGGCAGTTAGAATAGGGCAGTTTGACAATGAATGCACGAGCTAAACATTCCGTAATTAGCATAGCATTCTGTTTGGCTCCGGGGCAGTGCTGGCTTAAAGGGGCACTGCAAAGAGTAATAATAATATTAGTGGATCCCTGGGAAGAAATAAGATTCTAGGGACATGGATATGTTGTTCATCCACACTTATTGGCAGGTTCCTTGCCGCTTTAAATCTTGCCGGAAGGTCTTCAAGCTGGCTCCTCCCACCCACCCGGGTGGAAACTCGCTCCGCCCCATGACGGATCTTCCTCTACCGCTTTGGAAGCTCAGGTTCCTCCTTAACGCTGCTGGCGCTTAAGACTGGTTCCTAATTCTTCAAAAGTTAGAAATTGAAAAGTTTTTAAAAGACATCGGTCCTCTTTCTCCTCAAGCGCTGTGATGGACAAATCGACTCGGATTTTGAGGTGCTCCTCTGGCAGAAGATGTCTAGGGACGGATCCAGCACTCCACGCATGCCTACTGTCTGGCCTTGAGCACGACCCGCAGGCCTGGCGATTTGTGTTTTCCGGCTCACGCCCTGAAGACCGCAGCGTCTGGACACAACTGGGGCGCTCTCAGAAAAGAATTCCACCGGTGAAATCTAAAGAGGTCTGACATGGTAACCAAGGGCGGCGGCTCGGGCGGATCAGCTTTGAGCAGATGATCGCCTCGAAGAGGTGAGGCGCTGGCTTCGTTCCTCGGGTTTGCGCATTTGTCCCGCTTCTCGTGCCTCTTACCGCTTCTTTTAAGGAGCTTTGTCTGACCCTCTCACCAAAGGTGAGGGTCCAACCTTCGGACCTTCTTCCAGGTCCAAAAGAGCAAGTAGTCCTCCGGTCGACGCCTTGGGAGTGGGAAGATCCCCTCCACTTGTCGACAGTCGACTTCGTCGACCCTCAGCTTCGGCCACTGGTTCCACGGTGTCCCTGTCAGGGCCAGTTACGAGACTCCGCCGACGCGGCCGAGATTTTTCACCTGTTGGACGGGTTGTCGGCTGGAGAAGCTGAAAATCCCTCTCCCCGTTCCCCGGGTGGGAGTTGAGGATCCCAGGCTGCTCGGCCTGTGCCTCCTGCTCCGAGCTGGGGATCGCCCGAGTCGAGGGAGTGCCGATTTCGGCTACTTCTCCTCGCCTTCCTCGTCCCAGTCGGTGACTCTTCTGTCTCGGGACATCCTTCGCGTCCAACCGCATCCCGCCGCCATAGGGCGTCTCGGGTCTCGGCATCGCTGGTAAGCGGCGCCTTCCCGGACGAGGGAGGCTTCGCCAGCTGCGGCCGGAGGTATGAGGAACTTATGTGGCAACAGCCCTTTGACCAGGAATAAGCCGACCCAGTCAGCTTCCCCGCCCATTAAGTGGCTGTCACCGAGCAGTCGAACAACCCCCTGTAGTCGAGGAGCCTGTTCTCGGCCGGGCTGTTCGCCACCCCAGCTGCCCCACCGATTCTGGAGGAACCCCCGGGCCCCACAGCCATTAGTGCTGGGGCTCCCACCAAAATTCTCGCCGGGTCGGCTTGGTTTGCCCCATAGGCTGTCGGGTCACCCTCACTCGAGCAAACTCCTCGGCAGGTGGAGGGTGGCTCAGGGCCTAGGCAGCTCTTTGAGGACTCTTCAGAGTCCGATGATGGTTTCCTCCTTCTCCAAGCGATAGACTTGGAGTCCCTGAGGACAGTCAATGGACGATAGCCTTCGGCTCCTTCTTAGGGTTGTCCGACTCATCTCGAGTCCACCGGATGAAGCTCGAACCCGCTTCCTAAACGGGCTGAGGTATCCTCACGAGATTCTGGACCGAGGGGCTTCTCCCACGGAGGTCTTTCCGTGGCCGGGCTATAGTGGGTCCTCGCCTTGGAACTTTGGCAGCATCCTGCTTCCTGCCCTGCGCCTTGCCAGGTTGGCCAGGAAGTGTCGCGGTCCCAGTTCCTGTCCGGTTTGGAACACCCTCGGCCGGGGGTTGGTTACCGGCTGGGCCCGCATGCCGGGAACGCCAGGGATGTGGACAAACCTCCCACAAGGAATCCAAGAAATTGATTATGCCGGGCTAAAGCTCTATGCTGTATCCTCTGCCTTCGCCAGGCCAGTTCGCCGTCCTCATGGCACATTTTTTCACGCCTGTTGGGCTCCCTGGATGAGGTTGTCCTCATCTTCCCGCGAGATCTGCAGACTACCGTCCAGGCAGGTGCGGGACCAGGGCAGGGCAGTGGCTAAACAGCAGCTCCAGACTCATGCTAGACATCAGGGACTCATGTGCCAGGTCTGTGGCGTGCGCGAGTGGCCATGCTTCTTCGTCAGGGTTGGCTGAGGATATCCACCTTTACTTCGGATACCCAGCACAAGTTGGCGGATGTTCCCTTTTTGGGGACTGACCTCTTCGGCCCTGGGGTGGAAGGTCACCTGCAGAGGATCGAGAAGTCCAATGCTACCTTGGACTCGGTCTCTTCCGCTCAGAAGGACAAAGGCTGCAAGCCACAGCCTAAGCCCTTTCGTCCTTCTGCGCCCGCGTCGCGCCCGGCCCAGCAACATCAGGGCCAGCAGGCTCGACCTTGGTATCCCAAGCCCAAGCCGTCGGCTTCCTCCAACAGGAAGCAGGGAGGTAAAGGCCCAGGAGGTTCCTCGGCCGGTCCCTCCTCCAAGCCTGCCCAGTGACGGGCTGAGGGGTGTCGCCCCCATCCCTGTCACCTCACCCCTGGTTCCCCCTGTGGGGGGACGGCTCAGACACTTCCTTTCTGCCTGGTCCACTGTTACCACGGACAGGTGGGTACTGGAGGTGGTGGGAAAAGGCCTACCTCTGGGATTCGAGCAGGCTCCGCGCCTTCAGGCTGTACGCATCTTGGGGGCCTCCGGGGTCCAGCAGCCTCACTGGCGGCTGGCTGAGCCGACATGGCTCTCCTCCTCCAAAAGGAGGTGATCAAGAGGTGGAGGACCCCCCTTCAGACCCGGGGTTCGTGTCCAGGTATCTTCCTGGTTCCGCACCATGGGCTGGCTACCCCATTATTCCCACTCTACACCACCTGAACAAGTTCCTAAGGTCTCGAACCTTCAGAATGGTCACTCTGGCGCAGATAATACCATCTCTGGAACACGGCGTGTGGTTCTGCTCTCTGGACCTACAGGGCCGCGTTCTTTCACGTCCCTATCCGTCTGTCACATCGGAGGATTCCCTCCGCTTTGTGAGGAGGATCCTCTTCAGTTCCCAGCCATGCCCTTGGCTTATCTCCAGCTCCCAGGGTCTTCACCAAATGCATGGCAGTGGTGACAGCATTCCTGCGGCGCCGAGGGGTCCAGGTGTACCCTTACCTGAACGATTTGCTGATAGCAGCCTCCTCCAGACGGGAGGTGGAGCAGTCCAGAGATCTGGCCCTCCAGGTTTGCTCTCAAGTTGGCCTTCTCATCAACGAGGCCAAGTCGGAACTCGAGCCAAAGCAGGTGATCCTGTTCATCGGGGCAGAGCTCGACTCTCTTCGAGCCAGAGCACGACTCCCAGCGGACAGGGCCGAGGTTCTTACCTCCTTTGCCCAATCATTTCTGGTTGGGCAATCGCGCCCTGCCCGGGACTTCCTGCGCCTTCTGGGTCTCATGGCGGCCTGTACCAGCGTGGTCCGTTGGGCCCGCTGGCACATGCGCCCCCTTCAGTGGGGACTGGCCAGCCAGTGGTCACAATGCTGTGATCCTTTGGACCAGCTAGTGATAGTGACCCAGGAGATGTGGAACGCTCTCCAGTGGTGGACCGTTCCATTCCATTTGCAGGAGGGCATCCCATTTGTCCGCCCCGAGCCAACGGTCTCTCTGTCGACCGATGCCTCTCTGATGGGTTGGGGTGCCCATCTGGGGGAACACCAGGTGCGCACGGCCTCTGGTCCTCGGAGTCCCGATGCCATCAACCTGCTGGAGCTCCGAAGCGGTCCGCCTAGCTCTCACCGCCTTTGCTTCGCTGCTTCGGGTCAAGTGGTCTGAGTCCAGACGGACAATACCACGACCATGTACTACCTGAACCGCCAGGGCGGGACGCGCTCCATGCTTCTATGCAAGGAAGCTCTCCGCATTTGGTCACTCGTGCGCAGCCTGGAGGTGGATCTCCTAGCCATTCATGTGGCAGGAGCCTCCAACACCCTGGCCGATGCCCTGAGCCGGATAGGGGCTGCATCTCACGAATGGTCTCTCCTGCCGGAGGTAGTACAAGATCTGTTCTCCCACTGGGGCACACCTCAGGTGGACCTGTTTGCCTCCAGGGAGAACGCGAAGCTGAGGCTGTTTCATGCCCGCCCCCCTCAGCAGGGCTCGCTGCAGGGGGATGCCTTCTCGAGGCTGTGGACCCCGGGCCTCTTCCTCGCCTTTCCCCATTTCTCTTGATTCACAAGGTGCTTCTCAAAGCAAGGAGGGACAAGGCGCAGGTGATCCTGATAGCCCCAGACTGGCCCCGCCAGTTCTGGTACCCAGATCTCCTCAGCCTCAGCTCCAGGCTCCCGAGGCAGCTTCCAGCTCGCCCGGACCTGCTTTCAGTCAATCAGGGAAGATGTTCCATCCAGACCTTCAATCCCTGCACCTGACGGCCTGGTTCCTGGGACTGAGTTCCAGGCCTTGGGTCTTTCGGCAGGTCCTCAATGTTGTTAGAGCGTCCGTGAGAGTCGACCAGAAAATGCTACGCCTTCAAATGGAAGAGATTCTCCATTTGGTGTCAGGGCAAGGGCTTGGACCCTTCCTTCTGTTCTGTGGCAAGCATTTTGGACTATTTATGGTCCCTTTCTAGTCAAGGGCTTAGGTCGGCGACCTAAAGGTGCACCTGGCAGCCATCTCTACTTGCAGGCGTGGCCGGGAAGTAGTCGATGGCACAGGAAAAGGTGGTCGGCTTTTTCAAAGGCCTTGATCATTCCCCGTGCGAGAACCTTCACCTCCGTGGATTTACTGCTGGTACTGGCAAAGCTCATGGGCAAGCCATTCGAACCAATGCACAGGTGTGATCTCTTCACCTGTCGTGGAAGACCGCCTTCTTGGTGTCTATCACGTCAGCCAGAAGGATGGGAGAGCTCAGGCGCTTTGCATCGAGTCTCCTTACCTGGTCTTCCACAGGGACAAGGTGTCCTGCGCCTTTTCCACCCGAAATCTGGTGGTGTCGAGTTTCACCATAACCAGGTGCTGACTCTGCGGTGTTCTACCCCAATCACACCTCGAGGGTCGAATATAGGCTCCATACTCTGGACCCTAGGCGGGCCTGCATATTATAAGGAGCGCATGGCTGAAATTGGGAGAGGTTCGCCAGCTGTTTGTCACCTCACGCTGAAGCCGCACCTGGCAGACCTTGCAGCCAAGCAGACGATAGGCAGGTGGGTCACCTCCTGCATAGATCGCTGCTATAAGTTGGCGGGCATGGAGCCTCCCAGAGGATAAGAGCTCATTCTACCCGCATACTGCTGCATCGGTGGCTGCTTCAGGGCGTCCCTATCCAGGAAATCTGCAGGGCTGCTACCTGGAAGTCAGCACACACCTTATTACCCATTACCACATCGACCTTGAGTCACGCCGGGATGCTGGTTTTGGGGCCTCAGTTCTCCAGTCCTTATTTCCCAAGTAAGTATTGGGGTGTGCGCTTGCCTCCTCCTCCCGGAGAACTGCTAGGAGTCTGCCAATAAGTGTGGATGAACAACATATCCATGTCCTAGAAATACAGGTTACTCATCTGTAACAGGAGTTCTAGGAATGGTATATGTTGTTCATCCACACGCACTCCACCCACCTCCCTCAAGCCGACACACAACCTGAGCTTCCAGCGGGCCAGATCTGGCATCATGGGGCGGAGCCGAGAGTTTTACCACCCGGGTGGGTGGGAGGAGCCAGCTTGAAGACCTTCCGGCAAGATTTAAAGCGGCAAGGAACCTGCCAATAAGTGTGGATGAACAACATATACCATTCCTAGAACTCCTGTTACAGGTGAGTAACCTGTATTTACTACAGGTGAGTATTTTTTGCTTTTTTTCTGGTGAAGGCTGCTTGTAGTATTTCCAAACTGTTATCCCTGTCTGACTCATCTGTGCATATACGTTAGTATCATAGGGCTTGGCCGTAGACAGCTGCTCTTTTTGTATGGTTTGGGTGTGCGTGAAAATGGTGTAGGTAGTTGAAACGAGCTGTTGGTTTTCTGTATACTTACCTGCCACCGTCTCCCCCAGGGCTTGCCTCCCCCCCGACAGGGTCAGTGGGATCCCCCAAGCCCCACCACAGAATGGATCTGGTTCTGGTGGCATGCCCAGCTGGTCGGGTGTGTTTCCCCCCCCCCACCCCGGAGACATGATGTGCAGTGACACCATGGTGCATGCCCCGTGCTCCTGCATGACATGCACCGCCTGCCACATCCCCGATCAGTCTTGGCACTGAGCTGCCTTTCCCCCAGCTTTTCAGAGAGCCATAGGTTCAGCCCACTGTCCCCCCCCGGAAGAGAGCGGTCCCCACGGCACTCTATCCTTCTTCCCCGGCCGACCCTCCGACAGCCCGGATTCGCTCCTAAACCCGGGCCATTAGCATCACAAGTGATAGTGCTGCCACTATGCCAGTGGTCTAGCTGGCTTTCTGTATATTAATGTTTTTATTTTGCCATGTTGCAGTTCAGTTGTGCTGTCCAGAAAGTTGATTTTTTTTTTTTTTGTTTTGTTGGGAGTATTTTCATATTGATTGAGGGATGAAAATTATTGAAGGCTCTGCAGAACTCATGCAGTTTGTCCTCACTCCCCATCCATATTAAAAAAAAAAAAAAAAAATCATCAATAAAACGGTAGCAGATCAGTGGTTTTGTTCTCTGCTATGATAGGAAGCTCTCCTCTATTATAGCCATGAAGATGATGGCATCAAAGGTGTCATTCTAGTGCCAATAGCTGTGTCGGCTTTCTGTAGGTATTTTATTTAGTTTTTGTTAACCAGGTAAGGGCACTAGACACAGAGTGACTATTTTCAGGCCCGACCTGGGAAGTTACAAGGTACAGGTAGGCAATTTGGAGACACATAACAATGAATAACAGATTTGATATATTACAAAATACTAGGTTACAGCATTTGATAACAGTACAGAATACGAGGTTATAGCAATTTCAGAGGTAACATATTCACAGAGGATGTAAGTGCTGAGTCCAGGTATGCTAAAACAAAGGACAAAAGACAAGATCATTCAAGTTTAAGTGCAGCACCTGACATGAGAATCATAATTCCATGAAAAGATAGGATGAACCAATTTAAGGAGTTAGCATGGGAGGGGTAGATAAGCAGGAAGAGAGTGGAGGGGGACAATTAGTGTGATAGCAGGAGTATAAGAGACTAGAGTCGGAGTGGGCATACATGGGGTAGACTTAAGGACCAGGGAATGAGGTGGCAGAGACGAGTGGTTTAGGGAGGATTGAAGCAAGTACAAGGGGAAAAATTCCTAAGAAAAAAACAGGTATAGTTTGTTGTAGGAAAAGTAGTTAAGTTGGAGGGGGGTTGCTGGGAGTGCGTGCTTACTTGATATGCACTTTTTAACATTTCTATTAAACCTTTATATTTTCTGCTATTATGCTTTTCTAGTATGTTTTTGACTGAAACAACAAATGTAATTAATATTTTTGAATGTAACCATTCGTACAAACAATAAATCAGACTTTTTCAACAAAGTGAACTGCAGCAGCAGCAAGCAAGTACTTTTATATAGATCCACCACTTGTTTGTAGCAAAGTTCTTCTGCAGTCCAATGCCACAGTTCTGTAGTCCAGTGCCACAGTTTGTACTTTCTTGGAAATCAAAAGTATGCTTGTCTTGTCTTCTCTTCTTTTTCCATGGGAAATAATAATAAGAATAAGCAGTATCTATATAGTGCTTTACATACACATTGTGTCCCAAAGTGTTTTATAAGCAATGCTAGACTGGTAGTGAAGTGACTGAATGTGTAGTGGCAGCCACTTCACACATTAATACCCACACACAGCCTTGGACAATTGCATGAACTGGTTTTATGGGAAGGGGAATGTTGGCCAGGACAATGGAGTCAGGTAGTGATCATGGTGCTGGCAGCCCCACATCTTTTTTCTCACAATGATCTGCTCATATTTCGCCCCGTCTTCTCCCTTCCCTGAGCATAGCAGTACCTTGCAGGAGTGGCCTTCTCAGTCCCCCTCTGGTATTCATTCTCACTACTGCTCCCCACACTAAAAACAGGTGAACTTATCACCCTTGTGCACCATGAATGTAGGTAGTACAGTCCCCAGGTTTTTTGACATATCAAAAATAAACACATCTTTCAGGTAAGTCAGGCTGATAGAAGCAGGGAACAAGGGGAATCATAGGCTTTCCTATCCTTAAAAGATCTAGGCTACCTTTGATTAGGTACTATTAAATGATGGGTGTGCACGTCATTTAATAGTACCTAATCATAGGTGGGTTAGATCTTACATGGGTAGGAATGCCTATGTTTCCCCTTGTGCCCTGCTGCTATCAGCCTTGCTTACCAGAAGATCATGTTTATTATTAATATGTAAAAATGACATGGGCAACTGTACTAACTGCCTTAATGATGCAGAGGGTAGTGAGCTCACCAATTTTTGGCATGGGGAGCTGAAGAGAAGAATGAATGCCAGAGATATATTCAGGTTAGGGGAAGACAGGAAAGGGGATGTTTAACAGATTATTGTGAAATATGAAATGTAGGGCTGTCAGCACTGTGATCACTACCTGTCTGTGAATGAGAGCAGCCAGCGATGACAAATACTCAGAGTGGCAGGGCTGCACTTAAAGTGTTACTTGAATTCAGTGTAGGGAGACTGACCTCAGGTGGGGGTTGATATTTGTTAGGACAGTATTGAGGGAGCTGTGTATAGATCATTCAAGATTTAGAAGGGTGGTAGCCAACCAGCTCGCATTGTGGAATGGGGCACTAAACAGTACTGGAGAAGATCTGCAGGGAACTATCCTGTGGGGTTCAGCAGATCACAGGTGAAGGAGTACACTGACACTGGAAGTCTGGTCGAGTTGCTCAAAGCATTAGTATGCCTCTCCTGCTAATAATATTGTTATACATAGTAAGTGCAGCCCTTATGAGGGCATGAACAGCAGTTTTTCTGGTGAGTCCTGAGGCTTATTGCCTTGGTCCTGCACGAAGATCCAATTGTTGGTTAATGAGATGGGACAAAAACACAACAGGGGAACTGTACATACTGCCTTCACTGTGCAGAAGGATGGTGATCCACTCAGTGTTTACTGTGGGAGCAGAAGTCAAACATTGAAAAAGTGGACTTGTGTGATTTGGGAGGTATTTTTTAACAGTGCCAGCTGATGATCCGTATCGTTGTAGGTATACACAACTCTCCGAGGTATATGATTACAGTCTGAGATGTGATAATTCTTTTCATGAGATCGCAAGCTCATATGCAGCCCCAGGCAGTACTAAGGACACGGTTTGGATGATGGGGTGTTCAACAGAAGGCAGGCTAGGTGCAGGAGTTCACTTGGAGAAAGAATACAAGAGAAGCATTTTTTGTGGATTAGCAAGAATGCATGAGCTAGGGAATTGGACCTGACCAATACCTATGTTACCCTGAGCAAATTACTTAACTTCTTTGTGCTGCCAGGCCACATCTGTGAACAAGGTTTCAGCATAGTGTGTCTCTCCTGGTTAACAAAAACAAATTCAGGGCATCATATAACCACTAGATCATCAGGTATCCAAAGTGTTGTACTGTTCTGCAGTTTGCCAAAGAGAAACTCTACTAGATTGCAAAACATTTTCAGCAAGTTAAAGTAAATAAAATGAACAAAATCCTAGCCTAATGTGTACTGATCAAAATAATCCATGTTAACACATGGTGTTGATCATTCTGATAAAACAATTCAAAACAAAAAGGGAAAGAAGAACTAGTTAGCCTATAAGAATCTATATTGGTCTCTGGCTCTGACTCCGATGATGTCATCATGACTCATCACTTAACACAGTTGGCAGACATCTTCGGGAGAAGGCAAGGCTGATTTTTGTAAGTGAAAGGCTGATGTTTACATTTTTCAAAAGCTATGAAACTGCGTTTGTTATTTACAGAAATGCAATTTTAACAAAAATGTATACAGTGGCCTTTACTTTACCTCCCTATGAAGCCAGATTTTGGAGTTTGCAGTTTTAAAAAACTGCTTGTTTAGGTACCCTTTAACATACTTAAAGGATAGAAGAGTCTGGGTAGAATGTTCAATCTTACTTCGAGAGGGCTCTTGCAGTAGATAATTACAGATAGGACTGAAGCCGGCAGGCGTCAGGACCCCACGGAAAAATGTCTAGCTAGCAGTCTCTGGCGGGGGACCGCACCCATGTCAGGTGACTGACATCAGTATAAAGGGGCGGTCCCCAACGCCTGCCTTCCAGTTCTTTCCGGCCGTTAGCTCGTGCAGTGCCTCGCGATTGAGTTCACTGCCTCGCAGTCAATCGTCGCTAGTTTTACCGCCTATTTTTCATCTTTTCGTCAACCTTTACCTCAGCTGCCGTGTATGTCGATTCTTGCGTCACCCAGCTCCCGCATAAGGACGGACATTCCCAGTGCCTCTTTTGTGTAGGCCCTGATCATCCTGTCGAGAAGTGCCAGCTTTGCCAGCAGTTCAACGCAGCCACCCGTAAGCGGAGGCAGCAGTCCCTGGAAGCCCACATTCTTAAACAAAAATGACCTCCTTTGAAAAGGAACTGAAAAAACTTTGGCGGGCTTCAACTTCTCCAGAGGGCCACCACAGGAAAAAGCACCTGGACCGGGACTCCTCATCGGTTGCAGCAGCCTTTGCTGGGGTCATGGTGCTGCAGGTAACGCTTCCCCCAGGAGGCAGCTCCGTGTCGGCCATCTTGGAGGCTTCCAAGACGGCGTCAACCTTCCGGCCGGGCTCGTGCTTGGGAGCCTCCGGGTCTAAAGAGGTAAGGTCGCCGCCGTCCGGCCTTCAGGTTCGAGTGGCCCCAATAAGTCTGAAGTCGTCTCCTCCGACGTCCACCTGGGTAAGGCCGCTAAGACGCCCTACCCTCCGGGGCAGCGCATGGCTTCCAAAGCGCCCGCCAAGACCACCCCTCCTTCGTGTCCTTCGTCTGGCACTGGTTCCGATAAGTTAGACGCCGGCTGCTCTGATGTCTGCCCGGATCCCTTTGATAAGAAGGACGTCTGCTTCTCCGATGTTCGCTCGGCGCTAGAGCTGACACCGGACCCTTTGGGCCTGTCCGTCGTCCCGAGCTCGTCGCAACACTCGTTGCACTCCAAGGCACCAGCATCTCTTCTGCTGGATCCCGGGGATGGTAACCCTTCTTCCTCGGGCGACCTGGAGGATGTGGGTACGCTGCTGTCGGGTCCCCCTCCTGCTGGGCTGGATGACCTGATGCTGGATCCTCGGATGCCGGCACCGACGCCCGACAATGTCCCATTGCCGGACGACGCCCCTACACAGAGCCTCCCGTTCCAGGCCCACCCTCTGGGCCGTTTCCGAGGCCTTCTGCGCCTGCAGATCCCCTGTGCCTGGGTATACGACCCTCTCCTATCCGACGCTGGCATACCCAGGTCCGCAGTATCTGGCTCCCCAGTACCCGGCTTACCCGACGCCACAGTACATGGTGCCCCAGTACCCGACGCCGGGCTTCCCGCCATCAGGCTACGGATACGTGCCTTACAGATACCCTCAATATCCGTATCCCCCTCATCCTGCTCCTCCACCACCCCCTCAGCCGCTGGTGGACTTGAAGGAGACTCTGGCTTCCTGGTGGGCTCAGCTCACTAGGGAGTTAGAGAGCCATCTTCCGACACCGGTCCCGGTTCCGGCCCCCCTACATCGAAGACGAGTCCCCTTCCCCACCCCCGGATACCAGAGGCGAGCCCTCTGGTTTCCAGAACGAGCTGGACATGCTTCGAGGGCTTCCCAAGGGGTCTGTTCCTCCCGCGTTGGGAGGAGAGGTCTTCTTCCTCTTCATCCTCCTCGGAGACCTCGGATGACTCCAGTGGTCGTTCAGACCCGGACAATGAGCCACGCACTCTGGACAAGCCCAGGCCAAGGACCCCTCTGGAGGATCCTTCCTTTACGGAGTTGCTGTGCAAAATCCAGGCAGTTCATCAGTGGCATTCCTTGGAGCCGGATCCATGGCGTAAGAAACTCGCTGTGCACCTGGATCTGCCAGAGGCCGCTCCTACCCTGGTGCCATCCTGGATTGAGCCTCATGCTGACCTTGTTTCCACCATTTGGAAGCAACCGTCTGCATTAGCCCCGCTTCCTAGGAAGTTGGACAGGCTTTATCAGGCTCTGGAGGGTGTTAACTCTTTAAATTCACACCCTCGAGCCGATTCAGTCGTGATTAGCGCCGCTCACGGCCGGATGGCTAACCCCAAGCACTTGAGCTCGTCATCACCTGACAAGGAATCCCACCTTCTGGACAAGTAACGGAAGAAGGTCTGTGCTTCTTCCACTCTGGGTATTAGGGACCTGAATTATGTCGGTCATATGGGGGATTACCAGAAGACGATCCTTAGCGAGGTGGAGGCTAAATTGGACTCCTGTCCTGAGTCTCAGACGAAGCAGGAAGTGACGGATCTAATTCGGTCTGCGCGTTCGGCCATTCGGCACATGCTTTGTGCCATGTACGATGCAGTGGACGCTGCTGGTCGGAGCTTGGCTTTCACCAGCGGTTTACGGCATCATGCCTGGCTCCGGGTGTCAGGTTTGGTCCCGGAGGTGCAGTCTACTATCCAGGATGCACCCTTCAGGGGTTCAGTGCTGTTCGGTGGCTATGTCAAATACATCATCACTGATCTTCAGGAGAAGGGTACTGCACTTAAGTCGGTTGACTCCTTGTACAGACCCCCTCAGATTTAGCGTCGTCCCTTTCTCAGACGTTCTTGGCAAAAGACGAAATGTCAGAGAAAATGGGCCAACAAACGTCTGGCTCCTCCGACTGCCAAGCCCCCCTGCCCAAAAAAGCAGCGGGGGCTCCAGCCGTGACACTGCCCCACACCTCATGACTCCTTTCCTCTCCCACAGCCTCTGGGCCTTCCAGAGGAACCGGTAGGAGGGAGATTCTCCCTCCATCTACCGGGTTGGAGAGGATCACTACTGACACTTGGTTGCTCCAGCTGATCGCAGAAGGACACTCAATAGAGTTTCTTCGGGAAACCTCCTCGAAACCCCCCCCCCCCAAGGTTGTCTTACTCCCCAGAACATCATCTTCTGGTCCAGGAGGAAATATCCTCTCTTCCTCTGAAGGAGGCGATAGAGCCCGTTCCTCCCCATCTTCGGGGAATGGGTTACCACTCCCATTTCTTCCTGGTCCAGAAAAAGTCAGGAGAGGTGAGGACAATTCTTGACCTCAGCTCCCTGAATGTGTTCGTGGAGTACAAAAGGTTCAGGATGCTCTCCCTGCAGAGTCTCCTGCCCCTTCTTCGGCCGGGACAGTGGCTGTGTGCTCTGGACATGCAGGATGCATACCTGGATATCCCTATTCGCCCTTCCCACTGTAAATACCTGCGTTTTTCGTTCCAGGGAGACCACTACCAGTTCAAGGCCCTCCCATTTGGTCTTTCCTCGGCGCCAGTATTCACCAATGCCTTTTGGTGGTAGCTGCCTACCTGCGTACTCAGGGGGTGCAGGTTTCCCTATACCTGGATGATTGGCTCCTGGCGGCCTCGTCCAGAGAGGAACTCTTGCGCTTCCTTTCCCTTGCCCTGCAGCTTTTTGCCTGCCTGGGTGTTACCATCAACCAGACCAAGTCCCACTTGATTCCGTCCCAGAGGCTGCAGTTTATCGGGGCGATCCTGGACACTGCCTCCAGCATGGCATTCCTGCCACTGAACGGGGTGGCCTCACTCCAGGCTTAGGTCAGCCTGTTGTCCAGCCACAGGCGGATCAGCGCCAGGTCAGTCCTTCGCCTCCTCGGGCTCATGGTGGCTGCTGTTCCTACAGTCCTTCACGCTCGGCTCCACATGAGAATCTCTCAGTGGACGCTTCAGTCTCAGTGGGATCAGCTGGCGGACGACCTAGATCAACTAGTTCTGGTCTCCAATCCCATGGCTCAGGACTTGTAATGGTGGATGGTTCAGGAGAACCTTTGCCGGGGAGTTCCCTTCTGCCTTGCTCCCCCGCCCCTCCCAGACGCTGACTACAGACGCCTCGAGCGAGGGTTGGGGAGCCCATTTGGGGTCTCACAGGACCCAGGGCTTCTGGTCCAGGCTTAAGAAAACACTCCACATCAGTGTGCTCAAGCTTCGGGCCATGCTGTATGCTCTTCAGGCTCTGCATCTATATCTGCCCCCGAGCATCTGGCTGTCCAGATGGACAACATGTGTCTGGTCTGGTACATCAACAAACAGGGAGGAACTCGTTCCTACCCTCTCTGCAGGGAGGCAATGTGAGTTTGGGCTTGGGCAGTGCAGCACAGCCTTCAACTCATGGCAGTGCACGTCCCGGGGTTCGAGAACACGTTGGCAGAGCACCTCAGTTGGTCGTCTGCTCACGAGTGGGAACTGGATCAGGGGGTAGCAGATGATAACTTCCTATGTTGGGGAACACCACAGGTAGACCTGTTCGCGTCTCCTCACAACACAAAACTTCCGGACTTCTGCTCGCTCGCTCGCTCCAGGGCGCGGCATTTTTGGAGAGACGCACAGTCTCTCGACTAGAAGGGCAGATTCGTCTGTGCCTTCCCCCGATCCCCTTGATTCTGAGGGTCTTGCAGAAACTCAGCTCAGAAAGAGCTTGCATGATCCTAATCACTCCTTTCTGGCCCAGGCAAATTTGGTTCTCTCTTCTGCAACAGTATTCAGAGGAACCTCCGCTTCCTCTTCCTCTGTCACATCTTTTGCTGACCCAAGATCAGGGGACCCTGGTCCATCTAGACCTCAAGTCCCTTCAGTTGCACGTGTGACTCCTGCAGACGTAGCTCAAGCCCGAGTCGGGGTTTCCCCGCTGGTGGCTGAGATTCTGGTGGAGGCCAGAAGGCCCTCCACTAGATCTACCTATGCCATGAAATGGAAACGGTTCTCTATTTGGGCCACTTCCAAAGATTTCGAGCCATTCTCTTGCTCTGTTGGGTGGCTTTTGGATTACTTACGACACCTCTTTGATCTGGGTCTAGGTCATACCTCTCTGAAGGTTCACATGGTGGCCGTCTCGGCTTACCATGTTCCTTTTGTGGACAGGACTTTTGTGCAGCTGGAAGTCTCCCAAGACTTTTCTTAGAGGGATCCTCCATTTGAGACCCCCCAATTTGGGTTCCTGCCCCTCCTTGAGAAGCTTACTCTGCCTCCTTTCGAGCCGGCAGCCTTAGCAGACCTAAAGTTCCTTTCTTGGAAGACTCTCTTCCTTGTGGCCATTACTTCTGCTCGAAGGATTTCCGAGCTGCAGGCCCTCATGTGCAAAATCCCATATTTGATTTTTCACAAGGAACGCGTTGCTCTGTGTACCAACCCTAAGTTTCTCCCCAGGGTGGTAGCGGAATCTATGCTGAATCAATCCATGGAGCTGCCTGCTTTCTTTACGCAGTACTCCAATCAAGGGGAGTACCTCTTGCATACTTTGGATGTTCACAGAATTCTGAGATACTACACCACCAGGATGAAGGATCTCAGAAAGACTGATCAACTGTTTGTCTCTTTTGCTCGTAAAAGAGAAGGCAATGCTGTTTCTAAGCAATGCCTATCTAAATTGTTGGCTCATTGTATCACTTTCTATTATGACAAGTACAATAAGACCCTGCCGGGTCAAGTCAGAGGCCACTCCACCGGAAGGGTCGCTGCCTCTGCTGCTTGTTTCAAGAATGTGTCAGCGGCAGACATCTGTGCAGCCGCAACTTGGACTTCTGTCCATACCTTTATGAAATATTACAGTTTGGACATTGCCTCTCGCTGTAGAGCTGGCTTCGGGTTGGCTGTTTTGCAAGGTCTCCTTTCCTAAGACCTTCACAGCCAGAGGCTCTACAGTTGGGTAGTTTCCTCCTCCCGTTTGCTTCTTCTTGTTCCAGACTGCTTGGGACTCAGTCCTATCTGTAATTATCTACTGCAAGAGCCCTCTCAAAGTAAGATAGTACAGTTACGTAAGAAGTTACCGTAACAGTAGATCTTCAAGAGAGGCTGTTGCAGTAGGTAATGTCTTCCTGCCCTCCATCCCCCTAAGCTTTTTTGGTTCCTTTTCCAGAGATGGAAACATCCACTTCTCTCTCTCGTCTTGCCTTTTTTGGCCTTTGGCGGGAAGGAACTGGAAGGCGGGCGTGGGGGACCAACCCTTTATACTGACGTCAGTCACCTGACATGGGGGTAGTCCCCCGCCAGAGACTGCTAGCTAGAAATTTTTCAGGGGTCCTGCCGCCTGCCGGCCTATCTATCTGTAACCTACTGCAAGAGCCTCTCCGAAGATCTACTGTTACGGTAAGTTCTTACGTAACTGTACTTTTTGATGATACTGATCCTCCCCCATAAGGATATCAGGAGAGATTTCCACCTTAGGAAGTCCTGTTGTATGGTAGCCACCATGTCATCAAGGTTCAGTTTCCTGATAAGGGAAGAATCAGTAGATAGATACCCAAGTATCTGAGTTGGGGGACCATTTCATGCCAAACTGGATGAAATCTGCTTTATGGGTGAAGTGGTTAAGGGGAAAGATTTCAGTTTTACTACAATTCAGTTTATAATTGGATAGGTGGTTAAACTGGATTATCAGATTCAGGGCACCCATAAGTGAAGCTAATGGATGCTCTAGATGTAGAGGATGTCATCCGTATATACTGAGAGGGTTAGTTTGGAGCCACCCACCGGGATTCCATGTATCTTGGGTGTCATTTTAAGATGTCTGAGGAGACTTTCAGATATAGGTTAAAAAGAAAGGGTGACAGAGGGCAGCCCTGTCTAGTACCTGTGAAGAGGGGGAATTGAGAGGAGAAAACCTCATTGCAGTAAATCCTGGCAGAGGGAGAAGAGTAAATATCTTGGAGCCATTGTAAGAAGACTGAGGTAAAGCCCATTTTTTGTAGAGTTGACCACAGAAAGCCCCAATCAACTCTGTCGAAGGCCTTCTCGGCATCAAGTGATATTAGAGCCATGGGAGTAGGGGAGGACTGGGCTGTTTGAAAGATGTGACTTAATTTGTGCAGGTGGTCTGCAGATGACCTCCCAGGTACAAACCCCACCTGTTCTGGACTCAGTAAATGCACCCAGACTTTCCTAATCCTCGAAGTGAGAATTTTTGTAAGGATTTTAATGTCACAGTTTAGGAGAGATATAGGACAGTAGCTAGCTGGGTGGGAGGGTTGTTTATCTGGTTTAAAGAGAAGAACGATAGTGGCTTCCAGAAGAGAAGGGTCCAGGGAGTCTGCTTCGTGTATATACCTGTAAAGTCAGAGCAGAAGAGGGGATAGTTCCTTAAGGAAAGTCTTATAGAAGTGAGAGGGGAAAGCCATCTGATCCAGGTGCTTTGTCCAAGGCCAGGTCCCTGATTGCCTCCTCAACTTCGGGGAGAGAAATCTGAGAGGACAGAGATAGCTGATAGTGATCGAGAAGACATGGAAGGGCAAGATAATCCAAGTATGCGTCTATCTCATCAGGATTCGTCGGAGAAGGACTCTTACCATAAAGATTACAGTAGAAATTCTCAGACTGAAGCAATATGTCTGGGAGAATTTTAGTAGTACTCAAGAGCGGAGATAGAAGCGATTAGCCTGGAATTCTCTAGTTTCCTCAAGCAAAGAGCCAGCAGCCTTCCAGCCTTTTCTTCCTGTTCCACATATTTAGACAGAGTTTTTTAAAATAGCATATTCAGCCTTATCACACAGGAGATGGGCATATTTGTTTCCTAGAGATAGTAGGGTATTTAAGGAATCAGATGGGGTAGAAGAGAGGGGCAGTTCTAAAGACCGGATTTGTAACAGAAGAGATAGAGCTTCAGCATCCCGCTGTTTCTTCCTCCTGGAGGCGACCTTAATAAATTCGCCCCACAGGAAGCATTTGAGTGTGCACTATTCATGATCCCCCAATGGCACAGAATCTCGATTAACCTCAGTGAAAGTCTGAATGAGAGATTTTACCTTGGAAATAGTGGATTTATCTTTAAGAAGTTTGGTATTTAACTTCCAAGCTGTGTCTCTCTGTAACTCTGAGTCAGGAACAAGTGATACCCATGCCACAGAGTGATCGGAAATAACAGTTGGTTCAATTCCAGAATGACACAGACCAGATAGGGGTAAGCTAATCAAGATATAGTGCAGTCGAGACCAGAATTGGTGGATGGAGGAGTAAAAAGAATAGAGACGGTGGGAGGGATTGAGAATTCGCCATGGGTTGCATAAACCCAACATATCTGTAAGGTTCTCCAGGGCTTTTTGGGAAGGGGAAGGAGGTTTGAGTGGAAAGTAAGACAGATCCAAGTCCTGCGTGGGTGGGACGTTCTAATCTCCTCCCAAAAGTAAGTGAGTAGGCAGAAAGGATGTGATTCTGTCAGCAAAGTCCATGAGAAAGGATACATCCCCACCAGCTGGACCATAGATGCTACCCAGGACCATCTCCTTATGATCTAGGATACCTTTAACCAGGATGAATCTTCCTCTTGGATCTGAGATGGTTAGGTCAGCCTGGAAGGAGACATTCCCTGTTAACAGAATGGCAACTCCCCGACTCTAGGAAGAATCGCCCGAAGCAAAGACCTGACTCACTCCCTGCTGACTGAGCCAAATGGCCTCATGGACTAGGAAATGAGTTTCTTGTAGAAAAATATGCGCTTGAAGTAGGGCACAATGTTTGAATATCTGATATCTTTTGGTAGGGTCTCTCACTCCCCTGACATTCCATGTTAAGAATTTAACAGTGTTGTTTGCCATATTTAGTGACCAGTAAGACTGATGAGCAGGAAAGATAATGGAACCAGATAACCCTAATAAGACACACTCCTACCCACCCCCACCCCCCCATCCAGCCAGCCAACAAAACACTAAAAACTGGAATGAAAAGGTAACAACAAAAGTCCATCTGAAAATAAACCAGGATATAAAACAAACATCACATTTGGCCTGATTCCCAGCAGTAAAGCACAAGAAAGCCCCCACCCCATCATCAAATTTCTCTGTTCATCACAGTGAGTGGCCCATAGCTCCCACCCATTATCCCTTGACATACCCCAACCAAACTATTTACAGGACACCCCGAATAAATCTAGAGCTGTGCATGACAAACTAACCATAAGGGAGAGTTAATCCCCTTGCTCCTGGTTCTACTCTCACTTAGTGGGTGACATTTAAGAATGAAGTGACTTTGAGTGCCATCTAGCTCGAGTAGAAGCAGGCTCAGCCCCCCAATGAACCAGTATGCGACGTTGAACAGCATAGCGAGCAAGCCAGCATTTAGAGCTTCCCCAACCCTATTCCCCGCAAGTCAGACTGGAATTCAGTTTAACTGTGCTCTGGCAATTGGAAGGCTGCTTACCCAACAGACCCTCAGCATGGTATAACTTCAGCCGCCTTGCCTGTCTGATGCTTGAGCTCCCTTTTTTCCCCCTGAATCTTAATGGTATGTCATTCTCCTCGGTACAGTCGTCACCTATATGGCAAGATGGAACAGTCCACTCCGAGCTCAGTGGCAGGGGTAAAGGAAAAGGCGACAGCCAGAGCCATACAGATAGTAAAGGGGTTTCCCAAACAGACAAATGACCAATTAAGTCAGTTGGAGGGAAAAAAGGAATGAGCTAGGCTCTTACCAGTTATGTTAACCCCCCCCCCGACCCAGTATCAGTGCCTGCTGGAATGTTCAGGATAAAGGCAACCCCTTCCATGCAGCTCCCATGTCTGGAATGGTAGGGTCCGGATGAGGGGAACATAAATAAGCCCAGACTGATACACTCAGAACAGGGTCCCTGAGGAAAACCGACCCCACTGTATGTTCCTACCTAAGGCGGGATAATAAACTGGCCTTTTGGAGGAGTACTTCCTCACAAGAGACGCCTAAGACGGGCCTAAGGCGGTCGGCAGGAAGGAAAACTGGAGGACCAGTCACGGGCCTACCAATTACCCGAGAGCTCCCCACCCCTGAACCCAGCAGAAAAAGGAGAAGGAAAAAACAAAAGCCCAACAATGCAAAAAACACAGGTATTTAAGATAGACTCTTATCAACCAGGATACTACTATAAAGCAGTTCAG
Source organism: Neoceratodus forsteri (assembly GCA_016271365.2). NCBI lineage: Eukaryota > Metazoa > Chordata > Ceratodontiformes > Ceratodontidae > Neoceratodus > Neoceratodus forsteri. The sequence goes on from CM057451.1 coordinate 187,433,285, forward strand.
GTATCTGTGAACAAGTTGGGTAGGCGCTGGGTTAGTTCTTTCTTGGCTGCTTCAGGGCTATCAAACGAGATCCAGGATTAATTTAAGAAAATCTGCAGACGTATGGGGTAAGACATCCTAAACCTGATTCCAGCAGCAATCAGCTTAGAAACTATTGGGTGGAAGGCTGTGCACTTCTGTCTGGTCTCTAAAGGTAGGTTGTGAGTAACACGTAGTGGCTTCCCTTCCCATAAGATTGACTGTAATTCGCGGACCTTGGCAAGAACATGTTGCTTTTCGAGATAGCTTAAAAATTTTAAGATGAGAGGTCTTGGAAGAGCATTGTCAGGGGGTTTTGGTTGTAGTGACCTATGCGCTGTCTCGATTTGGTATCCTGCATTGAAGGGAGAGGGTCCAACTATTCTTTAGCCAGCAGTTTCTGAGTAAAAGTGACGACATTGGGGCCTTCCTCTGGTTCAGGCAGGCCGAAGATAAGGATATTGTTTCTACAGCTCCGGCCTTCAAGATCTTCAGCTTTGGCCTGCAATTTTGTTAGTTGCTGCCGCGGTTTAATGATCTACGGGTCCATCCGATCGCTCCAGGATTCCAGCGATGTAGTTCGAGCATCCATATCCCTTATTTTGCGGCCCAGGTCCCCCATATCAGCTCGAAGAGATTTGAGCTCTGAGGAAATATCTGCGAGAGCTTCCTGAAAGGGAAGCACTTCTTGAAGAAAGTGATCCTCGGTAAGGAGCACTGTGGAGGATGGCTGTGTGGGCGGGTGCATTGATTGAGCACCTTGAACTTTGTTTTTTTAGAGGCCTTCATAGGCGAGGTTGGTGGAGTGTGGTGTGGCGGGGCCTGCCGCATTTCAGCCTCCATCACAGCGATCCCTTGCCAATAGCGATATAAAAGCTTCAAATAGAGATACAGCAGGTAGGCAGGCGCCAGTAAATGGCTTTTTGAGGTTAAATTCGGCTGTGTTTGTAGAAGATTAAGCTGGATATAGAAGAGGGAGGAGAGCGCTCCACCAGAAGGCTGCTACCAGACTGCAGACATCACGTGATCTCCCCCCCTGAATGCTGCTCTTTGTCGGAATCTGTCATGTCCCACTTTGAATGTGTGAACACTGATAGCTTTTGCCACATCACCAGGTCGGTTATTCCACATTGTACCAGTCCCCACCCTAAGTGAAGTAACACTTTCTGGTTTTACCTTATCCCCCAACACACACACACACACACACACACACACACACACACACACACACACACACACACACACACACACTTGACTACATGTCTTCTCATTCTACTTACGCATAAACAGCTTGAGGAGAGCACTGCACATTATTTCAGAGGCTCAACCAGTGCATTGTGCTCTGACTGTACTAAAGACTAAAGCAAGTGGCTGGCCCATCGGTTCACAATGCTGGCAACCAGGTTCAGGAAGAAGTCCAAGTCATCAACGGACCAGCCGGGAAGGAGAATCGGGCATCCCAGATGGTGCTCTTCTCCTTGGGGAGGGTGGGTTCTAGCCTCCACTGCATGGCCGTCACCTTGGTGACCACAAGTGGTGGTTCAGGCAGGGAGCTGTGAATTGGAAGGGGAGACATTGATCGAGACTAATTGAGCTCTGTCATTCATATGCTTATGCACACCTTAATGAGCCCTACTCTTGAATCTCCGAGAAAAGGGAGGAATACACTTAGAACTACACACAGTCAAGTGGAATAAAGCTGAGCGCACTCTTAGGCCCTGCCTTCCTGACTGCCCACCACTCTGAGCCTTGCAGTTTGGTGGAAAGTCTGGCCAGCTCCCCACTGCACCACCTTGGTGGGGGAAGATCAGGGGAAAAGGAGGATTGGGTAAGTAACAGATAAGGCACAGGTGGGATTGGGTAGTTGGCACTACAGCAGACCGGGGCCATCATAGACAGTGGAATATAAACGAAATGCCAAAAAATAAGATGGTCTCACAGCTGAGCTTTATTTTTTATTTTAGAATTTTGAAGCTAAGAAAGGCACACTGTGTCAAAACTCATTTTCAAGTGCAAACAAGGGGAAAACAGGGATGATAACCTAACTTGCTCAGGGTCACATAATATGCAAGCGGTGGTTGTGGGATTCAAAGCTAGGTCTACTAACTCTCCAGGTTCACAGCTTGACGTTGTAACCTCGAGTCTAGGCTATACTGCCTCCATAATCTAAAGGGGGAACTTTGATTGTAGTTTTGCTCTGGAGCTGTGACTGCATTAAAGAAAAATGCCCTGTAGTTGAGCCAGAGTTAACTCTTTGGTTAACTCATGCTGAAGTATTCATAGTCAGTAAATGTTATGTGTTTGAAAGTTAACATTTTTAAACTTTTTCAGCCTACAGAGAGTCCAAGCATATCAACTCCTGTGATGATGAAAATGGATAGAGAGAATGTAAGGACACACGGAACATTTTGTCTTAAGAATACTGTACTTGTTATTAAATGTTTAATGTTCTGAAAGTTGGTATTTGTTTTACAGGACATAGCACTTCACAATTACAAGTTGGTAAGTATATGTTACATTTGATGTCTCTCCTGTTTAACACACGTGCATGAATTGTAGTCTGTTTTCTGCCCTAAATAAGGTGAAGTTGTTTGCATAGAGGTTTTGGTTATTACACCAGCCTTTCTGTTAGAATATGGACTGGCTTCCCTATAGAAAGGCAATTTTATAGATTCAAAGAACTACTAACCTTTCAGAAAAAAACATGTTTTAGCTTCTAGTTCATACATATTTGGAATACCTTATTTGAGGGTATCTCCATAGAGCTGTAACATATTGGACTGTAAGCTGTTGGCATCAGGATATCGAAAGCCTATATTCTCTTCATTGGCACACGGCATCGCCTGCATAACATAGGCAGGCCCCAACTATTTATTTCAGTTCTTTTTTTTTTCCCACTGTTGAGAGAGTATACAGACCAGTGAAAGCTTACCGTTCTCAAACCTTTCACTGATGTATCATTTTTCTTTATCTGATAGCTACTACTTCTTTGGGAACTCACTATCAGTGTACGTAGTTGCCAAGTTAATTGCTTTCTTAGCCTATGTTGATATGGAAAGTGGATTTATTTTTTGTGAGGATAACCACACACTTTGTGTTTGCTGTTTGGACCTAGCCCACAACACAAAATGCGGCAACATCTTCCAGGAAGTCTACCAGACCTAATGGCCTTGATGGCAGAGGCAGACCTGGACATTGTTGCTGTTACTGAGACATGGTACACAGGGAACCATGACTGTGACATAACCATTCCAGAATATACTATATTCTGGAAAGATAGGGTAAGAAAAAAGGGGAGGAGAAGGAGTGGCTATCTACAGCAAGGGTGAAATTAAAGTGATAGAAATACAGGGCATACGGGAGGATACAGAGATACTGTGGGTCATGCTGGAGGCAGGGGATGGAGCTGCCATTGGAGGGCACCATGTGAAAACAGCTAAGTTAAAACAGCGACCACCAAAACAGCTAATACAAAACAGCTCAGTCAAGTACAGCAGTTTTGTTTTTGCAGGTGGCAGCAAGCTCCCCTGCATTCCTTTCCTCTTTATGTGGGCAAGCCCCCACAATTTCTTCTTATATATACCAACTCCAGGTGGGGACGTACCCCGGGGAGGGGGGCAATTTTCAGTTGCTGTATTTGACTTGGCTGTTTTCACTGGCCACCCCTTTGGAACAGGCGTGACCTACAGACTTCCAGTACAGGGGGAGTAGTTGGACAGCACGCTAGTATAAATTATCCACGAAATGGCAGCAAAAAGGTGAATTCTAGGGACATGGATATGTTGTTCATCCACACTGTCTGGCAGGTATCCTTGCCGCTTTAAATCTTGCCGGAAGGTCTTCAAGCTGGCTCCTCCCACCCACCCGGGTGGTAAAACTCTCGGCTCCGCCCCATGACGCCAGATCTTCCTTACCGCTTGGAAGCTCAGGTTCCCTCCTTAACACTCTGCGTATAAGACTGGTTCCTAATTCTTGGAAAGTTCGAAATCAAAAAGTTTTTGCTAAAAGACTTCAGTCTTCTTTTCCTTGCGGCTCGCGATGGACAAATCGACTCCGGTTCGGAGGTGCCCTTGCGGGCAGAAGATGTCTAGGGCGGATCCGCACTCCACATGCATCTACTGCTTGGGCTTGAGCACGACCCGCGGGCTCGACTTGTGCTCTTCCTTACCGGCCTCATTCCTTGAGGCCCGTGGCTGCCCGATTACAACTGGCGCCGCGAGAAAAGAATTCCACCGGTGAAATCCCAAGAGGCCCGGTTGGCGGTGTCCGGTGGCGGCGGGCTCGGCGGATCAGCTCGAGCAGATGATCGCCCTCGAAGAGGGAGGCGGCAGGCCGCTCTTCACTGCTGCGGCATTTGTCCCGCTTCTCTCGGTGCCTCGTACTCGGCTTCTTTAAGGAGCTTTTCTGACCCTCTGATGAAAGGTGAGGATCCAACTTCTGGACCCTTTTCCAGGTCCAAAAGAGCAAAAGTAAGTCTCTCGTCGGCGCTCTTGGGAGCGGGAAGATCCCCTCCCTTCTTGTCAACAGTCGACCCGGTCGACCCTCAGCTCCGCCACTGGCTTCATGGTGTCCCGTCAGGCCAGTTGACCGAGACTCCTGTCGACGGTCGAGATTTTTCTCGACCGTTAGGCGGGTTGTCGGCTGGAGAAGCTGAGAATCCCCTCTCCCCGGTTCCCCCGGTGGGAGTTGAGGATCCCGTCGGCTCGTCCGTGCCTCCGGTTCCGGAGCCTTCAGTGGAATCGTCCGAGCTGAGGGGAGTGCTGATTCCCGACACTTCCCCTCGCCGTCCTCGGCCTAGCCGAGACTCTCGGTCTCGGACATCCTCGCGGTCCAGCCGATCCTGCCGTCATAGGCGGTCTTGGTCTCGGCACTGCGGCAAGCGGCACCGCCGCTCTTCCTTCTCCTCGGACGAGGGGAGGCTTCGGCGCAAGTTGCGTTGGAGGTATGAGCAACTCATGTGGTAACAGCTCCTTTTGACCGGGAATAAGCCGACCCAGTCGTCTTCCCCGGCCATTAAGTGGCTGTCACCGGAGCGGCCGAAACAACCCCTCGTTGTAGCTGAGGAGCCTGTTCCCAGGCCGGTTGTTCGGCCAATTCCAGCTGCCCCACCGATTCTGGTGAAACCTCCGCCTCCACAGCCGTTAGTTGGGGCTCGACCAATTCTCGATCGGCTATGGGTTTGCCCATAGGCTGTCTGTCACCCACTCCCGATAAACCTCGGCAGGTGGAGGGTGGCTCAGGCCCGAGGCAGCTCTTTGAGGACTCTTCCGAGTCCGAGGATGATTCCTCCCTTTTCTCCAAGCGCATGGACTTGGAGTCCTCGGGAGGACAGTCAGTGGACGATAGCCCTTCGTCCTTCTTAGGGTTGCTTCGGCTCATCTCGGAGTCCACCGGGATGAAGCTCGAACCCGTTTCTAAACGGGCCAGGTATCCCCTCACGGAGATTCTGGACCGAGGGGATTCTCCTACGGAGGCCTTTCCGGTGGCCGAGGCCATAGTGGGTCCGGCCTTGGAGCTTTGACAGCGCCCTGCTTCCTGCCCTGCGCCTTCGGCCAGAATGGCCAGGAAGTATGCGGTCCCTACCGGTTCCCTGTGTGGTTTTTCGGAACACCCCTCTGCTGAGGGGTTGGTTACCGACAGCTTCCGCGTACAGGAACGCCAGGGATGTGGACAAACCTCCCGACAAGGAATCCAAGAAATTGGATTATGCCGGGCGAAAAGTCTATGCTGCATCCTCTCTCGGCCTTCGTCAGGCCAGTTCGGCCGTCCTCATGGCACATTTTTCTCATGCCCTGTTGGGCTCCCTGGATGAGGTCGTCCCTCATCTTCCCGCGGATCTGCAGACTACGGTCTGGCAGGTGCGGGACCAGGGCAGTGGCCAAACAGCAGCTCCAGACTGCTTTAGACATCGTGGACTCATGTGCCAGGTCGGTGGCGGCCGCAGTGGCCATGCATCGTCGGGCTTGGCTGAGGATATCCACCTTTACCTCGGATACCCAGCACAAGTTGGCGGATGTTCCCTTTTTGGGGACTGACCTCTTCGGCCCTGGGGTGGAAGGTCACCTGCAGAGGATCGAGAAGTCCAGTGCTACCTTGGACTCGGTCTCTTCCACTCAGAAGGACAAAGGCCGCAAGCCACAGCCTAAGCCCTTTCGTCCTTCTGCGCACGCAGCGCGCCCGGCCCAGCAACGTCACGGCCAGCAGGCTCGAGCTTGGCATCCCAAACCCAAGCCGTCGGCTTCCTCCAACAGGAAGCAGGGAGGAAAAGGCCCAGGAAGTCCCTCGGCTGGTCCCTCCTCCAAGCCTGCCCAGTGATGGGCTGAGGGGTGTCGCCCCCATCCCCGTCACCTTACCCCTGGTTCCCCCCGTGGGGGGACGGCTCCGACACTTCCTTTCCGCCTGGTCTGCTGTTACCACGGACAGGTGGGTACTGGAGGTGGTGGGAAAAGGCCTGCCTCTGGAATTCGAGCAGGCCCCGCCCTTCAGAGCCGTCGCACCTCGGGGGGCCTCGGGGTCCGCAGCCTCACTGGCGGCTCGTCGAGCCGACATCGCTCTCCTCCTCCAAAGGAGGTGATCAGGGAGGTAGAGGACCCCTCAGACCTGGGGTTCGTGTCCAGGTATTTCCTGGTTCCGAAACGGACGGGGGGCTGGCGCCCCATTCTCGACCTGCACGACCTGAACAAGTTCCTAAGGTCTCGAACCTTCAGGATGGTCACTCTGGCACAGATAATACCATCTCTGGAACACGGCGTGTGGTTCTGCTCTCTGGACCTACAGGACGCGTTCTTTCACGTCCCTATCCGTCCGTCACATCGGAGATTCCTTCGCTTTCGAGCAGAGGGATCCCTCTTCGAGTTCCAAGCCATGCCCTTCGGCTTATCTCCAGCTCCCAGGGTCTTCACCAAATGCATGGCAGTGGTGACAGCATTCCTGCGGCACCGAGGGGTCCGGGTGTACCCTTACCTGGACGATTGGCTGATAGCAGCCCCCTCCAGACAGGAGGTGGAGCGGTCCAGAGATCTGGCCCTCCAGGTTTGCTCTCAAGTCGGCCTTCTCATCAACGAGGCCAAGTCGGAACTCGAGCCGAAGCAGGTGATCCTGTTCATCAGGGCAGAACTTGACTCTCTTCGAGCCAGAGCACGGCTCCCGGTGGACAGGGCCGAGGTTCTTACCTTCTTTGCCCAATCATTTCTGGTTGGGCAATCGCGCCCTGCCCGGGACTTCCTGCGCCTCCTGGGTCTCATGGCGGCCTGTACCAGCGTGGTCCGTTGGGCACGCTGGCACACGCGCCCCCTTCAGTGGGGACTGGCCAGCCAGTGGTCACAACGCTGCGATCCATTGGACCAGCTAGTGATAGTGACCCAGGAGATGTGGAATGCTCTCCAGTGGTGGACCATTCCATCTCATCTGCAGGAGGGTATCCCGTTTGTCCGCCCCGAGCCGACGGTCTCTCTATCGACCGATGCCTCTCTGATGGGTTGGGGTGCCCATCTGGGGGAACACCGGTGCACGGCCTCTGGTCCCCGCAGGAGTCCCGATGGCACATCAACCTGCTGGAGCTCCGAGCGGTCCGCCTAGCTCTCACCGCCTTTGCTCCATTTCTCCGGGGTCAAGTGGTCCGAGTCCAGACGGACAAAACCACGACCATGTACTACCTGAACCGCCAGGGCGGGACGTGCTCCATGCTTCTATGCAAGGAAGCTCTCTGCATTTGGTCACTCGTGCGCAGCCTGGAGGCGGATCTCCTAGCCATTCATGTGGCAGGAGCCTCCAACACCCTGGCCGATGCCCTGAGCCGGATAGGGGCTGCATCTCACAAGTGGTCTCTCCTGCCGGAGGTAGTACAGGATCTGTTCTTCCACTGGGGCACACCTCAGGTGGACCTGTTTGCCTCCAGGGAGAACGTGAAGCTGAGGCTGTTTCATGCCCGCCCCCCTCAGCAGGGCTCGCTGCAGGGGGATGCCTTCTCGAGGCTGTGGACCCCGGGCCTCTTTTACGCCTTTCCCCCATTTCTCTTGATTCACAAGGTGCTTCTCAAGGCAAGGAGGGACAAGGCGCAGGTGATTGTGATAGCCCCAGACTGGCCCCGCCAGTTCTGATACCCAGATCTCCTCAGCCTCCGCTCCAGGCTCTCGAGGCAGCTTCCAGCTCGCCCGGACCTGCTCTCAGTCAATCAGGGGAAGGTGTTCCATCCGGACCTTCAATCCCTGCACCTGACGGCCTGGTTCCTGAGTGGCTAGAGTTCCAGGCCTTGGGTCTTTCCGACGAGGTCCTCAGTGTTGTTGAGGCGTCCCATAAGGAGTCGACCAGAAAATGCTCGCCTTCAAATGGAAGAGATTTTCCATTTGGTGTCAGGGCAAGGGCTTGGACCCTTCCTCCTGTTCTGTGGCAAGCATTTTGGACTATTTATGGTCCCTTTCTAGTCAAGGGCTTAGGTCGACGATCCTAAAGGTGCACCTGGCAGCCATCTCTGCTTACCGGGCGCGGCCCGGGGAGCAGTCGGTGGCACAGGAGAAGGTGGTCTGGCGCTTTTCCAAAGGCCTTGATTACATTTCCCCTCCGGTGCGAGAACCTCCACCTCCGTGGGATTTACTGCTGGTACTGAAAGCGAAGCTCATGGGCAGCCATTAGAACCAGTGCACAGTGTGATCTCTCTCACCTGTGGTCGGACGCCTCTTGGTGGCTATCACGTCAGCCAGAAGGATGGGAGAACCCAGGCGCCTGCATTGAGTCTCCTTACCTGGTCTTTCACAGGGACAAGGTTGTCCTGCGCCCCCACCCAAAATTCCTTCCGAAGGTGGTGTCGGAGTTTCACCTTAACCAGGTGTTGACTCTGTCGGTGTTCTACCCCAGTCACACCTCGGAGGCCGAATACAGGCTCCATACTTTGGACCCTAGAAGGGCACTCGCTTATTATAAGGAGCGCACGGCTGAAATTCGGGGAGAGGTTCGCCAGCTGTTTGTCACCTACGCTGAAGCCGCACCTGGCAGACCTGCAGCCAAGCGGACGATAGGCAGGTGGGTCACCTCCTGCATAGATCTCTGCTATAAGTTGGCGGGCATGGAGCCTCCCAGAGGGATAAGAGCTCATTCTACCCGTCATACTGCTGCATCGGTGGCTGCTTCCAGGGACGTCCCTATCCAGGAAATCTGCAGGGCTGCTACCTGGAAGTCAGCACACACCTTTATTACCCATTACCACATCGACCTTGAGTCACGCCGGGATGCTGGTTTTGGGGCCTCGGTTCTCCAGTCTCTATTCCCTAAGTAGGGGGTGTGCGCCTTGCCTCCCTCCTCCCGGAGAACTGCTAGGAGTCTGCCAGACAGTGTGGATGAACAACATATCCATGTCCCTAGAAATACAGGTTACTCACCTGTAACAGGAGTTCTAGGAATGGTATATGTTGTTCATCCACACGACCCACCCGACCTCCCCGGCTTCGACACACAACCTGAGCTTCCAGCGGGCCAGATCTGGCGTCATGGGCAGAGCCGAGAGTTTTACCACCCGGGTGGGTGGGAGGAGCCAGCTTGAAGACCTTCCGACAAGATTTAAAGCGGCAAGGATACCTGCCAGACAGTGTGGATGAACAACATATACCATTCCTAGAACTCCTGTTACAGGTGAGTAACCTGTATTTACTGCACATGGGAGACTTCAGTTTGCTAGATGTCAATTGGAGCACCCATACTGCAGCCACAGCAAGGAGCAGAGACATCTTGGAAGCATTTCAAGGGGCGGAACTCAGACAGCTAGTGGTAGGACACACCCGTGAGGGAGCAGTATTGGACCTGGTGTTAACCAATGGGAACAGAGTTATGGATGTAGAAGTGGGAAGCCACCTAGGGTCCAGCGACCAACATGCAGTGTGGCTAAATGTGAGAACAGTGGAGGAATCCAGCCACACAAGGGCAAGGGTCCTGGATTTCAGAAGGGTTGATTTGCAAAATGGAGGTATGTCTGAAGAAAGCCCTAGGAAGAAGGGTGGGAAAGGGGGAAGTAGAGGAGCAACGGCCACATCTTAAGGGAGCCATAATTGAAGCCACGGGCCTTTGCCTTGGGCATAAAAGTGAAACAGAGGAAGAAAAAAACATGGTTTTCAAAGGAAGTAACAGGGTGGGCCATGGAAAAGAGTCTGGCATTCAGAAAATGCAAAGAATCCCAGAAAGAGAAAGACAGAGAGCTGTATCTAGAAAAGCTAAAGGAGGTGGGGAAAGCAGTCAGAAGAGCAAAATCACAGACAGAGGAAAAAATAGCCAAGGCAATTAAGCAAGTAGACAAGACCTTTTTTAGAACTTAAGAGAAAAAAGAAAGACCAGGGGTGGGATTGTGAGACTAAAAAGGAAAGGGGGGTCGACAGAGGGGGACCAGGAAAAAAGCAGAAATCCTGATCAGATATGTATGTTCAGTGTTCATGGTAGAAAGGGAGGGGGAGGGACCGCAGCTAGGTGAAGGAAATACCAAAGGGTAGGGGGTAGATACCAGTCTGTTTACAGAAGAGGGAGTCCTAAAGGGACTGGAAAGACTGAAGGTAGACAAGGCAATGGGGCCAGATGGAGTACAGCCCAGAATTTTAAAGGAACTTAGGAAGGAGCTAGCAGCACCACTGACAGCACTGTTCAGCAAATCATTAGAAACAGGTGTGGTTCCAACAGACTGGAGGAGGGCGAATGTTGTCCCTCTCCATAAGAGCTGGAGCAGGGAGGAGGCTGGCAACTACAGGCCAGTCAGCCTAACCTTAGTGGTAGGGAAACTGATGGAATCATGACTCAAGGAAAAGATTATGCCATACCTTGAATCCAGGCTCGGTGGCGCAGAGGGTTGAGGTGCTGGACGCCACACCTTGTGTCACGCCAGTGACCCGGGTTCAGGAACGAGCCCGGTTGGCAGGGGGAGGAAGAGATTGAGTGTCTGGAGGACTGCTCTCTCTTCCTCGGCGAGAATTGGGGTAGCGATCGCTCAATGAGCGACCTCTAACGGTGGCCAGGGGGGTAGCCGAACGAGCGTCGCAGGCGTACACCAGGGGGTGGAGCAGGGAACGTAACCAAGTGGAAACACCCTCTCCACCGCTGATGGGCGATGGCGTTTCCCCTCACATTCCACACTCCTGGAGTCGGGCCCGAGTACCCTCCGCTTCCTCCTCCCTCTCCAACCTGGTGGCTCAGAACTATAAGATGGAGCGCCCTTTCGGGGGCAACCCTTTCCCAGAGGGCAGACCCGGGGGATGCCCGGTGCTGGAGAGGAGTGGTGACAGGTGCCAGTCAATGCAAGGAGGTAGAGTGCATCAGGGGAGTTTGCCGGAGAGAGTTCAGTGATGGTGGGTGAAAAAATAGAATTCGAAAAAAATAAAAAAATACCTTGAATCCAGTGGGCAGCAGGATCCGAGGGAACATGGTTTCACAGCAGGCAAGCCTTGGCAAACAAATCTGATCGATTTCTTTGACTGGGTGACAAGAGAGATAGATTAGGGAGGGGCAGTGGATGTGACTTACCTGGATTTTAGCAAATCAAGTAAACAGCATCCGCCAGAGCTAATAAACAAGTTTAGCAGCCTAGGAGTCAGCCCCAGGGTGGTAAACTGGGTTAAAAATTGGTTGAACGGTAGGAATCAAAGGATGGTAGTGAACTGAGTTCAGTCAGTAGAGAGGGAAGTGACTAGTGGGGTGCCTCAGGGATCAGTACTTGGCCCAGTCCTCTTTAATGTCTTCATATGCGACATTGCTGGAGGGGAAGGTGTGCCTCTTTGCAGACGATGCAAAGATCTGCAGTAGGGTCGACACTCTGGTGGGGGTGGAAAAATGAGAAGGGATCTCAGCAAGCTGGAGGAGTGGTCGAGAGTATGGCAGCTAGGATTCAATGCAGAGAAGTGCAAGATTATGCACTTAGGGTACGGGAACCTGAGGGCGGATTATTCCATTGGTGGGGCATTGTCAGCTACTAAACAGGAGAGGGATAGGCATAAGGAAAACCTAGCGACAGCACAGAAAGGGTAGTCGGGACAATTGAAGGGGGGGTAGGGACTAGGAAATATGGGCAGACTAGATGGGCCTGGTGGACCTCATCTGCTGTTAGATTCTTTGTATCTATGTAGGGATCTGGGGATGATTATATCTGAAGACCTGAAGGTGGCCGGCCAGTGTGAGAAGGTGGATGGAAGGGCCAGCGGGATGCTGGGATTCATAGGGAGAGGCATCACCAGCAGGAAAAAGGAGTTGGTGATACCACTATACAGATCATTGGTGAGGCCTCATCTGGAGTACTGTCTAGTTCTGGAGGCTGCATCTCGGAAAGGACATAGATGGAGTTGGAAGCAGTCCAAAGGAGGGCTACTAAAATGGTACAGGGGCTGTACCAGATGTCATACGAGGAGAGGCTGAAAGAACCCTGTATGTATTCGCTAGCGATGAGGAGGGAGAGGGAGATATGATAGACATTCAGATGCCTCAAAGGTATAAATAAGGTACAGGGAGTAGCATTTTACAAAAAAAAAAAAAGATGATGGACAAGAACTAGGGGGCATAATATGAAGTTGGAGGGAGGTAGAATCGAGTAATGTAAGGAAATACTTCTTTACAGAAAGGGTGGTGGATGCTTGGAAGAGCCTTCCTGCAGGGGTGGGGGCAAAAACGGTGGAGGAATGAAAAAATGCGTGGGATAGACATAAGAGAACGCTAGAGGAAGGGAAAAAAGGTAAGTCATAGATTATATATGGTCTGCAGCGTAAGTAATAAGTAGGGAAAAATGAGCAGACTGGATGAGCCAGGTGGTCCTTATCTGCCGACAAATTTTATGTATCTGTAAACAACTTGGAGATGCAGATTTAAGGCTCTGGAGGGTTTCTTCAAATAGACAAAGATACTGCAGTGCCTGCCAAGTCACCAAATCTGCTTCCACTGGCCACTTCAAACATACTGGTAGAAAATGAACAGTTAGTCACCAAAAAATTGATGCTGTGAATGCTGATTAAATCAGCATCCTGGACAGAGTCGCCCCCATTTTCAGTGGTAGATGCAAAGAAAAGTTGCAGCATACACTGGCTTAAAAGTTGAAATTTTAATATGCAGGAAAAAATTAGGAGCCCATAATCAAGCGCAGTGAATACACACCTACATAGTGCCCTACATACTGGACTTCATCAGGGTGAGTGAGTGTCCCAACACAAACATTTTTATATTAGCACCAATCTATCAGTCATCATAAAAAAAAAAAAAAAAGTGTAAAAACACGTGACATTGTAAATAACTTGATTACAAATCAGCTTTGCTCCCCCATACTGCCCTCCAAAAGCAAAGGTTTAATCAATAATCTCAAATTGAACCATATTCAGAATGAACATATTAATTCCATTGCCAGATCTATGGCTACACAGGTAGTTCAAATTGAAAGGATTTTGATTTATTAAATGAGAGATAGGTGGAGCAATGCAAAAGAGCTTAAGTCCCACATCTTGTAAGACAGAAGTAGAAATAAAGAGTTGCCAACCACATTAATTTTTGATATTTAACTCAGTAAACCAAAACCCCTAAAGCTCACCCCATTCTATACACAGGAGAAACATACACACCTAATGGGGTGAGCGTCAGGGTTGACAACCCGAAGGAAGATGACACCTCTGATTTGTTGTAGGCGTGGGGGTGGGGTTTTAGGGTTGGAAACCCTAAAGCCACCTTTTCCCCCTATTTTTGCTTTAGCCTGAACTCTGTTTTGCAAAGTATGTGTGGAGATATATGTGCCTTGTGTGTCTTGTGTGTGTGTGTGTGTGTGTGTGTGTGTGTGTGTAATAGATAACCCACTCTGAGGTGTGCGGTCCCGCTCTGATATATGTACGCCTTGGTGTGCGTTGTTACGCACGAGGCCGCAGGCTGAGTATGTCAACCACCCAAGGCATGCGTATATCAGAGCGCAACCGCACACCTCAGAGTGGGTTATCTGTCTTATAAAATGGCAAAATTGTTTTGGAGGAGGGTAAAAGTGCAGGTGTGCGGTCACGCTGTGTTATACGCACGGTCATGTGATGTTCATCATCCAATAAAAGAGCAGCAATTTCCCTACCCATTTTATAAATATATTTATACCATGAGGATGAGACCAATTCCAGTGAGATAAATCCTGTTATTTTCACTGCAGTGGAATAAATCCTCCTGATGTCAGCAGAGTTAAAATAAATACTGTTTATACCTACTCTGCTGACGTCAGCCACCTGCATGTGAAAACACTAAGAAACATCCCTGTAATTTGCCTTTTTCTGAAACAGTCCCTGTATTCAAACGGACAGAATTAACATACATAATCACAGTCACCTGCAGCAGTGCTTCTAAATGTAGCACCCTGCAGATCTCTCATGCTGCGTATGAAAAGCCGAGTTGACTGGATCAGTGAAGCCTGCATTCCCACATAGCAACCTACGAAATGAATAAAAAAGAAGCATCATATTCCAAAGATGAACCTTCCAAATTTTCAAAACACTGCTGTAATCATGCCATGGGTCAACAAACTGAGCTTCAAAAAGCAAACTAAACAGTAATATCATCGGATTCTGACTTGAATTGAGGCACACGACGGCGGTGAACACCAAGAATCATGTAACTTGCATCTCCAGACTTAAAACATGGTACTTTGCTTTAATTTTACCTTAGAATGCTTTAACTATGTAATAACCAGTTGCTTTAATTTCACACACTTGTTCCAGCAGTAAAAAATAAACATGTAACTGTCATGGAATGCCGAAACTACTATACGAAACGCTCCTGTGAAGATAACACAGCGAGCAGCACAACAAATGTAAAATGTGCACCAAGCATACAAACACATAAAACCTAAAACGTGTAAATAAATGTTAAACATCCAAAAATAAAGACACAGACCTGCCAAGGGAAATCACCACCATGTTTCTCACCACCACACAAAAGAACCCCCTTAGCCAACCAGTTACCAAAACACAGCACACCCAGTCGACACACACAAACACATCACCCAATACCAGCTCGCTTCAACAGTCCGTTCATAAAACCTCACGCACACTACCACAACACCAGCATAACTTTAACTCAAACGACCCTCACAACACCAAACATACCTTGCTCACTGAAACTGTTCTCACCCCCATGGTATAAATAGCACACATGATGTGCAGATCATGGAATATGTAAAATATTCTCACTCCTGTATTGTGTGCACTGTATATTTCACTCTGCAGGAGTGAGAATATTTTCCATATTCCACTCCTGCCCATCATGTAGCCTCTATATATATCTATATCTATATATATATATATATATATATATATCGATATATATATGTGTGTGTATATATGCATATATATAATGTGTGTGTGTGTGTGTGTGTGTATATATATATATATATATTATGTGTGTGTGTGTGTGTATATATATGTGTGTGTGTGTGTGTATATATATATATGTGTGTGTGTGCATATATATATATATATAGTTACACAGCAACGTCTGTGTTAAACCCAAAATTTGGAACGTTAATAACTTTGCAACCGTTAGTCCAATTCGCTTGAAATTTGGCATGCGGAGCATCGAAAAGTGAAAGATCCTCAACTTTTGCAAAGTCTTTGCTCGTCTCTAGAGCCTCAATGTTTTGTCTGGTCCAGAATTTTCAGTGTATATGGGGATTGGGTCAGGGAAGTGCATTTCGAAGGTTTGGTGGAAAAATATTAATCCGGTCAAAGGTTATTAAAGCTTAAATGTTCCCATTATATCCTATGGGAAAAAATATGTTCCACACGAAAGCAAGTTGTAGTGTCATGGAAGTACCTTTTCCTGTCGCGAATGCTGTCCGTAGTGTCATGCTGCTGCCATGTTTTCCATTAGTGGTGGAGAAAAAACA
Organism: Neoceratodus forsteri; assembly: GCA_016271365.2. Lineage (NCBI taxonomy): Eukaryota > Metazoa > Chordata > Ceratodontiformes > Ceratodontidae > Neoceratodus > Neoceratodus forsteri. Next base: position 187,449,159 of record CM057451.1, read on the forward strand.
TTGTAGTTCAAAAAATAGTGCCCTAGGTAAACACCAGATCTTACTTCGAGAGGGCTCTTGCAGTAGGTAATTACATATAGGGCTGACGTTGGGAAGCGGCAGAACCCCACGGAAAAATTTCTAGCTAGCAGTCTCTGGCGAGGGACTGCCCCCACGTCAGTTGACCGGTGTCAGGAGATGTCGGTATAAAGGGGCGGTCCCTCACGCTCGCCTTCCAGTTCTTTCCCGCCATTAGCTCATGCCAGCGCCTCGCGGAAAAGTTCCCTGCTCGTCAGGCTCCTTCGTCGGTATTTTAACTGAGTATTTTCGATTTTTTTCTTATCATCCGTCAGATATTCATTAGTGTATGTCATCCCCTACACCCTTCGAGCACAAAAACAAGTGCGACTCATGCGGTGCCCAACTCCCACACAAGGACGGCCATTCCCTGTGCCTTTTTTGCCTAGGCCCCAACCATCTGGTAGAGAAGCGCCAGCACTGCCTTAGCTTTAATGCGGCCACCCAGAGAAGGTGGCGGCAGCAGTCCCTGGAGGCCCATATTTTGAAAAAGAAAATGAGCTCCATGGAGAAAGAATTGAAAAAGCTTTGGCAGGTGTCAGCTTCCCCTGAAGGCCATCGCAAGACAAAGGATAAAGAAAAGCACCGGGACAAGGGCTCCTCTCCCACCGCGACTTTCTCGGGAGTCGCCGTGAAAAAGGTAATGTCCCCTTGGGGGACCGCTCCACAAAACTCACCTTAGAGGCTTCTAAGGTGGCATCGGCCCACCCATCTGGCTCGCGCTCGGGCCCTTTGGGCACCTCCGGGCTTGTGGAGGCCTCCGATCCCAGTAAAGCCGTGGTTTTGCGGCCCAGTGATGCGAGCGGTTCCGATAAGCCTGATGCCGGCTCCTCTGACGCCCGCACGGAGAAGGTCAGTAAGTCACCCTGCCCTTCGGGGCGGTGTGCGGTCCCCATTCCGCCCTACCAGGCCGTCCCTCCACCGCGGCCTGTCTCGGGCGAAGGGTCCGTTAAGTCGGTTGCCAGCCCCTCTGGATCCCGCTGCTAAGCTGCACGTCAGTTCGCCTGACGTCCGCACAGCGGATGAGCTGATGCCAGACTCCCCCACATCAGTCGTTCCTGGCTCCCCGCAGCCTTCGCTGCCCTCCAGGGACCCTGAGTCTCCTCAGCCCGACCCCGAGGATTTCTCACCCCCCCCCCAATCCCCGGGCGATGCTGAGGTTCCTGTTCCACCTCTGTCAGACCGTCTACCTTCTGGTCCGATCGGTCTGACGTCGGTTCCCCGGATGCCGGCTCCCCATGACATCCCACCCCTCCCCGATGCCACCCTGACGCCGGGCCTTCTGCTCCAGAACTGCCCATGGGGCCTCCAGCTGGGCCGTCTGTTCCGGCAGCTCCCCCGGCTCCCTGACCCCGTCATATCTGGCGCCGTCATACCCAGGACCGCAGTATCCGGCACGTCAGTACTCGGCGCCGACATATCCGACACCGCAGTACCCGGCTCCTCAATACCCGACGACGAGCTTCCCACCGTTGGGTTATGGATACACGCCTTATGGGTATAGTCCATACCTGTATCCCCTCTCCTCCTCCTCCTCCACCACCCCCTCAGCCGCCAGTGGACATGCAGGAGACTCTGGCCTCCTGGTGGGCTGAGGCCAAGGCTCAGCTCACCAGAGAGGTGAAGAGTCATCTTCCGACGACAGTGCCAGTTCCCGTACGTCCACAACGACACACTCCTTCCCCACCTCCGGACACCAGGGCTAAACCCTCTGGGTCCAGAGAGGGGCAGGACACGCTTCCCCGCCCAAGGGGTCCGTTCTTCCCCCTCGTCGGGAGAGCCAGTCTACCTCTTCCTTATCTTCTTCTTCCTCGGACACTTCCGACGGTTGTTCCGAGCAAGACAACGAGCCACGCTTTCCAGCCAAGGACTCCTCCGAAGTCTTCTCTGGAGGATCCTTCCTTCACGGAGTCACTACGGAAGATCCAGGAAGTACATAAGTGGCAATCCTTGGAGCCAGAACCCAGCATAAAAAACTCGCTGAGCATCTGGATCTGCCCGTGATAACTCCCACTTTGGTGCCACCCTGGATCGAGCCTCATGCCGATCTTATTACCACCATATGGAAACAGCCGTCGGGCTTAGCCCCGCTTCCCAGGAAGTTGAACAGGCTATACCAGGCTCCTGAGGGTGTTGACTTCTTAGACTCCCACCCTCGAGCTGACTCTGTTGCAATTAGCGCCGCTCATGGCTGGTCAGCTCAACCCAGACACCTTAGCTTGTCTCCACCTGACAAGGAATCCTGCCTTCTGGACCAGTATGGCAAGAAGATTTTTGCTTCTTCCAGTCTGGGTATTAGGGCCCTGAACTATGTCAGCCACATGGGGGATTATCAGAAGGCGATTCTCAGTGAGGTGGAAGCTAAATTGGACTCTCTTCCGGACTCTTGGATCAAGCAGGAAGTGGCTGACCTTGTCCGCTGTACACGTTCGACCAGTCAGCACATTCTTCGTGTGACCTATGATGCAGTGGGAACTGCTGGTAGGAGCTCAGCTTTTGCCGTAGGCCTACGGCGTCATGCTTGGCTCAGAGTGTCCGGGTTGGTCCCGGAAGTGCAGTCCACCATCCAGGAAGCATCCTTCCGGGGTTTGGTGCTGTTCTGGGTGATGTCAAGGACATCATCACTGACCTGCAGGAGAAGGGGACGGCACTAAAGTCTGTGGACTCTATGTATCATCCCCATCAATTGCAGCGCCGTCCCTTTCGCAGACGGAATTGGCCCAAAGTGAAATCACAGATAAAGAGGGCCACTAAACGTTGGGGGGGCCCCCCAGCTGCCAAGCCCCCCCGCCCAAAAAAGCAGCGGGAGCTTTAGCTGCAGCGCTGCCCCACACCACCTGACTCCTTCCCTCTCCCACATCCTCCGGGCTTCCCGGAGGAACCAGTAGGAGGGAGGTTTTCCCTCCACCTTCCAGGCTGGGAGAGGATAACATCAGATTCATGGGTGCTCCAGCTAATCACAGAAGGACACTCAATAGAGTTTCTGGAAAAAACACCTTGTCACCTTCCCCCAAGGTCATTGTACTCTCGGGAACATATTCTTCTGGTCCAGGAAGAAATTTCAGCACTTTTGCTGAAAGAGGCGATAGAACCTGTCCTCCTTCCCCTGTAAGGAATGGGTTACTATTGCCACTACTTCTTGGTCCCGAAAAAGACAGGAGATGTAAGACCTATTCTATATCTCAGTTCCCTGAACATTTTCATGGAGTGCAAGAGGTTCAGGATGCTCTCACTGCAGAGCCTTCTGTCCCTCCTCCGCTCAGGCCAGTGACTGTGTGCTCTGGATATGCAGGACGCTTACCTACACATATCTATCTGCCCGTCTCACCACAAATATCTCCGGTTTTTCTTTCCAGGGGGACCACTACCAGTTCAAGGCACTTTCATTTGGCCTCTCCTCGGCTCCTCGAGTATTTACCAAGTGCCTTGTGGTGGTGGCGGCCTACCTGCGTGGGGGTACAGGTTTTCAACCATTCCAAGTCTCACTTGATACCATCCCAGAAGCTCCAGTTTATTGGGGTGATACTGGACACGATCCTAGGCAGGGCCTTCCTGCCACCGGACAGGGTGGCCACACTCCAGACTCAGGTAAGCCTGTTGTCCGGCCGCAGGCAGGTCAGTGCAAGGTCAGTTCTTCGCCTCCTTGGGCTTATGGCGGCTGCTATCCCGACACTCCCTCATGCTCGGCTCCACATGAGGGTCTCTCAGTGGACGCTTCGCTCTCAGTGGGATCAGTTGGTAGACGACTTGGACCAGTCGGTCCTGGTCTCCTCTCCCATGATTCGAGACTTGCAGTGGTGGATGATTCAAGAGAACCTTCTTCGGGAGTTCCATTCTTCCTTCCTCCTCCCTCCCAGACTCTGACCACAGACGCCTCGGGCGAAGGTTGGGGAGCCCATCTCTGTCTGCATCGGACCCAGGGTTCTTGGTCCAAGCTCGAACATCCCTGCACATCAGTGTGCTCGAGCTTCGGGCGGTGCTCTATGCTCGCCAGGCTCTCCACCTGCATCTTCTTCCAGGCCACCTAGCCGTCCAGATGGACAATATGTGTGTGGTATGGTGCATCAACAAACAGGGCGGGACTCTGTCCTACCCTCTTTGCAGGGAAGCGATGAGAGTCTGGGATTGGGCAGCACAATACGACCTTCACCTCACGGCAATTCATGTTCTGGGGGTCAAGAACTCCTTAGCAGACAAACTAAGTCGCTCGTCTGCTCAAGCTCACGAGTGGGAACTGGATCAAGGGGTCCTAGATGATACCTTCCTATGTTGGGGAACACCTCACGTGGACCTGTTCGCTTCACCTCTAAACGCAAAGCTTCCCGACTTCTGCTCGTTCAAGAGCGAGACATTTTCTGGAGAGACACTCTGTCTGTAGATTGGAGGGACCGATTCGTCTGTGCCTTCCCCCCGATTCCTCTGATCCCGCGTGTCTTGCAGGAACTCTGCTCAGAAGGGGCACGAATGATTCTGATCGCTCCTTTCTGGCCCAGGCAAATTTGGTTCTCTCTCTTCTGCAACAATACTCAGAGGAACCTCCTCTTCCTTTTCCGCTGTCACGAATTTTATTGACCCAGGATCGGGACACTGGTCCATCCAGGTCTCCAGTCCCTTCAACTACATGCGTGGCTCCTGCAGACATAGCTCAAGCCTGCTTTGGGGTTTCTTCCCAGGTGGCTGAGATCTTGGTGGAGGCTAGGAAACTCTCCACTAGGTCTACTTATGCCATGGAAATGGTTCTCATTCTGGGCCGCTTCAAAAGGCTTTGAGCCTTTCTCCTGCTCGTTTGGGTGACTGCTGGAGTACCTGCGCCATCTCTTCGACCTGGGCTTTAGCACTCGTCTCTGAAGGTGCACATGGTGGCCATTTCAGCCTACCATGTCCCCTTTGCAGATAGGACGTTTGCTCAACTGGAAGTCTCTAAGACTTTCCTCAGAGGGGTTCTTCACTTGAGATCCCCTATCCGAGTTCCCGCCCCTCCTTGGGATTTGAACTTCGTTCTTGAGAAACTTACTTTGCCTCCTTTTGAACTGGCGGCCTCAGCAGACATGAAGTTTCTTTCATGGAAAACGTTCTTCCTAGTGGCCATTACTTCTGCTCGGAGGATTTCCGAGCTCCAGGCCCTGTTGTGTAAAATCCCATACTTGATTTTTCACAAGGAATGTGTGGCTCTGCACACCAATCCTAGGTTTCTCCCCAAGGTGGTAGCGGAATCTACATTGAACCAGTCCATAGAGTTACCCGCCTTCTTTACGCAGTACTCCAATCAGGGGGAGTATCTACTTCACACTATGGACGTTCACCGGATCCTGAGATACTACACTAACAGAACAAAGGATCTCAGAAAGACTGATCAACTGTTTGTCTCTTTTGCTCCCAAAAGAGAAGACAGCGCTGTTTCCAAGCAATGCCTGTCTAAATGGTTGGCTCATTGCATCACCTTCTGTTATGACAAGTACAACAAGACCATTCGGTCAAGTAAGAGGACACTCCACCAGAGAGTTGCTGCCTCAGCGGCATGTTTCAAGAAACGTGTCAGGCAGACATTTGTGCTGCCGCCACTTGGACTTCTGTCCATACATTTACAAAACATTACAGTTTGGATATTGCCTCTCACCGTAGAGCGGGCTTGAGACTCGCTGTTCTGCAAGGCCTCCTTTCTTAAGGCCTTCACAGCTAAGAGGATCTGCTTTGGTAGCTTTCCTCCTCATGTGTGCTTCTTCTTGTTCCAGACTGCTTGGGACTCAGTTCTATAATATGATACCTGCAAGAGCCCTCGAGTAAGATAGTACAGTTAAGTAAGAACTTACTGTAACAGTAGATCTTCGAGAGAGGCTCATGCAGTAGGTAATATCTTCCCGCCCTCCATCCCCCTAAGCTTTTTCAGCTCCTTTTCCAGTAAGGGAAATATCTGCGCTTCTCTCGTCCAGTCTCTTGTGGCCTGTGGCGGGAAAGAACTGGAAGGCGGGCGTGAGGGACTGCCCCTTTGTACCGACGTCTCCTGACGCCGGTCATCTGACATGGGGGCGGTCCCTCGCCAGAGACTGCTAGCTAGAAATTTTTCCACGGGGTCCTGCCGCCTGCCAACGTCAGTCCTGTATGTAATTACCAGATCTTACTGCAAGAGCCCCTCTCGAAGATCTACTGTTACAGTAAGTTTTTACGTTACTATACTTTGTTGTGTTTACCTAAATGGGGTCCTAGGAACAGCACTCATGCTTTTAATTTTTTTTAGAAAGACCCGGAATTATGTGTGTTAGGATGTTTGACGGTTTGTACTGTAGCAAATGGGGCTCTTGACACTTTCACAAATTCGCGAAGTGTCACCTCGGTTCTTTGCAAAATTTGTGAAACCTTTGCAATTTGCGACCGTACTCTTCCCAAAATCGTGGTTTCTTTGTCACCTCACTGCCACTACATGATTTAGAGTTTTGAGCTGAAATTTGCAGGGTGGCAAACCCTTGTACCACAGATGTACCTTTGCTGGTTTGGAGAAGAAAATTACACCAGTTCCAGAGTTACAGCACTCGGAAGTTGCAGATTTTCCCATAGGATTGTATTGTGGTGGTTGCGGTGCCTTTCGGCGCCTATATAGTGAAAATGGTTCAAGATGCAGTTTTCTGTAAATGCAACTTAGTACACCTTACTAAGCAAGTGTGGTGGTGTCTAGGTCATGAATACTACTGTGAAATAATTTTTTCCACACTTCCTACTTGCTTTGCCCAGTGCCCCTGTTCCAGATTGGCACAGAACCCTCCCGCTCCATCCCTCTCTGCACTGTCCCACCCTCCACCTTCTATTGCCGCCTGGTGCGCCCATCCCACATTGGCACAGAACCCTCCTGCTCCCTTCCTCTGTGCAGTGTCCCACCGTCCACCCTCTGTTGCTGGTTCCCCTAGCCAGCCTGTTTTAATATTTCATTTGCTGACATCGGGGTGTCCAGTCCCCATGTCGGCATTTGTAAAAGACCCCCCCAGTACTCAGGGATACTGGGTAGCCCAGTGTCCCGAAATGGTTTGGTTTTGTAAACACCTGTAAAATAAGAAAAAGGATCCCCAAAGTTTCTTTTTTTTTTTAAATACCTGGAAAGAGGAAAATAGTCCCTTGTCTTCTGCTCCCCACTCTCCCTCTACTCACCCACTGTCCTGCACCCCCCCCTTACCCCATACTTGCCTCCGGAGGTCAGCGGCTGTGACCTTCTCTGGACAGGGACATATCTGCCCTCTTCAAATCTGAACATCAAACTGAGGAATCCAGGTAAGTGCCGTATAATGGCTGTCTGTGGCGTTTTGAATTTATGTTGATATCTCTGCCACTTTTCAGCATTTGTGCACCAAATTTTCAACAGGGCTTTTGGGGACCCCACCTCATGAACACTGCCACTGTCATTTCGTTAATCGGACTCAAAAGGTGATTTCGCGGTCACTGCATGGAATCACCTTTCCGGGATGATAATGAAATGACTGTGCCAATGTTCATAGATGGGTCACTTCCATTTAAAATGTGGTTGCAAAAATAAAAATAAAAACGACAACGTTACTAGTGTGTGCTGCGCAGTTTCTACACACACTTGTAACTTTGCCAATTAATTCATATTTTCCCTCCAGATTTTCAGCATTACCATTTTTCACACTTCCTCATGAACAGTATATAGCTGTTATTTTTCACATCCTGCCAAAAACGTGCTTTCACACCTGTGCCGTAGAATGGCACGGTCGCTCGCTGTGCGAACTCAACTTTCGGGACAGATTAACGAAATGACAGTATCATTGTTAATGAGGTTGGGTCTCCAAAAGGCCATGATGAAAATTGGGTGAAAAAATTCCTGAAAATGCCCAAGTTACATGCGTTCGTTAAAATTATTATACGCACGCGTATGACTTTGCAGGATTGGAGTGCAGGGTCTGAAGGACCCTGCGTTCCCACAGTAAAATGATACTATTATACTGTCTCAAAAAGAAGGGAAGTTCATTGCAAATAACTCCGTTAATGCATCAGTTAGGGTTGATAGTACAGCGATAAAAGTCTGGCAGTTCGGTGTTAGGGTTACCGACCCTGCCACACAACCTCCACCCTCCACACACCAACAGGCGTTGGGGTGTGCCTTGGTGTTATCAGCCTAACTCACCCCATTTTCCAGTACTGTACCATGTCAGCTTAGTTATGCACAGAATGGGGTGAGAGTTAGAACCGATGACCCCAAGGTGCACCCCGATGCCTGTTGGTGTGTGGAGGGTGGGGGTGGGGTGGTAGGGTTGATAACCCAAACACTGAATTTCCAGACTTTTCTTGCTGTACTATCAACCCTAACCGATCCATTAACGGAGTTTTTTTGCAATGAATAATGTATATCATTGCAAAAAACTCCATTAATGCATTAGTTAGGGTTTATTTCCACACCAACAAAAGTGTGGAAATTCGACATTAGGGTTTCTAACCCTACTATCCCTCACCCCCACCCTCCACACACCAACAGGCATCGGTGTGTGTGTGTGTGTGTGTGTGTGTGTGTGTGTGTTAGGGTCATCGGTCCTAACTGTCACCCCATTCCATCTGTAAACAAGCTGAGCTGGTACAGTATAGGAGAATGGGGTGAGAGTTAGGCCCGACAACCCCAACACCTGTTGGTGTGTGGAGGGTGGGGGTGTGAGGTGTGTGGTAGTAGGGTTGGAAAACCTAATGTTGAATTTCCAGACTTTTGTTGGTGTGGAAATCAACCCTAACTGATGCATTAATGGAGTTTTTTGCAATGAATTTCCCTTCTTTTTGAGAAAGTGTAATGTTAGTTATATGCCCAGTGCTCCTACCCATCCATAACTGTCTGCTCTGGTTTGCTAAATGGAATCCATAAGTGGGAGCATGGGCCCTCCAGATCTTGCACTCCCACATACTCATAAGTATGTCCTCAGGTTTGCAAAATGGTATCCATTGATGGGAACGCAGACCCTCCGGGCCCTGTGCTTCAACCCACCCATGAGTGTAGTGCTCCCACTTTAGCATAAATAGTATGCATAGGTGGGAGTGCGGGCCCTCTGGGCCCTGTGCTTCCACCTACACATAAGTGCAGACACATGGCAGAGGCCTAGAAGCATTCCAAGCAACCCTCATAACGCATATTTGCCAGTATTTCAGTAACAAGTACGGTGCCTCCGTCAATTTTCGAAAGTTTTGCAAACAGATTTTCACAAATTTGCAACACTTCTAATGGCCAAAGTGCGACAACATATTTCTGGCCATTATTTTTAAAATCTAACGAAAGGATCGTGTTCCTCTGCACACTTGTTGGTGTTTACCTGGGGCAGTACAGTTTGAATTGGAGCCTTTTATATCCACCGCTAACTGAAACAAGATGGCGGGGCACGACAATACTGAGGGCATTTGCAACACTAAAATGTACTGGTGTCAGCTTTCGTGAGGCACGTATTTTTTTCCCCTTTGACTAGATGGACAAACTGTTTTGGGCTGTAGCCCCTAGCAGAGAAATACCCAAAATGTGGGTTTCTACACATTTTGTGGCGCTCCGCAGCTCCGCAACTGCACATCTGACTGGAACGAAACTTACCAGATCCAGAGATCTGTGATACCTGACTGCACATGCTAAATTTCAGGCAAATCCGTTGTACAGTTGCAAAGCTATTAACGTGCAAAATTTTGGGTTTAACATAAAAGTGGCCGGGCAACCCTAACTATACTGCCACTACTATGGCAGTATAAATATAAGTGTGTGTGTGTGTATATATGTATGTATGTATGTATGTATATATATATATATATATATATATATATATATATATATATATATATATATATATATATATATATCTCTGATACATGATGGGCATGAGTGTGATGTGGAAAATATTTTCACTCCTCTACAGTGACCTCTTAGTCGCCACTCGTGAGTTTTCACAGGTCACTGTACAGGACTGAACATATTTCCCCTATCACACGAGTGCACATCATGTATCCTATTTATACAATGGGGGGCCTCATTGTTGCAAAATGTACAGTTTGCACGAGTTTAGCACGGGTTTTGGGGGTGTAATAAACGGCATTTATTTTAACTCTGCTGATGTCATCAGGATTTATTTCACTGCAGTGAAAATAACTTGTTTTATCTCACTGGAATATGTCTCACCCCCCCCCATTGTATATAAAAAAAAAAATGTGTGTGTATACAGTATATATAATAAAGAAATTCAAAATCACACATGCCCCCACAATGCAAAGCATCATGGGCTGCATATGCAAATCACCACAGAATATTATGAATAGGCTATAGCTCGCTCAATATTTGGAGTTAACTGTAACACTATATATGAAATGAAAGATCTCACTTGAGTACTACAACATTAATGCATCATACCAAGGACAGTCATCACAGGGTACCCACAACACCCCAATATTTCCACCAGAATTAAACTTGGCACAAAATGCAGAATTCAAGGCTGATGTTCACCACACTTCATACACGTGTACCTCCTCTTGCACTACAGTCTTTCCAAGCTTTAGACAGCTCCCTTGAAAATTGACGGAGGTATGCCCTAAAAACACCAAACCAGATTTTTACTCATAATTTCTAAACCGCTGGGAGTTAAGTGTAAATCTAAGAGTATGTTACTCTTTAGGGTGAGCCCCATAGACTTGAGGGGTCAGAGCCCCCATCCTGCCCTTTATTGAATGTACACATTTCCCTTAACCATAACAGTAACCCTAGCCCTAACCCTAATTCCTAAACTACCGAGAGTTAAGTTTTCAATCAGCCATATATATTATTCTGCGTGTCAAGCTGCAGAAAATGGAGGGGGGGGGGCAAGTCCCCCTCCTTAGCTTTCCTGAATGTGCACTGTGACAGAGTTGAATAAGGCCCTGTCCCATTTGTTATGCAGAAAGAGTTTAAACGTCTGTTCTATCCTCTCCTTTTCTCTCTCGTCTGTCTGCGCAACCAAATTTTCTTGTGAGACCTAGGAACTGATCACTCCGGTTTCGTAATTCTCCACCTCTCACTAGCTCTCTGCCTTCACTTGCTATTTCCGTCTTTTCTTCTCCCTTGCATATCTGCAGGTATAAAAATATATGTGAATCATTTTGTGGAAATGTAACTGATATTGGGATCCCTTTGTTTAAAACTGTATATAGTTATACTGTCGAAATGATTGTAAAAACTGGAATTCAAGGAGTCAACCTGAGATGCTGGTTTGAAAAATATTTCCAGAGCTGTCAACAAGAGGTCAGTTCTGGGTCATTTTGTTCTTTTTACTGCACCTGCAAGAATATTGGAAACTTAAAAGAACATTGTGTGAGAAGTGTGCTATTTTCTTAACGAGTTTCCAAGGCAAAGACTTATAAAAAGAGCAGCAATACTTGTGCAAGGGAGAAACGGAGGCTGAGATTTGAAATGGAGAAGAAGAAGAAAACTCGTATAAGGAGGACTCTATTTTCTGTGTTTGTGCTGCCACTGCCATTGCAAATAGTTACACTGAACAATTTTTATTTTTATTTTGCTGTTATTAATAATCAAATGCAATTTGCAAATTTTACAGCTGTTCCTGGTTTTCCTATGCTTCCTGACCTGTGCCTAGATGACAGATGGTGTCAGCCTAAGTGGGATTTTCGCCGTGCATACTCTAAGCCAGGAGTTTTGTGCATGGGTACTAGAACTGGTACCAGGGAAGCATAGAAGAAAGGTATGGATTCTGCAGCAGCAAGTCCAGAAGTGATTACAAGAAGAATGGCAGCCAAACTACCAGAGACAGAAGTCCAAGCTGAGACTCTACAGCCAGCAGCAGTCATATAAAAAAAAAAAAGCAGGCAGTGACAGAACCTGAAATACCTGACTGCCTTTTTCAAATTGTGAGCTATACAACAGAGATGGAGAAACAGAGAAGAGATGCAGCAGAGAGAAAGAGATTCAACAGTTAGAGGCACAGAGAAAAGAAAAAAATGCAACAACTTGAACAGCAGAGAAAAAAAGAGATGCAGCGACAGGAGCAACAGAGAAGAGGTGCAGCGACAGGAGCAACAGAGAAGAGACGCAGCGATGGATGTATGCCTTGCAATTTATCAAGCTGGAGGATCTGGCACAGGTGCAGCAGAGCAACAGAACACCAACAGCTTAAAAGACCTTATTAAACTTACAAAGCTGTGTTCCTCTGATGATACTGAAGCATACTTGACAACTTTTGAAAGGGGTTTCCACATCCTGCCAGTGGCCAGAGCAGCAGTGGGCAATCAGACTGGTACCTTACCTGACAGGGAAAGACCAGCTTGCCTACAGCAATATGGACACTGCACAGTCAGAAAACAATGACCTGGTGAAAAGCAAAATCCTGAAAAGGTATGACATTGCAGGAGAGAGAGATACAGGCAAAGATTCCAGTCCCTGAAGTATAACTCCGTCAACAGTCCTCGAGAAGCCTTCACCCGTCTCAGAGAACTCCTTATGAAATGGCTCCAACCGCCGGCCCGGTGACGCAGAGAATTGAGGCATCTAGCTTTACCTCGCGTCATGCCGGCGACCCGGGTTCAGGAACGGCTGGGGGTCATAGGAGCAGGATGGAACTGCATATTATTAGCTCTCCTCTCCTAGGGTGGACGCTGTCCATCCTGTAGTCCCATCACCACCGGGGGGAGGTCCAGTGGTGGCGTGCCAGGGGAAGGGGGCGGCTAGTATGGTGGAGGGAGCATCCTGTATTGTGTAGTGTGTGCATACCTCCACATGTGTACGTCAGTGCCAGGGACGTGTGGGCGGCAATGGACGAATCAATACTTTAAAAAAAAAAAAAAAAAGGCTTCAGCCAGAGGACAAAAAAACTCCATCAGATCATTGACACATTTGTAATGGAGCAATTCATCAACATCTTGCCAACAGATGTGCAGCTTTGGGTGAAGGAACACTGACCAGAAAGTGGGGAAAAGGCTGATCTTATCTGTGTCAGTCTTCACCATTCATCACATATGGGGTACTGGCCGGAGATCAGGACCCCGCGGGAGTTTTTTGGTTTTTTTTAAAGGATAAGCGGAGCCGACACAGCATCGGCGCCACCCTCGAGGCCGACGTACTGCGTGGGCCTCGAGGGTTGGCCGTTAGGCTGTGTCGACTCCGCCTGCCTGCCAGTTCTTCGTCCCCTGCCGTCGAGGTCGCCTCGTCGGAAGCTAGTCAGAGAAGAATTTTAGGCCTTTCAGCCTTTCGTTCGACGTTTCAGTCCGTCGGTAACTTACTAGTTCTGGGTTCTGCCTCCACTCGACGTCGCTGGTAAGATCTTTCCTTTTATTTGAAGTATTGCGATGTCGAGTCTGTTTTGGTGTTTTTTTCCGTAGGTCATGTCTCGGTTGAGGGCAAGAAGTTTTCTAAAGGTCGGCCCCTATGCATGCCGGTGCCGATGTGCCGTCAATATTCCGTTACGACCAGCATGACGCTGTCTCGCGTGTCTTGGCCGCTTCACGACGATGGATTTGTCTGCGGCCTGCTTCTCCATGGACGCCGCGTCCTCTAACAGCAGCAGCGTTGAAAATGGGGCGAGCTCCGCCGACTTTGGGAGTAGGGTTACGCTTTCGTCGGGCCAAGCGCGCTCTCGGCCTTTCCTCTGGGTCCCCTCCCGTTCTATACGGACCGAGGAGGAGGAGCCTCGGCTGTAGGCCTGGCCATTGCCGAGGCTCCTCCGTGGTGCAGGAGGCCCGTCCGCTTCCTCCTGGGAAGCGGGCGGGGAAGCGCCGCCACGGCAATCGCCCTTCGGTGAAGGCTCCCCTGGTGTTGCTCCAGCGGCTCGAAGGCCCGGTCGGCGCGTCAAAGCCTTTGGCGCTGTTCGTGGCGCCGTGAGCCCTGTCGGCTTTCCGGCGTTGTAAAATCGCTTCCGGCGCCCGTGGGCCCTGGCCGATTACCGTTCTGGCGCTGGCGCTGCTCCGCGGCAGCGTGGGCCTGATCCAGCGTTCGCTTTCGCCATTTCTCGCGGCGCCATCCTCGGCACCGAGGTTGAGCACGCGCCGCGTGCCTGCGCCGGTTCAGCATCGTAGGGCCTTTGGCGTCGGCAGCCGGTGCCGTCCTTGGCGCCGTTGGTGCTCGGTGCTGCTTGCGGCACCGGGGCCTGGCGGTGTCGCGTTCGGCGCGATCGCCCTCGGGCCCGTTGGCGCTGCTTTGGTCCTCGGTGCCCTTCGCGGCGCCAGAAGCCTAGCGGTGTCGCCGGCGCCAGGTTGTTGCTGGGGCTGCCGTCGGCGCCGTCTCTGTCCCTGGTACTGCCCCCGGTGCTAGTGGACTTGATGGCACTGCGGCTGGCCCTGGCTCTGGACCTACGGCCCGAGCTGCCCTAGCGCCTTCTGTGAGCCCCACCCGCGGGGTTGCGGAGGGCACGGGTGCCGCCTCGGGCACTGCTCTGGCTGCCGGGCCCTCTGGCAAAGTCGTTTTCTCTCGCCCTCCTACTGTTTGGCTCAGAGCCTCAGACTCTACCTCTTCGGAGTCGGGTTCGGAGTCAGACGGGCAGTCACGCCCTTCGGGGTTGTTTTCGGAGGAGAGCGATCCAGTGGTCTCGTCGACGAGTCGTAGCCAGCCCCCTTCTGAGGAGCGTCAGGTAGTCCCCAAGGTTAGGGTCAGTGGTGCTGTCCAGCAGGCAGTGGTGCGTGCCACCATTGCTCTGCAACCTGGCCTTGGGGGTTTCTTCGACCCTTCGGTGCTGGTACCCCCTCCAGTAGTGTGTCTTGATTGCCCAACTTTGGGGCCCATCGAGAAGCCTACAGGAGGGAGGTGTGTTCCTGGGTCTCCCCTTCGGGGGCAGCCCAGAGCTGCCAGCTTCCTAGGCTGGCCCTCTCGAGGAGGAGGACTCTCTCAGACTCTGAGGGGTCGAGGGGTGTGGGGTCGGTGCGTCGGCCTTTCTCTGGGGTCCACCTGGGCCCTGGGCGAAGCCGAAGTGTGGATTTCCACCCTTCCGATTCCTTGAGGGGGTCCCATTCTTTTAAGGCAGGGGACCGTCCTTCTGGACTTTTACGGCCCCGGTCACCTCACTGGGGGGATTCTTCTGGGTGCAGCCTAGGCAGTACCAACGTGGTTGTACAGCTGTCAGCTGTGGAGTCTTCTGGGGCACCCTCCTCGGGTGCTCATGGTCCGCTCCCTAGCCCTGGCGGAGGTCAGCCGACTTCTTTTCTCGGCT
Source organism: Neoceratodus forsteri (assembly GCA_016271365.2). Classification (NCBI taxonomy): domain Eukaryota; kingdom Metazoa; phylum Chordata; order Ceratodontiformes; family Ceratodontidae; genus Neoceratodus; species Neoceratodus forsteri. Next base: position 187,464,356 of record CM057451.1, read on the forward strand.
CTGCCCCCTATCCCTCTGCCGCATTCTCCAGCGCTCCCGGGCATTCTTGATTCTAGCGGCCCTCTCACCTGGGAGCAGTTCAGAGCGGTGGCTGCTTGGTTCCCTGCCTACGTTAGGGCTATGGACAGCCAGGTTTTTCAACCTCCCCCGTGCAGCCACCCTCGGAACGTATGGTGACCTCCAGCTCATCATCCCCCTCTTCTGGAGGAGAGGAACCCTCTGTCCATATCTCTCCGGCCGCTGATCTCTCAGAGTACCAGCGCTTCCTCGTGAGGATGAGGGAGGACCTTCACCTTTCACCCCTGTCTGTTAGCAATCCTGAGCATGCGCCGCACGCCTTTCTAGGCGACTTTGGCGGGGCCACCCTTGTGGTGCCGCCCTCGCCTGCTCCCTTTCGGGAGGCGTCCTTGCGTTTCTGGCAAAGGCCCTTCTCCGGAGTTCCTGGCCCTAGGGACCTCAGCCAGAGGTATTGCGCTTCCCCGGAGTCTCCAGGTTCTATGCCTCACCCACAGTCCGGCTTGACGCACCTGGACACCCCTGATGGGCTTCGCGCCCTCAACCGTGACCGGCCCCCAGATCAAGACTCCTCGGATTTTGATTTCTGGGGGAGGAGGAACTTCTACTCGGCACGGTTGCTCCTCTCCATTTCTGCTCACCAGGCCCACTGTGCAGCCTACAACAGGTTCTTGTGGTCCGCGCTAGGTCAGATCCTAGCTGCTTTGCCTGACTCGGAGCAAACCAGACAAGCCATCGCGCTCTCTGCACGTGGCCTGGAGCTAGCAAGGCACCAAGCGAGGGCATCTTATGACGCCAATGAGGTAGCTACCAGGGTCGTAGGGACAGCATTCTGCACTATGAGATTGGTATGCCTTCGTCTTTCCCGGTTGTCACCCTTGGCCCGGCGTAGGGTGATTTGCTCCGCCCACCAGTGAACCTACCTCTTCTCCCGTAGGGCGAGACGGCGTTTGTCGGGGCAACTTCCTTCCCCCTCCGGGGGGGGACCCCGTCTCGCTCTCCCCACTCTTGGGCCTCCTCGGGCCCTGAAGGTTCCCCCCTTAGTGTGTCACCCACTGAGGGCTAAGGGACTCTGTCCCTTAGGGTGTAATGAATCAGCCCCCTTCGAGGGACTTGGTACTCACCCATATGTGATGAATGGTGAAGATTGACACAGATAAGATATGAAAATTACGTACCTACCGTAATTATGATCTTTCTGTGTGTCTTCACCATTCATCCTAACCACTCCCGCCACATCCCCTGGGGCCTCAGTCTCTGGGCCCCCTCCTCTAATGGCTCCCCCTCTCTTTTTGGGCGGGGTAAGTAAGGACACACAGGGGGTGTTCTCCTTTAAGGAGTACAGCTCTAGCGGCACTCCTTCTCTACTACATGTCTCCACCCCGATGGGGTGGGAGTTGGTGGTTGCCCTCCTCCTCTTTTCTTTCTGGTTTCTATCCAACTGTCAAAAAAAAAAAAAAAAAGGGGGGGGATTCCCTTTTTTCACCAAACATTTTTCCTGAGAGAGTATTAAGTCCCTGTACCCTGTCCTTCTCCAGAATAGCCGACTCTGTTTCTGGGGTATTTGCCAGTTATTCTGTGCCTTGAATTCTGGCACAGAGCTTTGCTACTCCTTGCAGTTCCTATGTAATCTGGTGACGGACGAGGGTCTCGGATACCTTGTTACCTCTCACTCTCTCCTAAATTTTCTCCCTTCCCTTCTTCCGCTTCCAGAGATTGGGGCCCCTACCCAATCCCCTTAGTCTCTTCTCTTCTTTGCTGTCCTCTCAGTCGTTATTTCTCCTTTTAGTTCAGTTTTTCCTTTCCTTTTTCTGTCCCTTGGACTCTCTTGTCCCACCCTCCATCCCTTCCTCTTACCTCTCTGGTGACTCAGAACTGGTAGGCAGGTGGAGTCGACACAGCCTAACGGCCAACCCTCGAGCGCCACGCAGTACGTCGGCCTCGAGGGCGGCGCCGATGCTGTCAGCTCCGCCTATCCTTTTAAAAAAAAAAAAAAAAAAAAAACTTCCACGGGGTCCTGATCTCCGGCCTGTACCCCATATGTGATGAATGGTGAAGATACACAGAAAGATCATAATTACGGTAGGTACGTAATTTTCATTTTCTTTCATTGAGGACTACCAAATGGCCAGACAGACACCACAGCAGCAAGGTAACAGCCAAGTGCTGGTAAGATGTTCTTTTTTCCCATTTTAAACTCCAAGTCTGATAAGAACTCTGGTGGAGGTAACAAATCTGTGCCCAAAGACATTATTTGCTATAACTGTAGTAAGCCAAGTCATACTGCAAGAAATTGCTGTAAGAAGAGTGACACTGGAGCATATTTGTCCTTGGCAAATTGGAGCAAGTACTTACCAGATGTGAAGGTGGGAGATAAGACTGTGAAGGGACTTATAGATTTGGGAAGCAGACAGATCCTAGTGCATATTGAAGTGCTGGGAAGACAGTGTCCAAAAGGACCAGGTACTGGTGTCATCTGCATCCACGGGGACACTCGATACTATCCCACCAGTCAAGTGACTCTGACTATTAATGGGATGTTGCACCAAATGAAAGTTGGGGTAGTACCTAAGTTACCTGTACCTGTAATTATTGGAAATGACTTTCCAGGATTTACTGAGTTAATCAAAGAGGGAGTAAATCCTGATGTTTCAGCAGCAGTGGCGACAAGAGCTCAGGCAAATAAAATCTCAGATGGTGGGGACTCTTCCTTTCGCTGATTTTGATTCGGACTTCTTTGACTACAGCTCCAAGATGTGGAAGTCCAGGAAAGAAAGACTATGCCTGAAGAAACAGTGGCAACAAAAGACTGATGGATTAACATATTAAAATGCTGAAACTAAATTGATCACCGATTTGTGATTTTCTTTCAGAACAAGCTAACGATGTTTCTCTCCATGGTTATCTTAAGCAGCTGGGGGTGAAACCAAAACAGGGTGAACCTATGTTTAAAAAATGTAATGGGCTACTATACGGAGTTTGGGTTAAACCTCAGACAATGGACCTGATAGAACAATTGGTTACACCACAAAAGTATAAATCTGAGTTGTTACAGATAGCACATGATAGTCCTGTGGCTGGTCATTTGGGAGGGACTGCACCCTTGCCAGATTTCTGTACAGATTTTACTGGCCTGGAATTCATGAATATGTTGCTACCCATTGCAGTTCTTGTGCTGAGTGTCAGAAAGTAGCCCCAGTGACTAAAAAAGACAAGGTGCCCCTACCCTTAATAGATGTGTCTTTTTAGAGAATTGTAGTGGATGTAATTGGTCCCTTAGACAAAAGTCAAAAGGGTAATTGATTCATTTTGGTAGTGTGTGACTATGCTACTCGATACCCGAAAGCTGTTCCTATGCATACTCTCACAGTCCCAAAAGTTGCAGCAGAGCTTGCCAACATTTTCAGCAGGGTGAGTATACCTAAAGAGATTATTACTGATCAGGGTAGTAATTTTGGTGCTGCATTATTGAAGGAGCTGTACCGACTACTAGGTACTACTGCCATAAGAACCTCCCGTTATCACCCTCAGACAGAAGATCTTGTTGAGTGTTTTAATCAAACCCTAAAATGCATGTTAAAAAGGTTTGTAAAAGGGGAAGAGAAAGACTGGGACCAATACTTACCTTACATGCTTTTTGCTTACAGAGAAGTGCCACAGGCATCAGCAGGTTTTTCACCATTTGAAATGCTATATAGTAGACAACCTAGAGGGCCAATAGATGTAATAAAAGAAACATAGGAAGATAACCCCCATCAGAAACAATCTGTTACATCTTATATATGTGCCCTGAGAAAGAAGCTGGCAAAATATGTTGAAATCACCCATAGTAATCAAGAAGAGGTCCCAAACCAGCAGAAGGTGCATTATGACCATGGGGTAAAAGAAACGTTTTGATACAGGTGAAAAGGTATTGCTACTGTTACGCACTACAGAAAATAAACTGTTAATGAAGTGGCAAGAGCCTTATAAAGTGCTTACATGTACTGGCACAGTTAACTATGAGATTGAGACCCCTGATAGGAAAAATCCTACTAAGATATACCATGTTAACTTCCTCAAGAAATGGGTTGAAAAAACACCAAAGGCTGCTTTGCTAGTTTTACCAGAAACTGATAAAGAAGATATTGATGTAGCTTATGACAGACTGGAACAAACTGTAACTGCTGATAGATACATAGATAGATAAATAGATGAACAGATAGATATTTTATTTATAAAGTACCCAATTCCTGGGACTCTGGGTGATGTACAATGAAAACAATGATACAAAATACAGATATTTTAATCGAGCAGAAACACGCACATATAAAATCTTTATAAATACCATCAATAGATAACCATCTATCTATAATTGATAGCAGCATTAATCAATAAAAGCTAGTTGGAATACTGTAGATATGTTTTTAACCCCCTTTTAAAGGCTTCCACCGAAAATTACTGATGCTGTAAAGGTGAATGTTTCCTTAACCTCCGAACAAACCGCAGAAATCTGTAACTTGCTAAAGACATTTAACAGTATTTTTACCACAGTTCCAAGCCGAGCAAAAGGGGTCGTGCACATAATAGTGACAAGGAATGCTCACCCTATTAGACAAATACATACAGATTATAACAGAGCGGTTAAGAGCTGACATGGTTAAGGAAATACAAAAAATTAAAGAATTGGGTATCATAGAAGAGTCGAGAAGTGCTTGGTCATCACCAGTGGTGATTGTAAACAAAAAATAAGGGGGTGTATGAATCTGTCTTGATTTTAGGAAACTAAGTGTCAGAATGTGAGTTATCCTATGCCCAGAATAGATGATTTGGTGGGGAGTGCCAAGTATATCGGTACCCTCGATCTCACCAAGGGTTACTGGCAAATCCCTCTAGCTAAAGAATCCAGAGACAAAACTGCATTTGCCACTCCTGTAGGATTCTATCAGTTCACCACCTTGCTGTTTGGTTTACCTGGCACACCCGCTACATTCCAGCAGTACATGGATATAATTTTATCCACTCACACTGGTTAATGTGCAGTGTTCCTGGATGATTTTGTGGTGTACAGTCCAAACTGGAAAACTCGCCTGGAACACTTACGACCAGTTATCCAATTGGTTAAAAAGACAGGTCTGACAGTTAATCCTACCAAGTGTGCATTGGGCATGCGGGAAACCAGATATTTGGGCTGTGTTTTGGGAAATAGAGAAGTCAAGCCAGAGGTTTCTAAGATAGAAGCTGTAGCCAACAGCCTTGTACCCAAGACCAAGAAACATGTCAGGTCATTTTTAGGGCTGGCTGGTTATTATTGGGGGATTTGTTCCCAGCTTTGCTGAGTTAGCTAGTCTCTTCACTAAACTCACAAAGAAACGGTGTCTGAATAATGCGAAATGGATCCCAGAGTGTGACGAGGTGTTCAAACAAAATGAAGTCTTGCTATATTATGACATATGCAGTGAGTCCCAACCTTCGAACTGCTCCGGAGGTGAAAGAGTTAACTTTCCATGCCAGGCATGGAACTTTGAGCACGAGCTCGGTTGAAAACTCTGTCTGTTGTTCTTCAAACTCAGACTGTCAGATTCTTTACTCTGCCTCACTGAACAGTCGCTCCGGAGATTTCTCCTTCTGCTTGGTTCATTTTCGAGGTTAAAGTATAAATTTTTCGTTTTTTTTAACCGAATTTAAACCGCAACCGGTCTGTTCAAGCTCTGCCTGTGGTATTGTAAGTACTAGATAGGTTTTACATTTACTTTCTGTGTGGAACTTGTAAACTGTATTATCGGTTCAGTTTGAACCGATCAGGTTGTTGTAAATACATTAATCTGTCTTTTAGAGTGCGGTTCCCGGTTCTTATCGGTTCTAAAAAAAACAGATTTCATTACGTTTTTCCACGACCCGTGACACGGTTGGGAACCGATAAGAGAATCTTGCTTGGCGGATTGCCATAAACGGGCAAGTTTTGGTTAGGCTGGCACTATGTCTGAGAAACCCAAAAGAAAAACCGGGCCCACTGGGTTTCAACACTGCAGTGTTTGTGGGGAAGCCTTTGCCAAGGCTGACCCCCACACCACCTGTGTTTATTGTCTGGGGTTTGACCACCTCAATGCAGACTGCCAGATTTGTAAAACATTTTCCTGCAGCTACCCTGGATAAGAGAGTTGGTAGGCTCAGGGAAAGGGAGGCCAAAAAGTCCGCTGACCCGGATGGCCAGCCCGGTTCGGTTGTAACCGAACGGAGGAGATCTCCCTCTGACCAGGCGAGACTTCCTCAGGCAAAGGAGAGCCGACTCGGAGGTCGGTTCCAGCAAAAGGACTAGAAAATCAGCAGGTGTGGAGCCAAAATTTCCCTCTCAACCGCTGGAAGAAATAGCCAAAGTGATTAAAATTGTCCGTCGCTTTCCCGGTTCCGACCGAACCGGCACCATCAGAGTAAGCGTGCGGATTCGGTCAGTTCCACCGGTTCAAGAATATGATTTAGAGGAATTTTATGAACCGGAGGAGGGGAAGAGGAGTATGAGGAGAGTGAATGTGGATTTGAAAGTCTGGATGTGCCCATTGAACGGACATCTCCCCAGACAGACCTTCAAGTGTCTCCCCAAGGCTTTCTGAGTCCCCTCTCATTTTATGTTTTATAAAAGTGGCTGAAACCCTCCAGCTCCCTATGGAGGAAGCTGTGGATGATCAAGAGGAGCCTGACTGTGTAGAAATGATGGATATCCCAGAGTCTAGGAGACTGTCTATTCCTTGCATAAATCTTTTGGGAAACAGTAAAATTCTAAAACTCCTCACACTATACCTCCTGTGGATAAAAGAATGGATAAGAGGTACACATTGTCAGGCTCTGATACTGGAGTTCCTTACACAACAATGCAGCCATGTTAGTAGTGCAGGCTGCAGCCTGTGACAAGGCAAATATTCCCTTGCCTTACACCCCCTGACAAGGACTCCAGGAGGATTGATGCCATGGCAAAGAAACAGTACATGGCAGCATTCTTGGGACTCAGACAGGCAAATTATATGGCTTATGTTGCTAGATACCAGAAATCCAGATGGGACACCGTTATGGCCTCTAGCATGAAGGTCCTAGCCAGCTTGCCAGGAGCTGGAGCAGGTGGCTGCTGATAGTATGAGGCATCTAAGGTGCAATTTCATGCTGCAGTGGACTCTAATGATGTGTCATCAGAGTCATGGCTACATCTATGGCTCTTCAGGATGGCTTGGCTCAGATGTACTAGCCTGTCTCAGGATACCCAGACTAAGGCCATGGATTTTCCTGTTGTGGGTAACTCTCTGTTCGGGGAGCAGACAGAGAATTACATGAAGAAAATGGATGAGTATAGGACCACCTATAGGAGTGCACAGGCCAAGGAAAGGCAGGCCACTCCTCAAAGGCAGCCTTCCAGGGGCAGGGGCAGACCTTTTCATAGACCTTTTTACCAAGCCCAGGCCTCCTCTTCAGCTTATGCCCAGAGGGGGTTCTTTAGAGGGAGAGGCAGACGGGGTACAAGCAGACCTGCTTCCACCCCTCAGCCTAAAGCCCTTGCCAAGCAGGCACCCTGATGGGGTGGCCAGGGCTGATTCTCCACTACCTGTAGGGGGCAGGCTGGCTTACTTTATCCAGGACTGGAAGTCTTTAACATCAGACAAGTGGGTCCTGGAAGTAGTAAGCCAGGACTGTTCTCAGCTTCAAAAATTTCCAAAGATGAGAACCAGGTCCTTTCCTGCAAATCCATCAGAGGCACTTGCCCTAGAGACAGAAGTTTCTACCTCCTGGCTCTCAGAGCTGTGGAAAGGGTTCCACCCCTACACCAGGGCAAGGGTTGTACCCAGGTACTTCCTTACCCCAAAAAGACAGGAGAATGGTGGCCCATCCTGGATCTCAGATACCTAAACAAGCACCTTTTAAAACAAAATTCAAAATGGTGACTCTGGGAATGATTTTACCCTCTCTAAGGCCAGGGGACTGGCTAGCGTCCCTGGACCTCAAGGATGCCTACTTCCATGTTCTTATCAGAAGCTCCCATGAAAGTCCTCAGATTTGAACTGCCCTCAGGCCATTACCAGTTCAGAGCAATGCCCTTGGCCTCACCTCTGCCCGGGTATTCACAAAATGCCTGGCAGTAGCAGTTGCCCACTTAAGAAGGCAAAAGATTGCCATCTTTCCTTACCTGGATGACTGGCTCATAGTAGGCCAGTCTCCAGACCAAGTCAGATTACATCTTCAGGTAACTCAGCAACTACTCACATTTCTAGGTTTCCTTCTCAGTCTTCCAAAGTCAGTTCTAGAGCCTGTCCAGCTTCTCACCTTCATAGGTGCAGAACTGAACACAAAAGAGGCCAGAGCCTTCCTTCCTCTGGAAAGAGCAAGGACCCTGGTGTCTCTGGCCTCCTCTTTCACCCTGCAGGTCTCTCGACCAGCAAGGCATTTTCTGCAGCTCCTGGGGCACATGGCTGCTTCTACAGCAGTAGTGCAGGAGCAAGATTTCAGATGAGGGACATCCAGTTCCATTTGAGAGCCTTTTGGTCTCAAAGGAGACCCTCTAACCAAATTGATCCCAGTGACTCGAACCCTGATCCAAGCCCTTCAGCGGTGGCAGGACCAGAGCAATCTGAGACAGGGGTCCCCTTAGCCCTCAGTCTCACCCTAATCTTACTATAGATGCATCCCTCTTGGGGTGGGAACTCACATGGGCGACCTCACTACCCAGGGATTGTGGTCCCTCAGGAATCTCTGCTCACATCAATCTGTTGGAACTCAGAGCAGTTTTTCTAGCACTTCAAGTTTTTTCCAAATCTGTTCAGAACAAAGTTATTCAGGTCAGAACAGACATTACCACCACAATGTGGTATATCAACAAGCAAGGGGGCACTTGGTCTACGGCCTTGTGCACCGAAGCAATGAAGTTGTGGTCTCTGGCTTACTCTCTAAACACCTTCCTTATTGCAGTTCACCTCCCAGGCAAGGACAATGTCCTGGCAGATGCCCTCAGCAGGATTTCCATAGGCCATCACGAATGGTCACTGGATCCCCTAGTACTGGAGGCAGTATTTGCCAGATGGGACACCCCGCAGATAGATCTTTTTGCAGCCCCAGACAATCACCAACTTCCCCTTTTTTGCTGCAGGCCCCCAGTGTTGGGCTCAGTCCCTCTGGATGCCTTCCTTCTCAGTTGGGAAGGGAAGTTTCTCTATGCTTTCCCCCCCTTCCCTCTTCTGTTCAAGGTGCTAGTCAAAAATAAGATCTCAACCCTGCAAGATGATCCTGATTGCTCCATATTGGGCCAGACAGCCCTGGTACCCACTCCTTATGTCCTTAGCAGTCCACCTTCCCCTGTATCTTCCCAGGAATCACAACCTGTTAACCTGTGCTCAGGGGAGAGTTTGGTACCCGAACCTCAGATCTCTCAATCTCAAGGCCTGGCTCTTGAAGAGTTAGTTTGCTGACCTACACCTCTCCCAAGGTGTATTGGATATCTTGAAGGCTTCTAGGAAGCCTTCCACCAGGGCTACTTATAATTCCAAATGGAAGAGATTTTTCCATATGGTGCTCTGGCAAGCATATTTCCCCAGAATCTGCGGACTTATCGCAGTCCTGGATTATATGGTGCATTTGAATACTTTGAGGCTGAGACCAGCTACCCTAAAAGTGCACCTGGCAGCCGTGTCTGCTTTCTTATCAGCAGGTAAACCCTCTTCTCTTTTAGCTCATCTTGTATTCTCCAAGTTTTTCAAGGGGTTGCTTCACACCAACCCTCCATTCAGGGACCCTGCCCCTGCCTGGGATCTTAATATTTGCATTGCCCAGCTTATGCAACCCCCTTTTGAGCCTTGTCTTCAGCAGAGCTTAAGTACTTGACTTGGAAAACTGTGTTTTTGGTAGCCATCACTTCTGCCAGGCGCATAAGTGAATTACAAGCATTGTCAGTGGAGCCTGATTTTTATTTCCTTTCATAGAGATAAGGTGGTCCTCAGGACTAACAGAAAGTTCTTGCCTAAGGTGGTTTCAGACTTCCACCTTAATCAATCTATGTCTCTCCCTGTGTACTTCACTGACCATTCCTCCTCTGGCAAGAGGAGACTGCACAGTTTAGATGTCAAGAGTCCTTAGTTACTACATAGAATGTACCAAGGGTCACAGGTTTGACTCCCTCCAACTGTTCCTCACTTATGGTGAGGTTGGTAAAGGGAAACCTGCCACTAAAAGATCCATTGCCAGGTGGATTGTCTCTTGTATCCAATTTTGCTATGAAAAACTGGGTAAGGTTCCTCCCTCAGGCCTGAGGGCTCACTCTACCAGAGGTACAGCTCGTCTCTGGCTGCTGCCAGGGACATCCTATCCTAGAGATATGTCAAGTAGCTACCTGGAAAACAGTTCACACTTTTACAAGCATTACTCCCTGGACATCCAGGCTAGGAGTGATGCTTGGTTTTTAACTACTATGCTTCAGAGCCTATTTCCTAAGTAGGTTCTGTCCCTCCTCCATGGAGGTACTGCTGTGTCGTCTGCATATGTCATAATATAGCAAGACTTCATGTTGTTTGAAGAAAAACTACTCACCTTAGTAATGTTGTTTCTTCTAATGGAGTCTTACTATATGACCACCTCCTGCCTGCCCCTCTCAGAACCTCTGCTTTTGGGATGTGGGTGGGCAGTGCAGTGTTGGCACTTAGTAGATGCCCACCTTGTTTTTTCACCCCTCCTTTTGGGGTGATTGGGTGTTGTGTTTTTCATTTTTTGGGTCCCCTGACTTGAGTCTTTGTTTTAGGACCAAAAAATGTGTTCTTATATTTAGTAGCCCGTTGGCTAGTGTAGGTTTACAGCTTCCACACAGAACCTTAGTGAGTTTTGCTCGTAAAGATCTGACAGTTTGAGTTTGAAGAACAACAGACAGAGTTTTCAACTGAGCTCGTGCTCAAAGTTCCATGCCTGGTATGGAAAGTTAATTCTTTCACCTCCGGAGCAGTTCGAAGGTTGGGACTCGCTGTATATGTCATAATATAGCAAGACTCCATTAGAAGAAACAACATTACTAAGGTGAGTAATTTTTCCTTTCGGACCATTAAGGCTGCATTATGTTTAGCCCCTGTATTAAGAAGCCCAGACTTTGAGAAACAGTTTTTGTTACAGACTGATGATCAGAGGTAGGCCTAGGTGCAGTCTTGAGTCTGCATATAAATGGGAAAGCGCATCCTATTCTATACATAAGTAGGAAATTGCATGACAGAGAGAAAAGGTACTCCACCATTGAAAAGGAATGCCTTGTGGCAAAGTGGGCCATGGAGTCCCTTAAGTTTTATTTACTAGGAGCTGACTTTGTACTTGTAACAGTTCACAACGCTCTTTATTGGCTTGAAGGATGAAAATTCTAGAATCAGACGGTGGTACCTGGCACTGCAGCCATTTAAATTTAAAACGATGCACAAATCTGGAAAAGAGAATGTCAACGCTGATTTTTTTTTTGTCAAACAATGGATCAGGAATTGAGAATTCCAAAGGTTGAAGGAATTTGAGGTGAAACTTCTCTGTTTGCAATGCTGCATCTGCACTGAACTGTAAAGATTATAAGCTACTGCAGTGTTAAAGGAGAATTTAAAGAAAGTTTTGGAAATCTTTTTTTTTTTTTTAAACAGGTTCCCTCTTAAAGAGGGGGAATGTGACAGAGTTGAATAAGGCCCTGTCCCATTTGTTACGTAGAAAGAGTTTAAACGCAAGGGTCTATTCTCTCCTCTCCTGTCTGTCTGATTGCGCAACCAACTTCTCTGGTGAGACCTAGGAACTGATCACTCTGACAGTTTCGCAATTCTCTGCATCTCGCTAGCTCTCTGCCTTTACTTGCTATTTCTGTCTTTTCTTCCCCCTTGCATATCTGCTGGTATAAAAATCTATGTGATTCATTCTGTGGAACTGTAACTGATACTGGGATCCCTTTGTTTAAATCTGGATATAGTTATACTGTTGAAATGATTGGAAAAACTGGAATTCAAGGGGGTTAACCTGAGATGCTGGTTTGAAAAATATTTTCAGAGCTGTCACAAGAGGTCAGTTCTGGGTCATTATGTTCTTTCTGCTGCACCTGCAAGAACATTGGAAACTTATAAGAACATTGTGTGAGAAGCATGCTGTTTTCTTCACGAGTTTCCAAGGCACAGACTTATAAAAAGATTAGCAGTGCTTGAGCAAGAGAGAGATAGAGACTGAGATTTGAAATGAGAAGAAAGAGCTCATAAGATGGACTCTGTTTTCTATGTTTGTACTGCCACTGCCGTTATAAATAGTTATACTGAACAATTTTTATGTTGGCTCGCGCTTGCGCACCAGCCAACATATTGCAGTAGTAGCAGATTTGGAAGTGCGGTCACTGTGGGCGATTGCAGGGCACGCATCAGTAGGTGCGTCCCTCATTCCACAATAAGCCAGCATGCAGGTGCTGACACCAGCAATACGTAAAGTGGTCACCACATCTAACAAACGTGCCGCTGCAATGAGAGCCAAGCTTGTCATACAGCGGTACAATAAGACGCCTCCTGACGTGCCTTTACTGGTGAAGTTGTCCAGTAAACATGGTGACACTGAGTGCCGCAGTGCATGATGCCAACTTCAGGGGTGCCCAATCCCCCTGTTGGCATGCCCCGACCCACTTCATTTGCCAATGGGGGAGCCCACTCCCCATTGGCATAATGCCCCCCCATTCCAGTTGTGTGCTGAGTGGGTGACCAGTCCTCCTCGGCATCATGCGCCCCCCAGTCTTTCTTTGCCGACGGGGTGGGGCCCAGTCCCCATTGGCTTCAGTCCCCCCACACCCAGTTCAGTTTGCTGTCGCTGTGCAAAACCACCTTTCGGCTAACAAAGTGACAGTGTTGCTCTTCATGAGGTGGGGTCACAAAAAGCCCATGTTGAAAATTTGGAATGAAAATACCAACAAATGCCTACAGCGTTAGGGTTTCCAACTGTAACACCCCACCCTGTAGAGACTGACTGGTGTCAGGGGTGTGACTTGGGATCATTGGCTGTAATGCTCACCCCATTCCACCCCCACCCCCACTGTGCAGCCAGTGACAGGCATCGAAGTGTGCCTTGACTGTTCGGCCTTAAAGTTCACCCCATTCTCCTATACTGCACCCATCTCAGTGTATTTCCTTATGGAATGGGGTAAGTATAAGGCCCAAAGACCCCAAAGCACACCACGACATTTGTCAGTGTCTACAGGGTAGGGTGAGGTGAAGTGGCATGAACGTTATAGCTGACGACCCAAAGGCACACCCCAACGCCTGTCAGTCTCTGCAGGGTGGGGTTGGGGTTGGCATCAGTTCAGTACTTCATTGCCATTCCTATTATGCATCTCTGACTCCTGCACTACCAGTGCCAGTGCCAGCGAGACAACATTTGGCATTGACAAATGCTCGTTGTTTTTATTTTGCTGTTATTAATAATAAAACACTATTTGCAAATTTTACAACTCTTCCTGGTATTCCTGTGCTTCCTGACCTGTGCCTCGATGACATGCAAATTTCCCTTAATCCTCCATAATTTTTTTATGAGATTGTAATTATAGCCTTATCTCCCATATTTGTGTGTGGGAGCACAGGGCTCTCTGGGCCCTGCGCTGCTATCCATCCATCAGTCCCTAGTAGTATCCATAGATCTCACTTCGAGATAGAGCTCTTGCAGCAGGTAACACCATTAGGACTATGCTGCCAGGCACTAGGACCCCACAGAAAAATTCTAGCTAGCAGTCTAAGGTGGGGGACCGCCCCCCCGACGTCAGCCCAACCCCCGACATCACCCATGGTATAATCACGCATGGTATGAAGGTGGCAGTCCCCCGGCACCACCTCATTTCTTTTCCCACTGTTGACCCATGCATATCGGCTCCACGGATGCCTCCTGCTTCCTGTCGACCGCCATTTTGCGCTTATGCAGTTAATGTTTTTCATCCAAAATACAAGTTGTGTATGTCTTCCCAGCCATTGTCCTCTTCAGAGTGGCAGAACAAGGGCGCGTATGGCTGCCAGATCCCGCAAAAGACGGGCCGCTCGCCTGCCTGCACTTCCTAGGCCCTGACCACAGGCTGGACGACTACCCACACTGCCAGGGATTCAATTGAAGGACCAGAATCTACCGTCCAAATACCCTGAAAGCATATCTCCTTGAACAGCAAGTGGTCTTCATGCAGAAGACCCAGTAGAAGCACAGCTCGTTTTCCTCCTTGGTGAAGGATCAGGGACCCTGGTTTTCCATTTTTACCGGTAACACCGGTAACAATCACGGAATCCTGCTTGGTTTGCGGATTTTGAATTCTTGTACCGGTGCCTCACAGAAATTGCTTGTCATTGCACAGAATCTCTAAGATTTCAGCATCTTTTAAATTTTTTTTTTTTTCTATGTCCCTCTCACAGCATCAGTCTCCACTTTTCAGAGATCCCTAGGCTGGGTATCCCAGCTTCACCCCCAGGTAATGCTCAGGAGCTCCTGTGGGCCTGCCCCTACCTGCCTGGATGTTGCACCCCCAGGTGGGAAGGGAGGGGACCCCTGGTCACCCCTCCACACTCTCTTAGTGTATGTCGGGCAGATCAGTGGGTCCCTCTTGGAGCCTGGTTATGAAGTCTGGGGCACCTGGGTCCTGCCAGTGGGCGATGTGGGGTGATTGTTCCTGGTTTTCTGGTCTCTGTCCCTGAGGGCACCGGCACTAGAGGAGATCCAAGGAGGTAGGTTATATAGAGACATGCCACTGCTCCAGATCCTGGCTACCATCCTCCCCTCCTGATCACTCTGCAGCACCATTGTACCACCACCATGAGTCGTACAGGTGGCAGTAAAGCAACTTGGACCTGTAGCTCACCCACTCCCCGCGGAGGAGGAGGCAGTCCCCAGGTGCTCAGTCCTACTCCCTGGCCAGACCTCCAGCAACCGAGTTCGCTTCTGACCCTGGGTCACTGGTATTACAAGCAGTTGTGCTACCACAGCGCCAGTGGGCTGACCCAGATTTCAGCATCTTAAAATGAATGTTGCTGTGCTTTTCATTCTTTCTGCTTTGCTGCATATAGAGTCAGTAAGGAAATCACCCACACTGCTTTGTTGTAATCAGCCATTCAATTTAACCACCCATGACTAGTGGTTAGAGTAACAAACAGTGATTGAACTGGGTACATCCAGCAGACCTGGGTTTGATTCCCACAACCTCCACTTGCATACTGTGTGGCTCCAAGCAAGTCACTTAACCTCCCCAGTGCTTCTAGGTCACTCCTGAAAACAAACAGTTCTGCCTAGTGGGCCTTACCTGCTTTACAAAGAATATAAAAAAAAATACCAATATATGTTTACTACATCATAGAATAGTATTCAGCGTACCATGTAATTTACTCAAGTTTTACTTGGGCTGCAATTATTTTGTAAAGGTAAAGATAAATGTTCTTATACATTGTATGTGTTTTATAAGTTTGTTTTTAGATTTTAGTCAGGTTTTTGTTGTATTCTTTGCATATAAGCATCTAGGTTGTAGATTGCTAAACGCAGGATCACTGTTAACAACTAGTTTATTCAAGTTTATAATAAGTAGGGCCATCCAAAATCCTCAGTTGTTTGAATGAAAACTAGTCTAAATGAAAGTATGTTCACAAAGAAGAAACTGCCTTACTACTTATGAAAATACTTCACAGTCAGCACCCCATTTAGGTGAATGGGATAATTTGCACCTTTTCTCCCACCTGCTGTTTCAGTCTCTGTGACTGCAAAAAGTTTTCTGATAGACTGCTTCAACAAAAAGCAAATGTTAGATTAAGTGTACTTATGTTTGGCCAGTGGATTTTGAAAGCACAGTCAGTGGCATATAGAAGGTAAGACCCCAGGGGCTGTATGATGCTGGTGGGCAGAGTGGTGCTCAATTCACATCTGAACAAAGACATGAAAACTGGGAGACACCCTTTTCATGGACACCAATTAAAAAAAAAAGCATCCACATGTCTGGAGATGCATGAATCCATTTGATGGTCCTCCACTAATCACTTGTGGATTTTTTAGGTGAAGACACTTTATTTCAATGAAGCAAATTCAAGCAGTTTTTTTTTTTTTTTGCTCCTCCTACCCCCTGGCCATCCACTTCTTCAGGCCTGCCAATGCCCCCTACCACTGCTGTTGAGTCCCGACCACCGTCCACTGCCCCTTAGTGCTATGCTACCAGGTAACCCAAAGTAACCCTTCATTGAGTGGGGCCCCTACCCCTGTGGGAGGCTACCAGGGGAGGAGAATTGCCCCAAAGAGCTTTCTGTGTATCCTAGGTATGGCAGGGGTCAGAACGGATACATGTCTGGGGCTTCTGGCTTATGGAGGGACCAACAGCCACTCTTTGGTTGGTCAGTGGGTGTTTTCTCATTTTCTTGGGAGCATGACAGGCCACATGATGTTAAGGCACAAGCCAACGTCCATCACACTCCCTGCTGCAGTGAGGACTGACGTGTTGTCATGCCTCTGGCCTCCACCGGGGGCCAGCAAATGCTGAGACATGAACCCACTCTCCCTCCCGGGAGAAGGTGAATGGTTATAGGACACTCAAGCCTTCACCCACCAGCTGGCCCTCCAACACCCTAGTCTGTTCCCTAACCCTGGTCAGCGGTGTCACAGGCAGTTAAATTATAGATAGGAAAAAACAAAGGTAGTCCACCTTAGCGGTGGTGGTTCAGATTAATTCACATCTGAGTTTTAACAAGCAAAGAGACCAAGTCATTTGTAACTTGTGGGTGTTGAAGGAATAGAATCATAGTGCTGTCACTACTGCCGTCACTCCAGAGGGATGTGGACTGCATTGTTACTACTGCCATCACACCTGAGAGGTGGGGGTCATACTGCTTCTGCCATCACCACTGGTGGATGGGAAATGTAGTACTGCTGCCGTCTAACCTGAGGGATGGGAGCCACAGTGCTGATGCTGCCATCACGCCTGAGTAATGGTGAACATAGTGCAGCTGCCATCACACCTAAGGGATGGGGGACACAGTGCTGCTGCTTCTGTCACACCTGAAGGAGGGAGGTCATAGTGCTGTTGCTGCTGCCATCACACCAGAGGGATGGGGCCGTAGTGCTGCTTCCATCACACCTCAGGGATGGGGGCTGTAGTGTTGCTACTGCCATCACATCTCTAACCTAAAATAACTTTAAATTGGTACAAGGATGGAGGGATGTGTAATAGTGGAAGTCAAAATTGCTAAGATGCAAGTTAGCAGAGTTAAAAATTGTTAAATATAGTGCACAAAACCAAACACCGGTAAAACCGAATTTCGACTTTGCAGATACCGGTGACAATACCGTTTTTTACAATGTGCAAAATGGAATATGCCCTTTCTCAATCCCGGTAAACCAGTGTCCCTGTGAAGGATTCCTCTCCCAGAGAGAAGTCAAGTGGGAAACACCATCATTGGGACAAGGACAGGTCCAGGTCAGAATCCCATTATAGGTTCCCTTACAAGACTTCCAAGTCTTCGCCCTCCGGCACAAAGTCCGACTCGGACCCCCAGTATCACTGACTCTCCCAGAGTCACAATTGAGGAAGCTCCCCTCCTCTTCTCAGGCTCATGGTGGGGAGTCTTCTGGGCTCGGGCTTTCTCAAGCTCCCATGTCCCTGGCTATCCAATCCCACAAGCATCCGCTAGGGTCTCAGCAGGACAGGCACACTCTGCATCGGGCGGCAGGTAGGAACCTGCTGTCCGCAAGGCCATAGTCCCTGGGTCGTCCCAACAGGGCATCAAGGTCAGACAACTCCAGGAGACACCAGGATAGCGCACCCCAGAAGAAGCATCACTCAACTTCCAGGGCACCTGACGCCAGAGGACATTGTCCCACAAGGGCCAACACCAGATAAAAACTTTGCATCAGACCCAGTGCTAGAGGACACCATGCTGCAAGGGCTGATGCCAGGGGCCCCCAACGCCCCTAACCTTATGCCAGCGCCCCAGCCAAGCCCTGTCGTCCCTTTGACTAAGGTTGGGGCCTTGTTTACTAGCTGGTAGAATACCATAAAAGGGGATCTTCTGCATATACCACTGAAGCCTACCCCCAACCCCGCCTAGACAACCTTCCTCTTAGCATCCGCCACCTCTGGTGCCTGACCATCCGACGTCAGGGGATGAGGAACATGGTCGCCCATGCGATGGTGGCATGGTTGCCACCTGTCGTCCAGATCCTCTTCCAGGGGACACCCCTATATGTTTTCAGAAGGATCATCCAGAGGCTACTCCTCCTGTGACTCTTCAGAGGATGACCTGTCCCTGCCATCACCAGACCATAGGAGGGACTCCCCAAGATCTCCTCCGGGCGGCCCCTCCTTCCTTGATATAATGAGGCATATCCAGTTTTTAAACCAGTGGGAGACAAAAGAGTTGGATCCTGAGAGGCGCTGTTTGGCGAAACTCCTAGGGGCCACCGACCCAAAGCCCTTTGTCATCCCACCCTTAGTGGAACCCTTCCAAGATGTTACAGAGGTACCCTGGAGGCACCCCTCTACCATCTTGTCAGTCCCTAAAAAAGCAGACTGATTTGTATAGGACACCAAGGGGAGAATCATATTTAAGCAAACAGCCTAAGGCGAACTCGGTGATCCTCCTGGCTGCCTATGGGAGAACCCAACAGCCGAAGCATAGGAGGTCTCGGGCACCGGATAAGGAGTCAAGAAATTGGACCCCTTAGGATGCAAAGTGTATTCCTCAACCACCTGTACGGTCAGGTCACTTAATGTTTTGGCAGACATATTGAAGTACCAAAAATCAATATAGAACAAAGGCCATGGACCTGGACAAGACTCATCCTGACTTTGCCAACAAAACTGAACTGTTAGCAGTCCTCCAATCTGGTGTTGATGTCGGCAAGCACGTCCTTGGTGCTTATATGACCCTGCAGACACTACCACCAGGGCAGCGGCCACTGGAATATGTGTAAGGTGCCACTCGTAGCTGAGGGTCTCAGGATTCTGCCAGGACCTACAGGACGCCATCCTGGATATCCCTTTCCAGGGTTCAGTCCTTTTCAGTCAGGAGGCCGAAAAGCTGATAACCAGCCTACAGGACTTTGGTAAAGTGGTTTTGGAGTTTCACAAAATGTACAAATCCAAACCAGCCACGTCCAGGCACTGCTTCTTTCATAGGCAGCAGGGCCAACAAGGAGGAGACAGCACAGGGGTTAAAAAGGGTGCCCCCCCCCTCGGGTCCGCCGAGACCTGAGAGTGCTAAGAACGCCAGAGCCCCCTTGCCCACCCCAAAAATCTCGGCATGACTTCCTGCCTGCCTCCCTCCTCCAGCAGAGTTGCAGGGGGAGGCAGTAGGCAGAAGAGTCTCCCTTTACCTCAAAGGCTGGTCCAGTATCACTGCAGATCAGTGGATACTCCAGATGGTAGAGTGGGATTATGCTCTGGAATTCAATCGGATCCCTCCAGACAACCCTCCTGTTACCTCACATTGCTTCCCATCCCATACAGGTCTTATCAGAGCAGAACTCCAAGCCCTCCTGAACAAGAACGCAATCCAACAGTGCAGCCGTCTCAAAGAGGAAAGGGATATTACTCCCACTTCCCCTCATCCTGAAAAAGACAGGAGACCGTTGTCCCATCCTGGTCCTCAGTCAACTGAACACTTTCATTGAATACAAAAGGTTCAGGATGGTGAAACTGCCTGGATTGCTGCCCATGTTTGGCAAAGGGGACTGGTTATGCTCCCTGGACACATGCAGGATGCCTAGAAGATACTGCTGTCCCACAGAAAATACCTCCACTTTACCTTCCAGGGAGCGCACCACCAGTTCAGAGCGCTACCATTCGGCCTTTCTGCGGCACACAGGGTGTTCACCAAATACTTGGCAGCAGCTCTTAGGAGGCAGGGGCATTATGTATACCCCGCCTTGATGACTGCCTATTAGCAGCTCCCACAAAAGAGCAGCTATGTCACTCTATGGAAGACACCTTTCACCTGTTCCAAGGTCTGGGGGTTACCTTAAACCTTCCCAAGTTGTCCCCCTGGCCCACTTAGAGGTTACAGTACGTAGGGGGCAGCCCTGGACACTGTCCAAGGAAGAGCCTTCCTCCCCTCAAACAGGGCAGATTGACTAAGGGCGCTCGCTCGGAGAGTTATCTCCAGGAAACAGGTTCCGGCCAAAATGGTACTGCTGCTGCTAGGCCATATGGCAGCTGCCATCGTAACAGTTCCCTTAACTCGTCTGCACATGAGGATTCTCCAGTGGAACCTCAGGGTTCAATGGGACCAGCGTTTGGACAATCTCAAGCAGCCAGTCCGAGTCTCCAAAGCAGTGTGTCAGACTCTGGAATGGTGGCTCACCCCTTCCCGGTTAGAATCCGGGGCTCCCTTCCAAAGTCCCAGTCTGCAGCAGATCCTGACAACGGATGCCTCGGGACTAGGGTAGGGGGCATGTTTCAGAGACCATCAGACAAGAAGGACTTGGACCTCTTTGGAACAGAATCTCCACATAAACGTGTTGTAGATGAGAGCCATCCTGTATGCATTACAGGCATTCCAGACAATTCTCCTGCCAGGGCTCCTACTGATCCAGTCAGACAACATGCCAGTAGTCTTCTACATCAATAAGCAAGAGGGCAACACACTCTTACCCTCTCTGCAGAGAAGCCATGAGTGTCTGGTACTGGGCAGTGGAGCACAACCAGGAACTCACAGCGGTTCATGTTCCAGGAGTTCAAAACACCCTAGGCGACAGTCTCAAACACTCTCGATCTCAGGCTCACGAATGGGAGCTACTATAGGATGTAGTAGATTACCTTTTCGAATGGTAGGGACTTCCAGAACTGAATGTCTTTGCGCCCCCACTTAATGCCAAACTGCCCAGTTTCTACTCTCTAGATCTAGGGCCTGGTGTTTTCTGGTGAGATGCGTTGTCCCTCTCTTGGGCAGGGAGGTTCCTATATGCCTTCCCTCCCTTCCCACTACTTCAGAGAGTGTTATTCAGGCTACAAGCAGAAGAAGCTGTCATGATTCTCATAGTGCCATTCTGGCCTCAACAGATCTGGTTTTCACTGCTCCAAGAGTTGGCATCGGAACCTCCCATTCCCTTGCCCCTGTCTCCTCGCTTGCTTTCACAGGAACAGGGAACTCTAGTACACCCAAATCTTCAGTCACTGCATCTGCATGCATGGCTTCTGCAGGCCTAGTCAGGGACAGATACGGGGTGTCTTCAAGGATAACATAGGTCCTAGTGGCTCCGAGGAAACTCTGGACTAGGGCCACATATGCCATGAAATGGAAACGCTTCTGCCTGTGGGTGTCATCGCATCTCCTGGATCCTTTCACCTGCCCGGTGAATTCAGTACTGAAGTACCTTCTTTCCCTATCTGACAAGGGTCTCGGCTATTTGTCCATAAAGGTACACCTTTCTGCACTATCAGTTACCATGTAACTATGGAGTGCAGGACCATGGTGCAGTTTTTTTGTCCAAGACCTTTTTGTGGGGTATTGTGCGTATCAGACCTCCCAGGTGGGACCCCATTCCCCCATGGGACCTTTTACTTATGTTAGAAAAGCTTACGCTGCCTCCCTTTGAGCCATCCACAAGTTCGAACTATGCTTCCTATCTTGGAAAGCGTTTTTGGTTGCCGTTACTTCTGCTCGGAGGATTTCTGAGCTTCAGGCTCTGATGTGTAAAGAGCCTTACTTGATTTTTCACAGGGATAGGGTATCCCTGTGCACCAATCCTAAGTTTCTCCTGAAGGTAGTGTCCGAGTTCACTCTTGGCCAGGACATTCAACTTCCAGTTTACTACCGAGAGTACTCGAACAAAGGGGAGGCCCTGTTGCATACTCTGGATGTTCACAGAATTCTTCATTTTTACATAGATTGCACTCAGTGTTCCAGAAAGAAAGAAAGACCAGTTGTTTGTATCCTTTGCCCAACGAATGTTAGGGGCACCAGTGACTAAGCAAACATTGGCCAAATGGTGGGTCAGTTGCATAGTTTTCCGTTACCAGAAGTACGACAAACCTTTACCGGGATTGATTAAAGGTCACTCTACTAGGGGTGCTGCCACTTCCTTTGCATCCCTAAGGAATGTCTCAGTAGTGGATCTTTGTGCAGCTGCTACTTGGAATTCAATCCACACCTTCATAAAACACTACAGTCTGGACATTGCATCATGGAGGAGAGCAGGCGTCGGCCTCGCTGTCCTCCAGGGACTGCTGTCTTAGGAGTACCTGTGGTTTACTACCTTTCATAACCACCACCCTTCGACCTGGATTCTATCCTTGTACTGTTTGAGACTCAGCCCTAATGGTGATACCTGCTGCAAGAGCTCTATCTCGGAAGTGAGATAGTACAGTTACGTAAGAACTTACCATAAAAATAGATTGAGAAGAGCTCTTGTAGCAGGTATGCTTTCCCTCCCTCCTACCTCCGGGGTTATGTAACTGTATTTTTCTCTCCGGGGATGTGAGAACCTCCTCGGTTGCCCATCCTTTATGCTAGCTGGATCTCCAGTGGGCAAACTGAGCTGGTGCCAGGGGACCGTCCCCTTTATACCATGGGTGGCGTTGGGGGGGGCAGGGCCGATGGGGCAGTCCCCCACCTTAGACTGCTAGCTAGAATTTTTCCATCGGGTACTAATGCCTGGTGGCATAGTCCTAATGGTATTACGTGCTGCAAGAGCTCTTTTCGAAGATCCATTGTTACAGTAAGTTCTTACATAACTGTAGTTTTTCTTTGGGAGTGCAGAGCCTTCCAGGCCCTGAACTGCCATCCATGCATTACTGCTTAATAGTATCCGTATTTGTGTGTAAGGCCCTGCACTCCCATCCATGTATCAGTCCTTAATAGTATCAGTATTTCTGCATGGGGGCCCTGTGCTCCCATGCATGAAGTGACAAAGAAACATTTGCATATGCCTCACATTACAGTATTATCCTATGGGAAATTAAGCAAAATGTAAAGCCACAAAGTAACATGTAACATATTTTCACCAAACCAGCAAAAGGCTCATCTGTGAGGCGAGCCCTAGGTACCCTGGAAATTTTCAGGCAAAATTGCAAACCATTTCTTAACACCACAGTGGCAAAGAAACTGCTCTGTAAACCTCCCAGTACAATGTGATCCTATGGGAAATCAACCAAAATTCAAATCTGCAGCACTCCAAGCCAAAATAATATATTTTCACTAAACCAGCAAAAGGCACATTTGTGAAGCAAGCCTTTATACCCTGAAAATTGTAGTCCAAAACTCCAGACCATTTCTTTGCTATGAGGTGACAAAGAAACAGATATACAAAATTTATTTTTTCACAAATTGCGATCAAGAATCCTGTTTCACAATCAAGAATCCTGCTTCGAGCCTCACATGTAAATTTTCCCATAGGAAATAATGGGAAACTTTGAAATACAATAACTTTTGAATGGATTAATATTCTTTTCACCAAACCTTCCAAACCAAGACCTATATACAATGAAAATGTTGGACCAAAACCCCAAGCCATTTCTGTGCAGCGGCGTGTCAAGGAATTTGACAAAAAGTGGTTATTTTTACATTTTATGACACTGCACATCTCTGCACACACACATCCAACTGGAACGAAACTTATTGCATCAAGAGATCTTTGGTCCCCAAAAGCGCATGCAAAATTTCATGCGAATGGGTCAAATGGTTGCAAACTTATTAAAGTTCAAAATTTTGGGTTTAACATAGACATAACCATGGAACCCTAATATGCAGGCTCGGCCTTACCTGAATAATATGTATTCATTGCAAAACAAAAAACTCTGTTAATGCATCAGTTAGGGTTCATATTAAAGCAACAAAAGTATGGAAATGTGGTGTTAGGGTTCCCAACCCTAACACCCCACCTCTACCCCAAAACACAACTCTATCACTCTCATTTTCATTACACCAACAGGTGTCAGGGTGCCTTGGGGTCATCATCACTAATGCTCACCTCATTCCATTTGTAAGGTAGGTAAAAGCGGTACAGTATAGTAGAATGGGATGGCGTTGGGGCTGACGACCCCAAGCACCTCAACACCTGTTGGTGTGTGGGGGTGGGTTGGGTGGTAGGTTGTGTGGTGGGGGTGTTAGGGTTGGAAACCCTAATATCACATTTCCATACTTTTTTGTTGCTTTAATATGAACCCTAACTGATGCATTAATTAAGTTTTTTGCAATTAATTTCCTTACTTTTTGAGATAGTATAATAGTATCCCAATTTTGTTGTGGGAGCACAGGATCCTTTGTACCCTGTGCTCTAATCCCGCCGTAGATGTGTATATGTATATGTATGTAGATATGGAAGCGCAGAGGCCTTCGGCCCCTGCGCTTCCATGTGTAGAACAACAATGACCAAATTGTAAGCATAACCATCTTGTGGTATGCCCCCCAGACAGCGACACCAACACAGCGACCTACAAACCTGCCAACAGAATCACCAGGTTGCTGACAGGTCGCTGTGTTGGTGCGCCTGACACAGGGGTACGCTGTCTCCCGGTCCTGCACCCCTCCCAGTCAACTCCGACTGGGTTGATAATCTAAAGCTCGCCTGTGCGGGTAGCAGAGCCCCCGCGATGGGGGTTCGAGGCAAAGCCCCCAATATAAAAACAGGACTGGGAGACAAACGGGATTTATGTCAACCGCAACTTGCAGTCAGCATAAATCTTGTCAATGTGATGCCGGTCGACAAACGTGTTGTCGAACCTGCAATGTAAATCCCCATCTTATTACCTTACCTCATTAACCCTGGTACAAAGAAATTGTGACATGCATGTCAGAATGCAGTTATGTGCAACAGCAATGCCATTCTGCACCACAGGTCCAAAAACATATTGTGGGCAGGATTTGAAAAGTAACAGCTGTGACATACATGAGGTGGGGTAATAAGGCTATGTAGATAATCTGGGGTAAAAATATTTAACATTTCCAAATTTACTAGTGTTCATAGCGGAATTGTAATGAATGGTCATAAGTCTGCCACATTTTCATAGTTTGACCCCAAATTTTCAGCAGTCCTCTTATGCCTCCACGTCAAGAACCCCGTAGGTGAAAACTTTAAAATCTGTGCTGAAACGCCATTCAGTGCCACATGTGCGAAAAGACATTTTGGGCAGGATGCGAAAAATGACAGTTGTACTGTTCATGAGGTGGTGTGAAAAAATATTCCTATGTTGAAAATTTGGCGGCAAAATTTTGAAAAGTACCAAAGTTATGCGTGTGTGTAGAAAAAAATTCAGCGGACACATGTAACTCGGGTATGTTTAGGAATTTTTTCACCAAATTTTCAACATTGCCCTTTTGGGACCCCACCTCATGAACACTGGAACTGTCATTTTGTTAATCTGTCCCAAAAGGTGATTTCGCGCAGCTATTGTGAAATCAGCTTCCAGGCCTGAATAATGAAACAACAGTGACAGTGCTCATGAGGTAGGGTCCCAAAAAAAACATTTTGAAAATTTGGTGAAAAAATGCCTAAAAATGGCTGAGCTATCACCATAAGTTCAAAACGCCATTGAAAGACAATATGTGGCGCTTACCTTGATTCTTCAATTTGCGGTTCGGCTTTGAAGAGATATGGTTGCCAATAAAAGGAAACCCAGATTATCAGGGGGATTCCCAGGAAATTGACAGGAGAGGATGTAGATAGTCTAGCCAGGGAGTTGGGGGGGGGGGGGTTAAGATAGTCTCCGGAGGTGGGGGAGAGGACAGGTGGAGGTGAGGGGCTATGACGTCAACAGGGTAGGTAGAGGGGAAGTGCTATGACATCAATAGGTGAGTCAGATGACAGGGTGGACATTTGACTCTGGGATTGGGTAAGGGGAGGGGCTGATGGGGACCTTGCAGCGGGTCCTGTGGAGGAATAAGAGGGAATGCAGGACATAGATCCCCTCCTTCTTTAGCTGGGATTCATCAAGTTTATAGGATCTCAGCACATCGATTGGCAACTACAGGTTTTAATTTGTGAGGACAAAGAATTGTAGGTAAGGTAGAGGGTGTTACTGTTTGCTGGGAAATTTGGCTATCTCTGGAAGTTTATCGAATTTTTGCTTTTATTGCGGAGAAATAAAGGGGGTAGAAGGGCTGACAAAGAGGACCCGAGGGCTGAGGATAAAGGGCAAGAGGCCATGCTGCAGGTGACGCTGGGTCTCGAGGTTGAGGATAGGGGCCTTAATTATATTAGGGTCTGAGGGAGCATGAGAACACTGCACAACGATTGTAAAGATGTTCCTTGGATTTAATTGTTGCTTTTGAGTAGGTATTTAAGTGCAGAGCTTAGTTGGGAAAATGGGCCCAGGCAAGCCATGTGGCCATTGCTGAGCTGCGCAGATCGGGAGAGAGCTATGAGAGCTATAGGTGGGTCGGGCAAGAGGAATGGTTTGCAGCTGTTAAAAGGATATTGCAGTAACCAATACATGACAAAATAAAAAAAAAAAAAAAAAGTTTTCCCCAGATTTTCCTTTGAGTGCAGGTCTTCTTGATGGTGCGAGGAGTGTGTCTGAGAACGCGTCGCGGGACACAATCAATGGGCAAGGTCGTCATTACTCGAGCGGTGGGAGGGGGCTAACAGGCGGGTACTCTGTGAAGAAGTCTGGAGCGTTTCAAAAAGCGTTTTTTCACTGAGGGGGACGAGTGCGGCCAGCTACTGGGGAAGGCTGGGAAGCGCAAGGAGAGAATCTGGTAGGCTGCGAGGCGTGCTGTGGCTGAGGGGGCTGATTGTAGCTTCTGGCATGTGGTGTCTCACACCGGTAAGAGGTAGTAAGCAAGGCATGGTGCAGGGGACAAAAAAGGGGAGTGTCCCTTGCGCATGCAGGGGTGAGAGCAAAAAGAACGTTTTCTCCAGCAGTGGTATGAGCCGAAACTAGGCCCAGGCGTGAGGTTGGGACCACAGGCTTCTGCACATGCGTGGGTGAGAATGCCAGGGAGAACAATACCGTGCATGCATAGAGCACGCCGGGGCACCATTTTAGTAGTTTTTACAAGAAGATAGATGGCATTGCCAGAAATTGGCGTGGATAATGTGTTTTATGGGTCAGTGGTGCGGGAACAAGGAAAGGGAGGCACAATGAGGACATTTTGTTTGTTGTGGAGGGCAAAAGGACGTTATGGCTATGCACACGGGAGAAGCATTGGGGGATTACAGTTTCACAGGCCAGGATTTAAAGGGGCATAGAATGTCCCCCCAAAAAAAAAAGACAGTAAATATGACTTCTGCAGTGGTGCATCATGATAAGCAAGGCCCCGACTTTTATGCGGCACTTCGGAGCAAAGTTCT
The DNA here is from genome assembly GCA_016271365.2 of Neoceratodus forsteri. Classification (NCBI taxonomy): domain Eukaryota; kingdom Metazoa; phylum Chordata; order Ceratodontiformes; family Ceratodontidae; genus Neoceratodus; species Neoceratodus forsteri. Next base: position 187,491,593 of record CM057451.1, read on the forward strand.
GCGGCAGGGTTCCCATTTGGTGCAGAACTTCTGTGGCGCTAGGCACCAATTTCTGTGGCAATTCTGCGGCACATTTTTACCCGTAATTTTACCTCTTTTTATGCAAACTTGCTAATATAAAACAGTAATAGTAAGGAAACTGTAAAGTTGGCCAAACAAACACACACACCCCTCACATACATTTCCAGAGATATTATGAGCACAAGGTGGGAGGTACACAGACAAGGGTGGAAAACATGTGCAGGACCTGTACCAGAAAACATTAGGGGAGATTAAAGAACCCCAAACTCCTGATTGGTGCTTCGCGCTTGTAGGCGTTTCCATTGACCGCTTGTTATCCCACTGCGCTACTAATGGAGCTTCTTTTTCCCATAAACATAAATAGGGACTTTTGGTCTGTTCCTCAGCTGCTCTCCTCTCAGGAGAACCGTTTAGTACTAGTAGAAATTTTCTCCCACCCCCTCCCAGGCCTCCTTTAAATAAAGTGTTGTTCCGCTCCCTCATGGCTTATGCACCCTAATTGGGTCATCTGGCAGTGTGTGAGGTGGCTGTATCTGGGCTACCACTCAGTTGTCTGTCCCTCTCCTTGTTTCATACTTTCATCAGGTTCAGCTACTGTCTACTCCTAGCCTAATTTCTCCCAAGTCCACAGGCTACCAGCATCTTTAGGGCAACTGCTCTGTTGTCCCACCCCTGCTGCACAAATCGCTGTACTCAATCGTGGGTAATATGGCCTGCCTTATCATCTTACTTCCAATCCTGGCAAAAAGTATAACTCATAATACACTGATCCGGGAAAAGTCAGGAGCCATCCCAGCCTCTGAACCCACTATCATAGTTCCTGCTGTTTTTTCATATTGCACCCCCGCTCTTAATCTGTGGGGTATTCATTTTAATTCTCATCCCTCTCCTCTGGCCCTCCTCCGTCCGCCAATGTCTATCCGTGCACTTCCCCTGCTAGCCTTGAACGGCCATGCCAGCATTTCCTATGTCCTGGCCAGACGTACTTCAGTGACTGAATACCATACGAGAACCCAAACGAAAAGAGCCCATTTCTACCTGATAAATGCCCTTAAGAAAATGTTTCTAATTCTCCTTTTCTGTTCAGGCAATGTCGAACTAAATCCAGGTCCCCCAACTTAAATCACTTCTCCATCGGAGTTTGCAGCTGCTCCTGGGATGAAACCAATGATGGTTAATATGCTAAGCCTGCTCAAAAAACTTGATCATCTTCAAGTTTGGGTGGCCCACACTGACCCAGATCTGATTGTAATTACCGAGACACGGCTGAAAAAGACTACTACTGATCCTCAAATTACTGTACCGGGCTTTAAGCTCTTTAGGGCTGATAGGGTTTCGGGGGAGTTGGGGGTGGTTGTATACGCCAAAACCAAATTTGATATTAGCAACATTTTCTGTAAAACTAAGCCAAAAGAATATGAGGTTGTCTCGCTTAAACTTCACCTTCCATCCACAGAGTGAATCACAATCATTGGTGGCTATAGACCTCCGTTTGGAGGCACAGAAATTCTTAACATTCTGAAATCCCTAACTTTGGCTGCTAACGCAGAAACAATAATCCTAGGGGACTTCAATATGGATTGGCTCACTGCTAAATCTCACTGCCTAAAATCCATCTGTGATGAGCTGGGCCTTACGCTGATAGTAACTGAACCCATAAGAATCAATACTTCTAACTCTGCCAATAGCTCACTCCTAGATGTCATCTCAACCTTGCATCCCCATAAAATCTCACATTCTGCAGTTTTCCATAATGACATGAGTGACCACAATATCGTGTGTACTGGATTCCAAACTAAAACCCAGCAGCACCCTAAATTCAGAATGAAACACTCGTTCCGTAAATTCAGTGCAGTAAACTTCCTAACCGAATTAGCTATGATCAAATGGCAAGATCTATATCTTGCCAAAACTACTGATGAAGCTGTCTCTGTCCTAAATGATAACCTCACCATCCTAATTAACAAGCATGCCCCTCTTATTAAAATGAGGGTGCGGAAAATCTCGCATCCGTGGTTCACCCAAGAGCTCAAATCGGCACTCAGCAATAGAGACAAGCTATGGGCTAGGGCCAGGCACACAAACAACCTGGCAGACTGGCAGGCGTTTAGAACTGCCAGAAATGCCTGTGTTAAAAGTGTACGTGCTACCAAAACAAACTTCTACATCTCCACTCTGGAGCAGGCCAAGGAAACTCCCAAAAAATCTGGAAGACACTGAGATCCATTGAAGGCCATCCTGCTGCTTCCTCCCTACCCACCAAGATTCTGGCCAAGGACGGGGTGGTTGAAAACAAACTGCAAATCCTTGAAGAACTTAACTTTCACTTTGCCACAGCCGGGTTGGCATTAGACTCCTCCCCATATGCTAACCACGTGATTAGCAACACCTGCCCAGATTCTACATATGCTACCCCACCTCATCCCCTCCAGCTGCGCCTGTTTAGCTAAAAAGAAGTCGAAGACATAATTCTTAGCCTTGACGCCAAGAAAAGTGCAGGGGCTGATGGCCTTGAATCATTTTTCTTGCGGTTAGGCTTTGCCCAGCTCACAGCTCCCATCCTTCACATCTTCAGCCTCTCTATTACCACAGCCACTGTTCCATCCTGCTGGAAATCTGCCAATGTTCTTCCTCTCTTCAAAGCAGGAGATCCTTGTGACTTAAACAACTACCGACCTATCTCCATCTTGCCTGTTCTCTCCAAAGCATTAGAAAAACTTATCTACAACCAACTAAAAAAATCACCTTGAAGCGCACTCACTCCTAAACCCAGCCCAATCTGGCTTCAGGTCGAAACACAGTACCATCTCAGCCTTGGCTAAAGTCTCTAATGACGGGATCCTTGCTATGGACACCAAGAAGGTTTCTGGTGCAGTCTTTCTAGTCCTCAGTAAGGCCTTTGACACTGTAGACCATCACCTCCTAATCACCTGTCTTGCCTACATAGGTGCCACTCCACTTACTTTACAGTGGTTTAGCAGATCTTACTTCGAGATACAGCTCTTGCAGCAGGTTACACCATTAGGACTGAAGCCGGCAGGCGCCAGGACCCCACGGAAAATTTTCTAGCTAGCAGTCTTCAACGGGGACTGCCTCAGACGCCTGTCCCGCTCTCGACGCCGTAATAGTACATAAGGGGAGGCGGTCCCCCATAATCGCCCCTTCGCTTCTTTTCCCCACATCACATCATCAGCCTCTCTGTCCTTTTCAGCGTGCATTTACCTTAGAGCTGCCACGACGATTTCGCCTTTCTTCACGATTTTGGATTCAGTGATGTCCTCTCCAACTACTTCTCTTGAGGGCTCACCAATCGGCGAGTGCCTGGGCAAACAGATCCCCTTCAAGGATCCACATTCGGCCTGCATGCGCTGCCTAGGCCCGGAACATGACACTAAGGCCTGCTCCTTCTGCCAGGGCTTCAACAGTCGCACCAGGATGTGTCGCCAGAAGACCCTTCAAGCGTTTCTCTTAGAGGAGAAACTGAAAACCATGGATAAATAACCTTCCTCCAGGGGGGAGTCATCGGGTAAAGCCCACAAACACCGGGAAAAACACTGGGAAATGGAAAGGCCCATGTCCCCTGCGAGGGCCTTGGACTCCCGAAGCTCCGGCTCGCGATCGGACCGCTCTCCTTCCAGGGCTCAATCACAACCTCCCCCGGTTCAGGTCAGATCCTCCAGCGGTTCCTCTTCTTTGCAGCCCCTGAAGACTTCCAGGCCGTCGGCCTCTTCCACTCCATCTAAGGCCTCGTCGAAGTCCCGGGAGCGCCATAAATCTTCTTCCCGCCAGCGGGACACTGACGCCAGGTCGGTTTCCCAGCCTCCACGTGGGTTGGATCCGGTTCCTCGCAAGACCAAGGACCTGACGTCCCTCAAACGGATGTCGGACCCGACGGCCAAGCATCACTGGTGCTCCCAGGAGCCGGTGACATCCAAACACCCGTCGCTGGTCAGGCGTCATCTCGGTGGCGCTGCACAGCCAGGGGACCGACGTTGGTACCCCAGAGAAGAGGACCAGACCACCGTCGGCCGCGGACGCCGGTCAGAAGAACTCGTCGGAAGAGGATACCACACAGCCTGAGGACCAGGCGGGCGACACTGGAGATGCCGGGCTCCCACGGGAACCTTCCCAGGAGCGGGAGACCCCCGAGGACCCGAGGCCTGACCCTGGCGACAGGCCACCGATGCCGGACCCATTGTCAGGCATGAATTTGGCAGAGGTAAAGGAACTCTTTACCTTCTGGTGGGACACCATCAGAAAAGATGTGGTCGCCACATATCCTCCTCCTACTCTGACTCCGCCTCCTCCTCCTACTCCTTCACCGCCTACGCCCCCTCCTCCGCCCAAGGGGCCCGTAGGACGGTCGCCAACCCCCAAGAAGCAAACATCACCTCCTCGGGGCAGATCCTCAGAAAGGAGAAGACCTCCCTCCAGATCCACCTCAGGGTCACCCAGTCCCAAGAGACCCAGACGACGCCGGTACACCCCGTCTGGGGAGGATTCCAGAGCTGACACCTCAGGGTGCTTCAGATTCCCTTATCCCATCAGCATTCCCTCTCCGGAGCCACACAACCTACCTAGGTCTCCTCCGGATGATCCCTCCTTCACGGAGATCATGAGGCACATCCAGGAGAATATGGGTTGGGATGCTGAAGAGCTTGACCCAGGAGACAACATCTGCCTGCTACCGCAGAAAGACCAAGCCTGTGGTAGTGCTGTCTGGTGGATACCTTTATGATTTCACCAAGGCCTCGGAAACGTCCCGATTCCACGCCAGCAGTGCCAAGAAGGCTGACCACCCATACAAGGCCCCTAGGGAGGACCAGTATCTGGCGAACCATCCTCTGGCTGACTCCCTGGTCATCGCAGCCAGATGACCGTCTCTCGAGACCTCAGCATTTGGACACAGCCACCGGACCAGAAATCCAAAGCACTGATATCCTGGTAGGAGCGCACGACGCCATATGTCACGCGCCATCAGGTCACTGAGCTACCTCACCCACATGGTTCAATTCCAGAACGACTGTGGGAACAGGACAGGACCTGGTGAGAAGATGCCCGATGGCGCACCAAAAAGGAGGAGGAGCCTTGAACCTCCCTCGGCATGGGTTCAGATGGGGACCCAGGTGCTCAGAGCTGCATTGGGTTCTGTGGACTCTTCAGCCAGAGCTGCAGCCTCAGTCATAGTGTCCTCGAGACACCCTTGGCTCTGTGTCTCCGGTTTTACCCTGGACGTCCAGAAGAACATCTTAGATGTCCCTTACAACGGCGAGGTCCTATTTGGTGAAGCCTCCGGGAGAGTAATCACCAAACTTCAGGACACAGGGAAGGCAGTCCGATCTGTACAGGCCATGTACAGGTCTCAGCCCAGTTCCTTTTGTAGGAACCAGAGCCACTTACGTGGCTGGCTGCAAAGGCAACAGCCACGTTCCGGCCAACAGCAGAGGGACACTTTCACCCGCAAGGCCCAGGCCAAGTCATCCCCAGGCAGAGGTCAACGATTTGCAAAGTTGGCACAGCCTGCCGGATCAAACGCTGCCAGAGCATGACCCCTTCCCGGCCCCCGCCCCTCCTCAGGATCAACAGGAAAAGAAAGTCGGGGGTCGCATCACATGCCACTTACCAGGATGGCAGTCAATCACCACCAACAGGTGGGTTCTGCAACTGGTCAAAAAAGGCCACTATATAGAATTTGTAGACAGTCCACCCACAAGACCTCCCCTGCTTTCCCGATATTTGGGTCAGCATGCCCTGCTCATACAGCAGGAGGTGCTCGCTGTTCTGGAAAAGGAAGCCTTAGAGTACGTTCCGGAGAACCAGAAAGGACTAGGGTACTATTCTCACTTCTTCCTGGTTCCAAAGAAAACAGGGGCCCTCTGTCCAATACTGGACCTCAGCGACCTCAACCTGTCGGTCATTTACAAATGCTTCCACATGGTGACCCTTCCGGGCCTAATTCCCATGCTGAAGCAAGACGCCTTTCTGGCGACTTTGGACATGCAGGACAACCTACCCGCATATTCCGATTGCTCAAGTGCACCGAGGTTCCGCTATCTCAGTTTCAGAGCCGCCATTATCAGTTCCTCGAGCCTTCCTTCGGTTGTCATCGGCACTCGTATTCACCTAGTGCATGGTGGTCATAGCGCGCCTTCTGAGGAAACAAGGCCACTACGTGTTCCCATACCTGGACGACTGGCTTCTCATGGCACCCTCCAGGGAGGCACTGATGACGGCCATTCACTGCACCCAGTCCCTTTTTCGATCACTGGGTATTCTCATCAACTACGAGAAGTCACTCCTGGTGCCGTCCCAGAAACTGCAGTTTATAGGAGCAGTTCTGGACACCATCAGAGGGAAAGCCTTTCTTCCCTCGGACAGAGCGGAACACATCAGATCCCTCATCAGGGACTTGTCGGTGAAGAAGACCGTCCCAGCCAGATCGGTCCTTCGCCTGCTCAGACACATGGCTGCGGCCACTGCAACAGTCCCGCTGGCACATCTCCACATCCAGGTAAACCAGTGGATGCTAAGGGTGCTATGGGACCAAAGGCAAGACAATCTGCAGCATCCAATCCAAATCACAAATGCCGTAATTCGGGATTGGCAATGGTGGCTAAATCTTGGGAACCTCTCTGGTGGGGGTTCCTTCAAGAAAGCACTGCTCTCTGACTGTGACCTTCCACAGACGCCTCAGGGCTCGGGTGGGGAGCACACCTCGATAGGGTTCGGTCTCAGGGCCTATGGACAGCTCAGGAGTCTCATCTCCACATCAACATTTTGGAAATGAGGGCAGTCCTTTATGTTCTGCAAGCCTTCCGGTTGGAGATTCCACTGGGTACACTCCTGTTACAAACAGACAATACCGCGGTGATGTATTACCTCAACAAACAAGGAGGCACTCACTCCTACCCACTTTTCAGGGAGGCCATAAGAGTATGGGAGTGGATATTGTAACACGGCGCAAACCTAATTGCAGTACATGTCCCGGGAGTGGACAACACCATCGCAGACAGTCTGAGCCGCTCTCAGGCAAGAGTCCACGAGTGAGAACTTCTACAGGAGGTGGCAGAGGATCTGTTTCACAGATGGAGCACTCCAGAGTTGGACCTTTTCGCGTCCCCATCAAATGCAAAACTGCCCAATTTTTGCTCGCTAGATCCAGAGCCTGGTGTTCTCTGGCGAGATGCGTTGTCCCTCTCCTGGGCGGGCAGATTCTCTATGCCTTCCTCCTTTCCCCATTGATCCAGAGAGTTCTCTTAAAACTTCGCAGGGAGCAAGCGACACTGATTTTGATTGGCGCCTTCTGGCCCAGACAGAGACGGTTCCCCTTCTGCAACAGCTATCCCGGGAACCTCCAGTTCCTTTGCCAATCAGCTCCCATCTTTTGTCTCAGGAGGCGGGTTCATTGGTCCACCCAGACTCATGCTCATTGAACCTGCACGCTTGGCTCCTAGGACATAGCCATGATGCGATACGGGTCTCATAAGAAGTGGAGCAGCATTACTCTGCCGCCAGAAAACCGCAACCCACGCAACGTATGCCATGAAATGGCGAGATTCTGTTTGTGGGCCTGCCAGGTTTTCGCCGCTAGACTGTCCTGAAAAGCTGGCCCTTGACCACCAAGCTTCCTCTTCCACTGACTGGCTTACCTCGATTAAAGTGCACCTTTGTGCACTTTCTGCTTACTATGCCCCCCGTGAGGCCATCGGACGGCCCAGCTGGACACTACTTCATGCTCTTCTTAAGGGGAGTCCTCCACCTTTGGGCCGCCTACTCAAAGATCTTAATCCTCCTTGGGACTTACTCTTCATCCTGAGCAGCTTACGCCGCCACCTTTAACCAGCCGGATTGCGAGCCACGTTTTCTTGAAAACGCTTATTTCAAACAACATGAAGTCTTGCTATATTATGACAATTGCAGTTTGTCCCACCACTAGAACTGCTCCGGAGGTGAAAGGGTTAACTACCATTCTGAGAATGGAGTTTAGAGCGGAGCTCGTTAGAGAAGCTCTGTCTGGATAATTTCAAACTGAAACTGTCAGATTTCTTTCACCTACACTGAACAGTCGCCCGGAGATTTCTCCTACTGCTCGGTTCATTTCGGTTTAAACAGTATTTTGTCGGTTAAATTCAACCGCGAGTATTATTATTTTAACCGCGAAACCGATCGGTTCAAGCTCTGTCTGTGGTATTGTAAGTAATAGACAGGTTTTATTTCTGTGTGGAACTTTAAATGTTTATCGGTTTGGTTCAACCGATCAGGTTGGTTAAAACTTTAAAGTTTAAGCATTTTAAAGCTTTTTAGAGTGCGGTTCCGGTTCTTATCGGTTCTAAAAAAACGGATTTCATTACAGTTTTTCAACGGCTCGTGACACGGTTGGGAACCGATAAGGTGTCTTGCCTACACTGCCGCAAAGAGGGCAAGTTTGTTGGTTAGGCTGGCATCATGTCTGAGAGAAACCCAAAGAAAACCGGGCTCACTGGGTTTCAACACTGTAGTGTCTGTGGGGGAAGTTTTGCCAGGCTGGGACCACACACCACATGTGTTCATTGTCTGGGTTTGACCACCCCACTCCAGACTGCCAGATTTAGAAGAATTTCCCTGCAGCCACCCTGGATAAGAGAGTGGGCAGGCTCAGGGAACGAGGAGGTTAAGTCCGCTGACCCGATGTCAGCCCGTTCGGGTGCCAACCGAACCGGAGGGAGTGCCTCTGACCAGGCGTACTTCCTGGCAACGTAAAGCTGGCTCTGAGGAGCCAGTTCCAGCAAAGAAAACTAAAAAATCAGCAGGTATGGAGTCCAAAATTCCTTCTCCAACTGCTGCAGAAATAGCAAAAGCTATACAAATTGTACAGTCACTTTCTCCAGTTCCGTCCGAACCGCCACTTTCTGGTAGGAGGTCGGTTCGGTCGGTTCCACCGGTTCAAGAATATGATATTGGAGATTTTTATGAACCAGAGGAGGGGGAGGAGGATTATGAACAGTGTGAATGTGACTTTGAGAGTCTGGATGTGCCATTGAACCAGACATCTCCCCAGACAGACCTTTAGAATCTCCCCCTATGCTTTCTGAGTCCCCTTCATTTTTTTGTTTTACAAAAGGTTGTTGAACCCTCCAGCTCCCATTAGAGGAAGCTGTGGATGAGCAAGAGGAACCTGATTTTGTGGAAATGATGGATATCCCAGAGTCTAGGAGATTATCTATCCTCATATAAGTCTTTTAGGAAGCAAACAATAAAACTTAAAAGCTCCCTAATTCTGTGCCCCTGTTGACAAAAAAGATGGACAGGAGGTACACTTTTGTCAGGTCCTGATACAGACTTTCTTTCACAGCAATGCAGTCATGTTAGTAGTTCAGGCTGCAGCCTGTGATAAAGCTAATATTCCCTGGCTTCACATCCTCCTGACAAGGACCTCCAGGAAGATTGATGCCATGGCTAAAAACAATACATGGCAGCGTCCTTGGGACTCAGACAAGCAAATTATATGGCTTATGTGGCAAGATACCAAAAATCTAGATGGGACACTGTCATGGCTTTAGCTAAACAGGCCCCTGGCCAGCTTGCCAAGGAGCTGGAACAGGTGGCTTCTGATGGTATGAGGCTTCCAAGGTGCAATCCATGCTGCTGTGGATTCTAATGATGTATCCTCTGGAGTCATGGCTACATCTGTGGCCTTCGTGAGGTTAGCTTGGCTCAGGTGTACTAACTTGTCACAGGATACCCAGTCTAAGGCTATGGATTTTCCCTGTGGTGGGGAATTCTCTGTTTGGGGAGCAAACAGAGGTATGAAAGAAAATGGATGAATACAGAACAACTTATAGGAGTGCACAAGCCACTCCTCAGAAGCAGACCCCAGGGGTAGAGGTAGTCCCTTCCACAGGCCTTTTACCAAACCCAGGCTTCTTCTGCTTATGCTCAGAGGGGGTTCTTCAGAGGCAGACGGGGTGCAAGTAGGCCCTGCTCCCACCCCTCAGACTAAAGCCCCTGCCAAACAGGCACCCTGATGGGGTGCCCAGGGCCGGCTCTCCACTACCTAGGAGCAGGCTGGCTTACTGCCCAGGACTGGGAGTCTCTAACATCAGACAAATGGGTCCTGGAAGTAGTAAGCCAGGGTCTGGTTCTCAGCTTCAAAACATTTCCAAAGATGAGAGCCAGATTTTTCCACCTGCAAACCCTTTAGAGACTTTACCTTAGAAACAGAAGTCTCAACCCTTCTAGCTCTCAGGGCTGTAGAAAGGGTTTCCCCTTACACCAGGGCAAGGATCTGTACTCAGATACTTCCTTACCCCAAAAGACAGGAGAATGGCGGCCCATTTAGACCCTAAGATATCTGAACAAGCACCTTTTGAAACCAAAGTTCAAAATGGTGACTCTGGCAATGATTTTACCTTCTCTAAGGCCAGGGACTGGCTAGCTTCCCTGGACCTCAAGGATGCCTATTTCCATGTTCTAATCAAGCTCTCACGAAAGTACCTCAAATTGGAACTGCCCTCAGGTCACTACCAGTTCAGAGCAGTGCCCTTCGGCCTCACCTCTGCCCCAAGGGTATTCACAAAATGTCTGGCAGTAGCAGTTGCTCATTTAAGAGCAAAAGATTGCTATTTTCCCTATCTAGACGACTGGCTCATTGTAGGTCAGTCTCAGAACAAATCAGATCACACCTGCAAATTACCCAGCAGCTGCTCACCTCTCTGGGCTTCTTGCTCAGTCTTCCAAAGTCAGTTCTGGAACCTGTTCAGGTACTCACCTTCATAGGTGCAGAGTGGACACAAAGCAGGCCAGAGCCTTCCTACCCTTAGAGAGGGTAAGGAACCTGGTGGCCCTGGCCTCCTCCTTCACTCTGCGTCTCTCGACCAGCAAGGCACTTCTTACAGCTCCTAGGGCACATGGCTGCTTCCACAGCTGTAGTGCAAGGAGCAAGATTTCAGATGAGGGACATTCAGTTTCACTTGAGAGCCTTTTGGTCTCAGAGAAAAGATCCCCTTTCCAAGTTGGTCCCAGTGGCTCAAACCCTGATCCAGGCCCTTCAGTGGTGGCAGGATCAGAGCAATTCAAGACTGGGGTCCCCTTCATCCCTCTGTCGCATTCCTTGACCCTCACTACGGATGCATCCCTTCTGGGATGGGGAGCTCACATGGGCGACCTCTCCACTCAGGGAGTGTGGTCCCCTCAGGAATCTCTGCTCCACATCAATTTGCTGGAACTCAGAGCTGTCTTTCTAGCACTTCAAGTGTTTTCTGCGTCTGTTCAGAACAAAGTGGTACAAGTCAGAACAGACAACACCACCACAATGTGGTACATCAACAAACAAGGGGGCACTCGGTCTTCGGCCTTGTGCACCGAAGCAATGAAGTTATGGTCTCTGGCTTATTCCCTGAACACTTCCCTCATAGCAGTTCACCTCCCAGGAAAGGACAATGTCCTGGCAGATGCTCTCAGCAGGATTTCCCAGGGCCATCACGAATGGTCACTGGATCCCCAAGTACTGGGGATAGTTTTTGCCAGATGGGGCACCCCTCAGATAGATCTTTTCGTAGCCCCAGACAATCACCAGCTTCCACTATTTTGTTGCAGGCCCCAGTGATGGGCTCAGTCCTCTGGATGCCTTTCTCCTAGATTGGGAAGGAAGTTTCATATGCTTTTCCTCCCTTCCTCTCCTATTCAAGGTGCTAGTCAAAATCAGATCCCAGCCTTGCAGGATGATTCTGATTGCTCCAGATTGGCCAGGCAGCCCTGGTACCCACTACTTCTGTCCTTAACAGTCCATCTTCCCTGTGCCTCCCCAGGAGACACAATCTGTTATCTTGTGCCCAGGGAGGTTTGGTATCCGAATCTCAAATCCCTCAACCTCAAGGCCTGGCTCTTGAGGGTTAGAGTTTGCTGACTACACCTTTCTCAAGGTGTTCTCGACATCTTGAAGGCTTCCAGGAAGCCTTCCACTAGAACCACTTATAATTCTAAATGGAAAAGGTTTTCCATCTGGTGCTCGGGAAACATATTTCCCGGAATCTGCTGATTTGCCCATTGTTCTGGACTATATGGTCCATCTTAATTCTTTGGGCCTGAGACCAGCTACCCTGAAAGTTCATTTGGCAGCTGTCTCTGCTTTTATTTCAGCAGGAAAGCCCTCTTCTCTTTCCACTCACCCTGTTTTTTCCAAGTTTTTCAAGGGATTACTTCATACTAATCCACCTTTCAGGGACCCGGCCCCTGCCTGTGATCTTAATGTTTGCATTGCTCAGTTGATGCAACCTCCCTTTGAGCCTCTGTCTTCTGCAGAGCTCAAGTATTTGACTTGGAAAACTGTTTTTCTAGTAGCCATCACTTCTGCCAGGCGCATAAGTGAGTTACAAGCCTTGTCAGTGGAGACTGACTTTATTTCCTTTCACAGGGATAAAGTAGTCCTCAGGACTAACGGGAAGTTTTTGCCTAAGCTGGTTTCAGACTTCCATCTTAACCAATCTATCTCCCTGCCAGTGTTCTTTACTGACCATTCCTCCTCTGGTGAGAGGAGGTCGCACAGTTTAGATGTTAAGAGGGCCCTTAGTTACTATATAGAGCGTACCAAGGGTCATAGGTTCGAATCCCTCAAACTTTTTCTCACTTTTGGTGAGGTTGGAAAAGGTAAACCTGCCACTAAGAGATCCATTGCCAGGTGGATTGTCTCTTGTATCCAATTTTGCTATCAAAAACTGGGAAAGGTTCCCCCGTCAGGCCTGAGGGCTCACTGTACCAGAGGTACAGCTGCGTCTATAGCTGCTGCCAGAGACATCCCTATTTTAGAGATATGTCAAGCAGCTACCTGGAAAAGCGGTACACACTTTCACCAAGCATTACTCCTTGGATATCCAGGCCAGGAGGGATGCTAGATTTACACAACCGTGCTTCAGAGCCTATTCCCTAAGTAGGTTCTGTCCCTCCTTCATGGAGGTACTGCTGTGTATTCTGCAATTGTCTATAATATAGCAAGACTTCATGTTGTTTGAAGAAAAATTACTCACCTTAGTAATGTTGTTTCTTCTAATGGAGTCTTGCTATATTATGACCTCCCAACCTGCCCTCTCAGAACTTCTACTTGGGTATGGGGTGGGCAGTCCAGTGTGGGCACGGTTATGCCTATTATATGTTTTTCACCCTTGTGGGTTTTGGGGTGTGGTGTTTTATTCTACCTTATTTTATTATTTTCTGGTTCCCTGACTTGAGTCTTTGTGTTGGGACCAGGAATATGTATTAATATTTAGGTAGCCAGTTGGCTAGTGTAGGTTACAGCTTCCACGCAGAACCTTAGTGAGTTTTTGCTCGTAAAGATCTGACAGTTTCAGTTTGAAATTATCCAGACAGAGCTTCTCTAACCAAGCTCGCGCTCTAAACTCCATTCTCAGAATGGTAGTTAACCCTTTCACCTCCGGAGCAGTTCTAATGGTGGGACAAACTGCAATTGTCATAATATAGCAAGACTCCATTAGAAGAAACAACATTACTAAGGTGAGTAATTTTTCTTTAGTTGCTGTTACTTGCTAGAAGGATCTTGGAATTGCATGCTCTTATGTGCAAAGAGCCTTATTTGGTTTTCCATCAGGACAGGGTATCCCTAAGGACAAACCCAAAGTTTTTGCCTAAGGTGGTTTCAGCCCTCACCCTTAACCAGGATATTGATCCACCAGTGTATTTCCCAAGGTACACTAATCGAGGAGAAGCCCTTCTGCACACCCTCGACGTGCATCGGTGCCTCAGATACTATCTGACCAGAACCAAACAGCTCCAAAAGTCGGACCAACTTTTCGTCTCCTTTGCTCACAGGATGAAAGGAGCTCCTGTCTCCAAACAGTCACTCTCGAGGTGGCTCATTCAGTGCATCACTTTCTGTTATGACAAGCGCAATAAACCCTTACCAGGCGTGGTCAAGGGTCATTCCACAAGAAGGGTGGCTACTTCTCTTGCGGCGTTAAAGAACGTCTCCGCTGCAGCTACTTGGAGCTCTGTACATACCTTTATCAGACATTACAGTCTGGACATTGCATCGAGACAAAGAGCGGGGTTCGGTCTAGCTGTCCTTCAGGGACTTCTGTCCTAGGCTTGAGCAATATCGAGATCTCTACCTTTCCTCCTCCCAGTGGTGCATGATTGCCACTATTGCTTGGAAATCAGTCCTAATGGTGTAACCTGCCGCAAGAGCTGTATCTCGAAGTAAGATAGTACAGTTATGTAAGAACTTACTGTAACAGTTGATCTTCAAGAACAGCTCTTGCAGCAGGTATCTTCCAGCCCACCAACCCCCTTTTTTGGAGGTAGGTCATAGTCAAGCACCCATCTTATGGGATGGGACATTCCTATTCTATAGTCTTTGCCATCTGGTGGCAGATCCTCGTCTCCTCTTCTGATGTCATCCAGTGGCGGGAGTCTCCAGTAGGAGAACTGAGAGTTATGGAGGACCGCCTCCTTATGTACTCATACAGCGTCGGGGGTGGGACCGACGTCGGAGGCGGTCCCCGCTGAAGACTGCTAGCTAGAAAATTTTCCTTTGGGTCCGGGCGCCTGCCGGCTTCAGTCGTAATGGTGTAACCTGCTGCAAGAGCTGTTCTCGAAGATCTACTGTTACGGTAAGTTCTTACGTAACTGTACTTTCTCTCTGGAAGGATACAAAAAGTCAAAGCTGATGGCCTACTATCTGCCCCCCCTTCCAATTGCCAGAGGAGTCCCCCCAAGGCTCCATCTTAGGACTAATCCTTTTTTCCCTGTATATCAACAACCTTGACTCCCACATAAAGAACTCTAGTATACATTTCTTTGTGGATGATACGGTGTTGTACGCATCAGGCTGGTCCTTATCTGAAGTCAGGGAAGCACTGCAAGCTGACTTTATCCAGTTAAAAGCAACCTTATCAATGCCAAGCTTCTCTTTAATGCTAAAATTTCAGAATGACTTGCCTTGTCTGGTGCCCTACCTGCCCCACCTAAAAACTTCATAGTTACCTCCCTAGGTGAACCCTTGGAAGTCGTACCTAAATTTAAATATCTAGGTATGTGGATAGACAACACGCTTTCTTTCAGCGACCACATCGAGGATCTATCGAAGAGGCTTAAAGCACGCTTGGGTTTCTTCTTTAGAAATAGGACCCTCTTTTCTCTCGCGACCCGCAAATGACTTGTCCAAGCAACATTCCTTCTCCTGCTTGACTACGGAGTTTTTATTTCAAACACCATGAAGTCTTGCTATATTATAACATTAGCAGCAGTCAGCCACTGCAGCTGAACTGCCCCGGAGAGGAAGGAGTTAACTCCAGAGGATCTGGAGTTCTACAGCGCGAGGGCGCTGTGCCCAAAGCTCTATCTGGCAGTTTCAAATGAAACTGTCAGATTCTTTACTCCGCTTCACTGAACAGTCGCCTCGGAGATCAGCTCCTTCAGCTCGTTCATTCTCGTTCAAGCGAGTATTTTTCGAGTTCATTTGAACCGCAAAGTCATTATTTTTACCGCATTTCGGTTTTAAAGCTCTATCTGGTAACCGTAAGTACTAAATTTTAAGTCTGTGTGGAAAATTAATTATCGGTTCGGTTTGAACTGATCGGTTTGTTATTTCTACATTTTAAAAGTGTACAGTGGGTTTTAGAGTGCGGTTCCGGTTCTTATCGGTTCTAAAAAACAGAATTATAACGGTTTTTCAAATACCGTGACACGTGTTAGGAACCGATAAGGGTGTCTTGCCTGGCACTGCCATCAAAGGGCAAGTTTTGGTTAGGCTGGCATTATGTCTGAGAAACCCAAAAGAAAAACCGGGCCCACTGGGTTTCAACACTGTGATGTCTGTGGGGAGGCCTTTGCCAAGGCTGACCCACACACCACTGTGTTTATTGTCTGGGGCTGACCACCTCCTGTCAGACTGCCAGGTGTGTAAAAATTTCCTGCAGCCACCCTGGAAAGAGATGAGGCCGGCTCAGGAACGAGAGGCAAAAAGTCCGCTGACCGGATGGCCAGCCCGGTCCAGTACCCACTGGACCAGAGGGAGTGCCCTCTGACCAGAGGCGAGACTTCCTGGCAAAAGGAAGGCTGGTTCAGAGGAACCAGTCCGAGTAAAAGACAAGGAAATCAGTAGGTTTGGGGTCCAAAATTGTGTCTCCAGCTGCTGCAGAGATAGCTAAAGCCATTCAGATTGTCCAGTCACTGTCTCAGGGATCTGTAGAACCACCAACAGTTGGTAAAAGGTTGGTTCGTTTCAGTCCCAGTGGTTCAGGATTTTGAAGTTGAGGATTTTTATGAACCACAGGAGGGAGGAGGAATTTGATCAATATATGTGTGGCTGGGGGTCTGGGCGTGCCCATTGAACCGGACATTTCTCCAGACAGACCTTTAGAATCTCCTCCTATTCTGTCTGAGTCCCCTTCTTTCTTTATTTTTACAAAAGGTTGCAGAAACCCTCCAGCTTCCTTTAGAGGAGGCTGTGGATGAGCAAGAGGAGCCTGAGTTATGTGGAAATGATGGATATTCCAGAGTCTAGGAGGTTGTCTATTCCTTTGCATAAGTCATTTAGGAAGCAAACAACAAAGATTTAAAAATCCTCATTCTGTCCCTCCTGTAGATAAAAAATGGACAGAAGGTATACTTTGTCAGGCTCGGATACAGACTTCCTTACTGAACAGTGTAGTCATGTAGGTGTGGTACAAGCTGCAGCCTGTGACAAGGCTAATATTCCTCTGGCCTCACATCCTCCTGATAAGGATTCCAGGAAGATTGATGCCATGGCGAAGAAACAGTATATGGCAGCTTCTTTGGGACTCAGGCAGGCAAATTATATGGCTTATGTGGCTAGATATCAGAAATCTAGGTGGGACACAGTATTGCAGTTAGCAAGCAGGCCCATGGCCAGCTGGCTAGTGAGTTGGAACAGGTGGCTGCTGATGGCATTGAAGCCTCTAAAGTTCAATTTCATACTGCTGTTGATGTTAATGATGTTTCCTCTAGGGTCATGGCCACTTCTGTAGCTTTCCTTAGGGTTGGCATGGCTCAGATGCACTAATCTGTCCCAAGATACCCAGTCAAAGGCTATGGATTTTCCTGTAGTGGGAAATTCTCTGTTTGGGAGCAAACAGAAAACTATATGAAAAAGATGGATGAATACAGAACTACCTACAAAAGTGCCCAGGCTAAGGAGAAGCATGCCATGCCACAAAGGCATGCTCCCAGAGGTAGGGGCAGGCCTTTTTACCAATTTCAAGCCTCCTCTGCTGTCTTGCAGAGGGGTTTCTTCAGAGGCAGGGGTAGGCACGAGGCACAAGTAGACCGTCCCCTCCCCTCAGCCATAAGGCTGCTGCTAAGCAGGCACCCTGATGGGGTGTCCAGGGCCGATTCTCCTGTACCAGTGGGGGCAGGTTGGCCTATTTCAGCGGAACTGGCTGTCCCTAACTCACGGACAGATGGGTTCTGGAGGTAATAGGCCAGGGTCTGTTCTCAGCTTCAAACACTTTCCAAAGATGAGAGCCAGACATTTTCCCTACAAATCCTTCAGAAGCCCTTGCTTTGGAAGCAGAGGTTTCTTCTCTTCTGGACTGCAAAGCAGTGGAAAGGGTTCCTCCTTGCCATCAGGGCAAGGGGCTTTATTCAAGATACTTTCTTACCCCAAAAAAGACAGGAGAATGGAGGCCCATTCTAGATTTAAGGTACCTGAACAAGCATCTTTTGAAACCAAAGTTCAAAATGTTGACTCTGGCAATGATATTGCCTTCCCTAAGGCCAGGGGACTGGCTAGCTTCCCTGGACCTCAAGGATGCCTATTTTCATGTTCTGATCAGGCCTTCTCACCGAAAGTACCTCAGGTTAGAACTGCCCTCAGGCCACTACCAGTTCAGGGCAATGCCCTTGGCCCCTGACCTCTGCGCTCAAGGGTATTCACAAAATGTCTCGCTGTAGTAGTGGCTCACTTAAGAAGGCAAGGGGTTGCTGTGTTTCCCTACCTGGACGACTGGCTCATTGTGGGTCAGTCTCAGGTCAGGTGAAACCCATTTGCAAGTCACCCAGCAGCTTCTCACTTCCCTGGGATTCCTGCTAAACTTACAAAAGTCAGTTCTGGAACTGGTTCAGGTCCCTAACTTTCATAGGCGCAGAATTGAACACAAGGTTAGCCAGGGCTTTTCTTCCCTGGAAAGGGTGGACAGACTCATCGCCTGGCATCCTCCTTTACCCTCTGGTCTCTCGACCAACAAGGCATTTTCTGCAACTCCTTGGGCACATGGCTGCTTCCACAGCTGTCGTGCAGGAGCAAGATTCCAGATGAGGGACATTCAGTTCCATTTGAGGGCCTATTGGTCTCAAAGGAAGGACCCCTTACCAAGTTGGTTCCAGTTACTCAAACTCTGATCCTAGCCCTCCACTGGGTGGCAGGTCCAGAGCAATTTAAGACAAGGGGTTCCCTTCATTCCCATTTCTCACTCCCTCACCCTCACCACGGATGCCTCCCTGTTAGGGTGGGGGGCTCACCTGGGCGATCTTGCCACCCAGGGGGTGTGGTCTCCTCAGGAATCTCTGCTCCACATCAATCTGTTGGAACTCAGAGCTGTCTTTTTAGCTCTTCGTGTGTTTTCAGATTCTGTCCAGAACAAAGTGGTTCAAGTCAGGACAGACAATACCACCACAATGTGGTACATCAACAAGCAAGGGCACTCGGTCTTCAGCCTTGTGCACCGAAGCAATGAAGTTGTGGTCTCTGGCCTACTCCCAGAACACCTCCCTGATAGCGGTTCACCTCCCAGGAAGGACAATGTCCTGGCCGGACGCCCTCAGCAGAATTTCTCAGGGCCATCACAGAATGGGCTCTGAATCCTCAAGTGCTGGGGTCCGTCTTTGCCAGATGGGGCACTCCTCAGATAGATCTTTCGCAGCCCCAGACAACCATCAACTTCTCTTTTCTGTTGCAGGCCTCCAGTACTGGGCTCAGTCCTCTGGACGCCTTTCTGTTGGACTGGAAAGGGAAGTTCCTGTATGCCTTTCCTCCTTCCTCTTCTTTCAGGGTACTAGTAAAATCAGATCTCAACCTTGCAGAGTGATTCTGATTGCCCCAGATTGAGCCAGACAGCCCTGGTACCTCTGCTTCTGTCCTTGGCAGTCCACCCTGCCCTGAGCCTACCCAGAGTCCACGACTTACTGGCCTGTGCACAGGGAGAGTGTGGTATCCGGACCTCAAATCCCTCCACCTCAAGGCTTGGCTCTTGAGGAGCTAGAATTTTGACTTACACCTTTCTCAAGGTGTCATGGATATTTTAAAGACTTCTAGGAAGCCTTCCACTAGGGCCACTTATAATTCTAAGTGGAAGAGGTTTCATCTGGTGCTCTGAGAGGCAGATTATCCAGAATCTGCTGATCTTCCCATTCTTCTGGAATATTTGGTCCATCTGAATTCCCTAGGCCTTAGACCAGCTACCCTGAAGGTTCATCTGGCAGCTGTCTCTGCTTTTGTGTCAGCAGGAAGCCTGCCTCCCTTTCTTCTCACCCTGTGTTCTCCAAGTTTTTAAAGGGTTACTTCATACTAACCCTCCTTTTAGGAACCAGCTCCCGCCTGGGACCTGAATATTTGCATTGCTCAGTTAATGCAACCCCCTTGAGCCTCTGTCTTCAGCAGAGCTCAAGTATTTAACTTGGAAAACCGTTTCCTAGTAGCTATCACCTCGCCAGACGATAAGTGAGTTACAGGCCTCTGTCAGTGGAAGAAGATTTTATCTCTTTCCACAGAGATAAGGTAGTCCTTAGGGACTAATAGAAAGTTTTTGCCTAAGGTGGTTTCTGATTTCCACCTGAATCAATCTATCTCTCTCCAGTATTTTTCACTGAGCATTCTTCCTCAGGTGAGAGGAGACTGCACAGCTTGGATGTCAAAAGAGCCTTAAGCTACTATTTAGAGCTACCAGAGGTCATAGGTTCAATCCCTCCAACCGTTTCTTACCTATGGCGAGGTTGGCAAAGGAAACTGCCACTAAGAGAACAATTGCAAGGTGGATTGTTTCTTGTATCCAATTCTGTTATCAGAAACTAGGTAGAGTACCCCCCTTGGATTGAGGGCCACTCCACCAGGGGTACAGCTGCGTCTCTAGCGGCTGCTAGGGACATTCCCATTCTGGAGATTTGTCAAGCTGCTACCTGGAAGACAGTTCACACCTTTACCAAGCATTATTCCCTGGATGTCCAGTCCAGGAGAGATGCTCGGTTGGCACAGCTAATGTGGAGCCTATTTCTAAGTAGGTTCTGACCCTCCTCCATGGAGGTACTGCTGTGTAATCTGCTAATGTTATAATATAGCAAGACTTCATGGTGTTTGAAGAAAAATTATCTCACCTTAGTAATTGCTTTTCTTCTCATGGAGTCTTGCTATATTCTAACCACCCTCCCTCCTGCCCCTCTCAGAACCTCTACTTGGGTAGGGGTGGCGTGAATTAGTAAGCACTGTGTCATGCCATTGTAGTTATCCCTTTCCCTCTTTCCTTTGGGTTAGGGATCTGGTTGCTTTCATTTAGGTTATTTATATTGCCCCTTCCTGGACTTGAGTCTTGGGGAAGGGGGTCTATAATGTTTTGTCAAGGGGGTAAACGAACCATAATACCATCAATTTTTGTTATTATGGTTCTGAGTGTTTCTTTGTTGTTTATATTGTTGTTACTACTACTAGTAGGTAGCCATGGGCTAGTGTAGTTTTTCCACACAGACTTTCTGTTCTTTGATGTTAGCTTCGTAAAGATCTGACAGTTTCATTTGAAACTGCCAGGTAGAGCTTTGGGCACAGCGCCTTCGCGCTGTAGAACTCCAGATCCTCTGGAGTTAACTCCTTCCTCTCCGGGGCAGTTCAGCTGCAGTGGCTGACTGCTGCTAATGTTATAATATAGCAAGACTCCATGAGAAGAAAAGCAATTACTAAGGTGAGTAATTTTTTCTTTTATCTCCTCCCCAACCTTGAGCCTGTCTAAACTGGATGCACTCTACCACCGTGCTCTTCGCTTCATTACTAGCTCTGCGTACAGGACCCACCACTGTGATCTTTATGCAGCAGTTGGGTGGACCTCTCTCGCCACCAGACGCCTCCTGCATGCTGATATTTGGACCCTCAAGTTACTACTCCACAAACCGCCTGACTACTTAACGTCTCTCATACACATCTCGCATAGTGCCTACTCCCTAAGGAAATCTGACCTTATCCTACTAGATGTTCCCAGGACTCGTACTGCAGCTGGCCAACGAGCTGTCTCATACACCCTCCCCAACATTTGGAACCAAATACAAGCCATGCTGAAGCTAACCAGCATTGTATCAATTAACTCCTACAAAACACTAGCTGTCTCTAAAATAAGATGCATGTAGTTGCTACTGGGCCCCCCCAACTCTAAGCCAACTACCTATGTACCAACTGGCCCTCTACTCATTAAGCTGAAATGTGTTGCGTAACTTGTCGCAAGGATAAAGCTGGAATGTATTGCATAAATAGCACAAGGATTTCTATTTTGTATACCTCTTGTATTATATATTTATTCTTTGTTGTTATACATTCAATTTTTCCTGTCAATATAATCGCGAACTGTATGTGTATGTGCCTCAGGACGTCCTTGTGAATGAGCGTGCTCAACGGAGTCTTTCCTGCAATAAACTTGAAAAAACTTGCATATGTACAATATGTCCATAACATGATGTCTTTAATCAGGCCACTATTAACTCACGTAATTACTTTTAATTTATTAAGTAATTCAGCCCTGTAGAGCCTGCATATTGAATAATGTGTTGTTGGTAGAGCAAGTAAAAAACAGCATTGCCAGCAAGCAGTGAGGCTCCTGTAAAGCATACATTATTAAGCAATAAGGCATGACCAGAGGTTAGATTCACTGTCTGTTAATCACCCCCTTGGGATGTAATGTGGCACGAGGTGTAGTAGAATACCATATTGCCTCTGGGGGGTGATTAGCTGACTGTTAATCTAACTCCTGGGGTTGCCTTTTTGTGATTATAGAAAGTATTCCAAAGGGAAAGTGTTAAAAGCCATCCCTAGTGCAGTGAATTAATATGTATATGTGTGTGTGTGTGTGTGTGTGTGTGTGTGTATATGGATGAATAGATATATATAGATATGAGTTTATTATTTTATTTATGTTTCTATGTTTCTAATATATGATGCTTTATTGCCAGAGATGCTAAACATATGTGTCTCTCTCTGGGGCACTCTGTGGCTCCAATCTGTGTCCTGGGTGAAAAAATTAAAAAAATAAAAAATAATCGGGTCCCCTCCTTGCTGGCATACTCCATGGCGGTGACATCGGTACTGCAGTGACCAATAAATATTACATCTGTGGGAGAATTCATTCATAAAAAGAAGAAACAAAATCCAAGAAATAATAAACAATGTCTGTGCCCTCCAGGGAGCCCCGAAACCGTTCTTGATTGAAGCTTAACTACCAGAGCCACTACTGTCTTTCCATGGCCCAGTCCTGATATTGGGAGGCAACAGACAGATATCTCCCTATTGTAAATCTGGCACAAAAGCCTGCTCACAAAATAGACTTTGAGTTGTGTTAGGCTGTATTTAATTTTTTTTTTGTCTCCATGCAGCAGCTGGACTGAGCAGACGGAATGAAACATTTCCCACTTGCGGCTGTTCCGTGGCAACAGTATTTGTAATATAATTCAGTCGGCACAGGTTGGAATAGTAGAAATAAAAGTCAGCATAGTTGGGCACTTTATTACTTGCATTTGTCCTCAGTCATCAATGCAGAGTCAGCCACTGTCCCAGCTAGGAGGGGGTGTGATTTGTTTCTGCATGTGGAGCAAGGGTCTGCATTTATTTATTTATTTAGGTAATACTATGCTTAGTGCTACGTCCAGGAATTGTGATGCGCTGCTGCGAGTCCCTTCGTTTCTCTCCATGGCTCTGCGGGAAAACAAACATTTTTTTTATGTTAACAGAAGCATCCCGGTCACTGTAAATGTAAAGCCTGCATAGACCATATTAAAGCATGGGAGATTCATTTTTAATTTAGAGTTTACCTAGTTGGGTACTAAAGTGTGTGTATGTATGTCTGTATGTGCCAGATAACGTCACTGACAGCAATCCTTGGTGGGGAAAAAAATGGTTTAAATCTGAAGCACCCCAGAAACTTCCAGGACTCCAACATGATTCAGGGGCTTAATGTATTTATTATAAATATTCTTTGAGCTATGGCGCAAACTTGCCAACAGTGATGTGTAAGATGTTTTCTGTGTCCTGTTTTACTTTTGAAAAACAAACAAAAAATCTATAAAAAAAAACACAACGAAAAGCATAGGTACTCTGGCAGGCAGTACTGTCATTTTTAGTCCGTTTCTGCCCGATGTCCCTACTAGGAGGGTGCGTGTACTAATAGTTGTATTTTTGTCCTCGATCAGGAGCAGTTTTTTATTTTGTTAAATTACTATTTTATTTTCAAAGAAAACCTCTTGCTTACCAGAGAGCAGGGACCATGCTGGCTTTCGATGACATCGGGTAGAAATGGGCAAAACAATTACAGTACAGTCCAAGTACCTCAGATTTCTTTAATTTATTTTTCCTGTTAAATTAATGTTTTAATTAATCGAAAATAATTTATCTGTATCATTTGTCAAGGGATGCTGTTAGCCACTACAGCTTTTCTGAACTAGATTGTGAGGCTTCTTTAGAATATCAGTTCATCTAGCAAAATTAACTACTGTATATGTACAGCAGCTGTTTAGAAGCATATGCACACACCACAGATGGGACAGTGATCGTACTGATGAATTTGTTTCAGGTTTCTTCATTTTAACTTACAAATGATAGTTTGCAGTAATTAATTTGCTTTGGACATGCTCTTACAAGACACTTACGAGTGCGGTCAGTGAAGCAGAGAGCTGAGTGGAGAACAGTGAGGTTGATTGGAAATATGACTTCACTTTAACTGTTCAATATTAGACGGGTGTATGCAGCTAGGGAAGATGTGCTTCGTTTCAGATTTTTCTTTTTTTTCCACTTACAAATGGCAGTTTGCCACTTGTCAGTACTGTCTGTGATCCTTTCAGGAACCTCCATTATAAAGAAAAAATGCTGCTGATCGGGGTTACGAGGAACGAGGTTTTGACATAAAATCAATTCATCTGGCTCATTTAGTCTGTGTGTACAGAAGCAGTAGAGGCTTGCACTGCAGGGTAAATATGTACAGAGAGTTTTTTTTATTATTATTTCTTTCCTGATGCTCGTCATTTTATCGAAGTCTCGGCCAATAAAACCCTAAGGGAGATCACTTGAATGCCTGGCAGGGAGAGACAGTTTGATGGGGAGTTCCGTGGTCAGCTGTAACTTCTGTGGTGATCAGGCACTAATTCCGTGATCGGCCTCGAATTCCGCGGGTGGCTGCAAATTCCGCGGCTAATTTCACGGTCGGCCACGGAATCGTGGAAAAGTCGGGGGCTTGATGATAAGTGTATATGCTTAAATTATTAAACGAGCAGTTTAATATTATGAAAATCAGTATGGGTGGAGGTTGAGCAGGAAGTATTATTTACCTTTTACAATTGATTTGATTTTGGATCTGGTTGTGCTGTGGAACACCCTGTGGCTGGGTAGATACCAGAGGAACACAGGGGAGTTGGCAGTGTAATGAAGAGCAAGAGGTGGATAAGGGGACATGGGGAGTATTGAATGGTACAGTATGTAAGGGAAATTAATGGATTGTGCTGTATCCCCATTGTCCATTAATGTAAATAAGTATTTAGAACGGCAACAAGAATGACTGGAGAAGTAACAAGCGCCTAGATGATGCAGCAGGCGGCAGAGCTGATGGCAAAGGTGAATGAGATACTGGAGATGACAAAGAGGAAGGAGGCAGACGAGGAGGCAGAGAGAACCAGAGCGAAGAAATCACAAAATAAAGAGCTGATGGAGAAGGTGAATGAGCTGCGAGAGATGGCGAAGCACAAAAAAGAGGAGGAAGCAGCACGGAAAAGGAAGACGCCAGCAGGGGGCCCGGGGAAAAGCCCAGCAGGAAAGTGGCCAGTACAGGAAGCGACGGGGTGAAGCACCACCTGAAACAGAGGATACCAGACTTGGGAATGGTAGGGATAAGGTTGACCTGACACAGGATGGGGATTTGACGGAGTATTTAGCAGGTATTATAGGAGATACAGGGGAAGAAAGGTTTGGAGAAAATGGAGCAGGCATTTAAAGAGATACAGTGGGCAGCGAAGATAGATCTGGTAGAGAAGGGAGGTAGTAATGGGGTTCAGATAGGGATTGAGGGGATACTGGGTATGTCCTTTGGGGGACCACGTACCTCAAACTATAAAAAAGGGAAAATATGGAAAGGAGAATATATTGCCGTTTTTTCGCTTGTGGATAAAGACACAGCGAAAAAATATGAGCCGAAAGAAACGGTGGGAAAAATTGAAATGGCGGTGGCACTGGCATTAGTGGAGAAGAGGGTAGAAGAAACCACTTATAAAGGAAAAAATATAAATATGTGGCAGGCAGGCTTCATGGTATTTAGTGCCATCCTACTGGAAAAAAAAGCCAGAGCTGGCTATTCCGCTTTTTTTTTTTTGTTTGTTTGTTTTTTGATTATATTTATTCCACCCATCTAGCCAGCTAGGTCGCTGCTGCCCCGGTCCTGGGCAGAGCTCTTGAGCTCCCTGCCGTTATCCCACTCGGTCTCTCCGACCACCATGGAGATCAGGAAGGTGGACCCAGAAGGGAGCTACCTGGCGCAGGACTGCGGCAGCACCGGCAAGCAGCCTTCATGCTGCCGCAGATTTTTCTTGTATAGTAGTTCGCCTGCTGGAGGAGGCGTGCAGTGATGCCAAGGGATGGAGTGCGCACGCTTCCGTACGTGCTTCTCCCGATGTCTGCCTCCTCCAGACCCTTATTTCTACAGCGTTGGTGGTGTTGCCCCCAGCTTTCCACCAGGGCAGCCATGCGCCACTTCTGATGACCCTCCCCGAAGGAGAGCAGTCCGGACGCCAATCCTTTCTCCAACCTCCAATCCCCTGATGACCCGTGTCATTCCTGAACACGGGTCGCCAGCGTGGAGTGAGCGCCTCAACTCTCAGCACCACCGGGCCGGCTGGCTATTCCGCTGTTGACATATTCCACCATAATAAAAGATGCATATAGGATGAAGCTAGGTTATGGTTGGTTGAGGTATGACAAGGCATTCAGGCAGAGGACGGCGGCAAGAGAAGATCTCAGGTGGGATTCCACACACTCGGAATTGTGAGTAAGGACATATTGGGATAGGTAGGGGGAGCGGGGAAGGGAGCAAGCAGTGGGGTAGTTGCCATCTTGGGAAGACTTGCTGGGTTTTTAACAAAGCATCTTGCACATGGGCAAACTGTAAATTTAAACGTGTATTCCAAATGTGTGGGACAGCATCCAGTGCAAAACTGCAGCTCAAAGGGGGATAAGCAAGGGGAGCACGGTTTTAATGAGCAGCCCTTCGTGGAGCCGGGGGGTGGGGTGCAAGAGGGGGATTGTTCCAGAATAATAGGGATAATAGGGGAAGGGGATTCCACGGGCGGGAAGGTTTTGTGACAGGATCTGGTGAGAAGGGAAATTGAGAGTAAGTGTTTCTGCCTGGCAAGGACACCGGGCAAATTAGGGATAGTGAAGGATTGGGCCAAGAGGTATCCGGAAAGGGACATGGGGAGGATGCTGAGGGAGGGTTTTGAGAAGGATTTTGATTTAGGCTACCAGGGAGTTCATAGAGATATGCATAGATACATAGAAATTGTCGGCAGGTAAGGACTGCTAGGCCCATCTAGTCTGCCCAGAGCCCTAAACTTATATTCAGTTACTGACCTGAAGTGAACAATGGCTTTTCATCACTCCCTCCCCACCCAGTGTTCCCTTGTGCCTGTCCTGGGCATGTTTAAACCCCCCCACTGTGCTTTCCCCCACCAACTCTTATGGCAGACTGTTCCAAGCGTCCATCACCCTCTCTGTGTAGAAATATTCTCTACATTCCTCTTAATCTGCCCCTCCACTTCATATTGTGCCCCACGCTCTGATTTCTTTTCACATTGGAAAGATCCTCACCTGCACATTGTTTATACCCTTGAGGTACTGGAAAGTTTCTATCCTGTCCCCCCTTTCTCTCCTCTGAATTTAGGCTCCATAAAGGGAAAGGAGAACGTAGTGCGTAGGAAGATTGGGAAGGAGCTGAAGGTGGGCAGGGTGGAAGGGTCGTTTCCAGACCCACCAATGAGAAACTTTAGGGTGTCGCCATTAGGGATAGAGCCAAAGAAGTAAGTGGGGAAAGTCAGATTAATTCATCATTTGTCATACCCAGATGGGTCATCTGTGAATGACCACATTCCTGATGAGCATTGTACAGTGTCCTATGCGACTTGGACGAAGCAGTGAAATTGATTGGGGGGTATAGTAGGCAAAAACTGACATTGAGTCACAGCTGCTTAATACTCGGGTCAAGCCAGAGGATTGGGACCTATTAGATTTTTGTTTTCAGGGGAGTTATTACTTCGATAAAGCAATGCCTATGGGATGTTCAACTGCTTGTGCAAAGTTTGAGGCCTTTAGTACATGGATGCAATGGGTGTTTGGGGAAAAGTATGGCTATAAAGTGGTGGTGCACTATTTGGATGACTTTTTGTTAATAGGTCAGACTAAAGAGGGGATAGCGATGATGCTAAGAAAATTTGAGGAAATGTGTGATATCATGGGGGTGCGGTTAGCGGAGGGGAAAACGGAAGACCCAGTTATGAAATTGTAATTTCTTGGGTATAGAGGTGGATGCAGTGCAAAACGTGTTCAGATTGCCACAGGATAACATACTGAAGTTAAGGGAGTTATTGCTACAGGTAAGGAGTAAGAGGAGAGTTCCTTTAGGGACAGTTCAACAGCTGTTGGGACACTTAAATTTTGTGTGCAGGGCAGTAGTGCTGGG
This sequence comes from Neoceratodus forsteri, assembly GCA_016271365.2. Classification (NCBI taxonomy): domain Eukaryota; kingdom Metazoa; phylum Chordata; order Ceratodontiformes; family Ceratodontidae; genus Neoceratodus; species Neoceratodus forsteri. Next base: position 187,519,522 of record CM057451.1, read on the forward strand.
TAGGGCTTTCACAAGGAGATTAGCAAGGGCAACGGGTTAGGCAAGCCTTCAGCATCACTGGGTGGATGTAACAAGGGGGATATGGCAAGATTTGGAGGCATGGGAACAGTTTCTGGAGAGATACAATGGTGTCACTTTCTGGCAGGATGATTGGTTAGGTAATACCGACTTAGAATTACATACGGACGCATCGGGGGCAATAGGAATGGGGGCATACTTCAAGGGAGCATTGATTTTGGAAGCATCGCCGAAAGAGTGGAGGCAAAAAGGACTTTTGAGGGATTTTACATTTTTAGATATAGTCCCTATCTGGGTGGCCGTGTTGGCATGGGAGACACAGCTGAGAAATAGGAAGATCATTTTCTGGTGTGATAATAAGGCTGTGGTTGAGGTGATAAACGGGCAGAGGGGGTGCCCGGAAATGGTGAACAGGGTACTGCGTCAGCTGGTTTTATGGGGGTTGAAGATAAACTATCATTCAAAGCAAAACATATTGAAGGAATTAACAAGATAGCTGACAGCCTCTCCCATCTTCAGTTGGACAGGTTCAGGTCCATGGCACCACAAGCTGCACTACAAAGAACAAGGGTGCCAGCTCAAGTGTGGGAGATTGGCTGGAAGGAGTCCACTGGCTGTTTAGGAGCTCATGATCTGTGAACATGCTAAGAGTGTACAAGGCAGGGTAGAACACATTCCAGGAGTTTCAGCAGCGAGAAGGGTTTAAGGTAAGTGAGCCAGTGTCACAGGATCAGGTGGTGAAGTTTATGGTAGAAAAATGGGAAGCAGGGATGACGAGTGCAACTATGGGAGTACAGCTAGTGGGTATTGGGTGGGCATGTAGCATCAGGGGTTGGGCGGAACCAAACAAGCTTAAGATGGTACAACGCATGTTAATGGGGTGGCAGAAATTGCAAGGTAAGTCGGAGAATAGTAGGAAACCTGTGGTGGGGCAAACACTCCAGAAGCTGCTGGGGGTTTTAAGGAGGATGTGCACATCAGAATACGAGTCCTATCTTATTTGGAGCAGTTTTCTTAGTTATGTAGAAAGGTGGCATTTAGAGTGGGAGCGGTGATGGCAAAAAAGCAAAAATGACGTAAATGGGGGTTTGCTGTGGGAGGAGGTTCAGTGGGGTACGGAGTGGGTGATAATTTGGCTGAGACAAAGACATCAAATGGGGGTGGGGACTGAGGTCAAGCTTGAAAGACTGCTAGGTGAAGGGATTTGTGCAGTAAGAGCTCTCAAAATATATTGTGATTTAAGACCGAGGGAGGGCCAGGGTGTTCTTCGTGCACAAGGATGGGAGACCAGTCACATGCTACCAAGTGATGAGGGTTTTAAAGAAAGGAATGTCAGTTATTGGAGAAAACCCCAGAAATTTTTCATCTCACTTGTTCAGGATAGGCGCGGCATCAGAATTAGCAGCTCAAGGTGGGGTCTGAGGAGGAAGATAAAAAAGTGGGTAGATGGAAATCTGTGTTAGAAGGTATGTGAGAAAGTTGTTGAAACAATTGTCGACATTATTCTTCACAGGAAAAAGCAAGCCAGGGCGAGTCTGGATCATTAGGCGTTCCTACATATATTGGGCAGAACGATGGGCTTCCATACACCCGGGAGGAAGCAACTTGGGCGGGATCCAGATGAAACTAGAACACACTGGAAAGGGGTCCGGAGCATGAAGTGGACTCAAATCATCCCAACATTAGAAGAACAAAAATTAAAATGGCCAAAGCCAGACCTGGTCATTATACATTTGGGAGGGAATGATTTGGGCGAAAAGCCGTGGGGGGTTCTGTTAAAAGATATAGAGAGGGACATTGGGGCGATACAGCTGTAATGGCCAGAGGTCAGAATATGTTGGTCGGAGAACATATCCAGGATGGTTTGGTGGCATGCCAGGGATATCAAAGGGGTAGAAAGAGCCAGGAAGCAGGTAAATAGAAGGGTAGCAGCGTTGATGCTTAAGTTAAAGGGGTGGTACATTGCATATAAGGATATTTCATGTAATAACCCAGAGTCATACCACTCAGATGGGGTTCATTTATCAGCTGTAGGAATTTCTTCATTTGTCTTGCAATTGGATGATATCGTTGAAGAATGGGAAAAGAGGGAAGGGTAAAGGGGGGGAAGCCCATCATCCGTTGCTAGGCTGGAGATGTGCTGGTGGAAAGGTGGGGTAAAAGGGAGGGGGACTATAGATGGGGTAGGGCTGGGGAATCGGGAACGGGCTGGGGTCAGGCGCACCCAGCCGTGACTGCAGCATAACAAAGAAGATTCAAAAGAAGCTGGGGGTCGGGTTTAGCGGCACCTGTACTCAGGTTGGAGGATTTGGTTCACATCAAGCAGAAAGGGTGTTGGGTTCCACACATCCGGAGCCCAAGAAGATTTTGTCAAAGGAAGAGCAATCAGATACAAGTTTGGACTGAGTTTTTCAGAATGAAATGGACTTAATAAGTGCATAAGAGGAATGGTTTGGAGAATGTATAGTTGTATAAACAAAATGATGAGTTGCGATTATGGTGAAGGTTGAAGTTGTAAAGGAAATAAATTAATTGCCAATCGAGATGGAAGTATGGCAGCTAGGATTCAATGCAAAGAAGTGCAAAATAATGCAACCTGGGAAACAAAAATCCAGGGAAGATTGGGCAATGGGGGAGGTAGTAATAACAACAAAAGGAGAGGGACCTGGGGGTAATCATATCAGATAACCTTAAGGTTAGCAAGCAATGTGAGAAGGCAGTAGGGAGGGTTGGGGATACTGGGATGCATAGGGAGAGGTATCACCAGCAGAAACGGGAAGTTGTTATCCTCTATACAGACAGTTGGTGACCCCATCTGGAGTACTACTGCCCAGTTCTGGAGAACCCATCTCGCAAGGACATAGACAGGATAGAGGCAGTCCAGAGGAGGGCAACTAAATGGTGCAGGGTCTGCAAGAGAAGCCACACGAGGAGAGACTAAAGGAGCTTAATATGTATACCCTTGAGGAAAGGAGGGAGAGGGGGACATGATAGAAACTTTAAGCACCTCAGTGGAATCAACAAAGTCCAAGAGGTTAGCATCTTTCAGAAAAAGAGACGCAAGAACAAGGGACACAATTTAAAGATGGCGGGGGGGGGGCAGTTCAGGGGCAATGTAAAGAAGTATTTTTTCACATAGAGGGTAGTGGATTCATGGAACAGCCTTCCTGAGGAGGTTGTGGGGTCTAAAACTGGGGGAGAATTCAAGAATGCATGAGACAGACATAAGGCAATTCTTGTGGGGGGTAGGAAGAAATAGGCTGTTGTTTAACTAGGATCTGTGGCTTATCCTGTAGGTAATGAAATGGGCGGACTAGATGGGCCAAGCGGTCCTTATCTGCCATCAAAGTCTATGTTTCTATGAGCACCCACATAAATTTGAGTCTGTGTGTCATTTCCAAGGGGATCTTCCTCTGACAATGCAGACATGTCCCGGTCCACAGAAGATTACAGCTGCTGACCTCTGTTGCTAAGTATAGGGTGGGGGTGAGGTGGAGGGTGCTCAGTGGGGGAGGGTCGGGATGGTGGAGGGGGTTGAGGAGACAACCAGGGACCATTTTCTTTTTTTCAGGATAAAAAAAAGATGTTGGGAGACTGTTTTCTTTTTCTACAGTTATTACTGTTGTAATATTTGGGGACTCTGATGGTGGGCTCACATCAGCGGTCTCAGTCTCGGCACTGAAGTAAGCAGCGCTGCCACTCATCCTCATCTTCCTCCTCGGAAGAGGAGAGGCTTTGGCGCAAATTGCGTCGGCGCTACGAGGACCTGATGTGGCAGCAGTTACTTCTGTCTGGGAATAAGCCGACGCCATCGTCTTCCCCGGCAATGAAGTGGCTGTCACCCGAGTGGCCGAAACAACCCCTCGCTGTAGCCGAGGTGCCCAAGCCTGGGCCAGTTGTTGGGCCGAAACCAGCTGCCCCACCGATTGTGGTGGAACCTCCGCCTCCACAACCGAAATCAGGGGCACTGACCAAGGACTCTCGGTCGGGTCAGGGCCTGCCCCACAGGTTGTCGGTCACCCTCACTCCTGACCATCCTCGGCAGGTGCAGGGTGGCTCAGGCCCCAGGCAGCTCTTCGCGGACTCCTCGGAGTCCGACGACGACTCCTCCCTGTTCTCCAGGCCCATTGACCTGGAGTCCTCCGGGGGCCAGTCGATGGATGAAAGCCCATCGTCCTTCATGGGTCTGCTTCGGCTCATCTCGGAGTCCACTGGGATGCAGCTCGAGCGCGTATCCAAGCGGGCCAAGTATCCCCTGACAGAGATACTGGACTGAGGGGATTCACCCACGGAGGTCTTTCCAGTGACTGAAGCCATTGTTGGTCCAGTCTTGGAGCTCTAGCATCGGCCTGCTTCCTGTCCTGCGCCTTCGGCCAGGATGGCCAGGAAGTATGCGGTCCCTACCAGCTCTTTGCCTGGTTTTTCGGAACACCCCTCGGCCGAGAGGTTGGTCACAGACAGCGTTTTCCGGGGTTCCGGGAACTCTAGGGATGTGAACAAGCCCCCCTACAAGGAGTCCAAAAAGCTGGACTATGCCGGGCGCATAGACGCCTATGCCCCTCCCTTGGCCTCCGCCAGGCCAGCTCGGACATGCTGATGGCACACTTCTCCCACGCCCTCATGGTCTCCCTGGACGAGGTGATCCCTCATCTCCCGGCTGACCTGCAGACCACGGTCCGGCAGGTACGGGACCAGGGAAGGGCAGTGGCAAAACAGCAGCTCCAAACGGCTCTGGACATTGGAGACTTCTGTGCCAGATCAGTTGCAGCCGCAGTGGCCATGCGCCACAGAACATGGCTGAGGATATCCACCTTCACGGCGGATACCCAGCATAAACTGGCGGATATCCCCTTCCTGGGGACCGACCTCTTTAGCCCTGGAGTGGAAGGTCACCTCCAGTGGATCAAAAAGTCCAATGCCACTCTGGACTCTGTCACCTCCGCCCAGAAGGACAAGGGCCGATGACAACAGATGTGTAAGTCCTTTCGTCCTGCTGCGCCTGCAGCACGTCCGGCCCAACAGCACCAGCACCAGGGCCAGCAGGCTGGCGCTTGGCATCCCAAACCCAAGCCTGCAGCTTCCTCTAATGGGAAGCAGGGAGGTAAAGGCCCAGGAGGTCCCTCGGCCGGTCCCTTCTCTAAGCCTGCCCAGTGACGGGTTGAGGGGTGTCGCCCCCAGCCTAGTCACTCCCCGCTGGGTTCCCCCTGTGGGGGGACGGCTCCGCCTCCTTTCCGCCTGGTCCACTATCACCACGGACCGCTGGGTGTTGGTGGTAGGAAAGAGCCTGCCTCTGGAGTTCGAGCAGACCCCACCCTTCGAGCACGTCCCCCTCGGGAGGCTAAGGGGGTCCTGCAGCTCCTTTGTTGGCTCGCCGAGGCCGATGTTGCCCTGCTCCCTCGAAAAGAGGTGATCAGGAGGTGGCGGATCCTCCATACCCGGGTTTGTGTCCAGGTACTTCCTGGTCCCAAAACGGACGAGGGGCTGTTGCCCCATTCCCCACCTGCATGACCTGAACAGGTTCTTAAGGTCTCGGACCTTCAGGATGGTCACTGTGGCTCAGATAATCCCATTCTTGGAATGAGGCATGTGGTTCTGTTCTCTGGACCTTCGGGATGCGATCTTTCCCATCCCAATCTGTCCGTCCCACCAGAGATTCCTCCACTTCAGGGCAGAGGGATCCCTCTACGAGTTCCGGGCCATGCCCTTCGGCCTTTCCCTAGCTCTCAGGGTCTTCACTAAATGCATGGCAGTGGTGACAGCATTCCTGCGGTGCAGAAGGGTCCGGGTGTACCCCTAACTGGACGACTGGCTGATTGCAGCCTCCTCCAGAACGGAGGTGGAGCGGTCCAGGGATCTGGCCCTCCAGGTTTGCTCTCAGGTTGGCCTCCTCATCAACGAGGCCAAGTCAGAACTCGTGCCAAAGCAGGTGATTTAGTTCATCGGGGCAGAGCTTGACTCTCTGCGAGCCAGAGCACGGCTCCCGGTGGACAGGGCCGAGGTTCCTTCCTCCTTTGCCCAGTCATTTCAGGTTGGGCAATTGCGCCCTGCCCGGGACTTCCTGCGCCTCCTGGGCCTCATGGCGGCCTGCACCAGCGTGGTCCATTGGGCCCGTTGGTACATGCGTCCCCTTCAATGGGGACTGGCCAGCCAATGGTCACAGTACTTCAATCCGCTGGATCAGCTAGTGACAGTGACCCAGGGGATGTGGAACGCTCTCCAGTGGTGGACCATTCCAGCACATCTGCAGGAGTGCATCCCAGTTGTCCGCCTCTAGCTGACGGTCTCTCTATCGACTGATGCCTCTCTGATGGGTTGGGGTACCCATCTGGGGGAGCACAGAGCGCACGGCATCTGGTCCCCTTGGGAATCCCGATGCCACATCAACCTGCTGGAGCTTCGAGCGGTTCGCCTGGCCCTCACCGCCTTCGCTTCATTTCTATGGGGTCAAGTGGTTCCGGTCCAGACGGACAGTACCACGACCATGTACTACCTAAACCGCCAGGGCAGGACGTGCTCCATGCCTCTGTGCAGGGAAGCTTTCCGCATTTGGTCACTCGTGTGCAGCCTGGAGGCGGATCTCCTTGCCATCCATGTGGCAGGAGCCTCCAACACCGTGGCCGATGCCTTAAGCCAGATAGGGGCTGCGTCCCACGAGTGGTCTCTCCTGCCGGAGGTAATACAAGATCTCTTCTCCCATTGGGGCACGCCTCAGGTGGACCGGTTTGCCTCCAGGGAGAATGCGAAGCTGAGACTGTTTCATGCCCGCCCCCCTCAGCAGGGCTCACTGCTGGGGGATGCTTTCTCGAAGCCGTGGACCCCGGGCCTCTTCTGTGCCTTTCCCCATTTCTCTTGATCCACAAGGTGCTTCTCAAGGCGAGGAGGGACAAGGCGCAGGTGATTCTGGTAGCCCCAGACTGGCCCCGCCAGTTCTGGTGTCCAGATCTCCTCAGTCTCAGCTCCAGGCTCCCGAGGCAGCTTCCAGCCCGCCCGGACCTGATCTCAGTCAATCGGGGAAGTTATTTCATCCGGACTTTCAATCCCTGCACCTGATGGCCTGGTTCCTGAGCGGCTAGAGTTCCAGGCCTTGGGTCTTTCTGACAAGGTCCTCAATGTCGTTGAGGTGTCCTGTAAGGAGTTGACCAGAAAATGCTACGCCTTCAAATGGAAGAGATTCTCCATTTGGTGTCAGGGCAAGGGCCTGGACCCTTCCTCCTCCTCCTTCTCAAGCATTCTGGACTACCTGTGGTACCTTTCTCAGCAGGGCTTCGGTCGACGACCCTTAAGGTGCACCTGGCAGCCATCTCTGCTTACCGGGCGCGGGCCGGGAAGCAGTCAGTGGCGCAGGAGAAGGTGGTCGGGCGCTTATTCAAAGGCCTTGATCATATATCCCCTCCGGTGCAAGAACCTCCACTTCCGTGGAATCTACTGCTGGTATTGGCTAAACTCATGGGCAAGCCATTCGAACTGATGAACAGGTGTGACATCTCTCACCTGTCGTGGAAGACCACCTTCTTGGTGGCTATCATGTCAGCCAGAAGGATGGGAGAGCTCCAGGCACTTTCCATCGAATCTCCTTATCTAGTCTTCTACAGGGACAAGGTTGTCCTGCGCCCCCACCCGAAATTCCTTCCGAAGGTGGTGTCGGAGTTCACCTTAACCAGGTGTTGACTCTGACGGTGTTCTACCCCAGTTACACCTCGAAGGCCAAATATAGGCTCCATACTTTGGACCCTAGAAGGGTGCTCGCTTACTACAAGGAGCGGACGGCTGAAGTTCGGGGAGAGGTTCGCCAGTTGTTTGTCACCTACGCTGAAGCCGCACCTGGCAGACCTGCAGCCAAGCGGATGATAGGCAGGTGGGTAACCTCCTGCATAGACCTCTGCTATAGGTTGGCGGGCATGGAGCCTCCCAGAGGGATAAGAGCTCATTCTACCCGCCATACCGCTGCATCGGTGGCTGCTTCCAGGGACGTCCCTATCCAGGAAATCTGCAGGGTTGCTACCTGGAAGTCAGCACACACCTTCATCAACCACTACCACATCGACCTTGAGTCATGCCAGGATGCTGGTTTTGGGGCCTCGGTTCTCCAGTCTTTATTTCCAAAGTAGGGGGTGTGCGCCTTGCCTCTCTCCTCCCGGAGAACTGCTAGGAGTCTGCCAGACAGTGTGGATGAACAACATATCCATGTCCCTAGAAATACAGGTTACTCACCTGTAACAGGAATTCTAGGAATGGTATCTATTGTTCATCCACACGACCCACCCGACCTCTCCAGCTTCGATGCACAACCTGGCTTCCAGCGGGCTAGATCTGGCATCATGGAGCAGAGCTGAGAGTTTTACCACCCGGGTGGGTGGGAGGAGCCAGCTTGAAGACCTTCCGGCAAGATTTAAAGCGGCAAGGAACCTGCCAGACAGTGTGGATGAACAATATATACCATTCCTAGAACTCCTGTTACAGGTGAGTAACCTGTATTTCTGGGCATTATTTTAAAGAAACTAATGTCAGAATTGCATTCCTCAGGCCTTGATTAGGTAAACACAAGTGTTGGTGTTTACCAAGGAGCAGTCATTTTTGAATGATATCGTTTTTTCCACGTTGCTAACTGAAAACAAGATGTCAGAAGCTTGAAAGAAGTGGACCCATTTGTGAAAGAGAAAGTGCTTTCGCCAAAGAGAAATGGTACTTTTGCAATGTACAGCTAATTTTTCCCTTGGGAAATAATGGGAAAGTTGAAATTTTAATAACTTTTGAACAGATTTCCAGTAGTCCATCAAATGCCTGTGCAAATAGATAGGCTTTAAGGGAACCTTTAAATCCCTCCCAGGGTCCTCCCGGTCCCTCGACTCACCTGACCGCTCGGTCAGCTAAGGGGCAGATTGGGCAGGTTGAGGGCTCTTCTGCTCCGCCATCGAGCCAGTCAGCCTTGACTCTGGTCAAGCAGACCATTGAAATCTTTCTTGAGCCCGTCAACCAGTTGTCAGACGAGGCCGAGAAGTCAGTCTCGCAGACCTTGGTGCTCCCAGTCCTCACTCAGGAGGATGTGGACCTATCTGTGTCCCCGGTCTGTCCTTCCAGGGACCAAACTCCACCCAGGGCTGGGACTTCAAAACCTATGTTGCTCAGTGTCGATAGGTGCATCATTTACAGCCAGCCGCAGGAAGACCCTTCTCACCGTTAGCTGTCTGATCGATGATTGAGGTTGCAGTCAAAGTGCTCGTGCTCTCGATCTCGCTTGACTGGGAGGTGTCGCCATTGGCATTCCTCGACCTCGTCATCGTAGGTTGAGGAAAGTCATCAACGCAAGATGTGCTGATGCTGCAAGGAATTCCTCTGACAGCAGTGGGCCATCTTGGGCAGGGCATGGCTCTACCCAAGAACCTTTGGTCCCCTGGCAGCCTCCAGTGGTTGCCCCACCAGTCCATGTTCCATAGGTGCTCCCAACATCTGTTTCTCTGCTGATTAGGGTGGACCTCCCACCATGACAGCCGCCAGTTGGATGTCCAGACAAGGAGGCCAGCCATTTGGCCAGCAGCATTTCAGGGTGGTTGTCAGTTAGGATCAGTCTGAGTGAGGATTCCTGGGAGGCCTGTGGCGAATGACGGCTGAGAGCCATTTTTGAGGAGCACATCGGATGATTTAGATTAGGAGTCCATGGCCTCCTGAGGGACTCAGTTCTTCAACCGTAGCTTGATGGAGGAGCCCTACACCTAGTGTGGCTTGGTTTCCTTCAGTGGGCTCTTCCAACGTATCACAGAGTCTACGCTTGTCCTGCTTAAGCCAGTCCAAAGAGGGCGAGGTACTCTCACAGACATTTTGAACCAGGATGAATCCCCGGAGGGTGCCTTCCTTGTGGCTGAAGCAGGGTTCATTTCAGATATTTATGTGAGACACTGACCCACTTAGTATAAAAAGGGTCAAATGAAAACAGTAATGGGTCATATTGTCCACCCGAGCCCAGATTCATAAAACAGCAGTTTAAAACCTCTGTAACTGTGAGCAGGTTGTCCCCAAGGCAGAAGAAAAGGTGGGCCAAAATTTAAAACCGTGTGCTAATTGTCCCAATTCCCCACACAAAAATGAACCCTGCTGAGGGCATCTTGGGACCAGCCTTGGAGCTTTGGCAGCATTCAGCATCCTGCTTGGCACCCTCGGCCTGTGTGGTCCATAAGTATGCAGTCCCTGTGGGCTCCCTTTCAGGGTTTTGAACCTTCCTCCATCCAGAGGATCTAGTTGCAGATTCAGTGTTCCATCAATCCAGACATCAAGGGATGTGGATAAGCCTTCAGACAAAGAATCCCACAAGACTGACCATGCGGCAAAAAAAGTGTATGCTGCAGCTATGCTGGGACACTGGTAGGCTAACTGTGCCATAATAATGGCTAAGTATGATCATTCCCTGATGGGAATTTTGATACTGTATTCCCTCACCCCCATCCAGAGCAGCAGATGGTGGTGGAGCTCGCGGTGGCAGCAGCTGTCTCCATGCGTTGCTGGCCTGGCTGCATTTGTCCACTTTCACAGCGGACACCCAACAGAAGCTGGCCAGTGCCCCTTTCCTGGGCACTGACTTCTTTGACCCTGGGGTGAAAGGGTATCTCACCCTGACTGAGAAGTCCAGTGCCACACTTGACTCTGTGACATCATCCCAGAAGGACCAGAAGAAAAAGCCTAAAAAGCAGGCTTTTCAGTAGTGGTCTTTTCAGTTGTAGGTTCCCTGGCAGCAACCTCAGCAGGGACAGTTTCAGGCCTGGCGCCCCAAGCCACAGACTGGGGCCGAGGTTCAAAAAAGGGGGTGGGCAGGGGTAGCGGTGCCCCTCTGACAACAGCTGTCAGTGCCCCCACAAAGCTGCCCGGGTTGGGGGGTGTCATCCCTCCACCTGTCCTGTTCCTGACTGCTTTCCCAGTTGGAGGCCGTCTGCATCACTTGACACATTGGTCCGCTATCACAGTGGACAAGTAGGTGTTGGATGTAGGGGCCAAAGGATTGGCTCTAGACTTCGAGGTTCTCCCACCCGATCGCCTCCATGCACATTGAGTGTCCAGGGTGTCTCAGGACATGCTGTCCACCCTCAGGGAGGACATCGATCTGCTCCTTGCAAAAGGGGCAATAGACCATCTCCCAGATGACCTGGCCAGTGAGGGTTATGTGTCCAGGTACTTCCTGGTCCCAAAACGGATGGGGGTGCTGGTGCCCTGTACTGGATTTGCACAATCTCAACCAGTTCTTACAGAAAAGCAGGTTCTGGTTGGTCATGCTGTATCACAGTATTCCATCCCTAGAGCCAAACATTTGGTTTTGCTCCTCGGACCTCCAGGATGCATTCTTCACCATCCCCAACTGTGGGTCCCACCGCCAGTAGCTCCCATTTCTGAGCGGAAGAGGTCCTGTTCCAGTTCCTGGTCGTCCTCTTCAGCCTGTCCTCTGCACCCAGGGTCTTCACTAAATGCATGGCAATGGTGGTGGTGGCCCACCTGCGACACCTAGGGGTCAGAGCATACCTCTACCTAGATGACCAGCTGATAGCTGATCCATCCAGAGAGGCCATAGAGAGATCCACAGACCTGGCTGTCCAGACCTTCCAAGACTTGGGCCTGTTTGTCACCCTAGACAGATCCAAAGTGGTACTGAAGCAGGTGATCCAGTTCATTGAGGCAGAAACAGACTTCCTGCGGGCCAAGGCCTGCTTCCCAGTGGACTGGGCACTGGATCTTACCTGCTTTGCCCAATCATTTCAGGTTGGGCTCCTGGACCCTACCTGGGATTTGCTACGACTGCTGGGATACATGGCATCATGCACCAGCATGATCTGCTAAGCCCACTGGTGGATGCGCCACCTTTGGTGGGGGCCGGGCCATCACTGGTCCCAGCGCCTATGCCACTTGGACCAGCGGATGTGGGGCACCATCCAGTGGTGGCTTGTCCTGGAACATCTGGAGGAAGGAATTGCGTTTGTCCATTCAGATCTGACCATCATGCTAATTACAGATCCATCTCTGGTAGGATGGGGAGCACATCTGGGAGACCACATGGTCCACAAGTTCTGGTTACCCAGGGAGCCCCATCACCATATGAACCTGCTGGAGTTCCATGCTGTGCACTTGGCTGAGACAGAATTTGCTCTGCTTGTCAGGGGTCGGGTCGTTCATGTCCAGACCGACAACACCATGACCATGTTTTACCCAAACCGACAGGGCGGCACACATTTCCTTCCTCTGTGTCTGGGGCGCACTCCGCACCTGAACCCTGATGAGCAGCCTGGGTGCTGATCTCCAGGCGATTCATGTCGCGGGGGAGAAGAGTCAGCTTCCAGACACTTTCAGTCTGGTAGGAGAGATGTTACATGAGTGGTCTCTGAATCAGGAAGTGAACCTCCTGGTCTCCATCCCCAGGGTTCCCACCAGATTGAGTGAGCAGGTAGCCGGGGGGGCTGGCAGCATCTAACAGTCCCCTTTGGGGCCGTGATGTGCAATGCCAGGTCAATGAGGAACAAGACTGCAGTTATGGCAGACTTGATTTCCTCTGTCGACCTGGCTTGCATTATGGAGACCTCGTTGGGTGACGACGCCGGACCAGTACTGGAGGCAGCTACCCCTCTGGGTTCTCCGTATGCACTGCCCGAGGAGGGAATGCAGGGGTGGGAGTGCGGCCATCTGTTTTAGATCTGACTTGGGCTTCACCATGAATCCAGTGGGATTGGCCAAGTCATTTGAGTTTGTGGCAGTGCGTGGGGGTCCAGGTGCGAGCCGCAGGATTCTTATTTACCGTCAGGAGATTTACTGCAGGAGGTCATGGCCTTCGTCATCGACGAGGTGTTGGAGTCCCCCAGATGTTTAATTCTGGGGGACTTCAATGCCTGGGTCGACGACGAATCCTCGCAATTTGGTTATGACGTCCTCCAGTTGATGTCATCACTGGGCCTGACACAAGTCGTTACTTCTGAGACCCATCACCATGGCCACACGATCGACCTGTTGTTCTCGCTAGGGCTTAAGGTAGCAAACCTCAGGTCTGAGCAGGTTGTTTGGTCTGATCATTGCACGGTGAAGTTCTTGTTCGGTGCCTCCTCTGAAAGTCCCTCCCCTGCTGAGATGGTCAGCTACTGTCCTTTAAGGGGACTGTCCCCAGAGGGACTGTTGATGATAGCTGACTTGAATAGACACTGCATGTGTGGTTGGCGTGGGCGAGGTGGTGGCCACCTATAATAGGGTGGTCTCCGAAATACTTGATGCCATCACATCGGTCTGTATTTGACCCAGATCTCACTTGACATCCCCTTGATTTGATGGGGAGCTCAAGGGGATGAAGATCAGGGGTCAGAAGTTGGAACGTTGCTGGCAGAAGACCTGCTTGGAGGGGGACAACCTGGCTTTGCTTGCTTATTACCATGAGTGCCAAGGGGTAATCAGTCATAAGAAGGTAGAGTTCCTGTGCAGGGAGATTGCTGCAGGAAAAAACAGACCATCTCAGTTCTTTCAGACTGTGGACAGACTGTTGCATCCTATCTGTCTACAGCCGAAAAAGCTTTTTCAGTCACTTCATGTGATGAGTTTGCTCTGTTTTTCTCTGACAGAGTGTCCACCATCAGGGTGGCAATTCCATCAGTGAGACAAGTTTTGTCTCGCAGTAATTGGCCCAGAAAGAGCAGAGGCACTCAGTCAGTCTGGGATGAGTTTAAACCAGTGGAGGTGGCCGAGGTCATTGAGGTGATCTCAAAGCTAAAGCACACTTATTGTGAACTGGACCCGCCCCCGACCCATTTCTTGATGAGATGTGTTGGGACTGTTGGCCTGGTATTCGCTGGGATTGTCCAGTGTTCGATGTCGGAGGGTCTTTCCAGATGGCGTTGAAAGAGGCACTGGTGAGACCCCTCTTGAAAATGCCAGCTCTCAACCCTGATGTCCTGGCGAATTGTGTAGAAACATAGAAATTTTCAGCAGATAAGGACCGCCAGGCCCATCCAGTCTGCCCGTGGGACCTATACGTTGTATGTGGCCACTGACGCTATGTGATCAATTGCTTTTCATCACTCCCTTCCCTCTCAAGGTTCCCTTGTGCCTGTCCCAGGCATGCTTAAACCCTTCCACTGTGCTTGCCCCCACAACCTCCTGTGGCAGACTATTCTAAGCATCGACTACCCTTTCTGTGTAGAAAAACTTCCTCACATTACCTCTTAATCTACCCACTTCCAATTTCATATTGTGCCCCCTTGTTCTAGTACTTTTTCTACATTGGAAAAGATCCCCCACCTGCACCTTGTTTATGCCCTTGAGGTATTTGAAAGTTTCAGTTGTGTCTCCCCGCTCTCTCCTCTCCTCCAGTGAGAGCATATTGAGGTGCCTTAGTCTCGCCTCATGGTTTGTGGTGCAAGCCCTGCACCATCTTTGTCGCCTTTCTCTGGATAGTCTCCACTTGTTTGTCCTTGCGCAGGTGTGGCCTCCAGAACTGCATGCAGTACTCCAGGAGAGGCCTTACCAATGTTTTATACAATGGCATCACCACCTCCAGCCCCCTGCTAGTGATACCCCTGCCTTTGCACCCCAGCATACCACTGGCCCTCCCTGCTGCCTTTGTGCACTGCTTTGAGACCTTAAGGTCATCAGAGATGATAACGTCTAGGTCCCTTTCCTCTTTGGTGACAGCCAGCCCCCCCCCCCCCAACCTGTAGCTCTTCCCAGGGTTCCCTCTACCCAAATGCATTATTTTGCACTTCTTTGCATTGAACCTCAGCTGCCACATCTCTGACTATCTTTCAAGCTTCTCCAGGTCCCTCTTTATTTTCTGCACCCCTTCTGGAGTATCCACCCTGTTGCAGATCTTGGTGTCATCTGCAAACAGGCAGACCTTTTCTTCCAGCTTCTCTTCAGTGTCACTAATGAAGACATTGAACAGGACTAGTCCTAGTACTGATCCCTGCTGGTCACCCCATTCTCCCCAGATTGTACCCCATTTACCACCACCATCTGTCTCCTGTCTGTTAACCAGTTCCTAACCCAGTTCACTACCTTGTCTCCCATGCCCAGACCACCCATCTTTTTAATCAGCCTTCTATGTGAGACAGTGTTGAAGGCTTTGGTGAAGTCTAGGTAGGTGACGTCTACCGGCTCTCCCTGATTTACTTCCCTAGTCACCCAATCAAAAAAATCTATCAGATTAGTTTGACACGACCTTCCTGATGTGAATCTGTGTTGCCTTAGATCCTGGTCTCCCCTGGATTCCAGGTGTGCCACTATCCTTTCTTTCAGCAATGTCTCCATAATATTTCCCACCATTGAGGTGAGGCTGACTGGCCTGTAGTATCCCGCCTCCTTCCTACTGCCACTTTTGTGCAGTGGGACTACATGTGCCCTCCTCCAGTCCTCCGGAACCACACCCGTGTTGAGTGACTCTGAACAGGGTTGCCAGTGACGCTGCTAGTTCCCGTCGCAGCTCCATTAATATCCTTGGGTGGATGCCGTCTGGCCCCGTGGCCTTATCCACCTTCAGCTTTGTGAGTACTTCCAGAACTCTCTCTACTGTGAATGGACTGGTGTCCACTTCTACCCCCCTCCCCATTGCCTCTGCAACTCAGCTGTGGTCCTTGACCCTCCCCCTCCTTAGTGAATACTGAGCAGAAGTATGTGTTCAGTGTTTGTACCTTGTCTAGATCCTCCTCCTCCTCCTTACATTCTCCCTTCTCCCCTTTGAGCCTCACAATCCCATTTTTTTTCTTTCACTGATGTACCTATAAAATGCCTTTTCCCCTTTGTTCACAAACCGTGCTAAACCCTCCTCTGTCTCTGCTCTCCTAACAGCCTTCCCTGCTTCCCCTAGACATTCAAGGTACACCACCCTGTCCTCCCCTTGGCTTCCCTTATATTTCCTGAAACTCTGCCTTTTAGCCCAGACTTTGTCCTCCACCTCTTTAGAGAACCATAGTGGTTTCCTTCTTTTCCCTTTTGCCACTATCCTAACGCATTGGTTTGTTATCTCCACTATGGCTCCTTTCAGTTTCTCCCATTGTTCTGCCACCCCCTCTATTACCTCTCCCTTACCCAGGACCGCTTGTGTGCATCTCCCCATTTCAGTGAAATCTGTCCTCCTGAATTCTGAAACTCTTGCTCTTGTGTGGTTTAATTGAGTCCATATCTCCGTGCTGTACCACACCATGTGGTGGTCACTGGACCCCAGCTGCCCTTTCACCTGTATTTTTTTGACTCTGTTCCCATTGGTCCATACCAGGTCCAGAATCGACTTGTCCCTGGTTGACTCATGCATCAGCTGCTGGAGTCCAACACCCCTGCAGGGATTCTAGGATGGCTGTACTTCTGGCTGAAGCAGCCACCTGAGTGATCCAATCCACGTCCGGCATATTGAAATGCCCTAGTTGCAGGATTTCGCCTTTAGCTGCCATGACTAAGGCTCCCAGTAGAATTTAAGCATCGCAGAATTCATGCAGAACTTGGTAATCTATCGTAGGAACTTCATGGTGCCGCAGAATCACTCTTCTTGGTGATTTTTTATTCATATTTCTGTTTATCCATAGAATCTGGTACCCTTCCCCTCTTTATGTCCAAACCCCCCATTTGCTCAGAATGTGATGTTATCATTGCTATAACATCATACATTAGCTAATGAAATGGCTGCATTCTGCAACAGAAATGAACAGTCACTTATCTACCACAGCTCTCACTGCCAGAGATGGTGGCACAGCACACCAGGCATGGTGATATTTGCTCAACCTGTACTACAGCCTAATGCAATTTTCAGTCTTACATTATTGCACTAGGGCCAACTTAAACAAAACCTTGTGAATGACATAGACCTGTTAAGTCCATACCTCACTTTGTACAAACTTATTTGTGCCTTTAAGGTATAGCTATGCCACCTGAAATGAATAACTGGTAAAATGAATTTAACTGTCATTTTTAAGAAAAATAATGTAATTTTACCCAGAAAAGTGGAATATAATAATGTGTAGATTTGTTGAAAGAATATACCTGTTAAATAAATAATTGCCCTGTACGCATTTTTGCCAGGGTTATTGATTACATATTGTCACTGGTTGATAGAATCACCTAAAAGGTATGGAGAAATGTTGTGTGCAGGGACAGCTGTTGGGCCAGAGGGTAGCATGCTGTGTTTCCGTGCCGGCAACTCAGGTTCAGAGATTAGCTCCAGGAGCTGGCTGGGCGGCACAAGGATTGATGGAACACATCACTGCTTGGAGCCTGGGAAGGTATGGTGCAGTATTCTGTCACATGGTGGACACACCGTGATGGGCTGGAGAGCTCTATCTCACAATCAGTTCACATGCATGTCATGGCCTGATGGTGTTACGTAGTGTCAGGGGAAGCTGGTTGACATGAAAAATGAGTTTTGCAATAACTCCTCTATTCCGTTTATTCCATTTCCAATGGGTCCTGTATAAATGAGGA
The DNA here is from genome assembly GCA_016271365.2 of Neoceratodus forsteri. NCBI lineage: Eukaryota > Metazoa > Chordata > Ceratodontiformes > Ceratodontidae > Neoceratodus > Neoceratodus forsteri. Next base: position 187,536,958 of record CM057451.1, read on the forward strand.
TGCAATTTAATGGAAATTAAAGCAAATATACACACACACACACGCAGTATCTCTGTCTCTTTCACTACACACACACACACACACACACACACACACACACGCGCATATTTGTATGTATGTTACAGATTGCATATAAATATATGTGATACACAGTGGGAACCTCAGGAGTGGTGTAGAAAGCAGATACAAATATATAAGTGATAGACAGTAGAGACCTCATTAGTTGGATAGATAGCATGCATATAGAAATACCTTATTTATCACATAAGGTCCCCTCTGCATATGTCATTTATGCAGTAGGCTAGGACCTTAAGGGAGAGACATTTGGTTTGCTTTTTCAGTTATAAAATTATTTCTGTAAGTCTGTTATTTTTTGAACTAATGTTACTGTGCTTTCCACCATCCTGACTGCTATAACCACTGCTATGAAAGTGAAGTCAGAATGACAAGCTGACACTGTGATGTGGTAGTTTGTTAGTGCCGCAGCACTTCCACAGAAATTACAAAAAAACACCACATGAAGTTCTGCGGCAAATGGTAGTCTTGCCGCAGAACTTGGTCCCACTGTGCTGCAGAAAAGTAGGGGCCTTGGCCATGACATGTATGTTCTCCACTAGTTCCCTGTCTGCTTCTTCCCTCTGTGTCGGAGGTTTGTAGATCACAACTGTGCGTATTGCTGTTCCATTCCTTGGCTCCAGGGTGACCCACATTGTCTCAGCCTCCCCCTGTCTTCCCTGAAGTTCTGTAGCCTTTATACCATCTCTGATGTACAGGGCCACTCCCCCACCCTTTTTACCCTCCCTGTCCCTCCTGAACAGTGTATAGCCTGGTATATTGACTTCCCAGCCATGATTAGCAGAGTACCACGTCTCTGTTATTGCTGCTATGTCAAGGTCTGCATCTGCCAACAAGGCCTCCAGGTCTGGAACATTATTTCCTAGGCTACGGGCATCTGTTAACATGACCTTCCATGTTTTACAGTCTGCCCTACTTCTGTTCTTGTTCTCCCTATCCAGCGTCTTCCCCCCACCCAGGTTTCCTTTCCTATCTGCTCTTGCCCCCCCTCCCCCCGTATCACTCATTATACACTCTTCAGCTGCCTGCTTCAGCTGTTTCTGTTGTCAACTTATGTTTCTACATGTTCCCAAGTGGTGGGGGGGGGTGTTCCTAACCCTCCTGGCTTTCCCCCTTTGGCCAGTTTAAATGCTGTCCAATCTCTAACCTGCCCTTCTTGGGCAATGTTGTTGAGGAATTAGTGTCACAGCAGCTTGAAGAACACCTCATGTCCTTTGATATCTATGAGCTATTCCATTCGGGCTTCAGGGCTAGGCACAGCACTGAAACGGCATTAGTTAGGGTGCATAATAATCTCCTCAGGGCTAGAGATAGAGGAGACAGGTCAATTCTTGTTTTCCTTGATCTCTCATCAGCTTTTGGTACTGTGGATCACATTGTGCTTCTTGATCAACTTCTTGAATACTGTAGACTTGCCAGTGTCATCAACTGGTTTGAGTCCTACATTTCTGGCAGGAAGCAGCAGGTCGTGATGTGGAATTTCTCTTTCTCCTCGAGGCCCCTGTCATGTAGAGTACCTTAGGGCTCGATCCTGTCGTCGACGTTATTCACAGTATACATGCTACTCCTTGGGAGAGCTCATCAGACAGTACAGTTTGGAGTCTCACTGCTATGCACATGATACCCAACTGTATCTGTCTTTTGCCCCAGAAACACATGATGCTGTAGAAGTGATTGGCAATTGCTTGGCTGAGATCAACAACTGGATGTCCTCCAGCTGGTTGTGACTGAACCCGGACAAGATGGAGGTACTGGTGACTGAGCCGGGTCGCAGGCGTGATGTGAGTGCCTCTGGAGTGGATACAGGATTGTTCCTGGGATCCACATCATTGATGGCCTCCCCTAGGGTGTATGATCTTGGCATTGTCCTGAATGGCAAACTGACACTTATGGCTCAGGTGTCGTCTGTCGTCAAAAGTGGATTTTACCACTCAAGGAACATCGCCAGGATTAAACCCCTAGCTCTGCCCGAAGACCTGCCGTTACTGGTGCATGCTGTTGTGACCTCGAGGTTTGATGACTGTAATGCTCTATACTTCGGGGTCACTTGAGGGACCCTCTGCCAACTGCAGCTGGTGCAGAACGCAGTGGTTCAATTGCTGGCAGGCCTGGCAAGATCCAGTCATGTGACCTTGGTCCTGCAGGCTCTGCACTGGATGCCCGTTAGGCGGAGGATCCTCTTCCAAGGTGGGCTTGCTCACCTATAAGGCCCTATACAGAGTGGGCCCTGGCTAACTGGAAAGCTGGCTTCACCTCTCCCGTGCTGCTACCTTATCTCACTCCCTACCTCACTGACTGACTCTATGGTGTTCCTATGCTCATTATTCTTTGCCTGCCCTGCAGATCATTGTAATTTATTTCTAAATTGTATCTTGCCCCCAGTATTAGTAACTGGGTGTACTTTCCAATCATATGTAAAACTGTCTTTCTCTCCTGCTTGTTGTATTGATGTACTTGTTATACCCTATTGCTGTATTGTTGTACCTGTTATACCCAATTGTACTCTCCCGGGTCGTTCCTGAAAATAGGCATAAAACTTGTCTAGTGTACCTACCCGGTAAACAAAAACTAAATAAATAAAAATAAATAAATGTTGCTGATCTGGTAACACCTGCCTCCTCAGTCCGCTCCCTCCGCTTCTCGACTCAGGGCCTCCTTGATGTTTGTAGGGTCAGGCTAAAAACATATTGCGACTGTGCCTTTAGTGTCACCGGGCCGACCCTGTGGAATTCCTTGCCAACTGTTAGGGAGCCCCCAACAGTCAAGTTGCTCAAAAAGAGGATAAAGGCTCACTTTTTCCATATGGCCTTTCCCGACAAAGACGACAGACCTGTACTTATTATAAGTACTTGTTTATTCATGCTGAGATTTACTGTTATTTATTGCTTTTATATTTTTACTGTATGTTATGTTTTGTACTGACCCTGCCTTTTAATGTAAGGTGCCCAGAGCCTCAGGGATTGGGCGCCGGATAAATAACATTTGCCTTGCCTTCTTCCTGTGGGGTCTCACACTCAGTGGACCTGTTTGTCTCCTGGGAGAATGCCAAACTTAGGTTTTGTGCCTGCCCCCCAAACAGTCCGGGACACCAGTGGGGAATGTATTCATGAGGCCCTGGACTCCAGGCCTCTTGTATGCCTTTCCTCCCTTCCCCTGATCCACAGAATACTGGTCAAGGTCAGGAAGGACAAGTTGTGGATGATCTTGACAGCTACAGACTGGCTCTGACAGTTCTGATACTTGGATATCCTCAGCCTCAGCAGCAGGTCTCTGTGGCAACAACCTCTCATCCCAGTCCTGCTGGCCAGACTTCCAGGACTGGTTCTGCATCCGAACATTCAGTCCCAGCACCTTACAGCCTGGTTCCTGAGTGGCTAGAGTTCCAGACCTTGGGTCTCTCTGAGGATGTCCTCCATGTGGTTGGGGCCTCCAGGAAAGAATATAATTGTAGGTGCTATGCCTTTAAATGGAAGAGAGTTTCCATTTGGAATGAGGGCAAGGAGCTTGAGCCCCTTGCCTGCCCTGTGACTAGCATCCTGGACTACCTCTGGTCCTTTTCCCAACTGGGACTGTGAGTGACGACTCTTAAGGTGCACCTGGCAGTCATCTCTGCTTACCAGGCATGGACCAGTATGGTGATGGTGGCCCAGGAGGAGGTGGTCAGGCACTTTTTCATGGGCCTTGATTACTTGTCCCCTCCAGTGTGTGAACCACCTACACCATGGGACTTACTGCTGGTCTTGGCTCTGCTCATGAGCAGGCCTTTCAAGCAGATGTACAGGTGTGAAATGTCACACGTATCATGGAATACAGCCTTCCTGGTGACCATTACATCTGGCAGAAGGATTGGGGAACTCCAGGCACTTTTGGTGGGCTCTCCTTATCTGGTCTTCCATAGGGACAGAGTTGCCCATGAGCAGAGCCAAGACCAGCGGTAAGTCCCATGGTGGAGGTGGTTCACACACTGGAGAGGACAAGTGGTCGAGGCCCATGAAAAAGTGCCTGACATACTTCTACTTAGATTGCGCAACCTTAGCTTCAACGAAATAGCCCTACAGTGGTTCTCCTGTTACCTGACTGGCAGGCAGCAGCAAGTAAAAGCCCGAGGTGACCTCTCACCCCCAAACCACTCTTAAGAGGTGTTCAGCAGGGGTCCATACTGCGGGCCTTACTCTTCACGATTTACATTAGTGACATAGATTCCTAAATCAACACAGTTAGCATCTATCTTTCGCGAACGACACCGTTGTCCATGTCACCAAACCCACCTTCGAGTTAGCTTGTAAAGAGTTGCAACAGGACTTCGACCTGCTGCAACAAAATCTCCTGCACCGTAAATTACTGCTAAATGCCAAAAATACCAAAGTGATATTCCTCTTACCTCACACTCATCCAGCAAACACTTACCCAGCAAGTACTCAGCCCCAGATCCTCACTCTCCTGGGTGAACCAGTAGGGGTAGTAGAAAAATTCAAGTATCTGGGTCTCTGGCTCGACGGTAAACTCACCTTCACTGTGCACATAGAGGAACTCTTGAAAAAACTAAGACAAAGGCTAGGCCTCTTCTTCAGAAATAGAAAGCTACTCACATTCGAGGCCAGATTTCGTTTGGTGCAGACCACATTCCTCCCACTTACTGACTACGTCGACTTAATTTATAGTTACTGTCCAACAACCGCCCTAACCAAATTGGACACCCTGTATCACAGAGCTCTAAAGTTTATTACCGACACTCCATTCAGTACACACAACTGCCATCCCTGTGCACAGCTAGGATGGTCCTCACTCTACAGTAGGAGACTGAGAAATGCCTACCTCTGGGCATGCAGAGCCATCACTCACAAGCTCCCTCTCCTGGTGCTTATCATCTAAGAAAGTACTCTTACATACTTCTTGATACACCCAGGATTCAAACTAGATATGGCGTCGCATCTCTAAGCCATAGCATCCCCACCATTTGGAATACTCTCCAGAAATCATTAAAACTCACAATGTTGGGTCTGCACATTTTCAAAACCCTTTAGCGTCCATTGCTTACAGAAAAGAAACATGTAACTGGTTCTCCTAACGTTTCCTACTTCTAGTTTCTTTCGGTTCATTCCCTGTAGCACTCTACCATTCTTATAGCAATCTGACATCACCCAGCACTTAATCTCTCTTCTCCCACTGGTGACCCCTCCTGCCTGCTGTTAAGCTTCCATTTCTCTCCAAGCCCCGGTCACTTTTTCCATGGCACCCCCATTCATATTTCACACTCCTATCCCAGTCTACCCCTTAGCTGTACAGTGGCCCATCCCAACATGACTCCTACGCTTGCACTGTACTACCTATGTATCACCCTCTCTGTTTCCCCACCACGTGTCCATGGTTTTGAAAATGTATGTATGAATATTTTTTATTACATTGTCTCAACATGCCTTAGTTTTATAAAATGTACGACTTGTTATGATGCCTTGTACTATTTGTGATATGTCCACCCAGGACCACATTGTAAATGTGTTCACTCAACGGTGCATTCCTGGTTAAATAAAAATTGAATTGAATTGAATATACCACTTCTAGAACTACGGTTACAGATAAGTAACCTATTCTTTTGTTTTCCCATTAGATAGTTCCTTATGTGGGTACCCTGGACAATGGACTGAGACTAGGTTACACAATTGCTATCAAAGGAGAAATCGATAAGAATCCAAACAAGTGAGTGACAGGAAAGATGGTCTTTTTGAAAATTGAATTAATTACTAGTGTGCCTTTTTAGTGCTTGGATACTGGTTTGTAAAAATGTGTTACAACCACCCGGTTGTAATTATGCATTACAGCTGAGCAGTTGTAATCACTGCTTGTCAATCAAACCTAGTTTCTAAACTGCTTTCTAAAGCTGCAGATTGCATTATATGGGGTAAGACACCACAATCTCTTTATATATGGTCGGGCTGGGGGAATGTCCCTCCCCAAACCCGCTGCGAAGGAAGGCAGAATGCTGGAGGAATGTACAAGTAGTGGGATTAATTGGTGATTGGTCTGGCAACAGCCTGAGGTTAAGGAGAACAGGTAGGCTCTGCAGAGACAGAATAGAGGAAGGGAAAATCTGAGGCCAAGTGGTCCTTTTCTGCTGACAATTTCTATGTTTCTATGTTTAATTTTTGTGTTTTTTTCTTTCCCTTCATTCAGTAGTAAATCTATACCACCACCATGCTGCGACTCCAAGAGAAGTTGTAATCTGTATAATTTGTGACACTTATTCTTTGAAAGCTTTTTTTTTTGCCATAAAGGTTTTTCTTCTGTGCGGTGGGCTGGTGGTTATCGGCCATTTCCCTTTTGTCTCCAGCTGTCACCCACCTCCCCCAACCACCAGGAGGGAGGTCCGTCTGTCTCGGCCCCCCCCCCCAATACAGCTCCTGAATTCAGATCTGGTGGTTGGTTGGGTGATGCTGGACAGAAAGGAGAGGGCCCAACTTCATGAAGCCTGTCCCAGACCCTTTTCCATTTTCTGAGCCCTCCTTCTCTGTTGCTGGGGTGTGCTGGTTGGCATGTGCATGTGGAGGCATGCACTCCCTGCAGAAGTCCTGCAGCCCCCTCCCTTCCATTGCTGCTCCCCAACCCGTCCTACCACCAGGCCTTCAGCTGGTGGCAGTCACGTGGTGGAGCCAACAACCCTTCCTTCCTGAGAGAGAAGAGCAGTCCAGCAAATGCTCTGTCCTTTTTGCATTGGCCGGCCCCCAGCTACCCGAGACCACTCCCGATCCTGGGTTGCCGCATGGCAGGTGGTAGTGCTGTCACTGCGCCACTGGACTGGCTGTTTCAGTAAAGCTTTTTACCTTATCTTTGGGCCAAGTGTACATGCTTCAGCCCCATCCCCACTCCTCTCAACTGATGTTCACCTTCCCCAGTGCACACATTCCGAGTTGCACTGGGCCGTGGGCAGTGATGTGGTCTGAGAAGGAATAGGTAGGACTTCATGGAGCCTGACTGGCTCTAGTTTTCCATTTTCTCACCAGCAACCCCTGCCACAGCAGTACATAAGTGTGTACATGTGGAAGCACTTGCGCAGTACAGAATCACAGTGCCTTCCTTAAAGTCGAGTGCACCTGCTCTACCACTCTGCCTCCACATGGTGGTAGTCAGAGGCCAAGACAGCTTGCCTACCCTCCCTGGGAGTGAAGAGCTTTTCTTGTGATGCTTGATCCCCCCCCCCCCCCAATTGCAGCCTCAAGGAGCCTGAGTTTGTTCCTGAACCTGGGTCGCCATCGTGGCAGGCCATAGCTCTGTTGCCGAGCCACTAGGCCAGCTTTGCAACACTTCGTTTTTTTTTTTTAACAAAAAAATACAGTTCTACAAAATAAAACATGGGGGGAGAGAGTGTAACCTATTTGTACATCCACTTGGGCAATGTTGACTATGCAAACCACTCACAGTTCACTCTCTTGGTTCTTGATGTAATCACAAACCTGACTGTTCCCTACCCAGTCTATCAGGGTTTACACAATTGTACTCTTCCTTTGGACAGGAGGGCAAGAGTGAGTAAGTAAGCAGTAAGATTTGTAGTGTCGTGAATGCACACCTAGGAGCATAGTAAGGTATAAGGCCACATTTGGAGTGCCTTCAGACCCTGGAAGTGATATTAAGGCACTAATGTCAACAATCAGGAGTGTTTTAGGAGTCCGGCACCAAAAAGCATAGTAATTAAAAAAAAAAAAAAGGAGGTTTAGGATAGTTACAAAAAAAAAATGTTTATGGTTTTGAAATTAGTAGGTTCTTCCAGGTGTTACTTCTGCTGGGTCCAGAAGTTGAATTAAGGTGGCATCTCCGAACAACTCAAAGTTACCTGTTTGAAAGTTGACATTTTTATTTTGTTTCTGTGGAACTCAGAATTCAGGCTGCTAGTTTTGAAAGTGACATTTCTAGATGACACAGTGGCACTTGCTTCGTGTTAGTATCACTGTAAGTATGGCAGATACAAGGCATAAATTAGTGTCAGAGACTTGATTAGCATCCTTCGCTAATCAAAGTAAAAAATGATTATCAATTTGCCGAAGCTGATCAACAGTTAGCAAAAATTTATATTTTTGCTCAAAACCCCATAAAATGTACTTCTCTTGCTCTATATTGATAAAATACACATTGACACAAGTTTCTGAGACTGACGCCTGCTTTATTTAGCCATTTCCAGAGAAATACAGCAATTGTGCAGCAGCACACACATTTTAAGAGCCAAGATAGGATGCCTGCCAAAGCAGACTGTGAATTTGTGATCGTGAGTCATGACAAATTAAACATAAATTTAAAATGAACCCCTATCCCAGCATAAAAACTCCACCTGGGGCCATGATTGACCACACAGTAACCAATAAGGACTGGGTGAGATCTGTTTGCTACTCTTCTCCACCAGGCATGTAGCCAGTAATTCTGTATTGTTTTTGGGGGGAGGGACCTGGGGGTGGTCAACCATCCGCAAATGCCAAATCACCAGGACGTCTTGGTTTAGCGCTAAAAAATATGTCTACAGCCCTGTCAGGGTTGAATTCAGCTGGAGGGGGGCTCTGCTTTTAAATGCAAATCAGTGTTTCTGCAGTATCTTCTGCCAGACATGCTCTCCAGTCAGTTTTTGCCTTGCTCATAGTTGAAAAACACCTATCTACACTTGCATTAGACACAGGAAATACTCTCAACACATTGACAAGCTTCAACAGATTTGGATAAGAATTTTGGAAATCACATGCCAGCTTTGACCAGATAGCAGGGCAGAAAGATTGATGAGATTGGTTTGAGCAAAAATCTTAAACTCTTGCCATTCTACAAGTAGCAGTGTGCTGTCACAGGCTGCAAAAGTGCTGAAACGTGGTCAGCTACTGCAGTAATGTCACTGTTACCATACAGCTCCAGTTCCTTTCTGTCTGCAGCTGGCCAAAGTCTGGTATCTAACACTTTTGCAGTTATAGATATTACTTTCATTAGTCAAACCGAACCTTTGTTCACAACAGTTCTCAATGTTTGTAATATATTTCTTAGTTTGCTGTTTAAAAGTTTTAACAACTTGGCCAATAAAATGTGTTAATTTCACACCCTTGTAAGTCACTTCTGCATATGCTCCTGAAAGAACGCAGACCCATTTTTTAAGAGACTGTCAAGTTCACTGCCACCTTTGGGACCACTCTGCTTAGAATGGTCAAGAGTGTTTCTCAAAGTTTCAACAGAGCTAAGTAGCGCTGGCATTTCAGCAACTTCTTTTTGAAGTGCTAGTGAGAACCTGGCAAGTGGCTGAAGCAGCTGTTCAAAATACAAAAGATGTGCCATCGTTTGGAATTTAGTCATAATTTGCAACACTCCCTTGGCTTTGACCTGGTCATGAGTTGGGTCTGTGGCCATAGATTCTAAATGGGCACAAATTACGGGGAATGATTTGGTAACAGCATGGGTGGCAAGAAGTTTATGCTGCACCCAACTTGTGCCTTGGGCCTTCTTGGGCTTTTCAGCTGACATCTCCATGGCCTGGGCAAGGGACTGTAACTCTCTGAGTCTCTTAAGACCTTTCTGATAGAGATAAAACAGTTGGGTCAGAAAGTTTGAAACATCATTGCAATAGGTGTTATCCAAAGCGTCTTTTTTTTTATTGCCAGTTCTAATCTGTGTGAGAAACCGTGAACTCCAGCTAACCACTGTATGTCTTCCCTTAAAAGGGCAGCAAGACGCCATCTTACACCCATGTTGACAGATGCCCCATCAGCCCCAAACCCAACCATGTTTTTTATATTAAGGCCACACTCTGCAAAAATGTCTAAAAAGAGATTTTTCAGTCCCTGACTTGTGCAATCTGATACAGCTTTCATTCATAAAAACTTAGTCTCCACGTGACCATTGATGGGATTTACATAAATTACATAAACCAGTTTCTTTTCAGTTATACCACTGTCAGTACTACTGTCCATAAGCAGTGAAGAATAATTTCCATTTTTGACGGTTGCCAGCAGGTTTTCTTCTAGGTTCTTGCCAGTACACATTGTGAGTTCTTTCCCACTAACAGTGTTAATGTATTTATTGCCCAAATGAACTCCATGGCTCATCTCTTGTTCTGTCACTTAAAACTTTTTAATAAAGATGTCCTCTTTGGCCACCATATACAGGATCTCCATCAGCCTGCCTAGAATCATTCTATACTGTTCCTCTGCATTACTGAAAGCTCTCCCTGCAAATAAATTAAATACATTTTTAGTCTTGGTCCAAACCCCTAACCCACCCCCCATTTAAAACTTGCCAATTGTGGTATGGCTATATATATATATCAAGTGGTGACCTTGTTCTACCAAATTTCAAAATGTTAACAGCTTTCTTGTGCTGCTCTGTCAGAAGATGTTTCCGGATGGTGTCAGCTTTTAGCCGGGGGCCTGTAATCCTTGCAGTTAATGCCTCACTGAAGTTCCTCAACCCACGTAGCTCATTTCTGTACTAACAGCACAATTTGCAACTAACACACAGTCTCCCTCACTGCTAATCAATAGCCAGTTTTTTTCTGGATCATATTTTTGGCACCATCCCTCTGCAGTTGCTAATTTAACTCCAGCAATGTCTGACTGTAATTATTAAAAAGTTTGAAGTTAGGGAAACAAGGTGTCAGGATGTGCAACTTCTTAAATTAACACATGATGAGGCATTTCCTGAAAAAGAAAATGGCAGCGAGCAGATGTGCGACCCCATCCCCCGCCCAGTCGCTGGCACTTCGCAGACCAAACCCAGTTCTAGTGGGGCAGTCCCTCCCATTGTGACTGTGCTGCAGGCAGCGGGCAACTGCATAGCAGGGCACATTACTTAAGTTTTTGTGGGCTTGCTGCCACAATAAGACAAGTAGTGTGTCCAAATCAAAGTGCAAGGGCACAGTTAGTTCCTGCCTCTAAAAAGCAGGGGCAACACAGTGAGTGCAAGTTAAAATCTCTGCAGTTGCAGGGCGCGACAACACTTAATTTTTCATTTTCTGCCCAGAAAAGGAGCAGACACTGAGTAAGGGGTATAGTTTTTTTTTCCATCACTGCCAAAGCAGGGCACAAGTCTTTTTAGTTCCCTCATGGATCTCTACAAAGCAGGGCAGGCACAGTCTGTTCGGTGTGTTCCCAAGTTCACTGCAAAGAGCAGGGCACAACACTGAGCAGGGCACATTTTCTGGTCCCTTTGGATTCTCTGCAGTGCTGCAAGGAATAACTTAGTCTTTTTCTGTTCCCAAATTGTTCACTGCAAGAGCAGAGCACACGTCATTGACAACATAAGCACTGGGCACATAATTCTTAAGTGCCTGGTTCCCCCTCATCTCTGCACAGCATTACTTAGTCTTTTTCCCAAATGTTCACTGCAGACACAGGGCACACAACATAAGCAGAGCACATTAAATATTGGGCACAGTACAAATCTCTACAAAGCAGGGCACATTAACTTAGTCTTATTCTGTTCCCAAGTGTTCACTGCAGACCCGAAGGGCACACAAGCAGGGCACAATTAAATAAGTTCTGGTCCCCCAATCTCTGCAAAGCAGGGCACATTACATAGTCTCTTTTTCTGTTTCCAAATTGTTCACTGCATGTGGGCACACAACTAGCTGCAGGACACAGATCTCTGCAAAGCAGGGTACATTAACTTAGTCTTATTCTGTTCCCAGATGTTCACTACAGATGAAGGGCACACAAGAGGGCACAATAATAAGTTCTGGATCCCCCAGTCTCTGCAAAGCAGGACCATTTTTACTTGGTCTCTTTTTCTGTTCCCCAATTCACTGCAAAGTCAAGAGCAGGGCACACAACTAGCAGGGCACATTACTTCTTGGTTACCGAGATCTCAAAGCAGGCAGGGCTGCTTACTTAGTCTTTATCTGTTCCCAAATGTTCACTGCAAAGACGCAAGGCACACAACATAGTAGCAGGGCACATTAAGTTCTGGTTCCCCCATAATCTCTGCAAAGCAGGGCACATAGTCTTTGTTCTGTTCCCAAATGTTCACTGCAATTACGTTCACTGTCTGTTCCCAAATTCACTGCAAGCAGGGCACAAACTTAAAGATCAAGGCAGGGCACCCTTTCATGCCCTTTTTCTCCCACCACCCACAGTCCAGCTCTAGGCTTTGCCCGTTCGTTGCCATTATGCTATCCCCCCATCTGTGCCCTGAAGTCCGTATGCCCCCCTTCTCTCCTCCAGGCTCCTCGACCAAATTAAAATGTTTTACTTTTTTTTTTTTTTTTTGCTGCTCCCAGATTCTTCTGCGCTCCTGCTGTCCTCTGCAGTCACCGAATCTACCTGTCTGACTGTGCCTCACCCCACGATGCAGCCGTCTGCTCTCCACTCCGTCCAGGTCGCTTCTGTGCCCTCTCGTGGTCTCGGCCAGGCCTTCTCCCTCCGGCTCCTCCTCGGTACGGTTACCACTCCTCCTGGCTCTGGCTTGTCTCCGACCATCTGCAAAACAAAAAGACAATTTAAGTTAACCGGATGACGATGCAATGACGATTTAAAAAAAAAAAAAAAAATTGAAATCAAATAAAGAAAACTCACCTTTGGACTCCTGCTCAACCTCCTAACGCCTGCTTCCTCTTATGGGTGCGCTGCAAAAGGACTGTCACATTTCTCCCACATGGAGACCGGGTTGGGGGGGGGCAGGAGCATCACTGGATCAATCAGGGAGCAGTTTGGGATTCATGGGGCGAGGCGCGGAGGAGGAGGGCAAAAAATGGATACCAGGAAAAATAAAAAGTGACAGTGCCCAGTAAGGCACTTTTACAGGACCCAGGACCAATTGGCAGTAATTAGCAATGACTGCTAATCATTGCCAGATTTGACTCACTTTTTACTGATCTTGGGTCGCAAATTGCGATGTGAACCTGCATATTTTATGCCTTGCAGACAGCAAATCAGAATGTAGCATTCTCACTGCCCATTTTATAATTACCTTTATTGATGACACCAGTGGCACTCCTGCATTGCCCAGCAGGGTGTTCAGAAGTCACTTTTTTACATTAAGCATGCAAATGTATTGGTATCTGTCTGAACTGTGAGAGGGATTTTGGAGGTGTGCCCCTCTTCCACCTATCACAGCTTCAGAATACCAACTCTCCTCACTAATTCTGCCTACTCTCACTCTTGCTCCTCCTTTTATCTTTGAAGCCCATGACCAATCACAAGGCTGGAAGATGCAAACTGCAAGGTTTTCTTGTGTAACTCCTAATTCCTGCTTGAAAAAAAACAAAAAACCTTGAACTGAGACTTTAAAAAACCAGCACAGGTTTAGTAAAGTTAGAAATGTTAAGACTTTCAAAGACTTTTTAGGGCTGTGTGTACTATATAATATGCTATTATATAGTTAAGCATTGGGTCCAGAGGTACTATACTAGGTACTGTGTTAGGGCTGTGTCTAGCATATGATATGCTATGGTTGGTTAAGACATCTGAAGACGTTTAGGTACTGCTTAGGGTAAAGCATACGAAGGAAGCAGCATTGGGGCTGGAGTAGTTTTGTTGACTAGACACAATAAGCAATATATGTGGAGGAGCAGGGACAGAAAGTTGCATGGTTATTGTAGTAAAAGTGGGGGAATTTGATCGCAAGAATCTAAAACTGTGGGGTGATAGCAACAGGTTAAGCTAGGAGGAGATAAAGTCTAAAGCCAAGAGTAACAAAACAGAAAAAATGGGAATTATCAGTTGCTGTAGGCGCAGGGCTCTCATCACCAGAGGGGTGTTTGGAGGAGGGGTGGGTGCCCAATATGTCAGAATCTGGATGGGATCGGGGGCAGCTGGAGACAGCCTGGGGGGAATCTCAAGACTGAGAGACATGCTGGCAGGGGTGCTCCTGCAACACATCAAACACCACTGGGCCCCACAGAATCTGGGGGGTAGGGAGGAAGGAGGAAGGGGAAAAAGTGGGCAAGGCAGTATGGTTCAGGTGGACGGCATCTAGGGGCAATTTGTTATGTGCACCTGGTCAAGGGAAACCAGACCCACCACAGATTGGGGGAATTTAAAGCAAGTGGGGATACTAAGGAACACCAGAAGTCGGGGAGGAAAGAAGAGAAGGGCATATGAGAATAAAGGAATTAGTAGTGATAGGTGACTCAGTGGTCAGAGGGGTGGACTCCAAATTGAAGGGGGGAAGGGAAAAGGGGGTGACGGTCAAATGTCTGCCAGGTGCATCGGCCAAGAAGGATAGGGAGAAGATTGGCAAGATGCTTGATAGAAAAGAAGGGGGTCTTGATTCACCTAGGCACAAACGACTTAGCAAGGCAGTCAGTGGAAGAGGCAAAGAGCAGTCTGGAACAGCTTGCAGACAGTCTCGAGGGAAGGGCAGCTTCTCTGGCATTCTCTGAGGTACTGCCTTTATGGGAGAAGGGGTGTAGGGGAGGAAAAATTAGACAGGCCGAGATCACAGAGCTGAACGATTGGATGAAGATGTGGTATTTGTCTAGAGGGTACCATTTTGTGGGTAACTGGGGAGAATTCTAGCAAAGGAGGTTATTCAATGGGGATGGCCTTCACTTAATGTGTGAAGGGGTCAGTGGGCAAACGCAAAAATTTGATGTGTACTTAGACAGCCTGGGATGACTGGGGCAACAGCCGGTAACCATGGAGAGTTCACCATTGTAGCTTCAAGGGGCAGGACTGGTAGAAACTCAGGGAACATGAACACAAGGACTAGGGAAAATTTAGCAGGAAGTGAAAAGATAACCATCAGGAGCGGGAAGGGTAACCCCTTGGGGGAGGAGGGAGAAAGAGCATGCATGGGGTGGGTGTAAAAAGAGTAGTCCTGATACACGGAGAGCCATGTGCATCAACACCAGGAGCCTGGGAAACAAGATCCCTCACTTGGCCGTGGTCATGGCAGAGGCAGACCTAGATATAGTGGGAATCATCTAGATGTGGGGCCACGAGTGTCAGGAATGGGGCATGGTAATACCGGGCTATGTGCTATTCAGAAAGGATGGGGAGGGGGGTGCATTATATGTAAGGGAACACATAAAGGCAGTGGAAGTGCAGGGAAGATGGGGGGGTGAAGCCTTATGGGTATCATTAGAGACAGAAAAAGAGGGAAGTCATACGAGCCAGGGTGGTATCTAGGCCACCATGCAGGATGAGATGGTGGATAGGGCAATGCTGAACAAAATCCAGAGGATGGCAACCGGGGGAGGTGCTGCTGATGGGGGACTTCAGCATGCCAAATGTAGAATGGAGTACCCTATCAGTGGCATCCACCAAAAGTAGAGAAATCATTGACTCCCTGCAGGGGGCACTGGTGAGGCAGCTTGTGAAAGAACCAACCAGGGAAGGGGCAATCCTAGACCTGACTTACAAATGGAGACAGGGTAAGGGAGGCATCAATGGGAGAGAACCTTGGCACAAGCGACCACAGTACAGTTTGGTTCACGGTGGAGACTGCTGCTCTGGGTCCCCAAACCAAGGTGTGAACGTAATTGATTTCAGGCACGCAGACTTTAGGAAAATGGGCGTCTGTCTGCAGAAAGCACTGGCAGAGGTGGAGATACTGACAGGGGTGGAGGTAAAGTGGCCAGCAATAAAGGGGGCAATACTGAAGGCCACAAATCTTTCTATCAAACAGGTCAGCAAAAACAGGAAAAAATGGAAGTCACTATGGTACAGCAGAGTAGTGGTGGAAAAGGTTAAAGCAAAGAGAACCACTTTCATGAGATACAAGCAGACTCAGAAAGAGGACGATTGTGTGCTATACCAGGAAAAGCAGAAGGAGGCAGAGTTGGAGGTCCGAAAAGCAAAGGCAAGAATGAAGGAGAATATAGCAAACTCTGTCAAGGAGTGGGATAAAACTTTCTTCCAGTATGTGAGCGAGTGGAGAAAGTTGAAGGGGGGGGATAGTTGGGCTAAAAGACGAGGGTGGAGGATGACCAGGAAAAGGCAAACATATTAAACAGCTATTTCTGTTCTGTATTCATGGTAGAGGAGGACGGGGAGGGCAGTTGGATCAGGGATAGGGGGGCAGCAACAGGGGCGGTGAACACTAGTTCGTTCCTAGAACAAGAAGTTTAGAGAGAATTGGAGAGGCTGAAGGTGGACAGGGCATTGGGCCCTGATGGGATGCACCCCAGGGTATTGAAGGAGCTAAGGAAAGTAATAGCAGAGTCTCTGGCTAGCCTATTCAATAGGTCCCTGGAAACGGGAGAGGGTTCTGTGGACTGGAGGAGGGCGGATGTGGTCGTCCTTCACAAGGGAGGGGAAAAAGAGGAAGTAAGCAACTACAGACCGGTGAGCTTGACATCGGTGGTGGGTAAGCTTATGGAAAAACTGCTAAAGAAAAGGATCACCAGATACCTTGAATCCAATGGACTGCAAGACCACCTGCAACATGGTTTCATGGAAGGCAGGTTATGTCAAACAAACTTGATTGAGTTCTTTGATTGGGTCACCAGGGTAGTGGATCGGGGGGGATGGTGGGCATTGCATACCTTGACTGTAGCAAAGCGTAAGACTCCGTGCCGCACAGGAGGCTGCTGAACAAAATGAGATGCCTAGGTCTGGATCCGGTAGTAGTAAGGTGGGTGGGTAACTGGCTTAGGGACAGAAGGCAAAGGGTAGTTGTAATTGGGATGCCCTCAAAGAGGGCTCGGTCACCAGCGGGGAACCTCAGGGGTAGTTACTAGGGCCACTCCTGTTTTTTTTTTTTTTTCATTGCCCTCTCTCTGCCACGATGGAGCTTCTTCAGGGAATCCCTGGACTGTAGGTCCCCAATCCTCCCAAGTACCTACCATGGTGTCGCTGGGACCTGCCTCCATGTTGCTCCCTACCTCTCCGGTGGGAGGAGGGGGACCCCTTTACACCTCCCTCCAGTCCATTAGTGCGCCAGGAGGTCCATGTATCGCATCCAGCGTGTAGCCCGTTATGGGTTATCTGGGGCAGTCAGGTCCCATCTCCGTCCTCCACGGCAGGTTTCCTTTTTCTGTTTTTCTGTCCCCTCCCACAGGACGTGAGCACGTAAGGGGGACCTAGGGGCGGAGCACGTCGAGACGTGTGAGCGCTCCAGTCTCCTGCCCACATCATCCCTCCCTTCTTTATGCAGTCCGCAGCACCTCCACCCGTGGTCACCCAGGTGGTGGTAGAGCTGCGGGACATGCATTCCACCCTTCCCCAGAGGAGGAGGAGAGCGGCCGCTAGGCGCCAATCCTCCCCTGCCGACTCCTCCAGCCACCCGAGTCCATTCCCGAACTCCGGTTGTTGATGCCACGAGCAGTAATCTACTGGTCACAGGCCGGGCGGCCGCCCAGGGCCACCCTGTTTAACATCTTTATAGGGGACATAGAGGAGGGGCTAGGGGCTAGAGGTAAGGTGTCTATTTGCAGATGATAATGAAGATCTGCAATAGAGTGGATACTGAGGAAGGGTTGAAAAATGCACATGGACCTGTATAAACTGGAGCAGTGGTCAAGAGAGTGGCAGTTGTCATTCAGCACAACAAAGTGCAAGATCATGCATGTAGGAGAAAAAAACAAGACACAGAGTATAGGGTGGGGCCGGGGGCAAGTCCTAGAGGCAGTTGAGGTAGAATGGGACCTGGGCATAATCATTTCATGGGACCTCAAGGTGGCAAAGTAGTGCGAGAGAGCAGTGGCAAGGTCCCGTAGAATGCTGAGATGTATTGGCAGAGGGTTCACTAGCAGGAAAAGGGAGGTCATAATGCCTCTGTACAAGCAATTGGTGAGACCACACCTGAAGTATGGTGTCCAGTTCTGGAGACCACACATTAGGAAGGATGTAGAGAGGGTAGAAAGGTTCAAGAGAAGGGCAACAAAAATGGTGGGGGTCTTAGTTGTCATATAAGGACAGACTGAGGGACCTTAACATGTACTCACTGGGGCAAAGAAGGGAGAGAGGGGACGTGATTGAAACCTTCAAATATCTCAGGGGCATAAATAGTGTACCAGTGAGTGACATGTTCCAGCTAAAGAGATGCTCGAAAACTAGGGGTCATGAGTTGCAGATAGAGAGGGGAGGTTCAGGGGAAACATTAGGAAATATTATTCCACAGAGAGGGTGGCGGACATCTGGAACAGACTCCTGGAGGAGGAGGTGGGGGCAAGGACAGTGGTGGGATTTAAAACGGCATGAGATAGGCACAAGGGAATTATTAGGTTTAGTCGGGAAGACTAGCTCACTAAAGATAGCTTTAAAGTAGCGAGTTTGGGCAGACTGGGTGGGACTGGCGGTCCTTTTCTGCCGACACATTCTTTGTTTCTGTGAAACCTGCCTCGTGATTTTGGTTCAACTGCTCTGCTTTTACACTGGGGCATGTGACAGTAGCGAACTGGCAGCTTCTTGGGGACCACTCACAAACAGAATACTAGTTCAAATTAAATGAAAATTTCTTTACTTTCAGTAACATACAAAAAACAAAGAGGTTGCATTCAGCTTTACAAAAAAGGTTCTTGCAATTCAGTCTCTGATTGCCTCCCCATAACAGAAAACAGAACCTGCTCCACTTATTCATCCTCCCCTTTCATTGGGCAAAATGTGATATAACCCAGCATGAGCATCTTACCTCAGAGCTCGTCCAAGGGCCCATCTTCCCGATGCCTCTGTGTGTTCCTGAGGGCAAGAGAATGCATGTCTGAGCAAGGTGTCCCTGAACTGATGTGAACTTATGCATGCCCAACTTAGGCATATTCTAAACACACGGAGATAAACATATGGCCTGAAAGCAGGCTTTGTTTTGAATATGGCAATATGTTTTGTATTGAAAAACATGCCTGGGAACACAGAATGGTTGCTTTGAAAATCGGAATTGTGAAGTCGGGGCATGCGCATCAGCCCCAATTTAAGTTTACAGTGGGGTTACTGTAATACATTGGAGCTCTTCTGCTCCATTAGTATCATTGCACGTGATGTTCCAAATAAGTTTATGTGCAGATTACAGCATCAGTTTTGAAGAGTGAGGGTTGGATTACTTTTTTAAGTGCAGTTGAACTGGATTAAATTGAGGACTTGACAGTAAAGCGGCAAATGATCCAACAGGGCTGATCTGAGAGTTGGTCTCCTCCACAAAGCACCATTCTTTGGTCTTAGAGCCCTGAGAGCCATTTTGCCAGGGGTTTTAGTATTAAAATCAGTTGTTTAGGTATCCTTTAACTCTAACCCTAATGCTATTTTTCTTTATAAATAATTCCTGAATAAGGCCTATGGTCAAAACTTCAGTTCTTTTTTCATCTGATGAGTATGCTCTGTCCAGCTCCGTCATCCACTGTCTCAAAGTCCTACCTAGCTTTGAGAATCCCCCATGGTCTTCTCCCCATGGCAGAGCCAGGGAATGGTCATCCCTCTCCCTGTGTCCCAATGTAGACGGGAGCCAGGGTCTGCTCAGTTGTGTGCAGCCTATGACAGGCTGGGATGCGTCATCCTGTCAGCGTCCCTTTAACTCCACCCACCTCCCCAACATCTTGCCTTGCCCAGTTGGACCTGTCACACACTAGCATGCCCGTGTGGAAGAAGCACATTACCTAACCCACCACAGGTGTTGATACTGTGGCGGGACCCAACGCCATCCCTCCTGTGACTTGGAGTATGGGAGCGCCACCCCAGTTTGAGGATCACCTAGCTGGCTTCCCAGCTTTGCTGCTGAACTCGAGTTGCCAGCATGGGAGCGTGTAGTGCTACCCACTGAGGCATTGGGCATCCCTCAAAGTGTTAGTTCTAACTCTTGTGTTCTATTTTCAGTGTGCTTCCCGACTTTAGTTCCCTCCAGTCACGGCCTGTGGAACCTCTCTCGGGCATCCTGCCTGCCTGAGGTCCCCTCTGACTGTGCCTCCTCTCCCCACCCCTGCAGCCAGCACCCCCAGTTTAACCCATCCGGGGTGGGTCACCCTCTCCTCTTTGGGCGCTCTTCTGAGTCGGTCTCTGGCTGCCGGTTAGGGCCCCGAGGAGGAACTGGAAGGCCAGTCGATGTGAGTCCGGCAGAGGGCATGGAGGACAGGTGCCGTCACCTGTTCCACTGAGCTGGTGTTTTCCTTGTTCTGGTGGTGGCCTCTCCCCCCCCCCCCTTACATGGGCACGCCTGATGCAACGGCACATGGCAACCCTGCCTGCGCCAGCCACGCTGTACAATGTGCAGCCCATGTACTGCAGTGCTCCCGATCTCCACCGGGAGCTGCTGGTGTGCCGGGCTATCCCCCACCCTTCTCCTGGGAGGAGAGCCGCCCTGCGGGTGCTCAATCCTCGACCTGCCCCTGCCAACCCCCGGCACCCAAGCTGGTTCCTGAACTTGGGTCGCCGGTGTGGCGCCAGGGGTGGCGTCCAGCGCCTCAACCCTCAGTGCCACCGGGCCAGCTAGCGTGCTTTTAATATTACCTTTTGTTTTACATTAAGATATGTGCTAGACGTTGCATTGTTTGCCAGCCACTGCTGTACAGTACGATTATCATGGTATAAAATATCCTATTTCTCATCATGTTTAGCATCTAATACTAAAGGCCTATTCAACTGTAATGCTGCTGACACTGTTCCATTTGTGGGATGGCACAGTTTTGTCTTGGTATCATGGAATAGCAAATTCAATCAGCTGTAGTTTTCCTTGGATGTTAATAACATGTATAGTATGTATGTGATAGCACAGTAATGCACATATTTTCTTTCATCAGCTTTGCCATTAATTTGGTATCAAAAGAATCGGGTGACATAGCTCTGCATCTGAATCCCCGAATGAAACCAAAGACATTTGTAAGAAATTCATTTCTTAATAAAAGCTGGGGAGAAGAGGAAAAAAGTCTATCACATTTTCTATTTAGACCAGGAATGTACTTTGAGGTAAGAGGAAATGGTTAATGAAATTGGAGTTGTCAGTGTGTGTTAATGATGGTCATGAAAATATAGGATGTGCTTTACTACCATGGGTAGAGCAAAGGACTGTGAACTGAGAGATCCTGGTTCAAATTCTGCCCTAGCTTTTTGTTTTCCCAACTCTGAGGCTGGTTAGAAGCAGAAAATGTGGTGCTGAATCTGGGTACTTTTAATACAGAATAATTAAAGAGACTTTACCTGGCCGTTTCGCATCGATATAGGTAGCTGTATTCGGGTTAATATAGAGCGTGATGAAAATAATCACTGTAGTAAAATGGCAATGCTTGTAACTTAGAATACTCGGTCCCGCGACTTCCCGGTTTCTGGTGTACCGTGTGCGTTATGACGCCGGTGCTAGGAGACCGCTGGGACATGCTCCATTATAATCAATGGTGGCATCTTTTCGATCGCTTTTTATACTATAATGACCATTTGGTGATAAAATGTGGGCACTGGTCGACTAACGAGGCCCTTGTTAGTTGATCAGTGCCCACGTTTTATTACCGTATGACCATTATGATATAAAAAAAAGATCGAAAAGGTGCCGCCCATAGAGTATAATGGAGTGTGGGTGGCACCAGAAACCAGGAAGTCCTTGGGACCCAGTATTTCTCATTTTACGAACGTTGCCATTTTTTACTACATCGATTATTTTCATCAAGCTCTACATTAGAAGCAGTCCCATGAGGTACAGCACCTATATATCAGGTGCAGGGGCTGATTCATTTAACTTGGTAGGTCTCTTAAAGAAACAGGGGCAAAGGACTTGCGAGTTAAGAGAAAGCAGTATTGATGGAAGTATGTACAGTCCCACTCACCAGGATGAAGCACTGTGATTAAGATGTCACTGTTTACTGCATGACCAGTTGGAGTAACGGCCATTGGATTACTTTGAGGTCCATTCATCTTTACTTATATAGCACCTGTCCAAAAAGCTCTGAGCACTGTACAGGGTAAAACTGTTAGTCACAGTATTAAAGATAAGGATATGCATGTCCTACATTATAGATATTTACAATTAAAAACACCTAATATAAATAAAAACATAATCAGAGATTAAAACAAAAAAAAGTTTCAGCAGGAGATCTGTTACTATGAGGTTGTTAACCTAGGCTAACTGGGGCAGTATCAAAACATCGGGTGCCCAGGTTTCATTTTTAATCGGGAAGCTTCACCAAACAGCCAAGTTTTCAATGCAGATTTAAAACTTTCAGGTGAGTTTGCTGACCTTAAATCAAGTGGGAGGGTACCCTGTTCCATAGTGTAGGGGCCGTAACCTCAAATGCCCTACTGCCAACCAGTGGATTTGGGTATTGTCAGCATCTTAAGACTTGCCGAGTGAAGAGGCCTAGTAGGACAATGTTCCACAGTTAAATTGAACAAATAACTGAGGCTGCAATCAGGAAAGCATCTGTAGACAAAGGATAACACTTTGTAATCAATTTGATTTTTGTTTTCTATTTGTGGGCCGTATCCCCCTATTCTCAGACCCCATCCACCTGCCGCCCCCATGCCCAGGCTTACCCCCCTGAGGGGCCACCGAGGGGCTTCCCACTCCCTAATGGACATTGTGGGCAAGCCCTGGATCCCCCCCGGTCGAGGCCATGAGAGCGAGACCCCCCAGCAGGCGTCTGAGGCAGTGGGCAGTGGAACAGAATGGGCCTTCATGTGGGGGGACCGGCATTTTTTTCTTTTGACTTGCTTCCTTGGGGGTGGGGAGGTGCAGTGACCAGCGTCTGCCTCGCCCCACCCCCCCAGCGTATCCGCGCCGAGCACTGCGGTGCCCCCGGCCTCCACCAGGGGTCCGTCCAGTGCCTGACGTTTAGCCCCTCCCTCCAGAGAAGGAGAGCAGTCCCAGGGACACTCAGTCCTTCTTCCCCCAGCCGGCCCTCTGACTCCACGGGTCTGTTCCCAAACCCGGGTCGCCAGCATTGAAGTGGAAATCTAACCGCTGTGCCGGTGGGCCGGCATATCATCTGATGTTTGATCAGCAACTAGTGCAGGTCTCTAGTACTGGAGTAACATGCTCTCGAATACCTACATTTGCGACCAGTCTTTCCACAGCATTTAAGACATTGCACTTTATGAGTTTACAATTAGTAAGACCTGTTGATGATGTATTTGCAGTAATTGATCCTAGAAATCACAAACGCATTTACCAATGTTTTTAAATGGGAATTGCTTACAAATCTCTTTACCTGGGAGATTCTCCTAAAATGACAAAATGCAGTTCTCCTAACAAAATTATTATGAGCATCAACAGTGAGATTAGCATCAAGAAAAAAAAAAAACAGATTCTTAACAACAGATGATAAATCCAGGTTACTGCC
Organism: Neoceratodus forsteri; assembly: GCA_016271365.2. Lineage (NCBI taxonomy): Eukaryota > Metazoa > Chordata > Ceratodontiformes > Ceratodontidae > Neoceratodus > Neoceratodus forsteri. The sequence goes on from CM057451.1 coordinate 187,560,179, forward strand.
GAAGTCTAGAACAACCAGACTCCCTAACAAAAGACTGGTAAGCTGATATTTTAATAATAATAATATGCTTTATTTGTTATGCGCCTTTCAGGCATCAAGGCACCGTACAATAAGAGAATAAAATCCAACAGATTCAGCCATATAATAAATGCAATTCAATAAATAGTACATCCATAAGATTCTTCCCAGAGGAAAGGTTTTGTACCGTAATAGATTGATTTTTTTTTTCAGATTTAGCTGTAAGAAATACTCTGCTAGCCAAGAATTTAATTCAGAAAGACAAGCTTCCGACTTCTAAACAAAATCATTAGACCATGTTTTAACGGAAAAATACAGTTGTGCATTATCAGCATAAATGTGAAAGGAGGTTGTGCATCTGAATAGTATCTTTCATTGGCAACATGTAGATATTAAACAGGATTGGCCCTAGGTAGGATCCCTGGGGAACGCCTGATGTCATAGCTTTAGTCGAGGATTTAAAGTTACCCATCTGAACAGTAAACATGTGAGAGGACAAGTAGGACTCAAACCCCACTCACAGCTGACTCGGACAGCCCAAAAGAATAAAGCCGCTCCAACAGTATCTGATGGTCAGTAATGTAGAAAGCTGCCATGAGATCAAACATAATCAACAAGGCACATTCTCTGCGATCACTTGACATGACAGTGTCATTTTGTACCCTTTCCACTGCAGTTACAGTAGAATGATTAGATCTGAAACCGGACTGAAAACATTTCCATCCTTCATTTTCTGAAAGAAAGTTTACCAGTTGTTCTGTTGCAACATTTTCCAAGATCTTCACAATATAGGAAAATTAGACACAGGATGATAGCAGGATCCTCAGAACTTACATTTTTTGGTTTTTTGAGGATAGGTTTAACAATAGCTGACTCAAGCCGGGGTGTAGCCAGGAATTTTAAACTTGTACTCAGAATTGATGCACTGTTGCCCCCCCATTATATAAACATAAACCAAAATATGTGCTGCCATGCCACACCAACAATAGCCCCCCCCCCATTTGCAATGTCTGCGTTCAAGTAATCAGTTTCTGCCTGTAATCCTCCTTCCTTTGTTTTTCTGCCTGCCTGGTAAGTTATTCTTGTTTGTGTATTTGACTGGTGGCATCAGTGCCCCATAGTGAGCAACAAAGGCAAAAGGGCTCAGCACAACACAGACACAGTGTGACTCACAATGTCCTTGCTTTCTTCTTTTTGTTGCCCCTGCCTGATTTTTTTTTACAGTACTCTGCTGAGTACAGTGCATATGCCTGCCGACACCCCTGACTCAAGCAACATGAAGTCTTGCTGTATTCTGACAATTGTAGTGATTCCCACCGTTTGAACTGCCCCGGAGAACAGAGAGTTTCTATGCAGGGTATAGAATGCTGAGCTTGAGCTCGGTTGAAGTCTCTGTCTGTAGTGTTTTGAACTTAAACCGTCAGATTCTTTACTTCGCCTCACTGAACGGTCGCTCTGGAGATTTCTCCTTCGGCTCGGTTCGAAAGTCGGTTAAAGTTTTCAGTTTTTGTCGGTTTTTAAATCGAAAAAAGTATCCGCATAGTCGCTTCAGTCTCTGTCTGTGGTGCCATGAGTACTAGATAGGAATTGTTCTGTTTTTCTGTGTGGAACTTGTGAAAGTGCGGTTGGTTTGGCTGAACCAGCCATTTGATTGTGAAATTTGTTTACTTAGTGTGTGGTTACCGGTTCTTATCTATCCTAAAAAAAACATGTTTTTAACCGTTTTTTTCCAATACCCGTGACACGGTTAGGAACCAATAAGGGAGTCTTGCCTGGCGGTTGCCGAAAAAAGGGTAAGTTTGGTTAGGTTGGCCATGTCTGAGAAACCCAAGAAAAAAACTGGGCCCACTGGGTTTCAACATTGCAGTGAGTGTGGGAGGTCTTTGCTAAGGCCGATCCCCACACCACCTGTGTTTATTGTCTGGCGCTTGACCACCTCGATTCAGACTGCCAATATGTAAAACTTTCCCAAATCTACCCTTGAGAAGAGATTAGGTAGACTGAGAAAGGAGGGCAGAAGTCCGCTGACCCGGATGGCCAGCCGGTTCAGTTTCGACGAACCAGAAGGAGTGCCCTCTGACCAGGGCGATACTTCTTCGGGCAAAAGGAGAGCCGATTCCAAGGGATCGGTTCAGACAAAAAGAAAGCGCAAAGATAAATCGACCGGTTCGGATCCAGAGGTTCATGTTCCGACTGCCGAAGAGATAGCCAGGGCGATTCAGATTGTGGAATCGCTCTGTCGGGTTCCGACCGATCCGGCTCCTTCTGGCAGGGGTTCAGTTTCGTTGGTTCCCTCGGTTCAAGAGTATATCCTTGAACATTTTTTATGAACTGGAATTTGAAGAGGAAGGGGAATTTGAGGATGATGATGTAAGTGAAGGTCTGGATGTGCCTGTGGAACCGGACATCTCCCCAGACGGACCTTCAGTGTTTCCCCTCCTAGGCTTTCTGAGTCCCCTTCTCACTTTATGTTTTACAGAAAGGTGGCTGAAACCCTCCAGCTTCCTATGGAAGAGGCTGTGGAAGATCAAGAGGAGCCTGATTATGTAGAGATGATGGATATCCCAGAGTCCAGGAGACTGTCTATTCCCCTCCATAAATCTTTTGGGAAACAGACACAAAAAATCTTAGTCTCCTAACACTATACCTCCTGTGGATAGAAGAATGGACAAGAGGTATACACTTTCAGGCTCAGACACGGAGTTCTTATATCAACAGTGCAGCCATGTTGGGGTAGTGCAGGCTGCTGCCTGTGACAAGGCAAATACTCCCTTGGCTTCACACCCCCCCTGACAAGGACTCCGGGAAGATTGATGCCATGGCAAAGAAGCAGTACATGGCATCTTCTTTGGGACGCAGGCAGGCGAATTACATGGCCTATACAGCCAGGTACCAGAAGTCCAGGTGGGACACTGTATTGGCACTGACTAAACAGGCCTCCCCCCAGCTAGCCAAGGAGCTGGAGGCGGTGGCTGCACATGGGATTGAGGCATCTAAGGTTCAGTTTCATGCTGCTGTGGACTCTAATGATGTGTCATCAAGAGTCATGGCTACATCTGTGGCTCTTGGAGGATGGCTTGGCTCAGATGTACTAGCTCTCTTGAGACACCCAGGCTAAGGCCATGGATTTTCCTGTAGTGGGTAATTCTCTGTTTGGGAGCAGACAGAGAATTACATGAAGAAAATGGATGAGTACAGGACCACTTACAGGAGTGCCCAGGCCAAGGAAAGGCAGGCAGCTCCTCAAAGGCAGCAGTCTAGGGGCAGGGGCAGGCCTTTTCAAAGGCCTTTTTACCAAGCACAGGCATCTTCTTCCTTTTCTCAGAGGGGGTTCTTCAGAGGGAGAGGCAGAAGGGGGATGAGTGGGGCTGCATCCACTCCTCAGCCTAAAGCCCTTGCCAAGCAGACACCCTGATGGGCCTGCCTGGGTCGACTCTCCTATTCTGTAGGCTGGTTACTTTGTCCAGGACTGATGTCTGTTACATCAGACAAGTGGGTCCTGAAGTAGTAAGCCAGGACTGGTTCTCAGCTTCAAAACATTTCCAAAGATGAGAGCCAGATCTTTTCCACCTGCAAATCTTCGAAACCCTTGCCCTAGAGGCAGAGGTTTCTTCTCTCCTAGCTTTAAGAGCTATAGAGAGAGTACCTACCCCACACTGGGGCAAAGGACTGTACCCAGGTACTTCCTGACCCCCAAAAACAGGGAGGGCGACCATCCTAGACCTAAGATATGTAAACAAACATCTTTTAAAACCAAAGTTCAAGATGATAACTCTGGGAATAATCCTTCCTCTCTAAGGCCAGGGACTGGCTAGCTCCCTGGACCTCAAAGATGCCTACTTTCACATTCCCATCAGGTGCTCCCACAGAAAGTACCTCAGGTCTGAGTTGCCCTCAGGCCATTATCAGTTCAGACAATGCCCTTTGGCCTAACCTCAGCCCCAGGGTTTTCACAAAGTGCCTATAGTAGTAGTTGCCTTTTTAAGAAGGCAAAAGATTTCGATTTTTCCATATCTGGACGATTGGCTAATAGTGGGTCAGTCCCCAGACCAAGTCAAGTGTCACCTGCAAGTGACCCAGCAAGTGCTCACTTCTCTAGGATTTCTTCTTAACCTTCCCAAGTCAGTTCTCGAACCAGTCCAGCTTCTTAGGGGCAGAACTGGACACACTCGGAGCAAGAGCCTTTCTTCCTCTAGGAAGGGCAAGGGTTCTTATGGAACTAGCTTCTTCCTTCAGCCTTCGGGTATCTCGACCAGCAAGGCATTTCCTCCAGCTCTTGGGCCACATGGCAGCTTCAGCAGCAGTGATCCAAGGGACAAGATTCCAGATTAGGGATATTCAGTTCCACCTTAGAGCTTTCTGGTCTCAGAGAAAGGACTCCCTTTACCAAACTGATCCCAGTGTCTCTGACCTTGATCCAAGCCTTCCGGTGGTGGCAGGATCAGGACAGTTTAAGGCAAGGTGTTCCTTTTGTTGCTCAGCCTTGTTCAGTGGTCCTTACCATGGATGCTTCTCTCCTGGGCTGGGGAGCCAACCTGGGGTCCCTTACTGCCCAGGGGCTGTGGTCCCCCCAAGAATCCCTTCTCCACATCAATCTTCTAGAGCTCAGGGCTGTTTTTCTGGCTCTAAAAGCGTTCTCACAGTCAGTACAGAACAAGGCGGTTCAAGTCAGAACAGACAACACCACCACCATGTGGTACATCATCAAGCAGGGAGGCACTCGGTCCACGGCCTTGTGCACAGAAGCCATGAAGTTGTGGTCCCTCTTATTCCCTGCAAACCTCTCTTGTAGCAGTTCACCTTCCAGGCAAGGACAATATGCTAGCAGATGCACTGAGCAGAATTTCTCAGGGCCATCACGAATGGTCCCTGGACCCTCAGGTGTTGAAAGTGATTTTTTCACGGTGGGGCACTCCAGAGATGGATCTCTTTGCAGCCCCAGACAATCACCAACTCTCTCTTTGTTGCAGACCTCCAGTCCTGGGCTCAGTCCCTCTGGACGCCCTGATCCTGAATTGGGAGGGGAAGTTTCTGTATGCCTTTCCCCCCTTCCCACTCCTGTTCAAAGTGTTGGTAAAAATAAAGTCTCAACCATGCAAGGTGATTCTGATTGCTCCAGATTGGGCCAGGCAGCCCTGGTACCCCCTGTTGCTGTCCCAAGCAGTCCATCTTCCCATTTCTCTTCCCAGGAATTACAACCTGTTGACATCCTCTCAGGGAAGGATTTGGTACCCCAATCTTCAGTCTCTCAATCTCAAAGCATGGCTCTTGAAGGGTTAGAGTTTGCAGATCTGCATCTTTCCCAAGGTGTTCTGGATATCCTCAAGGCTTCTCTGAAGCCCTCCACCAGAAAGACTTACTGTACAACTCCAAATGGAAAAGATTCAGCATTTGGTGTTCTAAGAAGCATATTTCTCCAGATACTGCTGAATTGCCTACGGTTCTGGATTATATGGTCCATCTTAATGGCCTAGGCCTCAGACCAGCTACTCTCAAGGTACACTTGTCAGCTGTTTTGCATTTTTGTCTGTGGGGAAGCCTTCCTCACTGTCTTCCCATCCTGTGTTCTGCACATTTTTTTAAAGGATTGCTTCAAACCAGTCCTCCTTTTAGAGACTCTACCCCTGCCTGGGATTTGAATGTTTGCATTGCTCAACTTATGCAACCCCCCTTTGAGCCTATGTCTTCAGCAGAGCTTAAGTACTTGACTTGGAAAACTGTGTTCCTGGTAGGCATTACCTCTGCCACGCGTATAAGTGAGTTGCAACCCCTGTCAGTGGAACCTGATTTTATCTCTTTTTCACAGGGATAAAGTGATCCTTAGAACCAATAGAAGGTTCTTGCCCAAAGTGGTTTGACTTCCATTTAAACCAGTCTGTCTCTCTCCCTGTTTTCTTCACTGATCATTCTTCCTCAGGAGAGAGGAGGCTACACAGTTTAGATGTCAAAAGAGCCCTTAGTTACTACATAGAGCGTACCAAGGGTCACAGGTTTGACTCTCTCCAGTTGTTTCTCACTTATGGAGAAGTGGGAAAGGGCAAACCTGCCACCAAAAGATCTATTGCCAGGTGGATTGTGTCTTGTATACAATTCTGCTATGAAAAACTGGGAAAAGCTCCACCCTCAGGCCTGAGGGCTCACTCTACTAGAGGTACAGCTGCTTCCCTGGCTGCTGCCAGGGATATTCCTATCTTAGAGATCTGTCAAGTAGCCACCTGGAAAACAGTCCATACCTTTACCAAGCGTTACTCTCTGGATATCCAGGCTAGGAGTGATGCTCGCCTGGCACAGCAGTACTAGCTCTATTCCCAAAGTAGGTTCTGTCCCTCCTCCTAGGAGGTACTGCTGGTAGTCTCAGGACTAGTCAGAATACAGCAAGACTTCATGTTGTTTGAAGAAAAAAATTACTCACCTTAGTAATTATATTTCTTCTAATGGAGTCTTGCTGTATTCTGACCTCCTTCCCTGCCTCCCCTCTCAGAACCTGTTTTTGGGAAGTGGGTGGGCAGGTGCAGTGTTGCACCCCAGGCGTGTTTTTTGCTTGCACCCTCCTCCTTTTTGTTTGGGTGCTCATTTATTATTTTTAGTACATTGGGTTTTGTTTTTGGGTTTCCTGACTTGAGTCTTCCTTGGGAATCCAAAACTTTTTTCAGCCAGTTGGCTAGTAAGAATTTTTACAATTTCCACACAGAATTTTTAGTTTAGTTGGGCTCGTAAGAATCTGACGGTTTAAGTTCAAAACACTCTAGACAGAGACTTCAACCGAGCTTGAGCTTAGCATTCTATGCCGTGCATAGAAAGTTAACTCTTTCTTCTCCGGGGCAGTTCAAAGGGTGGGAATCACTGCAATTGTCAGAATACAGCAAGACTCCATTAGAAGAAATATAATTACTAAGGTGAGTATTTTTTTCTTTTGGGCTACCAGGGACAGTATTAGTGCTGAGTGATTTAGTAATACCCACAATGCTGTTCAACAAAACGGGAAGGAAAAAAAACATGCAAGTAATGGATTTAAAGCACAGACGACCTCTTTCAATGAATTTACAGCCTTTAATACAGAATCATGAGAAGCTTCAAATAAACTGAAACCCAGCCCTTCTTTAATACACCTAGGGATTTCCACCATAGAGTTCTTTTCGGATGATTTTCTGTACCTAACCTAGTGCTCAAGACTGTGTCCAAAAAATACTGAGCAAGAAGTTCACATCTTTCCTGAGACGGGGAAGGATCTAGATCAGCACAAGCATGTACAATCAGCCTGTTTATAACATGAAAAAGAAATTCAGTGTTTCCAGCATTATCAGCAATCAGGTTTGAATAATAAGCACATTTCGCAGCTTGCAAACTTTGCTTATACAAAGCTATATGGTCTTTAAAAATTTGTCTGTCAGTCTCCAACCTGGAGTTACTCAAAACTCTCTCCAATGTATGATTTTCCAGTTTGAGTTGTGAAAGGTTTGTGGAGAGCCACGGAGAGACCACTGGATGTGCAAAGCTTTTCAGGGGTATAGTCATCCAGCTGTTTAGATAGGATATCTTTCAAAGTATCTACCGACATAGTAGCAATAGAACGTTTTGTATTCCAAATAGCAGCAATAGAACGTTTCCCGTGGAGTTCAGCGGAGCATTTCTCAATGTCTATAGATCTGAGGGCCCTTGAAACAAAAGAGCTTTATTTCAGATATTTAACAGAAATACCCAGTTCAAATATTATCAAACTGTGATCCCAAAAATGACACCTTAGAATTGTCAGTGAAATTAGTTGAAGGATGGCTCAGACCATTTACATGTTGGCAAAAACCATGGGAATGTAAAAGATTTAAGAATTCAGTAGCTTGCCTGTTTTCAGAATTGTCTGTCTGAAAGTTTGATCACCTACTAGCAATGTTTTCTCCACTGCTTTAAATATAACAAAAATAAAATAAGAGAGTTCTTCAAAGAACTCAACAGTAGAATTAGGAGGGCCATAAATGACTTCACGTTTTACAACCTTAGATTAACACCAACAATAAAGGGGTCCAGGGCAATAGCTCCATATTACTTTTTGATTGCTTGTTAGCTTGATCCAATACAGGTCGGCTTACTGCTTCCAGCAAACGCACAGACCACGAATAGACGTGGAGCTATTGCCCTGGGCTGCTTTGTTTTTATTGTTTGAGCTGCTATATTATCTGGGTGCATTATGGAATAAAATGGGTTGAGTCCACATTACATTCACATTCATTTCAAGAGGTGCTGACCTGTTTGTTACAGCATTTTTTCCATAGTCTGGGCACCACACACAAGAGGCAGAAACCAGCAATAAGGCATACATTAAATAAATTGGAGAACACATTACGCCGTATGTAGTGGTACCCGGTGACTAAAAGTTCTCCCGCTGCCACTCTGCAGTGCTGGAGAAACACTGTCACGATGCACTACTATATGATATGTCACCTGCCATTGGGACCAACAGCTGATGCAGAATGGCAGTAACATCACGGTACTGATTAGGAATCTAGAAAAGACTGTCATTTGGAATACAAAACATTCATGGGTAACATTAATGCAACATAAACCAAATAAGCAGACTCATAAGAATAGTGTCAGGTGCTCTTTAAATCAATACCCAACAAAGAGTTCTCACAGCAGATACTTCATTCACAGGGTGGGGTGCCGACCTGGAGGATCTCACAGTAAGTGGCATCTGGAGCCCCCAGGAGACTTAGGATCACATAAATGTCCTGGAGCTCAGGGCATTCCTTTTCCTCCCAGCTTCAGGGTCAGTCTGTCAAAATTCTGACAGACAATACCACAGCAATGTATTACATAAACAAGCAGAGAGGAACAAGATCCTGAAAACTGTGGACAGAAGCTTTGAGGATTGCTTATTCCTTGAACACAGAGATGTCTATAGTACATCTGCCAGGCAAGGACAGTGTACTGGTAGACTCGCTCAGCAGAATCAGCCAGGGAAATCACAAATGGACTTTGAACCAAGTATTGCTGGCTTCAGTTTTCAGAAGATGGGGTACTCTAGAAATAGATCTATTTGCCTCTTGGGAGAAAAATCATCACCCAAAGTTTTGTTGCAGGCCACTAGCAAGGGGTACAGTCCCATAGAATGACTTAGCTCTGTATTGAACTGGGTGGTTCCTGCATGCCTTCCCACCATTCCCACTCATACAAAGAGTGTTTCTAAAGCTCAAGAGAGAGCCAGCAACAGTGATCCTAATTGTTCCAGACTGGGCCAGACAGGCTTGGTACTCAGTGCTTCTGACCATGTCAAGCAGTATTCCAGTCAGCCTGCCACTGAGATACAACCTACTGACTCTGTCTCAGGGCAGAATAACAGTCCCAGAGTTCAGAACACTACATATGAGGGCATGGTTCTTGAAGAACTACAGTTTTCTAGTTTGAATCTGTTAGAGGAGGTGCTCAAGGTTTCCAGAAAACCAGCAACAAGGAAAGCATACTCCTCTAAGTGAAAGAGATTCTTATACTGGTGTGCCTTCAGGAAGATGATCCCAGTGCAGGCAGCGCTGTCTGCGGTTCTGGACCACATGGTACACTTTCAGTTCCTAGGTGTGAGTGCTTCAGCCCTGAAAGTACACCTGGCAGGTGTGTCAGCTTACACCTCAGCAAGAAAAGACAAGTCCTTGTCCTCACAGCCTGTTTTTGAAAGGTTCTTTAAAGGCCTCAGTCATTTGTGTCCCCTTGCAAGGGACCCAGACCCTCTATGAGACTTAATTATATGTCTTGCCCAGCTGATGGAAACTCCTTTTGAGTGGTTCCATGGCAGTTGGACGAATATAATAGAGTGAACGCAATTTGAGCGAGCGTAATTTGTGCGACGGTACATTTTGGCTAAGCACTATTCAGCTGCTAAATTACACCTCTAGATGTACCCACCATAGACTAACAATGGCATGCCGAGCTCGCTGTATATAAACTCCACGGACAGTGCAGTACCATGTAAGACCTCTAGCTACATCACCTAGGTAAGCCCTAATACGCTGTGCCATGTATAGTCCCACGTGCACCTCTTGCTTGTCTCTGTTGTAATAGGGAGCTACATCCCCTTGCACCCCCCCATCTTTTAGATTCTAACTCAACACCGCACATTGCCAATGGGGTTCGCCGAGTTTGTGTAGTCACCCTATTGTGTGGTCGCTGTAATGTGCCATTCACTCATATTCCTTTGCTCAAATCACATCATTCAATTGACGTGCTACCCTTTTGAGCCTATGGTTACAACTGACTTAAAATGTGCCACATGGAAAGCAGTTTCTTGATTGACATCAGCCAGGAGGGTCAGCGAACTGCAAGCCCTCTGTATAGATCCAAACTACGTAATCTTCCATATGGGTAAGGTAATCATTAAGACTAGTAGGAAGTTTCTACCCAAGGTGGTATCAGAATCCCACTTAACCCAGTCAGTTACCCTTTGTGTACTCTATCATAAATGTCCCAGCACAGGTGAGCAAAAATTGCACTGCTTCAATATAAAAAAAGGCACTAGATTACTGCATAGACCGGACAAGGAATATCCGGTCCTAGAGCATACTTTTTGTTACCTATGAAGAGGTTAGCAAAGGCAAGCCAGCATCAAGGAAAACTGTCTCTCATTGGATAGTCTCCTGCTTACAGTTCTGTTGTGAGAAAGCTGGAAAGGTACCCCCCAGATGCCAACAAGCACATTCTTCAAGGTGCACCTCTGCTTCTGTGGCAACCACAAGGGGCATAACCTTTCAAGGCATCTTTAAAGCAGCTACATGGAGAACAGTACACACTTTCACAAAACACTACTGTGTGTGTGTGTGTGTGTGTATATATATATATATATATATATATAATATACATATATATATATATATATATATATATATATATATATATATATATATATATATATATATATATATATATATATATATATATATATACATATACATATATATATATATATTCCAGAAAGGATGTCAGTTTTGGAACTGCTGTCTTGCAGAACCTTTTTTCTTAAACAGGTTCCAGACCCATCCTCCCAAGTTACTGCTAGTGAGTCTGACCATTGTAAGGCATCTCACTGATGTATTCCTGTTTGAAGAAAAAATTTACTGTAGTAGTGTTGTTTCTTCTCAGGGATCTGTCAGTGAGTCTTACAAACCCTGACCTTGCCTCCACTTCTAGAACCTGAAAAAAGATTAACGCAAGAATCAGTTTTTATCTTAAGGTTGCTTAATTACTTATTGCAGTTCCTCAGCAATTGTTAAGATCTGGGGTAGGTCTATAGTGGAAGGATAGGGTTGAAAATTAACTTAATCCTTATCTGGAGTAGGTCTGCAAAAGCAAATTAACACTATCAAGGGTAGTTCGACAAAGGAAATAAAGGGATTGCAACTACACTCTTTCTGGGTTGGGTCCACAAAGAGTGTGGTAGGATGTAGTTAGAACAGAAGGGAAGAAGTTACCATATACAAAAATAGATACACTGGAACAGACCTAGATGGCATGTGGTGGGGAGGGAACATGCTCAGCCAGCAGGAGGAGTAGGGTGATGAGTTGTATGGGGTGTGGGGCTGCGGTGTTCTTAGGAACATGGTGGGGGATAGGTGATTGCACAGTGTGCAGGAATCTAAATCACTTGATTACAAAAGTGAGACAGCTTAGATGGGAGTTAGGTAGGCTAGTGAGGGGAAAGTGGAAGATGGGACAGGGAAGAGGGAGGGTTGAGCGGGGATGGTCTGGGAGAGATTGAGAGAAAGACAGGGGAAGTTTGAGGAGGGGCTGACCCAGGTGCCTTGGGCTCCTCTACCTTAGCGGGTAAGAAAACCGGGGGTGGAGGGAGGTGGGAGGAAAGGGGGGTCAGGATGGAGGGGACTGGAGTTGGGAGCCCCTTGCAGGTTGTCCGTGTGGAACAGATTCCTCTCACTATCTTGAGGTGAGGGGGAGGACAAATCTGATTGGGAAAGGGGGGGAACAGATCTTGTGCTGGACCAACAGGGGGACTTGATCACAGTACAGAGTTTGAACTTGTATTCTAAATTCTGAAATTTGCATAAAGTTCCATCTCCTGGGCAGCACTCTTCTGTGATTTGGTACCATTTGTAAGGCTCATTGATGGATCCCTGAGAACAAAAACATTACTATGGTAATTTTTGTCTTCTAGGCCCTGGACTGAACATCTGGCAGCACCCAGCCTTGTGCTAGGCACCTCTCCACCACACGAACTACAAGGATGCAGTCCCTGTTTGAGGGCTCTCCAGGTACGAGTAACCCTCCATGGAGGGTCTTGTGACTGACCTAGACTTCTACAAGGTGAAGGTGCAGGGTAACTTGGACAGCCACTGGACAAGAAGTCCAAAAAGCAGGACTTTCTGGGTTGCAAGGTATATGCAGCAGTTTCTTCTGGGGTCTGGCAGGCCAGTTATGCAGCCCTAATGGCCTGGTTTGGTCACAACCTTTTTGACAAACTCGCAGACATGATCCCTCTGCTTCTAACAGATGTCCAAACTGGCACGTTGGACTAGGTTCTGTTCCCTATCCAAGCACCCGTTGCAGACAGCTGTGGACTCTGCGGATTTGCTGGCCCTTGCAGTGTCCTTTCATGGAGGGGGGGGGGGGCTTGGTTGTGTTTCATCACATTTACCCTGGAGACCCTGCACCAATTGGTGGACTTGCCCTTTTTGTGTGCTGACGTCGGCCCAGAGGTGGAGAATTATTTCACCCAGCTCAAGAAGTTTAACATCACCTTAGATTTGGTGGCATCTGCCAAATGGGCTTAGCAGCTATTGAAGCCCAAGCAGCAGGATTCCTTTTGGCATTCCTTTCATGGGTCGTGCTACCAGCAGCAGCAGAGGCAGCAGTTTCAACACTACTGTTTGGCTAAATCTAACAGGTCCAGAGTTTAGGGTCAGAGGGGGAAGTTAGTGGCCAGTCCTTCTGAGCCACCTTCAAGGGTAAAGAGTGACAGACTGTGGGAGCAATTCCCATACTCGCTTAGGCCCTACTGCAGCTCCTGGTTGGGGGTCCGCTGCCCCACCTCCCACTTGGTCTGCCGTAACATCAGAAAATTACTTCCTGGAAGTTCTAGGGATAAGTCTGTCTCTGAAGTCTACATATTGATCCCAAGCTTTGTTGGAGTCTGTGGTGTTCAGGAAAACACTGGCAACACTGCAGAGTGTGGTCGCTCAGCTCATAGAGAACAGCGGTATTTTTTACCTTGGAGTGCCTATTGAAGAGGTACCCTCATTTAAATATGTCGGAATCTCTCTTGACAATATCCTATCCTATGGAGCCCATGTAGACAGCGTAGCCAAGGAGGCTAACATGTGACTTGGTCTCCTGTACAGGCATAGGGCACACCTAACCACAGAAGCCCTCAGGATCGCTGTCCAAAGCTCAGTAGTCTCCGTGATCGGCTATGGCCTCTTAATCTATGGCTCTGCCACCTCAACAGCCCTCAGAAGCATCACAACCACTCTAAACAAAGCATGCCGGCTCATAACTGGTGCCCATCGCCTTACACACACCTGCGACCTCTACACCCAAACTGGCTGGCTGAACCTATCAAACCAGATTAAATACCAAACCTGCATCATGGCAAAGAAGATAACCCTAGGAGTTGTTCCCCCTGGTGTCCAAGTCCTCCTCAGCCCTAGTTGAAACCTCCGCCATACCAGGGGATCTGACTCTCAACTGCTGCTGATTCCTAGATGCCATACATCGATGGGCCAATGATCATTTGCCTACAGGGCCCCATACTGGTTAAATAATCTCTACAGGGAAATCTCCTCCACCCCCAAGGCTTGGTCCCTTCAAAACTAGGCTCCATCTCTCTCTCTCTCTCTCTCTCTCTCTCTCTCTCTCTGCCTCCAGTACCTGTGACTGCCACACCCTGCCAGCCTAACTGCCACCTCTGTCTTAAACCAGCATCACAACAAGCACTTTCCACCTCTCCCCTCCTCCACCCTTTCTTCCCCCGAACCCTTTGCCTGCACTTCTCTATGCGTTGACAATGCCTTTCGGCAGCTTATACCCCCACCGTGTCCTAACCATGTCTTGAAATACTGTTGCACACCAATGATCATGAATGCTGATGCCCTACCAAAAATGTATGCATCTTCTCTTGTATCTGACTGCGAAGCTGTTAAACTTGCAAGTAATTACTGTACATGTTCTTGCCACAATTGTCGACATCCACCACTAGAAACTGCTTGTAAACCTGAGTAACCTGTTATTTCTGCCAAGCTTTCTGCTGTACCGCTTACATTTCTGTTGTACCATTTACTGTTGTAACATTGTTGTGCTGTGCTCACTCAGACATGGAACCTTTGTGAAAGATCCTTGGCTCAAAGGTACTTGTAATCCTAGAATTAAATAAATAATTTTTTTTTTTTTTTTAATTCTTTTTCCTTCCAGTCACGGTCTGGGGGGCCTCTCTCAGGCATCCTGCCTGAAATCCTCTGTCTGTGCCTCATCTCTCCTCCGCCTATACCATTGTCGGTACCCCCAGCTTAACCCCTCGGGGTGGGGGCACCCCTCCTCTTTGGGTGCTCATAGAGACGTGGAAGAGGACTTAGGCGAGGAACCTAGAAGGCCAGGTAGAGGCGGACTCAGCATTGGGGATGGGGGCAGGTGCCGTCGCCTACCCCGCAGACCCGGGTTTTCCGTTTTTCTTGATCCCCTAACTCCCCTCCCCCTGCGTGGAGCACCTCAATGCACTGGCACACGGCAACCCTGCTGGAGTTGACCACGCTGGCTACGTGCTGGCATTAGCATACTGCAGTGCCCCCAGCCTCCACCGGGGGCCGCTGGTGTGCCGAAGCAACCCGCCCTCCCTTCCTGGGGAGGAAAGCACCACGAGGGAACACATCCTCAACCCTTCCCCTGCCGACCCCTGGCACCCAAGCTCGCTCCCGAACCGGGGTCGCCGGCGAGGTGTGGCGTCCGGCGCCTCAACCCTCCGCGCCACCATGCCGGCTGAGAACAGCGGTATTGAATTCATCTCGGATGTGCTAGCCTAAAAGGAGGTTGTGACTCGCTGCGTTTAGGTACCGAAACAGATGACTGGCATGAACCCCATTCTCGACCTGTACATCCCTATAAATCTGTTTTCTGTTTTAGTTTCCCTAAGCTCTGGTCCTCTCTTCCCCTATCTATTCACTCTGCTTCTTTTGCTTTCTCCTTAAAGTCTTTTCTTTGTGATTCTTGCTGTCCCTCTTGTAACTGTCTTTGATCTTCTTGCTCTAATCACACTGTGTTTTCTCCTTCCCCATCAGTTTACCACATTCCATTACTCTGTTCCTCACTTGAAATGTGCCATCACGCCTCTATTTATACATGATTTGCATATCTTTTTTTAATGCTGATTTTACATCTGTTTTATTAATTTGTTTATGAACTTCCACTTCCCCTTTCCCCAGGACACATCTGGAAACAAGCTGTTACCAGCTCAGTATGTCTTTCCTGGTGAAACATTTTGAAATAAATAAATAAGCTGGTCGGGTGGTGCTTCAGGTTAAGGCGCAGGACACCAACACCTCGCGCCACACTGGCAACCCAGGTTTGGGAACTGACTCAGGTCGGCAGGGGAGGAGTAGGATCGAGTGTCCGGAGGACTGCTCTCCTCTCCAGGGAAGGGGGGATCAAGGTTGCTGGCACTTTGCGACCCCCAGTGGAGGCTGGGGAGAGCAGCACATCGGGAACACTCGGCAGGGGTGGGGACATGGCGGATGTCCATAGACGTCACTGCACATTGGCGTCCTCTGGGGCACATAAGGTAAAAACCCTCTGCCCACACGCATGATGCCTCCGAAGGGGTACCATCAACGGTTGCTTCCAAACAAAACCCAACTCAAGGGGCAGGGGCTCAAGGGTAATGCAGTCTCCCTCCCAGGAGGGAAAGCCATGATCTCCCTGTTTTAGCTGGGTTGTGACGGAGGCTGATAAAGTAGCTGGGATGTTGAGACCCCTCGTAGCAGGGTCATTTGGGGGAAGGACCCCCCACTGAGAGTGCAGAGTGCAAAAATAGAATGTACAAAAAATAAATAAATCCTGAGCAAGTCGGTGTACTGGCAGAAATTACATAGTCACCCTCAGTCACATATTACTTCCTCTGGAGCCTGGGGATAGGTTTTGCCTCTGCACCTCCAGGTTGCATATTTTCACATTTCAATCATCTGTCTGTCCCACTAGTGGTTTCTCCACTTTTGGGTGGATGATGTGTTGTACTAGTTCACCACCCAGGGTTTTCACCAGGTGGCTGTCAGTTGTGGCTGCCTTCCTTTCGGCACAGGGTGTCAGGTTTTTCCATACCTGAATAATTGTCTCCTCATGGTCAGTACCAGGGAGGTCATGGAGCAGTTCAGGGATCTGGCCGTCTAGATTATATGGGATATTAGAAGAATGTGATTAGGTACAGGTAGGAATGGAATGGCTGTGACAGGGACTCCTGATTTTTACACATTGGCAGATTGGGTGGAGGCAGCAGCCAGATGTCACTTAATTGAAAGCAGCTGGGATCTCGTAGATTGGGAGGGATGGAAAGAATACAAATTAAACTCTGGTCAGAGCCGATATGGCTGTGAAAAGCTTTTGGGATGCTGTTACCCATTATTTCTAATGAATTGCACAGTGCAGCTCTGTGGAGAGGCAGTTTCAATGTGGTCTTCCTTTTACACATTTTCACAATGTGTTTTCCTGGAATATGCCTGCTGGTTGCTATATATTTAGCCTGGATAGTTCACAGAAGAAATGGCATCTTATTTTCAGTGGGGCTCTTCATCTACACAATATTATGTTGTATTGTGTAAAATTAGAATGCACTGAAACAATATTTTACATCTTGGGGGATATATTAAGTGCCGGATCGATGCATGAGCAGAATGATGCATTGCACAAAGAGGGTGCGCTGTTTGACACTGATACAATATTTAAAGAGAATGCACCACTGGTACAGGATGTGCATACAGTGAAGCCCACCAGGATGAATTGCAGCAGAATTCTGCAGTAGAGTTACTGCAGCAAACAGTGCAGTTTCAAAGGGAGTTGATCTCTTTTTGTCATGCAGTAAACCTGTGACACTGCGCTTCATCCTGGCGAGCTTCATCGTTTCTGTTGAAAATGTGACCCTGGACAGGAGTCACAGTGCAGGCGGTCACCAAGTCAAGTGCATCCAGGGTGACCCCGACTGAATACCTTCCAGGGGGAATGCGTGGCACATACCGGTATGCACCGCAGCCCCCATGGGCGATATTCAGCCTAGAAATGCAGTTGAGCATGCAGGGTGCAAAGGGGCCTTATGCATGCTTATTACCAGCCCATTTGCATGTTGGCATTGGGATGAATGCACCGGAGCAGCTCTCGCCCCAAGCCCTGACCCCGATCGCTCCCATATGGGACAGGCCCTGAAGTAACTGGTAATATAGTGGGGCCCCCCCCCCCACCAGTTCCAACAGCCCCGATTGTACCGGAGTCCAGGCTCTATCGGTTCCATATTGTAGGGACCCCGATGTTATCTCAAATTGCACCTGAATACACCTATAGTCCATGTCCAAAGTGTAGTGGCCCCTCTCCCCTCAACGGTGCACAGACACCCGCCTCCTGCCCCCCGCCCATCTCCTTTAGACGATTGTCTTTGTATGGGATTGTACCACTCCATTAGCGTGTGGCGGAGCACTCATAGTAGGATGCTGGAATGTGTTATACGTAGGCATGAGCTGTGTGTGGGAGGTAACACCCAGTGGCCATACTCCTCAGGCACAGACATGCGGATCCATCATCCTGGTGCCATTGCACTGCTCAGTGTGGGTGACGGCCGATGCTGTTCCCACTCAGAGGTCCCAAATCAGGCATCTTGCAGCTGACCTCCCATTAGTCTGTAAAATTGGAGAACTGTGGATGAGCCATCTATAGCCTGAAGCATGCACTGCAAATGGCATTACAGGATACTGCACCCCATGGCACCCTGGATACTTCAGCAGTCCAGAAGGTGGCATGTTACACAGGGAAATGGGAGAGTGTGGACTTGCAGCGGTGTATGACAGCAAGAAGATATAGTATCGGCAAAGCATGCATTGGAGGTTTGTAAATTCCCTCTTCAGTTTGCCAGGGACGTGCACACGGCTGCATACTGTGGTGGAGCCGCAGCTGGCATGGTGCCCCAATGTGCGGTACAGCCAGTTGGGTCATTCCAGAATGCAGGTCCCCAGCTTGGGTTCAGTGCAGCCAATGGCTGACCATGGCAGGATGTGGAGGAAGTGCCAGTCTTTGTAACAGATTGTGTATGGGGGGAGTGAGGGTGTCTGTGTACAGGGGTGGTGGATGAGAGTCCTCTAGACTATGGATATGGACCATGGTTTCCTCTGGTGCAGTTGGGTCAGGGGGGGCTACACTTTGGAGCTCTTCAGGGATGGAGTTGGCTAGATTGGGGATGGAAAGGGGGTACCTCTAGTCCACTAGGGCTGCCGGGTTGCTGTGCACCTGGGTGCACATCTGCAGCCTGCCTGTGGGTGGCTGGCTGGGTGAAGCCTGCTATCTGTGTCCTGACTGTGAGGGGCACATTCCCACTGAATATGCTGCAGCACGGCATATGCATGGGTTTGCCCCCTTGACTTGAACTGCATACTATTTGTGTGTACCCTGGCCCATTTCCTTGTGGCTGGTGCATCCCACACGTTTGAATATTGTGCTGCTGTGCATTGTTGGAGTTGTGCGGCACATCTCCCTTTTCCACTGGGATGCGCTGCATATCTCCTTTGAATATGGGGCTCTGGACTAGGTAGCCTGAATAAATACATTATAAAAATGATAAAATCATGATCCCACTGAAAACAAGATATTGCATCTAATCTGGGACAGCCTGAGTAAATACAGTGCAAAAGTGTGTAAATGAACATCCCTGTGACAATGAGATGTAGCATCTCCCCTGCCCTATCCAGAATACAAAATATGGGATAAGGAATGTTCAGTGCTCCCAGATCCAAATAACCATTACTCTGCAAGAAACCTTCATTTTCCCTGTGTTTTCCCCACAAAGGCAGAATCGAATCCCTGCATAAATACCTGTAGATTTTTCCATAAGCCACTGGTTCCTTATTTATGACTTTGTTCTTTATTATATCAGCAGGTTTTTATTAGGAAAAGAGCTCTGATTTGCTGCTCAGTATTAACATGATATGTCACGATGGCCTTGGAATGATTTGGATTTACATGCTATGCATAAGGCATAATGGGGGACTATATGAAATAAATATCAAGCTCATTATTTCAAGAACTATATTCAGAATTAGTCATCACAAGTCAGACAATCTTTCAAAAGTTATTAGTAATGCAAACAAATTTATTGCAAATATATATATATATATATATATATATATATATATATACACAAATGCTATTTTTGCATCTTACAGTTAGTTTTCAGACAAGTTCTTAATAAACTTTTTTTCCGTCCACCTGATGGAATCTTGAATGAGTCAAGTAAATGTTATTATTTTATCAAGGCAACTCAGTAAATACACACTCAGTATATCATACTATGAAATGACAAAAAATAGTTTTCTGTTTGCAGTTGTTTGAGCAGGAATTTTATAAATGGTATGTTATTTTTGTTACATCTATGTTGGTCCAATAAAAGGTATCAAATCATTTGCTTCTGTATCACTCATGGTTTGTCAGCAGTTAATTCATTAGATGAGGTCTCCCTTGCCAGAGTTTGACTGTTTCTCCACCCCTCCCCCCAACACACACAGTATCTTACTATACGAGATCTCAGTAGCTCTTATCTGTTTTGTTTGGGAAGCAGGCCTCAGCCCTTTCTGTCAAAAAAAAATAAATTATTTATATATATATATATATATATATATATATATATATATATATATATATATATACATACATACATTGTTCTACTTAAACTTACACAGACCTTTACTTTAAAGGATGGGCATAATACTTTAATTCTTCAGCAAGCCTTTGATTTTGTTAGTTTCTGGTTATCTACATGTTGGCTTCTCACCTTAGCACTGTGTGTATGTGTGTATGTGTGTTTTGTGTTTTGTGTGTGTGTGTGTGTGTGTGTGTATGTGTGTTTTGTGTGTACGCATGTATGTGTGGGGGGAGTGTGGCATGGGGCAATTTTATGTGGATGTTGGGGTGTTTTTTGTGGGTATAGTGGGAGTGGTTATTGTGATATGTGGGTAGGTTTTTATTCAGGCAGATGACATAATGATGTTACAGTGGCTAGGATTCAGTTCTTATATATAGTGAACATTTACTTCCTTCTGCTAGTTGTCAGTGGGTGGATTACATACTGTCACATTTTTAAATCTGTTGATAGGAAGATGCATCCCTCATTTACTTTAGGGTTCATAAAATGTTTAATTCCTTTGGGTAAATATTGCAAAGATTGGTGTGAATGATGTGTATTAGGACTCTTGTACATATATCTCATTCCTACTGGTTATCTTTCCCAGGGAAGGGGGGGGATTTTATTCCTAGGAGTTTTTATTTAGATTCCTTAGACTGATTCTGTATGTTTGTTATACACTGACACTGTGTTGAAATCTGTACATATCAGGTTCATGGTCTCATTTTCTTGGGGGTCCTTGTCAAGTAGTTTTGTTTTTGGTTTTTTTATTTGGCACTTATACTTACAACTGATATTAACATGATTTAAATCCTGTAACAACACTGAAGGCTTTAAAGTGTATGCAGTGTATTAACTGGTTGAGAGTATAGTTGGTAAAAACGTCTCAAGCTAAATTCTGTATTACATTTTGTGTGAAACATTTGCTCACTTTGAGTAAACTTCACTTTAAACCCTCTGTATGCCATATATGTATGAATTTATACATATATAATGTGTGTGTGTGTGTGTATGTATGTATGTGTATATGTGTGTATGTTTAATTTGGGGCTTGTTTTCAACTTGCAATTAGGCCTCATTTCAGCATTTTCCCTTTCATTGTCTGTTCTTTAAAACACAAGGACACTTGCAATAAACATTGTAAGCTCATCTTACATGTGTTAGGGAGAATAGTATTCCAATGTTTTATCAGTAGAATACTTCCTTGAAAGGTACTGAGGCATTTTAAAATGTATGTGAGAAGAACTCTCTGCATGCTGATATTTCTTGATAACCTTTAACCTTCAGGGGCTTCAAACAACATGAAGTCTTGTTGTATTCTGACTATTACCTTTGAACTGCCCCGGAGAACAAAGAGTTAACTTTCCATGCAAGGCATGGAACACTGAGCTTGAGCTTGGTTGAAGCCTCTGTCTGTTGTTGTTTGAACCCCAACCGCCAGATTCTTTACTCCGCCTCACTGAACAGTCGCTCCGGAGATTTCTCCTTCGCTCGGTTCAAAAAAGTCGGTTAAAGTATCGTTTTTTTCTCTCAGTTTCAACTGAATTTCTACAATCTAACCTGTCGGTTAAGTCTCTGTCTGTGGTACCGTGAGTACTAGATAGGTTTTTCTATATTAGTCTTCTGCGTGGAACTTGTAAACATTGGATCGGTTCAGTTTGAACTGATCAGGTTTGTGAAAAAGTTTTCTATTCTTATTAGGGTGTGTTAACAGGTCCGTATTGGTTCTAAAAAAAAAAAACTGATTTTATTACGTTTTTTTCCAAGACCCGTAACACGGTCAGGAACCGATAGGGGCGGATTGCGGAAAAAAGGGTAAGTTTTGGTTAGGATTGGCCATGTCTGAGAAACCCAAGAAAAAAACCAGGCCCACTGGGTTTCAACACTGTAGTGTGTGTGGGGAAGCCTTTGCTAAGGCTGATCCCCACACCACCTGTGTTTATTGTCTGGGGTTTGACCACCTCGATTCAGACTGCCAAATTTGTAAAAGTTTTCCCAAAGCTACCCTGGATAAGAGAGTAGGTAGACTGAGGGAAAGGGAGGCCGAGAAGTCCGCTGACCCGGATGGCCAGCCCGGTTTGGTTCCGACCGAACCAGAAGGAGTGCCCTCTGACCAGGGCGAAACTTCTTCGGGCAAAAGGAGAACCGATTCTGAGGAGTCGGTTCTGGTTAAAAGAAAAAGAAGGGATAAGTCAGCCAGTTCGAATCCACAAGTTCTTTCTCCGACCGCTGATAAGATAGCCAAAGCGATAAGGATAGTTCAATCGCTAACTTTGGTTCCGACCGAACCGGCACCATCGGTTCGGGGCTCGGTTCGGTCGGTTCCCCCAGTTCCGGATTATACTTTAGAAGAATTTTATGAACCGGAGGAAGAGGGAGAGTATGAAGATAGTGATGGTGATTATGAAAGTCTGGATGTGCCCATTGGCCCGGACATCTCCCCAGACAGACCTTCAGGTGTTTCTCCTCCTAGGCTTTCTGAGTCCCCTTCCCACTTTATGTTTTACAAAAAAGTGGCTGAAACCCTCCAGCTTCCTATGGAAGAAGCAGTAGAGGATCAGGAGGAGCCTAATTTCGTTGAGATGATGGACATCCCAGAGTCCAGGAGATTGTCTATTCCCCTCCATAAGTCTTTTGGGAAACAGACATTTAAAATTGTACAAACTCCTAATTCCATACCTCCTGTGGACAGAAGAATGGACAAGAGGTATACTCTTTCAGGCTCAGACATGGAGTTCCTTTCCCAGCAATGCAGCCATGTTGGGGTAGTGCAGGCTGCTGCCTGTGATAAGGCAAATATACCCTTGGCTTCACACCCCCCAGATAAGGACTCCAGGAGGATTGATGCCATGGCAAAGAAACAGTACATGGCAGCATCTTTGGGACTCAGACAGGCTAATTATATGCCTACAAGCTAGATACCAGAAGTCCAGGTGGGACACTGTGATGGCTTCTAGCAAACAGGCCCCTGACCAGCTTGCCAAGGAGCTGGAGCAGGTGGCTGCGGATGGGATTGAGGCATCCAAGGTGCAATTTCATGCTGCTGTGGACTCCAGTGATGTTTCATCTAGAGTCATGGCTACATCTGTGGCCCTTCGGAGGATGGCTTGGCTCAGATGTACTAGCCTGTCACAGGATACCCAGGCTGAGGCCATGGATTTTCCTGTCATTGGTAACTCTCTGTTTGGGGAGCAGACAGAGGACTACATGAAGAAAATAGACGAGTACAGGACCACCTACAGGAGTGCTCAGGCCAAAGAAAGGCAAGCCACTCCTCAGAGGCAGCATTCCAGGGGCAGGGGTAGGCCCTTTCATAGGCCTTTTTACCAAGCCCAGGCCTCCTCTTCTGCCTTTGCTCAGAGGGGGTTCTTTAGAGGGAGAGGCAGACGGGGTATGAGCAGGCCTGCTTCCACCCCTCAGCCTAAAGCCCCTGCCAAGCAGACACCCTGATGGATCTGCCCGGGCCAATTCTCCACTACCTGTAGGGGTCAGGCTGGCTTACTTTGTCCAGGACTGGAAGTCTTTAACATCAGACAAGTGGGTCCTGGAAGTAGTAAGCCAGGGACTGGTTCTCAGCTTCAAAAATTTCCCAAGATGAGAACCAGATCCTTTCCACCTGCAAATCCTTCAGAGGCCTTTGCCCTAGAGGCAGAGGTCTCTTCCCTCTTGGCTCTCAGAGCCATAGAAAGGGTTCCAGCCCTACACAGGGGAAAAGGATTGTACTCCAGGTACTTCCTAACCCCCAAAAAGACAGGAGAATGGCGGCCCACCCTAGATCTGAGATATTTAAACAAGCACCTTTTAAAGCCAAAATTCAAAATGGTGAGACTGGGAATAATTCTGCCCTCTCTAAGGCCAGGGGACTGGCTAGCCTCCCTGGACCTCAAGGATGCCTATTTTCACATTCCCATCAGATGCTCCCACAGAAAGTACCTCAGGTTCGAGTTGCCCTCAGGCCACTATCAATTCAGAGCAATGCCCTTTGGTATAACATCAGCCCCAAGGGTGTTCACAAAGTGCCTGGCGGTAGTGGTTGCTTTCCTAAGGAGAAAAAAGATCTCCATCTTTCCATACCTGGACGACTGGCTCATAGTGGGTCAGTCTCCAGACCAAGTCAAGTCACATCTTCAGATAACTCAGCAACTGCTCACTTCCTTAGATTCCTCCCTAAATCTTCCAAAGTCAGTTCTGAACCAGTGCAGCTCCTCACCTTTATAGGGCGGAGCTTGATACAAAAAGCAAAGGCCTTCCTTCCCCTGGACAGGGCAAGGACACTAGTGGAACTGGCCTCTTCTTTCACCCTTCAGGTGTCTCGACCAGCAAGGCACTTCTTGCAGCTCCTGGGCCACATGGCAGCCTCTACAGCAGTGGTCCAGGGGGCAAGGTTTCAGATGAGGGACATTCAGTTTCACTTGAGAACCTTCTGGTCCCAGAGAAAGGATTCCCTGACCAAACTAGTCCCAGTAACTCGAACCCTGATCCAGGCCTTGCAATGGTGGCAGGATCAGGACAATCTAAGGCAAGGAGTTCCTTTTGTCACTCAATCTCATTCTCTGACCCTTACTACAGATGCCTCCCTCTTGGGCTGGGGAGCCCACTTGGGGGATCTGACCACCCAAGGGCTGTGGTCACCTCAAGAATCTCTGCTTCACATCAATCTCTTGGAACTCAGAGCAGTGTTTCTGGCACTGCAAGTTTTTTCCAAGTCTGTTCAGAACAAAGTAGCCCAGATCAGAACAGACAATACCACCACAATGTGGTACATCAACAAGCAAGAGGGCACTCAGTCTATGGCCTTGTGCACAGAAGCAGTGAAGTTGTGGTCTCTGGCCTATTCCTTGCAAACTTCTCTGACGGCAGTGCACCTCCCAGGGAAGGACAATGTCCTGGCAGATGCTCTCAGCAGGATATCTCAGGGCCACCACGAATGGTCCCTAGATCCCCTAATTTTGAAGGTGATTTTCTCCAGGTGGGGCACTCCACAGATAGATCTTTTTGCAGCCCCAGACAATCACCAACTTCCTCTTTTTTTTTGCTGCAGACCCCCAGTATTGGGCTCAGTCCCCATTGATGCTCTAGTTCTCAATTGGGAAGGGAAATTTCTGTATGCTTTTCCCCCCTTCCCTCTACTGTTCAAGGTACTAGTCAAAATCAGGTCTTAATCCTGCAAAGTGATTCTGATTGCTCCAGACTGGGCCAGACAGCCCTGGTACCAACTGTTGCTGTCCTTAGCAGTCCACCTTCCCCTGTCTCTTCCCAGGGATTACAACCTGTTGACATCCTCTCAGGGGAGGGTTTGGTATCCGAATCTCAGATCTCTCAATCTCAAGGCCTGGCTCTTGAAGAGTTAGAGTTTGCTGATCTGCACCTCTCTCAAGGTGTTCTGGATATTCTAAAGGCTTCTCGAAAGCCTTCCACTAGAAAGACTTACAACTCCAAATGGAAAAAGGTTCACTATTTGGTGCTCTGGTAAGCATATTTCTCCAGAATCTGCTGGGTTGCCTACAGTCCTAGACTATATGGTTCATCTCAGTGGCTTGGGACTCAAACCAGCCACACTTAAAGTACATTTGGCAGCTGTTTCTGCCTTTTTGTCAGTAGGCAAGCCCTCTTCTCTTTCAGCTCATCCTGTATTTTGCAAATTCTTCAAGGGATTGTTGCACACCAATCCTCCCTTCAGGGACCCTGCTCCTGCTTGGGACCTAAATGTTTGCATTGCTCAGCTTATGCAACCCCCTTTTGAGCCTTTGTCCTCTGCAGAACTTAAGTACTTGACTTGGAAAACTGTGTTTTTGGTACCCATTACTTCTGCCAGGCGCATCAGTGAATTGCAAGCCCTGTCAGTGGAACCTGATTTTATCTATTTTCACAGAGATAAGGTGGTCCTCAGAACTAATAGGAAGTTTTTGCCTAAGGTGGTCTCAGATTTCCACCTTAACCAGTCTATGTCTCTTCCTGTTTTCTTCACTGACCATTCCTCCTCTGGAGAGAGGAGGCTGCACAGCCTGGACGTAAAAAGGGCCCTTAGCTACTACATAGAGTGCACCAAGGGTCACAGGTTTGACTCCCTCCAATTGTTCCTCACTTATGGAGAGGTCGGTAAGGGAAAACCTGCCACTAAAAGATCTGTTGCCAGGTGGATTGTCTCTTGTATACAATTCTGCTATGAAAATTGGGGTGGACCTCACCCTCAGGCCTGAGGCTCACTCTATTAGAGGTATAGCTGCTTCCTGGCTGCTGCCAGGATATTCCTATCTTAGAGATCTGTCAAGCAGCCACCTGAAAGCAGTCCATACTTTTACCAAGCATTACCTCTGGATACCCAGGCTAGGAGTGATGCTGGTTCTAACACAGCAGTACTTCAGAGCCTATTGTCAAAGTAGGTTCTGTCCCTCCTCCACGGAGTATTGCTTGGTAGACTGCAATAGTCAGAATACAGCAATATTCATGTTGTTTGAAGAAAAATTACTCACCTTAGTAATGTTGTTTCTTCTTAATGGAGTATTGTTGTTGACCCTCGGACCCCCTCTCAGAACCTGGTTTTGGGTTGTGGGTGGGCAGGAGCAGTGTTGGCACCTAGAGGTGCCCCTTTTCTCACCCTCCTTTATTTTGGGTGTGTGTTGTGTTTGGTTTTTTGGGTTTCCTGACTTGAGTCTTTGCTTTGAAACCAAAAAACCCTTTTTATTAAATTTAGTTACCAGTTGGCTAGTGTGAGTTTACAGTTTCCACACAGAACGCCCAGTGAGTATAGCTCGTAAAGATCTGGCGGTTGGGGTTCAAACAACAACAGACAGAGGCTTCAACCGAGCTTGAGCTCAGCGTTCCATGCCTTGCATGGAAAGTTAACTGTTTGTTCTCTGGGGCAGTTCAAAGGTTGGAGATCACTGCAATAGAATACAGCAAGACTCCATTAGAAGAAACAACATTACTAAGGTGAGTAATTTTTTCTTCTCAGCTAAACGCAGACTGGTGTTAATTAGCTTCTCTGACGTAATCTTCTGTTATGTTTTAAATATATATGTTAAACCAATGAGAATAATTTCTGTTTTTTATGCATTATCTGGGTGTTAATAGTATGTGATTTTCTAAATAACTGTCATAAAGCTTCTGAAGAAGGACCTGGTTGGTCCAAAAGCTAGGGCACTTTGTTCTTTTTTGTGTAACATCTATGTTGGTCTAATAACATGTATCAAATCATTTGCTTCTGGATCTTTTCTGTCAAAAAGAAATTGTATGTATTTAGTCTGTGTAGTTCACTGAAGACCTGGCATTTTATCAGATGTGTCTTGAGAGGTTAAAAACCGGGAAAGGGTAACATTTATGAGGTATGAATCTTTCTTGAAAGCTATTCATCCCCAACTGAAGTTAGTAGTAAAAAAGGTTTAAATGCTAATCATTTAAATGTGCAAGCTGTTGCATTTCGAAGGGGGGGTAAACAAATCTCCAGTTTAATAGGCAACCATTATTTAACAAGCTGTTTCAGTTTCCTAATGGCCATCAGATAAGCAGCTTGGAGTTATGTCTCCAACATTCTAAACAGAAAGAAGGGATTATTTTATTTTAGTTGTCATAGTGATTTGTAGATGTGGAAGGATACATTGAAAGGTACAAAACAGTGTTTTTCCACAAAACTCCATTTTCAAGCAACAGGTAGCAAAATGGCTGTAGGCTCACAGTCATGGAGTCATGGATTTACAGCAGTCTGCTATAGTCCCTCTCTATCTTCTTTACTTCTAGCACATCATGCATTCTGGACAGTCAGTTCTTTTTGGTCAACCTTCTTTATCCTCGTGCTCTCTGGCCCCTTACACCACTCTCCGGTGAGGTCTCTCGGAGCTGCCTTGTTCCGCCCTGCTTGAGGTCCTCCCAGGACTGATCTCTGCTTACAGGGAACTCCCCTCCAACTCCTTTGATTACCCCGGTTCTGAGCGCCCGAGGCAGGACTGCCATATTCCTCCGGTGCTCTGTCTATAATCTACAAGGGCAGCCAGGGAGTGGAGGAGAGACAGAGACCAGCCAGGAGAGACCCGTCAGTGGGTGTGGGGGCAGTCCACTGGGCCCACCTTTGCCTGTCCAGGTGCCAGGGTTTTTCCATGTTTCATTTGCCCCCAAGGTGCAGATGTGCAGTGACACCCTGCATGTGATGGGCGTGCTCTCGCACCCATGCGTAAGGCATCCGCCGACACCCCCATCCGCAAGTTGTGCTGCCCCCAGTCTCCACTGGGGGCTGCTGATACTGCAACAAGCGCACCCATCCACCCCCAGGAGAGGAAAGCATTCCTCCGGATGCTCAGTCTGTCCTGCTCCTGCTGACCCCAGATGACCCGAGCTCATTCCCGAACCCGGGTCGCAATGTTCCGGGCTGGTGGACAGTCAGTTCTTGAGCACATGATCTTAGTTAATCAGGTTTTGTTTTCACATACAGTATATATGATGGAAGAAATCTGTTTTTTTTTGTTTGTGTTTTGTTTCATGAAACAAATGAAGGAAAAGCATTGCAAGAAAACTACTAAACCTTAAACATACTTCTGTTTATGCCTTAGCTGATCATACTGTGTGAGGCTCATCATTACAAGGTTGCGGTAAATGGAGAGCACATGCTGGAGTATAAACATCGGTTTAAGAACCTTAGCAAGATCAACCAGCTGGAGATTTATGGTGATATCCGACTGTTGGGTGTGAGCAGCTGGTAGTGGAATACCACATCCATACTATGTACCTATGCAAATGGCCTCTTCTCCTTTTTCTTTGAAATGGTACCGATTTGCACTCCACCCCACAGTGGGTTTTTGTGATCAAAACATCGCACCAGCACAAGAACATTTAGAAGCTGACCCATGTAACAGTTTGAATCCATTGTGATGTGTGATTGATTGATTGTATTACCTTACCTTGCCAGTCCAGTAAAAGCAGGCTCTTCATCTGAGCAAAGCAGGTTATAATTAAGAGGGGAGCTCTGTATTTTGACTTTTCCATCAATTATGGAACATTTGTATGTGAAGGAGTATGTTGTACGTTTTAACAAATAGTGTGTCTGGTAATACTGGTTTATATTTTCAGCAGTAGTTTTCATCTCTAGTCTAATCATTCCTTATACAGGATCTGTTATACATTGTTTTCAAGATGCTGATCTCGTTCCCATATTTCATATTTGCCTTGACTATTACCCCTATAAATTTTGGCCTTTGTTTTTCTTCAGTCATAACCTCACATCCCAGCATCCGTATGCCTGTTACATCAAGTTCAAACACTGGTATATATAATCACCCAAGACTGTATTGCTAAATTAGCACAGCTGTGGTTCAAATCACACTTTTTAAAAAGCCATTCAACAGTATGATGCATTCCTTGTTGTTGAGTACCTTGCAGACTAGTGAAACATCTTTGCATTGTAATCGCTCACAGGTATATTAAAGTGTTCAGTATTAAATTTGAACGTCAGTGGCTCTATTATGAACCCCCTCCTTGTTAATACAACAAAGAAGTCTTAATCGCTTCAAAGTACTGTATATACTCGTGTATAAGTCTAGTTTTTGATGCTAAAAATAGGACCCATGAAAGGGGACTAGATTTGTTTGCGAGGTCGACATATCTGGAGAGTTTACTGTGGTAAACTATTTCTGTGCAACAGTGTAACCAACTTTTGTGTCCATTTCCAGCCACAAAGGTAGGTTCTGTGCCTGATGCTGGTTTGAAAACATATTTTTCTGTTAAATTTGGGCAGCAAAATGTCTTTAATTTTGCTAAAATTGACAGGGAAAAGAACGTCAACTTATTTGTGAGGTTGCCTTATAGATGAGTTTAGGGTATTTGCATTGCCTGGCAGTTTAAAAATCCGGATTGCACTTGCCCACTGGGGCAAAGGGCAGAGGCACCCATGCCTCACCTGCTGCCATGCCGGTGACCCGGGTTCGAGAACAGACTCTGGTTGCTGAGGGCTAGCCAGGGAGAGGAGGATTGAGCATGGACTGCTCTCCTCTCCTCTCCTGGAGAGGAAGGACTGTGGTTCCCGGTACTCGCCTGGCCTGTAGCAGAGGTTCGGGGGTAGGCAGTCAGGACTGGCAACTTGTATCATGGAGGGATGGCAGCCATCAACGTCCCACACAGGGTAGCATGCTTAGGTATGTCTGGATGGCACTGCACATCCATTCCTCCAGGTAAGAGATGGGAAAATGGCCGGATGCAGCCTGGGATGACACCGACACCTCACAAGCTCCGCTCCGACTATAGGGCCCTCTCCCAGAACTGGATGCATCTCATCTGTGGTAAAGGCGCAAGCCATCAACACCTGCCATGGGGTAAGCAGTAGGGAAAGCACTAGGTAGAGGTAAGTCCCTGGGATGCTGGGTGACAAGGCTGGGGGGAGGGTGGCTAAGCCTGCACTGCAGCCGGGGGGAGACAGCATTAACTGTAAAAATAAAAAATCTGGATTGCACTTTTGTTGTTTTTTGCTGTTTTCTTTTTATTTTATAGAGTTTTGCAACCAGTACAAAAACACCAATATCCCCAGCATTGTACAGTTCACTTTTGTACAGCATAGCAATAAGCATGCATTAAATCGGGGATTATTATTGTATATACCCTCTTATTACTATGCTGGGGAAGGGGTTACTAAGTCAAGCATTAAGTCCGAAGAAATGCAAGGAAGGAGCATTTGCACTGTCAAGGGAGCATGACACTTTCTAAAATAAATTTGTCAAAAGCATATCCTTAGACTTAGTTTAATAAGCCCATTGGGCTTTAGTCATATATAATACACAGTAAGATTAAACAGATTGATCAACAGTGCACATAGCACCATCTGAGGCAATCTCTATTACCACTTTTCAAAAAATAAACTAGATATAGTTGTTAACTTTTCACGCTATAAGGAGCTAAAGCCTGAAAATATATTTAACAGATTACAAGTGGAAGAGTTCTTGTACTGTAAAATTTGTACATGATCCAGTAGAAACATTAATATAAATTCAGTAGAATAGCAAGCAACCTCAAATACTAGTAAAAATAACAGTCCCAGTGGTTATAGTGTATGAAAAAGCAGCCCCATCCCCCTTCTTCTCCCCAAACCAACATCAGAGCAGAAAGCACACCTTAACTAAAATACAAAAAACTTCCCAGTTCCAAGTAAAACAAGTATAAACACATGGCAATTATTGCAATGCTGCAAATGTCCTTTAAGTTGCTTGGTGCTTAAAACAGCTCCTCAGGAGAGGGGATGGGTATCCTAATCGGCACTCGTAGTGAATCAGAAACCTGCACAACTTACTTTGTTCATGTGTCCAAATCCTCCAAGCCTCCACTTCCAGCTTAGCAAAACGTTTCAGTGCCTTCTGTGGGATAAAAAAATGTGTGTGGTTTTCTACCAGCATGCATCTAAAGTGAAGGCTGTACCTGTACATGTTTGATGGCATTTTGTAGCACTTATGCACTTTAAATAAAGCAGCATCTTTTTTGCATGAAAAACTTTTTAAGTGCCATCTACCACTGGGTGGTGAGCACTCTGCTTTGCTGGTATTTGTCCATCCTAAGCACCAGCCAACAACTCTTTTCTGGTGTAAGACTGCATGCAAAATGTGGTCCTGAAAGCCAGAACGAGCAGGGACCACCAGCATAGTCCAAGCAGCAGAGAGTTTGTGGGGGCTTCCCTTGGGTTAATTCAGCAAGCCTTGTTTATGTACCCCTGCTGTATAGTTTCCAACCATTTGATAGTTTGCATATGGCAGGCTTAAACAGTCTTATCGGGTTGTCCCTTTTCAAGCCTTTCACACAGTCCCTGTGTCTGTCCCAAAGTGTATTCTCAGCAAACGGTAGTTCAATAGCAGTGTCTCAGAAATCACTCCTGTTGCAGCTGCCATAGCCTTTTCAGCCTGCAGTGCTGCTGTGACCACCATATCAGTTTGTCCGATTACTGCTTGCTGTACCACATGCATACAGGTAGAGTTCATCGAACTTCTTCTATATCACCCGTACTGGTTTCACCAAAGATCACAAGGATTTAATTTCGACCAGCTCAGAACTTGAGGGCTGCTCGGCAGCTGGTGACTTACTTTTACCTGCTCAAGATGGCCCTTGCTTAGGCTGAAAAAAAAAATCAACTGCCCTGCTGCTGACTCTCTTTCCCACTGTATATACAGATATAAAGTGGCAATTTCACCAAAACATATTAAATTGCAAGGTTAAATATTAAAGTATTAGTGGATTTAGAAGCCAGATGCAGGAGATCTCAAAACCATGGCTCCACAACCCCCTTTACTGGTTTCTGATCAGTTTCCTTTAATTATTAATACACCTAAAATGTTTTGTGCAACCACATGAAATATAGTAACACCAGTACATTTTCCCATTGCTTCACTTATTGTTTGTATAGCTTCTTCCTGTGAAAACAAAGGAAGGGGCAGTGCAAGGGTAATAACAATGGTACTGACCCTTTTTCCTGTGAGTAAAAAATGGTGTACCTGGCAAGGGTCTGTGTAAAACTGTCAGAAAAATAAAGAATGAAAAAAAATATGGGAAAGAAAGGATTAAAGATCTGTTAGTTCTAGGACTTGTCTGATGCAGTGTTTAATGAAAAAAAAAACATTTTAATAACTAGTGCTGCTGCTACTTGAATTGTAGTGTAAAAAAATGTTTAGAACCTTGTGTTATATTTTGCAACTATTTCACTATTTTGAAACACTGCTTGTTAGCACAACTGTCTAATATTTAATATTGACTCTCTTACATTAGGATTAATCATATATGTATATTTCATGGTGCTTCCTTTAATCAGTTTTAATATTTAGACAGTAAGTAGCTTTTATCTGTCCTGGATACTTCTTTTTAATGCACTCTGGGAAAGTTGAAAGTACTAGTGTATTGATAATGCAGTTACGTTGTCTCTGTTGGTCATGTGTCTTTTCTGAAATCTCACATGAGAGAACTGCAGTTATGGCATCCAAAAGACTCTGAAAAGACATTCTTGACATGGTATTATCATACTTCTATTATACATCATGTACTATTTTTTTTTTTTCCGGAAATAGTAGCCTCCACTGATGAAAGAAATGGAATATTGAAACTGACTTAGAATGTCTGAATTTTTAATACTCATGAAGGATACTCGAAAACTATAATGTACTGGAATGTTTAAAAAATAAATGCTTGAGATGCAATGATTTATAAAATCTAAAAGAAATTGAGGTTTTGTTGTAAGGTGTTTAAAAAAAAAAAACAAAAAAAAAACTGCTGTGGCGGGGTCGAAAACAGAAAACAGGAGCTCCACGCCTGGCCGGATGACTAGTGCCAGCCCCCACCATGTAGCCCCAGAGACAGCCCCAGCTTTGCAGCACCCAAGATATGCCGTTGGGCCGGTAAGGCATTTCCCCCTCCGAAGAGAGGGACCTGCCTAATGAAGAGATACGTTGGGTTACCTGGAGGGCTGCAATAGGAGCTGGCGGCTGGGGTCGGATGGGGGCTGGGATCTAGCTGCTCTGAAAGAGTGGCTGGATGGGGGTGCTGAATGGGGTGGAGCATAAATAGAAAATGCAAAAAGGAAAACAATTTGTGATATTTAACTAAAACAGATCTCTACCACATGATACAGAAATATCTGGCTAAACATGGCTCTTTTGCAGAGCTTTCTTGCATGAGGGCTGTAGTTATGTAATAATTAAGGGAATTCTGCTAACTGGGTTGATGGGGGTAATGTACTGCCCAAATAAACTTTGAAAATATATGATGCTTGGAGGCTGCATGGAGTGAATGTACACCATTTTTACAGCTGCTTAGCAAGAGTTATGTATAGTGAAAGTAGGGGAAGAGAGAAAAGGGGGTCTGCGGTGTGACTGGATACTGAACGCATACCAGTTTGTGTGTCCTGTGTTTCACCCAGTGAGTGGAGTTGAAACACATCAGCGTGAATCAGTGTGTCTGTTCCCTGCAGCGTTTACATCTCTCCGATCAGGCACTTCCTGTGTGTGTCTCTCTCTCACTCTTGGTCTGTTCATCGCTCTTCTCTGTTTCTCACTCTCAATCTGTTCCCTGCCACCATGTGTCTGTTCTCTGTGCCTGCACTTCTGTCCACGTCCTCTGTTTGTCTCCCTCTAACCCTCCTAGCACTTTTTATGGTTTCATTGATCCGAATTTGGGGGGGGGGTGTTGGTCACCACCTCAGGGATATCTTCCCGCTCCTTGCTATCGCTTGCCCTCCCCTGGCTCTGCCATGGCCATCCGGACAGAGATGTGCAGCAGCCCAGCATCGGCACAATCTTGTTCAGCAGCTCAAGTTCCGCAGACTCCAGAAGAGCAAATGCAACTCCTGACACTACACCATGTTGTACAGTGGCTCCAAGATCCATGGGCAGCAGGAGAGCAAAGGAAAACTCGTATGGTGTGGAGGTAGTGCTGCAGATGAACGCAATCTGTGCTATTGACTGATGGTCTATGGTTGCATAGGTCCAAATGGGGGGGTTGGTGGTCAGCACCTTGGAGGTTTCTTCTTGTTCCTCACTGTCTCCCACCCTCCCCATTTCATATCTCTGCCATTCCAGTCTGGACTGAGACGTGCAGCAACTCTGGCAGAGCAGCAATGCTGCAAAAGGGCCTGGGAATTCATTCTGGATCAAGGGGTTGGTGGTCACTGCCTCTGGCATATCTTCCTGCTCCTCGCTATCTCGTGTGCTGCTCTGTTTCTGCTGTACCAGCCAAATCTAGGGGTTGGTGGTCACTGCCTCAGGGGTATCTTCCTGCTCCTCGCAGTCTCCTGCCCTCCCCCTGTCTCTAGTACGCTGGTCCAGTTGGGGGGGGGGTTGCTGTCTTGGAGGTATCTTCCTGCTCCTTGCTATATCCCACCCTCCCCTTCTCCTTTCTCTGCTATGCCAGTCTACACTGAGACCAGCAACTCAGTGACTGAAACTTTTGCAGGGAAGTGGTCCGGACTATTTATAGTACCACAAAGAATATTTGATATTATGTAATATTATTGGTAAAGAGATAATACAAGCTAGTAGCTGATGGTGAGTGCAACTGTGTATTTTCAAGTGATACCCTGTAAATTCCCTCTATACGTGTGTATAGTAGTTACATGTAAACCCCAAAAAAAGCGAGGGTGTATTTGGTTGCCTCGGTTACCATTGCAGGGGTGTCTGGGAATCGTAGTCTCCAAGTGAAGCAGGGGAGACTATATACCCATAGAAAGGGGCTGAAAAATTACTTTTTAAAATGAACTATTGTGTCTCAGTAGCCTAGCAAAGGCTAGCTGAGCATGTTTTTAGTACTTTAAACTGTTTTTTTTTTTTTTTTAAACTTCAGGAGCTCGCTGGGCACCAAGTGCTATGACCCAATGCTTCTGTTTCCTTGAGTATATAAGCTCAACCCCTAATGAGCAATGCCAAGCATGAATGCAGGTGATGTGTGGCAGAGGCAAGTGCATCTGCCGGCATCCGTCGGGAAGGAGGCCAGACACTATACTTGATTTTGTTGGGTATATACAGTTTATTTGCATATATATATATATATATATATATATATATATATATATATATATATATATATATATACACACACACACACACACACACACACACACACACACACACAATCACAATAACAGTGGATACCATAGAGGGCATATTGTTGTTACTATGTAAGGAAGGCTCAATTGTCAAATGTATACTGTCAACCCCTCAATGATTAAGAACGAAAGTGAAAATTTCGCATGTAATAAGTTATTTGAACGGAGAGATATTAAACTTGTATTAGCAAATGCCATAGAAGTAAATAAGACTGAGCACTTCATGGAAAGTCTTGCTAACAATAACTTTAATGTAAACAAGGAAAAAGTGGCATCTGAAAGCAATTGGTCAAAAAAGAGTGTGAGAGGATCAGGATAGTACTGAAAGCAATGAGCAAGTAGAAAGAAGCAATTAAAGAGGCAGAAGTGATTAATTTAGCGTACCATAAAAAAAGGGAAAGAGGGCTGTTTTATATAGTAATGAAATTCCTTTAGCAAGCAGGTTTTCTGTGTTAACTGATAGTGAAATATCAGTCCAGTGTTTATCGGCAAATTGCACCACAGTCTCAAATATACAAAAAAGCCCAGAAACAAATTTTAGTAATTGGTGATTCCATGGTAAGGAGATGTGACACCACTATCCTGTAAAAAAAAAAAAAAAAAAAGACAAATTGAGCAGGACTGTACCCTGCCTTCCAGGAGCAACAATTTGTGATATAAGAAACCACCTCCCTTCCTTGCAAAACAAACAAGGTTCTAACCAAACAGTGGCAGTCCATATCGGTATAAACAGTATTGGATGTGACCATGAAAAGGATATTTGCGAGGAAATCGTTGAACTAGGAAAAGAAATAAAAAGCAGAGCAGGGTATAAATTGAACACTCTTAAGACAGAAGTTCTGTACAACTACTCAACTCCTTCACAATTAAAACACAAATTTAACCTTTAAATGGCATACAATGATCATTCACTGTTTAGGGAGTCAAAATTAGAACTTCAATTACTCAACTATGAATCTCTGATGCAACAAATCAGCGAAGACCTGTCCCAGTGGACCCAACTCACTGTTGTTTTTCTCAGTAGCAGTAATCCAGTACAAGGGCTTACATGCAGATTAGATGGGCCAGACAGTCCTTATCTGCCAACAATTTCTATATAAATGAAGTGATGCAACAAAATATTTTGCCCAGGATAGTCTTATTTTCTTTGAACCCTCCCATTCATGCCAGATAAAAGCTACTTTTGGGCCTGGGATAAGGGAATGGCAGGGATCCCCCCCCCCCATATGAATTTAATTGTCAATTCTGCAGCTAACCAGAGAAAAGGGAGGTGTGAACCTGTCCAATCTTAGGTTATATGCCTTAGCGTCGCACCTATGAACTGTGTATCTGTGGCTAGCCTCATCCTATCAACCATATTGGAAATGGATCGAACTGGTACTGAATGACACCCATGATCGAGACAGATATCTTTTTGGTGACCCACGCAAATGTATCCCTTTAACCAAATTTTATCACTACATGACAAATATAACCGCCAGTGGCTGGTGGTACAAAAACATTTCCTTGCTCCAACCGACTGATTATTTCTTCAGCTATAGCATTTGATCTGGAATTCCCTTCCAACAAAATGGACAACAGCAATGCAAAGATGGCACTGGCTAGGAACTAGTTATGGTTTCCAACAGTAGGCCCACAAGGGCCTATAATAGATGGTGACTGTTCTTACAATTTATTATCTGTATAATTTCTGTTTTGTTATCCTCATTGTACCCCTGCCCCCCAGGTCGCACTGTGAGACGAGCAACTTGTTGTTCAGTGTGCCTTCTGGTGAAACATTTCAATAAATATCTGAAGAATCCTACCATTCTTAGCATTATGAGTGTCTTACTGCCTCCCTCCAACAGACCATTACAAATACCTGCAACTCCATATCTATCTTTGGGAGAGAGGGACAGATCTTACTTGGAGGGTATCTCTTGCAGCAGACCACAGTGGTAGGACTTAGCCACAAGGCACTAGAACCACATGGAAACTTTCTAGCTAGCAGCCTACCAGAGGGGGCCACCCACCACAGACTTCACCCTCTGATGTCGGCCTATCCTATAAGAATGAGGGGCCCCCAAAGTCTCCTCATTTCTTTTCCTGCCATCGACCAACACACATCGGACCTCTGGAACCCGCTGCAGCTTCAGTTGACTGCGATTTTTGAGCACTTTCAGCGTTTTCCTTTTCTCACCGTAGTTATTTTTCATTATTTTTCCTTTTTTATGTCTTCCAAACTGACTTCGACCTTGGATCACTCTAAAACCAAGTATGCCTGCGGAAAGCAAATCCTGGAGAAGGACAGCCATTCTGCCTGCATTTGCTGTCTAGGCCCAGACCACTACATCTAAGCCTGCGAGATCTGCCAGGAATTCAACCAGGCCACCTGGCGACACCCCCAGCATACCTTGGAGAATTTTCTCATGCAGCAGAAGGTCCCCTCCATGGAACGGGAGCTGCAGGCCAGGAGCTCCTCAAACTCCCTGGCTCAGTACTCAGTCCTTGAAGTCCCAAGACAAGGCCAGCGAGAAACACAAACACCAGTATAAGGATCGGGATAGACCCCCCGTCCTCCTCCTGCTCGCGGTCTTCCCACCATTCTTCAACCATGAAGGGATCTTCCTCCTCCATGGGGTCAGCCCCGGTTGCCGCACATGCCTTCTCACCCATAGGGCTACAGATGGCATCGCCTCCCACCACCCTGAGGCAGATACTTTTTGGCTCACTCCCTGCCCCCAGCTCCTACTACTAAGGCCCTTGCTCACATCAGGCACACAGCATGGTGGCTCTGCCAGCATCTCACTTCAGCTGGCGCAGGTTTGGTGCAAGCCCAGGTATCCTTTGACTCCTGCCTGGCATCGGCCTCCCTTTCGTGGTCTGCCACCCATCCCCCAGCCTTGGGGCTGCAGGACTCTGGCACCTCCCAAGGGCCTAGTCCTCTGCCACTCTCACCAGTAAGGGCTTCTCCTTCCGCAGCACCTGTCTTACCTCAGATGGTGCCCATGGGACCTTCACCAGCCTTGCCTCAACCAATGCCTGTTGGGTCTTCTCCAGTTTTGCCTCAGCAACACCCATCAGTCCTGTGCCCATCTACTCTCAGCCAGCGCCCATTGGACCTGCGTCGGTTTACCTTTAGCTGGCACCTGTCAGCCCTAGGCTGGTCTACCTGCAGCCAGCGCCCACTGGGCCTACACTTATTTATCCTCAGCCAGCGTCTACCCTTATGCAGAGCCTGCTGGACTGATGCTGGTCAGTCTTGATTTACAAGGCCTAATTACATCTCTCTGGGGTTTTATATGGTCTCAGGTTCACCCTTCCTCAGGGACCCATAACTCCCGCTCCCCAGGGGCCTTCTCCAGGGCCATCCACTCTGGTGCTCTCATGACCATCCCTGCAGCCTAGGCTGGCTCACACCCCACAACAGCTCACAGATGGGAATTAAGATTATCCAGACCTGTGCCTGCCTGATGAGGATGATCAGGGAGTTGAGGGGGATGATGGTGATGTTAATGGTTCATCCACCCCCTCTACAGGCTCCTCTGAAGAGGAAGGGACCCCAAACGTATCTCCAAGTCCTCACTGGATGGCCCCACCGTTATGGCCATCATGTGACATATTCAGGAGGCCATGGGGTATTTGAGATGGAGGAACAGGACCCAGAATGGTGCTGGCTTGCTACCTACATTCAGCAGCCAGAGACTCCTCTGATGCTGGTCTCTCCTCTCATAGACACCTGTGAGGTCGCCACCATGGCCACATGGCATTGGCCCAGTCTGGTCCCGATCATGTAAAAAAGGCCAGTAGGCTGTACCATGCCCAGGCTGGGAAACCCTTTCTCGGAGAGCAGGCACAGGTGGACTCTGTGGTGTTAAACACTGCTCACAACCACACTAAATGGCACAAGCATTTGAGTTCCCTGCCACCCAACAAAGATTCATGTTTGTTGGACCTTCTGAGCAAACAGACATTCGCCTCAGCCACCCTGGCAATCCGTACCCTCAGTTACTTGGCACACATGCTCCAGTACCAAAATGCCCTGTGGCACCAGCCCAGGGATGCCATACAATCCTTATCTGATGATCCTGCCAAGCAGCAAGCCCTGTGTTCCCTTAAGCCAGCTTCTGACATCCATACTCATTTGCTCCAGGTGGCCTATGACACGGGTGGATGTGTTGGCCTGGGCAGCAGTGGCCGGCATTTGCATGTGCTGGTACTCTTGGCTGCAAGTGTCTGGGCTCACCCAAGATGTCCAGTTGTCCATCATGAATGCCCCTTCTAGAAGGT
This sequence comes from Neoceratodus forsteri, assembly GCA_016271365.2. Lineage (NCBI taxonomy): Eukaryota > Metazoa > Chordata > Ceratodontiformes > Ceratodontidae > Neoceratodus > Neoceratodus forsteri. The sequence goes on from CM057451.1 coordinate 187,599,865, forward strand.
ACAGATTGTTCTGTGGGGATGTTGAAGACATCCTCTCCCATCTACAGGCATCTGGATGCACCCTGAGGTCGGCCATACCTCAGAGAAAGTGGCGGGTGGTGGCAGCAGCCCTGCCCTCTCCTGCCCACAAAAGTTCTCTGGGAGATCCTGCAGCAGTGAGCTGAACCTGTCAATCCAATGCAAATGGTTCAGGATGGTCACCCTTTAGGGTCTGCAGCCCCTGTTACACCATGGGGACTAGATTTGCTCCCTGGACATGCAGGATGCCTATCTGCATATCAAGGTATACACCCCCTACAGGCAGTTCCTCAGATTTCATTTTCAGGGAGCCCATTCCTAGTTCAGGGCTCTGCCCTTTGGCTTATCATCAGCCCCTGGGTGTTTATCAAGTGCTTGGCAGTGGTGGCAGCTGCCCTCAGACAGCAGGAGTTCTACGTGTTCCCTTACCTGGACGATTGGCTGCTGGCAGCGCCATTCAGGGAGTGTCTGCTCCAAACCCTGTCTCATACCTGCCACCTGTTCCAGGATTTGGGAGTCACTATCAACCTGCCCAAGTCGTGTCTGCCCGGCTCAGCGGATGGCCTTCCTACCCCCAAGACAGGACAGAGCAATTGATGGTTCAAGCCAGTCAGCTCTAATCCAGCTGTCATGTCCTAGCATGGGTCTTTCTATACCTCTTGGTGGCAGCTACCATTACAGTCCCCCTAGCCAGTCTGCATATGAGGATTTCTCAGTGGACACTGTGGGTCCAGTGGGACCAGCATATGATTGAAATGGAGCCCCCTGGGACCACTGCTGATTCAGACAGACAACTCCAGTGTGGTTCATTATATCAACAAAGAAGGTGGGGGGGGACTCATTCTTTCCCTGTATCGGGAAGTGATGGGGGGGGGGGAACACTCATTCTTACCCTGTATCAGGAAGTGATGAGGGTCTGGTATTGGGCCATAGATCATGGCCTGGAACTCTTGTCCATACATGTTCCAGGTGTCCAAAACACCATGGTGGACAGCCTAAGCTGGTCCCAGTCATGAGTTCACGAGTGGGAACTCCTGACCTCTGTGGCAGATGATCTGTTCGATCAGTGGGGTCGCCCAGAGTTGGATCTTTTTTATCCCCACTCTGCGCAAAACAACCACTTTTCTGCTCGCTTGCTCTAGGGCCTGGAGTTTTCTGGTGAGACGCATTGTCCCTCTCTTCGAAAGAGAGATTCTTGTATGCCTTCCCTCCCTTCCCACTCTTTCAGAGGATTCTGATCAAACTTCAGATGGAAGGGGCAGCTATGATCTTAATCATACCCTTCTGACCTCATCAGATCTGGTTCCCCTTGGTCCAGCACCTGGCAGTGGAACCTCCTATGCACATGCTTGCTTTCCAAGGGGCAGGGCACCTTGGTCTATCCAGACCTCAAATCTCTCCACCTTCATGCTTGACATAGCCATTGCGAGGTTTTGGTTTTCCTCTAAGATGGTGGATGTTCTGGTGGCAGTTAGGAAACATTCCAGTAGGGCCACTTATTCCATGAAGTAGAACCATTTTGCTATATAGGCTGCATTGCACCATTTAGACCCTTCACCTGTCCGGTGAATCAGATTTTGGAGTTCCTGCTCTCCTTCTCGGACTCGGGTTTAAAAAAACTCCTCTGTCAAGGTACATCTCTCAGCTATCTTTGCTTACAATGTATCTGTTAATGGACACACTGTGGCTCAATGTAACATGTCTCTCACATTTTTGAGAGCCACCTTACACTTGAAGCCTCCAATCAGCATTCCTGTCCTGACTTGGGACTTAAATTTTGTGTTAGAGAAACTCACCTGGCCTCTGTTTGAACCAGCTGTGAGTTGTGAACTTCGTTATTTGTCGTGGAAAGCATCATTTTTAGTTGCTGTTACTTCTGCTCAAAGGATATCCGAGCTTCAGGCGCTAGTGTAAGTAGCCCTGTTAGATTTTCCACAAAGACAGGGTATCTTTGCATACCAGTCCTAAGTTTTTTTTCCTAAGGTGGTGTCTGAGTTTACTTTGAATCATTCCATCTACTTGCCTGTTTATTTTCCTGAGCATGCCAATTCAAGGGAAGCATTGCTCTATACTTTGGATGTGCATAGAATTTTGAGATACTCTACACACCAGACAAAGGACTATAGGAAGTCCTCCCAATTATTTGTTTCCTTCGCCCCAGGGAAAGAGGGCATCCTAATGTCCAAACAGTGTTTATCTGAATGGCTAGTCAGTTGTATTGTTTTTTTGTTACAGGAAGTACGGTAAGGAACTTCATGGTGTGGTTCGTGGCCATTCCGCCAGGGGTATGGCCACTTATGTTGCCTGCTTCAGAAATATTGCAGCTGCCACTTGAAGCACCATCCATACCTTTACCAGGCACTACAGTCTGGACGTCATCTCTAGGCATAGGACAGATTTCGGCCTGGCTGTTCTACAATGCCGTCTCTCTTCGGTCAGTATGGCCAGCTGCCCAATCTGACAGTTGGTGACAAAACTGCTTGGGACTCATCCTACTGGTGAGGCCTGCTGCAAGAGATACCCTCGAAATAAAATAGTACAGTTACATAAGAACTTACCATGACGGTAGAGCTTCGAGAGGAACTCTTGCAGCAGGCAATGCTTTCCCTCCCTCCTTCCCCTTTTTTCCTCTTTCATGGCCTTTGGGCCTTCTGCTCCTCTCCCTTTCCATGGAGGAGAGCCTTCTGCTTCTTTTCTTATATCCTCTAAGATTACTTTGGATTACTCCTTGTTTTCTGTAATGGGCTCTTGCTTTTGGTCTCTGGTGGGAGAGCTGAGGAGGCTATGGGGTCCGCCCACACTTATAGGATAGGCTAACATCAGAGGGTAATGTCAGTGGTGGGTGGCCCACTCTGGCAGACTGCTAGCTAGACTGTTTCTGTGTGGTCCTAGTGCCTAGCAGATAAGTCCTACTGGTGTGACCTGCTGCAAGAGATCCTCTCGAAGATCTACTGTTATGGTATGTTATTACATAACTGTACTTTTTGTCTTGATATGTTGACCCCCCCCATGCAACTTGTCCATCTGCTGAAGTCCTATCTATTAGGTGAAACCTGGACACGCTTTGTCAACTATTTGTATAAGGCAGTCCAAGAAACCTTGGTGGAAACCACTGCCTCTGTTTTACATAAATGGAAGTCAGAGCTGTCCTCTACCCACACCCTGCAAACCTGGTTAAGTTCACTGTTCTTGCTCATAAATTAACAGTTGCCACCTACTGGAGGGAATACTCCTGGAAATGTTGATACAAATATTTCTGCACCCCAGTGGTTGTGGCTAAATATGCAAGACCAGCCCAGGTAGAGTGCTGGTGGAAATGTGGGCAACCATGGGCTGATCAGGTGCATGTTCTATGGGCTTGTCTTTGCATTCAACCGTATTGGCAAACTGTAATACAAAAGCTTGGGAACGATTTTTGATTGCCCAGATGGAATCACCCTGTCCCTAATATTAATAGCCATACTACCAGAAGGCAGCACATTGCATAAAAATTCCTTAAAGCTAATATTATTACTGATTCTAGCGGCCAAGAAGGCCATCACTAGATTGTGGCATATAGAAAGAGTCCCCTCTCATACTAATTGGAGGGAAATCATGTGGGAGCTCTACACACTAGAAAAAATTATGTACCAATCTATGGATAAGCTCCCATCTTTTGAAATCCAGTGGTTTAAATTGGTCTTACACCAACTAGACAAATACATGGACTTTATTCCATGAGGTCGAGTCAGCCCCACCCCTGCCTCCCTCCCTCCCCCTCCCTATGACTTTCCCTCTTTTTTCTACCATTCTGCATTTAACCTCATCTTTCCTTTTGATATGCCTACACTCTTCCGTTAACATCAATAAAAGCAGTTACCTGACATGCTGTTCAGTATCATACATATACTGCTGAGGATATGTTTCGGGAGAATCATGGAAAAGGACTTTAGTAGAACCAAGCATATGAACAATATGGCTCATTTCACAAGTCTATCGGGGAACATTCCAGTCAAGTGTTTATATTAGATCATGAATTGTAAGGCACAAATTCAGGTAATATGTACTAAACACTGTTCTGTCTCTGCTTACTCTTTTACTAGTTTGTCTTTTGAATAAAAATAAAAAAAAAAAGCAAAGGTGCTAACCCAGTTATCTCAGGTACTGACAGTATACCAAGGTCACGCTGAAAAAAAAAAACCACTTAGAATTAGTGCAAGATTACAAAACTGGTGTGAAAGGGAATTATAAGGTACATGAATTCATGTGTGAGATTTGTGGGGGAAAGAAACATCCATATGACACAGATGGCCTTCACTTGAGCCATGCAGGTGCTGAAACCCTAGGAGCACTATTTAATTCAGCATTAACAAACATTCATTTAAACTAAGCGGGGGGGGGGGGGGGGCACAAAGCAAATCTAAACACAAAGCAGAAAATCAGTTAAATAAAATCTATCAAATGTCTGATGAGTAACTCTAGGCATTTAAATGACCACAAACTTAGTGAATTATCTGGTATTAATTGAAACAATAAAAGACCTTGACTTAATTTTCATAACTGAAATATGGTGGCATCATAGTGACACATGGAGGAAAGATCTAAATGGGTATCAACTGATTAGGTTAGACTATCGGTATAGGAAAGGAGAAGGCATAGCTGTGTATGCCTCTAATAAACTATTTATTTTTAACATCTCTGAAAAAATGAAACATGATGCATCCAATACCGAAATACTATGGCTAAAGCTAATAAGTCAAACCATGGTTAACAAACCTGAATCTTTGAAAGAAAGGGATATTAGATTGGATTGGCATGCTGTGACATTAATAGAGTATATGACTCAGAAAAGGATCCCTAGAGGTTTGAGTTTTGGTGGAATCTCAATTAGGTTTTGCACCGAAAGGGTTTCAGTAGAAATGGGATGGTATACGATCAAAATGTTCCTTTGATTTTATGCTTCTACTTATAGAAACAATAATCACTGAACAAAGTAGATTGCTGGGAGAAATAAATGATTTGGAAACAAAAATCAAAGAAACGGTAGAAACCACACATTTAAAACAACTTCTTGAGAAGATTTAAAAATCAGCAGACTATGACAAACATATTCAAAATATTAAGATAAGTACATTTAAAAGGGATATGAATGACTATAAGAATGGTTAACATATATTCCTGGAAAAATTCTGAACAGCATACTAATGTTTTTGACCTTAATGACACTTTCACTTCCCGGGGACATCAGATTCAGACAGTTTTGAACCACAACCCAATAGAGATTTCTCCAATTGGAGATGTTATAACAGACGCAATAGGAGATATAGACCGTACTACTATGAACGAGATTACTATGATGAAAGAAGACAAGCTTGGCAACAGGGTGATAGACATTTTGATAGGGATTTTCAGAGAGGTACAGAAGAGGCAGGACCATCAGGTACATGGAGAAAACAAAGAGACACAGGAGGTGGAGGAAGAGGAAAAGAAACAGAAAAGGTGCACAAACTCAGGTCGAGACAACATCAGAGCTAATTGTATTTAAATTATCCACACGTCCTTTAAACCAGGTAGAAACCAAAGTGCTTAGTTAAGGTCTTTCTTTTAGTCTCATTGAAAGATTGAATGCATTTGAACTTAAATTAGATTTAGAAAAATTGTTCTGGAAAATTAGGCTTAAACATTTTTTTAGAACAAGACCACTAAACACTGAAAATGAAGAAGAGAAGAAAAACAGATATTTATTGAAGCAAGCTCTAGGAACCAAATCAAATTTTGACCCCACTGGTAGTACACCAGCAAATATTACCAGTTATATACAAAAAGTGAATATGGATATAGAGAAAGTTATCTCTCAGAACAGGAATAGAAATCCTAAATTTAATTTGACCAAAATTGAAAAAGAAGCCTTGGAGAATCTTGGTACTGATGAAAGCATCATTATAAAACCTGCAGATAAAAGAGGGGGTATTGTTATTATGAATAAAGAGGATTATAGGACAGAATGTTTATGACAACTGTCAGATACGAACACATATGAAAACATTAAGGACATACCCTTTCTGAAACTAAAAAGAATACGGGAAATAGTTATGGAGGCTAATGATAGGGGCATCATTGAACAGTGGATAGTTGAATTAATTAATAAAACACCTAGAACTCCCATTTTTTACTGTTTACCAAAAATACACAAACGTATGGAACAACCACCTGGCAGACCTATAATATCGGGAATAGGTTCTATAACTGAACCATTGTCAATATTTGTAGATCATCACTGTAAGCATCTGGTCATAAACACTTGGTCTTACCTCAGGGACAGTAAACACTGTATTCAGATTTTGGAGGAATTCAACCTGTCTAAAACAGATTTCAGTGATGTACTTCTGATAACTTTAGATGTAAAAAGCCTCTATACTAGTATTCCCCACACAGGGAGTTTAGCAACTTTGGAATATTTTCTCGATACCAGAGAAAACAACAAACCAAATAAGGAATTTCTATTAGAATTAACTAAATTCGTTTTACAAAACAATTACTTTAGTTTCAAGGACCAGAACTACTTGCAAAAAACAGGTACTGCAATGGGAGCCACTTTGGCACCCACATATGCTAATCTCTACTGTATATGGCTTATTTTGAAAAAAACATATATAGAATCGGAAAATAATTTGTTTTGGAATCATTATACTTTACAAAAGGTTTATTGATGACATATTAATCATCTGGGAGGGCACTGAACAACAGGCAGTACAGTTTAAAGAGTATTTAGAGAGAGCTAATAGAAATCTAGAATTTACAATGATATGTGACCCTGTTGAGATTCCTTATTTAGACCTGAAGATAATTAAAGAAAATGGCAAGATTGTTACAGATTTATACAAAAAAGAAACAACAAGAAATACAGTACTCCATGCCAAGAGTTTCCATCCAATGAATTTAAAACAAAATATCCCATATAGTCAAATGTCAAGAATTAAGAGAAACAGTGGTACAAAAGAAATATATAGAAACAATCTAGATGATTTATCCAACAGGTTTAAGGAAAGGGGTTACACAGAAAAACTGTGGCATTGGCAAAAAAGAGAATACATGAGAAAGATCGAGGTACTCTTTTAGCAAATAAAGAACTAGGTTCAAGTCCCACCCCATAGAGAATTACCATGTCCACCCAATATTCTGAAGACTTTGGTACCATTAAAAATATTATACTATCCAAATGGAATATTTTGCAGACTAGTGAAATGGGTCTGAAATTATCTGAACATAAACCATGGGTAACAGCATGGAAAACTACTACTATTCGGAACAAAATAATTAAAACCCAACATTGGAAACAAGTCACAAGGGGTACTAGCTAGTTGGAAAAGTAACATCACAGGATTTTTTCCATGTGGCAGTTGTATTCGCTGCAACAGTGGTGTTAGAAAAAAGTCCATAAAAAGCACTTGGGACGATAAAGGATATAACATTAAGGATTTTATTACATGCAGTACAGACTTTGTAGTATATTGTATATACTGTCCTTGTGGTTTGTACTATATTGGTGAGACTACAAGACCTCTGAAATTACGTATCACGGAACATAAAAGTAATATTAGAAGAGGAGATTTGAGATCCCCTGTAGCTAGACATTTTTTTGGAATGACAGCATCAGGTGTCATCTTTAAAATCTTTTGGTATTGAGAGAATTGTTGAATTTCCAAGAGTGGGCGATAGAGAGTCAGTATTATTAAAACGGGAGGCATGGTGGATCTTTACATTAAAAACACATTTTAGTAGATATGGTTTAAATGAGAACCTAAATTGGACAGGTTTTGATTAAACAACATAATCAAGTGGTGTCACCAGATAGTTAACACCTCAGATATAATATTTACCATTTAGAGATTGAATTATAGTGTTACTGGTTCATCTCATATATCTGGCATCTATTGTTCCCATCCCCTCCAGTTTGATTTTTCTTCTCTCCCCCCCTCCCCCCAGTGTATCTAAACCCTGTATCTCCTTCTGGTTATGAAAATGAAGGATAGAATTGAAAACTTGTTCTAATAGTTTTATAACTATTTATTTGCATGAGTTCAGTATATATATATATATATATATATGTTTTCAGCACTGTGTGTCACCCAGTTTGTATATTTCACACTATATTTGAGATTAAATTATGACCGAGAAAGGTTTCAAGAAACGGGGGACTTCTCTGATTGTCTATGGGGAAGTTTTCTTTATGACCGGGTCGCATAAGGTGTGGTTACCTTTGGTAACGCAAGCATGTTTTTACGTGTTCACCTCTGTGGCCCGGCCCCTTTTCTTTATCACCTGGCAAGGTGAAGTACGAATTTCAGATGTTGTTTTGGCATGTCTGCTAATGGCGGTGGGCGAACAGAACGTTCGTGGCGTTAACTTTGAAATATGGAGCCCATAAACATCTTGAGAAATGAAATAGTTGGCGTTACCCATGATCTGTCATAGGTAGAAATGATTACGTCACCCCCTTTTTTATAAATGTTATATAAAAGACGCTTGTCATGCGATATTTGGGAAATACATCTAAGTGGTGTGCTCTTTTGAATATATTTACAGAGAACCATACCGAGAGATCCATATTTAAGATGAAACATCGTTTGTGGAGCTTTGAAAAAGTAAAATGAATATTTTATTATTCACCCCTATTTTTTTCCTAAGTCTTCTTTGCATGTGGAATTCATTTAGACTTATTTTTCCACAGAAACTAAAATAACCGCATTGAAGGAAAAAGAAAGTATACCCCACCCCCACGGCAGACACACGTTGATATGCTAGTGAATTTGGGCAGATTTATTTGTAAGTTCAGGTTTGTTCCCCTGTTCTGATATTATGTTATTGATTTAGTGATTGAAAAAGGTTTTTTTATGAATTAAGGAGCCTGCATTTGTAACATATTATAATTTGAATTTTCTGTATTTACACAGAAAACTCCAATTGTCTGATGAAGGAACTTTTGTTCTGAAACGTTACAATATTTATTGAATTAGCAACCATTTGAGGAATGGAATAAAATACTGGTTTGTAGGTTGAGAAGGTGCTTTCTATTTAGACTTTAAAGCTAATAACACACTCAAAAAAAAGTAAAATTATTGGTCTTTGCTACCAACCACCCAGTGCTGTTCTACAAATATTGTGGCAAAAATAAGTCCACCAGCATAACAACAGTGTAACACAGATTATCCAACCCCGATTATCCTATCCCCATTCTAAACACCAGGGGGACAAGAGTCCAGTCCGTTAGATAGGGATTTCCAGATGACAGTTGTTCGGATAATCGGAATTGTGTTGTATGAACAAAGAATTTGAAAACGCCTCTGAATCTGGAGATGTGTTCTTCTTAGGGGACTTAAATTATGATGACATTAATTGGGTTTCCCATCAAGCTACTTCGATATCCAGTAAAGAATTTGAAGTACATATATATATATATATCGCTAAATCTGTATAAGCTTGTGAATCACCCACTAGAGGTAACAACATACTAGACATTGTATTAAGTAGAGATAGTGGGAATGTTCATAATTGTACAGTAGAAGCACCCCTAGGAGACTGTGATCACAATATAGTCTTCTTCTATATGGACATAGATGCCAAACAAATTAAATGCTGTAGGGAGATTTACTTATATAACACTGTGGATGTTACCAGAATACTTAATGATATTAGTTTAATTAATTGGAAGAGCATTCTACAAGACTGCCATGTTGACATGTGAGGGGAAAAAAATCAAAACAATTATAATATCATTATGTGACAAATACTTTAAAATTATAACAGGAAGGGTATAAAATCAAAATGGATGAGCAAGGGAATTTTTAAGATAAAAATAAAATGAAGATTATACACTGAATATAACAAAAGTAAAAACCCTACTATATGGATGAAATATAAGGAGGTGTTCAAAAAATGTAAAAACAAAAAATATGCAAAATAACATGGAACTGAAAGTGGCAACTAACTGTACAAAAAATAATTTAAACTAATTTTACAGTTACAGTAATTCCTTAAAAACTTCAAATACAAAATTATGTCCCATAACAATTGAAGGCAAACAAATCAACCCCAATGAAATAGCAAATAACTTTAATCAATATCTTTGTTTGGCGTTTAATGAAAAAATAAAGATACAAAACCATGCCAATTCCAGGAAAATAATATCTCTCAATTGCCCACTATTACTGAAAGAAATTGTTAATAAAATTACCAAAATTTAAAATGCAAAGATCCACCGGACCTGACGGAATATCCTCAGATATGCTCAAAATACTAAAAAAAATATTGTACACAGCATATCCTCTGAGGATCCTATTTCAGGCATCTATAAAGGAAGGGATAGTACCATGGGATTGGCAAATGGCTACTGTTATACCTATACACAAAAAGAAATAAAGACACTCACAATTATCATCCTATAAGTCTCACTTTCACCCTGGCAAACTACTTGAGTCCATTTTAGAAAATAAGCTAAGTGAACACCTCCCAACCACTAGTAAAATTTGACTTGGTGCAACATGGCTTTACTGCAGGAAGATCATGTATAAAAAAATCTCCTGAGTTTCTATGAAAAAGTATCTGACAACCTGGACAAACGTAAACCAGTGAATTGCTTTTCCTCAATTTTGCAAAAGTTTTTGACACCATCCCACATTGGGCAATCACAGAAAAAGTAACTACATCTGTATAAATGAGTATATCATAAACTAGATTACTTTTGGTTAGACAATAGAAAGCAAAAAGTGAGTATATATGGCCACCTTTCAAATCTAGGACAAGTCACGAGTGGGGTCACACACAGATTATACTACCCAAGTTCAGCTAAATATACTTTCAAGTAGTAGAAAGAAAGCTAATTTCAGAAAAGTGTTTCTTTCTTTGAAACAATGCGAAAATGTAGCTACATTATGGTCTGAAGTTCAAGCCCTGGTACTGGTCATGTGCATAAACTTATGCATATGCATACGTGCATGCCCGATATCATGGCTCGACTTTCAGACCATGATTTAACTACATTTTAGCACTTGGTTCAAAGAAATAAACACTTTCCCGAGTACAGTTTTCTTTCTACTACTTGAAAGTGTATTTAGCTGAACTTGGGTAGAATAATCCCTGAACGAGCCTTCTGGTGCTTCAGCACCATTTACAAATGTGGCCGCGCGCTTTGGGATTGGTGCATGGACAGTAGGTTCAGATCACCTTGGTTTCTCTTGTGAGTAAAATTTGAAAAAATAATCATTATATAGACTACATTGCTGCTATCCATAATATGCAGCAAGATGGACTGCTGCAGTCAGTCAAGGCACATTTTGAGTACCACCCAAAAATCTAAGTAAAGGGCAGACAGTGTGCCAAGAATCATTTAAAAAAACCTATGTCTTGTGTCCCTCAAGTCAAGACGACTGAGAGGAGAAGTGTTATTTATTTATGACATCTGCAAAGACCCTTATGTAATAAATGAGCTTCAACTAGAATTCAGAAATGACAGCAAAGAAACTTGAGATCATCCATTGCAATTTACCAGGCAAACATTTAACACTAATAAAAGAAAATATTACTATACCCAAAGAGTTATTCACCCATGGAATAGACTGCCATTGGACATTACCTTGAGTGAAGATAAGATGGAATTTAAGGTGAGATTGGATGACTGTATTCTCAGCAAAGCACAACTGCAGTATTAGTTATTACATATAGGAGCTAATATGGGCTAACAACTTCTTTTCTCCTCATTGCCTTAGTATGAACCTTAAAGCATCAAAAGTTCAGATGAACTGTTTATCTTTTGAACACTAAAGCAATCCGCTTGTCACTTTGATGGAGTTTTGTTGCTGTGAGATATACTTGACATTGTGTTCCAAAACACAATAATGAATAATTAATTGCATTTTAAAATACAGACTTGTGAAAAGAAAATGCCTGAAATATAGTAAACTGCATACATGTTTGTAGTTCTTAATAATTAGTATTCATAGCTTATCCTTGAAATATATAAGTGCCATCTTCTCATTGTTTATAGCTCAAAATATTATTTTAATTAAAAATTACCTTATGGGTTAACTTGTATGAATTCCTTTTGACAGCAGTTTTATAGTGTAACAAAATATCACCGCTTTTAATTTTATGTCTTCACACCAGCTATACCATGTTGTTTAACATAATTTAAATGGTTTGAAAGTATACATATATCTTTTTTGTGAAAACTATTATTACAGTTCGCATGGAAATAGGGACAAAAAGTATGGCACCACAACATTCCCGGGCTTTCCTATAACTGTATATCTCATATTTTCTAAATGATACACACTTTTAGTGCTCCCTAAAAGCTTCTCTTGGTCTTTCAACAAGATATTAAATTGTGGAATTCACTGAACTTGTTAATGTGTTCTGAATGTGTTCATGCATTAATGCACGGAACTGAGTTTAATGTTTGTTCCCATATAGAAACCCCAGCACAGATCTTGTCCACACCACTGAATGTTTTTACAGCTATATAGCAAGAGATGTGCTGATGTAAAACTAAAGGAGGAGGAGACAGAAAAGGGGTCTAATGGCATGACCGGATACTGAATGCATAGCAGTTTGTGTGCTCCACACTCCAACCAGTGAGTGGAGTTTAAGCACATTAGCAAGAATCAGTGTGTCTGTTTCTCACACTGTCTATAGCTCTCCGATCCAGTACATCCTCTGTCTGTATCTCTCTCTCGGTCAGTTCCCCACCTCCTATGCAGCTCTCCAGTAGGGCATTTCCTCTCTCTCTCTCTCTTTTGCTCTCACTGTTGGTCTGTTCCCCACCCCTGCACTTCTTTTCTTCTGCCCACTTCCTCTCTCTCTCCCACACCTCACACTTTTTACGGATGCATAGGTCTAAATTGGGGGGTTGGTGGTTGCTGCCTCAGGGGTACTATCCTTCTGCTTGCTATGTCCTGCCCTCCCCTTCCCCTCTTTCTTCCATACTGGTCCAAATCCGAGGGGGGAGTTGGTGGTTGCTGTTTTGGGGGTATCTTCCCACTTCTCGCTGTTTTCCGCCCTCCTCCTCCCTTATCTCTGCCATGCCAGTCTGCACCAAGATGTGCAGCAAATCTGTGGTGGCAGGCTCATCATCCCTCATCCTGCTTTCCCCATAAACATTCAGCAGCCCAGTGTCAGCATAACCCCATTGTACAGGAGCTCCAAATTCCACAGGCACCACAAGAGCAAAGGCAACTCCTACGACTTGAAGGCAGTGCTGCAGGTGAACGTGAACCATGCTGTTAACTGGTGGTCTCACTGATGTAAAAGCATGTGTGGTTTCCTGTTTTGGGGGGAGCCCATCGGGACACTATAACAGCTCTGACTGTAACCAGGACTGTTTACTGATAGCGGCACATGTGCCACGTCACATGTGGGAGCCCCCCACAATATGTGGTTTGCTGCTTGACTAGTGGAACAACTACAGACCTGCAGAGCAGCAAGCCCTGGCTCATGCCCAAGGAAATGTGTTTTTCAGTAAGTTTGATTCAGATCTCTCAGTTGTCCCTGATTTTGATTCCCCACATTCCCCCCTTTTCGTCCAGAAATTGCTGCCTGTCTCTGAAGAGTAAGCATGTGTTGCCACAGAATAATGTAAACTACTGGCAAGAAAAATTCCTGGGTTCTGATTGCTCAGTGCTGGCTTTCAGCAGTGATGTTATCCCAGCACATCATGCCTATTCAAAAAGCAACTACAAATGTATATTTTTTCACCTTTTTTCCATCAGCAAGTAATTTTATAGTGGTAATAATGCACTCCAGGGCATGTGTTGTGGGGATAACATCACTCCTCGTGTGTCGGACACACTCAGCCAGCAGCCTCATGCCCCAAGGCATGGCAGTATTCCAGCATGGCAAATGCCCTGTCTTGCATTATTGCTTAAACATTAAGGCCCAGATATTCAAACTGCGCTCAAAAGTAGCGCAACAGCAGGAGCAAGCACAAACCAGTTGCGCAAATGCGCAACAGGTGCAATATTCAAACATGGAGCACAGCAAATTGCGCAAGCAACCAACGCCTGAATATCGCATACTGCTTACAAGCAACCAGGAAGGAGAAGCTGAGTTGAAAATGTTGCGCCATGGAGCAACCAGGGAAGCTCAGCTGAGCATTCCAGAGCTGCCATAGCGCAAGCACAGCCCCCCCAGAGCAATGGAACTGCACATCCAGGGAGGCAGGCTGGGGCCCACCGCCAGCCATGCCACACATGGGCACAGGAACACACTGCAGAACCCACACCACACCTGCACACCCCAAGCACAGCATCACTGGGGGTGGGACGGATGATCCACGTGCCCATGGGGACAAGCCAACAAAGCATAGCAGAGCCATGACACCCCAGCACAACCACTGGCAGGTGGAGAGTGCCACACACAGGGGGTTGACAACCACAGTGCACATCAGCCCCCCGTACGCACAGCACACCCTGCACTGTGACCCCAGGACACCACCCATGTGCAGTGACTGGCACTGCAGGAAACCATGCAGTCCCCCAGCACTGGGCCAGCCCCTGCGGCAACACAGAAGCCTACAAGCCAGGACACACCCTGTGCACTCCAGCAGTGGGTGGCAGCAGATGGCAAGACCAACCGAAAGTCACTGCCATGCTGGAGATACCTCCCCATGCACACACATGCACACACACACACACACATACCCAGGACCATACCAGCCCAGATGGCATGTACACCCCTGCAACTGGGCACCCATAGGCAGCTGCAAATCACAGACCAACACATTATTCGTATAAACATATAAAAATGTATTAAACAACAACAAACAGTATAGAAACAAGTCCAACTATTTACAAGGGGGGATGGGTTGGGTTGTCAAGGGTAGGGATTACAAACTTGAGAGGGAAGGCAGGGTGGTAGGATGGGAGAAGTGGAAGGGTGGAGAAATCATGGCCCAGCGTGTCTGCCGTCTCCTGCTGGTGTCCTGCAGGTCTGTGCCGCCTCCTCTGCACACCATGATGGTGAATAAAGTGCAGAATATCAGCGTTCTGCCCACAAGTTGGTGGATGGCCCTGACATCCTCTCCATCCTCCGCAGCACCTCGAGGCCTAGGAAAATGGGAACACAGTCAATGGCTGTGACTGACCACAACCCTGAACACCACCCAACCTGCAAGCCATATAGCCCAATGTCCGCACCTGTGATGGCATACACCCACCCACAGTGAACATGCATGGCCATCACAACAGGCGGCACCAGCTATCGCACCACCACCCACACACACTGCCCACGTCAATCACAGTACAAACTAGGCTGGCAAGTGTGTGGCAACGTGATGCGATGCCAGTTACACAGCTATGTGCCCAGTGCATGCCTGACCACCAGTGACGCATACACAGACGTGCTGTGATACTGCACAGTGATGCATGTCACCTGTGTCGTGCCTACATACATGGATACATAGACAGTGTCGGCAGATAAGGGCCTATGGCCCACCCAGTCTGCCCATTTGAGCTTGTAAGTTCACTCTGTTTTCCTATAAGTCTGTTGCCCCTTACCCCTGACCTCCAGAATTCCTTTATGTCTATCCCGTGCATTCTTAAATCCCGTGACCAAGTCATCCCCCACCACTTCCTCTGGCAGGGTGTTCCACTTGTCCACCACCCGTTCTGTGAAGAAATTCTTTCTCATGTTTCCTCTGAATCGTCCCCCCTCCAACTTCATCCCATGCCCTCTAGTCCTGGAACATCTTTCACGCTTAAAAATAGTGTTTTCCTGCACTCTGTTCCCCCCTGTAAGATACTTGTATGTCCCCATCATATCCCCCTCTCCCTCCTCTCCTCCAGGGAGTACATGTTCAGTTCCTTCAACCTGTCGTCATAGGACTTGTGATGCAATCCATGCTCCATCCGTATTGCCCTCCTCTGAACCCTCTCTACCCAGTCCATGTCCATACGTAGGTATGGTCTCCAGAACTGTACACTGTACTCCAGGTGGGGCCTCACCAGTGTCTTGTATAGTGGAAGTATGACCTCCCCTGTCCTGCATGGTTGTGTTGTGCATGGCTGGTGGTCTTGCCCCCCACCCCAGCATGCAATAGCATCCATGAAGTAATGATACTCACACTCCTCCAGCAGCTGGCTCTGCCGCTGCTGCTGCTGCTGCTGGGGCACAACACCCCTGACACCGGGGCCCTGGCACGGCCCATGTCACCGTCGCCCTGCGTCCTCAGATTCCGGCCTGTGGGAGACATATGTTGAGACAAACATCAGTGTGACTCAAAAGCAGAGTGCCCCCTGCCCCAGTGAGAGTGCCTGCCCACACAGCCATAACCATCCATCGCACAGCTGCACACACTGATACAGCCAACCGTGTCCGAGCCAGCACCTATGCACAGCCACCTAAGCACACACACACCCCTACAAAGAATATAGGTGCATAGATGGTACACTCACCTGGCCTAGGCACTACGCCCCACCTGGCATGCGACCGCAACCGCGACAAATGTTCTGGTTCCCTCTGGCGGAGGTCACTGTACCAGTGCCAGCACTGCTCAGCAGACCGGCCCCATCCAGTGATCTCCGCCAGGTCAGTGGCCACTTGTTGCCACAGCTGAGTCCTGGCACTGGTGAGGGGTGCCTCACCATACAGGCCATCATAGTGTGGCTCAACTAGGGCCACCAGGTTGGCCACTTCAATCTGGCTCCAGGACACCGCCCTCCTCCTAGCCATGGCACCAACTTTACAGCAGGCAATATGGCGCCCCGCTGCGCCATAACCCCACGTGAGTTGTTGCGCAATAGACCACCATAGGTGTTCCAATCGCTCTTTTGAACAGCGCCGGTTACCACATGGCGCCGTCACCAGACAGCTTAATAGGGCGCATACATGGCATGCCAACAGCGCCAGGGGTCAGAGGGCATACACAAGGTCACGCAATGACGCAGGCTACGACAGCACCATCGGACGAGTAGGGCATCCTGCGTGACTGCCAAGCTGCGCACCAGTGCCACAGTGGACTATCGCGCAGTAGTGCCACAGCGCCAAATAGTGCCCAGTGCTGTAGCACCACTGGCACAATGGTGGCCATGGCCTGAATTGCCTATCGTGTTCAGCAGGTCTGCAGCACGATAGACACATGCGTAAGCTGTCTGGGCATGCGCAATGCAGTGTGGCACACAGCCACAAACCTGCGCCATTGGCTCAGCCGGACCTTCCATATTGCGCAGCGCAAATACGCGATATTCAGCCGACATATGCAAACTGGCGCGATCAGCCATTCAAAGGAGCAGTGGCGCGATTAGCATTATTAAAGTTGCGCCACACCTCATTTGCATGTGTTGCGCTATAAAAATGCGACAGTGGGTTGTGCTGGCCAGATTTGGTTACTGCAGGTGAGAGGTGAGTTACATGCTGTGTGATGCTCAGGACAATGCTCATGGGCGGAGGATGATAAAGGCTGAGGGGCTGAGCATGAAAAGGGCGCCAGAAAGGGACAAAGGGCACCCTTTCTATCAGTATCTGCCATGCGGAGAGGAAACGTGGGGGGCTTCCGCCCCCCCGGGCCGGCAGCTATGCTCATGGGGAAATGCTGTCGACTGCACAGTGACAGGTGTCCACTTCCACCCATACAGATCACCATGACTGACAGAGCCAAGCTGAGGGTGTGGACAGCAGGCGAGGAGGAGGCCAACTTCACCGCAAGCAGAGACGGAGGCCTCTTCCAGGCCTACTCTGGAAGATGAGCCACTAGTGAGTGGACGGAGGGCACCCTCAGGAACATGCAGCTGCATGGGAGGGTAGCTCGGCTGTCAACCTGCACGGACCCAGCCTCCGTGCAGAATGCAAGAAGAAGATGGGACTGACGCAGGGAGGCTGAAGGAGAAGGTGGCAGCCTTCAGGGCGGCACATGCTGGCACTGGTGGGGGCCACCAGTGGTGTTGCAGCTGACTCCTACAGAGGAGACACTGGTCGCGCCATGCAGCCGAGTGCCATTGCGGGCGATTCAGGCGGAGGATTCCAGACAGGTGGAAGCTCATCACTGCACGGTATGACATGGTGGTGTTGTTGGGGGCTGTTGTTCACATGCACTCACATGTACTCTCTTTCTGTTACAGATCCTGTTCATCTTCAGGAGACGGTGGTGGTGGTGGGTCCAGACAGTGATGCAGACCTGCTGGACGGAGGAGGGACCATCCACCTCCGCCACCAGCCTGCAGGCACTGCAGCAGCATGCACGCTGGGCCAACAACTCCGGTGTCAGTGATACGGGTGCAGGGGTGCACAGCCTGTGTCACAGCAGTCTGGCATGCAGGTATGCCAGCATGCTGTGCCTTGGCAGTGGCACGCACTGCACCATTGATGATAGCAGGCCTGCAATGGGCAGTGATAGGTGTGTGTCCCATGACGGACACATGGCAGGCCAGCACGTGCCCCTGGGCCTTCCTGGTTCACACCTGTGTACCAGCATGCTGGCACAGTCCCAGGCTGTGCCGGTCAGCACCGATGGGGCAGCACCGGTGGCTGTGCAGGTGTCTGGCACTGTTGTCAGCACGGAGGTGGAACAGGTGGACCTGGGGGCTCAGCAGTTGGAGGGGTGGCAGCAGCAGTCGCACACCAGGTCTGGGGGTACAGTGTCAAGCAGTGGCACATGTCCACCGCCCTTTGATCCGCCCATACCTGGTCCTGGCGAACAGCGCCCACCCTCAAGGGGTGCTGTGCACCAGGACCGTCCACACCCTGGGGGTCACGATGCCATTGGGGCACAGTACCCATTGGATGCACACACCCGCCTGCTGCAGGACTCGGTACAGCTGCAGGGGCGGGTTGCAAGGTCCGTGGAGGCACTGTCTGTGTCCATGGAGCGGCATAGCAGGGAGTGTGCTTGGGACCGAGCTGAGCTGGTCCTTATGCGGACGGATGTGACCGCTGCCATTGACAGGCTGACCCAGGCAGTGGTCTCTGTCGTGGATGCATTGGCCACACTGTCAGGTGCCCCTGTACCACACACCCCACACAGTGCGCTCTCCACTCCCCGTTCCCGGCATCGTGCGACACCAGGCCTGTCGACGCCGGGTTCTGCTGTGGGCATCCCGAGCACCCTGGTGCAAGTTTGTTTGGCAGGATGCAGACCCCTGTGCGGGCAAGGTCACGTTCGCGCAGGACCCCTGGTGGTGCACCAGCACCACCCGATGTGGCCCTGCTCAGCCTGCCAGTGCTCTGGGCCAGCGGTGGGGCCGCCCACGCATCCGTGGTGGCCGTGGGACAGTGCTACCTGACTGAGCTGTCTCCCAGTGCAGGCCCTGTCTGGTGCTGCCCTGTGTGCAATGTGTGCATGGTGGGCAGTGCACTGCTGGGTGCTCTGCTCACCACGCTGACACATGGACCACCTGCACACTCTCCCAACTGCTGTCCACAGGTGCGTGTGCATGATGATGCCTGCATTGCACTGTCACCAAGCTGCAAGGGTGCCCAGGTCCTGACATGCGACGGTGGACAGTCCAGGTGGTGGGGTGGTTGGTGGTGCTGTGTGTTGGCAATGTCGCTTCCGCAGTGCTGTGCTGCTGCCCATGTACGCTGCCTGGTGTGTGTGTGTCCATATGAGTGCTCACCCCTCTCTGATGGTGTGTTGGTATGCCTGGAACCTTCAACTCCCCTGACCTTCATGCACGGTGTGTTCCCCTGTGTGCCTGTGGTTTGCGCATGGACAGTGTTGCCTGCATATGTCCCCTTGACTTACCTGTGTTGGGCGTAGTGCTCTTCTGCAATGGTGTCCCAGTGCAGCTGGGCCTGCCGGGTCAGTCGGGGGTCCCTCCGTCCTAGGGGGGGCTGCTCATCACCAACATCACCGGCGCCACTGGCATCCCCATCGCTGTCCCCCTCTTGGACCTGTACGGCTATCCCATGGTCTTTGGCCATGTTGTGCAGGATGCAACAGGCCAGGAATATCCCACAGGCCTTTGGGGCTGTACTGTAGGGTCCGCCGAGGTGTCCAGGCATCGGAAGCGCGTCTTGAGCATCCCAAACACCCGCCTATGATGTTACGGTTGCGCATGTGCCTCATTGAAGCATAGCTGCGCTTGGGGTCGGGGCGCCGTACGGTGTGAGCAGCCAGGACGGAGTGGGTATCTGCTGTCACCTGTGTGGAGATAGTGGAGATCAGTGTCATGTCAGGTCCATATTGCCCATATCCTTGTGTGCCACTACCATGGCACCTGTGTCATTCCCACCTTGCCCAGAGTTTGCATTCCATACATGTGTACTCACCCACTAGATGACCCGTGGGGATGTCCCCACTCTGAATTGATGGCACAGTGCAGACTGGTGCCATATGAAGGCATCATGTGCTCCGCCAGGTGTGTGGCACAGACATTGATAATGTGCCCAGTGGCATCACACACCACCTGGCAGTTGACACTGGAAAACCCCTTCGGTTCCGATATGCCTGGCCGCCGGGGCCAGGTGGCGGGCGAATGGCCACATGGGTGCAGTCTATGGCCCCAGCACGCCAGGCATACGCATACCCTGTGGAACTCCTGCATGTTTGTTGTACGCTCTGCCGCGGTGCTGGGGAAATGGATGTACTCCGCAGCATGAGGCAGCAGTGCGCTGAGGAATTGGGTGAGGATGCGTGATGTGGCTGACTGTGTCATGCCTGTGGTGTCCCCTGTTGGCCTCTGGAAGGTGCCCGTGGCGAGCAGGCACATGCAGGCTGTCACCTTGGTCTCCACGGACAGAGCGTGACTCCGTCGTGAGGGTGCCTGCATCACATCACTGCACAGCTCGCAGAGCCGTCTCAGTATTGCCCTGTTCAGGCGGTACCGGCCCACAATCTCGACGTCTGTGTACAGCTCGAAGCTGATGCGGGCACGATACCGCCTGTCGGGGGCATACCGCTGACGGGCCCCTCCGCGGCCACGTCCCCCTGCAGCATGGTGTCTCACCCCCCTCATTACAGCTTCCATGTGGAAGCTGGCACTGTCCATCTCCTGGCTTCTGCCCCCAGCTGCTGTTCCTGTGTTACCCGCTGCCCCCACTGCTGCTTCCACTGCACCGGCACCCCCACTGGCCTCTCTGTCCTCCTGGACCCACTGTCCCTCTCTGCCCCTTCCAGCTCCTGTCTCTCTCTCTCTCTCTCTCTCTCTCCCCAGTTTGTGGCCTGCTTAGGGTTCTTGCGCCGCTTCCTTGAGCCTTTTATTTTGGCTCAATTCCGCTACGCGCAACTTCCGCTGAGCCACTCTTGCACATTGCGCAGTGTTCGATTATCGCATTGCGCCTTTATGCATGGACCCGCCCCCTTCGGTTGCGCATGCCTTCATTTCCATTGCGCTGTTGCTCAGTATGTTTTTGGTGGCGCAACTGGCCCCTTCTGAATATCGCAGAATGGCGCATTTTTGGAGTTGCGCATGGCGCAACCCTGTTGCGCATGGTGCAACCCTT
The DNA here is from genome assembly GCA_016271365.2 of Neoceratodus forsteri. Lineage (NCBI taxonomy): Eukaryota > Metazoa > Chordata > Ceratodontiformes > Ceratodontidae > Neoceratodus > Neoceratodus forsteri. The sequence continues at coordinate 187,621,291 of CM057451.1, forward strand.
TTGAATATCTGGGCCTAAATGTCAAAGTTACAGTCTAGCTACCTTTAAAACACACATTTTTATTACATTAGTTAATAATAACATTGTTAATATTGTGTCTCTGATTTTAATAATTAGTTCCTGTTTTCTTTTGACTCTGTGATCTGTCTTTTGAAAAGAGAACTTTGGTTGATCTGGGACTGTTTTTTTCCTCCTAAAATATTGGTATACACGGAACACAAAATTAATGTCAAATACGAACCCTGAAAAGAACAGATTAAACGAGGTGAAACTTTTCCAGAGAGTACACCTGGAATGCAAAACAAGGGACACGGACTGAGTTTGCAAGGGGGTAGGATAAGGGGCATCATCAAAAAATACTGTTTTTAACTCAAACAGTGGTGAACATGTGGCAAGGGCTACCACAAGGCACTGTGAATACTTTTACAACATTGGCTTGGTATGCTTTTCTTGGAGCTGAATATTCCCAAATGTAAAACTGGATCAAATAAGTGGCAGACACTGATAAATGTTAACATAGCATGGTTGTGACTGCCATTAGGCAGGGAAACAAACTGGATGGATCATTGGTCTCATTTTTGCCTTGCATATCCCATGTTCCTACTTGCATCCTTTATATACCATACAGCCACTTGGGACCTAACATTCATCAAGACATTGCGTTCCTGAGGAACCAATGCCCTAGATAAGGTGAGAAATGGCCTATTTTACTCACCTTTTTACGGCTGCATAGTAGGAGGAGGAGAGAAAATAGGGTCTAAAAGGGCATAACTAGACACCGAACTCATACATTTTGTTTGCTGTGCACTCTGCCCAGTGGAGTTGAAGTACATTGGTATGAATCAGTGTGCTCTCTCTCTGCCCCAGCACTTTTTTTCATTCTTCTTATGAAGTTCCTGTTTAATCACTTGCTCAGTTTTCTGAAGACAGTGCCATCACTGACCAAGGTTCCTCACAGGAGCAACGACAGTCACAAAAAACCTCAATGCAGTGTGGAATCTTCTGCAAAAAAGAAAATAGGCTTTCCGTCTCTGTGGTGAGGATGACCCTAGGTTTCAGGTACTGGTTGTGAACATCTAAACCTGGCAGATTTTTTCCACATACCATTAGCTGTGAGTCTTGCCTAGGACAGAGTCAAGACTGCTGGTGAATCTGCAGCTCCAGGTATATAGCTCCTTTTATTTTGCCGAAGTTTCTTTGCTTAAGTCTGGACCCTAGGACCCTGACTACAGGTCTCGCCAGAAGTGAATAAACAAAAACAGGAAGAAAAAGTGGATAAAGCACAGTGACATTGGTGATGTGGAGGAGTTCCTGGAGGATGTGAGGCTGCAGGAGAAAACAGTGGGGTAAGAAACGGTGGGTGAACACTGGCATATTTGGAGACAAAGTCAGTGTTATTAAAATTCCCAGCAGTACAAACAGTAATATTAAGGAGGGCTCCAGGTTGTCATGTACGCCTTCAATATATAGAGAATTTTGAACTGTGCTGAGTGGTTCCTGTTTATGTGGTCAAAGCATAGGCAAACCAGGAGAAGTAATACAATTCACAAGTAGCATTTTATTATCAATAACAATAATAAAATTTTGCAGGATAGCTCTTATGTAGACAATTCAAACAAAACAAAGTCCTTCATCTGAGGATATCTCTAAATCTTAGACTCTCTCTAACAGGTATAGTCAAATAAGACATTCTGGCCAAGGCTGGTTTTCATGCTGACAGCTCTGCAAACAGCCTTGTTTAATGTTAATAGGTTTCTCAAGGTCAGTCCCCTGATGCCGGCCCAGTGGCACTGAGGGTTGAGGCGCTGGATGCAAAACACCTCATGCCACGCCGTCGACCTGGGTTTGGGAATGAGCCCGGACCACCGGGGGTCGGCAGGGGAGAGAGAGGATCGAGCATCTGGAGGACTGCTCTCCTCTCTCGGGAAGGGATCCAGGGGTAGCCCGGTGCAGCAGCGGCCCCTGGTGGAGACCGGTGGCACTGCAGCGCTCAGGGGTTCACAAACTGAGAAGACGCTGGGCAGCTGCCTTCCTGACGTGAGTGGGAGCACCCACGTCTCGGACTGGACAGCATTGCACGTCCCACGTCTGGGGTGTAAACTCTACATAAAAGCCCCACCAGCCCGGATAGGCGACGGTCATCCCAGTGGCGAATTGCCACATGCCCAACACTGGAGCCCTGCCAATGCCCTTTCAGACTCCTTGGGCCCTTCATCCCCCTCGGGGCTTGGAGAGGAAAGTAACAGCCTTGAAGATGACAGGGTTCATAGTGGGCGGTAGAGAGGCATAGGCAAGCAGAGAGGCCCGAGAGAGTTCTGGTGCCTGTGGGAGATAAACAGAATTGAAAAAACCAAAAGGTCAGTCCCCTGTGTTCCAGCTTGCTATCTTTTCTAACAAACTCCAAACAGCTTTCTTTCTGCAATTCATTTCAATAATATAACTATACTCATTTGCAAACCAAGGGATCTTGGCTTCACATAAAGATTCACATATAGGCCCAGATATTCAAAGGTTGCATATGCATAACGAGAGATCTTTATCAGCCGCAAGTCCAAAAATGCACCATTGTGTGATATTCACCAGGAGGCAGATGCGCACCCCAAATCACAATGCGCAAGAGCGCAATGGTAATGAATGAATGCGCAACTGAAGGGGGAGGAACCATGAATAAATGGCACAGTGCGATATTCAACAACATGCGCCATGCGCAATAGGGGAGCAAATGGAAGTTGCGCGATAGCAGAAGTGATAAAAAAAAAAAGGAACAAGAGAGAGGCGCAAGAATGCTACAGGAAAGCCACATGTGGGAGAACTGCAAGCAGGCACACAGTAACTGTGAGCAGGACAGGGCAGGAGCAGGACAGAGCACCTGGAACCACCAGGAACAGGGAACGAGTGGGGAGCCTGTGCCACTACGCAGGACAAAAGGGGGAAGTGCCACACAGGACTGAGGGCATGGACAGTGGGCAGTATGTCCAATACTGGGAGATGTTCCCGGTGCAGGGGGAGGAGCAGTAAGGACAGCGGAAGGAACAGTAAAACAGCTGCCAGGGGGGTAACACAAGCCAGGGACATGGCCAGTGCCACCATTCAGATGGAGGCAGTAATGAGGGGTGTGAGAAGGCAGGCAGCAGGGGGGCACGGCTGTGGAAGGGCCCGTCAGCAGTATGCCCCCAACAGGCAGTACCGAGTCTGCACCAGCTTCGAGCTGTACACTGACACTGAGCTCGTGGGCCGGTACTGCCTGAACCGGGTGATCCTGAGGTGGCTCTGTGAGCTGTGCATTGATGTGATGCAGGCACCCACACAACGGAGCCATGCTCTGTCAGTGGAGACCAAAGTGACAGCTGTCATGTGCCTGCTCACCACGGGTACCATATCCAGAGACCAACAGGGGACACGACAGGCATAACCCAGTTGGCCGCATCATGCCTACTCACCCAATTCCTCAGTGCACTGCTGCCACATGCTGCAGAATACATCCGTTTCCCCAGCACACTGGCGGAGCGCACAGCAAACATACAGGAGTTCCACAGGGTAGCACGTATGCCTGGCGTGCTTGGGGCCATAGACTGCACCCATGTGGCCATCCACATGCCACCTGGCCCCAAAGGGGCCGTGACATAAATTGGAAGGGTATGCAAGCATCAACTGCCAGGTGGTGTGCAATGCCAGGGGCGATAACCAATGTCTGTGCCACGCACCCTGGGGAGCACATGATGCCTTCATCTGGCACCAGTCTGCACTGTGCCACAGGTTCAAGAGTGGGGACATCCCCACTGGCCACCTAGTGAGTGAGTATGCAAATCACGCAGAAAGACATGGATCTTGGGAGGGGCATAGTCAGAGGTGACATGGTTACTGGCCTAGATGGCCCATGGCAGGGTGACACTGATCACCAAACTAATGTCCACCCTCTACACACAGGTGACAGGGATACCCACTCCATCCCTGGCTGCTCACACCGTACCGGCGGCCTGCGACCCCATCACAGCAACTCTACAATGAGGCACATGCCACCACATGCAATGTCATCGAGTGGGTGTTCGGGATGCTGAAGGCACGTTTCCATTGCCTGGACATGTCTGGCGGTGCCCTACAGTACAGCCCCTCAAAGGCCTGCGGGCTATTCCTGGGCTGTTGCATCCTGCACAACATGGCCAATGACTGTGGGATAGCTGTACAGGTCGAAGAGAGGGACAGCGATGGGGACGATAAGGACGCTGGTGAAGATGGTGATGGGTAGCCCCTCCTTGGTCGAAGGGACCCCCGACTGATCCAGATGGCGCAGCTGCACTGGGACACCATCACAGAGGAGCACTTCAACCAACCCAGGTAAGTCATGGGGCCATGTGCAACCACCAATGGCAAGGGCACAACCCACAAACATGCATGGACAAACCCCAGGGGTGCATGTCGTAAAGGGAATTGGCTGAGCATGGAACTGCACACGCCGTCAGGGATGGGCAAGGTCTAACACGGCACACGGTCACACTCACACACACACTCACACACACACACACACACACCCCACAAGACATGCACAAAGGGTAGGAGGCACGCCGACCCCAACCGCCACCCCTAGCCGCACACACGTCCACAGACCACCATGCCCAGTGCCTGTCATTGTGTGTGTGTCAGATGCTGGGCACCATTGCACAGTGGCGGACAGCACAACGCAGGCATCATCATGCACACATCACAGCGGACAGCAGCCGGGAGTGTGTGCAGATGGAATATGTGTGTGTGTGTGTGTGCAGGGCCGGGTACCCCACCCATGCATTGCACGTTGAACAACACATTGCACGCAGGGCAGCGTCAGACAGTAGCCTTGGTGGGAGACAGGTCAGTCACGCGCCACAGTCCCACAGCCGTCACGGATGCATGGGTGGCCCCACTGAGACCCGCCAGCAGTGACAGGCTGACCAATGGCCTCATGGGGTGGCACCGACGGTCCCCCAGGGGTTCCGCTGTGTGAACGTGACTGTGCTCCCAGAGGGGCCCGCAGCACCTAACATGCCAGCGCCAGGTGTGCTCGGATGCCCACAGCTGAACCCAGTGTCCACAAGGAGGGTGTTGCATACACCGAACGGGTGACATTGCACTGTGGTGTCTGCGACGATGGCAAATAACTTGTGCCCACTGTGGCCACGACAGCTGTGAACGCCTGTGTCTGCCTGTCAATGGTGGCAGTCACATCCTCCCGCAGCTGGTCCATCCCTGCCAGGAGCAGTCTGGTGTCCCTGCTTCGCTGCTCCTCTGCCTGGTGCAGGGCTGCACTGAGTGCATCCACGGCCGTCACAAGTCGCAACTGCTGATCGTCTGAATCTTGGAGTATGCGGGTGTGCTCATCTAAGAGGTCATCCGCCTGATCAGCATGCAGTACCTCACGGTGTTTGCGGCCCTGATGGGAAGCACCCCTTGAGGGTGGGTGCTGCACACCAGGGCCATGCCTGGGCATGTCCACAAGTGGTGCACTGATGCCTCCCCCGACACTGTACCCCCATGGCCATTGGCCGACTGCTGACACTGCCCCTCCAGCTGCCACTCTCCAGGGCTCAACGGTGCCGCTGCAGCAGCCGCAACAGCCCCACTGTCCTGGACACACACCAGTGCTGCCCCACTGGTGCAGACAGGCACAGGCTGGGACTGTAATGTCACTCAGGCCTCCACGGCGGCACCACCCATGGCTATGCTTGTGCTGTAACCTGCTGTGTGGCCATCCTGTGGTCCACACGTATCACTGTCCATGATGTGAGCTCCATCATCATCAGTCACGGATCCGGCACCAGTCTGAGTGTCAGCATGCTGGCATCCATGGATGCTGGCATGCTGGGACACGGGCAGGGCCTCCTCTGCACCTGCTCCACCAACATCAGTCCAGACAGCCAGGCGGGCCCACTGTCGCCCTGACCCTCGGACACCTGTGGAGGTGGACGAACCCTCCTCTGTGTCCATGGTATCGCCCTCAGTGGAAGAGCCCACCACCGCTGACCCATGTAGATTCTCAGGAGCTGTAAGGGAACACAGTAGCATTAATGTATCTGCCTTACCCTGTGGCATTCCTCCCCCAGTGACAGATCAGGACCTACCATGCAGTGACGGGCTACCACCCATCTGGAATCCACCACCTGGCACACCCTCGATGGCACAACGCCACATGCTGCCAACAAACCACTCTTCTTGTGGGGTCAGGCTTTGCACGGCCGGCTGTCCCCCACCAGTCGCAGCCCATGCTGCCCTGATGGCAGCCACCTTATCCTTAATCCTCCACCTGTCCGTGCCCACCTTCTTCTTGCACTCTTGCACGTACCGCTGGTGGCTGCCATGCAGGTTGATGGCATGCGCCACCTCTCCCCATGCAGCAGCATGGGCCTGTGGTGTTCCCCGCTGTCCACTGAGCAGCGGTTCCTGGTCAAGGTAGGCCTCAAACAGGCATCTGTTTCTGCCTTGGTGAAGTTTGGCCTCCTCTTCCTCCCATGTCTCTGTTCCTCTTCCTCCACCTCACGATCACTCATTATTGATCCTGTGGGAATGACAGGTGTTACCTGTGACTGTGCAGTCCCATGCATGTCCCACACACCACAGTCCACACTCCCAAACAGCATGCAACTCACCACAATAGACTGCAATACCAGACTATGGCCTCTGCAGCCCCATGTCACATTTATATAGTGCAACGCATGCAAATGAGACGAGGCTCAATTTTAAGTGGATGCTAATGCAGTAACTGCACCATGGAATTGCTGATTAGCTGATTTGCATATGTGGGCTGAATATCGCGCTGTTGCGCCTTGCGCAATTGTGTTGAATGTGCTCAGGCAAGGGTGCAGTTCTGTGACATGTGCAGTGGACACCGAATGGTGCATGCCCGGGGTGCTGATGCCAACACCTGCCGCGCTGCTGACGTGCTGTGCACGGGAGGCAATGCAGGGCACGACCACCATTGTGCCAGTGGCGCTACTGCGCTGTTCACATGTATGGTGCTCTCGCACTGGGGCGCCGTAGGCGCAGTGGGGCCACAGCGCAGTAGGCCACTACAGGAAGTGCCACACAGGCACCCTACCATGCTACATGTGGTGAGTACCAATCGTGCTGTGGCAGTCCGTGCACGAGAGACCCCGACCCTGTGCCGACCTTTGCCTCTAGGCACCATGCGTCCTCATGGGTGCACCTCTATCGCACTGTTCAGTGACAGCGCAATGGGGAATGGCAGCACTGTACCGCGCAGCATCCGCACATGGCTGACATGTGCTACAGAGCACCATTTTGATACTGAAAGATTGCAGGATGGCACGGAGACGGGCACAGATCTGGAGCCAGGTTGAACTGGCCAATCTAGTGCACTTGGTGGAGCCCCATGCTGCTGCTCTATTTGGGGAGGCACCCCTGGACAGGGCCAGGAGTGCCATGTGGGAGGAGATGGAGGTGGCCCTGGAGGAGGTGACGGGCATGGAGTGCACGGCCGAGCAGTGCAGGCACCACTATGGGGACCTGCAGCATCGGGACCTGGACAGGCTTGCCCACCTGCAGTCACATGCCAGGAGGGGCACAGTTCCATGGCCAGGTAGGTGCACTGTTAACGTCCATATGGGTATCACAGTGGCATGTTTCCAGCACATGGGGGGCACCGTTCAGTGTGTACTGTGGTGGTGGTATGGGGTGGGGGCAGATAGGTATGGCTGTGTGGGATTGCACACACACAGGGGCGGGGGGACTTTGCTACCAGATTGTACTGATGTACCTCTCTCCTTGTTTGCACCCTAGGCCCTGAGGAGTGCCAGTGTGCCAGGGAGGGGAGGCTGCAGCATGAGCCACATCATGCGGCAAGAGCGGCTGGACCAGACCAGCGCAGGGACCAGCCTGATGATGGTGAGTGCCTTACATCCATGATTATTTTTGCATGCTGTGTAACAGGGCGGGCAGCGGGGCATGGCCACCATCCATTGACACCACTGCCATGTACGCAACTTGGTACAGTCTGCACTGTCCAGTGGCACTGCATGTCTGGGAGTGCATCAATGGTGGTCCATGCGTACACTGGGTACATAGCTGTGCCACTGCCTTCGCACCGCATAGCCATGTCACTGTACAGCCACGGTGGTGCTGTGCGGGACTTGGCCGGTGGGTGTGTGCAGTGGTCCGCATGGCTGTGTGCACCCGGGTGGGCAGGTCTTCTGGACACAATCACTGTGGGTGGTCACACACCATCACAGAGGCATGTCCCACGGCCGTATGCCATGCACAGTAGGTGGGCTGCAGGGGGCTGTGCATTCACACCTATTGACTCTGCTCCCTTGTCCTAGGTGGATGGCAGTTGCAGATGATCCAACAGATGCTGAGGGAGATAGTGCAGGTGGCCAGGGCCCCCCTGGAGATCTTGGAGTGACTAGACCATCTGGGAGTCCAACAGCGGCATGGCGGGAGGTGCAGTCAGAGCCGGGAGCGGGGCTCCCACTGAGCATTTTACACCCCATGATTTCCCCTACCCCCTGGACCTACCCTCCACCCCTCCTTCCCTATACCATTTGTTCACCCCTGCCCCTTACCCACCCCACCTTGTTTGTGGCCCTCCGCCCAACCTTTTGTACATAGCTGTTAACAGTTGTTTTGGATCTTTTACAATACATTTGCTTTGTTATGCCTACTGTGGTGGTCTCTGATTTGCAGCAGGCTGTAAGTGCTCAGCTGCAGTGGTGTGCATGGCGTCGGGGTGGTACAGTCATGTGCGTGTCCATGGGGAAGTGACTATGGTGTGGGAGTAGCTATCAGTCACTGTCTGTGGTTTGTGTGTTGTTCCCTGTGCACTGGATGACTGTGTGCAGTGGTCCGTGGTGCATGCTCTGTGTCCATGGCACCCCTGTCAGCCCGTCTATGGCCTGTGCAGCTGACACCCATGCATGTCTGTGACCTGCACGGTTTGCTGGCATGTCAGTGGTGGCCATCCCTGCAGGGCAGCCACTGTACCCGTCACAATGCTGGGTTGCCTCCTGTCACTGGTGTGGTGCATGTCTGCCTCGGGTGACACTGTGGCCTCCGCTGTTGTTGTCCCACCTCCATGCTGTCGCTTGTGTGTGTTGCAGGGGATGTGCACCACTGTCTGTCACTTGTGCTCCAGGCGCATGCTGGTGCCATACAGCTCCATGGTATCTGCGCAGGGTGGCTGGCACTCCTGTGCCAAGGAGGGGTGCTGGCCATGTGTACACAGTTTCTGTGGCCACATGCTGGGGGCTTTGTTGCCCCGCTACTGTGTCCCCGTGTTGGTGTGCCCTTGGGTATGGGTGGGTGTTTGTTCATGCACTGTGTTGCATCCTGTGTGGCACATGCTTCCGTGCACCACTGTGGGTGTCTGTGCTGGCTATTGTGGCCAGTGCTGGGTCGGGGTGTGTCCTTGGGAGGGTGTGCAGGGTGATGTACCACTGGTGGTGGGTCCAGGGCATGCCCTGTCATGTGTGGGGTACCTCGTGTGCCGACAGATGGTCGGTCTCTCAGTTGTACCTTGGGGGGGAATGTGCATGGTGGCACTGTGTATGCAGTCGTTGCATCGCTGTCTGCTGCCACCCACTGACGGGTGCTCGTGGTGGGGCTGCCTTGCATGGTTCTGTGGTGCACAGGGTTGCATTGTCACAGTGGGGGTGGTGGCATGCTTGGGGTGTCCTGCACTGGTGGACGCTGCTCCTGGGCAGGGTGTCTGGTGATCACAGTGCAGGTTGTGCTCTGCATTGGTGGGATGGTGTGGCATGGGGTGGTCAGACCTCCTTGTGCCAGTCACAGCTTGCCAGGGGGTGTGCTGGGACACCATGCCCCAGCCCTGGGTTTGTTGCTGGTATCCATGGGCCGGTGGTTATTCCAGCTCTCCACCAGTTGTGCAGTGCATGGGGTGTGGGGGAGCGATGTCTGTTCTGTGTGCTCCTCTGCCCATCTGTGGCATGGGTGGTGGGCCCCTGCAACCTGTCCCTGCGCATCCCTGGTTGTGCTGTTGCACTGCTGCCCTGCTCCACTGAGCATCCCTGGTTGTGCTATGGCACATCTGAACTGCTCCACTGAGCATCCCTGGTTGTGCTATGATGCATCTGAACTGCGCCACTGCACATCCCTGGTTGTGCTATGGTGCAGGTGGCATGATATTCAGTCATGTGCCGCAGGAGCATCTTGACCTGTGCAGTTTTTGAATATCATGCTTCTTGCGCATGGGCGCAGTGGACTTGCGCTTGCTCCTTCTGTTGCGCACTTTTTGGGTGCAGTTTGAATATCTGGGCCAAAGAATTTAACCACAGAGAAGCAAGGGCAGAAAGAAAGAATGGAACCAGTAAGTAAATGAAGGGGGATAATGAGGGAATTGTGGGATCATTGGAGTGGCCAGTTCCGAGGTTCTACAAGGAAAATTTGATTGCACAGACAGACAAGAGATAGACAAGTGACAGAATAGGAGAGGGAAAAAAATCCTTGCCTTTTTTTTTTTATAAATTTTATTTTTATTGCATTTTATAGCAAATACATACCAGTTTGCTACTCATGAAATGGTATCACATCTATTACAAGGCACTTAGTCATGTTACCCTGTATTAATGTTATCATTTCAAGTCTAACAATATTGAGGGCTATCACTTAAAGGCCAGAGAACACAGTACCATCAGTGGCCATGCCTGCAGCCACTGCACAGAAAGGAATATGCACAATAATTATTTTAAACCCTTTGGATGATCACAAGCCCTAAGACTATTTAAAAAGGTACATTCCTGCACAACACAGTTGTTAAGAAAAGAACTTACAGTATATGTGGCACTATGCTCAGACCCAATCAACCATAAGGAAATAAAGAACTAACACACTATAGATAACATTCAAACATGTTAAGGTCAGTTAATGAATTAAGCACTCTAATGCCTAACCTGTTATTCATCTATAATAGTTATAACATCAAACAGCCTACTGGAGTAAGACACAAAATTTTTAGCAAGTTATCCAGTAAACTGAATTGGTTGAATATGGGGAACAAGATTAACGCAGTTGCACCTCTCACTTAGACCAAAACAGAAGGCGTCACATTGGCACCCGCAGTTCCAATATCTCAAAATACCCAGAACGATGTAAAATATGCCATCTTGAGCACCACAAGGCAAGTGTGAAACAACTCCTCTATGTCAGTCTTCCCACCATAACTCCAACCTGCCTTCACTACATATACAGAAACATTTGGCAAAAGAAGTAATCAGCACAACTTATAGGCAGTTACTTCTTAAAAGATTTCGACACCTGAGGAAAACTAACTTCTCCCACTGCTATTCCCACTATCCATTCCAGGATGTTCTAGCATTACACCCAGATACTCCAGCCCCACAGCTAAGCTAGGAAGAAACCCTCCAATTAAGTATTTAGCATACTAAACCTGGCACAAGGGAATCGATCAGTGGTGAAATGTTGCATGATCCATTTAGCAATCCAGACAAAAAAATCCCCTGAATTAGAAGCGGGCTACAGTGAAAAAGCATAACAAACCCAGAGTCTCCAGCAGTGAAAAGAAATCATTTAGTTGTCATTTTCATCCTCAATAGTATCTGCAGTTTCAGGCATTGGACTCAGAAGGAGTAAATTTGCCACAAAATCCCCAGCTGTGTTGCGTCCTTGGCTGCTCTCAAAATCTGATCTCGGAGCACTGAAGTGGTGGTTGTCAGCAATACTGTTCTTGGCTCCTCCATGTTGGTAAGACTCCTGCTCAAATTGACCCAGTATGCCTTTATAATTGGGACTGCAAAGCCAAGACCTAAAGCCTCCAGGAACCATCATTCCAGAAATGTAGGAAGGTCCCCTTCTTCAGTGCCCTCCGGCATATCAAGGAGTAGAACATTCACTGATCTAGCCAAATTCTCCAGCTGCTCAATTTGACTACAGACCATGGTTTGTTCTTTCGCTTTTCTTTTTTTTTGTACTTTGTTTATTAATTTTCTGTATAAGCAGATTAACATCCACATTGCCTCATGCATGGAAACCACATTGCCTCATTCATGGAAACAAAAAAAAAAACAATACTACTACATAGATTTGATATACAGTGAAACTGATAACCATGTTTTCTGGTACAGTAGAAGGTGGGGGGAGTCCTGGGCAATCAGCCCATATGTAATTAAAGTTCCCAAAAACTCCTTCTTTGCTTGCCAGCCTCTTCAGCGGTGTAAGGTATATCCATTAGAGAGAGAACACAGGAAATAAAACACAGTCTGAATAATTGCTTTTAAACCTATTGCATGACTACGGAAAACACAGAAATGAACTAGGACTCCTTTATAAAGCCGCCCCCCACCCACAAAGTAACAGTCACCCAGAAACTCAAGTAGCATTGCATTATAACACATCATATTATAGGTTATATCATTGATTATGAACATCAAACAATGTTGAATTTTTATTCTCACAATTTTATACAAAACAACAGATAAACTGTTTGTTTAACCACAGTACAACAATCCCTCTTACTGTGTGCTTATGATGGGGGCTCAAAACATTATAGAGACTCTGCAGAAATCACGTGGCCCATATTGGGAAAAAAACTCAAATATATAACCCCAATCTTAGCACCCATAATCAGGTATGGTAGATGATGTTAGGGAAATAAACAGTCTCCCTACACCTTCAAACTGTTAAAGATTGCACAAGGATTACTACTAGGCAATTCAAACCTGCAGCTGTAAGTGTTCAAATGTTCAGTCCAAAGTTCAAATATCCTTTGAATCAGATCCCTGGGACTTGGATGGCACACGACGAGCTGCAAAGACTCTTGATCGGTTTTCTCTAACCAGTGACCTGCCATCTTGTGGGTTTGTGAATTGCCAAGCCTTTCCACCATAAACTATGTGTAGTCTTGCTGGTAGGAGAAAGGAATGTATAATCCACAGACCTCACAGACAACATCGCAAGGCATCAAAACTTTTTCTCTTGGCGTGTGTCTGATAGGATAATTCTGGGTAGAACTTAATGTCTGCTCCATTGTGCTCCAGCAGGTATGCTGCTCTAGCCGCAGCCAGCACCACGTCTTGGACATCTGATCCTCTGGATTTTAGGAGGATGGTACATGGCTGGATGGAATCAGTCGATCGGACCCTCAGACTGACCCTGTAGGCTTTAGTAAGAGCCTCTCAATGCATCGGCCAGTTGAATATTCCTTTTTATCCAGTTGAGAAGAAATGATAGAAGGGATGTCCCTGCTACTCACTCTGGTAAGCCAACTATATGGATGTTCCCAGCCCTAACTTCGTTTTCCAGGGCCTTCATGCGTCCTCTGAGCTGCCCGATCTCTTTCATTAATAAGGCAACAGAAGTGAGGGTGGTTATTGTTTGTTTGTCCACTTCAGCTACAGAGCTAGTCAATTTTTGAATAGCGGTATCGTGGTTTCATGGTTTGTTCTTTAACGATCATTTTTCTGTTGCCGCAAGTGCTTTCTCTGCCATCCTACCATGGTCGTTAATGGATCCTGCCATCGCCTCCACTCATTGCTCCACCAGAACTAGCTTGTCACTTTGCTGGTCTAATTTTTTATTCAGGTTTTGCATTGTTTGTATCAGCATATTAATTGCTTTCTGTAGGGACGCTACATTAAATCCCTCCACATGGCTCTCTGACTGGTGTTGGTTCATTGGTGCTTTTGAAGGCCTGGACATCCCAGTGGTAGGATCGTTTTTACCAGCTCCCTTTGGACGACTCATATTGAAAAAAAAATAACCTGCAGTCTCTCCCGAGGTAAGATTATATAGTCCAACAACTTTCAGTCACCAAAGTTCTCAATTGTATAGGTAGAAGTTCTCCCTTCCTTAAACCAGAGAACGGAGCTCAAGCAGTGTGCGACTTGCCTGCTCAATTGCTGGCCATGCCCCCATAGATCCTTGCTTTTAACTCCCTCTGTATAACAAATGAGACAGGGTCTTTTGCAACTGTGTCACAATAACATTACGATGGTATCTCATCAGCAGTCAAAAACATATTGCTCGAATGAGAAATCAGTAATATAAGTTATTTATTGTAAAGGAAAACCCCACAACTGTCTTCAGCTAGGGCACAGAGTTAATGAGATTTATATATTGTAATTGCCATGATATAGATAGTGGTGCAGTTGCACCACTATAGTTAGGGTTGAGTAGGCTGTTTAATGTAAACCCCAATTTTTGCACTTTAATAACTTCACCTCCATTCACTGAATTTGCACAAAATGTTGCACGTGCCATCAGAAATCCAAGGTCTCCTGATGTGCCAAGTTTCATTCCAGTTGGATGTGTATGCCAAGTTCCAGACAGTGAAAAATGTGTAAAAATCAGGATTTTCTGCTGGTTTATTTTGTTGGCCCCTAGCACCCAGTCGGTTTGGAATTATGATCTGAAATTTTCAGGGTGGAAAGAGCCTGGCCCAGAGTAGTGCCTTTTGCTGATTTGGTAGAAAAATAATAATTTGTTGCAGAGTTATAAGGATTTGAAATTTGCATTCTGACCATGCTCAGTAGGCAATTTAGGATGGCTATCTGAAATGAAAAAAGAATTTGACCATATAAAAAAGAATTATTTTTCATATGGGGGCTAATCTTTTTTTTTGGCCCAGAGTAGTGCCTTTTGCTGGTCTGGTGAAAAAAAAGATATCTGTTGCAGAGTTATAAGGATTTTAAATTTTGGTTATGAGCATGCTCAGTAGGCACTTTAGGATAGATGTTTGAAACAAAAAAGAATTTGACCATACAAAAAATAATTCATTTTCCATATGGCTGCCATCTTGTTTCTGTTTAAAAAAAATTCAGAATACCTAAAATGGATGTCTTCTCTGTAAACCAATACATGTCTCCAGCTAATTGGCTCTCCATAAGGTAGATTCTGATGTTAGTTTTCAGAAAAATGAGTTGGAAATTAGTTTTTTTTAACTTAAAAATAATTTTTTGTGACTCGGTTTTCCTTTTTCATATGAAAAGAAATTTGGACTTAGATTTCTTTTTTTAGCTTGAAGTGATCCCTTTTCATGAGTTTTTTCATTCTCACAAAAAGGATTCCTTCATATGAAAAAATAATTTGGGCTTAGTTTTTTTCCATATATGAACTCCCTAAATGTTTGGACTTAAGACACAATCCATATATCACATTAAAGGTCTAGATGAGTACTGCAAAACTGATATATAATACACCCCAAAATGTGTATGACTCATTTAAAAACCTAAAAAAATTAGAACTCTCATAGGATAACATTGTAACTATCATTCCCATAGGATGTGTTAATGCAACAGTTAGGGTTCAGATTAAACCAACAAAAGTAGGGAAATGTGATGTTAGGGTTTCAAACCCTAACACCCCATCCCCACCCCTGAAGCAAATGAGGGATAGAGTCTTCTTAGGGGTTGTCAACCTTAAAGCTCACCCCATTCTATACACTCCAGAAACATACTCAACTAATGGTATAAGCTTTAGAGTTGACAACCCCTAGGAAGAGTCAGCCCTTGATTTGCTTTAGGGGTGGGTTTGGGGTTTTAGGGTTGGAAATCCTAAAGACATATTTTCCTACTTTTGTTGCATTAGCCTGAACCCTAAATGTTGCATTAATGCAATTTTTTGCAAGGAGATTCCTTACTTTTTGAGAAAGTATAATTGTATCCTTATTTGCCTGTGGTAGCACAGGGCCCTCTGGGCCCTGCACTACAATGCATGCATACTTTTTCAGATTGTGCAATCATATCTTTATTTGTCTGATGGAGCACAGGGCCCCTAGATGCCTATATGTATGTTTATGTGGAAGTGCAAGGCCCTCTAGGCCCGGCGCTTCCATTTGTAGGACACCTTGTGCGGAAAACTTAAGGAGAGCAGATGCTGAAAAGATAGCAGCCATGCTGGGCCAGCTGTCTTATTGACTTAGCAATGTTTTATTCTTTTAGTTATATTTGTGCACTTTAAAGTTCATTTTACTGTTTGTCCACTTTTGTTTGTAGTGGCTGTTCAGCAGTAGTGGGAAATGGCAAAAAATTACTAACCCGACCTGATATTTGCAGCTGTTGAGGTTCTCCTACTCGCTACACCAGCGGCTTGTTTGGCATTGGTTCAGTGTGGTATGTGGAACTTTGACTGTGGGGCTAGCATTTAGTACCAGGGAAGTTGCGCGACCCAAATTGAACTTGGAGACCGAAGTCCCGATATGTACTGTGGGCAGCTGAATGAAGGAGGGTGAATTCTGGGACCAGTCTGTGGAGCTAGGGGACTGCCTGGAGATATGGTGCCTTGTTTGTCCTGGAGCTGCCTATTGTCGGGTGGAAGTGGCCAAGAATTATAGTGGCTGGAGGACTGAGACAACTGGGCTGCTGTGAACCATCAGGTGAAGGAACTCGGAGCAATGACTGTGAGTGGAGGAGTGGTCAGCTGGACCGGCTGGCCCTGAGGTGGGTTACGGAGTGTGGCCTTTTTTCCTTGGAGGGTTGGTGGGTACAAACCGGAGGGTGAACATCACCTGAATGCCTGGAGCTGTGGGGGATAGCTGGATGAGGGTCAGGCCGTCCCAGCAGCTGTCGTGGAGAAATCGGCTGTGCTCTGGGGCCTGCTTTGGGGTCAGGTCAGGACCTGGCAAGTCTGAGTTATCGAGTACTCTCTGGTTGGATATTGGCTCCTGAGTAGAAGATTTTTGAATGAAGTATTGCTGACTGTTTGGATCCCAGGAAGTTTTTAGTGACTAAATATAAATCATTCGACTATCTTTGGATTGGCAGTGAGAGTGCCTATTTTTCTGCTTTTAATATCTACAGAACACTGTGAATGTGGTAGTAAGAGTTCTGCATTTTTGGGACAAATATTGGAGGTTAGGGGGAGGTGACAGCCCCCTTACCAACATCAAACTTTCCCAGGAATTATAAAGGTTGACTCTATGGCCATTATTTAAGTTAATCTACATTGACATTAATCATTTAAATTAGTGTTTTTCATGACTTTATAGAAACTCTGTGATCATACAGATTATACTTTAGTTTTGTGGACCGTCACTGAACTATTTTATGGAAGCGACTTTAGTTTATATTTGAGGTTTTTGTTGGAGTGTGTTTTGGGTGGGGTGTTCATTTTCATTGTGGTGGGGAGGGACGGTTTTGTTATTATTCTTTTGAGCATTTTATATTTTAAGATATGTGCCTGGGAAGGAACTTGGGAAGGCACAGCTACTTGGTGGCCCTCCTTCAGAATCTCTGCCCATTTGAGCTCCCATCACTCCCTTTAGAGACTTATGGGAGATGTCAGGCTCTAGGAATTGCTCAGGGGGGGGTTCCGTTGGGGGACCAGTCTGGGTGGCTGCCAGAGAGTCACAGATATGGGTGGTGTAGTTGAGGAGATGCCCTGGGGTGAAATGGCCACTGGAGAGGGGACCTCCCTGTTTAGTGCCCATACCCAAGGGCCCCATGGAAATTAGTGAGCAGGTAGCTGCTCCAACGATCCCCCCCTCATCCTGCTCGGGCTGTGTTATGCAATGCCAGGTTGCTGAGGAACAAGACTGCCATAATGGCGGACTTGATTGCCTCAGTAGACCTGGCTTGCATCACAGAGACCTGGCTGGATGAAAATGCCACTCCCGTCTTGGAGGCGGCAGTGCCAGCTGGGTACTCCATGATACACAGCCCGAGGAAGGATCACAGAGGTGGGGGGGGTGGCCATTTGTTTTAAATCTGACCTGGGTCTCACGGTGCTACCTATGGGTCTCACCGAGTCCTTTGAATGTGTTGCCACGTGGAGGGGTCCTGGCACAGGTTACAGGATCCTCCTGCTCTATCACCCCCCAGGTAGGGAGAGTGAATTTTTGAGGGAGATATGGGAGCTTGTCGCTGGTCTGGTGCTGGAGTCCCCAAGATGGTTAATTCTCAGGGACTTCAATGACTGGTTAGATGACGGGCTCTCCAGATTTGGTAAAGATCTCCTAAGGAGCATGGAGGGGCTGGGCCTGAAGCAAAATGTTACTTCATTGACCCACTTGCGCACACATTGGACTTGGTGTTTTCATTAGGTCTTGAGACCACTGACCTTAGAGTTGATCTGGTAGTTTGGTCAGGTCACAACATAGAAACATAGTAACATAGAATTTGATGGCAGATAAGGACCACTTGGCCCACCTAGTCTGCCCATTTCCCTACCTGATGGATAAGCTGCAGATTCTAGTTAATCAACAGCTTACTTCCTCCTAACCCCCACTAGAATTGCCTTATGCTTGTCCCATGCATTCTTGAATTCTCCCACTGTTCCTGACTCCACATCCTCCTCAGGAAGGCTGTTCCATGCATCCACAACCCTCTCTGTGAAAAAATACTTTCTAACATTACCTCTGAGCCATCCCCCCATCTTCAAATTGTGCTCCCTTGTTTTGCACATCTCTTCTTCTGAAAGATACTACCCTCTTGTACTTCGTTAATTCCCTTGAGATACTTAAAAGTTTCTATCATGTCCCCCCCTCCCTCCTTTCCTCAAGGGTATACATATTAAGCTGCTTTAGTCTCTCCTCGTATGTCTTCTGGTGCAGACCCTGCACCATTTTGGTTGCCCTCCTCTGAACAGCCTCCACTCTGTCTATGTCTTTGCGGAGATAGGGTCTCCAGAATTGTGTGCAGTACTCCAGATGGGGTCTCACTAACTGTCTGTACAGAGGGTAACAACTTCCTGTTTTCTACTGTTGATGCCTCTCCCTATGCATCCCAGTATCCTCCCAGCCCTCCTTACTGCCTTCTCACATTGCTTGCCCACCTTTAGGTCATCTAATATAATTATTCCAAGGTCTCTTTCGATTTTTGTTGTTATTAACTCACCCCCCATTGTGTACTCTTCCCCTGGGTTTTCGTTTCCCAGATGCATTACCATGCACTTCTTTGCATTGAATCTGAGCTGCCACATAGTTGACCATTCCTCCAACCTTGCCAAGTCCCTTTTCATTCTTTCCACCCCACCTTGTGTATCAACCCTGTTGCAGATCTTTGTGTCATCTGCAAAGAGACATACCTTTCCTTTCAGGTGCTCTCCAATATCACTGATAAAGAAATTAAAGAGGACCGGTCCCAGTACCGAACCCTGCGGTGCCCCGCTTGTTACCCTCCTTTGTTCACTGTGGACTCCGTTTACTATTACCCTTTGCATCCTGTTGTCCAGCCAGTTTTTTATCCAGGCTACCACCTTGGGACCCACTCCAAGGCTGGCTAACTTGTATATTAATCTTGTGTGTGAGACTGTGTCAAATGCATTGCTAAAATCTAGGTAGGCCATATCCACAGCCCCTCCCTGGTCTACTACTTTGGTCACCCAGTCAAAGAAATCTATTAGGTTCATCTGATATGACCTTCCTGCTGTGAAACCATGCTGCCTTGGGTCCTGTGCCTCACTGGCCTCTGGGTACTCGGCAGTTCTTTCCTTCAGAAGTGATTCCATCATTTTCCCTACCACTGAAGTCAAACTAACTGGTCTATAGTTTCCTGCCTCTGCCCTGCTCCCACTTTTGTGAAGTGGAATCACATTTGCCCTCCTCCAGTCCTCAGGTACCACCCCATCCTCCCATGATTTGTTAAAGAGAGTAGTCAGTGGTGTTACTAGTTCTACCCTTAGTTCTTTTAGAATTCTTGGGTGAATCCCATCAGGCCCCATTGCTTTGTCCACCCTCAGTTTCAAGAGTTCTTTCAAAACCCTTTCTTCTGTGAATGGACTGGTATCGACCCCCTATTCAGAGTGTTTCCTTGTTTGGTTTAGGTATCTCCCCCTCCTCTTCCATTGTGAATACTGAGCAGAAATATTCATTCAGTATCCCTGCTTTTTCACTGTCACCCTCTGCCCACATTTCCTCCCCTTTATTAAGTCTCTGTATCCCTCTCTTGGTCTTTCTTCGCTCCCTAATGTACCTATAAAAGGTTTTATCCCCCTTCTTAACAGAGTTGCCTATCTTTTCCTCAGTTTGTGCATTTGCTATTCTGACTGCCCTCCATGCCTCCTTCTGCTTTAACTGATAAAGTTCTCTGTCCTGTTCCTTCTGTGTTTCCTTATATTTCCTGAATGCTATCCTTTTCTCGTTAACCATTCCTGCCACCTCTTTTGAGAACCATAGTGGTTTTTCCCTTCATTTTGTTTTGTTGATTTGCTTCACACAAAGGCTTGTTGTCTCTGTGATGACTGTTTTGATTATTCCCCATTGTTCCTCCACCCATCCTTCTTGCCTGTTTGCTAGTGCTTTTCTGAGGCACTCTCTCATTTTCCCAAAGTCAGCTTTCCTAAAGTCCAGTACTCTTGTTTTTGTATGGCTTGACTCTATGGCTGTGTTTATTGTGAACCACACTATTTGGTGGTCACTTGTTCCCAGATGGCTACCCACTTCTAAATCTGAGATCCTTTCTCCTTCCCCATTTGAGAGTACCAGGTCTAAGATTGCTCCCTCCCAAGTGGGTTCCAACACTAGCTGTCTAAGGCATGCCCTCTGTAGGGCATAAAGAATGACCTTGCTCTTGGATGTGCCTGCAGCAAAGATACTCCAGTTAACATCTGGCATATTCAGGTCCCCCATTAACAATATCTCCACTTTTTCTGCCATTTTAAGGATGCCTTCTATCATTTCCTTGTCCATTTCCTCCCCCTGAGATGGGGGTCTGTACACAACCCCCATGCGGATTGTGGTGCCATTTCCTGTCTCCAGGATGACCCATAGTGACTCCTCAGCTTCCTGTTTACTCTTTAGTTCTGTTGCTTTAATCCCTTCCCTTATATAGAGAGAGCTACTCCTCCTCCTCTTTTACCCACCCTGTCCCTCCTATAGACTGTGTATCCTAGTTTGTTGACATCCCAGTCATGGTTCTCTGTGTACCATGTTTCAGTGACTGCCACAGTATCCAGGCATCCCTATTCCATCAAGGCCACTAGTTCAGGGAGCTTGTTTCACAGGCTGCGGGCATTGGTACTCATCACCTTCCATTTATTTATTTTTTGTATGGCCTTACCCCTTTTAGCCCCATCCCTGGCCTTACCACCTTTTTCTGCATTTATCCCAGTCCTGCTCCCTACTGACTTCTGTACCTTGGTGTTTACCTCTCTAACTACTGTGTTTTGTGGGGGGAGGCTGGGATTTCCCTGCTCCTTTTCAGTGCCTCCCCCCTTTGGCCAGTTTAAATGCTTGCCAATGAAGCATTTAAACCTGTCACCTAGGATCCTGGTTCCCCGGACAGATGCAGACCATCATACCAGTATAAGCCTGCATCCCTCCAGGTGGCTCCCCAGTCCCCAGTGAAGTCAAATCCCTGAGCGCCACACCAGTTTCTCAACCATTCATTGAATCCCATGGTGTGGAATACCCTAGCATCATCCTTGCCATAGACAGGCAGCCCCTCCGAGAAGGTTACTGTACATGATACTTGTCTAAGGCCCCTCCCCAACTCCACAAACTCCTTTTGCACTGCTCTGATCCCATTCACAGCCAGGTCATTTGTCCCTAGATGGACAATGACATCCAGCTCCCTCCCTTGTGCAGCTGCTCCCATGATCCTGAGGATTCGTTTTCTGTCCCCCCGAGCCATGGTGCCAGGCAGGCACCTTACCTCACTATCCCCTTCCTCCCCCACTTCTACCCCCCTAATGATTGAGTCCCCCACCAGGAGTTGTTTCCTTCTCCTGTGGGGTCTCGTGCCACCCTCCTGTGGGTCTCCTTTGTGGAGGTTCCCAGCATCCTCCTTGGTCTCCACTGCAGGTGCCTCCACAGAGGAACCACTCTTTGCCAGAACAGCATAAGAATTGTGGAGAGTTACAACTGGAGGGATGCACCTCTGTTCCACCACCCTCTCCCTCCCTAAGCCCACCTTGGTCCAACCACTCCTCTTTCTTGGCAACCTTTGAGGTAACGGTGGTGGCCGTGGTGGTCCCTGGGTGGGGGAAGAGGTTTCATGAATCCTAGCCAGGTCAGCCTGGAGATGGGCAACCTCCTCCCTCAGACCAGAGAGGTGCCTGCAAACAGGGCAGCATCGCAGCCTCCAGAATGTCTCCCGGAACACTGCTGCCCCATAGCCATTGCACTGCACCACTCCCATCTTGACTTATTTTGTGTCCCCTCTCCTGTTGCTTTGTATGCTTACTGTCTCCTCCCTCTATGTATTTTTACACTTACTTTCCTACTGCCTATGTGCCCTTACAACTCTTGCCCTTCCCATTCTGGGACAGGAACTTCCTGTAGTCTTCAGTAGTCTCCTTTTTCCGTGCTTGGATTCAGACCTCCAGCATCTGGGGGGGGAGGGAAGAGTTATTTTTTAGGTTCCTTCAAGGTTGATGAAACTAATGTGTCTCCGTGATCCTTCCCTTCCTACTGTCAAACAAGAAGTTCCTGTTGTCAAGTCAAATCCAGTGGCTATAAAAGTAGAACTGGCTTTGGGTGGGAGGGTGGATGGGTGGGAAGGAGGGCAATTAGTAAAAAATCTGTAGTTCTAGACTTCTCTTTCTTGCTCTGAAACCAAAGTTCTTTTCTGTCAGCAACAGCAGGAAGCTGTAATTGGAGACGGTTGCTTTTGTACACCTAAGCTGCTAAGCCACACCCCCAATTAGATTCACCCTCTGCTCTGACTCAGTAAATTAAGCTGATACAGACCCCTTCCTCAGAGAAACACACAGTGACTTTCTTCTTTATTTTTTTACTTAAATGAGACCCCCTTCTTCTAATAAAGTATCTGTTTGCTTAATCCAAACAGGTACTAACTCCTGCTGAGATAGAAGTGATTAATTAGTAAAAAATCTGTAGTTCTAGACTTCTGTTTCTTGCTCTGAAACCAAAGTTCTCTTCTGTCATTAACAGCAGGAAGCTGTAATTGGAGACAGCTGCTTTTGTACACCTAAGCTGCTAAGCCACACCCCCAATTAGATTAGACACAGCACCTCGAGGTTCAGGTTTGGGGCCCCCCTGAAGCCCTTGCCTCTGTGGAAATGGTCCAGTACTGCCCTTTGTGGGGTTTGTCCCCATCAGGGCTATTGGTGGTGCTGGACCTATCGAATGTGGGGACTGCTTGTGTGATTGGAACAGAGGAGGCGGTGGCAGCATATAATGGTGCTGTAATGGCCACCTTTGATTCAATCAATTCCGTTCATGTCTGACCCTTATCTACTCATAAGAGACTTCCCTGGTTTGATGGGGAACTCAGGGAGTTAAAGATTAAGGGTCAGATGTTAGAGAGACGGTGGAGGAGATCTGGCCTGATTTAGGACAAATTGGCCCTGATGTCCCATTATAAAGATTATCTGGGGGCAATCTCCTGTAAGAAGGCAGAATTTTTGTCAAGGGAGATTGCTGCGACAAGGAACAGACCAGCTCAGCTCTTCTGCACAGTGGATAGGTTATTACATCCTGCCTGCCTCCGTGTGGTAGGAGCAGGTTCAAGCACTAGGTGCGAGGAGTTCACTCTGTTTTTTGCCAACAAAGTGTCTGCTATCAGAGCTGAGATCTCCTCCACTGTCACTCAAAGGGATTGTGGGGTCCACTCTGAGGTGTTGCAGAACACTCCTCCTGTCTGAGCTGAGTTTGATCCAGTTGGGATGGAGGTGGTGGTGGTGTGGGTTGTCTCAAGACTGAAACCAACATATTGTGATCTAGACCCAGGTCCAACACAACTTTTGGTTGGATGTATGGATCTGATTGCACCTGTGATTGTCCAGAGTTCCTTGAGGAATGGGGTCTTCCCATTGGCCCTGAAAGAGGCCTTGGTTAGACTCCTATTAAAGAAATCCTCATTGGATCTGGACTTTCTCGTCAAATACAGGCCGGTCTCTAACCTCCAATTTTTAGGGAAGGTTATAGAAAAGTGGTGGCAAGTCAGCTTGGGGAACATCTTAATTACTCCTCCACCTATGAGATTTTCCAGTCCAGGTTTAGGGCTGGGCATAGTATGGAGACTGCCCTGGTGAGGGTGCTTAATGATCTCCTAATGGCAAGAGACAGGAGAGATCATTCCATCTTGGTCCTCCTGGACCTCTCAGTGGTGTTTGACACTGTGGACCATGAGGTGCTACTTGACCGACTGTGGTTCTGGTGTGGCCTGTCTAGTAAGGTCATCAAATGGTTCAGGTCATACCTACAAGGTAGAGTGCAGAGGGTAGTGGTGGGGTTGACCTCATCTAGCCCAAAGCCTCTTACCTGTGGTGTTCCACAGGGGTCAGTCTTGTCACCCTTTTTGTTCACAGTGTACATGCTGCCATTGGGAGACATTATCAGGTGGTTTGGGCTGGGTTTTCACTGCTATGCAGATGATGCCCGGCTATACCTGTCCTGTGCACCAAGTAACCAGATGGCAGACTCTGTATTTAACAGCTGCCTGTCTGAGATCCGGACTTGGATGTCCCATAACTGGCTCAGACTCAACCCAGACAAGAGAGAGGTGCTGGTGGTGGACCCGGGTCATCGCAGGTGTCAGCCATTGTTAAGAGTGGATTTTATCATCTGAGGAACATTGCCCGGATTCGGAACCTGTTACCCCCTGAAGACCTAGCCTCACTAGTACATGCTTTTGTAACATCCAGACTGGATTACTGTAATGCCCTGTGCCTAGGGCTATCTGGAGGTAACCTCTGCCGACTGCAGCTGGTGCAGAACGTGGTGGCAAGATTATTGATGGGTGTGTGTAAGTATGATCATATCACACCAGTCCTCTGCGAACTGCACTGACTGCTGGTTAGGTGGAGGATTACCTTCAAGGTCGGGTTACTGACCTATAAAGCCCTACATGAAGGGGGACCAGTCTACCTGCAAGAGCTCCTTGTGCCTCACCGCCCATTCCAAGCTCTCCGTTCCACTGAGGGTTGTCTCCTGGATATTCCTAGGGTGAGGTTGCACCACTCAGGTGATTGAGCATTCTTGGTGGCTGCATCTACCCTATGGAATCTATTACCTGAACAGTTACGGGAGGCACCCTCAGTGAATACCTTCAAATACAGGTTTAGAAACTTATTTAACAAGGCTTTTCATTTTTAGATAATTGAGTTTACTGAAATTGATTAGATAAGATAGTTTTATTTATCATGTCTGATTGGATATTAGTGCTAATTTTAATTGTATTTTTGTATACTTATAAAATGCTGCATTGTATTGATTGTGAAGTGCTCCAAGTCCTTGGAAAGGAGCGCTATACAAATAAAGTATCTATCTAGCTACAACACCATCCAAATTGTAAACATAGTCTTCTTATTACCCCACCTCATGAATCCGGTACTAAAACTTGTCAAATCTGCACCAAAACATCATTTTATGCCACTGCAGAGTCATTCTGTGCCACAGGCACAAAAATACATTTTGGCCAATATTTGAAAAATGACAGCTGTCACATTCATGAGGTGGTGTGAAGAAATGGCTATGTTGAAAATTTGGGGTGAAAATATTGAAAATTACTAAAGTTATGAATGAGTATAATGAAATGTCAACAGATGCACACAACTTTGTCCCCAGATTTTCAGCATACCTTTCTTATGTCCCCACCTCATGAACAAATATGGAGAAAAATTTGAAATCCAGCCCAAAAGGTGATTTTGCCAACTGACCGCAAAATCACCTTTCAGTCAGGATTTGTGAAATGCCACCAACATTGTTTATGAGGAGGGCTCTCAAAAAATTTATGTTGAAAATTTGGTGTCAAAATCTTTAAAAATGACAAAGGTATGCATCAGAGTTGAAAACCCCATTGAAATACATTGAACCACACTTACTTTAGTTTCTCATATAGCAGTCAGCGTTTCCAGCAAGACATGTCTTCAATGGGAGAGTGGATCTTTACACTGGGACCTGTTCAGGTGAGTGAGGGTATGGGGGGTGTGTGGGGTGGTGGGTGCTAAGTGGGAGGTCGGAGTGGGGGGTGGGGCAGATCAGCGAGAGACCTTTTTTTTTACAGGTAAAAAAAAGACATTGAGGGACCATTTTCTTTATTTCAGGTACAACAAAAGGAGAGGGGGATCAGAGGGTGGGGGAGTGCCACTGGACACCAGAAACAAAAGCAGTATTATGGGGACAGTGATTGGAGGGTGAGGGGTGACACTGGACACCAGGGAACAATAAACAAATGTTACAGGGATGGTGATGCACAATGAGAGGGTCAGAGGTACCACTAGACACCAAAGAAATAAATAATTACAGGGGCAGCAATCGGACAGTGGGTGGAACCACTAGACACCAAGGAGCAATATAAAATATATATTAAGAAACAAAATATGGGGAGGGCAATTGGAGGGTGGGGGGCACCACCAGACACTAGGGGAAAATAGTGTTATTATGTGGAGGACGATTGGAGGGAGGGTGCCACTAGACACCAGGGAAAAGATGCTGGCAAGCAAAAAAGGCTATTCCTCTTATGAAAAAAGGATTCTTTTTCATGACTCGTGATATGAAAAAAGAATCTTTTTTCATATCACAAGTCATGAAAAAAAGATTTATAATATAAAAAAACAACATTTCAAGGGCATTTCTTCAGCAGTCAATTGCAGAATCCAGCTAAGGGGTCCTGAGCAAGCTACATGTGTTGATCGCTCTCCAGAATGTCATTTTTGTGGCTTTCCAAATTTGGCTTTATTAGGAAAATGGAAAACAAGATGGTGGCAATGAAAGATATTGTTGTTCGATGAAAAGTGATTTCATAGGAAATATACAGGCATTTTGAAATGCGATTACATGTTTGAACTCGAATGCAATGCAGCACTCTTGATTGAATGGATTATTTTTTTTTCACTGAGATCAGGAAATTGCTGAGCCAAGACTCTTTCTACCCTGGAAATTTCAGATCAAAATTCCAAACCGTCTCGTTGTGATTGTTTGGAATTTTGATCTGAAATTTTCAGGGTAGAAATGTCTTGGCTCAGAAGGATTTCCTTTGCTGGTCTGGTGAAAAAATATGAATCCATTCCAATCCAAAGTTGCTAAATTTTAAAATTCCGGGTTCTGAGCATGCTCAGTCAGTATTTCAAAATACCTATATGAAGTTTTCCTATGGGGAATCCTTTTTCATGAGGGCAATAATCTTTTTTTCATTCAAAAACAGCAAAAAATGGCAATTTTTTGCATTTTTTCACTATCCACAGCTCAGAATCTGCACATCGAACCAAATGAAACTTGGCACGTCAAGAGAGCTACCCCACGAGACTGTGCATGCAAAATTTTATGCAAATCTGTTGAACGGTTACAAAGTTATTAAAGTGAAAAATTTGGGGTTTAACATAGAAAGCCCTGTTCAACCATAAATACAGTGGTGCTACTGTGCAACTGTAATAAATATATCTCTATGTTGTTGTTTTTTTAACCTCTCTCGCCAGTGGCCAGATGTAATCCTGTAACTCATATTTGTATGCGAGTGTAACATTTTTTATGGCTGCTATCATTGGTAAATGCACTGAAGTGTTTAAAAGCAAGATCACAGTGGAAATGAGATATTGCATCTTGGTTGGGTTATCCTGAATAAATATATTGTAAAAATGGGTAAAAGCAG
Source organism: Neoceratodus forsteri (assembly GCA_016271365.2). Taxonomy (NCBI): domain Eukaryota; kingdom Metazoa; phylum Chordata; order Ceratodontiformes; family Ceratodontidae; genus Neoceratodus; species Neoceratodus forsteri. Next base: position 187,648,737 of record CM057451.1, read on the forward strand.
GAACTCTATGAAAAAGAGATGTTGCACCTCTACTGGGCTATCCTGGGTACATACACTGTAAAAATGGGTAAAAACAGGGTCACACTGAAAATGAGATATTGCATCTCAGCTGGGCTATCCTGGGTAAATACATTGTAAAAATGAATAAAAGCAGGACCCCACTGAACATGAGCTTTACCATCTCCATTTTGCTGTCCTGAATAAATACAGTGTAAAATGTGTAAAAGCAAGACCCCACTGAGAGATTGCCTGTCAGCTGGCCTATCCTAGGTAAATACATTGTAAAAACTAGTAAGAGCAGGACCCCATTGAAAGCGAAATACTGCATCTTAGCTTGGCTATTATATAGAGAATAATGGATAGGCAAGTTTGTGTTATGGATTTTTTTATACACCCGAGGTGTGTGATGACCCATAAACCTCAAGAGCGAAGCTCAAAAGGTTTATACAGTCATCACACACCGAGGGTTTTTAAAAAAATCCATAAAAACACACTTGCCTATCTTTTATTTTTTTTAATTGCTGTTTTTTTGCCCGGCTTTGCGCGGGTGTATTAAATGATGAGAATGCTGTAATAACCCGATTTCAGGTTATTATGGCATTTGACAGTACTCATAATCCGGTTGTTAAATAGGGTCACCAGTTATTATGAGTAAATATTCTGCAAAAAGGTGTAAAAGCAGAACCCCACTAAAAATGAGTTCTTCAAGGATATCTCTTTCATCAGGCCATACCTATGAAATTGTAAGCCACCATGCTCTAGGACCACATGGTAACTTTGTATGTGGTCAGCCAAGGGCCACCCACAACAATGTCAGATGTCTGCTCCTACATAAACGTGGGTGGCCCTTCCTCTCCTCAATTCTTTTCCCCGCCATTGACCGTACCTGTTGGACCACTGAAGGAAATGCCACCACTGCAATAGTCGCCGTTTATTTCTTATATTTGAAAAGTAATCATTTTTATAATGATTTTTGATGACCTGTATGTTATCGAAGGAACCACAAAATGGTTCCAGTATTGTGCCCATGGTGAGAAGATCTACACCGGCAACTCCCACGATGTCTGTTTCTGCTCCCTAGACCGGGACCACAATGTGAAGGTCTGCAGAATTTGCCAGATTTTTAATTCTGCAACCAGACAATGTCATAAAGGAACTTTATAAAAACACCTCCTCAAACAGAAAGTGACTAGGATGCAGAAGGAACTCTAGCAGAAGAGCACTGTGGCATCGCCTGCCCAGTCTAATGAGTCCAGGTCTTCTAAATCCAGTGACAAGGCATCAGAGAGTCACAAACACAAGCACCAGGACAAGGAGAGAGTCTCCTCAGTTCATTCCAGGTCACCCCTCCACACAACAGGTATGACCTCCTCAGCACCGTCATCTGCAATGATGCCGATGCCACTCACCCCCAACCACTGACACGACACCAAGGTTGGAGCTTGGTGCAGGCACTACTAGGCCTAACATGGCTGGTATATCGCCGTTGACATCTGGGACTCAGCCTACCCTATTGACTCCTCCAGTTACACCCATCAACCATATGGGTACCGATGCTCAGGTGAGCCTATCCTCCTTTTTGGTTATGATTTGATGCCTCCTACCTAACCTCCCAGCTTCAGGGGGTCTGTCGACAGGGCCTACTACTAATTCCCCTTCAACACCACAAGGTATAGCCTTGCCAAAGCCACCTCCTAGAGTGCCCCCGACATCACCAGCCTGCTCCCTTCTTCCTGTTGACCTGCTTGATAAGTACAAATATAATCCTGACTTAATAATGCAGGATGAGGAGGAGGATGCTGAGGACTGCTGAAAGCCCTTATAACAGGGCCACCAGCTCCACGGTGTCCGCTTGTAGTGAGGACTCGGTGATAAACACACCAAGGTCACCTGCAGAGGATCTCACTTTCCTCACCATGATGCAGCAGTTACAAGCTGCCATGGGCTTTGACCTGGAGAAACAGAACACCACCAAGAAAAACCTTATAAAGTTCCTGGAGTTGCCAGAATCTACTACAGTTGTGGTACCACCTCTGCTCCCTGCTTTAGAGGATGCCACCTTTGCTGCCTGGTACAGACCCCACAATATCCCAGGTGTACCCAGGAAAGCAGATAAACTGTTCATGCCTCTGGGAAGCCATTTTTTGCTACCCAGCCTGAGGCAGATTCAGTAGTCATTAATGCTGCCCATGATAGATCTAGGGCACCAAAGTACCTGAGTTCCCTACCTCCTGATAAGGAGTCCAGGAGGTTGGATGTTTTGGGCCAAAGAACCTTTGCCTCAGCATCACTGGGCCTTCACATTGCTAACTATCAGACCCACATGATGAAGTACCAAAACACCATCTGAAGGAAAGCCAAAGCAGCTTCACAAGCCTTGCCAGAGGGCACCCCAAAACAAGAGCTTCTCAAAGCCCTTACTGCTGGGGCTGATGTGGGCAAGCATCTGCTCCGCACAGCCTATGATGTCTCAGATGCTTCTGCCAGAACTGCAACCTCTGGTATCTGTCTCAGGACATATTCTTGGCTTAGGGTGGAAGGCTTTGCAAATGATGTGCAACAGTCCATTCTCAATGCCCCTTTTTGAGGACATAAATTGTTTGGTGCTAAGGTCCAAGATATCCTATCCACTCTTTAGGCCCCAGACAGAACCTTGAAGTCTGTGCATTCTTTCTACCATACCAGCCTAGTGATAGGGGAAGGGGTCCTTTTCATCCATCTGGTGTCAGACAGCACCCAGCCACCAGAGAGCAGGGAAGAGGTAAGGGAGCAGAAGCCTTGCCTATCCCCAGTACCACCTCATGTGTCCACTCAAAAGCCCCTAGAGGTGGTGGCGCAGGGGGAACCACTCTAACCAGCTCCACCTGACTTCTTGTACACCCCACAGCCACCTTTACCTCCAGGGGTGGTTATAGGGGGGTCTCCTCTCCCTCCACTTAAACCAGTGGAAAGAAGTGACAACAGATGCATGGGTTCTAGAAACCATAGAACAGGGCCATACTCTGGAAGTTCTAGACATACCTCTAGATCATCCCCTACTAGTGACCCATTATCCTCCAGAACAACTACCTCTGCTTCTGGAGGAGATACAGTCTGCTACAAAAGACAGCCATAGAACCTGTGCCCCAGAACAAATGCACATGGGTTTTTACTCTTGTTACTGCCTGATCCCAAAGTGGACAGGAGACCTGCAGCCTATTTTGGATCTCAGGGAGCTGAACCTCTTCATATAGTACAAGAAGTTCAGAATGTTCACCTTGCAAGTCCTACTCTCATTGCTGCAAGCAGGGGATTGGATCTGTCCCCTTGATATGAAGGATGCTTATCTCCATATCAAAATCTGGAGGCCTCACAGAAAATATCTGAGATTCCTGTTTCAAGGTGAAGATCAGCAATTCAGAATGCTACCCTTTGGTTTGTCTTCTACACCATGGATCTTTGCCAAATGCTTGGCAGTTGTGGCAACAGCCCTACACAAAGAAGGCCTATATGTTTTCCCTTAACTGGACAACTGGCTATTGAAAGCCCACTCCAGGGATCAGCTCCTGCAGAACTTAGCTCAAACCAGACAGATGATTGATGCTCTGGGGGTGGCTGTCAACATACCAAAATCAGTGTTGAGCCCTTGCCAATGACTGCAGTATACAGGAGCAGTACTGGACAAAGCTCAGGGCTCAGTCTTCCTGCCTCTAGACAGGGCCCATCATCTGGTTTCCCAAGCACAGTTGGTGCATGACAGCAGGTATGTCAGCCAGGACATTCCTATGCCCGATGGGCCTCATGGCAGCAGCCACAGTGACAGTACCCTTGGCCAGGCTGCACATGCAAATTCTCCAGTGGACCCTGAGAGTCTAGTGGAATCAGCTCACAGACACACCAGAACATATGGTTCTGGTCATGTACCCTGTGCACAAAGTGCTCAAGTGGTAGATGGAATCCAGCAACCTATTAAAGGGAGTTCCCTTCCTGATCCCCTCTCCTCTCCAGATTCTCACAACAGATGCCTTGGGGATGGGTTGGGGTGCCCACCTGGACACCCATCAGATGCAGGATACATGGTCCCCAGTGGAGAGCACCTTGCATATAAATGTTCTAGAAATGTGAGCTGTCCTGTAAGGGCTCCAGGTCTTTCACAACCACCTGTCCCCAGGCCCTCTGCTGGTACAGACAATGTCAGTGTGATGCATTACATCAACAAACAAGGGGGGACTCATTCCAATCCCCTATGCAGGGAAGCAGTGAGGGTTTGATATTGGGCTTTGGAACATGGTCTAGAACTGTCAGCAGTATATGTTCCAGGTATCTAAAACATCTTAGCAGACTGGCTAAGCAGGTCCCAGTCCATGATGCACAAGTGGGAGCTGCTGACCTCAGTAGTCGAAGAAATGATTGGTAGATGAGGTCACCCAGAGTTGGACCTTTTTGCCTCCCACACAATGCAAAACTGCCACTTTTCTACTGGTGAGACATGTTCCTCTCTTGGAAAGGGAGGTTTCTGTATGCCTTCCGTACCTTCGCTCTAAGTCAGAATGCGCTACTCAAGCTACAAATGGAGGGGGTTACTCTGATACTTACTGCTCCCTTAAAGCCTCGACAGAACTAGTTCCCCTTACTGTAACTGCTAGTATTGGAACCTCCAGTGCCTCTGCCCCTGTGCAAGGGTCTACTGTCACAGGAATAGGGGACACTGGTCCATCCAGACCTCAGATCTCTCCATCTGCCTGCATGGCTCCTGAAGACATAGAGATTGCTCATTTGGGGTTTCCCAAAAAGTAGCTGATGTTCTAGTAGCTGCTAGAAAGCCTTCCACCAGATCAACTTATTCTATGACGTGGAAATGGTTTGCTCTATGGGCTGCTTCCCACCACCTGGATTTGTTCGCCTGTTCAGTCAATCAGCTTCTAGAGTATCTGCTGTCCTTATCAGATTCAGGCCTGCAGTATTCATCTGTCAAGGTGCACCTGGCTGCCATATCTCCTTTCCATGTGCCTATAGAAGGTCATACAGTTACCCAACTGGAGATGGTCTGTATGTTTTTGAGAGGCATTCTACATATGAAGCCTCCCATCCTTAATTCAGTCCCAGATTGGGTCCTGAATTTTGTTTTGAAAAGCTTACTTTGGCTCCTTTTTAGCTAGATGCAACATAGAAGCATAGAAACATATACTTTGATGGCAGATAATGACCGCTTGATCCACCTATTCTGCCCATTTCCCCTACCTATTGGATAAGCTGCAGATCCTAGTTAACCAACAGTCTACTTCTTCCTACCCCCACCAGAATTGCCTTATGTCTGTCCCATGCATTCTTGAATTCACCCACAGTTTTTGACCCCACAACTTCCTCAGGAAGGCCGTTCAATGCGTCCACCACCCTGTCTATGAAAAAATACTTCCTCACATTGCCCCTGAGCCGTCCCCCCATCATCTTCAAATTGTGTCCCCTTGTTCTTGCACAACTCTTTTTCTGAAAGATGCTACCCTCTTAGGCTTTGTTGATTCCCTTGAAGTACTTGAAAGTTCCTATCATGCCCCCCTCTTTCCTCAAGGGTATACATATTAAGCTCCTTTAGTCTCCCTTCATATGGCTTCTGTTGCAGACCCTGCACTATTTTAGTTGCCCTCCTCTGGACTGCCTCCATCCTGTCTATGTTCTTGCAGAGATGGGGTCTCCAGAACTGCACACAGTACTCCAGATGGGGGTCTCACCAACTGTCTGTACAGTGGGATGACTTCTTGTTTTCTACTGGTGGTGCCTCTCCCTATACATCCCAGTATCCCCCAGCCATTCTTACTGCCTTTTCACATTGCTTGCTTACCTTTAGGTCACCTGATAGACTACCCCCAGGTCTCTTTCCATTTTTGTTGTTGTTAATACCTCCCCTCCATTGTGTACTGTTCCCTTGGGTTTTTGATTGGCTTATGCAGTCTTTCTTGGAACGCATTGTTTTTAGTTACAATCACTTCTGTTCGAAGGATTTCAGAGCTACAGGCTCTAATGTGTGAGCCTCCTTGTTTGATTTTCCACAAAGACAGGGTGTCTTTGTGTACCAAATCTAAGTTTTTTCCAAAGGTGGTGTCTGAGTTTACTTTAAATTAAACTATTCACGTGCCAGTTTATTATCCTGAGCATGCCAATCCAGGGGAAGCATTGCTCCATACTCTAGATGTACATAGAATACTCACCACATGAAGGACTGCAGAAAGTCCTTGCAGCTTTTTGTTTTATTCAGCCCTGAGAAAGAGGGCACTCCAGTTTCCAAACACTAATGCTTGTCCAAGTAGCTAGCCAACTGTATTACTTTTTGTTACAGGAAGCACGGCAAAGGAACTTCATAGGACAGTTCATGGTCATTCCACAAGAGGCATGGTCACGTGTGTTGCTCTTTTTTTTTTTTCTGTATTTTTGGTCCTGCTCCCTATTGCCAGACCATCTGCCCAGTCACAGACTCCGGCTGCGGCTTCTCATATTAGCCATTCTCCCTGAACCCCCTGGCTTGCCCCCCAGGGTGGGGTCACGGTTCCCTGGCCCAAGAGTGCCATGAACACGGGAAAGGCAGGAGTCATCCTGAGAGCCAATCTGCAGCTGGAGCAGGCATCATTGAGGCAGTGGGAGCAGGGTTTTCTTCCCCCTTTTTGTGTGGAGGAAGGGGGGACATGCAATGGCATCCTGCGTTCACCCGGCCCCCTGAAATTCTTCAAGTCCCAGTGGCTGTGGTACCCCCGGCCTCCGCCAGGGATCCATTGAGCACTGGGCACTGTCCCCATCCTCCCCCTGGAGAAGGAGAGCAGTCCCAGGGATGCTCCATCCTTCTCCCCCAGCTGGCCCTCCAGCGATCTGGGTCCATTCCTGAACCCAGGTCACCAGCACCACAAGCAGAAATCCAATCACTGCGCCAGCAAGCTGGCTATGTGTGTTGCTTGTTTTAAAAATGTGTCTGCTGAAAACATCTGTGCAGCTGCAACCTGGAGTATTGTTTACACCTTTACTTAACACTACAGTCTGGACATTGAATCTCACAGAAGGGCTAGCTTTGGTTTAGCTGTGCTTTAAGGCCTACTTAAGCCTGCAGCCACCCAGCTGTTCGCTGTCAGTACTGCTTGGGGGCGGGGGGGCATGGAAAGTGGTCAACAGGAATAAATGCTACTTTTTCAGTTCTCCACTCACACTATCTAAAACTGATTAAAACTATACTTTTTTAGATTTCTTGAACCTAGCTCCTTATCTAGTTCAGTAGCAGTGACAGTCTGGCTGTTAAAGATGAACTTTGCAGAGGTTTACATCATGGGGAGAATGGAGCGCAATACTCTAGAAGATCTGGGAAAGGGCAGGCGCCCTGCAACCTTATCGACTGGAGCCAAGGATGGTGTGGTATCGACCGAACACTCTGAGGATTTGGAGGCCACCATCCATGCTATTCTTGAAGTGGTACAACAGCTTGACACAGAGGTTGATACTTTTAACAACTGCCTGATCCAAGTAGAAATGAAGGTTACTACATTGGAACTCAACCACAAAGTTCTTACTGACACAGTGAATCAGTCTGCTACAGTATTAGATGGAGTACTGAAAGAAAATAAACTGCTTCAGACAAGGCTATAATATCAGGAGAATGGGACATGGGTGTTTAATCTCCATTTTCTGGGGATACCTGAAGGCCTAGAGCGAACGGAGCAATGTTGGTATCTACAAACTTTACTCCAATTTATTCGTGATGCAGACAGATTCCCTTATCCATTGGGCCTATAGAATTACACCCCAAATGCAAGAACATTGATGCACATCTACCACACACTTTTTTGGTCTCCACCTTAGGGATTCATTTGCAAAACTTGCTTCTCCAAAAGGCGAAAAATGCAACTCCATTATCCCTGCCTGATGGGACTACTATACGTTGTTTCCGGGATCTTAGCTATGCTACTCCAATGAGTTTTGATGCTGTCCATGCTGGTCTCCATGAACTAGGAATCAATTATGCCCTCCAGCTCCTGACTCATCTCAATATAGTTTATGCCAGTAAAATGTTTATTTACAATCCAGCTGATGCAGGTCACAAGCTGGAGGCTATTCTCATGGATTTTGCCACCCAACCTCATGAAGCAGACCCAGGAGAGGACACTGAGACCTGAAACTCTGCAGAGCATGGTTTTCTATTTCTCCTTTTTCCATGTTTAGGGGAAATATTCTCATTGGACCCTTAAAAGACTTTTACTCTGCACTGTTTCTTATGTTTATTGCAGTGTAATTTGAGTTTTACTTCCACTATGGTCAGTTACTGTTGTTTCCCACTCCACCAGTTCAAATTCCTGTGTGTACTGTGGTGCAGTCTGTTTTTTAAGTCTCGACCTCTCAGTTCTGCAGTTTCTCCTATTGAAAGTACTGGTTTTAATACAGTTTCTTACCTTATAACAATATACAGTATACTGCTTCTTCAAATGTATGGGATTAGTGGGAGCTGTTACAGGTTGCTTCTATAAATTTTGAGTAATTCTCTGGTTTATCATTTTGTCATGGATTCCAGGGCTACGTTTTTGACACTGGCCTATCTATATAGAAGGGATTCTCTTGAACTTATCGCATAAATATTTTTGCTTGGTCATCCATGATCTAGTTGCAAAGGCTATTTTGGTATTCATATTATAGACATTTCCTGGGATATTGCTATAACCCTCAAAGTGTTGGACACTGAGAGACGGGATACGCATTACCTATCATAATATTTTTTGTCCTGCATCCTATACCTGGAATCAAGTACTGTATATATATGTTCATTTGAAAATGAATAAAGTTAAAAAAAAAAGTACTGCTTCGTACTTGTTCCATAGGTGTGGCCAGATGAAAGAGATATCCTCAAAGAAGATTGAACAGTTATGTACTTACCATAGCAGTATATCTTTGATAGAATCTCTTTCATTGGGCCATGTCGTCTCACCCTCCTTCCCCCTTGTGTGCCTAAACTTCTAGCCTGGGTTGCTGCTATTTCCATTCTAGTCTACCCTTAGCCCTCTGCCTTGCCTGGGTTTGCAGAGAACTGGGTTCTCTCCTGATTCCATACAGAGAGGTCCTCGAAGCATGATCTTCAGTGGGGAACTGTGGAGAGGAGGGTCCGACCATGTTTATGCATGAGCCAATGTCTGATGTCATCGTGGGCGGCCCCTGGTTGACTGCTTGCAAAGTTTCCATGTAGCTTTAGTGCCTGGTAGCTCATAGTTCCATAGGTCTGGCCTGATGAAAGAGATTCTCCCGAAGATCTACTGTTACAGTAAGTATGTAACTGTTCTTTATTGCAACTCAGTTGATCTGTCCTGAGGAAATACACAGAAAAAATGCATAAATGCAGGGCTCAACTGAAAATGAGATATTGCATCTCCACCAGGCTATTGTAGATACAGTACACTGTAACAATTCACCTGCAATGAAGCTAGAGGGGAGAGGTGAGAAAATACTTCTTCACCGCAAGGAACAGCCTGCCACAAGAGATGGGGGGGGGAAACAGTGATCGGTTTCAAGCGTGCATGGGATAGGTTCAAATGTATAATAGGGAGAGGCAAGGGAAGTGGAAGGGACACCAGAGACCAAATAGTGTCTGAAGTGTCAGTATAGGCTAGGAAACATATGGTACGCTACATGGGCCAGCAAATCCTTTTCTGCTGACACATTTTATGTTTCTGTGTAACCCTCACTCCCATCCCAGAACATAACTAGCACATATTCTCTACTGACCTCTACAGCCAGGCACATGAAGTCCTTTCACTATACAAGCAATAACAATTATAAAATACGTGCTAGAACTTTAATTAAAGGACTGCTCTTAGTGCGTGCACAACTGTTGTAATGTCTACATGTGATGTATATATGCATGCATATGCACGTGTGGCTGTATTGGGGGAGTGTACTCTATGTCCAGAGCCAACAGCACCTGTTTCTACATTATCTTGACCTTTAAGGTTTTCTTTTTTTCTATTATTGTGATGTAATTCTGTAATTTTAGTATCACAATAATATAACAAATAAATTAAAACCCAGCTGACACTTTAATTTTATATCTTTTATCATGTTAATGCATTAGCAGCCATTTTGGCTGTGACTACAACTTGTTTCTTTCATGTTTGATTTGTCCTGTCCCATTGCCCCAACTCTTGTGTCCTCATAATCAGAGTTCTCTCTTTCTCTCACTCTCTTTCTCTGCCTGAGAGCTGACACTGTTCTCAGCTGCAAATTTGGATGATCAACCACTGTCAAATATTTGCCAGAAAAGTGCTAACCACAAAGAAATCTGAAACAGATAGGAGTTGCTATAATAAAATCTGTCTCTATCCCCCTGCACGTTTTTCTCTCTCACTATTCCCTGCACTTTTTTCTTTCATGCCCAGCTCCTCCTGTCCTGTTACTTCAACTCCTGCAACCTCCCCATTGACACGTGCTCCACTCCCCACTGTTCTGGATCATGATCCTCTCCATTCAGCCTATCATGCCCGACTTACTTTGGGAACTCAACGATCCTGGAGTGTGGCAGCAGCAGCAACTGCTACTACAGCTTACAGTCTTACACCCATTTGGACTGAGCAGAGTGAAGCCGGTCTGGGCTAGCAGTGGGGGTTCATCATCATCCATCTATTCAGGGCTGCAGGCTGGCAGCATTGTCTACTCCACTGGCAGTTCCATTTCATTTATTTTCTGTCCACCTTGGACTGTCCTCCCACTTCAATGCCTACTTCAAAGCAATGGAATACCAAGCCTTCACTCCATCCGCTGAGTCAGATAACGGCTCTCCTCTACGTTCATTTTCTCTGTATGCATCTGTAAGTAATGAATCAGCTGTAGGCGAAAGATCGGTAACTCACTGGACAAAATCTCTTCATTTATTTGCAGGTTTGATACAGTGTAAGCAGGTTTATACAAGCTTCCCCACACAGCAGTGAATTTGTTAGTGGTAAAAGGAGAGGAACTGATAGCACTGGAGATTGAATCCCTCATTTTATCCACAGATCAGAGGCTGTGTGGGCAGATACAGTACAGGCTTCCCTAAGACCTGATGTTACAGGAGACTAAAGCCCTTTGGTTTATCCATAAGCCTGGTATAGTGTGGGCAGGCACAGTGTAGGCTCCCACAATAATGCAATGGATTTTGGGCTGTGAAAGGTGGGGGACTGACAGCACTGGAGTCTGAAGCCTCTGTTTATCCATGGGCCAGGTACAATAAGAGCAGGTACATTACTGCTTCCACAGCACTGTGATGGATTTAGTGCTGGGGCAAGGAGAGGAGCTCACGGTACTGGCGACAACAGCACCGACTTTGCCCATAGCACGTCCATGGACTGAAGGTTCAAATTCTGCTCCTGTTGATCAGATTGTAGTTAGACATGAGTTATGGTATATACTAGGTTCTTACACTACGAGACAGAATGGGAGGAGGCATATTTTGCCGTTCCCCACAGACTAGTAATTTGATTTGGCGATGAATTTGTGGACTCAAATCCTGAGACTGTAAATCAGGTCTTGATTTGATAACAAGTGTAAGCTTTCACTAGCCAAACAGTGTTTTGCTAAGCATTTCTGCATTTAGCTACAAATAAAACTGTTTAAGTAGCCAAATTGCCACACCAGTTTCACAGGCTAAATATCAATATTCTATGATTTTATTAAAGTTTTTTAAAAAAAAATTTTCTCATTTGGCTAAAACCTTCAAGTAACAATTAACCAACATGCTAAGGATTTAAACTTCCATCTTAAGCTCTGGATGGCATACTTATCTTTCAGTGTATTCAAGAGCACCAGGTTTGAATCCTTGTGATCAGGTCACAGTTTGATATGACATATGACTGCAGAGATCTCTCTGTACATTTGTTGGATCCTGATGTCACTGATTCGGTTGTAGTATTACATGACACAGTAGTCTGTCTGTGTATTTGTGGGCTCCAGGTTGGAATCCAGATATTGTTTGCTCTAGTTATGGTATTATATAATCAGAACCTATGAAATTCTGTGATTCCAGAGATACAGAAGCAGCCACAGAACTTGCAGCCCACTGGAATTTAAGTAATACCTCAGAATTAAATACTTCTGAGGATTTTCTTCATTAAAATGTATTGTTTTCCATAATCAATGGACCCATTCTCTAGTCCACTGATGATTCACTGTATTCATGGGCTCTAGGTTTGAATCCTGATGATACTGATTGGGTCATGTTTCATGTGACACACTAGTTACCTGGGTTGTTGCTGTATTCATAAGAATCAGGTTCAAAGCCTGTTACTGCTGATCAGATCCTGACATGGCACACTAGTGCACTGGTCTGTCACTGTGTTCACTGACATCTGGTTTACTTATTTATTTATTTACGACTTTGATAACCAGGTAAGTGCACTGGTCCAAGGGACCATTTACAGGCATGGCCCGGGCCAAAAGGCACATGTACAGACATTATTACAGAGTAAAGGTACAAACAGAACAATAGCATTGGTAGAACATCAATGGTCAAAAACAGTGATAGGACATTTATTTATCTATTTATTAAATTTTGGTGACCGGGTAGGCCCACTGAGCCCCGAAGGTCCCTTTTTAAGGGGCGACCCGGGATAACAATACATGTTTTGATACAGTGGAAAAACATTTGGTCACAAGATTATACAGGCTTACTTGGTTACAGACATGGTTATCATCATGACACAGTTTTACCTAGGTGCTACATGACATTGTATTATACATGACATTGTATATAGGATAAAGGGACCAAGGTGTCCTGGATCTTGAGATGGGTACCTGGGTCGGCTCACTTTTGGGAGGGTTGATGTGGGAGAGGGCGGTACGTTATGAGCCGTGGCAGAGGCACATGCTTATGTCAATCATATGAGCCTTGAGTCTGGTGCAGAAGTTCCTAAGTGAGGAGGCCCCCTGCACCAGAGGAGGGAGCTTGTTCCACAGGTTGGGGGCTTGGCAAGAGAAAGATCTGCCACCAGCATTGGTCCTTACTTGGGGGACTTTCAGTAGCATTCATTCTGACGTCCGTAGTCTCCTGGGGTTATGTTTAATTGCTATGGTTCCTGCTATGCTAGGTGGAGCAGGGAGTTTGAGTAGCTTGAAGGCCTGGACAAGAAAGGGGTATTGTAGGTAAATGGACAATGCAGGCCACCGTAGCTGGGCCAGTGTATCACAGTGGTGACGTCATGGGTGGTCCTGGGTAGCGAACCGAGCTACCTTGTTGTACAGGATTTGCATCCTGGAGATCTCTTGTTTAGCCATGCCCCATACAATTGTTGCTGCATTGGTCAGGGTAGGGAGCAGGACACTTGTGGCAGTGGCAAGCCTGGCCTCAGGGATGAGCTGGTCCTTGAGTCGGTACAAGGTTCCAAGTTTAAGGTGTAGGGTCTTGGTGACCTGGTCCATGTGGTCCTTGAAGATGATAGATAGGTCAAGAGTCAGGCCTAAGTATTTTAGGGAGGGCACTACTTTGATGCTTTTTCCAGAGAGTGTGGAAAGTTGCAGGGATGTAGTCCTGTCATGGCCCAAAGATCTGGGCCCGAATAGCACTGCCTTGGTTTTGTCTGCATTTAGTACCATTCTGTTCTCACTCAGCCATGCCTCAAGGGATATGAGGTCATATTGGAGGAGAGGACCAAGAGCAGCCACATCGCCCAAGGATCAGTAGATGACTGTGTCATCAGCATACTGTACAACTGAGCTTTCCCCACAGTAGGTACTTAGGTCATTGGTAAATAAGGAGAAAACGAGGGGGCCAAGGATTGAGCCCTGCGATACACCCTGTTTTAGAGGTAGTGGACCTGACATAGCTCCCTTCCAGGAGACCCTCTGTATCCGGCCTGATAAGTAGCTCCCAAACCACTTGAGAGCATGGGGGTCTAATCCCACATTGTTCAATTTCTGTAGCAGAAGATTGTGGTCAACAAGGTCAAATGCCTTGGACAGGTCTATGAAGTCAGCACCTGTGGGTATCCCTTTGTCCATAGCCCTGAGTACTTCATCCAAGAAGTTAATAAGGGCAGTGTCAGTCCCATGGTTAGTTCTGAATCCGTGTTGAGAGGGAGCAAGGAGTTGATGAACTTCCAGGTAGTCTCGAAGTTGGTCATAGACTAGCCTTTCTTGTAGCTTATCAATTGTGCAGAGCAGGGAGATAGGCCGGTAATTGATTAGGATTTCTCTGGGGCCACCTTTGTGGAGGGTTAGGACCTCTTTTCGCTTTACCAGTCTCAGGTGGAAGGAGGGTCATTCATAGTGTGTTGGTTCACCTACGTTAGGTGCTGAAGTCTGGGGGACAGGCCGGCCTTGTAGGCCTCAAGGTCTGTGAAGCGGTTGTTAAGGGTGGCTGCTATTTGAGAGGAGTCACTAACAAGCTGACCGTTGACCTCCATGGGGCTAGGTTCAGTCTTTTTGTTGCCCTTGATCAGGTCATTGACATGATTCCAGAATTGCTTAGGGTTGCCTAAGCTGGTTTTCTGGAGGTGTGTGACATACTCTCTTTTAACAAGTTTAATGGCACTCTTGGCTTTGTTTCTTAGGGCTTTGTATGCCACTAGGTCTGCCGGAAGGGAGGAGAGCTTAAACTTCTTAAAGGCCTTGTCCCGACTAATCATGAGGGATTTAAGGGATGGAGAGATCCATTTGTAGCAGCTGCCTTTAGCTCTCAGTCTTTTCAGAGGAGCGAAGAGGTTGGCCGCTGTACATAGTAAGTCCTGGAAGTATTCCAATGCCTCTGTCAGAGTAGGGAGGAGTGTTATTGGGCTCCAGTCCCAGCTGCTTAGGTAGTCATTGAATTGCCCTTCCGAGAAGTTGGTGTAGTCGCGAGCAGTAAGGATTCTGGGCTGGACCTTGGGTGCTCTGTTCTTCCAGATACAGAATATCGGGGAATGGTCACTCAAGGAGTCTGCCATTGTGCTGGCAATCTGGATGCTCGCAGGGTTGGACACCAGATCCCAGTCGAGGGTGGTGTGATTCCCAGTTTTGTAATTCACTCTGGTCGGTTCCGAGATAACCTGCACCAGATCTGCCTCTTGGGTCAGTAACATCAAAGCATGGCCAGGGTCCTGGGCCCAGTTGAGGTTGAAGTCACCCAAAATGAGGAGCTCAGTTGAGTCTTCTTGGGCCAAGGCATTTGTGATGGCCTTGAGGGATTGGAGAGCCGATTTTGGAGGATGGTAGATACATCCTATAGTAAGTTGCTTGGTACGTCCAAGGGTAATACGGATGAATGCAACTTCTCCATCGGAGGGGGGACTTTGCTGCAGGCTCAGGAGTGACACAGTGAAGTCTTCCTTGGTATAGATTAGCACACCACCCCCTTTTTTGGACTCCCTGTCCTTACGGTAGGTACTATAGCCCAGTGCCTGTATCTCATAATCGAGGATGTGGGCTTTTAGCCAGGTTTCTGAGATGGCTAGGACATCTGGCTTGTAGAGGTCAAGCCAGGCTTGGACTTCATGTATTTTAGGTCTGAGGCTACATACATTCATATGTGCTATCTTCAGACCCTTTGCAGACACCCAGCGAGGGTCCTGAGGGGATGTCACTGAGATATTGGTGGTATTAGGGCCGGGGTTGGGTTGAATATCTCCTGCCAGAAGCAGTAGTGCAACTAGTATGCAGAGTAGCTTAGGACTGGGTGAGGTGACAAGGTTTTGTTGACGCATCCTGCCCGCAAAGTAGAACAGGTCGTAGCATATACCCTTTCTTACCATCTCATGAGCTGATGAGAGAGCAAGCATGCTTGAAATGGGCATTCCGTTGTGTAAATCATTGGGGGGGCATTATACCGATGGCCCCATGTTTCAGGGTGACCTGGGTCAATAAGCCTGCCCACCCAAAGTAGGGACAGTGAGTAGATTATTGCAAGAAGTACCCCCCTGTTTGGAAGAGGGGTGCTTAGGTCTCATGCACCTCAGGGGGCTGGGGTTGGGGTGTGTGTTTGGTGAGGCATCATTGTATGCTGACAATCAGGTCTGCTGTAGAAGGGTACCACCAAGTCCAGTTGGTTTTGGGTTTAGCAAGGGTCAGCTCCCTCCTTTTGGCCTAGCTTTGTCAGTTGAGGAGCAGTCCCTGGCTCTAGTAATTTTGAAAAGCAGTTATAGTTAATTTTCTCTAGTGAAGAGCCACTGTCTCACCTGTTATAGAATTCTGACTACTTGGCTAGACATAGGGCAAGATACTATGGGGGAAATACATTCACTACTCCTGCCCTGGGCTAGTTATGTTTAGCTGTAGCAGTTGCAACCCCTAACCCATAGGTACAGTAGTTTTAGCATAAGTCAACATGTTTGCCCTAACTAGTGTACAGTTTAAGATCTCTTTAGAAACAGCTCGCTAATCCCTAGCACTGACAATGGATAGTCACACTTTCTGAGGAGGCACAGTTTAGAAACAGATTATAAGGTCACTTTCAGGTTGTTAGTAGATCATTCATGTGTACATTGATAGGAAATCAGGAAGCGTTTAAAAGAAAAGATATAACATTACACAGCTTGCGGTGCATTAGCATAGGAATATTGGTACAGATCAATGTTCAGGAGAGGCACAAGTGGATTACAATGCAGAGGATCTGAGCTCTTTGCCTGCATACAGTTTGATGCAGTGGTTTTGGTCCAGAGCATAAGAGGGGTGGGTTTGTGGTGCCAAGCGTTCCCAGCCTTTCCCTCTGGTGAGTGGCTTAGCAGTCCAAGTGGGTGTGGCAATCAAGCATTTAATGGAAGGAGAGAATGGGGCGGTGGGTGGAGAAAACAAAAGCCAACTGAACAGGTCATCCGCCTGCTCTGGTGCAGGGGAGGTAGAGTCTTGTGCGAGCGAGGGAGGTCCACCCGGCCCGACTATTCAGAGTTGGTGCCTCTGCTCCACACACCGCGTATGTTCTGGATGGGGGGGCCCTCTTGCAGCGTTGTCTCCCTCACCACCCCAGCAAGGATTTGCAGCAATCAGTCCTGGTTTGTGCTCTGCGAGGCTCCGATCAGGCTTTTAATAGTGGCCTGAGGCGGTGCGTCACTGTGGGCGGGGATCCAATCAGGCGCTTTAGTTTTCTTTCAGATTTGGCACCCAATCTGTTCTCTTCATCGCTACGCTGCTGGCGCAGTAGCAACTGGAGTGCACAGCCGACTCATTTCCCCCTGCTTACAGTCCTTAGGTGGTGTCGGCTCCAAATGAAAGCCAACTGAACAGGTCATCTGCCTGCTCCGGTGCAGGGGAGGTAGAGTCTTGTATGAGCGTGGGAGGTCCTCCCGGCCCGACTATTCAGAGTCGGTACCTCTGCTCCACACGCCGCGTATGTTCTGGATGGGGGGGCCCTCTTGCAGCGAGGTCTACCTCGCCACCCCAGCAAGGATTTGAAGAAATGGCCACTGCACATTCTGGGGTATCCCCTAAGGTTGCTGATGTTTCGATTGTAGCTGGGAAGCCTTCTACCAGACATACTTATTCCGTGAAATGGACACGGTTCATTTTGTGGGCTACATCCAGAAATGTGGACCTATTTACATGTCATGTAAGTGCTGTGTTGGAATATTTGCTGTCCTTTTCAGACTCTGGCCTACAGTATTCCTCACTCTAAGTGCATTTGGCTGCTATATCAACTTTCCATGCCCTTACTGATGGTTGTGTGGTTGCCAAGTTAGAGGTGTCCCTTAGTTTCTGAGCGATATTCTTCATATGAAACCTCCTATCAACAATCCAGTCCCACCTTGGGACATGAATTTTGTGCTTGAGGAACTGACCTTAGCTCCATTTGAGCCAGCCATGAGTTATGGCTTTCGTTTTCCTATCATGGAAACTGTCATTTCAAACCCCAGGAAGTCTTACTGTTTTCTGACTAATGCAGTTGGCCCTTCCAGTTGAACTGTCCCAGAGATGAAAGAGTTAAAGCCTGTATGCTAATTGTGGAATGTTCAATAGGCTCGAGTTCGGTTTTCAAACCACTGTCCCTGGTACATTCTTTGTAACTGCCAGATTCTTTACTCCACCTGCCTGTGAAGTAGCCTTGGAGATCTCTTCTCAGCTCCTTCGGTTGAAGTACAAGTTTCATCAGTTTTTATAACCTCCATTTATTTTAGTTTAATTTTCAAACCTCTGTCCTTCGGTTACAGGTTAGACTAAACTAGGGTTTCTACTTTCCGGTAAGTTTTTCGGTTTCTGATCGGTTTTCACAGCTGGGAGGAAACCAAAGATTTCTTCTTATATTTTAAGGTAAAATTCTTAGTCTCTATTGTAGATTTACTGTTTTGAGGGACCGGTAGACTTTTGTAAGCACTTAGATGGCGTTCCTCCCACCCTTGGCCCCAACCAACAGTCTCTTGCATTCATCAGGGTTAAACCATTGAAACCCCCATTCCCCACTGAAATGCTAGAGTCCCATTCTTTAACTTGTCATTCACTGAGGTGACCAGAAAATAAACTGTACTCACTTGGGTCCACAGTTTACCAGTACTTCACTCACTTGGGTGAAAACTAGAGGCACTGACAAGTGCGATCCAGCCTTATCTATGGGCACATGCACCCCAGACTATCGAATCCTCTAAGAAAATGTGGAGGTCTAGTCTCCTAGAATAGTACTCACAGAAGTTGTCCTGTCAACAGGGCATGGAACAACGAAAAAACACAGAAAGGCACTCTCCTGGGTAGCCGATCAAAACAGTTTCTTTCAGGTCCTATCCAAGGCAGCTGAAAACACCACAGAACATTCAAGAGATTGCCCCTTGAGTCCACTGAGAACAAACAATTCCTTCCACTTCACAGGCAGTAGAAATCAGGAAATCCTGCTGTAACCCTTGTCTCCACCACTTCACTGGAACCTGGAAATGACACTCCACTAGGGTGAGAAATCCTGGGCCCTCTCCTCAGAGCCCACTGGGAGTCCTTTTGCCACCCTCACCTCCTCACTCAAGCTCACACTCACTCAAACTCCAACTCCAACTGAGCATTCAAAGCTCCCCAGAGCAGCTATCCACAGAGTGTGGCTTATGCTGCTGCGAGAGTTCTAAATGACCTAAACATCCTTCCCTCAGTCTAGCTGAGTAAACAATGATGTCATTATGTAAGGAACCGCAATGAACTCCCTACCGGCTGCCTGCTACCTTTCTAGCAATAATACTAATAGGATTCTAGTAACCCTAGGGGACTGGGTGGTTACACAGAGACACTCCAGAAGATTACTGACCCCTACAGTTTTCTGGACTGATCCCCAACATTTGAAGTGGAGTGTCAAATTGACTCTAATTTTGGTAGGGCTAATGCAAGCTCTGGACATGTACAGTAATGTTATATTGTATGGGTATATGCTACTGTGTATAGAAATCAATACACTGACTAATCTATTGCAGCACAACAGGTTTCCTACACTATCAATAACATGACAATCATGCTTCCATCAATGTTACTCCTACTTCTAATCTATCTCTATCCATCAACCTGCACTGATTCTAGGTCAACCACACCTCCTTCCCAATTATTACCAAACTGTTTCTATGTACCAAATCCCCACACTATATGGTATGCATCCTCTATCTCTCTTGGGTCTTCCCTTATCTCCACTAACACAGTAGTTATTGAAACCATATCACTTTTCTATATACAGTATCTTCATCTTTTGGCTGTTCTCTCTCTAATAAGTTGCCTCCCCCACCTCTGCCAAACAAGACTTTCACACACAAAGCAGAACATCAAACTCTTAAGATATAGACTAAAGACACTTACTATAATATTGCTCCTCTGCTCACGCAATGTTGAACTAAACTCAGGCCCCATCTCCCCTCTGGCATCCCCTTCTGAATTCACATTGACTACCATCTAAAAATTATGTTAATCAATGTGTGCAGCCTCCAAAAGTGATTAGATGCTATAATTACGTGGGCCTCTCATACAAAACCTGACGTATTGGTAATCACAGAAACATTGCTGAAGCACCCAACCTCTGACCCACAGGTAGCACTGCCAACATTTAACACTTTCCGTATTGATAGATTTACACGGGGAGGAGAGGTGGTCATATATGTCAATACAAAATTCTCAGCAGTCAAACTGCTCACTATGTCCAAACCCAGATAATTTGAGTGCCTAGCCTTAAAACATTCACTATCCTTTACTGAAGCAATTAATATAAATGGCTGTTAGAGACCACCAACAGGGGGCTTAGAACTGCTGTCAATTCTCTGCAACTTTATAAATACCAACACCAATGAGTCAATTATTCTTGATGATCTTAATCTAGACTGGCTAAGCCCCAGATCTAACAGTCTAAAAGTAATGTGCGATGAGTTGGGCATATCTCAGATAATCTCAGAACCCACTAGACCAAACACAAAAACACAAACCAAAACCTCCTTTTAGACCTCATCCTTACAAATAGGCCCCATAAAAGTTCCCACACAGCCATGTTCCACAATGACGTAATCAACCATAACATTGTAGTATGTATCAGATGTCTAGAAAAAATTACTCCCACTCTAAATTCATTTCAAAACAAAGCTTCCATAAATTCAAACTCCAGAATTATCTTTCAGATTTACGGAACAAAAACTGGCAACAATTCTATCATCTACTATAAATGAGGCAGTTGCTATTTTTAATAGAAGCCTTATAAACTTAATAAACAAACATGCCCCTTTAATAAAATGTAAAGTTAAAACAGCTTCTTGTCTCTGGTTCACTGGTTAACTAAAAAGAGCACTAACCCTGCAGGATAAACTTCAGGCTACAGCTCGGTTTAACAAAGTCCCATTAGATTGGACAGCATTCAGAACATCTCGCAATGCCTGCTCAAAACTTATTAGAACTGCCAAAGCTAATTATTACATAAATGCTCTCGAAAATGCAAAGGGTAATCCTGCTAAGATCTGGTGAACCATTAAATCAATCAAAGGCCATAAAGTCCCTCCAGCAATCTAGATCAAAATAAACTCCCAAGATTCCACTACCTCTGACCAATGCACAGTATTAAAAAAATTAAATTCACACTTCGCGACAGCAGGTTTAGCCTTTGATTCTTCTCCGGCTGCAACACTTATGAGCTCTCTTAATCCAGACACCACATCTACCAGCTCACATAATCAGGGCTCCTTCTCTTTCTCCTCTATAACTTTCTAACAGGTTGAGGACCTGCTCATAAAACTCAGTTCCAAAAAGAGTGCAAGCGCAGATGGAATAGAGCCCACATTTTAAAAATGAGGTAATTATTTTCTAACCACTTCAATAACACACCTATCTAATATGTCAGTCGCTTCCAGTATAGTCCATCCTTTCTGGAAATTAGCTCACATACTGCCCTTATTCAAATTTGGTGATCCATGTGACCTAAATAACTATAGGCCCATTTCTATCCTACCTTGACTCTCCAAACTTCTGGAGAAACTAGAAAATATCCAACTGCCGGCCCATCGGCGCAGCGGTTGGATTTCCGTCTGTGACGCTAGTGAACCGGGTTTGGGAACGGACTTGGGTCGCCAGAGGGCCGGCGGGGGGGAGAAGGATGGAACGCCTGGGGGCAGCTCTCTTCTCTGGGGACGGTGGGGATGCACACCAAGATGCTGACTCCCTGAGTGGAGGCTGGGAGCACAGCAGTGACGCCTGGTGCGAAGTTCAAGGGGGAGTGACAGACGTCTAGCGTACGCCTTGATGTCAGGACATCACTGTCCACAGAAAACCAGGAAAATGCTTCCTGGCTGGCCGGATGATGGTCTCTCTGTCTTCCGCTGCCGCCGATCTCATGACCGGCATGCCTCAGCAGTACGCCGGACCAATGGAAAAGTGTGCTGGCCACTCCCACCGGTGCCTTCCCCCTCAGAGGAGGGGGACCCACCCGGCGAAGGGTTATGTCGGGTTACCCGGGGGGGGACTGCCATATGAGGTGTTAGCCAGTATGGGAGTCGGGGCAGGCAGTCGGGAAGGACATTAGAGACCCGAAGGAGTGGGCAGCCAGGGAGAA
The DNA here is from genome assembly GCA_016271365.2 of Neoceratodus forsteri. NCBI lineage: Eukaryota > Metazoa > Chordata > Ceratodontiformes > Ceratodontidae > Neoceratodus > Neoceratodus forsteri. The sequence goes on from CM057451.1 coordinate 187,670,650, forward strand.
GGGGAGGCGCAAAAAAAAAAAAGAAAATATCCAACTAAGGTACTACCTCGAAAATTCTGCGCTTCTCAATCCACTGCAATCTTGATTTAGGAAAAGGGCATAGCACAGTTTCTGCCCTTGCAAAAGTAACACATGTATGGCTTACCTCCATAGACTGTAAACACCCAACCGGAGCCATTTTCCTTGACCTAAGTAAAGCCTTTGATACAGTGGGCCACAACCTTCTGATACTAAAACTTAAAGAGCATGGCCTAAGCAACTCCACTACTAGCTAATTTTCCAGCTACCTATCAGGTAGACTACAGTGTATTAAAGCAGATGGGCTCCTTTCCTCTCCCCAACCACTCGTAAGAGGTGTTCCACAGGGATCTTTATTAGGCCCTCTTTTATTTTCAATGTACATTAACACTCTAAATGACAACATACATAAAGCCAAATTACATTTCTTCACAGATGACACCGTTCTCTACCTATCAAAACCTTCCCTTTCAGATGTTTGTAACGAACTGTAATCAGACTTTGATCAGTTACAACATAACCCTATAAAGTCTAAACTTCTGTTTAATGCCAAAAAAATAACAAAGTCATGTTCTTTCAACCCACAAGATCCTCTTCTTCACTATTTAATCTTGCCACTGCCACACCCATCACAACCCTGCTAGGAGATACCCTAGAGGCTGTAGATAAGTTCAAATACCTAGGCTTCTGGCTAGACAGTACTCTATCCTTCTCCACACACACATTGAAGCTCTCACAAATAAACAAAAATTAAACTAGTCTTCTTCTATAGGAATAAATCCTTTTTTCCCAGTGACATCGGGAGGAGGCTAGTTCAAGTCACCTTCTTTCCCCTTCTTGACTATGCAGATATTATTTACAGTTGTTGTACAGACTCTAACCTGCAAAAGTTAGATCTTCTTTTTCACCATGCTATCCACTTTATACTGAACGCACCATCTGGAACCCACCATTTTTCCCTCTACTCTGCTATTGGTTGGTCATCCCTTTCCACCAGGAGGATATTTCATAAATGTATGTGGGCATACAAAATGTTACTGGGCAAACTCCCCCCCATATATCTCATCCTTATATCGTCGTTCCTATAGCTGCTACTCGCTCAGAAAAAATTATCTGATTCTACTAGACGTACCCAACACTGGCACATGCTTCAGTAAAGCTGCAATCAACCACACCATTCCTGCCACCTGGAACAAACTGCAATCTTCTCTTCAGTTTCTGAACTCATCTCTTTCAGTATTCTCAAATCATTGATCAGCAAATGCCTTAAAGAAGTCTGCAAATGTCATACTAGCTAGCATATCATTTTTACTATACAGGAATAAGTTAGCACAATCCTCTTTTGTCCCTCCTAATCGAGGATCATTTTTTATCTTTCAGATTTACCTTGCATTCATAACTGTGTCAAAGCCACCACTGTTCAGTATTCATGTGATCTAATTTAATTTTTCTTTATGCTTTCTCGAACCATGTTTGTTCATCTCTACATTGCCATTGTATTTTATTTTATTGTCATGTCCTTAACAGGACCTCCTTGTAAATGAACTTGCTCAATGGAGTTTTCCTGGTGAAATAAACAAACTTTGAACCTGGAGTATGCTCCAATTCTTCTGAAGGATGTTTAAAACATCCCTAGACTGGGTGCTGTAAGTGGCAACAAAATTCAAACTTCTAAGGTCAGTGTTAACAGGTGCATGCACCCTCAGGGAATCTACAGATGTCTTTCTATCAAATATAGAATTGTGAAAATGCTATATTGATGACATCCTTATGGTGTGGGTGAGGGATGGTGGATGAGCTTAAGGATTTTGTTACTTTTCTGGAGCCCAGCAGTCAATACTGTGACCTTCTGTATGATCTGAGAATTATTTCATTCCTTGACATCTGTATTATTAAGAATGAAAAAAAAGATAGGTATATAGATCTTTGCCACAGCTCCACTGATAAGAACACCATCTTGCTGGCTAGCTTGTACCACTCTTGCCACACCATCAGGAACATTCCAATAAGTCTGTTTTTAAGAGTCAAAGGAAAAACTGCATTTCCTGTCTGATCCATCAGATAGATTAATTGTCAGAGGGTACAGTGAAAATGATATTGAGACAACTTTAGAGTGATCTGCCAACACAGGTAGGGGTACATTGCTTACCCTGAGGATGCGTGCACCTGTTTACACTGACATTGAAAGACTGAATTATGTTACCACTTACAGCACGCAGTCTAGGGGTGTTTTGAACATGATTCAGAAGAATTGGAGGATACTCCAGATTGAGGGGAAATTGTGGAATTTATCTCTGTACCATGGAAGGATTGTGTAAGAGGGTGACCAGTTTGTAGGGACCATTTAACATACAATCTGTAGCCATGTTCATGTACCCAGACTTGGCTCCCCCACCACTGAATGGCACCACCGCAGTGGTCAGTGTAGGTACTGCAGAATGCTCACTGTGGATGATGCTTTTATGAGCCTAGGTATAGAGTGGGTGACTCCCATTAGGAAATTCGTAAATTGTATCACTACATATATAGTGCATATGTTGTCTAGCTCATGTGGTAGTTACTGTATAGGGACAACAAAAGTAAAGACAGAGTTTGTGACCACACAAGCGCTATAGTAAATGAAAACTTGGATTATGTGTAGGCTCTTTCTGTTCTTTGAATGAAAGGACCCTGCACAAACTAAGTTTTATGAGTATCAAAAAAGTGGTCAAGGGGCAATGTTGAGACCTTGATTTAAATTTTGATAAGAAGGGAACACTTTGGATTTTCCGCATAAAGGCAATGGTCCTGCCTGAACTGAATGACAGACATGAGGTTGCCCAGTTTTTGTAGGAATCTGGAAACATTAGGATGATATCTAGTAGGTATTGCTATATGAACTAATTTAGTCCCCCTTTTTTGCAAATAGTTGACACTGTGCACTTTAATTTGTGCATCCTGTTTAACTAGAAAATCAGGAATTTATGGCAGTCCATACTATTACAGTTTATACTGCATTTTACTATAACATTTCTAACTTTTTACTGTAACATTTTTAACACCTGGAGTGACCTTAACCCACTGTATTATCTTTGGCTATTATAAAAGTGGCAGTGTGGTCCTCTGCATTTAAAATAGCAGCAAAAAAATGACAGATCCCTGGTGAATCTCCTGAAATAAACAAACAACTCAAAAGGGGAAATGCCATAAGAAGGGACAAAAGATAATTCCTTACTCAAGATGGAGATTTCAGTAACAGATAAGATCCTTTGTGAAATACTGATTACCTTCACTTTGTCTTGTTCTGATTTGACTTCTGTCTCCTGGCTGGATTCTGTGTTCAGCCTTTGTCTCCTGTTCTTGCCTACACCAACACACAAACATGACACACACAACAAACACAACACACACACATACACACACAAACACACACACACGCACACACAACACACACACCCACACACACACAACACACACACCCACACACACACCATATGACACAACACAACACATACTTACACACACATTCACACAGTGCTAAGGTGGGAAGCCAACATGTAGAGAACCAGAAACTAACAAAATCAAAGGCTCGCTGAAGAACTAAAGTATTTATGCCCATCCTTTAAAGTAAAGGTCTGTGGAAGTTTAAGTGGAATAATGTGTCATATAACCCACATCAATGTTCATTCCATCCACCACCTTATTGAGAAGTAAAAATAAGTCTAATTTCAGAAACCCGTGTCTGTTGTGTACTGTTGAAATGTCCTTTTAAGACCATCACAGACACATCTGAGACTGAGTGGCCATCCTGGGAGAAGTGTTGCACTACTAGTTTGTCAGTTGTCTTCATATTAATAGAATGCCTGTGTGAATTCATTCTAGTGTGAAGTTGTTGCCTTTGTCTCCCCCACATAACCTGTGTGGGGACATTACTTGCATTGGATGAAATAGACAACATTACTTGATGTACATGTATAATTCCCCCCCTGTATCCTAAATTGTCCATTTTGTGATGTAACCACACAATCTGAAGTGGAAATGAGCTTACATGTCTTACATCTGCGTTGATGACAGGGTCGTGTACCATATGATGTCATGGTGTTCTATTCTGGTTCAAGTTGGCTGCTAATAATCAAGTTGGCTTAATTAGGTAGTTGTTTAAAAGATAATAGTGGTAGTTCTTGAAAATACAATTAAGGGTTTCATCCTCACTAATTATTGGATGGAGGTCCTTAATAATCTTACATAGAAGTTCAAGGTCAGGATGGTGCATAACTACTAAGGGTATTCTGTTGGTAGTGGTCCTTTCCTTATGCTGCAGTAGTTGTTCTCTTGGAACCTGTGTTGCATGTTCCATTGCTGTCAATTTCTTTGGACAAGTGTCCCTCCCTGCTCAATAAAGGTGTTTATCAACATTGCCAAATGTGTGTCTCTGTCTTCCTCATTTGAACAGAGGCGGTTATACTGAAGTGCTTGACTATACATGACAGATTTTTTTTTGTGTGATTTGGGTGATTACTTTTCCTGTGTAAGTATCTCTGTGTGTCTGTTGGTTTTCTGTAAATACAGTTATGTGGGGTCACATCCCTGATAGTGACAGTAGTATCCAGAAAGTTTACACTGGTGTCAGAATATTCCAGAGAAAGCTTTATAGTTGGGTGGAGGTTATTAAGTTCCTGATGAAAATCTTTAAGTGTGTCAGTGCCCTCTGTCCAAATTATGAACAAATCATCAATGTAACATAAATAAGCGAGTGGTTTATGTGTACAGTGCCTTAAGAAGTCCTCATCCAAATTCACCATAAAAAAATTAGCATACTGTGGAGTCATCTTGGTGCCCATTGCTGTTCCCATAGTTTGAACATAATGTTTACCATTGAAGCTGAAGTTATGTGTCAGAATGAATTCAATAAGTTTCCCCACGACTCCAGGGTCAATGTTGTGGTCCAATCCTTTCTCATGTAGGTATTTTTAATGCAGGCTGAAATGCCATCTGTGTGCGGAATATTAGTGTAGAGGGATGTTACGGCCATCGTGGCTAAAAGGGTATCTGGTGGTAAGTTTTTATAACCAGAAAGTTTACGCAGGAAGTGTGTAGTGTCCTGGATGTAACTATCCCTTTGTATAACCAGCAGTTTTACAATAGCTTCTACAAACCCCAATATCCCCTCTGTCAGGGTACCATTACCCGAGACTATGGGTCTACCCTGATTACCAGGTTTATGTATTTTAGGAAGCATGTAGAATGTCCCTGGCTTGGGTTCACTAGGGATGCGGGCATTTAGTTTGCATTGGACATGGTTTGGAAATGCTCCAATTAATTCCTGTAGTTCTCTTTTATATTCTGTAGTAGGGTCGCTTTCCAGTACTCTGTAGTAGGTATGATCACTTAGCTGCCTGTTGGCTTCCTTAATATAATCTTCCTGGTTCAATATCACCACTGCAGAGCCTTTATCAGCTTATTTTATGACAATGTTGTGGTTCGATTTTAGTGTTTGTATAGCCCTCCCTTCCAATGGAGAGAGTTTGTAATGTGCCTGTTTCTGCCTATTAAGAATCTCTCCAGTAGCTCTCTGGCGAAAGCAATGAATGTATTTGTCCAGTTTCTTATTATGGCCACTTGATGGGGTTAACTCAGATGGTTTCTTTTTCTTATCCATTAAATTGTTACTGTTTGTGATTTCTTCACTGCCTGTGATTTCTTCTCTGCCGTGAAAAAATTCCTTAAGTCTCAATCTGCAGAAGTATTCCTCCATTTCACCACAAAACTGTATTCTGTCCAGTGATTAAGTTGGGAAGAAAGTGACGCCCTTAGAAAGTACATTTAATTCCCCAGTAGTCAGTGTGTAGTTGGACAAATTAACAGCTGAAAGGTGCCCATCTGTGTGGCTTAGTTGTTCAAGCACTCTATTCTGTTCTTCACGGTTGTTAGGAAGTATGTTACGCTGAAGGGTATCTAACTTCCTTTTTTAATGAACATGGCTTTTCTTAAGGTTCTTTGGTAGTTCATGTGCATCTCATGCAAGATGTCTGGAATAGGCTCACCAGACATCCTCCTCCAGCGTGGTAACTATTTCATCAAACTGTTTCTTCAAAAATGCCTTCTTGGCATATGAGCTATGGATTCTGTGATTTCTCAATTTCTCAGAGGTCCTACGACAAAGTTGTTCAGCATACGTGGAATTATCTGTGTTTCTCAATGGATTCCAAATAGTTAGACCTTTAGGGATAATGTTATTCCTTTCACACTGGGATAAAAAATAAATGTCACTGTCTAGCTGTGCCAGTTTCTTATGCAACCGCCCTATCCTGCGGCAGGGGCGTAGCCAGAATTGTGTTTGGGGGGGGGTTTAAATATGGCATTTTTGAAAAGGGACCAAAAAAACCCGGGGGTCTGGGGGAGCTCTGGGGGGTACACATGTTCTGTGGTGAGTTTTGGGGAGTTTCTTGAAGAAAACACACACTTTTGTTACATGTTCTCCACCACTAATTTCATGGGAAACATTTTTTTTTTCACATGGAATCAGGGTTGTGGGAGATTCTGGCTGTCATAACAGTCTACAGAACCTCCAATGGTTGTGGACAACTGGTTATCTAACAGTGCGATTAACCACTCACGTGGTTCTACCTGCTGTGTTAATAATGCCGCCTGGTAACAAGGCATTGTACCACTATGTACATGGATTATGGTGGAGTGCCATGCCACCAGCACCCGGTCACCATCCATAACTCACCCATGTTTTCTGCCATGGTGTCCTAGTTGCTCCCCATGTTACTAATGTGCAAGCATGTGCCCCTTTTGTATATTTGAATGTCAAAAAATGGGCAGTCATATGTACTCCGAGTTCTGAGAGCGAGCCGTTAGGCTTATGCAGTTTTTATAATATACTGTGATCAGTGGCTGATCCAGGATTTTACAATGGGGGGTGCTGTGATGGTGTGCCAACTTGATATGCAACTTTCAATAATTTTTTAAATCCTTTATACTATCTTTTTAATGACATTTTTATAAATATAATCTATAGTTTTGAATGTATATTTCTTACAATCAATATATTAGACTTCTCCAGCAAAGTGAAATGCAGCAGCAGGAAGCAAGCAAGTTACAATGGGGGGTGCACCTGCAACCATTAAAATCCCCTAGATCCGCTACTGACTATGATGTTTGAAAGATTTCTATATAAAGGCTGTTGCTGAAGCTCTAAGGGGTTTATATGCTCTGTGGTGAGCTTTAGGGCTTTTTTTGAAGTAAAAGCACAGTTCTGTTACATGTTCCCCACCGCTGATTTCATTGGAATGTTTTTATTCCCAGAATCCAGGGTGTGGGAGACTCTTGTGGGTATTACAGTCAGCAGAACCTCCAATGATTGTGGACAACTGGCTGTCCCACAGTGCCATCAAACGTTCACCCCATATGGATCACAATATGCAGCTGGGCCTGCAAGGCTGCAAGTAACTGTGGTAGTCAACTGACTAACCAACAATGCCATGATTAACCACACCACCAACTCCAACCCTTACAGCCTGTGAGAGACATTTGGGGTAAAGTTACTGTCTGTAAAAAAAAAAAAAATTGTTAAACATGTTGATGGGTGGAAACAGCCATACTTCACAATCCCATTTCCAGTAGTGGACATTTGATCTGTGTTTCCATTGTGAATTGACGTGGGGCACAGAAGTCAGACCTAGCAGCATAAGCCTAACAGCTCACTCTCAGAACTCAGAGTACATGTAACTGCTCATTTTTGTCATTCAAATATACAAAAGGGGCACACGCTTGAACTTTAGTAACATGAGGGGGGGGCAACTAAGACACCATGACAGAAAACATGGGTGAGTTATGGAGGGTGACCTGGTGCTGATGGCATGTCCATGTACATTACATAGTGGTACAATGCCTTGTTATCAGATGGCATTACTAACACAGCAGGTAGAAGAGGAGACTAACCACTTGTAAGGAAGGGGGTTGACCCTTTATACACAGAGACAGTACTGCGAAATGAATAGGACGTGGGTGATGCCATTGCCAGTAGCTATAAATCCGTAATTACTGTGAGGGGGATAAGAACAGAGTTTCAAGTCAACAGAATAGGAATGAATGATCAGGCCCATTCCCCTGACCTGAACCCCCTTTCTTATACACCGTCACCCGCCAGTCACTAAGGATTTATAGACTGAAATCACCCACATCCTGGGCACTTAGAATCTTCCCAACTTGATTACTTATGTCTGTATCTAGTTTGCTGCTTTGAAATGAGAGAAGTAGGGTGGGTTCCCCTCGCTAGTCCTACCTCTCCTTCCAATGCTGAAAAGTAGATAAGGACATGAGGTTATGTGTCACAGGATACAATCCAGAATCATACTGTTCCGTGAGCCATGCATAGCAGCTTGTTACTACCAACCTCAGGAGGAACAGAAGACTTATTGCTCAAACAACCAGGAACATGTCACATTGTTTGTGAAGACAGTGACACTGAACCAATTTTCTTGAACAGAAGGAAAGTGGTGTGCTTTTACCTGTGCCCATTCAGATTGGCCCGTGCACACAACTTGCCCTCTATTCAAAAAAATATGTACAGTCACTGTCTTTACAAACAATGTGACATACTCAGCAAAACAGACATACATTTCCCTGCCTGCTTATCCTGGGTGAAGCCAGGACATTTTGGTATCACATTAAAATCTGTATTTTAATCTGGCCCACCGGCACAGTGATTGGATTTCCACTTGAGATGCTGGTGACCCAGGTTTGGGAATGGACTCATGGAACTGGAGGGCCGGCTGGGGGAGATGGCTTGAGCATCCCATGGACTGCTTTCCTTCTCCGGGGGGGAGGGGATAGTGTGCCCAAGTGCTCGATGGACTCCTGGTGGAGGCCTGGGGAACCACAGGCAACCGGCGCCTTGAAATAGGAGAGGCGGGTGGATGCTGGAAGTCATTGCACACCCCCACCCCTGGGGCAGCTTGAAAAATCTCATTGGCCACCTAGATGAAGCACGCCAGACACCAGGCCTTAATGTCTCCCTGCCTCTCCACTGACCGAACACTGCTTGGCTCCACTGACCAGCCCTGAACCCCACTCTGGGGGGGAATCCAGGGAGGTAATATTGGTAGCTACCGACACCTTCTCCCGTAGTAGACAGGCTGGATTGGAGCAGTGGGCCCACCCTGAGTGTCATGTCAGGGGGTATTGGCGGGGGTATGGCGATAGGGAGCAAGGCAGGGGGTGGGTAACGAGCAGAAGGAGAGGTGACTGGCAGCAAAAAAGTACATTAAATTAAAAAATAAAAAAGTTGTACTTTGTAGTGGTCTTTTCACGGCACAGTTTTGCCTATCTGGTTTCCCTTTCCTCCAGAATAACTGTTCTCCCAAACATATCTGGTACAAATATTAGAATGTATTTGTTTGGCCCTGAATTCCTTCAGTGTATGTCAGGAAAGCTGTGCCAACTGTAGCAGTCTACTACTGTTGGTACAGCTTTCCTGACATGTACTCAATGAATGTGGGGCAAAATACTCAAATTCAGCAGTTAGGTTACCCCTATCTCACAGACATGACCATATATGCTGGCTGTGTGGGACAGTTTTATCTTGCTGGCCTAGTGGCCTCAGAGCTCAGATCTAACATAAGATAGATTGTGTTGGTGTTTGGCCAGTTTTGCCTAGCTGAATGACATGACCTCCCAGTCCCATCTAACCAAGTTCCAACATTGGAGGTCAAGGGTTCAAATTACACACAGGGACATGGACTTACACCTACTGCTTATACTCCAGTTCAGAAATAATGGTGAAGAACAAAAACACTGCAGTACACACCAACAGACAATTCTAGCATGTCTCCATACACCATATAAAATGCTGGCTGGGCTACTTTGTAACACCAGCCAGTGCTGTCACCTCGGGATTCTGATTCCATAGGACCTCTTGAGCTTTGTAAACACTATCGAGGTCAAACGTAATCAGAACCCCTCGGTGGCAGCATGGACTGTGTTGCGCAGTAGCACAGTGGCCCAGACAGTATTATCTATATTTATTCTTTTAACAGAACTTCCCTGACTGCATACCATTCACTTTGGACAACATTCTGTTTGCAAAAGGAAAAAAAGTCATTTAGTCACAATTAGTATTATATAATATGGACATTATTCTGGAAGCAATCAAGTCACACTCTTAAAGAGTCTTACCAGTATCAGCATTTGCACCTGCCTGATCGGTGGGGTAATTTCACGAAGCATATAACTTAAAACCTGTTTGAGTATTTTTGGAAATAGCAGCAGCAGGATCATTTCGGAGGGGTAAGGCACCGATCAGGCAGGTTCAAATCCAAAGTTACTTTACTTGGTAGATCTATTTAATGGTGATAAGGCTACACTACACTGACTGCAGCGCCAAGTACCTCACTCACAATCTTGTAAAGCACTTTGGGATACATGAAAACCAGAAGATTCTATAATTATTCAATTCAATTCTATTCAAGATTGTGCAAAATTACACAATCTCACACCTTGGCTAAGTTGGCAAGTTGGGCTAACTTAACTTCTACTGTCACAGTAGTAGTTAAGTTAGCCCAGTTTGTCAACTTAGCCAAGGTGTGAGACTTCTGGCTCTGTTCAACAATGTTCAGACATCCACCCGGTAAGCAGTCTCATGGGGGGTCCGAGAGGCCCGAGGAGGGTCCAACAGGATCAGGCAGAGACAGGCTGGTAGATCAGGCAGCTGGCTCACTGGACGCTTTGTCTCCTCTGCAGCAAGCCTGGCTCCGACCACCAGGTCTCTCCTACTTTCCGTATTTTTAGCAATCCACACTCTGCCCCTGCAATCAGCAAAGTTATGATGTGATGCCAGGGAGTGCACGGGACTTAGTCTATGGGTCTTGTTAGATAACCGGTGCCCATGTTTCATCACAAACTGCCCATCACACAATATAGAAAACTACCTGAAAGGTACCCCAACCCCCCATATAGACTAAAATGGAGCGTGTCTACGCACTCTCCCTGGCATCACATCATAACTTTACTGAGCAGCACTAAGTACCTCACTGACACTCACAATCTTGTAAAGCATTTTGGGATACATGAAAACCAGAAGAGTCTATAATAATTCAATATTCTATTCAAGATAATGCAAAATGACACAGTCTCACACCTTGGCTAAGATGGCAAGTTGGGCTAACTTAGCTACTACTCTCACATCCACCTGGTAAACAGTGACAGTGAAACCCAGTCTTCCCAGTCACCCCCACCACCACACCCTCTCCTCCTCAGAGTTACAAATTCCTTACCTCCAGTCCAGCTCCACGCTCCTGTCTGAGACCAGACTCTCTGAAAACTTCAGAATGATAAAAAGTCTGTGGATGGAGCGGGGGGGATGACCATCCGAGAGGCCAGAGGGGAGACCAACAGAGTCAGGCAGACACAGGCCAGGTGGCTCACTTACGGATGCTCTCTCTCTCTCTCCTCTTCTCCTGGCTGCTGCAGCCTAGGCCTGGCTCCTACTCATGATTGCGTCACTTTGGCTACAACTACGATGGCTACTCCCCACAGGGATAAATGGATTACTGAGGGGCAAGGCTCAGACTAGGGCTAGGCTACAGAGCAATACACTGGTCATGTAGTCTATAAAATGGGCGGCAGTCAGACAGTCCGCTCCGCAGCGCAGTCAACTACTGGCCGGGAGCGATGATGAGTGGCTCCTCCTTTCTTGTACAGCTCCCGGTCCCGCTGTTTCTCTCTTCACTTCAATGACTCATCTGCTTCTTGTATCCTCTGTCAGGCTCAACAAAAAGATGTACTAGGTGGCATGCCATGGAGCACCAAACCGCCAAATACACATCGCGCAGCTTGATTGGTTGAGAGGAGGAGCCGAGCAGGAGTGCAAGGACGAATCTACCCAAAAAGCAGCAGCCAAACAGTGCAAGAGCTCTAAGCCCACCACGCCCCCCCTTGTGACGCAGCAGCAACAGCCAGCAGGCTACTTATACACTGACACCTTAACAGCACCGTGCAGATGCCGAAGCAGAATTTAAAGGGCCAGTGCACTCTTTCAAATAAATTTTTATTTACGTTTTGGAGGTCATTTCGGGGGGTGTTTGAACACCCTAAACACAACCCCCTCCCGCCTATGCCTCCTGTCTGGGAGTTATCAACAACTCACTTAAGGGGACACTGTCAACCTTTTTTGCATCATATTATTTTTAGGTAAAAACCCACTATTTATGATTGCTTACTTTCTCTAAAATTCATTAATGTTGTTGCTTGTCCCCTTAAGTGAACTTAGACAGTACCTAGAGGAATCTAACCTGCTAAACCCAGCCCACTCTGGTTTTCAGCCCCATCATAGCACTATCTCAGTGCTTGCTAAGGTTACAAATGATTGGCTGAATGCCCTGGATGCCAGAAATTATGTATGCACCCTATTTCTTGATCTCAGCAAAGCCTTTGATATGGTGAATCACACTCTGCTTTTGGCAGTTCTAAGGAATATTGGGGTTAACAATCTGGCCCTCAAATGGTTTTCCAACTACTTCAATGACTGCTACCAGCTGATCAAGGCAGAAGGTGACCTCTCCCCAGTGAAAACCCTCCCAAGAGGTGTGCTCCATGGGTCCATTCTTGGTCCACTCTTATTTGCCATTTACTTAAATAACTTAAATTCCGGAATCAAGTCAGCAAACATTCACCAATTTGCTGGCGATACAGTGTTATACATAACGAGGTCCACCTTGGAGCTTGCATGTAATGATCTCCAAATCAAATTTAATAATTTACAGAAAAATCTTTTGCACTCAAAGCTCCTCTTAAATGCTAAGAAAAAACAGGTTACTCACCTGTAACAGTAGTTCTAGGAGTGGTATATGTTGTTCATTCACACTAGTTAGCATGTCTCTTTCCCTTTAAATCTTGCCAGATGGTCTAAAAGCTGGCTCCTCCCACTCACCCAGGTGGTATATGCCTCGGCTCTGCCCCTTGATGCCAGATCTTGCCCGCTAGAAGCAGAGGGTTCTGCGTCGAAGCTGGAAAGGTCGGGTGGGTTTGTGCAGATGAACAACACAAACCACTCCTAGAAAGTACAGTTACGTAAAAACTTACCATAACAGTAGATCTTCGAGGAGTGTCTCTTGCAATAGGTCATTACTTTTGAGAGTTTCTGGCAGAGGTTGCTGTGACACGGCAGCTCTTTTAGGAGTTTTGTACCAGGGACCACCCACACAAGACATCATCTTCCTGCTTCCTATATTAGTGTGGGTGATCACTGGTATCCTTAGTTTCCCCACCAGATCCAGCTCACAAAGCGAGGACCGAGGGAAAGCCGAGGTACCAAGGAGTCCCAACCCAAAGTCATTGGACCAGAATTTGCTCTCTTAGAGAAGAAGGAGGAGGACAGAGGGCGGGATCATACCTACTGCAAGAGGCACTCCTCGAAGATCTACTGTTATGGTAAGTTTTTACGTAACTGTACTATCTTCCATGGAGTGGTCTCTTGCAGTAGGTCATTACTTTTGGGAGAATCCCAAGCAGTTATGTCCATGTGGGAGGACAATTATGATAGATGACCTTGTAGGACTGCACGGCCGAAGGCCACCCTACGTCGTGAGACAATATCCAGATTATAATGCCTTGTGAAGGTATGGATTGTGGACCAGGTAGCTGCATTGCAGATATCCAAAATGGAGGCTCATTTAAAGCAAGCAGTAGTAGTGGCCGTAGCTCTAGTGGAATGGGCTTGGACAGGTCCAGGTAAATTCTTCTTGTACTTTCTGTAACAAAAGGTAATACAATTCGCCAACCAGGAAGAAAGGGTTTGTTTAGCAATTGGAAGCCATTCTCTGGCAGAGGCAAAGGTCATGAATAATTGAGATGTTTTCCTAATCGACTGAGTATGATTAGTGTAATAGCGTAGTATATGATGGACATCTAAAGTATGTAAGAGATGTTCACCTGGACTGGAGTAGTCAGGGTAGTAGACCGGAAGCTCCAAGGACTGATTTAAAGTATATTCGGAGACTACTTTAGGAAGGAAGGGTTGGTATGAAGGACCACCCTGTCCATGTGGAAAATCAAGTAGGGTTCTCTGCACATGCGGGCATGAAGCTCGGAAACACGGCAAGCTGAAGTGATAGCCGCTAGAAATAATGTTTTCCATGAAAGGAAATGGAGGTCATAAGTGGCCGCTGGCTCGAATGGCTCGAGGGTCAATTTTTCTATCATAAAATTGAGATCCCACGGAGGAGTGGGTCTTCTGATAGGAGGCTTAATATGTACCATTCCTCTCAAAAACATCTTGTCTAAGTGATGTTGGTACGGTAGTCAACCATCTAGAGGTTCATGAAATGCCGAGATGGCGGCCAGATGGACTTTGATGGAGGAGTAACTTAAACCTGACTCTGATAATGAGGCCAGGTAGTCTAAAACCTTTGTCAGTGGACAAGAGTAAGGGTCCAGTGAGCAAGAAGCAGATCATATGGAAAAACGTTTCCATTTGGAATTATATGTTTCTCTGGTTGCTGGTTTACGAGAGGCCAAGAGAATGTTGGCAACAGGAGAGGACACTAGTAGTCTATTTATGAATGCGTCCTCAGGAGCCAAGCGTGAAGATATAGGGTCTTCAGGCTGGGGTGCAGGAGGGATCTGTGACACTGAGTCAAGAGGTCCGGTCTGACTGGCAACGGAACGGTTTTCCTTACTGATAGTTGTTGGAGTGGGGGTACCATGACTGATGAGGCCACATTGGCACTGTGAGAATCATGGTGGCCAGTTCCATTTGTAGTTTCAATAAAGTCTGTTGCAAGAGAGAGACGGGGGGAGGCATATAAGTAGAGTTCTGTCCAAGGTTGGGACAGGGAATCTATAAGTCATCCCTTTTTGTTCGGGATAATGGAGAAGTAATTGGGGAGCTGGTGATTGACTGGAGAGGCAAACAGATCCAGCTGTGGAGTTCCCCATAGGTCGAAGATTTCTTGGAGTACTTCTTTGTGAAGTGTCCATTCATGAGAGGAGGCCTGGCGACTTAGCCGGCCGGCTAACTGATTGCACTGTCCCAGTAGGTGGATGGCCGTTAGCGTTAGTTGCTGTCTGAGGGCTTCTTGCCAGACTGCAAGGGTCTCCATGCAGAGGGTGCGTGATTTTGCGCCCCCTTGCTTGTTGAGGTAAAACACCACTGTAGTGTTGTCTGATTGAATCAGCAACGGTCCTGGCATGAGGTAGGGCTGGAATGCCTGAAGAGCTAGACAAACCGCTTTCATCTCTAGGAGACTGATAATGAGGGTGATGGGAAGAGGCAGTCCACTGGCCTTGAGTCTGATAAGGGCCTAAGTGCGAGCCCTGTCCATCCAGGGAAGCATCCGTGGTTAACATCTGCATGGGAGGGAGGGACCAG
Source organism: Neoceratodus forsteri (assembly GCA_016271365.2). Classification (NCBI taxonomy): domain Eukaryota; kingdom Metazoa; phylum Chordata; order Ceratodontiformes; family Ceratodontidae; genus Neoceratodus; species Neoceratodus forsteri. The sequence continues at coordinate 187,686,020 of CM057451.1, forward strand.
AAGGGCATTCCTTGACACAAATTGGTTTTGGTTGTCCACCATGACAGGGTTGATTTCAGAGAGGGAGTGACCCTGATTTTGTCTTCAAACTGTCCTGTTCTTTGAGACTGTTGATTCTGGAGGGTCCACTGGACAGGTCTCATGTGAAGGCGGGCGAATGCCACCGTCGAGATGGCAGCGGACATGTGACCCAGAAGGCTCAGCATCTGTCTGACCGTGACTATTTTCTGAGTCTGTATCCATGAAGCCAGAGAAATTTAAGAGTGCCCTGGCGAGCAGGCAGGAGGTAAGCTCTGGCTGTGACTGTATCTAGAACAGCTCCGATGTATTGAAGAGACTGTGTCGGGTTTGGACTGGATTTCGGGCAGTTGATTGTTATCCCTAGATCGCTGAACATGTTCAGGGTAGCAGCTAGGGAGGCAAGCAGAGCGTCTCTGGAGTCTGCTTTAATTAGCCAGTCATCTAGGTATGAAAAGACGAAGTGCCCTTTTTTCCATAAGGCTGCTGCCACCACCGCTAGACATTTGGTGAACACTCTTGGGACTGACAAGAGGCCGACAGGGAGTGCTCGAAACTGATAGTATTGACCCAGAAGGTGGAAGCACAGAAATTAGTGATGGACAGGATGAATAGGGATATGTAAGTAGGCATCCTTCATATCCAGGGCACAAAACCGGTCTCCTTGTTTTAGGATAAGCATGATGGCATTTAGAGATATCATGCAAAAACATTTGAACTGAATGTACCGATTCAGGTGTCTCAGGTCCAGTATTGGTCTGAGATCTCCAGTTCATTTGGGTACCAGAAAGAAGTGAGAGTAAAATCCCATCTGATGTTCTGGAAGGGGCACTGGTAAGATGGCCTGTTTGGCCAAAAGGGCCTTCTATTCCTCTTGAAGGATACTGAATCTTCTAAGGAGGAGAAGGAGGCGGGGCAGAGGTGAACTGCAGAGTGTGTCCCTTCTGAATGATCTGAAGTACCCATTTGTCTGAAGTGATCGTTGTCCAGGCCTCCAGATGGAGGGAAAAAATGACCTCCTACAGCCTCTGAGGCCTGGTCAAGGAGGTGAGGAGAAAGCCCTGACAGGTCACTGGGTACTGGGTTGCCCAGCCCCTCCAGAGGGATGGGCACAGGAGCCACGGGTGGCAGAGGTGTTGCCTCTTGTGGACTGGGCATGACCTCAAAAGCCACTTCTGTTAGTGGCCTTATATTTTCTGCATCTTTTGGAATAGGAGGAATACTGAGTACGATAGGTTGTCTGTGGAGCATGGTACATGCCATGTACCGTATGAAGGGTTCTGCCTGATGCCTGTAGATCATCTAATAGCATTTGAGTACCTAGCCCAAACAGTTTGGACCCATTGAAGGGTACATTATCTACTTTATGTTGTATGTCAGGTGTAAAACCTGAAACAGGAGGCCAAGCATAGCGATGCAAAGAAACACAGGTAACTGAGAGTCGGGCTGAGGTATCTAGGGCATCATATCCTGACCCGAGTAGGTGGCAGGAGATAGAGTTGCTAGTTGACACTGTTGCCAAAAAGTTTTCTTTTTCCTGTGAAGGAGGGAGTTTATTGATGAGTTTGATGGCCGAAGCCCCAAGGGTACGTTGGTATTTAACCATATGTCCCACATAGTTTAAGATTCGAATATTCATGGTACCTGAGGCAAACACCTTTTTCCCCAGCTAGTAAATTCTTTGGGATCCTTTATCAGATGGTAAGGAACTCATGTTTAGGTCTTTTAGTACGATCATGAGCGGCAGTAATGACCACTGAATCCGTGTCTGGGATGGTGGACAGAAAGGGGTGATCTAGGGGAGCCTGATATAAGTGGTCTGCTTTACTGGGGACAGCTTTAATAGCTGAAGGTTGATGCCAGGCAGCTAGCATGGCATTCTGATAGGTCAGAATCAGTGGGGGTACCACTAAAGCCGGTTCCTCTGGCAGCTCAAGATATTCTGCCATATCTTTACGTTGTTTGTCATGTTCTGTAGTAGAGAATCCCATGACCTTTTGTATCTGAACCATCATCTCATTAAAGGTCAGGTCATCTGTGGGGGAGCTGCAGTGGGTATAGGCAGGTCCTCGTCCAGAGAAGAGATTTCTGAGTAGGGGGATTCTGGATTCAGGAAATCCAGATCTTGGAATTCTTCTTCCTCTATGCCACCAGGGAGATTCCCTGGTAGTTCAGGTTCATCTGACAAATAGTCTTCCATATTAGGAGGAGGCGACCAGGGAGGCAGTATATCCCTGTCACCATAAAATCGTTTAGGCGGAGGAGATTGAGACCTCAGAGGATCATCCAGCTCTCACTGGGTCAGAGGGCTGGGAGTAGTGCATGGCATGCAAGACGTGCTTTACTACCATGGTGATGTTCTGTCCTTGAGAAGCGGGGGGTTTGAGTAGCAGGGCAGGGTGAGAAACAATTGTGGTAACAGAGGGGATGGGACAGGCAGTATGAGCTAGTCTTGCCCCTAGGTAGTATGAACCAGGGTCCTGGTCTCTGTCCTCTTGCCCCCTGTAAGAGGCCACCTGTGAGGGTGGAGGGCACTGAGTAAGGCAAAAGCCATGGGTTTGCCTTGAGGAATGCAGGATCTTGTCGACGAGCCTGTAGAGTTGTTCTCACTGAAAATGTCAGATGCCGTCAACAGGAGAGGAGCCCTCGTTGATGGAGCAGCCATGTATTTGGCTGTATTTAAGATGCTGGAAAGTGTCATCGATGAGAGGGTATAAGCTCCCATTGACGGAGCAGACAGAGCCTGCACAGCATTTAAAGCACTGGAAAGCACCGGCGACGAGAGGGTATGAGCCCCCATCGACAAAGAAGCAGTAGGATGACGCCCCATCAATGGAGGAACACCAGAAATGGTGACCATCGATGGGTGACGTGCAGGGTGTGAGAAGAGAGTTTTCCCTGTCCTCCTCCTTCTGCTGAGGACGAGAATCAGAGATGGGGAAGCCCTTGCTACGAGCCCCCTGGTTCTCTAACAGAGACATTTTCTGCTCCACTAAAAGATGTTGAATTTCAGCCGGCCCGTCGGCGCAGTGGTGGGATTTCCACCTGCGACACTGGCTACCCGGGTTTGGGAATGGACTCGGGTCATTGGAGGGCCGGCTGGTGGGAGAAGGAGTTAGCCTCCTGTGGACTGCTCTCCTCCTCTGGGGGGAGGGTTGAGTTCCCGCCAGTGCTTGATGGACCCCTGGTGGAGGTTAGGGGTGACGCAAACTACTGGCGCACAGCAGTTCTAGGGGGCGGTGCAGATGCTGCACGTCATTGCACGTCCCCGCCCACCCCGTATATGGGGAAAAAGCCTCCCCGCATGTCTGCCACCTCCATGATGCCTGTCTTCAACTTCAGATTAGCCTCCCGACTGGCTCTCCAAAGATAGTCCCATTGATTACAGCACCTGGCCAGTGCCATGATCCCACCTTCTGAGGGGCAAGTCGGGGGTTTCAAAGGGGAACTCAGTGGGGTAAGGTAGAAGCTGAAGGCACCATGACCAGGTGGATATCGGCGGCGGACAAGTGGAGAAAATAAAGAGAAAATAGAAAAAAAATAAAAAAAAGATGTTGAATTTCCAGCAGCCATCATCGACAGGTTGTTTGATTAAACTCCTGAAAGAAGTTGCAGAAATTGGTGTCGTGTGTGGGTCCCAGACACCTTACACAAGCTGTGTGGTTGTCAAAGCGGTATATTTTCCTACCACAACAGCAGGGATGAAATAGAGCTCATTTGTTTGAAAGAATCTTTAGACATTTGCTTTGGAAATCCAATTCTCATCGATGACTGCTACACAGAAATTAAACTAGCAACTGTACGAGCTGAAGACAGTGGGAAAATGAACTGAGGATACCAGGGACTGCCCACACTTATATAGGAAGCAGGAAGATGATATCATGTGTGGGCGGTCCCTGGTACAAAACGGCTAGAAGAGCTGCCATGTCACAGCAACCTCTGCTGGAAACTCACAGAAGTAATGACCTACTGCAAGAGACCACTCCATGGAAGATCTATTGTTACAGGTGAGAAACCTGTTTTTCTAGGATCGTGGATATGTTGTTCTATCCACACTAGTTGGTAGACTCCTAGCAGTTCTCCAGGAGAAGGAAGGAAGGCAAGGTGCACATTCCCTTCTTGGGGAACAGAAATTGGAGAACTGAAACCCCAAAACCAGCATTCCGGTGTGACTCTAGGTCGATGTGGTAATGGGAAATGAAGGTGTTTGTTGACTTCCCAGTAGCAGCCCTGCAGATATCCTGGATAGGGATGTCCCTAGAAGCAGCCACCGATGCAGCAACATGGCAGGTGGAATGATCTCTTATCCCTACGGGAGGTTCCTTGCCTGCCAACCGATAGCAGAGATCAATGCAAGATGTACTCCATCTACCAATCGTCCACTTTGCTGCAGGTCTGCCAGGTGCGGTTTCAGCGTAGGTGACAAACAGCTGGTGAACCTCTCCCGAATTTCAGCCATACGCTCCTTGTAATAAGAAAGCGTTCATCTCAGGTCCAAAGTATGGAGCCTGTACTCGGCCTCTGAGGTGTAACTGAGGTAGTACACTGGCAGAGTCATCACCTGGTTCAGGTGAAACTCCGACACCGCCTTTGGAAGGAACTTCGGGTTGGGATGCAGGACAACCTTATCCCTGTGGAAGACCAGATAGGGAGACTCGACAGAAAGCACCTGGAGCTCCCCAGTCCTTCTGGCTGACATGATAGCCACCAAGAAGGCAGTCTTCCATGACAGATGTGATATCCCACACCTGTGCATCGGTTTGAAGGGCTTGCCCATAAGCTTTGCCAGAACTGGCAGTAGATCCCACGGTGGTGGTGGTTCACGTACCGGAGGGGAAATATGGTTGAGGCCTTTAAAGAAATGCCAGACCACCTTCTCCTGTGCTGCCATCTGCTGACCGGCCCACACCTGATAAGCAGAGATGGCTGCCAGGTGCACCTTAAGGGTTATAGACTGAAAACCCCCTTTAGAGAGAGACCAAATGTAATCAAGGATGTTAGCCACTGGACAGAACGAAGGGACCAGGCCCTTGCCCTGACACCAAATGGAGAATCTCTTCATTCGAAGGCATAGCACCTCCTGGTTGACTCCTTCCTAGATGCCTTAACAACATTGAGGAAATCGATCAATCAATCAATCAATCAATCAATCACTTTATTTAACCAGGCATAAACACCATTGAGCAAGCTCATTTTCAAGGTGGTCCTGGGCATAAACACAATACAGTACACTTCATAAGATTACAATTACGGTGGACAACGGGTGCAAAAAAAAAGAAAAAACATTGTGAAGGTGCCGGTCAATATGGACCTATACATACTGGTCAACATAATTAACATGCAAAGGTACATAATGATAAGCTTTACTGAAATGAGAAGAGACAACAATCCCATATAGTCTCCACTGAGTAAGAGCTCATACCTAAATGATAAAAAATAAGGAGGTATTAAGGAATAGGGTAGAAATTGGGGTGAAAGAGTAGGCAGCCAAAAGGGAGGCCAGAATAGGTAAAAGGTAGAGAATAGGCAGGATCATCTTGGATTAAGGGAACTAGGCTTGTAAGTCCTAGGTTTCTGTTGTTAGGAATGTGGGTTGGATGAGATACTTAGGCGTAGGATTTGAGAGTGGCACCTGAGGCTTAGGGGTCATCGGCATCTGAAACAGTTGTATGATTCCTTCAGATAATCCATTAATAGAGCTTTGAATGTGAAAATGCTTGGAAGTGAAGATAATTTTAATGAGTCTTGCATAGTGTTCCGAAGTGAGAAGTTGATTGTTGCTGAGCCAAGGGTAGTTTTCACTCTAGGAATCTGGAAGCAAATTAAGGAGAAGCGTCTCAGGCCATAGGAACCTTTAGCCCGTTTGAAGATGTTCGAGATATATGCAGGGAGGTTATCAGATAATGCTCTAAAAAACCAGAGGAGAGCATTCCTTTTTCTTCTAGTTGAGCGTGAGGTCCATCCCGAAACCTGGTATAGACGACAGTGATGTGTACTATGGGGTAGACTTAAGATAAATCTTAAAGCCCGGTGGTAAAGGGTGTCCAGTTTGTTTAGCATCGTTGATGGGCAATGACTGTAAAAGAAGTCAGCGTAGTCCAGTATAGGTAGGCATGTAGTTTGTACTAGTCTCATTCTGGCTTCTAACATGAGTAGGTGTTTAATGCGATAGAATAAACCTAATCGCTGTCTTAGTTTGATCAAGGTTTCATTTAAGTGGCACAGAAAGTTGAGCTTGTTATCCAGCCAGAACCCTAAGTATTTAAAGGTATCAACTACTTCAAGGGGTTCATCTAAGAGTGTTCGTATCTGTGTGATATGTGGACATCCGGAAGTAGACTTTGGTGAGAGAATCATTGCTTTAGTCTTTTTGGCGTTGAGGAGGAGCTTATGAGTGAGAAGGTTGTATTGAAGGGAGACAAAGTCTTTCTGTAAATACTCATGGGCCAGATCCAGGGATGAATTTGTGGTATAGAGTACAGTATCATCTGCGAATAAGTGCACATTTGCTGTGCCCAGCTGCGAGTCTAGATTATTGATGTATATTGCAAAGAGGATAGGGCCCAGGATGGAGCCTTGTGGGACTCCTTGTAACAAGGATTTTTGTGGGGACAGACTTCCATGGCTTTGACTTGTTGTAACCTATTGGTTAGGTAGCTGGTGAACCATTTAATGGCAGAACTATCAAGTCCGATGTTACTCAGTGCAGTAAGCATGATGGTATGATCCACAGTATCGAAGGCCTTACTTAGATCAAGGAAGAGGGCAAACACATGCTTCTTAGAGTCCAAGGCCATTTGCCAGTCTGTAGTTACTTTGGCAAGATCCGATATTGTACTGTGTTTGGCTCTGAAGCCTGACTGAGCCGGGTTTAGCAACTTTTGTGAATCCAAATGTTCTCTAAGTTGGATGTTGACAATTTTTTCAAGTAATTTAGAGAGGACGGATAGTATAGAAATAGGCCAGTAATTGTTCAGATCACTCAGATCCCCAGTCTTGAATAATGGTAGGATGTGGGCAGTTTTCCACAAGACAGGTAGCTCACCTTGAATCAGAGAGGTGTTGAATAAGTGTGTAATGGGGCAGTCAGATAGGTATGGCCAAGTTTTAGGAAGTAAGGTTCAATATTATCTGCACCCGCACTCTTTTTTGTATCCAGAGAAAGGAGGAGGTCCTCCACTTGCTTGAATGTAATTGTGAGGAAGCTGAAGGGGTGGGATGCGTTGGTTATAGTTGTGATTATCAGTGAAGGCAACAGTGTAGTCTCTTGCCAGGCTAAGTTTGCTGATAGGTGAGGTGTCAAAGGTAAGCTGCCAGTGGCAAAGTGATCATTAAGCTTTTCTAGTATATCAGCTTTGTCCGTATAGGTGGTACCATCAGACACAATTTTGTTTGGAAGGTGTTGCAGTGGACTGATCTTCGCTTTCTTTAAGGATGTTCAAAATTTGGCAGAGTTGTTTTTATTGTCTTCTAGTTCTTTTGGAAGTACCTAGCTTTTTCTGACCTAATTAGCTTGGTACAAGCATTCCTAGTGGTGCGGAATGCTAACCAATCAGTCTCCAGGTGGGATTTCCTGCTTTTTCCACCAGTAGTCCCTATCCTAAGTGCTTTCTTCAGGATGGGAGAGAACCAACCAGGAGTTTTATTTTGATTTGATCAGTCTTAGTGGGGCGTGTTTTGTCTATTAGCTCCAGTAAGAGGCCAGTGAAAGATGTTAAATGCCTCGTTAAAGGTGGGGGCTAGGTAAAAATCCTGCCAACGAATGTTGCTTAGATCTTTCAGGAAAGTGTACTGGCAGAACTTTTTCAGACATCTTTTCAGTTTGAATTTGGAGGCCGTTTTTATTTGGGAAGGATGTCTGATGCAGGCAGTAGCGCAATGGTCACTTATGTTGTTGAAGAATACTCCAGTATGCGAGATAGTGTGAGGTTTGTTACTAGGATAAGGTCCAGGAGGGTGCTGCGCTCAGGGTTTTTTCATCAGAGAAACCCAATGCCTGGAACTCTAGCTGCTCAGGAACCAGGCTGTCAGGTGCAGGGACTGAAGGTCCAGATGGAATACCTTCCCCTGGTTGATCTAGAGCAGGTCTGGGCATACTGGAAGACTACTCGGGGGCCTGGTGCCGAGGCTGAGGAGATCTGGATACCAGAACTGGTGGGGCCAGTCTGGGGTGACCAGGATCACCTGTGCCTTGCCCCTCCTGACCTTGAGGAGCACCTTGTGGATCAAGGGAAGTGGAGGGAAGACATATAAGAGGCCTAGGGTCCACGGCCTTGAGAAGGCATCCCCCTGTAGTGAACCCTGCTGAGGGGGGGCTGGCATGGAACAGCCTCAGCTTTGTGTTCTCCCTGGAGGCAAACAGGTCCACCTGAGGGGTGCCCCACTTGGAGAATAGACTGTAAACTACCTATGAGTGGAGAGACCACTCGTGGGACGCCTTGCCCACATGGCTGAGGGCATCTGCCAACTGATTCAAGGCTTCTGCCACATGGATGGCTAGGAGATCTGCCTCCAGTTGCTTCACGAGGGTCCAGATGTGGAGCGCTTCCCTGCACAGAGGCCGGGAGTGCATGCCACCCTGTTTGTTGAGGTAGTACATGGTTGTGGTGTTGTCCATCTGGACTTGAATCACTTGACCCTGAAAGAACGAAGTGAACGCAGCCAGCCCTAGCCGAACTGCTCAGAGCTCCAGAAGGTTAATATGGCACTGGGATTCTTCGGGGGTCCAGAGCCCATGAACTCTGTGATTCCCCTTGTGGCACTCCAGCCCATAAGAGAGGCATCGGTCGTCAGGACAACCATCGGCTTGAGGCAGACAAATGGGATCCCTCCCTGCAGATGTTCCAGGATGGTCCATCACTGGAAAGAGTCCGACATCTTCCGGGTTACTGTGACCAGCTGGTTGAAGTGATCTAGACACTGAGACCACTGGCTGGCTAGCTCCCATTGAAGGAGGCGCATATGCCACTGGGCCCATCGAACCACAGAGGTGCAGGCCACCATGTAACCCAGAAGTCGCAGGAAGCCCCAGGTAGGGTGCAATTCCCAACCAGAAACGATCGGGCAAAGGAGGAGAGAACCTCCGCCCTGTCCACAGGCAGCCTGGCTCTGGCTCGGCAAGAGTCGAGCTCTGCCCTGATGAAGCAAATCCCTGCAAGGGCATGAGTTCTGACTTGGTCTCATTGATCAGAAGGCCAAGGCTGAGGCAGGTTTGGAGGGCCAGATCCCTGGACCTCTCCACCTCCAGTCTGGAAGGTCCCGCTATGAGCCAATCATTGAGATAGGGATACACCGTGACCCCTTGATGCCGAAGATGGGCTGCTGCCACTACAATTCATTTGGTGAAGACCCTGGTGGCTGATGACAGGCCAAATGGCATGGCTTGGGACTCGTAGAAGGGTTCCTTCCACCCCGAAGTGGAAGAACCTTCGGTGGGATGGACAGATCGGGATGTGGAAGAATGTGTCCTGCAGATCCAGGAAGCAGAACCACATGTTCTGTTCAAGAGATGGTATGATCTGAGACAGAGTTACCATCCAAATAGTGCAAGGCCTGAGAAACTGATTCAGGTCATGCAGATCTAGAATGGGGTGCCAGCTCCCTGTCTGTTTTGGGACCAGAAAGTACCTGGAAAAGAACCCTAGTTTGAGAGGGGGATCGGTGACTCTGACCACTACCTCCTTGTGGAGGAGTTGGGCAATGCCGTCTGTGAGAGTCGACGGAGTATGGGTGGATACCTTCTCCTCCCACAGGGCACGGGCTCAGCTTGGAGGGGTACTGCTTGAATTCCAGAGGCAGTCCCTGGCCAACCACTTTCAAGACCCACCTGTCCATTGTGACAGTGGACCAGGAGGAAAGGAAGTGGCAGAGTCAACCCCCCACAGGAGGACCCAGAGTGGTCATGATGGGCCTGGTGGTGGCTACCCCATCCCGTCACTGTGCAGGCTTGGAGGAGAAGGATCCAGTGGGGAGACCACCGAGGCCCTTCCCTCTGGGCTTACGGGCTACTGAAGCCCCTGACTTGGGCCGAGGGTACCAAGACTGAGCCTGCTGCTGCCCAGATTGGTACTGGGGCTGCTTGGCCACAGAGGCAGAAGGCCGAAAAGGCTTCCTTTTCTGTTTCTTCGAACCCTGGGGTTCCTTCTGGACAGAGGTAATGGAGTCCAAGGTGGCACTGGACTTCTTGATACACTGGAGGTGACCTTCAACTCCTGGATCAAACAAGTCGGTACACAGGAAAGGAACATCCACCAGTTTGTGCTGGGTGTCTGCCGTAAAGGTCAAGACTCTCAGCTAGGCCCTGCAGTGCATGGCGATTGCAGCTGCCACTGAACGGGCATAAGAATCCCCGATGTCCAGAGCCATTTGGAGTTGCTGCTTAGCAACAGCCCAACCCTGGTCATGGACCTGCTTGAACATGGACTGAAGGTCCGCAGGGAGATGAGGAAGCACCTCATCCAGAGAGCCCAAGAGGGCATGGGAGAAGTGTACCATAATGACAGCTGAACTCACCTGTTTGAGACGGTATCCTGTGATAATCACAACTGTATAATAGTGATTTAAAAAACCATGGCCCAGATATTCAAAAGGGTTGCGCCAGCGCAAGTCTGAAAATGCACCATTCTGTGATATTCAGTGGGAGGCAGTTGTGCCCCCCAAATCACGCTGAGCAACAGCGCAATGATAATGAATGTATGCGCAACTGAAGGGGGAAGAACCATGCATAAATGGGCGAGTGCGATATTCAATAACATGCGCTATGCGCAATAGGGGAGCAAGTGGATGGCGCGACAGCGGAAATGAGCCAAAATAAAAAGGAGCAAGGGAGAGGCGCAAGAACGCTACAGGGAAGGCACATGAGGCTGAACTCTAGCCAGAGAAACTGGGCAGCAGGGACACACAGGGCTAGCCAGGGAAAGGGCATCTGGAACCCACAGGCTCAGGGGAAGGTGTGGGGAGCCACAGTGCACAAAGGGGAAGTACTTGCCACACAGCAGTGAGGCCAGCACAGTCAGGTGTTCCCGGTGCAGGGGAAGTAGCAGCCAGGACAGCGGGAAGAACACAGAAACAGCTGCCAGTGGGGGATGAACACAAGCCAGGGACATGGCCAGTGCCACCATCCAGATGGAGGCAGTAATGAGGGGAGTGAGAAGGCGGGCAGCAGGGGGGCATGGCCATGGAATGGCCCATCGGCGGTATGTCCCCAACAGGCAGTACCGAGCCTGCACCAGCTTCGAGCTGTATAGTGATACAGAGATCATGGGCCAGTACCACCTGAATCAGGCAATTCAGAGGTGGCTCTGTGAGCTGTGCAGTGATGTGATGCAGGCACCCACACAACGGAGCCATGCTCTGTCAGTGGAGATGAAAGTGACAGCTTGCATGTGCTTGCTCACAACGGGTACCTTCCAGAGACCAACTGGGGACACCACAGGCATAACCCAGTTGGCCACGTCACACCACCTCACCCAATTCCTCAGCGCACTGCTGCCACATGCTGCAGAGTACATCCATTTCCCCAGCACACCGGCGGAGCGTACAGCAAACATACAGGAGTTCCACAGGGTAGCACGTATGCCTGGCATGCTAGGGGCAATAGACTGCACCCATGTGGCCATCTGCACACCACCAGGCCCCGAGGGGGCCGCATATATAAATCACATGGAGTATGCTAGCTTCAACTGCCAGGTGGTGTGTGATTCCAGGGGGTGCATAATCAATGTCTGTGCCACGCACCCTGGGGGAGCACATGATGCCTTCATCTGGCACCAGTCGGCACTGTGCCACAGATTCGAGAGTGGGGATATCCCCACTGGCCACCTAGTGGGTGAGTATGCAAACCACACGGACAATCATAGGGTCTGGGGGGGGGCATGGTCAGAGGTGATATGGGTAGTGGCCTACATGGCCCGGAGCAGGGCGATGCTGATCACCAAACTAACCTTCACCCTCTACACACAGATGACAGTGGATACCCACTCCATCCCTGGCTGCTCACACCCTACCGGCGGCCCACACCCCATCACAGCAATGCTACAATGAGGCACACGCCACCACATGTAATGCCATTGAGCGGGTGTTCAGGATGCTGAAGGCATGTTTCCATTGCCTGGACACCTCCGGTGGTGCCCTACAGTACAGCCCCTCAAAGGCCTGTGGGCTATTCCTGGCCTGTTGCATCCTGCACAACATGGCCAATGAACATGGGATAGCTGTACAGGTTGAAGAGGGGAGACAGCGATGGGGACGATGAGGACGCCGGTGACAATAGTGATGGGCAGCCCCCCCTTGGGCAATGGGACCCCCGACTGCTCCGGCTGGCACAGCTGCCCCAGGACACCATCATGGAGGAGCACTTCAGCCAACCCAGGTAAGACATGGGGCCATGTGCAACCACCAGTGGCACAGACACAACCCACAAACACGCATGGACACACACCAGGGGTGCATGCTGTCAAGGGACGTGGCCGGGCATGGAACCACACACACCACCAGGGATGGGTGAGGTCTAACATGGCACATGGACAGACACACACACACACACACACACACACACACACAATGCACCAGACATGCACAAAGGGTAGGAGGCACACCGACCCAGAATGCCACCCCTAGCCACACACATGTCCACAGACCACCACGCCCACTGCCTGTCATTGTGCGTGTGTCAGATGCTGAGCACCATTACACATTGGTGTACAGCGCAATGCAGGCATCATCATGCACATGCAACTGCGGACAGCAGCTGGGAGGGTGTGCAGATGGACTGTGTGTCTGTGTGCAGGGCTGGGTACCCACCCGTGCATTGCCCGCTGAATGACACAATGCACACAGGGCAGCATCAGACAGCAGCTGCGTTGGGAGACAGGTCAGTCACACGCCACAGTGCCCCGGCTGCCACGTATGCATGGGCGGCCCCGCCGAGACCCACCAGCACTGACAGGCTGACCACTGGCCTCATGGGGTGGCACTGATGATCCCCCAGGGGTTCCACTGCGTGACCGCGACCGTTCTCGTGCAGGGGTCTGCAGCACACCAAACATGCCTGCGCCAGGCATGCTCGGGATGCCCACAGCTGAACCCAGTGTCGACAAGGATGGTGTCACACGACGTCGGGAATGGGGGGTGGACAGTGCACTGCGTGGTGTCTGCGACGCATGGGAAAATAACTGTGTGCCCAATGTGGCCATGACAGCAGTGAATGCCTGTGTCTGCCTGTCAATGGCAGTGGTCACATCCTCCCGCAACCGGTCCATCCCTGCCAGGATCAGAGCGGTGTCTCTGCTGCGACGCTTCTCTGCCCGCTCCAGAGCCGCACGCAGTGCATTCACCAATGTCGCAAGCTGCATCTGCTGGTTGACTGATGCTTGCAGTATGCGGGTGTGCTCATCCAAGAGGTCATCTGCCTGCTCGGCATCCTGTCCCTCAGGGTGTGCGTGGCCCTGAAGCTCAGCACCCCTTGAGGATGGGCGCTGCACACGAGGACCAGGTCTGGGCATGTCCACAGGCGGTGCACTGACGCCACCTCCTGACACTGTACCCCCAAGCACATTGGCCGACTGCTGATGCTGCCCCTCTGGCTGCCGCTCCCCAGGGCTCACTGGTGCCACCACAGTGGCTGCAACAGTCCCACTGTGCTGTACACACACCAGTGCTGCCCCACTGGTGCTGACAGGCACAGGCTGGGACTGTGATGACATGCAGGCCTCCACAGCTGCACCACCCACAGCCACAGCCGTGATGTTACCTGCTCTGTGGCCATCCTGTGGCACACACGTGTCACTGCCCATGACGTTAGCGACATCATCATCGATGATGGACCTGGCACCAGCTCAAGTCACAGCATGCTGGCATCTGTGGATGCTGGCACGCTGGGACACGGGCAGGGCCTCCTCCGCACCTGTTCCAACAACATCAGTCTGGACAGCCAGGCGGGCCCACTGTCGCACTGAGCCACGTATTCCTGTGGAGGTGGATGGACCCTCCTCCATCTCCATCTGATTGGCCTCAGTGGAGAGGCCCACCACCGCTGACCCATGCAGATGCTCAGGATCTGTAAGGGAAAACAAAGTCGCATTACTGCATGTGACCTACCCTGCCCCCCCCAATAGACAGACCATGACCTACCATGCAGTAATGGGCTACCATCCGTCTGGAAGCCACCACCCAGAACACCCTCAATGGCACAATGCTGCATGCTGCCAGCAACCTTCTCCTCCTGTGGGGTCAGGTGTAGCACCTCCGGCTGTCCCCCACCTGTCGCAGATCATGCTGCCCTGATGGCAGCCACCTTCTCCTTTATCCTCCTCCTGTCTGTGCCCATCTTCTTTTTGCACTCCTGCACAGAGTGCTGGTGGCTGCCATGCAGGTTCACAGCATGCGCCACCTCCTCCCATGCAGCAGCATGGGCCTGTGGTGTTCCCTGGCATCCGCTGAGAAGTGGCTCCTGGTCCAGGTAGGCCTCAAACAGGGTATCCGTCTTGGCCTTGGTGAAATTTGGCTGCCTCCTCCTCCCACAACTCTGTTCCTCTTCTCCCACAACTCGCTCGGTCATGATTCAGCCTGTGAGAATGAAAGTTGTTACCTGTGACTGTGCAGTCCCATGCATGTCCCAAAATCCACAGTCCACACTCCCAAACAGCAAGCAACTCACCAATAGACTGCAGTACCGACTATGGCCAATGCAGCCCAATGTCGCACTTTTATAGCGCAACCCATGCAAATGAGGCGAGGCGCAACTTTAAGTGGATGCAAATTGCAGTGCTGCGCCATTGAATGGCTGATTAGCTGATTTGCATATGACGGCTGAATATCGCGTTTTGCGCAATTGTGTTGAACGTGCTGAGCCAAGGGTGCAGTTCTGTGACATGCGCAGTACACACCTAACTGCGCATGCCTGGGTTGATGACACAGGCGCCTGCTGCACTGTTGACGTGCTGTGCACGGGAGGCAATGCAGGGCACGGCCACCATTGTGCCAGTGGCGCTACAGCGATGTTCACCTATATGGCGCTGTGGCACTGGGGCATCGTAGGTGCAGTGGGGCAACAGCGCAGTAGGCCACTACTGGAGGTAGCACACAGGCACCCAGTCACGCTACACGCATTGGGTTCCAATCGCGCTGTGCCTGTCCATGCGCCAGAGACCCTTGACCCTGTGCCCAACCTTTGCCCCCTAGGCGCCATGCGTCAGGCATGGGTGCACCACTCTCGCGCTGTTCAGTGACGGCGATAGGGAATAACGATGCTGTGCATCTGCGTTAATGGAACCGCGCTGCAGCGCCGCCTTTGAACCTACTTAGCAAGAGAGATGGCGGAGGAGAGCTGCCCAGTGGAGCTAGATTGAAATGGCAAACCTGTGCCATTGTTGAGCCACTTTTTGGCCCACTGTTTGGGGAGGCACCCCTGGACAGGTCCAGGAGCCAGGTGTGGCAGGAGGTGGCCGACGCCCTGGAGGAGGCCACAGGAATGGGGCGGACGGCAGAGCAGTGCCGCCACAGGTATGGGGACCTGAGGTGGAGGGACCTGGACCTGCTTGCCCACCTGCGGGCACGTGTCAGGAGGGTCACGGTGCCATGGCCAGGTAGGTGTAACGTCCTTACACTTTTATCTTCCATATGGGTATCACGGTTGCATGTGTCCGGAACATGGGGGGACCATCCGTGTTGGCTGTGGTGGTGTTATCAGGGTGTGGGTGGGTGGGTCTGGCTGTGTGGGATTGCACACACATAGGGGCAGGGGGACTTTGCTACAGGATTGTACTGATGTTCCTCTCTCCATGTTTGCACCTTAGACCCAGAAGAGAGACAGCTGGCGAGGGAGCGGAGGCGCCAGCTGGAGGACCGGAACAATATCAATCAATCAAATCTTTATTTATACAGGCGAACATCATTGAGCAAGGTTCATTTACAAGATGGACCTGATAAGGTCAAGGTTCAATAGTTGGTACACAGCAAATACATCATACGCTTTATAAGACAGTTATACATACAGAGAAAAATAATGCTTATAACACAATGATGTACAGTGATAATGTTTATAACACAATGATGTACAATAGAAGGGGTGAAGATCCACAGCGGCAGAGGGACCAGCCTGATGATGGTGAGTGCCTTACATCCATGATTACTATTGCATGCTGTGTAACAGGGCAGGCAGCATGGGCACCATCCATTGACACCACTGCCATGCATGCAACTTGTTACAGTCAGCACTGTCCAGTGGTACTGCATGTCTGGGAGTGCGTCAATGGTGGTCCATGCATGCACTGGGTACATGGCTGTGCCACTGCCTTCACACCACATAGCCATGTCACTAAACAGCCATGGTGGTGCTGTGCAGGACTTGGCTGGTGGGCGTGTGCAGCGGTCCACATGGCTGTGTGCGCCTGGGTGGGCAGGTCTTGTGGACGTGATCACTGTGGGTGGTCACACACCATCACAGAGGCATGTCCCACGGCCGTATGCCATGCACAGTGAGTGGGCTGTATGGGGCTGTGCATTCACACCTATTGACTGTGCTCCCTTGTCCTAGGTGTCTGGCAGCTGTGCATGATCAGGGAGGCGCTGCAGGAAATTCTCACCATAGCCAGGGTGTCGCTGGACATCCTGCAGAGGATTGAGCGGCTGGGGGTCAGGCGGAGGCATGGAAGGAGGAGCAGCCAGAGCGGGGAGCGGGCCTTCCAATGACCATAAAAATGCCCCTGATTTCCCCCTACCCCCCAGGACCCACCCTCACACCCCTCCTTTCCTGGTCCATTTGTTCACCCCTACCCCTTACCCACCCCCACCTTGTTTGTGGCCCTCCCCCCACATATTTGTACATTATTGTATATAGTTTTGTTGGATGTTTTTGATTACAGTTCTTTTGATATGAATACTGTGGTGGTCTCTGATTTGCAGCTTGCTATGGGTGCTCAGCTGCAGTGGTGTGCATGGCGTCAGGGGTGGTGCAGTCATGTGCATGTGTGTGTGTCCATGGGAATGTGAGTATGGTGTGGGAGTGGCTATCAGTCACTGTCTGTGGCATGTGTGTTGTTCCCTGTGCACTGGATGACTGTGTGCAGTGGTCCATGGTGCATGCTCTGTGTCCATGGCACACCTGTCAGCCCATCCATGGCCTGTGCAGCTGACACCCTTGCATGTCTGTGACCTGCACAGTCTGCTGGCATGTCAGTGTTGGCTGTCCATGCAGGACAGCTACTGTACCCGTCACAATGCTGGGTTGCCTCCTGTCACTGGTGTGGTACATGTCTGCCTCGGGTGACACTGTGGCCTCTGTTGTTGTTGTCCCACCTCCATGCTGTGGCTTGTGTGTGTTGCAGGGGATGTGCACCACTGTCTGTGACTTGTGCTCTGGGCAAATGCTGGTGGCGCACAGGTCCACAGTGCCTGCGCAGGGTGGCTGGCACTCCTGTACCATGGAGAACTGCTGGCCGTGTGTACATGGTTTCCATGGGCCCACGCTGGGGGCTAGGTTGCCCTGCTACTGCATCCCTGTGTTGGTGTGCCCTTGGGTATGGGTGGGTGTTTGTCCATGCACTGTGTTGTATCCGATGTGGTGCATGCTTCATGCACCACTGTGGGGTGCTCCGCGCTGGCTGTTGTGGCCAGTGCTGGGTCAGGGTGTGTCCTGGGAGGGTGTGCAGGGTGCTGTACCACTGGTGGTGGGGTCCGGGGCATGCCCTATCACGTGTGGGGTACCTCATGTGCCAATGCATGGTCGGTCTCTCAGCTGTACCTCGGGGGGGCTGTGCATGGTGGCACTGTGTATGCTGTCGTTGCATCGCTGTGTGCTGCCACCCACTGATTGGTGCTCGTGGTGGGGCTGCCTTGCATGGTTCTGTGGTGCACAGGGTTGCATTGTCACAGTGGGGGTGGTGGCATGCATAGGGTATCCTGCACTGGTGGATGCTGCTCCTGGGCAGGGTGTCTGGGGGTCACGGTGCAGGGTGTGCTCTGCATTGGGGGGATGGTGTGGCATGGGGTGGTTGGCCCTCCTTGTGTGCCGGTCACAGCTTGCCAGGGGGTGTGATGGGGCACCATGGCCGAGCTGTGGGTTGGTTGCTTCTCTCCATGGGCCAGTGGTTATTCCAGCCCTCCTCCAGTTGTGCAGTGCATGGGGTGTGGGGGGACGATGTCTGTTCTGCTGTGTGTTCCTCTGCCCATCTGTGGCATGGGTAGTGGGCCCCTGCATCCCTGGTTGTGCTGTTGCATTGCTGCCCTGCTGCTGGGGGGCATCCCTGGTTGCGCTATGGCACCTCTGGACTGCTCACCTGAACATCCCTTGTTGCGCTATGGCGCATCAGATATGCTCAGCTTCCCCTCCCGAGTTGTGCTATGGTGCAGGTGGTGCGATATTCAGTCGGCTGTAGGCGCATCTTGGCCAGCGCAGTTTTTGAATATCGTGCCTCTTGTGCATGGGCGCAATGAACTTGTGCTTGCTCCTGCTGTTGCGCTCTTTTTTGGGCGCAGTTTGAATATCTGGGCCCATGACTATAATGCTGGGTCGCTAACTTGCTAGTCGCTGTTTTGTATTTGCCGTTGTTTCAGGTGCTATTATGCGGTCACAATTTTAACATGGAACCGTTGGAGACCAAGCGAGGAGGCAGCATAGACCTTTCTGGCCAAATCCTCCAATTTCTTGGACTGTTTGCAGGGAGGTCTATCAGTGTCTCCTGAGTTGCCTGAGCACCAAAACACAGACTTGGTCACCAACTCCTCAGCTGAGGGGTGCTGTATAAACCCAAAAGGGGAGTCGATGAGAACTACATACTTACGGGCCATGCAGGCTGAAGGTGCAGGGCAGGAGGTTGGGTGCTGCCAAAGCTCCAAGGCTGGGCCAACTATGGCTTTTGCCACTGGGAACGCCTCAAACAGAGAATCCCCTTTTCTAAGGATATCAGTTAGGGGACATTCGGCCCATTTTTCAACAGGCTTCAAAGGCATCCTGGTTGATCTGAAGATGAGACGGAGGATGCCCAGGAAGGACATGGGACCTTCCTCCATCAAGAGACTCATGGAGTCATCAATGCATGGATGCAAATTCAAGTCTGAATCCTCAGACTCCGAGTCTGGATAGAGTGGCTGACAACCAGAGTCACTCTTGACCCACCGCAGATGGTCGGGAGTAAAGGTGATGGACAGCCTATGCGGGAGGGCCTGGACAAGCCAAGACTCCTTGGCAGGAGCCCCTGAGGGAGGCTGCTTAGGTGGCAGCTCCACCAAACTAGGTGGAGAGGCCAGCTTAGGCAGAGCCGGGAGGGTCTTCACAGGCTCTGCGGGTGGAGGGATGGTGTCAAATGGCTCTGGATGAGTCGGTGTTGGCCTGGAAGGTGACAGCCAAGTGATGGACAGAGTGGAAGCTGGTGACAACTTCGGACTGGACAGCATGAGCTGTTGCCACATGAGGTCCTCGCAGCATCGACACAGCTTGCGTTGAAGCCTCTCCTCATCTGAGGAGGACAAGGACAAACGGTGGTGGTGCCGCTGGTTGAGGGCATCTGAGACCTCGACCTTGACCATCAGGGGGACCAACGGGGATCTCAGAAGGGGCCAGGGAGAACCATGGCAGGTCAGGGACAGAGACCACGGGTGGAACACCAGTGAGCTGGGTCTACTTCTCGGTGGCTGGTAGGACTGGAGTCCTAAATAGAGAATTGTCGGCTTCATCAGTCGACAATGGGCTGATGGGGTTGATTACTATTTTGACCTGGTCATCGCCCTGCATCTGAGCCTGTTGGCCTGACGGGGGTACCGTGAAGTCAGCGGCCAAGGTCACAATTTCAACTGAAGTCAAGATGGGAGACTGCTGGGAACAAGATCTCTGTCTGTCCCAAGAGCATCATTGACGCAACAAATCTTCTCTCGATCCTTTGTCCTTCTTACGGGATCAGGAGGTGTGTGAGCCAGATGGGCCCTCTCCTTTTGTCAGGAGAGACTGGCACATCTCTTTGAAGAATCCAGAGAAAGAAGTGCCCAGTTTGAGTGGAACAAAGACCGAGATTGAAGAGGATTGCTTGGCAGCGCGAGATGCCTCCTCCTCGAAGGCCTTCATCTGCTCCAATTGGTCGGCAGATCCCACAGCCGCGGAGACCACATGAGGGGCATCTTTGGATCTGACCAGTGGGTGCTGTTTTTTTCGGTCGGCCAAGTTGCAAATGTGCGAGGCGATCATCCAGAACTGCAGGATGAAAAGTGCGACAAAAATCTCAGGCTTGGGTATCATGCACATGGCCCAGACAGTAGAAGCACGTGGCATGCGGGTCAGTATGGGACATCTTCTGCCCATAGGGACACTGACAGAACCCAGGTGAGGACTTGTCTTCCATCGTGGTTACTATCGCAAATTTATGTGGAGAAACTCTTAATGAGTTTGATTTTCGGTAGTTTATCCAAAGGATTAAGCACCAGGGCCTACTCAATGAGGGAGCGGTTAGGAGGGAACCTGAATCTTCCAGCAGAAAGGAAGATTTGGCATCAAGGGGAGGAGCTGAAGCATATACCACCTGGGTGAATGGGAGGAACCAGCTTTTAGACCATCCAGCAAGATTTAAAGGGAAAGGGACATGCCAACTATTGTGGATAGAATAACATATCCACGATCCTAGAAACAAAGGTTATGCTTTTCACCCCATCAGTTAATGACTCTAAACCCTGCACCCCAGGGATGGCCCCTCAAATTCTCACTCTGCTTGGTGAGCCCCTGGATTATGTGGAATCCTTTAAATACCTGGGAGTTTGGATAGACTTTAAACTATCATCAAAGTCCACATTGAAGAAATCTCAAAAAAACTAAAACAGAGGCTTGTGATTTTTTTTAGAATTAGGCATTTTCTAACTCAAGAGGGGAAAAAAAGGTTAGTACAAACTATGTTCATGCCTCTCCTAGACTATGCCGACTTCTCGTATTGGCATGGCTCGAGCGTGGCCTTTTCCAAACTTGACTCCTTATTTTTTTGGGTGCTTCGATTTGTTACCGATGCTCTGTATTCCACCCATCACTGTACTCTATATGTCCGTAGGCTGGAGCTCACTTAGTCTTAGGAGACAAAGAAATGCAGTGTTCTGGACATATAGAGCCATCACTAACAAGCTTCCACAATACATTAAGGACTGTTTGCCTGTTTGTAATCCTGGTAACTACCTATTAAGAAGTCTCTCTTATATTTCCCTTTTGATCCCTAAAGCTAGAACCTGTTTTGGCAGAGTGGCAATAAACCATGCCCTCTCTGTTCTTTGGAATAACACACAAAAATTACTTCAGCTTGCAACCCCGGTGTCGCTGTCCTTCTTCAAATATTTGTTTTTGCGGTCTTTTAAAGAGACATGCAACTGCTTCCACCAGCGACCCCCCAAACTCCGGGCCCTGCCTATCCTCATCATCCCCTCTTTCTCACCTATAAGCCATTGGTCCCTTCCCTAACTTCTGCAGACCGCACTTCTGTCTTGTCTCATCTTGCTGCATCATTGATGTTCATATCCTCCCTCTGAGGCTGTCCTTTCTACCTTTTTATATTATTACCTACATGTAGTGTAGACCCTGTATATATACTGTGTATATTCTGTGTATTTTCTATATATATTGCATCTGTCTATATTGTAAATTGACCTGTCTGACTAGTGCATAAACTTGTATGCTGACATGGATACCTTCCATGCCCTGTACTTATTGCATGTACCTGTATGCTGCCTGTCAACAAGGCTCCTTAAATGTATTATGTTGTACCTTTGTGAATCTCATCCAGGTCCACCTCGAAAATGAGTTCATCTCAATGGTGTTCCACCTGGTAAAAATGAAGATTTGATTGACTGTTTTATCTGCCTCCTTGCTTATTAGAAAAAAATGCATGGTAATGTATAGCTGTGCCCAGCTTTGTTTTGCTTCATACCACTGAACTACTCTTAGTGCACACTTTCTGAACATTAGAAACACCCTCCAACAGTGCAGTCACTCATGATAGAATAGTCTTCTGTACTCCCACTGCATAGTAAGTGGCTAGATTGTGTTGGGGGTGTTACTGAGTCCAAGAAAGATGCAGTGGAAGCTGGTCAAGAAATGTAAACAAACATGTTTGGCTGTGGTAACACCAGTATGGTAAACAGTCAGTTTTTTTCACTTTTTTAAAAGAAAAAAGGGATCTGAATCAAACTACCAGCTGCATTAACAGTCTCTGTAGAGTGTGAACAATCATAAAATGTGTTTTTTAAACTAGGGATACGTCGAGGCATAAGGGAGTTGACAGTGTCCCTTTAAGCAATCGAGTCAGTACAACAAGGCCCATAGCAAGGCTAACAGGATGCTGGGGATGTATCGGAGGGGTATTGATAGCAAAAGAAAAGAGGTAATGCTTCCCCTCTACAGATCCCTGGTGAGCCTCACCAGGAGTACTGTGCGCAGTTTTGGAGTCCTCACCTCAGAAAGGATAAGGATAGGTTGGAGACAGAGCAGCAGAGTAACAAAAATGATTCAGGGCCAGCAGGGCAGATCCTGTGAGGAGCACCTCAAGGCATTGAACATGTACTCACTTGAGATCAGAAGGGAGAGGGGAGACACGATAGAGACCTTCAAGTTCCTTAAAGGAATTAATAAAGTGAACTGCGGGGAAAGAACAGTTATGTAAGAACTTACTGTAACACTGTCAGTGAAGCAGGATTCACACAGAAGATTTTCAGCAGTACAACTGGTGCCGCCCTTGCTGTCGATGTCATCAACTTTATAAAGGCACGCTCCCTCCTCAGTGCTCCCGGAGACAAAGGGAGCATAGCTCTAGCTATGGAAGACTGAGGAGAGAGACAGGTGCCTATATGAAAGGCTGAGTACACCAGATAGCCAGTTCCAGTAAGGAGTCCCAAGAAGGAAGATGGTGGGATTGAAAGCAGATTTGATGAATGAGATCCCCTCGAAGATCTACTGTTACAGTAAGTTCTTACATAACTGTTCTGTCTTCTTTGAGGGTATCTCAGTCACCAGGTCTCTCCATAGGAATGAGTCCCATGCAGTTACAGGTGCAGACAGACAGACTGGGAGGTAGGCCAACCATAAACTTAAGACAGGAGAACCTGCAGCACAGCCCTGCCAAATCCTGCATGAACTCTAGAGATACTGTCCAGACTGTAGTGCTTGGTGAAAGTGTGGACGGTACCCCGGGTGGCAGCTGCACACGTCAGTGGCTGAGATCCCTCAGAAACAAGCCACAGAGGTAGTCATGCCCCCTGTGGAATGAACTTTAACCACTCCAGGCAATTCTCTGCCGTACTTGTTGTAGCAGAACACAGTGCAATTTGTCAACCATTTAGATAAACTGCTTAGAAACCGAAACACCCTCTCTACTTGGGGCGAAGGAAACAAACAACTGCTTCAATGTTCTGCATTCCTTGGTCCAAAGCAGGTAGTACTTCAAAGTTATGCGCACATCTAACATATGGAGCAGTGCTTCCTTGGATTGACATGCTCAGGAAAATAAACAGGAAGGTGGATAGATTGGTTGAGTGTAAACTCAAGAGACCACCCTAGGAAGAAAGTTAGGATTTGCACGCAAAGTCACCCTTTGTGAAAAATCAAATAAGGCTCATCACACCAGAGGGCCTGAGGCTCTGAAATTCTTTGAGCAGAAGTAACAGCAACTAAAAATAATGCCTTCCAGGAGAGAAAGCGTAGCTTGCAAGTTGCGGCTGGCTCAAAAGGAGACAGGGTCAACTTCTCCAAAACAAAATTTTAATTCCAAGCCAGGATAGGAAAATGTACAGGAGGTTTCAGATCCAGGATGCCCCTTAAAAATGTACAGGAGACATCCAGCTGAGCTATCGTACGGTCACCCACAGGCTCATGAAAAGCCGAACTAGCCGAAAGGTGAACCCTGAGGGAGGAGTACTGGAGACCTGAGTCAGACAGAGAGATCAGGTAATCCAGGATCTGGCTCACCAGACAGGTGAAAGGGTCCAGATTATGTTTGGCAGCCAAAGTAGCAAACCGCTTCCACTTCATGGCATACGTGGCTCGAGTGGAAGGCTTCCGGGCGGCCACTAGGAGATCCGCTACTCTGTTGGAGACTTCAAATCTGGTGATGGCTATGTCCTCAGAAACCAAGCATGCAGATGGAGGGACCTAAGGTTGGGATAGACCAGGGTGCCCTGAGCCTGGGTCAGCAGGTTCCTGCGGGGGGGGAGTGGAGGTTTCTCCCCCAGCTGCGCTAGCAGGGGAAATCATATCTGGTGGGGCCAGAATGGAGCTATCAGAATCATGCTGGCCCCCTCCATCTGCAATTTGATGAGCAGTCCTCTGAATAAGATGGAATGGAGGGAATACATAAAGAAACATCCTGCTCCAGGAGAGGGACAGTGCGACTCGCCAGAAAACTCCTGGCCCTGAATCAAGCGAGCAGAAATTGGGCAGTTTTGCATTGAGTGGGGATGCAAAAAGGACCAACTCTAGTTGACCCCACCTTTCAAACAACTCTTCTGAGATGGATGAGAGGAGTTCTCACTCATGCATGCTGGACTGAGTCTGGCTAAGGTTGTCCACCAGAGTGTTTAGCACACCTGGAATGTGGACCGACGAGGGGTCAGGCCGTGATCTAATGCCCAATACCACACTTATTGTCCTCCCTGCATAGGAGGTGTGAATGAGTTCCCCCCGCTTGTTGAAGTAGTACACTACACTGAGGTTGTCCAACTGCACCAGCAGCTGACCTGGAGCAAGGTGGTTTTGAAAGGCTTGCATGGTATACAGCACCACCTGCATCTCCAGGACACTGATGTGCAGGGAGGTCTCAACCTGAGACCAGGAGCCCTGGGCTTGAAAGGGCCACAGGTGAGCTCTCCAGCCTGAACTGGAAGCATCCATGGTGAGGATCTGCCATGGAGAAAAGATCTGGAATGGGACTCCTTGCAACAGGTTCAAGGGGTCCATCCACCCCTGGAGCACTTTGAGGACTGGGGAGGAGGCCAACACTAACTGATCTAACTCGTGCGTGCACTGGTCCCATTCCACTTGGAGAGTCCACTGGAGAATGCTTATAAGGAGCCTGGCTAGTGGAATGGTGGGAAATGTAGCCACCATCAGACTCAACAGTCTCAGGTATACCCTGGCAGGAATAAAACTGCTCTGGGCCACTTCCTGAGCCTGGGCTATAAGGCACTTCACCCTGTTCTGAGGCAGGAAAGCCTTTCCCCACACCGAGTCTAGAACCGCCCCTATGTAGCAGTAGTAGTAAAATTTTATTCATGTTAGCACAAGAAAGAACAAGAGCATGGTCATATCCCAAATGAACAGCAAGGCTCATTTACAAGGAGAACCATAGTAGGAGATTTTATGTTACAAGATACATAATTAAATACATTAAATAAGGAAATGACATACAATATATTACTTCCAGTCACGTATGTGTCTCACATTCATTATAAAATTGCATTCACATCAGGTACAATGTTACATATATTAACCCTAAATTTACATTATAATTTAAAAAAGGACAAACTATCCTATCCCAAAGTCAGGACAACAGCTCTTTGGTTTAAAGCTTTCTTGGTTCAGCCAGTTCTTTAAATTACCAAAATATATTGGCCTTTTACTGCCTCTAAGTTCAATTGGTAAGGAATTCCATGCAACTGGCCCTCTGTAATTAAATGATGCCCTACCTATGCTAGTCCTACTTAGTTTATTACAAAATTCTACCCCATCTGAGGATCTTAGATTTGGACTGCCTTTCCTAATTTCCACTGTTTCCATAGTATAATTAGGTAGCTGTTATTTATACAATGTATACATAATTTCTACAGTATGCAAGTTTCGACAGTTACTCAAACCATGCCAACCTAATTCCCTGTAAAGTAAACAGTGATGTTGTCTCCACTGTGCATTTAGGGCAAATCTTGCAAACTTATTATATAGAACATCTAACCTATGCATTACTGTACCCTGTGGCATCCCCATATATGATGTCCCCATAGTTAATAATAGGCAAAATAGAAACCTCAACAATCCTACATCTCACTTCAGCAGGTAAATCAGATTTTACATGATGCAATGCACCCAGTTTTTTTTTTGGCAAGCTCTTTATAGTCTGCTCAATATGAACATCCCATCAAAGCCCCACATCGATCCATAGACCCAAATATTTATAAGAGGTGACTTGTTCAAGTTTAACTCCTGAGTAACTAATAATGTCAAGGCCATCCTGCGATGACCAACTCCCTTGATGATTTTCAAACATTACTTTTGATTTTCCTGCGTTAAGAACCAATTTATGGTGATACGGAAGTCCTGCTGGGGGTGTGGTTTGACAGCAGACCAGAGCAGGCGCTTCCTTCTAGAGCTCCCAAGGATTTGAGCCAATTTAATAAATAAAACTATCAAATAGTTAATTTTTTTGACTCCTTTCACAATCTACAATAGCCTCTACTATATTGGAAGCAAAAAATGGGCAAACAGCAGAATGTAGCTTCGTCAGCAGATTTTTTTCAAGCCCAAGATGATTCTCCCATGAGGTGTGGTCCAGACAAGGCCTCGGGCAGTGGTGGTGCTGGTTCGGAAGAGGTGTCCCTTAGCACAGTAAACTCCACACTAGCCCAATTGGTGAAAACTATCAGGGACATGTATAAAAACTGGATGTTCTTACTCCCCGAGTAAAGGCACTGGAAACTCATGTGAATGAATTTGAAAGGACAGTGCAATGGGTTCAAGGGGCCTCACTCAAGTCTATGGATGCAACCCTTAAACTGGTAAAAGAAAACTACTTGCTCCACCAACAACTGGAAAATGTGGAGAATCTAGCAAGAGAGCTCAATATTCGAATCATCGGTCTCCTGGAGCAGTCTGAGGGAGAGGATCCTCTATCCTTCATTCAAACCATGTTACCACAGAATCTTGAGCTGTCTGAGGAGGAACCTCCCCAGCCCTTGAAAAGCATACCATATCACTCCTCGTTCAAGCTGGGGTGACTGTTATGGGACCACAGACTTTCCTTGTGGTGTGCACTGGAGTGGGAGTACGGGACAGGATTTTATCAAATGCAAAGCGTAAAAGACATCTTCATTTTGGAGAGGCAGATCTGTCTATTTCCTGATCTATCCTACTCAACCAGGGAGTGCAGGAAAGCCTTAGATTGGGTGCAAGCCACGCTACAGACCCATGCTACAACCAGGAGGTTGGGAGGTGGTTAGGAGGGGCAAATCGGGTGCACCATCACTCAGTGCTCTCCAACATATCACCTCCACAAACCATATAAAAACTACAAACAGGTATCTGCCTCTATCTCCAAAATCAAGCAAAGGGGCAGAGGACACTGCAGAGCAGGACACTGCAGCACAGGAGCTAGCACAACAAAACTCACCCAAAACAGGAACCAAAACAAAAAAAGCACAAAGGAAATCCAAAAAAACTTCTGATCATAGGAGACTCCATGATTCGGGGAGTTGATACGTATCTCCAGCCAGGGGTAATGGTCAGATGTCTCCCAGGTACATCAGCATGGAGAGACACTGACCGCATTGCTAAAATTGATCAGGAAGCAGGAGAAAACATTGACATCCTGGTACACATAGGGACTAATGATCTCGCCAGTCGGTCAGTTGTGGTGACCAAGGAACACCTGACCAGACTGGGTAACAAACTATCATCCATTACATCCAGCATCTCCTTCTCTGAGATCCTGCCAGTCTGGGAGAGGGGGACAGATGGACAGGAGGTCAGAGAAGGGGAGATAGGGGAGCTAAACACGTGGCTCAAGGGCTGGTGCCAGGAAAAAGGACACAAATTTATAGGGAACTGGCAACAGTTTTGGGAGCGAAAGTTCTTTAAATTTGATGGATTGCATCTGACTAAGGAGGGAGTCAGTGCATTGGGGCAGAAGTTTGACGTCTTTGCAGAATATTTAAACTAGCAAATGGGGAGAGGGGTGCACCACCCCATATGTTGAATGGGAAGAACACCCCTCTCCCCCAGCTAGTGGTCAAACAGGAGTTCAGCATGTTTGTAGTTCATTTGCATCACCAGGTAAGGAAAAAGGTCTTGCTTCCCATACGACGCACAGGGGAAATGCCAGACCTTGCCCAACAACTAACACACTGAAATCTGGTCAATGGTAAATCATGTACACAAATGATCACAATCTGGGAAATAAGATCCCAGGCCTGCAGGCAATAATGACAGAGGCTAAACTGGACATAGTAGCCATTAGCGAGACATGGTTTACCAGTAACCACACTTGGGAGATTTCAGTACCTGGCTATGTACTGTTCAGAAGAGACTGAGGTGCAAAAAGGGGGGTGGGGTGGAGTGGCCCTTTATGTCAATGAAAATATCAAAGCTACAGAAATTCAGAATACACATAAGGAGCCAGAACTGTGGGTCACCCTGGAAACAGGAAATGGGACAGCCATACAAACTGGGGTCGTGTACAGGCCTCCAGACCAGGGGAGGACATAGACACATTACTGTTAGAAGATATACAAAACATGACAGCTAAAGGGGAGGTTCTGATAATGGGAGACTTCAACATGCTAGATACAGATTGGTCAATACCAGCAGGAACATCTGCCAGAACTAGACACATGGTGGATTTCCTATGGGGGGAGGGACTCAAACAACTGGTACAACAACTCACAAGAGACAGGGCTATCCTAGATCTAGTCTGACTAACAGGGAAAGGATCACAGATCTCCAGGTAGAAGGTCACCTGGGGGCCAGTGACCATCACATGGTATGGTTCAATTCGGCCACTAGAACTAAATCATCCCATTCCAAGGCAAAAGTATGGGACTTCAGAGGAGCTGACTCTGTTAAGATGGCCAAAAGAGTTAAGCTAGCCCTGGAAAAAAGAAATACAGGTGAGGGGGTACAGGCAAAGTGGGCAAGCATTAAAATTGCAATACTTGAAGCAACATCCCATTGTGTCAGAGAGAAATGGAAGTGCAAAAGAAGAAGGAAACCACTTTGGTTCTCAAAAACAGCAGCAGAAAAGGTCAGAGCCAAAAGGCTGGCCTTCAGGAAATATAAGAGAACACAGCAGGATGAAGATAGGGAGGCATACCAAATTTCCCTAAGGGAAGCAGGGAAGGCAGTAAGGCAGGCAAAGGCCCAAACTGAGGAAACACTAGTACAAACAGCAAAAGAAGGTGACAAGACATTCTATAGGTACATTAATAAAAGATGTCCAGAGGGGGTATTGCTAAGATCAAAGGGGATAAGGGGGCATGTGAGGAGGATAACCATGTAAAAGCATCTATCCTAAATAGATACTTCTGCTCAGTATTTACTGAAGAGAAGTTAGGGCAGGGCCCACAGCTCAGCACCATGTACATGGGGGAGGGAGGTGTGCACTAGTCCCTTCACAAAAGAGAAAGGGTCCTACAAGAGCTTGATAAGCTCAGGGTGGACAAGGCAATGGGACCTGATGGCATACACCCCAGGGTACTAAAGGAGCTAAGGGTGGAACTAGCAGAGCCATTATCAGAACTGTTTAGTGAGTCTCTGAGCATAGGAGAGGTCCCAGAAGACTGGAAAAGAGCTCATGTGATCCTGCTCCACAAGAGTGGTGGTAGGGAGGAGGCAGGGAACTACAGACCAGTCAGTCTTACCTCAGTAGTGGGCAAGATTATGGAGGCATTCCTTAAGGAAAGGATAGTGCAACACCTGGAATCCATAGGAGCACAGGATCCAAGACAGCATGGGTTTACAAAAGGAAGGTCCTGTCAAACTAATCTCATAGATTTCTTTGACTGGGTAACCAGAGTGGTGGACCAAGGGGGAGCAGTTGATATTGTCTACCTTGACTTCAGCAAAGCTTTCGATACTGTTCCACATAGAAGATTGATTAATAAACTGGGTAGGCTCGGGGTGGGTCAGAAGTTGGTCAACTGGGTGGTAAACTGGTTGACGGGCAGAAACAGAGAGGTGGTAAACGTGTATAAGTCAGAAGAGATGCAAGTCACAAGTGGGGTACCTCAGGGATCAGTCCTGGGGCCAGTCCTCTTCAGTATCTTCAACAGTGACATTGCAGATGGACTGGAGGGTAAGGTGTGTCTATTTGCAGATGACACCAAAATCTGCAACAGAGTAGATGATCCAGATGGGGTGGGCAGAATGAGAAGAGATCTGGATAAACTAGCAAAATGGTCGGAAGAGTGGCAACTGGAGTTTAATGCAAAGAAGTGCAAGATCTTACACATAGGGAAAAGAAACCCTGAAGCCACCTATAGGCTGGGAAGGGAGTTGCTGGCAGTCACAAGGGAAGAAAGAGACTTGGGCATCATCATCACCGATGACCTGGAATCATCCAAGCAGATCACTAAAGCAGTAGGTAAGGCTAGAAGGATGTTGGGGTGTATTAGTAGGGGTATCACAAGTCGGAAGAGGGAGATAATAATCCCTCTTTACAAGACACTAGTTAGGCCCCATCTGGAGTACTGTGTGCAGTACCAGAGGCCACACCTTCACAAGGACATTAACCAAATTGAGGCAGTCCAGAGAAGGGCAACCAAAATGGTGCAGGGACTGCATCAGAAAACATATGAGGACAGATTAACGGAGCTCAATATGTATACCCTAGAGCAAAGGAGGGAGAGAGGTGATATGATTGAAACATTCAAACACCTTAAGGGCATTAACAAGGTGAAAGAGTCTAACATGTTTCAATATAAGAAAAATAGCAGGACAAGAGGACACAGCATGATATTAGAGGGAGGCAGATTAAGGGATAATGTGAGGAAGTTCTTTTTCACAAAAAGGGTGGTGGATGCATGGAATGGCCTACCCTAGGAAGTGGTGGATATGAATACAGTGCAGAGCTTCATACAGGCATGGGATATGCATAAGGGAGTGTGATAGGATGCCTGACCTCTGGAGACTTTCCTCTTGTGTCCCCAGTCTGTTGCAACAGCACCCTTTCTAATCTTTGTGTCTCTGATTCTGTAATGTCCCTTTCTGAATCCCCATTAGGTAGGAAGGCCACCTACTTAATGTTCTTTCTACCCCTTTGCTTAATTTTCACTGTTCCAGTCTCCAAAGGCAGCCCTGATATCATTTACGCTCCTCCTCGAACATGAGCACACTCGCCTACACGATCGTGCGCACAACACCTCCGCGAACGTGCACACATCACGGTAGTGAGTCGGCATCACAAATGTTCATTTTTCCCGGTTTTTGTAGCCCGTACTGTGTGGGGAACCTGTTTCCAATAGTAAAAATGGCATTTGTAGCGTTTTAGTATTCAGACAGCCCCTCATAAGTAAACCAAGCAGTCCCAGTTCTAAATAGGTGTTTTCAGGCATTCTGAGACGCCAAGCAGTGCAGGAAAAGCCTACTTCAGTGCAAGCATTAGGGGGCTCAAAGAAAATAAATACAAATGTTAAGCCAAGAGACCCAGACTGCATACTAAGTTAACTTATTCCTTTTCTAGGCTTCTAAGCATCACAAATAGTCAGGGTTACACCCAGGAAGTACACAGCTCTCACCTGCAGACCAGCTCTTCCAGGTTTAACAAAGGTTGCTGTAAAAGAAGCACTTTTAGACTAATGCTAAGCTTATAGCATTGTCTGGTTTGAACTGTTGCTGAAATAAAAAGGGGGGAAGAATTTGTTACCTGAAGCACATATATTTTAAGTGTTCCCCATACTCAGTTCTGTATCCTGTATGCTAGGGTCTCCTTTCCAGCTTAGTCTCTGTTTATCTAAGCACCAGCCGGCCCAACCTTTCTTACATTTATACAGAGTCTGACTGGGGGAGTCCAGAGAGCATAGGAACAACCCATGTATGGGGTACAAATGAGTTTAAATTTATTATTTTTACACTCCAGCCCTTCTACATATTTGAGATTTCATTGTTTAACTTCTGGGAATGTTTACAAATAATATTTATTTGCTTTATAAACTTTTTGTTACCTGTTATATAAGAAGGGGAGTGGTTTTCAGAATCACATGTTCACCTAGCACTATAAATGTAAGCCCAGAGGTATCCAAAGTTTAGTCTAGCCCGGGGATGCTGCAAGGCGCTAACCCCAGTACCTTACAGTGTTCTAAGAAAAGTTGAATGCTTGTTCTTCATATTTATTTGGGAATTTCTACATATATTCCTTGGGAGAAGTATTCCTCCTTGTTTTGTTTTATTTGTAATCGAACAGTTCGCTTGCATTTATTTGATTTATTTTGGAATAAAACTGCTGCAATGCAATTCCATCTACACTGGTGTCAGAGTCTTGTATCCCACTATACTTCCACACTGGTGTTAGAAGTGGGATACTCCAGGGCTGAGCCAAGTGGTCTTGGAATTCTGAATACCGGACCTGGTGTTCACAACACTGACGGATGGAACAAGCTGCTGCTAGTACCCCAGCTGCCGGTCTACCCGAGAGTGTAAGAACTCGGAAGATGACAGAAATAACACAGGAACCACTGTGGCCTGGGTTACCAGATGTCTGGAGGAGAGAGACTAAGAGAGAGGAGAAAGACAAGGAGGAAGGTGCTACTGCAGCAGAGGAGTACCCACCTGAAGAGAAACCTCCCGAGGAGATCCAGGACCTTTTAAGGTGGTTATGCACCCGACAGATGGATTTGGAACGATGACAAGAAGAGGATCGAGCACAAAATAAAGCGCATTGGACTGACACCTTGCGGGCCATTCAAGCTATTGGTGTGGCTAGGCCTCCAGTCCCTAGAGAAGTAGAGGGACCCAAGGACATTAAATTGTCCAAGTTAACAGAGAATGATGACATTGAAGCCTATATGATGACTTTTGAGAGGGTTGCTGAAGCCTGCAAGTGGACTAGAGAACAGTGGGTTGTCCGGTTAGCCCCATACTTATCTGGTAGAGCCCAACTTGCCTACAGCTACATTGACAGAGGACATGTAAATGATTATGAGTACTTAAAAGAGGCCATACTGAAATGCTACGATATTAGTACAGAGACCTATCGACAAAGGTTTCAAACCTTTAGATACCACAATGCGGATTCACCACAAGAGGCCTATACCTGCTTACAGGACTTGTGTTACAAATGGTTACAGCCCCTGACCAAGACCATCAAGCGGGTAATGGAGGCTATTATTATGGAGCAATTTATTAAAATATTGCCACAGGAAACACAGATGTGGGCGAGAGAACATCATCCTGAAACATCACAGAAGGCTATTAATCTAGCTGAGACTATATATCAGCTAGAAGCTCTCGACCAAAAATCCATTCTGGGACTTGAGCACTCTCACCTACGGCAAGACCTTCTACACCTACTATTCCTGTGACTCCTGTAAAACCTGGGGATGTTGTGAATACTAACACTGTGGGACCTAGCAGAGCTGGGAGGGGCCAGAACATGGACATTATCTGCCATACCTGCCAAGAAAAAGGGCACATTGCTAGATTCTGTCCCCGTAGAAAGAAAGAATATTCCCACCTAGCTCTAGCCAACTGGGGACACTATATGGTACCCGTCCGCATAGATGGTAAAGAGCTGCATGTCCTCTTAGATTCTGGTAGTAAGCAAACACTAGTGCAAGCATCTTTAATGCCACAGGACAGAAGTGTGAATACAAGTGTCACCTGCATTCATGGGGACATGCACACCTATCCGATACAATATGCTACTGTGAAGGTTCATGGGCAGCAGATACGTTTGCCAGTGGGGTTGGTCCCTAATCTCCCTGTGCCTATGGTAATTGGGCATGACTACCCTGACTTTGATTCACTTCTACCTAACGATGGTGGGTTGGCTGCTGTTACCACTCGAGCTCAAAGCCAACTCATACCTACTATTCCACAAATGTTCCCTTTTGAAGAGGATATTTTTTCCAGTCCTGGAAAGGACCGAAAAACTAGAGGTAGAAGGAGACAGGAAAAGAAGTCGTGGAACTGTAAAAGGGACATTACTTCTATTATGGACAAACAAAATGGTCATGATACATTTTTGAAGGATCAAAGTACTGATGTTTCTTTACAACCTTGCTTTTCACAGGTGGTAACTACTAATGATAAAGAAGAATATCCCAGATATGTCCTTATAGACCAATTATTATATAGGGAGTGTAAACATCCTAGAACGGGGGCAGTAATAGAATAATTGATGGTATCAATCCAATATAGGGAGCAACTAATATCCCCGGGCACACAATGTTCCTATGGCAGGCCATGTGGGTAGAGACTCTTAGCAGGCTGTTGTATAGATATTACTGGCCAGGGATTCATGCTCAAGTCTCCTCTTATTGTAGTAGCTGCCCCGAATGTCAGAAGATAGCTGACATTACCAGGAAGGATAAAGTCCCCTTGCAGCCCCTTCCATTAATAACTACTCCCTTTGAGCGCATGGCCATGGATATAGTAGGCCCATTGCCAAGAGGTAGTAAGGGGAATCGCTTCATTCTGGTCATCTGTGACTACGCTACCCGTTATCCAGAGGCTATCCCCATGCGGACTGTTACAGCCTCTCGTATGGCAGAAGAATTATTAAAGGTGTTCAGTCGAGTAGGAATGCCCAAGGAAATCGTGACAGATAGGGGAAGTAATTTTTGACCAAAGTTATTGACCCGTCTATACCAGTCTTTAGGTATAGGAGCTCTATATACCTCCCCTTACCACCCCCAGACTGATGGGCTGGTGGAAAGGTTTAATAAAACCCTGAAGAAAATGTTAATGAAATTTGTACAGAGAGAGGGTAAGACCTGGGATATACAGCTTCCACTGTTAATGTTTGCTTATAGGGAGGTGCCTCAGTCTTCTACGGGTTTTCCCATTTGAGTTACTCTATGGGAAAACCCGGGGACCCCTGTATTATCAAAGAACGATGGAAGGTAGGAAGGAACAGAAGGTCTGCCCCCCGGAACATGTGACACATCTAAAGGAAAAACTAAAGAAATATAGTGACCTTGCACATCATTTTAACCAAGGAAAACAAGACTCCCAAAAATAAATATATGATAAAGGAGAGGGTCAAAAGAACTTACAGCCAGGGGATAAAGTGTTACTATTATTACCCTCCTCAAGGAACAAATTGACCATGAAATGGCAAGGTCCGTATACCATTCAGAAGCAGGTAGGACCTGTGAACTATGAGGTAGATATCCCTGACAGAAGACAGAGGTTGCAAATTTGCCATGCCAACCTATTAAAGAAGTGGCATGAAAGAAAACCAACCCCTGTCATGTATATATACCCTGAGCAAGACACATCCGAGTTAGACCAGGCATACCAGAGATTAGAAGGGAATGAGGGCTACGAGGCATTAAAAATAAATTCAGACTTGGACCCTCTACAGAGACACACCTTAGACAGTCTATTACAAAAATACAAAAAAGTGTTCTCTTGCCAGCCTGGGAGGGCTCTAAGAGTGGAACATCATATCCACTTGAAACAAGAAGCCCCTATTAGACAAAAATCCTACCGTTTGCTGGAGAAAGTCCGGGGTAAAGTCATTAAAGAGCTAAGGAAAATGCAAGACCTAGGGGTAATAGAACCCTCCACTAGTGAATGGGGATCACCAATGGTCGTGGGGGACAAGAAGGAGGGAGGCATAAGATTGTGCCTCTACTTCCGCCGCCTTAATGCTATTTCGAAATTTGACGCATATCCCATGCCTCGAATTGACGACATCATCAACCATTTAGGGAAAGTGCAATACATCAGTACCCTAGACCTCACAAAGGGGTACTGGCAAATACCCCTTGACCCCCTAGCTAAAGACAAGACAGCCTTTAGCACCCCACTAGGTCATTTCCAGTTCCGAACTATGCCCTTTGGGCTTCACAGGGCACCAGCCACATTTCAATGATTCATAGATACAATACTCAGATCTCATATGGGCTACAGTGCAGCATACCTGGACGATGTGATAGTGTTCAGCCCTAGCTGGGAAGAACACATACATTACTTAACCCAGGTTCTGGAGGCCATATTTCAAGCAGGGGTAACAATCAACCAAACCAAGTGTGCTATAGCTATGAGAGAAGTTAAATATTAAGGTTTCAGGATAGGATATGGTCAGGTAAAGCCAGATGTCGATAAAATGGATGCTTTGGCCAAAAGCCCCCGTCCTTTGACAAAATGTCAAGTGAGATCTTTCTTAGGCCTTGCTAGCTATTATAGGCATTTTGTGCCTAATTTCTCCTCTATAGCAAGTCCTCTGACTGACCTAACTAAAAAGAACAATCCTACCAAAGTAAAATGGACACCCGCATGTGAGGAGGCATTTTGCACCATAAAGGGGCATTTATGTGCTTTTCCTTTACTTAGGAGTCCTGATTTTTCCTTCCCTGTTGTGGTACAAACTGATGCCTCCAATACCGGAATATGTGCTGTGCTGTCCCAACTGGTGGAGGTAGAAGAACACCCAGTGGTATATATCAGTATAAAGTTACATACAAGAGAGGTTAAATATTTCACTATCGAAAAGGAATGTTTGGCCCTGAAATGGGCAATAGATGCTTTAAAAAGTTATCTTTGGGGGGGTAGAATTCGAAGTATGGATGGATCATAACCCTCTATGTTGGCTTAATGCCATGAAAGATAAAAACCCCTGAATTATGCGATGATATTTGGCATTACAGCCATATAAATTCACCTTCAAGCATAGACCAGGTTCTGCTAATAAAAATGCTGACTATATGTCCAGGTATGGAGGAGAACTCAGTATGGCACAATAGATAGAAACAGGCCTTGGGGTGATGAATTAGTAAATGACTAGATACATGGTATCATTATACATCAGATATCATATATGTTTAATATGGTATCTTTAAATGGGACCCCGAGGTGGAGCTTCGGAGCGTGGGTGGGCTGAAGCTCCATCTCCCCTCGGAGAGATCTGGTATTTTTGAACCCTTTACATGGTTCCCTCTTAGGTGTGGAGGAGTATGTGATAGGATGCCTGACCTCTGGAGACTTTCCTCTTGTGTCCCTAGTCTGTTACAACAGCACCCTTTCTAATCTTTGTGTCTCTGATTCTGTAATGTCCCTTTCTGAATCCCCATTAGGTAGCAAGGCCACCTACCTAATGTTCTTTCTATCTCTTTGCTTAATTTTCACTGTTCCAGTCTCCAAAGGCAGCCCTGACATCATTTACGCTCCTCCACAAACGTGCACACACTCGCCTACACGATCGTGCGCACAATGCCTCCACGAACGTGCGCACGTCGCGGTAGTGAGTCAGCGTTGCAAATGTTCATTTTTCCCCATTTTTGTAGCCTGTACTGTGAGGGGAACCTGTTTCCAATAGTAAAAATGGCATTTGTAGCGTTTTAGTATTCAGACAGCTCCTCATAAGTAAACCAAGCAGTCCCAGTTCTAAATAGGTGTTTTCAGGCATTCTGAGATGCCCAGCAGTGCAGGAAAAGCCTACTTCAGTGCAAGCATTAGGGGACTCAAAGAAAAAAAATACAAATGTTAAGCCAAGAGACCCAGACTGCATACTAAGTTAACTTATGCCTTTTCTAGGCTTCTAAGCATCACAGATATTCAGGGTTACACCCAGGAAGTACACAGCTCTCACCTGCAGACCAGCTCTTCCAGGTCTAACAAAGGTTGCTGTAAAAGAAGCACTTTTAGGCTAATGCTAAGCTTATAGTATTGTCTGGTTTGAAATGTTGCTGAAATAAAAAGGGGGAAAGAATTTGTTACCTGAAGCACATATATTTTAAGTGTTCCCCATACTCAGTTCTGTATCCTGTATGCTAGGGTCTCCTTTCCAGCTTAGTCTCTATTTATCTAAGCACCGGCCGGCCCAACCTTTCTAACATTTATACAGAGTCTGAGTGGGAGGAGTCCAGAGATCATAGGAACAACCCATGTATGGGGTACAAATGAGTTTAAATTTATTATTTTTACACTCCAGCCCTTCTACATATTTGAGATTTCATTGTTTAACCTCTGGGAATGTTTAGAAATAATATTTATTTGCTTTATAAACTTTTTGTTACCGGTTATATAAGAAGGGGAGTGGTTTTCAGAATCACATGTTCACCTAGCACTATAAATGTAAGCCCAGAGGTATCCAAAGTTTCGTCTAGCCGAGGATGCTGGAAAGCGCTAACCCCTGTACCTTAGTGTGTTCTAAGAAAAGTTGAATGCTTGTTCTTCATATTTATTTGGGAATTTCTACGTATGTTCCTTGGGAGAAGTATTCCTCCTTGTTTTGTTTTATTTTGTTTGTAATCGAACAGTTCGCTTGCATTTATTTGATTTATTTTGGAATAAAACTGCTGCAGTGCAATTCCATCTACACTGGTGTCAGAGTCTTGTATCCCACTATACTTCCACAGGGAGCAAAACAGATGAGTATGAATAGATAGGCCATTGACAGAGTAAAGGCCGATGGCACATTCATAGGGCAGAAAAAGAAATGGGCAGACTGGATGGGTCTTACGGTCCTTATCTGCTGTCAACTTCTATGCTTCTATGTTACCTATCATAATTCTTGATCTTCCTGTGTATCTTCACCATTCATCACTGGTGGGTGATTGGCTGGAGACAAGTACCCTGTGGGAGGGTTTTGTTTTTTGCTTGGGGGTGGAGCCGGTGCTGCCCACGAGGCCAACACACTGCATGGCGCTCGCGGGTTGACCAGAAATGGCCATTGGCTCCTCCTCCACATCAGTTCTGCTCACCGGGGAGACAGGAGAAAAAAGAGGGACAGAAAAGAAAACAAGGGCAGGGCAAGGGAGCCCGAGGGAAAGCATAAGGAGAAGGATATAAAACTGAAAAAGGAGTAGGCCAACCAGAAGAAAATCTGAGAGGGTATGGGCTGAAAGG
Organism: Neoceratodus forsteri; assembly: GCA_016271365.2. Lineage (NCBI taxonomy): Eukaryota > Metazoa > Chordata > Ceratodontiformes > Ceratodontidae > Neoceratodus > Neoceratodus forsteri. The sequence continues at coordinate 187,724,766 of CM057451.1, forward strand.
CCCCCAGTCCCTGAATGGCCAAATATGGACAGGAAAGGAAAAGAGGAGAAGGGGAGAGAGAGGGAGAGAACCAACATCCACACATCAGGCAACTTAGATCTTGAGAGTCCAGAAAGTGCCTCCAGAGGAGGCAGACAGCCAATCACAGGTAGCGGTTACCAAGGCTGAATCTTGGAATACTGATATCCCCTTCAGGGAGAAGAAGCGTGGAGAAGGTCTCTCCCTCCTCCCTCCAAACCCCTGAGTGTGGAGACCACCCTTGGTGAGGATTCCCCACTCCTCCCCTTCCCTGGTTACCGTTTTCCAAAGGAAGAACCCACAGGGTTCTGGAGGGGGTGAGGATCCCACCTACTAATGTCACCCTCCCAGAAAGGGGAAGGAGACAGGGAAGTGGAGAAGAAACAATATAAAGAAGGGAATGGAGGGGAGTCCCTGCTATCCCCAGTCCCATCATCCCTGGGGACCTGAAGAGTAGACATACCCCGATGGGGCAGACTGACCCCAGAGATCGGACCCAGGACAAGGAAGAGGGGCCCACCAGAAGTCCCCCACTGGATCTTAGTTGGAAAGCCCTACTCGCCCTCCTCCCAAGAGTCCCTCTTGCCGCTTCCTAGGACAAGGAGGGGTGCCAAGTAACAGACAGACCCAACTGGATCCCTGAGGAAGAGGGCAAGTGGGGAGGAGGCATTGCCCAGGGACTGAGGCCTTTTGAGGAGAAGGTGGTTGGGATTCAGTGATGAATGGTGAAGATACACAGGAAGATCAAGAATTACGGTAGGTATGTCATTTCATATCTTCCCAGTGTCAATCTTCACCATTCATCACTAATGACGAAGCAAGCCTCAAAGGGGCCCAGCTCTTCTCTCTGAGAGATTAGCATCCCTCAGCCCCTGTGGGGAAACATGGGGAGGACAACCTCTACTGGCCAGTTAGGCCTGAAGCTGGTCAGGGTGAGGGGTTCCCCCGTTCCTTGGGGGAAGGAACACATTCCTGCAGTTCCCATCTTGCTATGTGGGAGAAAAGGCAGGTCCCCGAATGAGGAGACCATCACCCTATGCCAGGCCAAGGGTGACAACCGTGAAAGGTGAAGCCACGCCGTCTGCCTAATGCAGATCGCTGTCCCTGCAAGCCATGAAGTGACTTCACTGGCATCGTAAGATGCCCTTGACTGGTGCCTTGCCAACTCCAGGTCTATTGTAGAGAGGGCTATGGCCTGCCGGGTAGCCTCCAAACCAGGCAGCGATACCAGTGCCTGGCCCAGTATTTCCCACAGATGCCTATTATAGGCAGCATGGTGTACCTGATGTGAAGCAATACATAACATAATTCGCGCAGAGGAGCAAAGGCTCTGCCCCAGACAATCAAACTCCGCAGAGTCAGAATCCGGGGGTTGGTCATGGACCGGATGTCTATGCCTGGTAGGGGTATCCAGTCACGTCAGTCCCATAGTGGGATGAGGCAGAGCGCCTGGAGACCTCTGGGATGCGCAGTACTGATGCTGGCAGTCCACAGGGGCTGGAGCTGTGACAGGTGGAAGCTGCCAGGTGCTGTATGACACCTCCTGGAAGGGGATCAGCCAGGAGGGAACCACCAAGTGGTGCATTCCATACTCTCCTTAAAAGGCTTGTGCCATAAGTTCGGTATTGCAACAGGCTTTAAAAGAAATACACAGGTCCTGGATCAGCCTCACTAGGAAGCGCTGATACTGGGCTTGATCAGTGACAGAGCACAGGTGGACAGAGGACTCCTCTTTCTTAAGGGAGGAAGATGATAAGGCCAAGGAACCTGAAGAGTCAGACTCTGGTTGTGGAGGGGGAACAGGTCAAAAGACCTGTTCGTCCATGGCCCTAACATACTAGGGAAAGTCCGCAGCCTGGGATCTGAACTGTTCCCAGGTCAAAGGTCCTGAAGGGTCAACATGGCCTGGGAGAAGGGGGGAAGGATGCAGTGGCATGGGAGAACTGGTCACCAGATGTGGCGCACCTCTGCCAGGGCTAAAAGACCTATCAGGCAATCCTGGAAGAACAGGGAATCTGTAGGTGTGCTCTGTCACTGTCCTGTGGAGCAAGGAAAAACAGTCGGGACTGAGCCCTGTAGGGGAAGCTTCCCTATGAGGGGACCGGGGCCGCATGGATCCAGAAGGGTGGTCCCCAGCCCCACCCCATGAAGATGCCCTTGAAAAAGATGAGGAAGAGAACTTGGGTTCAGAACTGCAGCTCCTCCCCGAGCTCTGGAGGCTACAGAGGAGTGCCGCAGCCCCTTGCCCTGTCCCCTCAACCCCGCTGATTCTGAGGAAGACCTCTTCCTTGGACCCTGTGCCAAAGGACCACCCAACTTCGCAGGCTCCCCGAGGAGAGTCACAGTGAAGGGGGATCTGGTCCTAGCCTTAAGGGGGGGCGGCAGCCGACCCCTCCCCCAAAGCCAGAACTAGCACACCCACGGCAATGGCGCCACTGACCCGCACCGGGGGGTGGCACCTATGAAGGAGCAAGGGTCCTGGGTCCCAGAGAACCCATCGACTCCAGGGAGTCAGGTTGCCAATCAAGGTCAGCCTCCCGATCATCTGGCTCCAGAGAGGAGGAGATCCAGAAGAGCTCCAGACTGGCAACAATGGGGGCTCTCCCACTTACGGCACCGGAGGCAGTGCCACGGGTCAGCCCAGCACCCCTCACAGTGCCACCCCAATCACTGGAGCTGCAAATGGCTCTGGGATCTGGGGTAGCATCAAAGAATGCCCTACGCTGGACCCAGCAACCATGGGCCTTGACAACAGGGGAGCCTGCACCTCCGAAGAGGTGACTGCCAGGGTGGTAATCCTGGCCTGGCCCTGGGTGGAGCCAGACCAATCCTCCAGCACCATGGTAGAGACATCCTCCATGGCAAGGGTAGAAGAGGAAGCCCCTTCCACACTGGACAGTGTAGGCCTGGGAGGGGATCCGGAGGAAAGGCAAAGAGTCCTACACTTGGACTGATGAGAGTGACGCCGTCCCCCAAAGGTCAATGGAGCCCTGCCAACCTTCAATGGGCAGAATGCGGCAGTCCATCGAGATGCAGGCAATGCAGTGATCCATGTTGTGCTGGGGTCCAAGACAGGAAAGAAAGAAAGACATCATGCTGGTCTGTAATGGAAATCTGCCAGTCACAGGGACATCGACGCATAGGAGGCCAGCCCATTTTTGATGAACGTTTCTTGTCCCCCAAACATGGCATGATGCAACGGTAACTCAAAACTTTAAACAGAAAAGACTCGATGTCATTAAAGGGAAGAAATGGAAAGGTCAGCATTGAGTGGTGGATGGCAGAACTGAGGCGGATTACTAAAGACAGCATTGATAACGACTCCGAGGCATCAAAAAACATCTCCGAAGAGGTGACTGCCAGGGCGGTACTCCTGGCCCGGCCCCGGGTGGAGCCAGACCGGTCTTCCAGCACCGCAGTAGAGACATCCTCCGTGGCAAAGCTAAAAGAGGAGGAAGCCCCCTCATTGGCCATGAGGAGTGACTCAGAGGTATCGAAAATGGCTCCAACTGACTAGGCCGCAATGGTGTACTATGAAATTATTCAGCTGCAGGAGAGGTTCTGTCTCAATGGCGGGAGAAGCAGAACTGAGGTGGAGAAGGAGCCAACGGCCATTTCTGGCCAACCCGCAAGCACCACACAGTGCGTCAGCCTCACGGATGGTGCCGGTGGTACTGGCTCCTCCCCCAAGCAAAAGAAAAAAAAAGAAAAAAGCTCCCATGGGGTGCTTGTTTCCAGCCAATCATCCACCAATGATGAATGATGAAGACTGACACAGGGAAGATCACCCAGCAGCAACTTCTTCTGACCACTAAATTGAAGGTACACTGGAAGGGCCACATACACTTATTCAATGACCCCTTGGAGGCATGCAAACTGCAAGCGAGAACTGAGGCTGAGCTAAATGGAACAGAGGGGAACTCATCAGATGACTGTGCACCGCAGGGAGAGTGACTCTCATGCGGATAGTGAGTGCAACTGGGGGCTCTCCCTACAAAGTGCTTATCGAACTTTGAAACTTCGACTTTCCATATTACTTTTACTGATGGCTCCAGACTTCCCAAGTTGTACTGAATTTGCATGTTCTCTGTTTCCCCATTTTGATTGTATATGCAGCAATAATAATACTCTGCCTTTTTGTTTTAGCAGGGTCCATTTAAGTGCATAGTTTTATTTCCTCTAATGTTAATATAAGCCATTAAAGTTCTAGTTATAGGCTCATCCTTGGGGAATTAACCCTTACTAGTCATTAGTTTTGCAGGACCAGTGGTGCTGAGGGTTGAAGGGCTGGACACCACACCTCGCGCCATGCTGGTGACCCTTTGAGAACAAGCCGGGCCGCCAGAGGTTGGCAGGGAGAGAGAGGATCGGCATCCAGAGGACTGCTCCTCTCTCAGGGGATCCAGGCAACTGCCGGCATCGCAGCAGCCCCGCTGGAGACTGGAGGCACTGCAGTGCTTAGGCCGGTATAGGGAATGCAGAGCGTGACGACGCCCTGGTGTCATTGCACGCCCGGGTTCGGGGCTGGGGGGTAAGGGTAAACAAAGAAAATCCTCTGTCCTCGGGGATAGGCAACAACACCACCACCTCCCACAGCCACACACACCAGCTGGACTCTCTCTCCACTCCTGGGCCAAGCCCAGATGGCCTGAATTGTAGATAGAGTGCCCTGGGCAAAAAGAGCGGCCCTACCTCGGGGGCCTCAGAGCCGGGGGGATAGCTAGGCTGGTGCCAGGAGGAGGAGCAGTTTCAGGCTCAGAGGTAGAGCTGGGGGATCAGTGGATGCCTAAGAGAGTTCCCTGGGCAATGGTGCCATAAAAAAAAAAAAAAACTAGTCACTAGTTTTATAATGATGTGGGATATTGTGGGCGTGTAGCCAAGATGGTAATACATGGCATCACTTTTTGTATTTAATTATATCCCTAACAGGCTCTGTGCTGTTATAAGCAGTCATAAATATTTCTCTGTTTTTTGGGGGGTTTTTTTGTGCTATGTATTTATTCTCCCCCCCTGCATCTTGATCGGCCTCTCCTTCAGGCCACCAAGGACTAGCTCACCTCCCCCGGGAACCCCCATCGACAACTCCCCGCTCCATATTGCAGCCATCCCAGGGTAACCCGATGTATCCCTTCGTTGGATGGGTTCTCTTCTTCCGGAGAGAAAGTGCTGAGTGGATTACCTTTCTTGGCCCTGGGTGCTGCTGAGGTCGGTCCTGGCTATCCAGGGGCTCCATGGCAGCAAAGGGCCGGGTAGCCGTCATCCGGTCGATCGAGATGCCATTTTGTCTGTTTTTCTTTGGCCCTAACTGTTGCACCACACTTGTTGTGCTCCCGGTCTCCACCAGGGGCCGCTACAGAGTGAGGCAAACTCCACAACCCACCCCAGGAGAGGAGAGCACTCATCCAGATGCTCAATCCTCTCCTTCTCCTGCCGACCCTCGGCGTCCTGAATCTGTTCCCGAACCCAGGTCGCCGACATGGTGCGAGGTGTGGCGTCCAGTGCCTCAACCCTCAGCACCACCGGGCCAGCCGTTTCTCTATTTTAATACTGGTAATTCCCCCCGGTGTTGTAACTTATGAGAGGGTGTCTAACTAATCCTTGTTAAGTGGATGATCTCGGATTATCTATTCATGTATCCCTCTGTGCAGAATTATTGTAAGTTTTGTGCAAAACTTTTAAATAAAAAGTTAAAAAAAAAACCAGGAAGTCCTGCAGCACTTCAAAAGACAGCTGCAGGACCCCCTGTATCTGAGCAATGGAGCATCCTGGGAAATAAAGGACAGCATCATCTGCGTAAAGATGCTGGCAGGCAAGATGACACGGAATTTGCAATGAATTCATACAAACATTAAACAATATCAGTCCCAAAATGGACCGCTGTGGAACTCCGATGGTGGTGAGCAGACATTATGAGTTATGGGTGTTCAAAGAGACCAGTTGGGTCCTATCCTTTAAATAACTTCCAAACCAGCATACTGTATGCTCTGAAAGCCCCAAGGATGTCATTTTTTTTTTCAGTAAAATATTGTGGTCAAGCGTATCAAACGCTTTTTTAGATCTATAAATACTGCACCTACCATCTGGCTCGTGTTCAGAGACTCCTGAATGTCTCCCCCCACCTTTAATAATGCAGCTGTGGTACTGTGTCCCCCTCTAAATCCTGATTGCAGTGCATGCAGCAATTTATTCTCCTCAAGGTATGAAACTAGTTGAGCCGGCCTGGTGGTGCTGAGGGTTAAGGCACTAGAAGCCTCACCTCGCACCACGCCTGCAACCCAGGTTTGGGAATGAGCCCAGGCCATCGGGAGTCAGTAGGGGTGGGGAGGGAATGAGCATCCAGAGGACAGCTCTCCCTTCTTGGGAAGGGTGTAGGGCTAAGCGTCATTCCTGAGCAAACTCTGGTGGCTGTCAGGGGGGGGCGGTGGAAACAGAGTCGCAGCCATACGGCAGGGGCAGAGCTCAGCAGATGCTGGCCATTATTGCATGTCCAAGCTCCGAGGGGGAAGGGGTGGGGAGAACACAACATGGAAAAACCCCTCCAATCCTGATAGGCGATGACTCCCATAGTGCCGGCCGTCACATGCCCAAGACCGGGTCTCTGACTCCGCTCCTTCAGTCTCCTTGCCAACTCAGCTGGATGCTCTAGATTCTAGACAGAGTGCTAAGTAAGTGGATGGTGGCCCTGCCCCAGGGGGCTCAATGCTGGGGGGATTTTCTGGCATGGGTTCGTTGGGGGGGCAGTAATATGAATGAGGAGCAGGATCACGGTGGGTAGTAGAGCAGCTTGCCGAGCTGGGTAGCCTGAGAGAATTCAGGATCGGGGGTGAAGAAATAAAGTTCACAAAAAAAAAAAGGTATGAAACTAGTTGCTTCCCTACCAGTTTTTCAAACACTTTAGAGACTATAGGGAGAAATCAAATGGGCATGTAATTATTGCTTTTTTTGTGTGTGTGGTCTCCTTCCCCTCTGAGCTGAAGGGTTTGGTCCCCCACCTCACTCGCTGCCCCCCCATGCCCAGGCTTTCCTCCCTGGATGGGGCCACCAGGCGGGTGCCCCCTCCCCAAGGAATTGGGTCTATGCCCCTGCCTTACCCCCAGGGTGGTGCCACGGGAGTAGGACCCCCACCCAGCGGGCATTGGTCTCAGTGGGAGCAGTGGTGGAGGCCATAATGAACAGAGCCGGCATTTTTTGTATGCTGGATTCCTGGGGCCGGGGATGTGCAATGTCTGCCCCACCCCTGAATGTGTGGCACAGGCAGCACCGGTATCCCCGGCCTCCACCAGAGGTCTGCAGAGTGTCGATTACTCTTCCCCCCTCCCCCTGGAGAAGGACAGCAGTCCCTGGGATGCTCAATCCTTCTCACCCCAGCCAGCCTTCCGACTCCTGAGTCCGTCACCGAACCCGGGATGTCGGCGTCACAGGCGGACACCTTGCCGCTGTGCTGGTGGGCTGGCTCCATAATTATTGATTTCTAATTTTTCACCAGATTTATATACTGAAATAACTTTCACCCTTTTCCATTCTTTAGGAAATTCACTTGTACAGAGAGAGAGAGACTACACATATATGTCAGTGAACCAGCCAGAACTAGGGCAGCATATTTCAGTAAGGCTGTAGGTATTCCATTCAAACCGCTAGCTTTATGCATATTTAATTTAACTAAAGCATCATGTACTGATGTTTCTTTATCTTGTGAAAGCAGAACTTATTAACACCCTCCAGATTATTTTTAGTTAATAAGGCAGTATAGCTTAGGGGTTCAGCCACTGAGTGCAGTGCTTGCTTTCCCATATTTACAAAAAATCTATTGAAACAATTTGCTGTATCTGGACCCAATTTGATCTGCTGACCATTTATAAGACAGGAACAAGGTAATCTTACATTATCTGTGGAATTTAATTTGCATACTAGACCCCAGAAGTCTCTTGGATTGGAATCTAGAGTTAAGAATTTTGATTTATAGTATTTTTGTTTTGCCCTCTTGATTTCCCCACTGTAACTATTTATACAGCCTTTTAGACTCCGGGATCTCCAGAAAGTCCACCAGATCTTTTCTGGTGACATCTACCTCCTCTGTATAGAAACCCATGGCTGAGGACAATTGCTTCATCAGACTGAAAAATGCGGGGTCCTCAGGAGTAGACCTAGGGGTGTGCTTGATAGAATCCTCGCTAGTAGAGGAGGCTGTGGACCTGTCTGAGGTAAAGACCTCCTCCTCTTCCTCATCAGGAAGAATGAGAACAGGATGATACTCCTCCCCGACATCGACCTCTTCTAAGTCTAGGTCAGACAGCGGAGACACTGACGACGGCTTACAGGGAGCATCACACAGCTTATGAGGAGGAGTCCAGCTAAACCATCTGCCTGCTGCTAATAAGAAGCTAACAAGACGCTGTTCCATCTGTCAAGGTACCTGTAAAGCCAGTCCCATCGAATTCAGCTCCGGTCTGTGTTGCTACTTTTGAACTCGGTCACCAGACTGTTACCTGCTTTGCTGTAATTCCCTGCTCAGCTGATTTTCAGCCTGTATAATTTCTCTATGTTACGGCTGGTCTGTGGTTAGAGGAGGCACAGTGGCGAGTCGGTGAATACAGCCAACCAGTGATGGTGGGCAAGGACTTCGGGCACTTTAGAAATGCCCGCGCTACAACAACCAGCGAAACCATCCAGCTAAAGCATCTGCCTGCTGCTAATAAGACGCTGTTCCATCTGCCAAGGTACCTGTAAAGACTGTTCCACCGAATTCAGCTCCAGTCTGTGTTGCTACATTTGAACTCGGTCACCAAACGTTTACCTGCTTTGCTGTAATTCCCTGCCCAACTGATTTTCAGCCCATATAATTTCTCTACGTTATGGCTGGTCTGTGGTTAGAGGGGGCTCGGTGGCGAGTCGGTGAACACAGCCAATCAGTGACGGTGGGCGGAGACTTCGGGCACTTTAAAAACGCCCGCACTGCACCACAGCGTGAGTGTGAGTGGCGCAAGCACCACTCGGTCCCTATATTTGTAGTAAATTAATAGCAAGATATTTGATTAGTTTTTATTCTGGTAATCTTAGGTATTTACTGTGTTTTTCATCATGGTGTCATACTATATCTACAGGTGGGTTTTATTAGGTTTCTTTTTCCGATTTGGAAGAAATTCTGAGTTTTCTACAGATTGTGATATCCCTGTTGACATTTTCTTACCAAATACTTATTTGATTAGGTCATCTGACCTTAGTTCTCCTGATATTGGAGAAAATTTCAGCGTATCTATCTCCGGGGCCAATAATTTGAATTCACAGTTTAAAAAGATTTCTCAAGGTCCCCTGGTATTTAATAAGCGTAAGAAAGTTTTTTTTGCCTTTTTTATGGAAAGTTATTTTAATATTGTTGCTTTCATCAGGTAATGTCCATCCAAATCCTGGACCCACTGTCAGTCATAATTGCTTTAGTGTCCAGGAATTTGGTGAACGTACGGGCTTGGGGATGGTGCACCTGAATGTTAGGAGTCTTTTACCAAAAATTGATTATATCAGAACCTGGGTGCATAATTCCAACCCTGACCTACTTATTTTATCTGAGACTTAGCTGAACAACAAAGTCAGTGATAATGACATTTGTCTCACTGGCTATAACTTACACAGGCAGGATTGTACTAGTAAAGGGGGTAATTTGTATTAGAAACATTCTATCCAGAATTGTGCAGCTATCAATATCTATCCCTAAAAAAATGAGTATTTTAGTTTTGAAAATTGGCGTGTCTCAAAACTTTAGTTTTATCTTGACAGCATGTTATAGGCCTCCTTCAGCTTCTACTGATGCCATTCAACTATTTGCATCTATGATTGTTCCTTATACTAACCAGGAGTTACATATAATGGGTGATTTTAATTGGGATCGGATGAAACCCACTACTCAATTAACTAATCAATTTGCAGCACTCAACCTATTCCCAATTTATTTCTACACCTACTTGCCCTAATAAAGCAATAGTAGGTAAAGATACTTCACTTGACTTGGTCCTTACTACCACACCCCATAGGTACATTACTTCAGTCTTTGACGCAGATATCAGTGATCATTGTTACACTACTTGCATTCGTTATCAATTTAAAGTACCTAGGCCTGCACATGTGGTTATTACTAGGAACTTCTCTAGATTTATTGACCAAGTATTTTTGTTTGATTTGTATAATATTAATTGAGTATTGTTGTATTGCTGTCCTGACATCCATTCTGCTTGGACCTACTTTAAGAATTCCTTCCTACAAGTAGTTAGCAAACATGCTCCATTAGTAAAAAAAAGAAAAGAAAAGAATTAGCTCATAGCCTACACCATGGTTCAATGGGCACTTAAAAAAATTAATTAATGAAAAAGATAGATTATGGAAATTGGCTAAAACCTCTAAACAAGACAGGGATTTTCAGTTCTATAAAGCTCTTAGGAACAGATGTGTTAGGGAAGTTAGACCTGCCAAAAGTAATTACTACAATCAACAGTTTTCTAATGCCTCAGGTAATAATAATACAAAACTATGGGGAGGCATTAAACAATTGCAGGGTAAGGACTCTACAGCCACTCTTTCTAAGTCTTTATTTTACAAGGATGTGCATTTTTGTAAACCCTTAGATCAGGTTAAAATCTTTAATGAACACTTTCTTGATGCTGGGTGTACTTTCAACAGGAAGTATCCTAACCAACTATTTGAACCTTTGAATAGTTATTTCAATCATATTTTGGTGATAGTGGAAAGAGTTGGACCACCCGATCTTGTGTAGCGTAAACGCGACCTGAATTGCACAATGTGCGCAACACTGAAGCATTACGCTATGCAACTCGTGAGGTGAAGAGAACATGTCATGTGAGCTAACAGTGGCAAGAGACACGCACCATTTTCTGTAATCGGGGGGCTGTGCCCTCAACACCCCCCTTTTCTTCATATAACACGTTTATTTCCAACATACTTAAAACAGTAAAAAAAAAAAAAAAAAAAAAACAGTACAAACACCGACCAACAAACAATACAATACCAAAGATGATGAAAAACTCCACTATCGCCAGTTAGTGTAGGCATGATCATAGCAGTGTTAAATCAGTAGATGCTGCCTTTAATCGGGGTGCTGTGCCCCCCCCCCATTGTCTCTGTTTTCAAAAGGTACACAGTATATGTTTCATACACACGCATAGTAGTGATTTTTTAGCATGATCGAGAATGCGTATAGTTAACATTGTGACATAATATATTATGTAATTCTCGCGTAGCATCGCTTACACATTAAACATATCCCTATGAGCGGTCCGACACACTCCACTATCTCCCATATTTTTAGTAGGCCTCTGTTTATTTTTAGTAAGGTTGACAAGCAGACTATATTTACTGCACTGACTAAATTGGATCCAAAGAAAGGGGCTGGAGTTGATAAAATTAACCCTATATTCTACAAAATTGATGCTCCTATTATAGCAAAACATTTAGCATATCTGTTTAATTTTTCTTTAAGTACTTTTGATTTTCCTTTAGATTAGAAGTCCACTTGTATTACCCCCATATTTAAAGGTGGCAATGAAGCAGATCCTGGGTGTTATTGCCCCATTTCTATTTTGTCACCCATCTCCAAGCTTTCTGAAAAACTATTATTCAATCAACTAACAAAATAGCTGGGAAAATACAAGCTATTTACTGATTATCAAGCTGGTTTTCGTAAGGGTCATAATACTATTTCAGCTATTTCTAAGTTTACTAATGACACCTACTCTGCTTTTGGTATGGATCATTCTGTTCCTGCTCTTTTTTAAGATTTGTCAAAAGCGTTTGACTCTTTTGATCACATCATTCTATTGAATAGATTAAAAGCTATGGGTTTGGGCATGGGGGCTTTGCAATTATTTTCTTCTTATTTATCACCTAGGCTACAGTGTCTTAAAGTGGTGAACACAGTTCTGACTTCGCTTTTGTCAGTAAAGGTGTTCCCCAGGGATCCATTTTAGGCCCCTTTTTATTCCTTATATTTGTTAATGAACTCCCCACCATTATTTCTACTGATTCTAATATTCTATTATATGCAGATGATACTATTATTTATGCTTACAATAAAGACCCTACACTAGTCCTGAAGCATCTTCAGACTGATTTTGATTCTATCCAGTACCTATTATTAAAACTCTGACTTCTTTTAAATGTAGGAAAAACCCATTGGGTCCTGTTTTCTAACAGAACATTGGGTGAGAGCCATGATAATAATCTAAGGGCATTGGACGGCACAGAATTATCTAAAGTAACTTCTTACAAATATCTTGGAATGACGCTTGATCAGAATTTGAAATTTGATTTTCACATTCATATGTTGTCTACAAAACTGAAAAGAATCTTATCTATCTTTTATAGAAATAAGTTATGTTTTAGTCTTGGTATTCGTAGGCAGCATGTTTATTCTTTGTTTCTGTCCCTGGTTGATTATGGAGACTGCATATACATGGGAACTACTGAAACTATCTTAAAATTATTGGATCCACTTTTCCATAGTGCTTTAAGGTTTGTTATGGGTCTTTCTTGGAATATCCATCATTGTATTCTGTATGTTCAGTCTGGGCTGTAGTCTTTATACACACGAAGAAAGATTCATTGGTGGATTTTTGTTTACAAATTTGTCATGCAGAAACTTCCTTTTTATTTAACTGTCCTGGTCCCTGTTAAGTCTCAGACTAAGTTTAGCCTATGCTCTGCTGTTTTACCACAGTTCCCTCTGGTTAGATTTAGAAACAAGCCAGGCAGTTATAGATTGGCTGTTGCTATTTCCTCTTCATGGGTAGCTATACAAAATAAGTTAAAACTGAGCTCACTAATATCACTATCTCATTTTAAACATGTTTTGTCTGAATGTATGACACATGACTGTACTTGTTATTCTTAAATTATTACTGCTAATTGTACTGTATTATTTGTTGTACCCGGTTTTATATCTAATCTACTTGTGCTGCACCTCAATTCTATGTTTATTGTATTGACTTTTTTGCATGGACAATGTTCCTTTATTTTACTGGATGCAATTGTAAATAAGAGTTCGCTCTTAATTTACTTTCCAATAAGTTAGAATTTGAGTCAATGATGAAGCTGCTGTTGATCGTACCGGTGATGTGGGCCTATATGGGCCCAGCTGGTGAACAATCACTGAGGCAAACTTTGTTAAAATTTTGTTCAGGTCGACAACCGTCGAAGGCTGTGTCGATGGAGGGGGAGGTCGATGGTGAGGGGAGCGACAACTCACCAAATGGACTCTGTGAACCCGAAGAGCCTGTAGCTCAAGTGGAAGGAGAGGGGTCAGGCCTCGACAAGAAGGCCATCAAGGGCACACCCATCTATGAAGCAGGGACCGATGACCTGGAGGTCGATGATAGGCCGTCTTGAGAAATGGGCTGGTGTGCTGTCAGTATGAGTCTGGAGGGCAGAGAGACCTGGACAGCAACTCTTTGGGTTGGTATAGCTGAAGCTCGATCTCACCAAGGATTACTGGCAAATTCCCCTAGCTAAAGAATCCAGAGACAAAACTGCATTTGCCACTCCTAAGGATTCTATCAGTTCACCACCATGTCATTTGGTTTACATGGCACACCCACTTCATTCCAGTGGTACATGGATGTAATTTTATCCCCTCACACTGGTTATTGTGCTGCATACCTGGATGATATTGCTGTGTACAGTTCAGACTGGAAAAGCCACCTGGAACACCTACAAGCAGTTATCCAAGTGATCAAAAGGCAGGTTTAACAATTAATCCTACCAAGTGTGCATTGGGCATGCAGAAAACCAAATAGTTGGGCTGTTTTGGGAAATGGAGAAGTCAGGCCAGAGGTTTCCAAGATAGAAGCTGTAGCTAACAGCCCTGTCCCCCCAAACCAAGAAACATTTTTAGGGCTGGCTGGTTATAATCGGAGATTTGTTCCCAACTTTGCAAAGTTAGCTACTCCCCTCACAGAACTCACGAAAAAACAGCTGCAATTTCTTGCAAGAGAGAAAACATAGAGACTGAGATTGGAAATTGAGAAGAAACCCAGATGGACTTTCTCTGTTTATGCTGCCTTTGTAAATAGTTATACTGAACAATTTTATTTTACTGTTAATAACAAATCACTTGTGAATTTTACAACTGCTCCTGGTTTTCCTATGCTTCCTGACCTGTGCCTCGACAACAAGGTAACCCTCATTTCTGGGGACGTGTATATGGTGCACCATAAACACTCTGGCAGACTCCTAACAGTTGTTTTTTTGGGGTGTGGGCAAGGCACACACCACTGCTCTGCTTGGCAAACAAAGACTGGAGAACCAAGGTCCCAAAAGCAGCATCCTGGAGTGACTCAAGATCAATGCTATAATGGGAGCAGATGGTGTGTGCTGATTTCCAAGTAGCAGCTCTGCAGATTTCCTGGATAGGGGCTTCTCTGGAAGCAGGCAACGAGGCAACAGTATGTCTGGTGGAATCAGCTTTAAGCCCAATGGGAGGCTCCAACCAGCCAACTTATAGCAGAGATCGATGCAGGAGACTATCCCCCACTGCTAATTGCCTGCTTAGCTGCCAATCTGCCAGCTGTGGCTCAGTGTATGTCACAAAGAGCCGGTGAATCTCTCTCCAAATGCTAGCCATGTGCTACTTATAACAGTGCTCACCATAGGTACAAGTGGAGCCCTGCTCAGCCTCCGGAGTTAGGTTGCTGAAATACACCAGGAGATTCATCACTTCATTAAGATGGAACTACCAAATAACCTTTGGGAGGAACTTCAAGAGGGGGTGGAGGACTACCTTGTGTCTGTGGAACACCAGGTATGGAGACTCCACTGAGAGCACCTGAAGCTCACTTATCCTCCTAGTGGAGGTGATAGCCATCAGGACGGTGGTCTTCCACGATAGTGTGACATCTCACACTTCTGCATTCGCTCAAACAGCTTTCCCATGAGCACTGTCAACACCAGTAACAAGCCCCAAGGTGGTGGTGGTGGCTCACACACCGATGGGGACAGATGGTCAAGGCCTTTGAAAAAGTGCCTGACTACCTTCTCCTGTGCCACTGTCTGCATACCAGCTCATGCCTGGTATGCAGAAATGGCTGCCAGCTGCACCTTGAGGGTTACCGACCTCAGTCTAGATTCAGAAAGGGACCACAGGTAGTTTAGGGTGCTAACCAAAGGGCCAAAGTTCCCTGCCCTGGCAGCAAACTTAAAATCAATTCCATTTGAAGGCATAACACTGGCAGGTCAACTCTTTCTGGGAAGCCCCCACAACGTGGAGTACATCTTCCAAAAGACCCAATGCCTGGAACTCTAGCTGCTCAGGAACCAGGCTGTGAGGGGCAGGGATTGAAGATCCAGGTGCAGGATACATAGCTACATAGAAATTGTCGGCAGATAAGGACCACTAGGCCTATCTAGTCTGCCCAGAAGCCCTAAACTTGTATGCAGTTACTGACCTTACGTGATCAATGGCTTTTCATCATTCCCTCCCCACCCAATGTTCCCTTGTGCCTGTCCCAGGCATGTTTCAACCCCTCCACTGTGCTTGCCCCACCACCTCTTGTGGCAGACTGTTACAAGCGTCCACCACCCTCTCCGTGTAGAAAAACTTCCTCACGTTACCTCTTAATCTACCCCCCTCCAATTTCATATTGTGTCCACTCGTTCGGATATATTTTCTACAATGGAAAGGATTCCCCACCTGCATATTGTTTATGCCCTTGAGGTACTTGAAAGTTTCTATCATGTCCCCCCCTTTTTCTCCTCTCCTCCAGGGAGTATATACTGAGGACTCTTAAGTCTCTCCTATGTTTTGTGATACAAGCCAGTCACCATCTTTGTTGCGCTTCTCTGGATAGCATCCACCCTGTCTTTGTCCTTATGCATATGTGGGCTCCAGTACTGCTTGCAGTACCCCAGGTGAGGCCTTACCAGTGTTTTATACAATGGCATCAATACCTCCTGTCTCCTACTACTAATACATCTGCCTATGCACCTCAGCATGCCACTGGCCCTCCCTGCAGCCTTTACGCACTGCTTTGATACCTTAAGGTCATCAAATATGATAGCCCCTAGGTACCTTTCCTCTTTGGTGACAGTCAGCACCCCCCCCCAATTCTGTAGCTCTCCCCAGGGTTCCCCCTGACCCAGGTGCATTATTTTGCACTTTTTGAATTGAACCTCAGTTGTCACACCTCTGGCCATCTTTCAAGCTTCTCCAGGTCCCTCTTCATTTTCTGCACCCCTTCTGGAGTATCCACTCTGTGACAGATCTTGGTATCCTCTGCAGACAGGTAGACCTTTCCTTCCAGCCCCTCTGTAATGTCACTAATAAAGACATTGAACAGAACTGGTCCCAGTACTGATCCCTGTGGTACTCCGCTGGTCGCCTCTCTCTCTCCCTAGATTGGATCACATTTACCACCACCCTCTGTCTTCTGTCTGTCAGCCATTTTCTAACCCAATGTATTACCTCATGCTCAGATTACTCATCTTGTTAACCAGCCTTCTGTGTGGAACGGTATTGAAGGATTTGCTGAAATCTAGGTAAGCGATGTCTACTGCCCCTCTCTGATTCACTTCCCTAGTCACCCAATCAAAGAAATCTATCAGATTTGTTTGACAAGACCTTCCTGCTGTGAATCTGTGTTGCCTCAGATCTTGGGCACCATTGGATTCCAGGTGTGCCACTATCCTTTCTTTCAGCACTGTCTCCATGATCTTACCCCCCACTGAGGTGAGGCTTACTGGCCTGTAGTTTCCTGCTTCCTTCCTACTGCTACTTTTGTGCAGTGCGACTTCATGCACCCTCCTCCAGTCCTCTGGAACCATGCCTGTGTTGAGTGACTCTGTGAACAGGGCGGCCAGAGGCGCTGCTAGTTCTCTTCACAGCTTCCTTAATATCCTTGGGTGTATGTGGCCTGGCCCCATGGCTTTATCCACCTTCAGCTTTGTGAGTTCCTCCAGAACTCTCTCCACTGTGAATGGACGTGTGTCTACTTCTCCCCACCCCACTGCCTCTTCTCCCCAACTATGGTCCTTGACCCTCTCCCTCCTTAGTGAATACAGAACAGAAGTATTTGTTCAGTATTTCTGCTATGTCTAGATCCCCCTCCTTACATTCTCCCTCCTTTCCTTTGATCGTCACAATCCCCGGTTTTTTCTTCTATCACTGATGTACCTATAGAATGTCTTGTCCCCATTTTTCACAGTCCATGCTAAACCCTCCTGTGTCTGTGCCTTGGCTTTCCTAACAACCTTCCCATCTTCCCTTAGATATTCAATGTACACCTCCCTGTCATTCTCCCTTTGGGTTCCCTTATACTTTCTGAAACTTGTTCTTTTAGCTCTTACTTTGTCTGCTACCTCTTTAGAGAACCATAGTGGTTTCCTTCTTCTTTCGCCTTTGGCCACTCTCCTAAAGCATTGGTTAGTTATCTCCACTATGGCTCCTTTCAGTTTCCCCCACTGTTCTTCCACTCCCTCCATTACTTTTCCCTTCTCCAGGGCTACTCAAACATCTACCCATTTCACTGAAATCTGCCCTCCTGAAATCTAATATTTTTGCCCTTGTGTGGCTTAATTGAATCCGTCTCCATGCCAAAACACACCATGTGGTGGTCACTGGATCCCAGCTACCCTTCCACCTGGACTCCTTCGAGACTGTTTCCATTGGTCCATACCAAGTCCAGAATAGATCTGTCTCTGGTTGGCTCATGCACCAGCTGTCGGAGTCCAACCCCCTGCAGGGATTCTAGGATGGCCGTGCTTCTGTCTGAAGCAGCTGCCTGGGTGGTCCAATCTATATCCGGCATATTGAAATCCCCCATCAGTAGGATTTCACCTTTAGCTGCCATGTCGTGAATTTCCTCCATTAGTACTCAGTCCACTTCTTCCTTCTGTGCTGGAGGTCTGTAGATCACCGCAGTACATATTGATGTGCCATTCCCTGGATCTTCCCCTTGTAACAAGAAAGCAGATCTAGGTGCAGAGGCAACCACCACGGAGGTTTGCTGCGGAGGCTGAGGAGATTTGGGTGCTAAAACTATTGGGGTCAGTCAGGGACTACCAGAATCATCCACACCTTCACCTTGTGGATCAAGGAAGGGAAGGGAAGGCATAGAGGAGGCATGGGGTCCAGGGCCTCGCAAAAGCATCCCCCAGCAGTGTCCCACACTTTGGGGGGGGGCAGACACAGAACAGTCTCAGCTTTGCTTTCTCCTAGGAGGCAAATGGGTCGACCAGAGAAGAGCCACACTGGGATAACAGGTGGTTCACCACCTCCTGATGCAGAGACCACTCGAGTGATACCTCACCCACCTGGCTGAGGGCGTCCACTAGCTAGTTGGATGCTACTGCTACATGGATCACCAGTAGATCTGTATTCAAGTTGCGCATGAGGGTCCAGGTGCAGACAGTCTCTCAACACAGATGAAGGGAGTATGTGCCACCCTGCTTTTTCAGGTAATACATGGTCATGGTGTGGTACGTTTGGGCGAGCACGTGACCCTGGACAAAAGAAGTGAATTCTGTCAGAGCTAGACATACTGCACGGAGCTCCAACAGACTGATGTGGTGATGGGACATCCTAGAGGTCCAGAACCTGAGGGTCTTGTTCCCCAGGTTCCCTCCCCATCCCACCAGAGGTGTATTGGTTGTCAGGGTGATGTCAACTCTGGGAAAACAAACAGAACTCCTACCTCTAGATGTTCTGGGCAGAGCAACTACTGGTTGATATCCCAGAACAGCTGGGTCACGGTGACCGGCTGATCCAGGTGACCTAGGTGCTGAGACCACTGGTGGCCCAGCTCCCACTGCAGGTGGCATATCTGCCAGCAGGCCCATCTGACCATGCTGGTGCAGGATGGCACATACCCCAGCAACCACAATAAGTCCCGGGCAGGGTGTGAGCACCCAACCTGAAATGATCTGGCAAAAGAGGTAAGATCTGATGCCCTGTCCACAGGAAGTCAGGCCTTGGCCCCAAGGGAGTCAAGCTCTGCCCCAATGAAATGATTATCTGTGAAGGGCTGAGTTCGGACTTGGCCAGATTGACCAGAACACCCAAGTCTCTGCAGGTCTGGAGGGAAAGGTCCCTGGACTGCTCCATGGCCTCCACGGACTGCCTGACATTTAGCAAGGCATCCAGATAGGGGTAGACTCCAACTCCTCGGTGTCTCAGGAATGCAGCCACCACTGCTATGTATTTGAAGATCCGGGGAGCTGAATAGGGGCCAAAAGGCATGACCTGGAACTCATAGAGAACCTCCTCTTTACAGAACCTAAGGTACTGCCTGTGGAATGGACTGGAATGTAGAAGACGATGTCTTGGAGCTCCAGGGAGCAGAACCATGTGCCAGCATTGAGGACCCCCTGAGGAAGGTCGAAGTACCGAATTGCTGGGGCATAGCGCTGTACCTTGTTAAAGGCTAAATAAAAAGCTGAACTTCATCATGGTGTCCTGCTCTAGAGCTGGAATTATTTGGTTCAGAATGACCATCCTGAACTCATGCTTTCTCAAAAACTGGTTTAGATCATGAAGAGCCAGTATGTAGTGCTAGTCCCCTGTCCGTTTTGGAATCGGGAAGTACCTGGACAGGAAATGCTGACCTGCCATGGAGTCTGGGACACAGGCTATGGCTCCTTTCTTGAGGAGCCGAGCAATGTCCTCCTCGAGGGTGGATAGTGTGTCCTGCAACACCACAAGCTCCCTTGGTGCATGAGGTCAGTACAGCAAGATAGCTTCAAAGTCGAGAGGCAACCCTCTGCCCACCATATATAGCACCCATTTGTCTGAAGTAATGTTTGACCAGTTGTGCCAGAAAAGATGAAGCCAACCCCCATTGGACAGCTGAGACAGGGACTGTAGGGGCAGGAGATAGACACCCCCCAACCTGTCACTAGGCAGCCTTGGAGGGGGCACCAGCACCTACTGGCAGAGGGGCGCCACTACCCCTACTCCCACTCTTCTTGGTGCCCTGTCCAGCAAACTTGATCTTGGGGCACCAAGCCAAAGTCTGCCCCTGCTGGGGCTGCTGCTGCTTTGGCTGCTGTGGCTGAAAGGGCAGAAACTAAAAAGGCTTCCTTTTTGGCTTCTGCCCTTGCTGATCTTTCTGTGAGGAAGTCAGAGTCTAAGATGGCATTGGACTTCTCAGTCTTTGTGAGATGCCCCTCCACCCCTGGGCAAAAAAGGTCAATGCCCAAGAAGGAAACATCATCCAATTTGTGCTGGGTGTCCACTGTAAATGTGGAGATCTGCAGCCAGGCCCTACGATGCATCGCAATGGCTGCTGCCAAGGAACAGGTGCAAGAGTCGCTGATGTCCAAGGCCATCTTGAGCTGGTGTTTAGCCAGCACTTGACCCTGGTCTCTGACCATCTTGACTGCTGTCTGCAAGTCTGCAAATAGGCAAGGGAGAACATGGTCTAGCACTCCCATGAAGGATGACTGAAGTTGGCCATCATCAGGGTGTAGCTTGCCTGATGGAACCCCAGAGACGATGCAGCATACACTTTTTTCACTGTGTGGCTAAGCTTTTTGGACTCTTTGTCAAGGGGCTTGTCCACATCCCCAACATTGCTGGATTTCCGGAAAACAGTCGACCACCAAACCCTCAGCCGAGGGGTGGTCCGAGAAACCTGACAAAGTGCCAGTAGGGACCACATACATGTGGACCACATGGGTTGAAGGTGCCACATAGGACGCTGCCAAAGCTCAGCAGCTGGTCCCAGGATGACCTTGGCCATTGGGCCCATGGTTGGTAGTCAATTCCTTGACTGATTTGCAGTCAAACCTATTGCTCAGAGGACCTGTCAGAGTTATACAAGGATTCCTCCAACACAGTCCTTTGCCATTTATTGCCGTGCACCACTCGGGGTTCATCTGAGTGATCTGCATGGAAATCTGAGTCCTTGGTAGGGGCCCCCCACAATGGCTGTCATGGCGGCAGTTCCACCCAGATCAGGGGAGAGACGGGCTTCAGCGACACTTGTCTTAGCGGGATCGTAATGGGCTGGCTCAGAGGTGACCAGAGGATCACCTGGTTTGGGGGTAGAGCTCTACCCTACCCAAGCAAGGCCCACTGCTGCCACAGCATCTTCTCATAGCTCCGCCATATCCTGCAGCAGAGCCTCTTTACAAAGGATGAAGATTGCCTGTGGTGGCACTTCACAGGTAACTGAGATCTGAAGTACAAGGAGCTGACTGAGATCTCGACAAGACCTGATCTTGACCAACAACTTTTTTTTTTTTTTTTTACAATTTTCTTTCCTCCAGTCGCAGTCCTGGGAGCCATCTCAGGCTTCCAATCTGTTCCTGCCCTGCCTGAAGTCCCCCCCCCATACAAACCTTCCTCTTCACTGCCCCGTCTCGCAACTGGCACCCCCAGCTTAACCCCTCTCCTACCTTGAGCGCTCTCAAAGTTTAGACTCTAGTTGCAGACGTGGGCCCTGGGCGGGAGATCCATGAAGGTCGGCAGAGTCAGACCCAGCTGCGGGCATGGGGATTGGTGCTGTCGCCTACCCCCAGTACCAGGTATTTCCATTTTTCTGTACCTCCGTCCCCATGCGTGTGCACACCCTGACGTAATTGGTGCACGGCAACCCTGCCTATGTCGGCCACGCTACTATGTGCTGGCCCTGCTTGCTACAGTACCCCTTGGTCTCCACCAGAGGTCACTGGCACGCTGGGCCATCCCATCCCCTTGGTCCGGGGAGGAGAGCACCACAAGGGCACTCAGTCCTCAACCCTTCCCCTGCCGTCCCCCGGCACCCGAGTCCATTCCCAAACCCAGGTCACCGTCTGTGCCATGAGGTGTGGCATCCAGTGCCTCAACCCTCAGCGCCACTGGGCCGGCCTTGACCAACAACATGGCAGTCAATGGTGAGGAGAGGCAGGTGGAGGGGCTGTGGAGATTACGTGGACCAGCTCATGCTGTGCAACCCCAGATGGCGACAATTCCTGGGAATATTGTTTTTGTGCTGTTAACCTTGCCTCACTTGTACCTGCACTGTCTGTATTATTTTCCCTGTAACCTCCCACGCCATACCTGAAATTAGCCATTGATCTGGTCTCTATCTAGAGCCTAGCTTCAAGTATAGCATTCACTTAATTACTAAACTGCACATATTGTTTTGTGCTACTAACCTTGCCTCACTTGCACCTGCACTGTCTGTATATCCGTTTTTTTATAACCTTGTTTAACCTTTGCGCTGTCTGTATTTTTCCCATGTAACCTCCCGGGTCGTACCTTAAAATAGCATATATTTGTCTAGTGTGCTTACCTGGTCAACAAAAGGTAAATAAATAAAAAGAGGCAGCCAGATCCATTGACTACTTCTGACCCTCCTGAGTGAGGGCCTAAAGGACCAGGGTCCGAGAGATTAAGTCCTCCTTAATCCCTTTTGACAATGGGTTGACTGGGTTGAGCCCAATAAGCCTGATGGGGATACTGAGAAGCTAGAGCCTGACCCTTGACCAAAATGGGCTCATCTGAAGCAGAGTGCCTGACAACCATTAAATGGTCAATGGAATCGCCGGAGTGGTAAAAGTGGAAGAGGTGTCAGTTTGGCTCAGTTGGTAGCACATCCGCCTCTGGACCAGAAGGTCATGGGTTCTCATCCCACACCGGGATTGGACTTGCACCTAAAAATCGCTGGCATCAGAGTTCAGTATTGGGGGTGTGCTGTACTGCTGGGGTGTGCCGTCCTTCGGATGAGACGTTAAACCGAGGTCCCTTTTGCCCATCCTGGTGTTGTCCTGGTGGGTGTCCGGGTGGAAGTAAAAGAACCCAGGGCACTCTTCGCAAAGAGTAGGGGACATTCCCGGTGTCCTGGCCAACATTCCCTTTCCCATAAAACCGGTTCATGCAATTATCCAGGCTGTGTGTGGGTGATGATGTGCGATACGGCCACCACCACACATTCAGTCACTTCACTACCAGTCTAGCATTGCTTGTAAAGTGCTTTGGATGTATGAAAAGCGCTATATAAATGCTGATTCTTCTACTCTTTCGTGGTCCCATGATTGATGGGATTTCTTGGATTTTTTTTCTTCATGGGGAGGGAGGGTCTCTCCCTGAAGGTCTGAAGGAATTTATACATGTCCCAGAAAGTCCTGGAGAATGACATCCCCAACACTGGCCCTGGCTGGAAGCAGCACTGAGACTGATGAGACACTCATTGCAGCTCTGGCTGCCACCTCTTCCATCGCCACGAGCTGGGCCCCAAATCCCACAGCTACAGAGGTCATCCCACAGCTACAGAGGTCACCTTGCGGGCATCCTTGGATCACACCAGAGGGTCTCGTTCAGTCAGTCAGCCGAGGAGATGATGGGCATAGCAGTCTTCGAGGGATGAAGGCAGCAAGGTCTTGCAGAGGCTGTAGGTGGTGACGTTGTGGCCTGCCCCGAGGCAGTAAATGCACAAGATGTGTCGATCCCTTGAAGAAATTTTTTGTTGCACTGAATGCAATGTTTGAAGCATGGACCTGTTTTGAATTCCTTGTGCTCCATTGCTGAGTCAATGACTGCAGAGGAGCAGAGAAAATATACTGTCTGAAGAAAAACAAAGTTTGCCAATGGCGTACTATAAAGAGCCTACATTACACATGGAGCTGCGAAGGAGGAGACCTGACTCTTCCAGTGGAAAGGAAGATCTGATGTCACAGGGTACAGCCAAGGAGTATACCGCCTGAGTGGGTGGGAGGAACTTAAATTAAAAGATGTCCAGCAAGATTTAAAGGGGAAAAGAGGCCTGCCAGTGTGGATAGTGCACCATATCCATGCCCCTAGAATACCCTCCAGGGTAGGCTGTATGGGCTATTAGGCCCTCCCCCTGTGACTTTGGGCCACATTACACCCCTGTTCAGTATAGCCCAATACCACCACCCTGTTGGGTATTGCTACTTACGTAATGCATGGTTCCCTCTCTGTTATTCTGTTTGTAATTAATGGCTACAGTCAATAAATTCTGCAGCCACGACCATTGTTCGAGTCTCTTCCCAAGTTTTCTTTATTGTGCACACTAACATATTTTGCTGTTTAGAATGCTGTATTATGTTCTCAGTGTTCTAATAAAGCCAAATTTTGCAAAACAGCAACATAGAACTTTACTATCAGAAAAAGATTCAAGTTCCACCCTCATGGGGAGCACGTCAATTTGCTCCCGACAATTCGCTCTGTGAAAACCAGCTCCCTGCAAACTTGCTCCATGCAGAACCCTACCCCCGTCAATTCACTCCCACATCAATTATCAGTCTTTTGGGATCACATCAGTGGACACAACAGAGCTGTTACAGGTCAGACTAACTTTATCATACTGTACAGCATTTAACTGGTAAAAAAGCAAAGTGTCTCTTACCTTCTCCATGTAATGGGAATGGGTGATGGAGAATGGGACTACTATAATCCGGCAATGCATTTCATTTAATCCAGCCATGTTTTGACTCTGCTGTGTCATGTAATGCACAGCCATGGCAACAGTCAGGTGGTGTGGTGCCACAGCAAAAGTCAGGTGATGCGCTGCCATGGCAACATTCGTGGTAACAGTAATGTGGTGGTGCAGATCACACAGGTAAATGGAAGCAAACTACTTAAAAAACAAACTTTATTAATGCAATAGTTAAAAGGATCAAATCAGTGCTCAGCGATCTCAATATTCAAAGCAGTGTGCCACCCCCGAAGGAATTCTTTGGTGCTGCATTCGGCACCCTTTTCAATAATGTATTCCAGCCTGGCAGTGTTGTCTTTATACACACATTTGGACAGACTTGGAGCATTGCCAGCAATGAACAGTTCTATTTCTGCATCCCTTTTTTTTTTGGGGATGCCCTTCATGCCCTCAATGAACTTCCATATGGTAGTGCCCTGTGCTGCCAATGACACTGCTTCTTTAGAATGTAACAGCATCTGGGCCATGGTGTCCTGTGTGCTGGCACCACACTCCTTAGCTTTATTCAGTGCCTCTGTCCTCTCAACTGAGGCCGGGTCAGGAGCATGGGTGTGAACCCTGGCATTGCAGCTCTTTTCCTTTTTAACTGCCAGCTTACACTGCCATATAGATTCCCCTTAAAGCCATGCTTGTGATGAGTGTAGATGTAGTTCTGCTCATCCACAAACTTCTCTTGTTTTCTCTCCAACAGAACAGACCTTGCTGCCATTCTCACACATTGCTGGATTGCAACAGTAGGTTATTCAGCAGAGAATCTGCTTTAACCTGACACAGGTTACTTGAATGCCAACTGACAGCAGGCACAGCAATTATTAACCATGGTTACACAGGTACTACTGTACTTAGTTAATTGACAGCAGACAGTGGTTTTAATTTGCAGTTTAGAGTCAGAAAATATACAAACTGAAGGATCTTTCAAAAAGCAGATACCAAACAAGCCATGTTTATTACCAACAGACAGTATCTTTAGTTGAATTATGCATTTCTGTCATTTATTTGCATTGTGCTGTCATGATTTACAGAATTAGCAGCAGTTTTATTTTCTGGAGTTGCAGCACTATTATTTTCGGCAGCAGGAGCGTGAGCGTATTGACCAACGCGAATGTAGCGGGAATGAATTCACACAGGAGCGGATTGTCGGCAGCGAATTTTAGCGGGGACGAACTGTCAGAAACGAGTTGACATAGACCCTTCTTCATGCCAATCCCCCCCGCTACCTACTCCCTGAATCTGTGCCATTTGGCCTTGAATCCACTGTTAGTGTTGACCACACTGCTAGCCATACTGTTCCATTTGGTCACCACCTGTGCATTGAAGAATTATTTCCTCATGCCCCCCTTCCCCCAAAACTACCCCCACCAACTTGTAGTTCTACCCGCTGGTGTAAGAGCTCTCATACTGTGTGAGCAGCTCAAAGAAGGCCAATTTGTTGATCCCATTAAGAAAATGAAAATTACATACTCGCCATAATTGATCTTCCAGAATATCTTCACCATTCATTCACACTAATAGATCTCAGACGGAGATGCCAGGTCCCTGTGGGAGCAAAGTCATTTATAGCTAGGAGGGGACCAGAAGCACCGCCCAAAAGGACGCCATACTGACGTTTCGAATGTGAGCCAGCCAGTAATCAACACCAGGCCCCTCCCTTCTGTTCTGTTTGCCAGTAGAACAAACGTGGGAGAGAAAGAGAGAGGAGAGCTATAGGTTTTTAGCCCAAAGGGATACTAAGGTAACTTGGTGTAAAGGGGGCTACGAGGCCCATAACTGCACCTTAGTCAATTATAATACCTAAAATTTGCTTTATTAAGGCTAAATTTGTCTAGGTGATTTTTAAAGGTCATTTTGTTATTACTAGTAGCAATTTCAGAGGGTAGGTTATTCAAGGGATTAATAATTCTTTGTGTAAAGTAATATTTCCTAGACACATGAAGGAATTTTGCCCTCTTGATTTGTAGTGGGTGACCTCTGGTGTTATGTATGTTGTTGTTAAACTCGAAACCCATTTGAGCAAACAGGTATGGATCATTTACAATATCGAACATATAAATTAAGTCTCCCCGAAGGCGTCTAAGTGATAAAGGCATCAAATCTAGATTTTCCAGATGTAGTTCATATGGAACATTAGAGAGTCCTTTTATATTTTTTTTGTAAATCTCCTCTGGATTTTTTCAAGGGATGCAATCTCACTCTTTTTATATAGATTCCATAGTTGTGATGAGTATTCTAAATGTGGTCTAGCGTAGGCTCTATATAGAGGAAGCATAATCCCTGGGTCCCTTGATTTAATGTTTCTCTTAATAGACCATATTATCCGATTTGTTTTATTTATAGCCTCATTAATTTGTTTGTTGTACCCCAAATCATTTGATATGTAAATACCTAAATATTTTTCATTAGTAGTAGTTTCCAATGGAAACCCATTTAACATATATATGGCCAAAGGGTTATTTGGACCAAAATGCATCACCTTACATTTTGATGGATTTAGACGCATACCCCAAGTGTTCACCCAATCCATTTAAGGTCCTGTTGAATTACGGATATAATTTCTGCACTATCGCAGAGCCCACCAAGTTTGACATCATCTGCATATTTTATGGAAGTGGACAAACAGTTTTGTGTTAAATCAGCAATAAATATTAAAAATAAGCAAGGGCCCAAGACAGACCCCTGGGGAACTCCACTACTAACAAATTGAGAATCGGAGAAATGACTGTTGATTAATATCTTCTGAGTTCTATGTTCTAACCAATTTTTAATCTATGCAATGATATATTTATTAATGTTGGTATCTAACAATTTAACTATTAAGGAATGATGAGCCATCACATCAAATGCCTTACTAAAGTCAAGATAAATTATATCCCCAAGGGGTGCCATAAAGTACAGTTTCATAAGAACTTACCGTAACAGCAGATCTTTGAGAGAGGCTCTTGCAGTAGGTAATTACATATAGGACTGACGCTGGCAGGTGGCAGGACCCCACAGAAAAATTTCTAGCTAGCAGTCCCTGGTGAGGGACCACCCCCGTCAGGTGACAGCGTCAGAGCGTCAGTATAAAGGGCAGTCCCGACACCGCCTTCAGTTCTTTCCCGCCACAGGCCAAAAGAGGCTGGACAAGAGAGAAGTGGATATTTCCTTCAATGGAAAAGGAGCTGAAAAAGCCTAGGGGGATGGAGGGTGGGAAGGGATTACCTACTGCAAGAGCCTCTCTCGAAGATCTACTGTCATGGTAAGTTCTTACATAACTGTACTATCTTACTTCGAGAGGGCTCTTGCAGTAGGTAATTACAAACAGGACTGAATCCCAAGCAGTCTGGAACAAAGAGAGGCATCGGGAGGAGGAAAACTACTCCAAAAAGAAGTTCTGGTTGTGCAAGTCTCAAGATAGGAGACCTTGCAAAACAGACAGCCCGAAGCCTGCTCTACGGTGAGAGGCCACATCCAAACTGTAGTATTTTGTAAAGGTATGGATGGAAGTCCAGGTGGCAGCAGCGCAGATGTCTGCTGCAGACACATTCTTGAAACAAGCCGCTGAAGCAGCTACTCCTCTTGTGGAGTGGCCTCTGACTTGACCCAGGAGGGTCTTGTTGTATTTGTCATAACAGAAAGTGATGCAATGAGCCAACCACTTAGACAGGCATTGCATGGAAACAGCATTGCCTTCCCTTTTGTGAGCAAAAGAGACAAACAATTGATCAGTCTTTCTGAGATCCTTCGTCCTGTTGGTGTAGTATCTCAGAATCCGGTGAACATCCATAGTATGTAGTAAATATTCCCCTTGATTAGAGTACTGCGTAAAAAATGCAGGTAACTCTATGGACTGATTTAGAGTAGCCTCAGCTACTACTTTAGGGAGAAACTTAGGATTAGTGCGAAGAGCAACTCGTTCCTTGTGAAAAATCAAGTACAGGATTTTACACATCAGAGCCTGGAGCTCGGAGATTCTCCGAGCCGAAGTAATGGCCACCAAGAAGAGAGTCTTCCATGAAAGGAACTTCAAATCCGCAGAAGCTGCACATTCGAAGAGGAAGAGTAAGTTTCTCGAGAACAAAATTCAAGTCCCAAGGGGGAGCAGGAGTACGGATGGGGGGCCTCAGATGGAGGACCCCTCTGAGAAAGGTCTTGGAGACCTCCAGTTGAGCAAAAGCCTTGTCTGCGAAGGGAACATGATAGGCCGAAATGGCCACAATGTGTACCTTCAGAGAGGAATGGCTGAGACCCAGGTCAAACAGATGATGCAGATACTCCAGCAGAAGCCCCGCTGAACAGGAGAAAGGTTCCAAGTTCTTGGAAGTGGCCCAAATAGTGAATCTTTTCCACTTCATGGCATAAGTGGATCTGGTGGAGGGTTTTCTGGTCTCCACTAAAATCTCCACCACTTTGGAAGACACTCCAAAACGGGATTGGGCTAGGTCTACAAGAGCCATGCATGCAGTTGAAGGGATTTGAGGCCTGGATGGACCAGGGTCCCCTGATCCTGCGTCAACAAACCTCGAGATACAGGAAGAGGAAGAGGAGGATCCTCTGAATATTGTTGTAGAAGACAGAACCAGATTTGCCTGGGCCAGAAAGGAGCGATCAGAATCATTTGTGCTCCTTCTGAAGCTATTTTCTGCAAGAATCGTGGGATAAGTGAAATTGGGGGAAAGGCATAGACGAATCTGTCCTTCCAGTCTAGAGACAGAGTGTCGCTCCAAAAAGCGCCTCGCTCTGGAACGAGCGAGCAGAAGATGGGAAGTTTTGCGTTTAGGGGGGATGCGAACAGGCCGACCTGTGGTGTTCCCCAAAGTTGGAAGATATTGCCTAGGACCCCTTGGTCCAGTTCCCACTTGTGAGTCAGAGCAGAAGAGCAATTTAATTTGTCTGCCAGGGTGTTGTTGACTCCCGGAATGTGAATTGCCGTGAGGTGAAGGTCGTGTTGTGTTGCCCAATCCCAAACCCTCATTGCCTCCCTGCATAGAGGGTAGGACCAAGTCTCTCCCTGCTTGTTGATGTACCACACCACGCACATATTGTCCGTCTGGACGACTAGGTGGCCAGGCAGGATGTATAAGTGAAGGGCTTGGAGAGCATACAACACTGCCCGAAGCTCGAGCACACTGATGTGGAGAGCTTGCACTAGCTTGGACCAGGAGCCCTGGGTCCGATGAGGGCCTAGATAGGCTCCCCAACCATCGCCTGAGGCATCTGTGGATAGAGTCTGGGAGGGGGGAGGATGAAAGAAAGGAACTCCCCGAAACAGGTTCTCTCAAACCATCCACCATTGTAAGTCTCGCATCATAGGCGAGGAGATCAGAACTGAGTGATCTAGGTCGTCCACTAGCTGATCCCATTGAGAGCGTAGAGTGCACTGAGAGATCCTCATGTGGAGTCGAGCGCGAGGTACCATCGGGATAGCAGCTGCCATTAGCCTGAGAAGGCGAAGGACCAACCTCACAGAGACCATCATGCGGTCGGACAACAGACTTATTTGGGCCTGAAGGGTGGACGCCCTGTCCGGAGGCAGGAAGGCCTTGCCCATGGTTGTATCGAGAATCGCCCCAATAAACTGTAGCCTCTGGAATGGGTCCAGATGAGGCTTGGAATGGTTGATAGTAATACCCAGGCAGGCAAAAACCTGCTGGGTAAGGGAGAGGAAATGCAGGAGTTCCTCCCTGGATGAGGCCGCCAGGAGCCAGTTGTCTAGGTACGGGAAAACCCGCACTCCCTTGGTACGCAGGTGGGCCGCCACCACTGCCAGGCATTTGGTAAATACTTGGGGAGCCGAGGTTAGACCAAACGGGAGCGCCTTGAATTGGTAGTGGTTCCCCTGGAACGCAAAACGAAGGTATTTGTGATGAGATGGGCAAATGGGAATGTGCAGATAAGTATCCTGCATATCCAGAGCACAAAGTCATTGACCCGGCCAGAGGAGAGGCAGAAGGCTCTGCAAAAAGAGCATCCTGAACCTTTTGTACTCTACGTAAAGATTCAGGGAACTGAGATCCAAAATTGGTCTGAAATCTCCTGTCTTCTTTGGGACCAGGAAGAAATGGGAATAGTAACCTGTCCCTTGCAGATGAAGGGGGACAGGCTCTATCGCTTGCTTCAGCAGAAGAGCCGAGATTTCCTCCTGGACCAAGAGATGATGTTCCCGTGAATACGACGACTTCAGAGAGAGGTGGCGGGGTGGTTTCTGAAGAAACTCTATGGAGTGTTCTTCTGCTATGAGCTGGAGCACCCAAGAATCTGTGGTTATCCTTGCCCATCCCGGAAGGTGGAGGGAAAACCTCCCTCCTACCAGTTCCTCCAGGGAGTCCAGAGGCGGTGGGAGTGGAAAGGAATCAGGTGGTGTGGGGCAGCGCCGCAGCTGAAGCACTCGCTGCTTTTCTGGGCGGGGGGGTTTGGCAGCTGCGGGGGCCTGGCGTTTCGTGGCCCGCCTTCCCTGAGGTTTCGCCTTTGGCTGATTCCATCTGCAAAAGGGATGACGCTGCTGCTGATGGCGACAGTACATGGGATCAACCGACTTCAGAGCCATCCTTTCTCTGCAGATCGGTGATGATGTCCTGACATCACCCCGAAGCACCGACTCGGAAGGGTGCTTTCTGGATAGCAGATTGCACCTTCGGGACCAAACCTAACACACGGAGCCAAGCATGATACCGTAGGCCTACAGCGAAAGCTGAGCTCCGCCCAGCAGTGTCCACTGCATCGTATGTCGCACGTAGCATGTGTCAACTGGCCGAATGAGCAGAGCGGATGAGATCAGCCAACTCCTGCTTGACTTGGGAGTCAGGCAAAGAGTCCAGTTTGGCTTCTGCCTGAGTCAGGATGGCCTTCTGGTAGTCCCCTATATGGCCGACATAGTTCAGGGCCCTGATCCCAAGTGTGGAGGAAGCGTAAATCTTTCTCCCATACTGGTCCAGAAGGCATGATTCCTTATCAGGAGGTGACGAGCTAAGATGTTTAGGGTTCGCCGAGCGGTCGTGAGCGGCACTAATCATGACCGAGTTGACACAAGGGTGAGAATCCAGGAAATCAACAACCTCGGGAGCCTGATATAGCCAGTTCGACTTCCTAGGAAGTGGGGCTAAGGCCGACTGCTGCTTCCATATAGTGGTAACAAGGTCGGCATGAGGCTCTATCCAGGGTGGCACCAAGATAGGAGCAGTCACGGGCAGATCCAGATATTCAGTGAGTTTCAGATGCTGAGGATCTGGTTCCAGGGAGTGCCACTGATGAACCTCCTGGATTTTCCTAAGCAACTCCGTAAAAGAAGGATACTTCGGAGGAGTCCTTGGCCTGGGCTTCGACGGAGAGCGAGGCTCGTCATCTCTCTCAGAGCAACCATCGGAAGAGTCCGAGGAGTCCGAGGGTGAACAGGAGGATGAAGAAGAGAAAGACTCCCTTTCCCGACCCGGGGGAGGAACAGACCCCTTGGAAAGTCCCCGGGTAAGCATGTCCTGCCCCTCTCTGGATCCAGATGGAAGAACCCTGGAGTCTTGAGGTAGTGAGGGAGTGTGCTGCCTCAGACATACGGGAACCTGGGATGGCACCGTTGCAGGAAGGTGGCTCCCAACCTCTTTGGTGAGCTGAGCCTTGGCCTCAGCCCACCAGGAGGCTAGAGTCTCCTATAGGTCCATCGACGGCCACGAGGACAGTGGAGGAGGAGGTGGGGGACAAGGACACGGGTTATAACCGTATGGAACGTATCCAAAACCCGGCTGTAGTTAGCCCAGCGTCGGGTATTGTGGCGTCGAGTACTGTGGCGTCAGGAAGCCCGGTGTCTGGTACTGTGGCACCAGATAATGCGGTCCCGGGTACATCGGCGTCGAATAGGATGGAGGACACCTGGGAGCTGGGGGGGATTACCGGAGCAGACGGTCCGGTTGGAGGCCTCATGGGCGGGTCCGGAGTGCCCAATGGGAGCGGAATGTCTCCTGGAGTCGGTAAGACCGATGTTAGGGTCGACGGTGGAGGCTCTGGCACCGGAAGTACCGACGTCGGAGGGGCCGGCGTCGGAGCCGGCGTCCGGGGAGCCAATGTCAGGTCTGGCGCCCAGGTAGAGGAAGGACTGATGGAGGCAAAGATCTGCAGCCGCCCGGGGACAGAGGAAAAAGTCCCGGGGTCGGGCTGGGGAGACTCGTTCCCAGATGGCAGTGGCCGCGGGGAACAGGGTACGATGGATGTGGGGGTCTGTCATCGACCTCGCCGGCTGGACGTCGGACGAGCCGGCTTGGTGGCGAGCTCTCGGTGGGCGCCGGAGGAGCCGACATCCAACTTATGAGAGCCATCACCGGAGGCAGGATGAGTAGAGTGATCGGCCTGGTCTACTTGGGTGGAGGCCACGCATCGTCCCGGAGGGTCAGATGTCTTACTGGCCCTCTCCGGGCAGATGTCAGAGGAGCCGACGCCCGGCTTACCAGAGTCACTCACAGTGGTAGGCCGCGAGCTTGCGGCCGAACCAGAGGCGGAGGCCTCCAACTGCCCGGAGGTACCCACAAGGCCTGAGCGTGAGCCAGACGGGCGGGCCGACGCCCCCTCGAAAACCTCCGAGGCGGCCGTCGAGGAGCGATCCCCCGGAGGGGATGTTACCTGTGTCCCAGCAACTCCCGAGGGAGATGCGGTGGAGGAGCCCTTGTCCCGGTGCCTCTCCTTCTTCTTCCGATGGCCTTCAGAGGAAGTGGATGCCTGCCTCAGTTTTTGGTTTTTTTTTAATTTTCCTTTTTCTCCTTCAGTCGAGCTGCCAGCCACCTGATGTATTTCGGTCCGGTTACGGGCCACAAGCTTCCACTCCCTGAATTAGCCATTGATCCCCCCCGATACCCGTGGCTTGCCCCCCACGGCGGGGCTGCGGCTCTCTCCCCTGCGTGCCGCAGACGCCAGGGGCAGGCTCGGGAGCCATCACCTGAAGCCGCGGGCGAGCTTCATTAGCAGCGCCGGCAGCTCCATTTTCCGCTTTTTTTTCTTTTAAGGAGGCGGGTCGTGCAATGACGCCCGTGTCTGCCCCGCCTCCTGAGTGTGCGAGCGCCGGTAGCAATGCAACCCCTAGCCTCCGCCAGGGGTCACCAATGCTCCGGGCACTTCCCCACCCTCCCCCCAGAGAAGGAGAGCAGTCCCTAGGACGCTCCATCCTTCTCACCCCAGCCGGCCCTCCAGTGACCCTGGTCCGTTCCCGAACCCGGGTCGCCGGCGTCGCAAGTGGAAATCCAACCGCTGCACCAATGGGCCGGCTGCCTCAGTTTTTTGAGCCTTTCTCCATAGAACTCATTTTTTTCTTTAGAATATGGGCTTCAAGGGATTGCTGCCACCTTTTCCGGGTAGCCGCATTGAAACTGAGGCAGTGCTGGCACTTCTCGACGGATGATCAGGGCCTAGGCAGAACAGGCACAGGGAGTGGCCGTCCTTGTGCGGTAGTTGGGCGCTGCCACGGGACGCACTTATTCTTGTGCTTGGGCGTGAGGGACGACATAAATCAGCGCTAGTACTGACGTTAGTCGAAAAATAATGATTTTTCGGTGAAAAACCGACGAAGATAGGGCTGACGAAGCACTAACTTTTCCACGAGGTGCTGCACGAGCTAATGGCAGGAAAGAACTGGAAGGCAGGCGTCCGGGACCGCCCCTTTATACCGACGTCTTCTGACGCTGGTCACCTGACGTGGGGGCGGTCCCTCGCTAGGGACTGCTAGCTAGAACTTTTTCCGTGGGGTCTGCTGGCGTCAGTCCTATATCTAATTACCTACTGCAAGAGCCCTCCTGAAGTAAGATTTGATGTTTCTGCTAACGTTTTCATAGAAACACATCAGATTGCTAAGGCACCCTCTGCCCTTTTTAAACCAATGTTGTTCAATATCAACAGTGTTCAATGTATCACTAATAAGATCTTTAATTAGACTCTCAAGTACTTTGCAAATAGATGATGTCAAACTAATAGGTTGGTCGTTTTCCCAATTTGAAAGAGGCCCTTTTTTTATATATTGGTATTACATGGGCGGCCTTCCATTCTTTAGGTACAAAATGATGCTTCAAACAATGTTCAAAGAATAAACATAAGGGATGGGAAATGTAATCAGTGAGTAAGTATAGTAGGTGTCCACTAATGTTATCTGGACCTGGGGAATATTTATTATTTAATAATTTAAGTTTAGCCAGTACCACATTGTCTGATAGTTTAATCACAGATTCATTTCTTACATTTACAATAATGTCATTTTGAATGGATTTATTATTAAATACATCGCAAAATCTATGATTTAAGATACTGGTCATATCTAAAGGATTATGACAAAGCTACGAGTTATCCAAAAGAGGTCCAACCTGACAAGTAGGTTTTTTAAGAGAGTTAACATAAGAGTAGAACATCTTGCCATTATCTTTACTGGCATTCTTAGCAAGATTCAATTCCCAACCCTTTTTTGCCTTTCTTATCGTATATTTACATTTCTTTTGAATTTTAAGATTAGCAGAACAATACTCTTCTGTCTTGGATTTTAAATATATAGCATATTTATTATTTTTTGTCTTAATATTAGTTGAATGCTTCTGGATAACCATTTCGGTTTTTGTTTTTTTTGCCCATGCTTAACAATGGATGGAATAAATTTATCTCTTAATTGTAATAATGTATGTTTGAAGAAATCCCAACAGCTTTCGGGATTAGATGAGGTCATAATGTAATCCCAATTGATGCCATTAAGTACAGTTGTAATACTTAATACATCGGCTTTGTTATAAAGATAAATTATAGTTTTATTACTATTAATAATGACTGGTCACTGTTACAGATGGGAGATGAAATAGTAACACCTTGTATGTTAAGATGACTACTGTAAAACACAAGGTCTAAAATATTGTTCCCCCTATTTGGTGTTGAAATACATTGTTGGAGGTTAAGTTGTTTATAACAGTCTAAAAGTTTTCTGCCTGCACTGGAAAGTGCAATTCCTTTCCCCCCAAAATGTCACCCAAATTAAAGTCCCCCATATATAACATGGAACCATGTTCACAGGCGTTTTCAAATTCTGTAATGATACCCTCTGTATAAGTAATATCTGCACTCGGAGGTCTGTAACAGACTCCCAGTATAATATTTTCAGTTAAAAGTTTCACCCATATTGATTCAATATTTACATCAGGATCTTTGATTTCATCTAATATTTCCACAGAATCAAAGTCATCTTTGATAAATAAGGCCACACCGCCACCTATCCTGTTGGGTCTATTCCATTTATAGATTTTAAACCCTGGAATAATACAGTCCCAGGCAGTATTTTCAGCCCCCACCCCCAAGTTTCAGTAATTGCAATAAAATAAACTTTGTCTTCAGAGACACGTATTTTAAGCTCATCAACTTTGCTATTTAAACTTCTGGCATTAAAGTAAAGAAATTGGATATGTTGTGCAATACCTTGGTTGGGCACTGTATGGTCATAATTTATGTTGAAAGGATGGAAAAGCACACCTCTCCCACTGTGGATCTTGTTTAAATGTTGATTAATAAGTTCTAGGAATTGTTTCCCCAGGAGAGATGAACCACGTCTGCTAAGGTGCAGTACACCCCCTCTATATAGTTCAAAATTACCAGAAAATTCTTCCCAATGAGTTACACAGAATAAAGTACAGTTACCCAAGAACTTTCCGTAACAGTAGATCTTCGAGAACAGCTCTTGCAGCAGGTAACACTATTAGGACTGAAGCCGGCAGGCGTCAGGACCCCACGGAATTCTTCTAGCTAGCTATCTTCAGCGGGACACCCCGATGTCGGTCCCGCCCGATGTCAGGCGTAGTACAAAAGGGGGCGGTCCCAACAGATTCCCTGTGTTCTCCACCGGGACTCTCGCCGCAGGGATGACATCAGAAAGGGAGACAGAGGATCCATCATCAAAAGACGAAAGGGCAAAAGCCCCTGCCAAAGGCTCTGAAAGCCATGCCTCCTCCAAGGGGGAAGGTGGGCGGGAAGGTACCTGCTGCAAGAGCTGTTCTCGAAGATCTACTGTTACGGTAAGTTCTTACATAACTGTACTATCTTACTTCGAGATACAGCTCTTGCAGCAGGTAACACTATTAGGACTGATTTCCAAGCAATAACACTTGTAAGCATACTGGGAGGAGGAGATTGTAAAATATCCATGCCACGTCCTGACTCTAGGACAGGAGACCCTGTAGCACGGCCAGGCGGAAACCGGCTCTTTGCCGTGAGGCAATGTCCAGGCTATAATGCCTGATAAAAGTGTGTACAGAGCTCCAAGTAGCTGCAGCACAAATGGCAGAGGTGGAAACGTTATGCAGTGCTGCAAAGGAGGTAGCCACCCCCCTTGTGGAATGGCCCCGGACTGTACCCGGGAGGGGCTTCTGTTTGGTATTGTAGTAGTATGATATACACTGGACAAGCCAGCGAGAAAGTGACTGCTTTGATACTGGTTGGCCCATCATCCTCTCAACAAAAGGAAATGAAGAGTTGCTCCGATTTGGAAGCTGTTTCGTTCTGTTTAGGTAGTACCTTAGGCAGCGTGAACATCCAGGGTGTGGAAGCGCTTCTCCTCTATTGGAGTACTTAGGAAAATAGACAGGCAGGTCAATGTCCTGATTGAGAGTGAGGGTGGAGACCACCTTAGGCAAAAACTTAGGATTCGTCCTTAGGGAGACACTGTCCTGGTGGAAAATCAAATAGGGTTCCTTACACATAAGAGCGTGAAGCTCAGAAATTCTCCTTGCTAACGTAACAGCAACTAAAAATAACGTTTTCCAAGACAGAAAATGCAGCTCGCAATCCGCGGCAGTTCAAAGGGGGGAAGCGTGAGTTGTTCCAGGACAAAGAGTAAATCCCATGGGGGGACAGGGTCCTTAATGGGTGGCCTAAGGTGTAATACCCTTCGCAAAAAGTCTTGAGAGACATCAAGCTGTGCCACTGTGCGCTTTCCAACCGGGGAGTGGTGCGCAGAGGTGCACTTTGATAGAGGAGTAGGCTAGACCCGACTGGAAAAAGGGAGAGCAGGTAATCTAACACCGCTTTCACCGGGCAACCTAGAGGGGAAAGGTTGCGTGCTTGTGACCACAAACAAAAACGGCGCCATTTCATGGCGGACGTTGTATGCGTTGCCGGCTTTCTGGCCGCAGAAAGGACTTCCGCCACCTTGTGCGAGACCCCGTGTCGCAAAATGGCTATGTCTCTAGGAGCCATGCATGCAGGTTCAGTGAACGTAAGTCCGGATGGACCAGTGAACCTTTCTCCTGAGACAAGAGATGGGAGCTGAAAGGCAACGGGAGCGGAGGTTCCCGGGACAGCTGCGTTAGCAAGGGGAACCATATCTGCCTGGGTCAGAAAGGGGCTACCAGGATCATTGTTGCGTGCTCCCTGCGCAGTTTGAGAAGAACTCTCTGGATCAACGGGAAGGGAGGGAAGGCATAGAGGAATCTGTTTGCCCAGGAGAGGGACAACGTGTCTCACCAGAAAACACCAGGCCCTGGATCTAGCGAGCAAAAATTGGGCAGTTTTGCGTTGGATGGGGGAAGCGAACAAGTCCAACTCTGGAGTTCCCCATCGTAGAAACAGATCCTCCGCTACCTCTTGAAGGAGTTCCCATTTGTGGACCCTGGCCTGGGAGCGACTCAGGCCATCCGCGATTGTATTGTCCACACCGGGAACGTGAACTGCAATCAAGTTCGCGCTGTGTCAGATTACCCAATCCCACACTCTCATTGCCTCCCTGCAAAGGGGGTAAGAGTGTGCGCCTCCTTGTTTGTCGAGGTAATACATCACCGCCATGTTGTCTATCTGAAGCAGAAGAGTACTCGATGGGATCTCTGACTGAAAAGCCAGCAGGGCATATAGGACCGCCCTCATCTCCAGGACGTTGATGTGGAGGTGAGCCTCCTGAGGGGTCCATGTTCCCTGGGACTTCACCCCATTCAGGTGTGCACCCCACCCCAGCCCTGAGGCATCTGTGGTGAGGATTACCTCCGGGGACGGTGCTATAAACAGGACACCCCGCAGAGAGTGTCCCTGGGTCTAGCCACCACTGCCAGTCTCGAATCACGGCATTCGTGATTCTGACCGGATGCTGCATGTGGTCTTGCCTTTGGTCCCACTGCACCTTGAGCATCCACTGGGTCACCCGCATGTGGAGCCTTGCCAAAGGGATGGTTGGAATGGCCGCAGCCATGTGTCCAAGCAAGCGAAGGACTGACCTGGCGGGGACGGGCTTCTTCTTCGAAAGATACCTGATGAGGGATCTGATGCATTCCGCTCTGTCGTCGGGGAGAAAGGCTCTCCCCTGGACGGTGTCCAGAACTGCTCCTATGAACTGCAATTTCTGGGATGGTATGAGGAGTGACTTCTCGTAGTTGATGAGGATGCCCAAGGACTGAAAAAGTTCCTGAGTGCTTTGAATAGCCATCAACAGTGCCTCTTTGGAGGCGGCCATGAGAAGCCAATCGTCCAGGTACGAGAATACGTAGTGGCCCTGTCTCCTTAGAAACGCTGCCACGACTGCCATGCATTTGGCAAAGACCCTGGGGGCCGATGACAGTCTGAACGGAAGAGCTCGGAACTGGAAATGGTGGCCGAGAAACTCGAAGCGCAGGAACCTCCTGTGCGCTGGAGCTACAGGGATATGCAGGTATGCGTCCTGCATGTCTAGGGACGCTAAGAAGGCATCCTTCTTTAGCATGGGAATCAGACTTTGAAGAGTCACCATGCGAAATCGCTTGTAGGTGACAGACAGATGGAGGTCGCTGAGGTCCAGGACTTAACGGAGGTCCCCTGTTTTCTTCGGAACCAGAAAGAAGTGAGAATAGTATCCGAACCCTCTCTGGTTCTCTGGAACGTACTCTACCGCTCCCTTTTGCAGGAGCGCAAGTATCTCTTGCCTGATAAGCAGTTTGTGCTGACCCGAGTAACGGGAGAGCAGAGGAGGCCTCGAGGGTGGCTTGTCTGCGAATTCTATAAAGTGGCCCTTTCGACCAACTGAAGAACCCACCTGTCGGTAGTTATAGACTGCCATCCTGGCAGGTAATTCGCAATACGACCCCCGACCTTGATGTCCCGTTGATCCTGAGGGGCGGGGGCCGGGAAGGAGTCAGGCTGTGGCGGCTGAGGGACCCGCGGGCTGGGCCGGCTTAGTTGGGCTCTGGCTTCGGCTCGCGGGCTGTCTACCCTGGGTTCTGCGGGAACCGGAGCCCCTCTGCTGTGGACCGCTGCGGGACTGTTGTCTCTGCGTCCATCCACGGAAACTGCTTTGGTTCCTATGAAAGGAACTAAGCCTCGGTCAGTACATTGCCTGGACCAACCTCAC
This sequence comes from Neoceratodus forsteri, assembly GCA_016271365.2. Classification (NCBI taxonomy): domain Eukaryota; kingdom Metazoa; phylum Chordata; order Ceratodontiformes; family Ceratodontidae; genus Neoceratodus; species Neoceratodus forsteri. The sequence continues at coordinate 187,764,498 of CM057451.1, forward strand.
AGCCTTCCCGGCCTCTTGGAGCTTGGTGAGAACCTTCTCAGAGGGCTCATCAAAGAGAACTTCTCCCTCGAAACAGGCATCCATGATATTCTTCTGGACGTCTGTGGTAAACCCGGAGACACGAAGCCATGAGTGTCTCCAGAGGCATAAGCCTGAAGCTGCCGCTCTGGCCGAGGAGTCCGCGGAATCATACGCGGCTCGCAGCACCTGGGTTCCCACGTCCGAACCCGTGCGGAGGAGCTGCAACATCTCCTCCTTCTGCTCACCTTCTGGCATTTTTTTCTGCCAGATCCAGTCCCTGCTCCCACAAGGCGCTTTTGGAACTGCACCATAGGGTCAAGTAGTTCAGGGATCTGATGGCGCATGTGCAGAAGACATGCGGCGCCTCGCCCATAGCGCCCAGCTGTTTGACCCGGGTCCGTGGCAGGGGTGCTCAAATGTTGCGGTCTCTGGGACCGGTCATAAGAGGCTGTTATGACCAGAGAGTCAGCCAGAGGATGTTGGCGCCAAGTACTGGTCTCCTTCTCGAGCCTGTACAGGCGGTCAGCCTTCGGCATCGCCGGAGCGCAGTGTGGACGCTCACGCTGCCTTGGTGACATCCACAAAAGTGTCCACCAAGGGTGGTACCACCACAGGCTTAGGATCTTTCTGCCGAAGATACCTGGTGAGGCGTAGTGTCTCGGGGTTTAATTCTTCCGCATCCCAGCCCATGTTCTCTTGGATATGTCACATGATCTCAGAGAACGATGGGTCATCCGGAGATCTAGGAAGCTCACGTGGGTCCAGAGAGGGGATGTGGATCGGAGAGGGGGATCTGGATCCTGAGAATTCTGATCCCGTGTCCTCTGTCGAAGGAGAAAGGCGGCGTCTTCTGGGTCTCTTGGGGCTGGGTGACCCTGAAGAAGATCTAGATGGAGGTCTCCTTTTGTCTGGTCTCCCCCTAGGAGGATCCGTAGGCTCCTGGGGGGGAGGTACTCGGCCTGCAGCCCCAGATGGTGTGGGGGGTGCAGGAGCCAGAAGAGTCACAGGAGGAGAAGGAGGAGGAAGAGGAGGAGGTGCAGGAACCATATCCTTTTTAATGGTATCCCACCAATAAGAGAAGAGCTCCTTGACTTCCGAAATGCAAAGATCCGACGACGGACCGGGTGCCGGTGGTCGGTCATCGGGTTCCAGCGTTGACTCCTCAGGGGCCTCAGGCTGAGGGGACGGTCCCCTGGGAGGTGTGACTGGACCGGGTTCGCCTGTCTGGTCCTCGGGCTGCGTCAACTCCTCCTCCGTAATAGTCTCCTGACCGACATCGGCAGGAGGCGTCGGGGTCCTTTCCTCTCGACAGACAGGTGTGGGCGTCGGCCCCCTGCCGGCGACCCGGCGGGCGAGGCCTGACCGGCGACGGACGTCTGGCGGTCGACGGCTCCTGGGACCTGTGGTGAGAGGCCGACGTCGGATGAGCCGACGTCAGATCCAACGGTCTCTTGAGGGAGGTAAGCTCCTTGGTCTTCTGCTGGGGAGGAGGAGGCAAGGAGGCAGACCTGACGTCAGGCTCAGAATGGCGGGAACCCGACTTGTGGCGATGATGATGGTCCCCAGACCTAACCAGGGCTTTGGAGGATGAAAGTGGGGGTCTGGAGGTCTTGGCCTGTGAAGAGGAAGAGGATCCCGAAGGTTTCTTCACTGCAGCGGGGGGAGGCTGAGAACGGGCCCGGAAGGGCGAACGGTCGGACCGGGAGCCGGAGCTACGAGAGTCGGAGGCCCTGGACGGGGACTTGGAGGAAACCTTCTCCCTGTGCTTTCCTGAGTGTTTGCGGGCCTTCTCTGCAGATTCTCCCCTGGAGGAGTCCGTGGCCTTGATCCTCTCTTCAAGCAAAAATGCCTGTAGAGCCTTCTGGCGACTGATCTGGGTCCGGCTGTTGAAACCCTGGCAGAACGTGCAGGACCAGGTGTCGTGGTCTGGGCCTAGGCACCGGATGCAGGCCGAATGCGGATCCTTAAACGGGATTTGCTTCCCACAGGCGCACTTCAAGGGATGGTCTTCAACGGAGGTTGGAGAGGACATCAGACAGCAATCGGGCTGGAAAAACGAACTTTTCCCGAAGGAAGAACTTAACCGCAAGGTCATGGCCAAGAAACGGTGCCAAAGGGTCGAGACATGCAAGTCGACTGCATGGAAAGAATCAGGAATCTGGTGGGACCGCCCCTTTTCAATCAATCAATCAAGTCTTTATTTAACCAGGCGCTCATCGTTGAGCAGAAGCTCATTTGCAAGATGGACCTGGGTGGAGCATGAACAATTGTATATACAGGTCAACACAGGTATTTACAAGGCAATACAGATAATACTCTTTACAGACAGGAAGAAAGAAGATCATATGTACATAGAATTATACAGATATTATACAGATTACACGGTATTTACATACATAGAAGTGTCTATAGGAAGATAAAGCAGGTTATCTAAGGTTGCAGGAGGAAGTAACGAAGAAAAAATAAAAATAAAATATACTCCAGGTAGAGGTGAAGGTAGGGGGAAGAGAGGAGGAAGTAGGGGAGAAAGGCTAGGAGGGCATGGTGCACAGAAAGGAGTTGGTAAGCTGGATGTAGAGACGTGGATGGAGAAAAGGAGTATGTAAGGAGCCCGGGATTGAATGCTATAGGACGGGCATGGTAGGGATGTCACAACCCAGGGTAGTGAGCTCCTATCCGAGGTTGGGAAAGGAAGAATAAGGGATGGATGGGCCTAGTGTTGATAAGACAGGGGGATAAGAGAGAGAACAATTAGGCTGGTGAGGAGCAAGCTGGCGGGTCAGTACTTAAAATTGGGTCTGGGTGGCTATATACCAGTACTGGGTCTGAGTGGGTGAAGCAGTTACATACTTCTCTGATTGTACAGAAATAAAAGCATCTTGAAAGCATTTATACCGATTAGGAGTGCTTAATTTGAGGGTTTTGTAGATCGCTCCATAAGGTAGGTAGCACTTGCTTAGGCTGCCCTGCCAAGCGGGATTTTGCTTTGGGTACTTTAAGTGTAATAGCTGAGTAACTTTAATGCGTATTTCCAATTATACTCGGGAAGACAGCAGGAGATATAGTAAGGCAGCTTATTAGAGATGGCTCTATAGGTCAGAGGCGGCGTTCTGTGGCGCCTGAACTTTAGTGATGTCCATCCCACTGCCGCATATAGGTGCAGTGATGTGTGTCGAAGGGAGTCCTGTTATAAACCTCAGTGCTCGATGGTAGAGTGTGTCCAGTTTAGCCATGTAAGAGTTGGGGCATTGGCTGTAGAGGAAGTCAGCGTAATCAACCAATGATAGGAAAATGGATTGGACCAGTTGTTTCTTGGCATCTCTGGTGAGAATTGGCTGATTCTAAAAACAGTCCAAGCCTTTGCGAAGTCGTTTTAGCAAGTCCTCGATATGTTCAATGAAGGAGAGTCTTTGGTCTATCAAACTCCCAGATACTTGAATTTTGTAACAAATTCTAGTTTTCACCTAGAACTGTGGTAATTTGGGGAACTGTCCCACTGGACACAGGGTTAGCTAGTACGGATAAAAGTAGAGAGGACCATCGCTTTAGTTTTTGGGCATTAAGGAGTAGCTTTTTGGAGGAGTTGGCTTTGCAAAAGGTTAATTCTGACTGTAGGTCATTGCAGGCAGCTTCAGGTGTTAGGCGACTCACGTGAGAACTGTATCATCTGCAAACAGATGGATGTTGGCTTCTTTTATACAGTAGTCGATGTTATTAATGTAGATTGCAAAAGTAAGGGCCTAATATAGAACCTTGAGGTACCCCTCTTTGCAGAGTTTTAAGGGGACAGGCCTCTTCGGCTTTAACTTGTTGAAGGCGCCTGTAAGATAGTCAGTGAACCAACGCAGAGAGGAGGGGTCCACACCTATGGTTTGAAGGGCGGAGAGGAGCAGACTATGGTCGACGTGTCTTGAAAGCCTTTAGATCAAGGAAAACAGCACAAATAAAGTTTTTGCTCTCAAGATTACACTGCCAGTCGTTAGTAACTTTGGCGAGGGCTGAGATAGTGCTATGTTTAGCTCTGAATCCAGACTGCATAGGATTTAGCAGTTCCCTAGACTCAAGGTGAGTCCTCAGCTGTGCATTTACAATTTTCTCTAGGAGCTTGGACAGGACCGGAAGGAGAAATTGGCCTGTAGTTATTGAGATCGCCACGGTCACCTGATTTGAACAGTGGTATGACATGTGCTGTCTTCTATATAGGTGGTAAGGTGCCCTGAGACAGGGATAAGTTAAAAGGTGGGTGACGGTATCGCTATAGTACGTGGTAGGCAATTTTAGGAAGGGTCAAGGGAGTCAGCCCCAGCACTTTTCTAGTATCCAACTGAAGCAAGAGATCCTCTACCTCTTTCAGTGTGGCAGGTTGAAGTAGAAAAGCGGCGAGCTTCTCGAGTTTCAGGCAGTTGGCTGGCAGTCTGGGAGCGAAGTATGTTTGCAGGAGTTATCAAATGCCATGCCTGCAGTAGCAAAGTGGTTATTGAATCGTCAAGTATATCCATCTTTTGGTTATAGTCAAGTTGCCAGAGGTAATCTTGGTGGGAGTGAATTTCCTGGGGAGTGGCCTAGCAGATCACTGATTGTGTTCAGAGCTTGATTGGGCTCTTTGTGGCAGAGTCGAGTTCGGATTTGAAGAAGGTGGTCTTGATTCTCTTGATTGTTTTGGTACATAAATTTCGTAGTCTCCTGAACTGGTTCCAATCCTCTGCGGTGTTCAGTCTGCGTGTTTTTTTCCAGAGCTTATCTCTTTCTAGAAGCAAGGACTTGATCTGAGGGTGAACCATTTACAGGTTTTGGTCCTAGTTCGAACTTTAATAAGGGAGCATACTTATTAAAGGCCCTTGATAGAATGTTGTGGAAGATATTGTAAGCTGCGTAATCGTTTTGGCCAGGTAGAAATCTTGCCACTCAGGGAATATATAAGCTCGTTTAGGTAGGCATGTTCATTGAAGTTGCGCCTGGATCTCTTCATAGAGAACTTGCTGATGGGTGCTGGGTTGTTGGTGGATCTTACTCCCTAATAAAACAATGGTAGCCGTCTGAAGAAGACATCAAGCGTGGGAGAAGAGATGAGGTTTGCTCACCATTAGCACATCAAAGTAGTGTACTTTTACTGGGGTTCTTCACGTTTGGGCGTGTTGGTTCAGTAATAAGTTGCGTCAGCCCATGTTCATCACAGAAGGATGCAAGGGGGCAGCTGTGTTAGAGAGCCAGTCAAAGTTGAGGTCTCCTAAAATAATAGTTTTTGGCAGCCCCTGTCCCAACTTGTCACTTAGATATGACACAAGCTGTAGGCCAGCAGACGGTGGTCTGTAGCATCCTATTACGCAGAGTGCAGTAGTCTGTGTAATTTCCACTTTGAGAATTAGGCATTCGAATTCGCTGGCGACAGATGCCGAGGATAAGCAGGAGGCAGAAAATTTGTCTTTAACGTAGATAGCTACCCCTCCTCCTCTGGCATGCCTATCAGCTCTGAACAAGGCATAGTTGGTATGTTTATTTTATCAGTGGTGCTGGGTCTAAGCCAAGTTTCGGAAATCACAAGTATGTCAGGAGAGGTATGATTTACCCAGGTTTGTATTAAGGTTATCTTTTTAAGGAGGCTACATACGTTAATATGCAAGAAGCTTATTCCTTTTAAATTTGCTAGTTCTGCTGGCAAAGCAATAGCTTCTGGGGGCCAGGGTTGAGTTCTACGATGCCTGAACAAAGCAGGAGGATAAGTAGGATTTTTCTAAGAGCGCTAATTATAAGCTTGTAATTCCTGCCTTTCTCCCGTCAGAGGCGGGACCGACGTCGGGGGCGGTCCCCGCTGAAGATAGCTAGCTAGAAGAATTCCGTGAGGTCCTGACGCCGGCCGGCTTCAGTCGTAATAGTGTTACCTGCTGCAAGAGCTGTATCTCGAAGTAAGATCTGTTGATACAAACACTGCTTCCTGAGCCAATCATTATATTGGTGTATTTTCAAATTCACTGACAGGGGGGCTTTAGGTATTGGGAGAATTTCTGACATAATGATATCACACCTCATCTCAGATAGAATATTAGTTAAGGCTACTGTATGCTGCTTAACAGTAAGCAAATCCTCTCTACACACAGTATATCATTAGCCCCAGCATGAATAACAACTATAGGATTATCCCCTCTTTCAGAGAGAATATTAGGAAGCATACGTGTAATATCTTGTATCTTAGCCCCAGAAAAGGAAGAGCAAGTTCGATTATGTTTGTCTGGATTACAAATAGCTCTATCCAGATGTTTTGTTATAGAGTCACCTATAACAAAAGTTTGCCTTATATCTTTGTTTGCTGAAGTGTGAATAGTTGAATTATTATGGACCGTTGCAGTTTTCATTAGATCTATAAGATCACCAGAATTGGCAGAAGGGCTTACAGTAAGTGGCATAGGAGTGTGCTCGGTCAAAACAAAAAGGGCAGTAGTTGGTAAACTGAGATTATCCTCCACTGAATTTAATAATGGGTCATATCTGTTTTCAGTACTTAAAATAAAGGCATCAGCTTTTCTGCCTTTTTTTAATGGTTGCCTGTTTTGAATCTCATCCCATCTGTCATCTGATTCAGCATTAGGGTCTTCCTCTCTCATTCTTTTTTTGTTGCCTGTATCCCAAATTAAAGGCCCGACCAAAGGTGCATCAATGGGTGAAACAGACTGAGGTATACTACTAGTATTAAAAGAAACTCTTGTTTCAGTCTCTGTATTACTGATACTAAGGGGAGAGGAGAGAGAATCAGATTGCTGGGGTGAGCTAGGTTCATTCGTAGAGCCATATTAATCTGACTTTTTTCCAGTTCTAGCATACCGGCATTCAAGAGAGATATCTTGTAGCAAGTCTTTATTTTGTACACATTTGTTACAGGTAAACTGAATGACAACCTTATTTGTACTCTTTAATTCATACATAAAGCATGTATCACATTGTACCCCCATTTTCCCATCTGAAGTAATGATGGTAGGCACCATAGTAGTTCTGACAATAGTTTAGACTTAGGTATTACCTAGACAGTTAATGCTTTGAACTTACAAACCTCTGCTTCTCTAACAGATAGACATCAAGCCGCAGACTATTTCTATAAACGAGTTCAAGCCACCTCCACCACCCACACTGCCTAACACACACTGACGCACATGTCTTTGCATGCGCCAATGCGTGCATGCCCGCTCGCAGCAGGCTCTCCTAATTTAGCAAACGATGACCCGGAACTGCACTACCCGAGGTCACACACTCGCACACAGAGTCCCTTACAAAAATAAAGCAAACTGCCCCTTTTAATGCTCTGAACAGCGCTGGGCTATGGAACACCCTAAGTATATAGTGTTCCTGTGGTGTAAAATAAAATAAAATATCTGCCGAGAGTTTGGGCAAAGTAATGCTGCCCTCTCTCACTGAGTGGTATGTCTCGCCCCTCTACCTGTTCCAAAACATGAAACAGGGCTCTAGTAGACAGTATACATAAGCACTCGTACTAAAACACATTTAAATGAAACGCACATAAAATAAGGGAAATGCCTTATGGCTGTATCAAATGCAAAGTAAATGGGTGTGTCAGATCGACCATACACCGCAGGGCTTAGAGTACAATTGTATTAGATATAGGATATAAAAGTAACAAAATAAAATCAGTCTACTAACTTAGAAATACTAAGGGTTGGGCCTATTAGGTGGCAGAAGGGTTGTGGGTATAAAGAGCCAGGGCCTATTATCAGCTACCTGGACAGAAAGGGTATAGATAAGAGAGATGGACAGCAGTCCTGGCATGTAGCTCTAGTGTATACACAGACACTTAGAGAGAGACCCCCATGTAATTAAAATGGCAGAATGCCAGCTTGAATGAAAAATCAACCTCAGTACTACCAAGAGGACAATATCAATTTAATACAGTAAAAAACTCAAAAGCTCCCAGGAGAAATGAGTCACGTGTGGCTGGAGAGAGTCCGGGAGGAAAAACACTATCTTCTTGCCACTCCAAAATCAGAATGGAAAAAGGAGAAAAACATGAACTCAGACAGGTTGAGGAGTATAGCACAGGAAATCCTATTACACCTGCCTCTCCCTGTAACACAAGAAAATCCAGACAGAGCCGCATCTTGCCCCAAGTGCTAAGCACTTTATATATGGCACAAGTTTAGAGGTAAGGGTGAGGTGAAGACAATTCTGCAAGCAGCAACAATAGGGATATACCTGAAGAGATATCCCAAGAAGAGAGAGACACTATTAAAGCAGTAGGGAGATAACTCCCACAGGACTTTTTTTTTTTGGTTGGGAAGAGGGGTATGGAGACCTTTGTTCCATTTTTATTTTTCTTCAAAACAGAATATTCCACCCTCAAGAGGGGTAGGGGAAAAACACCTCCTAAGGGGGAGTGGCAAGAAGGGTGCCAGTGTGCTGTAGCACAAGCTAGTGAGCTGCCCAGAGCCCTGGCTCTTACCTGAGTGAGAATGGTGGGCGGGTGTGTGAATGAATGGTGATGATATCCTGGAAGATGAACAATTGCGGTAAATACATAGTTTTCATATCTTTCGAGAATCAACCTTCACTATTCATTCACACTAATGGGTCAGAGTACCAAGCTTTCCCAAATACGGAGGAGCTGACTCGCCTTAAGGAAAGTATATCCCTCCACCCTGTGTGTGGGGAAAAATGCCTAGAGTGTAGGGACTCCTCACGGGTCTGGCAGGATCTGAGACTGGTCAGGGGCAGATAGAGGGTCCCGCAGCCCGGGAGCAGGAGGGTGCCCTGATAGCTCACACCTGACTCAGCGAGAAAAGAAGAGAGTCCCCTGGAAGTAAATATTAAGCACCACACACTGGGCCAGAGTTGCCAACCTGGAAAGGTGAAGCCATGCCATCTGCTGAATGCAGACTGCTGTTCCTACCAACCTGGAAGCTACCTCACTGGCATCATACAATGCAGTCAAATGCTCTACCACTGAGCTGTGCCCCTGATTGGTGCCTTGCCAGCTCCAGGTTCTGGGCAGAATGGCTTGCCAGTTTAATCTGCAGTCAGGCACTGTGGCTAGGACCTGATTTAGCTATGATCATAGGCGCTGGTTACAAGCTGCCTGATGGACCTCTTGTGCAGCAATGCAGATGATGGTGTGTGCCACAGTGAAAATCCTCCTCCCCCAGGCATCTACCACTGCAGAATCAACATTAGGAGGCTGGTCACGCACATGGCATTTAGGCCCAGTGGAGGTCTGAAGCATCAGAATCCTTGACATGGGATGAGGTATGGCTTCTGCAGACCCTGCGGAAGCACAATACTTACACTGGATGTCCTTTGGGTCTGGAGCAGGGGGGAAAAAATGGAGCCAGTCTTGGATGCCTCCTCTGAAGGACTGAGGCCAAGGTGGGATGACAAAACTGTCATCACTGAAATCCCCAAGGCACTTCAGTGGCAAGGATGCAGGACTTGCGACCTACGAAGTAAGATATGTTCAGTTTGTTTAGCATCTTCATAAGGAACAACTGGTATGCAGAGAACTCAGCATCTGCAGACATGTGGAAGAAGTCCTCATCCTCGGAGCAGGAAGTAGAAGAGGAGGACATGGACTTGGTAAGGGGTGGTGCTGGGGCCACAGGTCTGAACTGGACCTGGTCAGACTGTGGGTGGAACTTGTGAAGGGCACCAGCTGCCCTCCCACACTAATGCCAGGTAAGGGGATCGAGAAGACCCATAATACCTGGAAACTCAGAGAGGGGTGGCAGAGGTCTGGGAGGGATAGAGAAGCCAGAGGTTCAAGGTTCTCTGTCGGCTCCGGTGTGCTCGGGGGACCTCTCCTGGGGTGGAGGACCTGGCAATCCTGCCCGAGTGGAGCTGACCAACCTTAATGGCATAAACAAGTCAGTGCCCTTGGGGGGAGACCACAGATGAGTAGAGTGGAGCTGTTCATGTCCCATGGGGCAGCTCTGGTCCTCACCAGTGACAATGTCTGCCAATTCTGGGGAGAAACTAATGACTGGGCCACTGTCAGAACCTTGGCCAGTGCTACTTCCAGCACCAGTTACAGGCTCATCAGCAGCAGGCTCAGTGATGGGTTCCATCTCCTGACCAGGGCTGGTGCCATCCTGCAAGCTGGGCACATCACTAGTGCCAGCACCGCATCCGGAACAGTCCCAGCAAACAGCACCAAGAACCAACTCAGCACCAGGAACAGCACCGGGTCTAGAATCGACACTGTGGATGGCACCAGGACCAGAATCTGTGCTGCAGGTGGCACCAGAACCACTCCCAGTACGGTCTCCGGCACCAGATCCAGGGACGACACCAAGGGCAACGCCATCACTGGCGTTGCACTTGGAACCGGGCCCAAGATAAAGGCTATCATTGCTGCTCCCAAGGTCGGTGCCCTCATCATTCTCCTCAAGGCTACGAGGGCACTCGGGGGAGAAGATGATGGCCACCTTGGATATGGGGACAGCTCTGGTACCAAACCCTCTTCAGACACTGTGAATGTTGCCAGAAGAGGACCCGGCCTTGTGACCCGCACTGCCCTGTTCACTGATACCATGGGTGGTACCAGGAGCCAGGGTGGCACCAGGCCATGACACAGAGGTGCCCACCGGTGTAGACCGAGTGTACAGCTTTGGCCTCTCCATGGGAGGCATCCGCTGCGGGTTGCTCAGCTGACCCCTTGGAAGGAGTCAAATGCCCAGGCTACCCCAGGACCTCCAATGTCTTGGCAAGGTGAGCGCAGGGAGGATCCTGGTCTTCCTCAGCACCAGAAGGTCTGGGAAGGGGCCCAGTGTAAAGGCCCATAGATCTGAACTTGGCATCATGGGTGTGACGTCTGTCTCTGAAAGTTGGGGGGGATGAACTTCAATGCGCTGAATTCTAGGATGCGTTTGTCCATAGAGACACAGGTGTCACACTGGTCCATGTCATGGTCAGGGTCAAGGCAAGGGTGGTACTTCAGATGCTGGTCTGATGCTGCGAGGGGGGCCCCCACAGGAGCATCGTCACATGGGGTGGCACAGCCTTTCTTCTTTTGTCCCTTCAATCTCAGCATCATGATGCAGAAAATAAACAAGAATAGCAAAAAGCACTCAAATTGGTACTGAACTACAAAAAAAGGAACTGAAATGATGTCGGAGTTGAATGCAGCATTTTAGTAGTACTCAGCATTATAAAAGAGCAATAAACAGCAACATCAAACTGAGGAAACAATTTGCTGATGCAGTTAAAGAACATAAAATGCTCCCATGGTGCACTTTCCACTTCCTGCATCAAGTTGCCCTGCCGCTTCCAGATCACCCATGGCCACGGGGAGCTTAAAGTGGCCAGTAACAACACAGCACTTCTGGTGTGGAGGCAGGCCATAGTGACTTTGAAACATCGTGCTGCAGCTTCCCTTTAAATTCCACACCCAAAGACATCCAACAAGCAGAGAGACTCCCATGTGAACATCCCTTACGGTAAGCAGAATGAACTGATAAGATTGCCTGCTGATATCTGGCTAACAATTGCCTTGTACTTGCTTAAAAAATAGTTTTGCTGAGTGGAGTGTGTGAGACTGCAAGAGACATAGCGAGTAATTGACTGTATTAAATACACACCATTTGCTGCATTATTACATCTGCATGCTGATTCCTGCATCAGGTTGCCCTACTGCTTCCAGGATCACCTGTGGCCACTGAAGTAGGGGGCTCAGTGGTGAGCCAGTAACAACGCGGCACTGGTGTGTGGAGGTGGGGCATAATGACTTAAAACACTGTACTGTAGCCTAGCGTGTTACTTGACAGAAAAAAAGCTCTAAATTGTGTTTTAAATACACTGTTAATACAGTACAGTTATGTAAGAACGGGGACCGCCTCGATGTCGGTCCCGCCCCCGATGTCAGGCGTAGTACATAAGGAGGCGGTCCCCCCATAATCCTCAGTTCTCCCACCGGAGACTCCCGGACGCTGGGTGACATCAGAAGTGGAGACAGAGGATCCGCCACCAGATGGCCAAGATTACAGAATAGGAACGTCCCATCCTGTAAGATGGGTGCTTGACTACGACTTACCTCCAAAAGAAGGGGGATGGTGGGTGGGAAGGTACCTGCTGCAAGAGCTGTTCTCGAAGATCTACTGTTATGGTAAGTTCTTACGTAACTGTACTATCTTACTTCGAGATACAGCTCTTGCAGCAGGTTACACCGTTAGGACTGATTTCCAAGCAATAGTGGCAATCATGCACCACTGGGAGGAGGAAAGGCAGAGATCCCGATATTACTCGAGTCTAGGACAGAAGTCCCTGAAGGACGGCTAGACCGAATCCTGCTCTTCGCCTGGATGCAATGTCCAGACTGTAATGCCTGATAAAGGTATGCAGAGATCTCCAAGTAACACAAGGCAAGGCAAGGCAAAATTTATTTAAAAGATGCCCAATCCCGGAGGCTCTGGGCACCGTACAAAATTTAAAGAGCATTTCAACACACAGAACATAAAACATTTACACAAAAATAAAATATAATAAATCACAAACTCTAAAATAAATCCTACTTTAAACGTCGAATGCTTGTGAAAATAGGAGTGTCTTCAGGCGGGCCTTAAAAATATTTACAGTGGGGGCCTCTCTGACCAAAGCTGGTAAAGAGTTCCATAGAACGGGAGCCGCAACACTAAAGGCTCTGTCGCCAGCTGATTTGAGCCTCGTTCTAGGAATGGTCAGGAAGCCACCACTGGAAGAACGGAGAGGGCGGGTAGAGGGAGCAGGTATCAGAAGGACTGACAGGTAACCAGGGCCCTGCCCGTGTAGGGCCTTATAGGTGAGAAGACCCACCTTAAAGAGGATTCTCCACCTGACTGGCAGCCAGTGCAAATCGCGCAATACCGGAGAAATATGGCAGAATTTTTGCTGCCCAGTCAATAACCGGGCAGCAGCGTTTTGCACCAGCTGCACTCTGTGGAGAGATCCCCCTGAGACCCCGAGATAGAGCGCATTGCAGTAGTCCAGCCTAGTTGTGACTAAGGCATGTATCAAAGTAGGGAGGTCCAGAGGCGGAACAAGGGGCTTGATCCTGGCAATGTTTCTGAGATGGAAAAAACAGGTAGGAACCATGGAAGAAATCTGAGCCTCCATGGTTAAAATTCCTGTCCAGAATCACTCCAAGATTTCACACCCAAGAGGAGGCCTTCAATGACACAGCTCCAAAAACAAGTCCAGTTACTGAGTCAGAGGCCATCCTATCACGAACTCTGTTCGACTCCACTACCAATACCTCCGTCTTGTTAGGGTTCAGTCGCAACCAGCTGGAGGCTATCCAGTCATTAATCTCGGTCAGACAGATATTTAGCACATCCACTGCGTTGGATGTTCCTGGGGCAAAGGATAAGTATAGCTGAGTGTCATCGGCATAACACTGAAAACTCAGACCATACTTCCTAATGATCCCCCACCCAGGGGCAGCATGTACACTGCGAACAACATTGGGGCCAGTACCGAACCCTGAGGGACTCCACAAGGAAGGAGACAGGGTGTAGATGAGAAATTTCCCATCGTAACCCATTGCCTCCTGTTGGTAAGAAAGGACTCCAACCAGCTGATGATGGTACCGGTGAGTCCACACAACTCCCTGAGGCGGACAAGCAACACACAATGGTCCACAGTGTCAAATGCTGAAGAGAGATCGAGGAGAACAAGAATTGTCCTGTCCCCACGATCTCTAGCCCTGGGGAGGTCATTCTGCACCCGAACAACCGCAGTTTCCGTGCTATGCCTAGCCCGAAAAGCCGACTGGAAGGGATCATACAACTTGTGAGTCACAAGGTGCTCTTCCAACTGAAGTGCTACCACCTTCTCCACCACCTTCCCCAAGAATGGAATATTGGAGATAGGACAGTAATTTGCCTTGATCTCCGGGTCCAAAGATGATTTCTTTAAAAGGGGTCTCACCAGAGCCTCCTTCAAGGTATCCAGAAAGACCCCCTCCAGTAAGGAACACCGTGCAATCAAGGCAAATACTGGGCCAACAGAGTCAACACATCTCATTAAGAAACGCGTTGGCACTGGGTCCAGCTCACAGAAGGTATGCTTCAAATTGACTGCCACCTCAATAACCTCACTAACCTCCACTGGTCTAAACTCTCCCCAGCTAGGCAAAGTGCACTCAGAGCACATTTGGCGACCACTGTCAGCTATAGTATTGCTTGCTGAAGAAGCCTCCCGCTGGATCAAGGACACCCTGTCCGAGAAAAACCGAGCAAACTCCTCACAATCTTTATTAGAAAAAACCCTCCCGGGCTGCAAACAGACAGGATGAAGAAGTCTATTCACAGTCCGGAAGAGTAAAGCTGGTCATTTTTTCCCAGCAGCAATCTCCCTGGACAGGAACACTGCCTTCTTACGGTTGATTGCCTCCTGATACGCACGACCAGTTTATCTCCTCCAGCAGCACTCTAATCTCCGACCTGTCTTCTTCATCTGTCTGAGGTCTCCATCAAACCATGGAGACCTCAGGTATGAAGTTCTGGGTCGCACACGGACAGGTGCGAGGGAGTTGATGGTGTCAGATAACACCCTATTATAGGTGTCCACCCCGGCATCAACGCCTCCGACGCATGCAGCACCCACACTAGACAATTTAACTGCCGCCAAAAAACCCTCAGGGGTAAGACCCCGTAAAGGGCGACAGCTAATCATCTCAGCAGGGGAAGGGCTTATGGCGGGAGCCCCAAGCATGAACTTCACCGTGCAGTGATCAGACCAAAGTACCCGATCAATCCTGAGATCAGTGATCTCAAGCCCCAGTGAGAACACCAGGTCTAATATGTGGCCATCCTGATGGGTTGGTGCAGCAACAACCTGCGTCAATCCTAAGAAGGACATACTCTGCAAGAAATCGTTACCGCAGTAGCTGCAGTGGAGACGTTCTTTAACGCCACAAAGGAAGTAGCCACCCCTCTTGTGGAATGACCCTTGACCACGCACAGTAAGGGTCTATTGCGCTTGTCATAACAGAAAGTGATGCACTGGATGAGCCACCTCGAGAGTGACTGTTTGGAGAAAGGAGCTCCTTTCATCCTGTGAGCAAAGGAGATGAAAAGTTGGTCCACCTTCCGAAACTGGTTCTGGTCAGATAGTATCTGAGGCACCGATGCACGATGAGGGCGTGCAGAAGGGCTTCTCCTCGATTAGTGTACCTTGGGAAATACACTGATAAATCAATATCCTGGATAAGGGTGAGGGCTGAAACCACCTTAGGCAAAAACTTTGGGTTTGTCATTAGGGATACCCTGTCCTGATGGAAAACCAAATAAGGCTCTTTGCACATTAAAAGCATGTAATTCCGAGATCCTTCTCGCCGAAGTAACAGCAACTAAAAATAACGTTTTCCAAGAGAGAAAATGTAGCTGGTTCAAAAGGTGGCAGCGTAAGCTGCTCCAGGATGAAGGGTAAGTCCCAAGGAGGAACTGGATCCTTGATGGGCGGCCTAAGGTTTAGGACTCCCCTTAAGAAGGCACGAGTAGTGTCCAGCAGGGCCACTGTCCGATGGCCTACTGGGGCATGGTAAGCAGAAATTGCACAAAGGTGCACTTTAATCAAGGAGTAGGCCAGTCCGGAGTGGAAAAGGGAAAGCAGGTAGTCCAGAACCAGCTTTTCGGGACAGTCTAACAGTGAAGAACCACACGCTTGAGCCCACAAACAGAATCTATGCCATTTCATGGCGTAGGTTGTGTGGGTTGCCAGTTTTTTGGGGCAGAGAGTACATCTGCCACTTCTTGCGCGAGACCCCATATCGCATCATGGCTATGTCTCTAGGAGTCATGTGTGCAGGTTCAATGAACATAAGTCTGGGTGGACCAATGAACCCTCCTCCTGAGACAATAGATAGGAGCTGATTGGCAACGGAACTGAAGGTTCCTGGGATAGCTGGTGCAGAAGAGGGAACCAAATTTGTCTGGACCAGAAAGGCAATCAAAATGAGTCACTTGCTCCCTGCGCAGTTTTATGAGAACCCTCTGGATCAATGGGAAAGGAGGGAAGGCATAGAGGAATCTGCTCGCCCAGGAGAGGGACAATGCATCTCGCCAGAAAACACCAGGCCCTGGATCTAGCGAGCAAAAATTGGGCAGTTTTGCGTTGGATGGGGACGCGAAAAAGTCCAACTCTGGAGTGCCCCATCTGTGAAAAAGATCCTCTGCCACCTTCTGCAGAAGTTCCCACTTGTGGATTCTTGCCTGAGAGTGGCTCAGACTGTCTGCGACGGTGTTGTCCACTTCTGGGATGTGTACTGCAATTAGGTTTGCGCCGTGTTGCAATATTCACTCCCACACTCTCATGGCCTCCCTGCGGAGCGGTTAGGAGTGAGTGCCTCCTTGTTTATTGAGGTAATACATCACCGCGGTATTGTCTGTTTGTAACAGGAGTGTACCCGGTGGAATCTCCAATTGGAAGGCTTGCAGAGCGTAAAGGACTGCCCTCATTTCCAAAATGTTGATGTGGAGATGAGACTCCTGGGCTGTCCAAAGGCCCTGAGACCGAACACCGTCAAGATGTGCTCCCCACCCGAGCCCTGAGGCATCTGTGGAGAGTGTCACAGTCGGAGACGGTGCTATGAAGGGAACCCCCGCGGAAAGGTTTCTCGGATTTAGCCACCATTGCCAATCCTGAATCACAGCATTCGTGATTCAGATTGGCTGCTGCAGATGGTCTTGCCTTTGGTCCCACTGCACCCTTAGCATCCACTGGGTTACCCGCATGTGGAGACGTGTCAGCGGGACTGTTGCAATGGCTGCAGCCATGTGTCCGAGCAGGCAAAGGACCAATCTGGCCGGGATGGTCTTCTTCACCGACAGGTCCCTGATGAGGGATCTGATGTGTTCCGCTCTGTCAGAGGGGAGAAAAGCTTTCCCTCTGACGGTGTCCAGAACTGCTTCTATAAACTGCAGTTTCTGGGACGGCACCAGGAGTGACTTCTTGTAGTTGATGAGAATACCCAGTGATTGAAAAAGGGACTGGGTGCAGTGAATGGCCGTCATCAGTGCCTCCTTGAAGGGTGCCATGAGAAGCCAGTCGTTCAGGTATGGGAACACGTAGTGGCCTTGTCTCCTCAGAGATGCTGCTATGACTGCCATGCACTTCGTAAATACGCGAGGTGCCGATGACAGCCTGAAGGGAAGAGCTCGGAACTGATAATGGCGGCTCTGAAACACAAAGCGCAGGAACCTCCTGTGCGCTTGAGCAATCGGAATATGCAGGTAGGCATCCTGCATGTCCAAAGACGCCAGAAAGGTGTCTCGCTTCAGCATGGGAATTAGACCCGGAAGGGCCACCATGCGGAAGCATTTGTAAACGACCGACAGGTTAAGGTCGCTGAGGTCCAGTATTGGACAGAGGTCCCCTATTTTCTTTGGAACCAGGAAGAAATGAGAATAGTACCCTAGTCTTCTCTGGTTCTCTGGAACATGCTCTAAGGCTTCTTTTTCCAGAAGCGCGAGCACCTCCTGCTGTATGAGCAGGGCATGCTGACCCGAACATCGGGAAAGCAGGGGAGGTCTTGTGGGTGGACTGCCTGCAAATTCTATATAGTGGCCTTTTTACCAGTTGCAGAACCCACCTGTTGGTGGTGATCGACTGCCACCCTGGCAAGTGGTGTGCGATGCGACCCCTGACTTTCAATTCCCGTTGATCCTGAGGAGGGGCGGAGGCCGGGAAGGAGTCATGCTGTGGCAGCGTTCGATCCGGCAGGCTGTGCCGGCTTTGCAAATCATTGGCCTCTGTCTGGGGATGACTTGGCCTGGGCTTTGCGGGTGAAAGTGCCCCTCTGCTGTTGGCCGGAACGTGGCTGTTGCCTTTGTAGCCGGCCACAGAAGCAGCTCTGTTTCCTACGAAAGGAACTGGGCCGAGACCTGTACATGGCCTGTACAGATCGGATTGCCTTCCTTGCGTCCTGAAGTTTGGTGATTACTTTCTCGGAGGCTTTACCAAATAAGACCTCGCCGTTATAAGGGATGTCTAAGATGTTCTTCTGGACGTCCGGGATAAAACCGGAGACACGGAGCCAAGAGTGTCTCCGGAGACACATGCCTGCGGCTGCAGCTCTGGCTGAAGAGTCCGCAGAATCATACGCGGCTCTGAGCACCTCGGTCCCCACATCCGACCCCGTGCGGAGGAGGTTCAAGAGCTCCTTCTTTTGGTTGCCATCGGGCATCTTCTTGACCAGGTCCTGTCCCTGTTCCCACAGTGCGTTCTGGAACTGAACCATGTGGGTGAGGTAATTCAGTGACCTGATGGTGCAAATCGCAGCAGCGTATGTGCGCCTACCCAGGACATCCAATTGCTTGGATTCCTGGTCCGGTGGTTGTGTGTTCAAATGCTGAAGTCTTTGAAACTGGTCATGCGAAGCAGTGATGGCAAGGGAATCAGCCAGAGGATGGTTTGCCAGATACTGGTCCTCCCTAGGGGCCTTGTATAGGCGGTCAGCCTTCTTCGGCACTGCTGGAGTGGAAAGTGGATATTTCCAGGCAGCCTTGGTGACGTCGGCAAAGGTATCCACCAAGGGTGGAACTACTACAGGCTTCGGGTCTTTCTGACGAAGGTAGCGGGCAAGGCGTTGTCTCTTGGGGTCGAGCTTTTCAGCATCCCACGCCATATTCTCCTGGATGTGCCTCATGATCTCCGTGAAAGAGGGATAATCCGGAGGAGACCTAGGTAGGTCGTGTGGGTCCGGAGAGGGAATGCTGATGGGAGAAGGAGATCTGGAGCAACCTGAGGTGTCAGATCTAGAATCCTCCCCAGACGGGGTGTACCGGCGTTGTCTGGGTCTTTTGGGACTGGGTGACCCTGAGGTGGATCTGGAGGGAGGTCTTTTCCTGTCTGAGGATCTTTCCCGAGGAGGTGGTGTTTGCTCCTTGGGGTTGGTGACCATCCTAAGGGCCCCTTGGGTGGAGGAGAGGGTGTAGGCGGTGAAGGAGTAGAAGGCGGTGGAGTCGGAGTAGAGTAGGAGGAGGACGTGTGGCAACCACATCTTTTCTGATGGTGTCCCACCAGAAGGTAAAGAGCTCCTTTACCTCTGCCAAGTTCATGCCCGACGACGGGCCCAGCGCTGGTGACCTGTCACCGGGGTCAGGCGTCGGGTCCCCGGGGGTCTCCCGCTCTGGGGAAGGTTCCCGTGGGAGCCTAGCATCTCCAGTGTCGCCCGCTTGGTCCTCGGGCTGCGTAGTATCCTCCGACGAGTCCTTCCAACCGGCGTCAGCTGGTGATGGTGGTGCGGTCCTCTTCTCTGGGGTAGCCGACGTCAGTCGCCTGGCCGACGCCCTCGGAGGCGAACACCTGGCCGGCGATGGGTGTTTTGGCGTCACCAGTTCCTGGGAGTGCTGGTGATGCTTGGCCAACATTGGGTGGGCCGTCGGGTCCAATGTCTGTGAGGGATGTCAGGTCCTTGGTCTTGTGAGGAACCGGATCCGACCCACGCGGAGGCTAGGAAACCGACCTGGCGTCGGAGTCCCGCTGGTGGGAAGAAGATTTATGGTGCTCCCCGGACTTCAACAAGGCCTTAGATGGAATGGACGATGCCAACGGCCTGGAAGCCTTCAGAGGCTGCAAAGAAGAACCGCTGGACGATCTGACCTGAACCGGGGGGAGGTTGCGATTGAGCCCTGGAAGGAGAGCGGTCCGATTGCGAGCCGGAGCTTCGGGAGTCCAAGACCCTCGCGGGGGACCTGGGCCTTTCCTTTTCCCGGTCATTATCCCAGTGCTTGTGGGTTTTACCAGACGACTTCCCCCTGGAGGAAGGTTCTTTGGCCATGGTTTTCAGTTTCTCCTCTAAGAGAAACGCTTGAAGGGCCTTCTGGCAGTGGATCCTGGTGCGACTGTTGAAGCCCTAGCAGAAGGAGCAGGCCTTAGTGTCGTGTTCCGGGCCTAGGCAGCGCACACAGGCCGAGTGTGGATCCTTGAAGGGGATCTGTTTGCCGCAGGCACACTTCAACGGGTGACCCTCCAGAGAAGTATTTGGAGAAGATATCAGTTGAATCCAATTCATGAAGGAAGACAGAATCGTTGTAGCTCTAAAGGTCATCGCACACTAGAGAAAGGACTGAGAAGCCAATACTTGCGATGTCGACGGCGGGAAAAGAACTGAGGATTATGGGGGGACTGCCTCCTTATGTACTATGCCTGACGTCGGGGGCAACGTCAGAGGTGGTCCCCGCTGAAGACTGCTAGCTAGAAAATTTCCGTGTGGTCCTGATGCCTGCCGGCTTCAGTCTTAATGGTGTAACCTGCTGTAAGAGCTGTATCTCGAAGTAAGATTTTGCAATACCCTAAGGGCCTCGGATATCCTCGCTTATAAGGCCAAAGAGGCATAAAAACAGGTTACTCACCTGTAACAGTAGTTCTCAAGAGTAGTATATGTTGTTCATCCACACTTCCTGGCATGTCCCTTTCCCCTTTAAAACTCGCCGGAAGGTCTTCAAGCTGGCTCCTCCAACCCACCCGGGTGGTATAACCCTTGGCTCCGCCCCATGACACCAGATCTTAGCCTGCTGGAAGCCAGGTTTGTGCGTTGCAGCCGGGGAGGTTGGGTGGGTCAGTGTGGATGAACAACATATACCTTTCCTAGAACTACTGTTACAGGTGAGTAACCCGTTTTTCTATGGACGTGGCAATGTTATTCATCCACACTTCTTGGCAGACGCCTAGCAGTTCTCTGGGAGGAGGGAGGCAAAGTGCACACCCCCTATTCAGGGAACAGAGACTGGACAACTGAGGCCCCAAAACCAGCATCCCGGCGTGACTCAAGGTCGATGTGGTAATGGGTGATGAAGGTGTTTGCTGTGTTCCAGGTAGCAGCCCAGCAGATTTCCTGGATAGGGATGTCCCTGAAAGCAGCCACTGATGCAGCAGTATGGCGGGTGGAATGAGCCCTTAGCCCTACGGGAGGCTCCCTACCCGCCAACCTATAGCAGAGATCAATGCAAGATGAAATCCATCTGCCAATCTTCCACTTGGCCAGATGCGGCTTCAGTGTAGGTGACAAACACCTGGCGAACCTCTCCCCGAATTTCCACAGTCCTCTCCTTATAATAGGAGAGAGAGCTCATCTCAGGTCCAAGGTATGGAGCTTGTACTTGGCATCCGAGATGTAGTTTGGGCAGAACATAGGCAGAGTCAAAATCTGATTAAGGTGAAACTCTGGCATCACCTTCGAGAGGAATTTCGGGTGGGGGTGCAGGACAACCTTGTCCCTGTGGAAGACCAGATAAGGAGACTCCACTGAAAGTGCCTGGAGCTCCCCAGTCCTTCTGGCTGACGTGACAGCCACCAGGAAGGCTGTCTTCCACAAGTGCGATAGCTCACACTTGTGCACTGGTTCGAATGGCTTGCCCATAAGTTTAGCCAAAACCAGCAGTAAATCCCACGGGGGGGGGAGGGGGCTCATGCACTGGAGGGGATATGTGATCTAGGCCCTTGAAAAAGCACCAGACCACCTTCTCCTGTGCCACTGTCTGCTGACAGGCCCATGCCCGGTAAGCAGAGATAGCTGCCAGGTGCACCTTAAGGGTCGAAGACCTCAGACCCCCTTTTGACAGAGACCAAAGGTCTACCAAAGGTAGTCTAAAATGCTAGCCACAGGACAGGACAAAGGGTCCAGGCCCTTGCCCTGACACCAAATGGAAAACCTTTTCTGTTTGAAGGTGTAGCACCTCCTGGTCGACTCCTTTCTGGATGCTTCCACTAGTGTGAGTACATTGTCAGAGAGTCCCAAAGCCTGGAACTCTAGCCACTCAGGTACCAGGCTGTCAGATGCAGGGACTGAAGGTCTGGATGGAATACCTTCCCCTGATTGATATCAGGTCCGGGCATGCTGGAAGATGCCTCGGGAGCCTGTTGCTGAAGACATCTGGATACCAGAACTGGCGGGGCAAATCTGGGGCTACCAGGATCACCTGCACCTTGACCCTTTTCACCTTGAGAAGCACGCTGTAGATTAAGGGAAATGGAGGGAAGGCCTAGGCCAAGGGGTCCATGGCCTCAAGAAGACATCCCCTGCAGCGATCCCCACTGAGGGGGGTGGGCATGAAACAGCCTCAGCTTGGTGTGCTCCCTGGAGGCAAACAGGTCCACCATAGGATTGCCCCAGTGGGAGAACAGGTTGTGAGCTACCTCTGGATGGAGAGACCACTCGTGGGATGTCTCGACTACGTGGCTGAGAGCATCCGCCAGTTGATTCAAGGCTCCTGCCACATGGATAGGTAGGAGATCCGCCTCCAGTCAGCTCATGAGTGTCCAGATGTGGAGCGCTTCCCTGCACAGCAGCTGGGAGTGTGTGCTGCCCTGCTGTTGAGGTACTACATGGTCGTGGTATTGTCCGTCTGGACTTGAACCACTTGACTCCGAAGTTGCTGAGCGAATGCTGACAATGCCAGTCTGACTGCTCTAAGCTACAACAGGCTGATATGGTATTGTGATTCCTCAGGGGTCCAGATCCTGTGGGCTCTGTGGTTCCCCATGTGGGTTCCCCAGCCCAGGAGAGAGGCATCGGTCGTGGGGACGACCTTTGGCTCCGGGCAGACAAACGGGATCCCTTCCCGCAGATGGTCTGAGACGATCCACCACTGGAGAGCGTCCCACATCTTCTGGGTCACAGTGATCAGCTGGTCAAAATGACCTAGGCGCTGAGTCCACTGGGCAGCTAGCTCCCACTGAAGGTGCGCATATACCACCGGGCCCAATGGACCACGGTGGTGCAGGCCGTCATGTAACCCAGAAGGCGCATAAAGTCCTGGGTAGGGCTCAACTGCCCAACCAGAAATGATGGGTAAAGGAGGAGAGAGAACCTCCGCCCTTTCTGCTGGGAGCCGTGCGCTGGCTCGGCAAGAATCGAGTTCTGCCCTGATGAAGCATATCACTTGAGATGGCATGAGCTCAGACTTGGTCTCGTTGATTGGGAGGCCAAGTTGAGCGCAGGTCTGGAGGGCCAGGTCCCTGGACCTCACCACCTCATGCTGGGTGGAACCTGCTAAGAGCCAATCATCGAGGTATGGGTACACTCTGACTCCTTGATGCCCAAGGTGGGCTGCCACCCCTGCAATGCATTTGGTGAAGACCCGTGGGGCTGATGACAGGTCGAATGGCATGGCTCGGAACTCGTATAGGGTTCCCTCTGCTCTGAAGCGGAGAAATCGCTGGTGGGATGGACGGATTGGGATGTGAAAGAACATGTCCTGGAGATCCAGTGAGCAGAACCACATTTTGCTCCAGGGATGGTATGATCTGGGACAGTTACCAACCTGAAGGTGCATGACCTGAGATAATGATTCAGGTCGTGCAGCTCTAGAATGGGGCACCAGCCCCCCAGCCGCTTCGGGACCAGGAAGTACCTGGAAACGAACCCTGGGCTGACTAGAGGATCTGCCACTCGAACCACTGCCTTCTTGAGAAGGAGTTGGGCTGTGTCGTCTCTCTGAGCTGAATAAGTGTGGGCTGATACTCTCTCCTCCCGTGGGGCACAGGCTCGGCAGGGAGCGTACTGTTTGAATTCCAGAGGTAAACCCTGGCCGACCACTTCTAAGACCCACCTGTCCATGGTAACAGCGGACCAGGCGGAAAGAAAGTGGCAGAGCCGGCCTCCCACAGGAGGACCCAGAGCTGGCATGATGGTAATAGGGGTGGCAGCCCCTACCCCGTCACTGGGCAGGCTTGAAGGAAGAGGGTCCAGATTGGTAGCCGCCTGAACCCCGACCTCCCTGTCTGCGGGCCACTGGAGGCTTTGACTTGGTCCGAGGGCGCCAAGATTGTGCCTGCTGTTGCTGCCCAGAATGAAAGGAGGGCTGCGTGGCCGCAGGAGCAGGGTGCTGAAAAGGCTTCTTCTGCTGCTTTTTAGAGCCAGGGGCGTCTTTTGGGGCAGAAGTAGCTGAGTCCAAGGTGGCAATGGACTGCTTGATTCGCTGAAGGTGACCATCCACACCTGGGCCGAAGAGATTGGTACCCAGGAAAGGAACATCAGTGAGTTTTCGCTGGGTATCCGCCATGAAGATGGAAAGCCTCAGCCAAGCCCTGTGGCACATGGCAACCGTGGCTGCTACCAAATGGGCACAAGAGTCCCCGAGGTCCAGGATCGTCAGAAGTTGCTGCTTGGTAACAGCTTGGCCCTGGTCCCAGACAGGCTTGACTGTAGTCGGAAGGTCCGCGGGAAGGTATGGGAGAACTTCTTCCAAGGAGCCCAAGAGGGCATGGGAGAAGTGCGCCATTATGATGGCTGAGTTTGCCTGACGGAGGCCTAGAGAGGAGGCTGCATAGACCTTCCTGGCAATGTGGTCCAGTCTTTTGGACTCCTTGTCCAGAGGTCTATCAGTGTCAGCAGAGCTGCCTGTGTGTCTGAACACAGAAGCGGTCACTAACCCCTCCGTCGAGGGATGTTCTGTGAACCCTGAGGTATCCCCTCTTAAGAATATCTGTAAGAGGGTACTCCGCCCTTTTCTGGACAGGTTCCAGGGGCATCCCTGTAGATTTTAAGATAAGGTGGAGAATTCCCAAGAATGACAAAGGGCCCTCCTCCGTCGACAGACTATCCCACTGACTCATCATCCAGCGGATGAGAGTGAAGGTCGGTGTCATCAGAATCCGAAGTATCCGGATAAATCGGTTGGCCACCAAGGTCCCCCTCTACACTCCTGGGGTGATCAGGCGTGAGGGTAACTGATATCCTGCATGGAAGACCCAGAGTTGTCCAAGCTTCCTTCATAGGAGCCTTTCCCGAAGGCTGTTTAGGCGGCAGCTCCACCACTACTGGCGAAGAGACAGAGTTTGGCCAAACCAGGGTAGGTTTTACCAGCTCCACAGGTGGGGGAACAGATTTCACTGGTTCTAGTAGAGTTGGCTTTGGCCTAGGAGGCGAAAGCCAAGTAATGTCTGGGATGGAAACTGTGGAAGGTTTCTGCCCGGACAGAATCACCTGTTGCCACATTAAATCCTCATAGTGTTGAAAGAGTTTCAGCCGAAGCCTCTCCTCATCCCAGGATGAATGGTGGTGTTGCCTCTTCTTAGTGTGTTTATGCACCTTCCTCGACTTGTCAGTCAAGGGGGTCCAATATCTCGACCTCGATCAGACTGGCCAAGTCGGTTGCTCGGGAGACACCGGAGGAACCAGCGATCTTCCCGGACAAGGACTGGTTCCTCAATGGGATTTCCAGCTGGCTGGTTCTCATCAGGAAGAGGCAGGACCGAGGTCCTAGTGAAAGAGTTGTTGGTCTCATTGGCTGACAACATATCGACAGGATCGAAAGTGATCTCAACCGCATCATCGATCGAGGCCTTGGCCGACTGACCAGATGACAAAGCCGAGAAGCCAGCAGCCGAGGAAGCAATCTCGACCGAAGTTGAGACTGCAGTTTCCTGGGACCGAGATCACTCATGATCCCAAGAATGTCTCCACCAAGACGAAGAATCTTCCGATCCTTCTCCTTTTTAACGGGACTGGGAGATATGAAGGTCCCTCGCCCTTAGTGGGGAGAGATTGGCACAGCTCCCTGAAAGAACCCGAGAACGTGGAGCCCAGGTTGAAGGGAATGAAGACTGGCCAAGAAGAGAGCTCCACAGCTTGTGCCGCTTCTTCTTCTTCGAAGGCCTGCATTTGTTCCAACTGCTCGGTGTATCCCTCAGCTGCAGACACCGCCCACCGGGCCTCTTTGGATTTCACCGGATGGTTCCGTTTCTCGGGCCTACATAACTTGAGATGTGCGAGACGATCATTGAGGACATTGGGATAAAAGGTGAGACATCTAGCAAGCTTGGGTGTCATGGCTGACAACCAATCAGTAAACGAACGTGGTATGTGGGTCCGTGTGCGACATTTTCTGGCTGCATGGGCACCGGTAAATATGGGGGAAGATTTATCTTTCATGATTGAATAGCACAAATTACAATTGCTAGCTCAAACGAGCCGAATCTTCACAGAATCTGAAGAATTTGAAGCCAGGGCCTACAAAATGTGGTAGCGGAGAAGAGGCAACCTGATTCTTCCAGCAAAAAGGAAGATCTAGCTTCATGGGGCAGAGCTGAGGGTTATACCACCTGGGTGGGTAGAAGGAGCCAGCTTGAAGACCTTCCAGTGAGTTTTAAAGGGGAAACAGACATGCCAAGAAGTGTGGATGAACATATCCACGTCCCTAGAACTAGCTGCTTTACAAATCTCATCCCATGTAAATTGGGAGAGGCAAAATGGTAAGTGTGGAGTACCTGGGGCTCTCAAGGTTATGTGCTTTCTAAAACAATTGAGTAAGTTTTAAAAGTGTGGGATGAGACAATCCAACATTTCTATTTTAGAGATAATCGTATAC
Organism: Neoceratodus forsteri; assembly: GCA_016271365.2. Lineage (NCBI taxonomy): Eukaryota > Metazoa > Chordata > Ceratodontiformes > Ceratodontidae > Neoceratodus > Neoceratodus forsteri. The sequence goes on from CM057451.1 coordinate 187,790,798, forward strand.
TATTTTTTACTGAATTGGGAAATTAGCAAGATTTATATCATAACAGGGAAGTAATTAAAAGTATGATTGTGTAAGTACAAGTTTAAGAGTTATTTTAACATATTAGGTATTGTGACTGTTGCTACAGATTATACTCCCCCTTCCCACCTTAGATTAAAATAGACAATACAGATATACTATTTAATTTATCACAGTATGAGTTAAGATATATCCTTGTCTTATTACAATGATTTCTTTCTTTATTTTGCAGATGGGCCTGACAGCCATAGCAGCTTTTGATAAACAGGATCTGGGAACCCACGCCAAACCCCAGCTTGGCCTATGTACTTTTCTAGCTGCGCTGACTGCAGACTCAAAGACTAAGCCCAACCAGAGGAAATTAATCAGAAGAAGTAAATTTCAAAACCATTACTGCAACAAATTTGATAAAATCTATGAAATAGCCCAGAGCTGCTTTAATTTTAAGTCTGGTACTGTTGCTCTTAGTATGGGACTGATATGTTTTTAATTATTCTATTAGTGAGTGGAGATATTGAGATAAATCCAGGACTTGCACAACAGATAGGCATTGTTAAAATAGTCCATAGCAATGCCAGAAGCTTAGTGGGGAAACCGGCTTTTTTGGAACACTGGATAAAAGAAAATGAATATGATATAGTGGGACTTACAAAAACAAGGCTTACAAATAAACACCCCAATTCAGAACTTAATAAGAATTATGCTTTAATCATATACGATAGGCCACATAGAGGGGGAAGGGTAGCCCTATACATTAAAAGTGACCTGGGGCAAATAGACATCCTTTTCTCAGGTAACACTGAAGGGGTAGAGCTGATCCCAGTAAATGTTATAAAGCTAAAAACGTGTATTGGGGTATTTACGCTCATCCTAAAATAAAAGTTTCAGTTTTTAAGATATTGTCCTTGAGGCTGAACACATTAATTGGTCAGAAAGAAGTCATTTTGATCGGTGATTTGGATGCAGCATGGGGAGCTTCCAGAGGTTTAAAACTGCAAACTGAATTCCAATCATTAGGACTTACACAAATAATAAATACCCCAACACATAAAAGTTCATAGTCAAGCCATGGAAATGTCCTGCATTTGATATTTAAGACTGAGGGAATTACATTTCTGGACCACAAAGTAGGGTCACCAAATTTGGGGGACCACTGTTATCTAGAATGCAAACTGGAGTACAAAAGTGCAATTGTAAATCCACCAAAACATACATTTATAAGAGATTTTTAAAAACTTTAATAAAACTTATTTTCAGCAACAACTAGGGCAAGTAAATTGGGCATGTATAAACCTAATACCGGACATGGATTTGGCTATAAGACAGTTTACTAAAACTTTTATGGAGATTTGTGACAGAAATGCCACATTTAAAAAACTGAAAGAGCGAGGTCAAGATCACCCATAGGTTGATGAGAAAATTAAAAATCAAATAAGATGGAAAGATAGGATCTGGAAAAAGGCAAACCAAACTCTAAAATCAGAAAACTGGGACTTAAGAAAATAAGAAATAAGTGTAAAAGTACAGTATGATAAAAAAAGGCCAGAAAGAAGTACTATCAAAATAAAATAAATCGGACACAAAATCCTGCCCAGTACTGGAAGCTTATAAAGTAACTAGAAGCAAATACCAAAAAAGAATTAAATATCTCCCTAAAAGATGAAAGGGGAATGGAACAGTCAACTTATCAGGTAGCCAATAGTTTATATCATTATTTTTGTCATCTCCCAGATATAAAAATAGACACGTTAGTAGACGATGCTAGTATTACTCAACAAAATATAAATAAGGAACCAAATTTTGATAAACTGCCTAAATTTTATTTTCGAACCATCAAATTAAAGGAAGTGCAATGTCAAATTAATAAACTAAATTCACAAAAGGCAACAGGGCCAGATCAAGTAGACATAAAATCCTTGAAATACTCAACCTAACAAATAACTCCAATTCTAACTAGTTTATTTAATGCAAGTCTACAACAAAACATTTTCCCAGAATTCTGGAAAAATGCAAAGGTTATTCCAATTTTTAAAGGGGGGGGGGGAACCTAACAAATTATTGCCCACCATCCTGAAGGTCTTTGAAAGACTAGTTAGTGCCCAAATATATGAATATCCTGAAAAGTATAAACTGCTGACAGCCAGACAGGCTTCGGCACGGGGAGGTTGATGGACACTGCCCTGGCAGACTTCATTGACACGGTAGCAAATGGCCTGGAGGCAAGGGAGTCTGTCGGCGTGGTGTTCGGCGACCTTTCAAAGGGCTTTGATTTGGTTAATTATAACATTCTGGCACAAAGGATGGCAATAGTTGGCATGTCTTAATGAGTGCAGACATGGATGCTATCATACCTAACAGAACGTTCACAGCAGGTATGCACTGATGGAATCTTATCGGATAGCGAGGGTATCAACAGGGGTGTGCCCCAGGGGGTGTGTGTGTATACTTCCACAATTAAATGAAAGAAGTAAGATCTATCTTTATGCCAATGATATGGTCCTAATCGGAAGAGCTAAAGATAATGATAGTTTGCAGAGTGTTCTCCACTCTGACTTTGATATCCTGCAGCACTGGCTTTTACATTCCAAAATGGTGCTAAGAAAGAAAAAAAAAAAAGGTAATTATATTTGATTCTAGATGAAAAACCAATGTACAAAACACCAACCTGGCCATATGCACTTTGGATAAACAAAAATTAGAAGAGGTAACATCCTTTAAGTACCTTGGGGTGCTTATAGATAAATTAACTATTAAAGAGCATGTGTCCAGTGCTGTAGGAAAAGTAAATGTCAGACTGGGTTTACTCAGAAGAAAAATATCAATACTGTCCGAAGAAATCAGAAAAAGGGCGGCACAACTGTTATTACCAATATTAGAATATGGTAGCATGGTTTATCAACATGTCACTAAGACTCTATTAAGTAAATAGAACAAAACCCATTACAGAATGGCTAGATTTGTCCTAAAATGCCATTACACTACCCACCACTGTAGTCTTCTACAACTAAACTGGGATTCCCTTGAAACCTGAAGAAAAAAGCGTATAGGACTAAAAGCGTATGCAGAATCTGGAGCCCCAAACTTAGATAAAAGCAATAAAACACAAACTCTCAACAAATATAATTGGAGACTAAAGACATACTGTATATGCCTAAATATTCCATTTGAGAACAATGCACACAGTAGGATGAAAAAAGATTTTACTTATCAAAAATTTGGAACGAGATAGCCCCTGAAACTTGAACTGCAAAAAATACAGGCTATTTTAAATGAAGTTTAGATACTATATGGAAAGACGAATGCTCCTGTTTTAATACAGGAACATAGCTATTTACTATGATCATGTATTGGCCCCTCCCATAAAGCCCTGTCCTACAGCAAGTACTGTTTATAAACAATTGAGCTGTAATGGTGGGTGGGTTGGGAGTCAGGGGTGGGGATTTGTAATTGAGCATACTAGGCTCAACACTGTCTATATCGTACATTAGACCTAAAAAAAGGACAACATTGTTGAAAAGAAATATGATTAGTTTGGGGAGGGGGGGATAAAATATGTGGATCTTATTCTCCTATTGCACAACTGTTTTTTACTTAAATGTGTCATGAGTCTGTTGTAACTAAAGTTTGCACCTTATGTAACCGTATGCTTATACTCAGGACAACTTTGTAAAACAGGGTTTCACAGTCCTAAAAGTTAATTCCTGACAACAAATAAAGATGTTTATTGATCTTTCTATGGCGGGAAAAACAGAACTGAGGAAGGAAGGGGGGCCAGCATTGGTTACTTGTTGTCTCATGTGCACTTCAATATGTCTGCCTCATGGATGGTACTACCAGCCAAAGTCAGTCCCCTCCTAGCTGCAAAAGACATTGCTCCCTTGTAGTCCTGGTGCAGCTGGCTGAGACCTATTAGTGTAAATGAATGGTGAAGATGGTTTCTTGGAAGATCCTGAAATTATCTTTCATACCCTCTTTTTCCCCTTCTGACCTTCAAGGAATACATATTTAGGTTTCACAGCCTTTCCGCATATAAATTTCCTTGCCGTTTCTGTATAATTTTAGTCACTGTTCTTTAGACGGTCTCCAGCCTGTCCCCATCCCTACTCATAGGCCAGCTGTGCCTTTCCTTGACTTATGTAGTCATTCTGATAAGCCACTCTGCTCTACAGGCCATAGACAAGCTACAATATTGTCACTCGCTCGCTCATAGCGATGCACTGTACAGGCCTTGGTGTCATTACTGGGGCCTTATTTAGTCAATTTAATGTCCTTTACATTGGAAGGTTCAGCAGCACCTCTACTGACACCTCCATCCCGAAGTGCTTGCAAGGCCTCTACAGCTGCTTTCCTGCCTTTGGAAATTTAGTTGTCACTGTTTTTCACTTCATTGCTGTGGTAGGATTAGCCACTTTAGCCCCTTGGTGTCCCTCTCTGGCCAGTCCAGTTCCTTCTTTTCTTCTTTCACACCTTCATATGTTGGACGTCCAACAGCTCGTTGAGAAAGGGATGGTGATACTTTACGCCTGTAACAGCTGTCATTCTTACATTTTTTTCTTCCATCTTTCTCATAGCTGCCATACATCTGATGGTCACAACTAGCTTAGTACCGGTTTTGCTATGTTCTTACCTGTCCTCTCCTCCTCTTCATCCATTCCTGTAGTCCTGTTTGGGCCAACCCAGAAATTCTATACCCTTCTCCTCCATATGTCTTCTCCCTCTCAAACCAAAGACAGTCAACATCAAGGTTAGAAGGTTTTGATACTATAGCTATATTACTATTGCATGTACCTCACTACATAAATTGCATGCACGTGCTAAAGGGACACCGTCAACTTTTTGGCATCACATTATTTCTAGTTAAAAATCACATTTTATGATTGCTTACTTTCTCTAAAATTCATTAATGTTGCTGATTGTTTAATCTGCTTCCTTCCTTTCTTAGCAGACTGAAAATACATGCTAATGGTGTAATTATTTATTTATTAGCTTTTGGTAACCGGGTAAGTGCATTAGGCATTAGTGCTGCCTATTTTAAAGCACGACCCGGGAAGGTAAAGTAACAATCAATGACAATCAACAAGAACACATACAAAACAGTTGTCAGTACAGGCCTGCAAGGAGCCAGGTGAATAAATTCATACACGAAATTGAACAATGCAAATGGTCAGAAAAAATACAATAATGACCACCTCAGAGGGAGTCAACTGCAAAACAACAAGCAGTGACCATCCACGCAGGGATGGAAAAATAGTTAATTTGATACAGTAAGACAGTACGGTTCAGTTAGGAGAACCCAGAAGGTCTGGGAAGGGAGGGCAGGAAGCAGAGAGTGTGGAGTTAGGCACATATGCAGCAGTCAAGTGCTTGGAGATAGGAAAAAAGTGCAGATTTAAAGGCAAGGTGAGATGAGGATCCCTTTAAGGTGTCCGGTAAAGTGTTCCAGAATTTAGGGGCGAAATGGGAGAAAGCTTGTTCCCCCATTTTGGTTGAGCAGTGGGGAACAGAGAACAGATGCGAGTTAGAGGACCTCAGAGTACGGGCCGGAATCACTGGGGTGAGCATGGCCCCAATGCTGACAGAGTGGGGGAATCTGTTCATGGAGTTGATAAAACAACCCAGAGAGAAGGAGCGCTGGGCTTTAGGGGATAGCCAGTTCAATGAAGAGTATAGTATGCAACGGTGGGTAAGGCGAGGAACAGAGTGCAAATCTGCAGATGTTGTTATATGTGGTGTCCCAGTGATGAAGTGTACCCACATTAGCATGTGAGGGAATGGGGAGAGTGTACAGAAGTCTAGGAAGCAGTACACCCCGCGTAACAGAGATTCTGGCAGTGGGAGTTAGGGAATGACACACACGGTAGGAGGCTCCTAATTTTGATGTTAACCGATCTACAAACCTCATTTATGTGCGAAGAGAAATCAAGGGCAGGATCAAGAGTCACACCTAGGTATTTGAAGGAGCTGGTAGACTTGCTCACCGATCCATCACAGCTAACCACATGGAACTTGGTGGCCTCAGCAGAGACTTTCCTAGTGGACCCAAAAAGCATGGCCTGGGTCTTTGGTAGGTTGAGTAGGAGTGAGTTGGAGAAGAGCCAGAACTGAATTTGTTGGAATGCAGAAGAGAGGTGGGAGTTAATGTCTGGGACAGAACAAGAAGCAGTATAGAGTACAAGGTCGTCAGCATACATGATGGTTCGACAATGGGGAAAGGATGAGGGAGTATCATTAACAAAGATGGAAAAGAGTAGAGGTCCCAGAATGGAGCCTTGAGGTACACCACAGGAGATGGTAGTGGGGGATGACAGAACTTTGCCAAAGGAGACGGATTGGGAGCGATTTGTAAGATAGCTACTAAACCATGAAAGGGTGGGTCCAGAGGCACCTAAAGAATGTAGTTTATGCAGGAACAGAGGATGGTTTACCAGCTCAAATGCCTTGGTGAGATCTATGAACACGGCACCAGTGAGTAAGCCATTGTCCATATAGGACTTGACCTTGCTGGTGAGTAAGGTGAGGGCAGTGGTGGTGGTGTTATGTCCTGCCCTGAAACCATGTTGAGCAGGTGACTGAAGATTAAAGTTCAATAGATGAGATGAGACCTGGCGATGGATAAGTTTCTCTAAGACCTTACTAACAGTTGGTAGTAATGCTATGGACAGATAATTAGTGAGGACTTTAGGGTCACCTTTTTTGAAGACAGGAATAACCCTGGCAGCCTTCCAGGCTGCAGGCACTGTTGAGGTACAGATGGACAGATTGAATAGCCTAGCGATTGGGGTGGCAAGGAGATGGGCCCCAATTCTAAGTATCCGGGGTTCAATTCCATCAGGACCGGGGCTCCCACGTGGTGGAATGGACTGAAGTAACCTGAGAATGTCAAACCGAGCAGTACAAGAGAGGACAAGTGGCGGAGGAGCCGAAGAGGGGGAGACAGAGCCTTGGGATGCCTGAGGGGAGATTTTAGGAGATTCAGTAAAAAGGGAGTTAAAAGCATTGGCTATAGTACGGGGGTTGTTGCACAGTATCATTAATCAGCATCTCGTTTGGGGCCAAAGGTTTCATTGATCTGGCTCCAATATTTCTTGGGGTCAGAGGCTGACGACTGAAGGAGTTTTCGCTAGTAGCTACTCTTGGCAGCCCGAATCTCCTTCTTGCAACATTCACTGTTTTGTTCCAAATCCTTGATCTATTCTTATTGCTCACTTCTTGAACATTACAAACAGCCTGAACAGAGCAGCCACTCAGAATGCAATAGTCTCCTCTTCCTCCACTGCATCATGAGTGGCTAGACTGTGTTGGGAGCGTTCCCAAATCCAGGAAAGTACAGAGGGAGTTGATGAATGAATGTAAACAAACATGTTTTGTGTGATAACACCAGTATGGTGGGCAGTCTGTTTTTCACTTTTTAAAAGAAAAAAGGAGTAAGAATCAAATTACTAGCTACATCAGCAGTCTCTACGGAATGCAACAATTGTGTTTTTTAAGCTAGAGACACTTTTAAGCCTAATGGGGTTGACAGTGTCCCTTTAATAACTGTGAATCTCTGCATGGGAATGCATATCAATGAATTGTACTGCAAATCACTTTTTTCATGCCTCTTAAGAAAATCAATCAAAAAAAGTTTTATTTCCATACCTCCTGTTATTCACCCTGCTTCTGCTGTAACTCTGTTGTACCATACACTTGTCTTAACCGGTCATGCTCCCCCTTGTCAAAGCATGAAGGTCCAATCCTACAGCTACCACCATTTGCCATGGGATTGCGAGTTACAAAGACACAGAGGTGCCAGTGGTGTGATAAAACGCCTTGGTATTGGGCATGTTTGTCAGCAGCATATTATTCGGTAACAGCTCATTTAAAATAGTGTTTGTCAGGAGTATATTATTCAGTAACAGCTCATTTAAATTAGTGTTTGTCAGCAGCGTATTATTCAGTGACAGCTCATTTAAAATAGTGTTCATCAGGATGATCCAATTTAGCACACATATACTGTGTGCCTTGGCTCACCCTTGTGGACAGTTTCCTAACTGAGCTGGGATTCGACAGAACTTCGGACCAACTGGCTCTGACCTACAGATACTTCTATGTGTTCACAGAAGTAGGTCTCAAGCTGGTCTTTCTCTCTAGTTCTGTCTCCCATGAAGGTCTGATTAAAATTGAGAATACTTTCAAACCAACAAGCCCCTTCTCTTTTATACTCCTCCCCTGGGCAGTTAGTCACATGGTCACTGAAGTCATAACATACAAACAGCGATATAAGTTTTCACCTTATAATCCTAGAACAGAGACTCTCAGGTTTTTACATACAGGTTATCAGCAGACTAAGAAAACAAGGAACCCCAATACAGAAGCACTGACGAAAGGGTTAAAAGGGCTTGGCAACAAAGCCAGGTTTCAAACAAATGCAGAATCACCCATACCCCTATAATAGAAAGCATCATGAGATGTATAAGCAAATCACTATGAACATTTCAATTGGTTCTCCTTAAAGAGTGCATGGTGCCAAATGGCCTCTCACACAATTTGCAAAGGCTGCGAACAGAAGACACAGACACATACCTGCTAAATGAGGGCACGTCCCCTTCCCCCTAAAAAAAACAACACTCCCTTGGCACCAGAAGGGCACCCTACTTTTGCTCCTCCTACTTTCTATACCTGTGCATCATAAGTGGGCGTGATTAGCAGAACGGGGAAGTACAGTAATCCTGTCACTTTACAAGGCCATGGTCCGGCTCCACTATGTGCAGTTCTGGGCTCCTTAATACAGAAAGGACTCTGAAGCAGTGAAGAGGGTACAATGTAGAACCACTGAAATGATCCAGGGTATGCAGACAAAATCTTAAGGATTAAATAAGTATACATGTACAGAAAACTTAACACTAGTAAAGGAAAAACAGTCAGTCTTTTAAAAATACCACATTTATTCATGATCTAGCACAAAGAAATTATTTTTTTTTTAAATTCAACTTGAACCCAGTGTTCATATGGGTTAATGAAACAACCTGAAGAATCACTGCTGATACTGTAGTTGGCATTCTGCTTGACACGGGTTACTGAAGTTGTAGTACTGCTGACAGTCAAGTTAACCTCTCAAGCCAGTCGAAGGTAATCTGTATCTTCCTTACACTTGTCTCCTTCTTTCCACAAGTATTTCATTGCAAAAGCACACTGGTTAAAATATTTTGTTTACCCCACATTTCGGTATGTTACAGTCTTTGCTATACTAGCTTTGGTCTTCCACACTGACTTGGCCCCCATTGTCTCTAATGATTAAGTGACAGGCTCAGTCTCGCACATATCTGCTTCTGATGAAAAATTCACCACTTCCATTCTCTCAGTCATACACTGTTCTTCCAGTTGTGTCAGTAGGAATAGTGTCACAATACAGAACTATTAGAATTACCAACTAAATTACAAGAGGCACTTGCTGCATTCTTTCTCGACAGAAAATGTGATCCAAGTCACATGCAATGCCTTTCGCAGTTGCATTTCTGGCGATAACGGTTTTCTGAAAACGTACATCAGTCCTATTCGTTGCTCAGAAGTAGCTCTGAAGGGGCTCTCCAAGGATGACCTCTAGCTGCTGGATGACTTTCTGGCACTGGTTTTCTACTTCTTCACATTCATCTACAAGGGAATGGGGAGACATTTAAGATAGTGTCTATCTCTTGCCACTTGGGCAATACTTATCAGAACTTTACAGTTCCAAGAAAACACCTTAGCGTTTAAGAGAACAATAATTCACAGCTACTCAATATTAAATACACTGCATGATAAAATATTGCGTCCAGATTTAATGCTGGCGAATCCGATGTACAATTCCATAATCATTCCTATTTTGGGCATATACTATCGGTTCGAACATCCAAATTAAAAGTGAGACTAGCATAAATTGTTAACAGTTCTAACTCCTATACTTGCTACAGATCTCCATTCTTGATGTTTGCAGGCAGACAAATGAATGAAAGCCTGCAACGGTCATTGCAGAACAGAGGCACCCTCTAAGCAAGTCTGGAATGTGCTCTGCATGCCTGTGATATTTAATTACCTTCCATGAGTTCAGCCAAGAATGGAATGGATTCTGGCAGCAGTATCATATAGTTTTCCTTCAGTTTTCCTGCTAATTCAAGCAGTGCAGTCAGGGCAGCATATCGAACCTGAGAATAAAAGACCACAGACTATGTCAAACACTGCTGTAATTTATTGGTCCTAACAACTGCACTTCTTACTGTAGTTTAAAAGTCATCACTGAATACTTATTGCCATCTGTCTGTCCATCCATCCATCTAAAGGAGTGACGTCTTTATATGTTTATATGTACAGTTACTGTCTTCTCATGCTTATAGGAGTGCACACTTAAGTTCTTTGCATGTAAGAACTGTGAAGCAAAGCTGAGCAGTTCTGGCACACAAAGGACATGAGAAGAAACCCTTATAAGCAAAACAGAGGAAACAAATATAGAAACACATTACAAATCATGTTGAAGATTTCCATTTTTAAAAAATGGAACTCGTGAAAAAAAAAAAATGTTTTACTTTGCAGAAAATTAGAGAACCACCGTTGTTGTAATTAATGGATGATGCCAATTAACTTAGAACTGCAGAATGGTTTGCATGAAGCAGCATCTTACAGTTTTGAGCATAAAACTCGGACAGCAGAATGGCAGTGACCCTTGCAGAAATGCACTTACTTCCTGGAGGACATTATACTGGCAACTGTTTATCAGGAAAAACAGTCACATGACCTAACATGATCAGGAATATAATGGCATTGCCATCATACTCCCCAAGAGTTCTATGGTTATGAGTGCATGGAATTTTTGAAAATAAATAACTTAGCTGGCTAAGATCAGTCGGGACTACTGCATGACCCTTAGAGCTTTGACAGCTAATTATATTTCTGTTCTTTGCAAAAAACTTTGTGAATGCATCAGTTAGGACTGCAGCGACAAAATCTGGGAAATGTGATGTTAGGGTTTCCAACGCTAACACCCCACGCTGCATGCAGCAACAGGCGTGGGTGAGTGTGATTTGGGGTTGTCAATCCTAACACTCACCCCATTCCACAAGTAAATAAGCTGAGATGGGTACAGTATAGGAGATGGTGCCTACCCTCCCCAGGAGAGGACAGCTGCCTAATGGCTCGATCCTGCTCCCCCCCGGCTCGTTCCTGAAACCGGGTTGCCAGTGTAGCGCAAGGTGTCCAGCGCCTCAACCCTCAGCACCACTGGGCACGTTTCTGAAAATCTGAAAACTAGTTTACATAAGACAGAACAAACACTGGTTAAATAGAATGATGAAAATAACTCAGACCACCATGTAACCATTGTAAAGGCACTGTAACAAGTAATGCTCAAGCAACAACAACAAAAAAAAGAACTGATCTTGTTGGAACCTTTTACCGTGTTCTGAAGGGGAGACAAGGATTATTAAGCATAGTGAGGGATGCCTTTGGAAGAAACAGTATTACTATGGTGAGTAATTTGTTTCTTCTAACCCCAGGAACCCCTCACTTATGCTTAACAAATCCAGACTCCATAGTAGTACCTTTGGAGGCTGGGTACAGATTAAGGAACAGCTTCTGCAAGACAGCAGTACCAAAGCTGGCATCCCTTCTGGACTGTACGTCCAGACAGCACTGCTTTGTGAAAGTATGTACTGTTTTCCAGGTAGCTGCTTTACAGATGTTCCCTTGATGCTGCCACAGAGACAGAGGCACCCCTTGTGGAGTGTGCCCTGGGGCCTTTAGGCGGCAACTAACCAGCTTTGTCATAACAGAACAGTATGCAGGAGACTATCCAATGAGAAATGGTTCTCTTGGATGCTGACTTACCTTTCTTCACTTCACCATGGGTGACATATACCGTAACTGTTAGAGGACCTGACATCCTTTGTGTGGTTCAAGTAAACAGCAGCTCAGTGCCTTCCTCATAGTCAAGCTGTGAAGGTTTTGTTCTCTTGAGCTGGATTTAGCTGTGAAGAAAACTGGAAGGGTGATTGATTCAGATGGAATTCAGACAGTACTTTTGGAAGGAATTTTCTGTTGGTTCTTAGGACTATCTTGTTCCTATGGAAGATTATATAGTTAGGATCTGTGCAGACGGCTTTTAGCTTGTTTACCCTTTTGGTAAATGTCACTACCACCAGGATGACTGCTTTCCAGGTGAAATACTTCAGAGCAGCAGTTGCCATAGGCTTGAAAGGAGCTTCCATCAGCTGAACAATGCACTTGTTCCAAGTCCCAAGAAGGGAGACGGTCTCTTATTGGAGGGCACAGGTGAGTAAGGCCTTTAAAAACCTACTGAAAATGTGTTGTGAAGCCACTGACCTGTCTTTGCCAGGTGATGTGTAAGCTGACACTGCCGTCAAATGAACCTTCAGGGTTGAGGGCCTTAGGCCCAAAGACTGGAGATGGACTAGGTAGTCCAGGATTGTAGACGGACTTGCCTGGAGGGGGTTGGGCTGTCTAGGAGAACGCCAGATGGAAAATCATTTCCATTTTTCCTTGTTGCCAGTTTCCTAGAAACCTTCAGCACTTTCATTACTTTCTCAGAGAGATTTAGTCAAGAAAACTTTAGCTCTTCAAGAACTATGCTCTGAGTTCTCAGATCTAGGAAAGCTTTCTTGCCCTGGGACAATGTCAGCAGATTTTATCTCAGTGGCAGATTGACAGGAGGCCTGTTGGACAGGGACAGGAGCATACAGTACCAGGTCTACCGGGCCCAGTCTTGAGCTAAGGGAATCCTTGTTGCCGACTCCCTTCTCAGTTTTATCAGTACTCTCAGTAAAAGTGTGAATGGTGGGAAGGCACATAGAAACTTTCCGGACCAGTTGAGGACTACAGCATCCTCTGGGTCTGAACCCACAAATGGGGGTCTGCAACAAAACAGTGGAAGACAGCTGTTGTCCAAGGACACAAACAGGTCTATTTCTGGTGTACCCCACACCTTCTGAACACTGATGCCAACACCTGCTGGTTCAGAGTCCATTCGTGATTTCCCTGGCTGATCCTACTCAGGAAATCTTCCAGCACACCGTCCTTCCCTGGCAGGTGTACTGCTAAAAGCTGAACTTCCAGTGAGTATGCTAAGTTCCAGATCTTCATTAATTCTGTGCACAGCTTTCAAGATCTTGTTCCTCCCTATCTGTTTATGCAATACATTGTTTTGGCGTTGTCTCTCCTGATCCGGACAGACTGGCCCCTGATCTGGGAGGAAAAAGCATGCATTGCCAGATACACTGCCCTGAGTGCCAGGAGGCTTATGTGTACTCCAAGAACCACTTACAGTGAGGTCCTCCAGGTGGGCACCCTAGCCTAGGAGGGAGGCATCTGTTGCAAGTATAGCTCAAGATTATTGTTGAAGGAAGGGAAATCCTTCTCTGAGGTTGCATTCTTCTGTCCACTATTCTGGTGCCCTTTGTAATGACTTTGTGACAGGCACCAACCTGGACAACAGATCCCACCTGAGACCAATGGTCCCCTAGGTGAAACTGAACATCTCTCACTTGGAACCTGGCCTTGGGTACCACTGCAGTGAATGATGCCATGTGCCTCAGTAACAGTAGAAAATCCCTTGCAGTTCTTGGCTGACTTGCCTTAAAGAACGCCGCAGTTTCAGGCTTTCTACTCTTGCTTGGGGGAGGAATGTCTTCCCTTGCAATGTATTCAGCTCGGCACCTATAAAGTCCAGGACCTGAAATGGTTTTGTTTGTGACTTTTGATGATTTATAAGGAAGCCCAGGTCCTCTAATGTGTCTCATGTCAGCAGTATGGTGGACTTTACTTCCTGCTGTTTTTCCTGCGACCACCCAATCCAGCCAGGGAAAAAACACCACCCACCTGTCTTCTCAAGTGTGCTGCCACCACAGCTAGGCACTTTGTAAACACTCTTGGAGCTGAGGTCAGGCTGAAGGGGAGGACAGCGAACTGGTATTGTCAGTTTCCTATCCTGAAAATGAGGTACTTTCTGTGGCTGGGCCTAACTGGTATGTGGAAGTAGGCATCCTTCAGATCCAGTGACCCCAGCCAGTCTCCTATTTACAAAGATGGAATTCACTGAGCCCAGTGTTAACATCTTGAATTTTTCTTTCTTTAAAGGTTTTTTTTTTTTTTTAAGATATCTCAGGTCTAAAATGAGTCGCCAATCCACATTTTTCATGTGGGTCAGGAAGTACCTGGAATAATGTCCTCTGTCCCACTGTGAGGCAGGTACTTTTTCCATTGCATTTGCCTGAAACAATTTCTTGGATCGCCATCTCCAACAGAATTCCTTCTGTTGAGGTTTAAGGATGGAAACCCTTTGGATTCTGCAGCTTTGGAAATTTTCCGAACTACATGGACAAACCTTGACTCACTACATCCAGGACCCACTTGTCTGTGGTGATTTCTGTCCATTTCTGGCATCAGGACTGGCTAGCAATCACTGAATAAGGACACACATCAGCACATACTAGTGCACACCCCAACTACCACAATACCTTATGTTCTGCATGGAAGAACAATACTACCAGTTCAGAGTCCAGCCCTTTGGACTTTCCTTGGTGCCACGAGTCTTAATGTGATTTGCAGTACTCACAGAGAACCTCAGAAAACTAGGACTCCAAGTCTTTCCGCATCTGGATGAGTGGTTAATTTCAAGGTTGTCCAAACAGGAGGCAGCGCAGGTAGTGGGCACTGCATCTTAATTCCTAGCGTTGATGTGAGTTTTGCTGAATCCTGCAAAGTCTCAGCTGCAGTCCTCCTATAAGCTGCTGTTCATAGGAGCTGTTCTGGACATGACTCGGGCTCGAGCCTTCCTTCCAGAAAGCTGACTACAGGCAGTTTTGCAGATGGTGCGCCATCACAGAATGAAGACTACGCTAGCCCACGCCATGGAATACATGCTGGGCCTCAAAGCCTCCTCAGTGTCTCTAGCAAGGCTGCATGTGAGGAGATCTCAGTGGATGCTCAGTACCCAGTGGTCATAGGCATCACACCTCTGAAACTATCCCATTCAGTTGACCCAATCCCTAGTGAGATCCCTGACTGGTAGTCAGTGAAGGAAAATCTCTGGGGCTTCTCTTTCTCCGCACTGGAGCCAGAGGTGACTCGTCCCATAGATGTCTCCCTGCTGGGGTGAGGAGCCCACTGCCAGGATGTCTAGGACTCATCAGAAACATATCTCCAAGTAAATATGCTAGAAATGTGTACAGTTCTCTATGGTCTGAAAGTCCCAGTGGACTTGGTCAGTGAAAAAAAACAGTCCTCTTTTAGACTGATAACAAGGCTGTAATGTACTATATCAACAAGCAAGGAGGACCACACTTACCCTCTCTGCAGGGAGGCAATGAGAGTGTGGGAATGTTGCTTGCAGCAGGAGATCTTGCTCCAGGCAATCTATCTGCCTGAAGTCCAGAACACTCTGGCAGATGAGTGAAGTGGAACAAAGGCAGATCCTCACAAGTGGGCACTATTACTAGACGTCATGAGATTGCTATTCGGTGAGTAGGGCACCCCAGATGTGGACCTTTTTGCATCCCCATTCAACGCTCAATTCTGATCCAGAAATCCAGGACTTGATATTTTCTGTCAGGCTACATTCAGACTACCATGGTAAAATCTGTTTCTGTATGCATTCCCTCCAATCCCTCTCACCCAGAGAGTGCTGTAAAAGATGAAGGCACGTGGCGGCAAGATGATCCTAGTGGCCCCCTGCTGGCCTCGACAGATATGGTTTCCTCTGTCGAATCAACTATCAGTCAACAAATGGAGGATTCTGCCACTCCAGATGGACTTATTGACCCAGGGTCAGCTAATCCACCCCAACCTGCACTCTCTTCACCTTCAGGCCTGACTCCTGAAGAGAAAGAAGTGAACAGGTTTAAAGTGACTTTAAGGGTCTCTGAAATATTCTTGGCTGTGCACAATGCTCCCACCAGAAGACACACAAAGCCAAGCAGAAAAGATTTTCCATCTGGTGTTCCAACTCCCATGGATCCCTTCAGATGTCCACCTGAAAAGGTTTTGGAGTACTTCTGGACCTTTCTGATGCTAGCCTAAAGTATTCCACAATAAGGGTCCACCTATGTGCTACATCAGCATGCCATAAATCTATAGGTACCCTCTTTGGCACAGCTGCCACTGTTTAAGAGACTTTTCAAGGGTATCCTGCAAACAAGGCCTCCCATCAGGACGTTGGTGGCTCTCTGAAATATCAACCTTGTACTGGATATGTTCACTCACAAGCCTT
Organism: Neoceratodus forsteri; assembly: GCA_016271365.2. Classification (NCBI taxonomy): domain Eukaryota; kingdom Metazoa; phylum Chordata; order Ceratodontiformes; family Ceratodontidae; genus Neoceratodus; species Neoceratodus forsteri. The sequence continues at coordinate 187,807,047 of CM057451.1, forward strand.
CTGAGCCTTATGACATGATGTTTCTAACACAGAAAGCAGCATTTCTGGTAGCTGTAACCTCTGCATGCAGAATATCTGAAATTTATGTTCTGATGTCAGATCCTCCGTATACTGTTTTCCATACAGATAAGGTAGTTCTCTGCATGCATCTCAAGTTTCTACTTAAAGTGGTGTCGGAGTTCCACCTTTGCTATAATTCTGCCTACCTACTTTAACAACTTTTAGAATGTGAAAGAAAGGACTCCCCACTCACTGGATGTCAAGAGGGTTCTTAGGGTTTACTCAGATAGGACTAAAGACTACCAACAGACAGTCAAAAAATGAAAATGATGTACTCACCGTAATTCCTGATCATCTAAGAATATCTTCACCATTGATTCAAACTAGTGGGTGACTGCTGGAGGCACTAGGACCCCATGGGAGCCAGAACTTTTCAGGAGGGCTGGCACCAAGATAAGCTGCACACATGCGCAGCACCACGAGACTGACTCGTGATGTATGGCTTACCTCAGCACCAGTCCTCAACTGCCTCAGTACCTTTCTTATTGAGGAAGTGCAGCATAACCCAACATGTACTTGTGCACTTAACCTAAGGGCATAAGATAGCCCTGATGACTCGTAACAGAAGGATCAACAAACCAGTAACACAGTGTCTTCACAGCCCAAACCAAGAAGAAGTTCTGAAGATCAATAAAACATACTGGAGTGAGCCCAAGGGATGGTGGGTGGGTGTGTGAATCAATGGTGAAGATATTCCTGGATCAGGAATTATGGTGCCTACATAATTTTCATGTCTTCCAGGAATCAGTCTTCACCACTGATTCACATTAGTAGGTCATAGTACCAAGCTCAGACAAAATTCCTTGTACTGGGGGGGCAGAAGCCAAAGTCTCACCCAGGACATAAGTTCATTCAGGATTGTCCTTGCCTAGGTGGCATGCTGCCTGGTATGGGCAATTCAGGGCATAGTGCTTAACAAAGGTGTGCACTGTGCTCCAATTGCTGCTTTGCAGATGTCACCGACAGGTACAGAACGAACCTCTGCCAGGGACGTGGCAACTACTGTAGCAGAATGGCCACGTACTTGACCTTCCAGCTTGACTTGAGCCATGGCATACCAGTGGCATAGGCAGCTCATAATCCAGGCAGAAACGCTCTTGACTGTAACAGGCTGCCCCCTTTGACTGGGAATGAAGGAGACAAAGAGCTGTTTGGACAATGCCCCTTCAGGGTCAGCCTGTATTTCAGACAATTCCTACGGCAATAAAGGTCTAGTTTCCCGGTTATATAATCTTATTATAACAATGGACCATCCTCCGTGTCACTTACCTGTTCTCTCTCACAATGGAGATATAGTGTGTGTGTGTGTATATATATACACACAGTTTATTAATTTGTTGCTGTTGTACTGTTTCTTGCTATGATAAACTAATAAACTATGTTTAAAAAAAAAAAAAAAAAAACAAGTTCTGTTAAGACTGCCTGAAGTCCTTCATTCTGTCCAGGTAAAAAAAGGACCCTCTTATCCTCCAGCGAATGGAGAGTGCACTCTTCTTCATTCTGGAAGCTGACAAAGTAGATAGGCAGCACTAGTGGCTGAGACAGATGGAACTCTGACACCACTGTCGGTAGGAACTTAGGGAATATGTGGAGACCTACCTTGTCCTTGTGGAAAACAGTATATGGAGGTTCTGTGACCAAAGCATGGATTTCAGACACTCTGCAAGCAGAAGTGGTGGCCACCAGAAATGCTGTTTTCCGAGTTAAAACTTCAGCTCACAGTTGCAAGGGGCTCAAAAGGCTTGTGGGTGAGCATATCCAGCACAAGGCTGATATCCTAGGCAGCCACTGGCTTTCTGATAAAGGGGCCTTGTGTGTAAAATACCCTCAAGGAACCTCTTTAACAGTGGCAGTTGTACAAGGTAGAGGGTACCGATGGGCTCATGGTATGCAGAAACAGCACACAAGTGGACCTTAACTGTGCAATATTGTAGGCCAGCATCAGAATGTCCAGCAAGTACTCCAGAACCTTATGGGGTGGGCACCCAAAAGGGTCCATGCGGGTTCTGAATCACCAGATGAAAAATCTTTCCCACTTGGCTGTGCAAGTCTTCCTGGTCGAAGGTTTACAGTCAGCCATAAATACTTTGGAGACCCTCTGAGATACCTTGTAGCTGTTCATTTCTATCTGTTCAGGAGTCAGGCCAGAAGGTGAAGAGAACACAGGATGGGATGGACCAGGTGACCCAGAGTCAGTAAGTCCATACTTGAGTGGAAGAATCCTTGGTTCGCTGACTGATAGTCTGTTCAACAGAGGAAACTATATCTCGAGGCCAGCATGGGGTGACTATCATCTTGCCCCCATGCACCTCCAGTCTGAGCAATACCCTTTGCACAAGAGAATTAGTGGGAATGCATACAGAAATAGATTTTACCATTGCAGTCTGAATGCACTGTGACAGATAACACCATGTCTTGGATTACTGGAGCAGAATCGAGGCAGTGTGGCGTTATGTGGGGGCACATGAAGTTTCACATCTGAGGTGCCTACTCATCGAACAGTGATCTCACAACATCTGAAGATTGTCCTGTGTTTAGTTGAGCTCATCTGCCACAGTGTTCTAGACTCCTGGCAGAAGGATGGCTTGAGTCAGGATCCCCTGCTCCTGGCATCATTCCCACACTCTCGTCTCCCCGCAGAGAGGGTAAGAGTGTGCTCCTCTTTATTAGATGAAATACATCAGACTTAATGCTGTCTGCCTGGAAGATAACAGGTTTGTGGCTGACAAGATCCACTAGGGCTTGCAGGCCACACAAAACTCCTTGCATCTCCAACACACTGATGTGGAGATGAGTCTCTGAAAGGTTCCAGACACCATGTGTTCGGTGATCCTGACATTGGACCCCCATCTCAACAGGAAGGCATGCGTGGTGAGAGTCATCGGAGGCTCCGGATGGGAGAAGGGAAGCCCTAGAGGAGATTGTCCTCCACTGACCACAATGCGAGTGACCGAACCAGGGGCTTAGTCACCTGAATAGGGTAGGTGTGAGGATGTGATGCTTGTGACCACTGCACACTAAGCATCCACTGAGTTGTTCTTGTGTTTAACTGTGCTAGTGGCACTGTGAACACTAAAAAGCTATCAGACCTAGCATGCGTTGCATGGAGTGGGCTTGTACAGTTTTACGCTCCATGAAGTAGCATGCCATTTGCAGGACTGCCTGCCTTCTGCTCTCTCTGGAAGAAAGGTTCAGGCCGCCGAGTATCCAGAAGAGCTCCTATGAACAGAAGCTGCTATGAGGGTTGCAGCTAAGACTTCTGTAGATTCAGCAGGACCTTCATGAGGTGATTAAGTTTGTAAACAAAGTTCTTATATATATATATATATGTTTATATGCTTTTATTAACTGCAAAATAATGCCACGATTTAAATCTGAAGAAAAAGGGGTTAAACATCAGAGGAGAGCAGTACTTTTCCTTCATTTGCATGACTGATGTGCCCCATTGCGCACCACTGCTATTCCACTATTGACTGCTGGAACGGTGGGTCTCTTACCACCAAGAAATCTGATGAGGGACTGCCTTACAACCAACACAAAGTTGCTCTATGGCTGTCTAGCAAGATGAGGGGAGGTTGTTTCAATCCCAAGTGATTACCGGCAGTTTCTTTCCTGGCTGGGCATTAAGCATCTCATCCACAAAGCAATTAGCCTCCACCAATGAAGTACAAAAATGCCATACAAAACATAACTGGACCCTGTTCAACTGTAACGACTGGTTCATCACTCTTGCTAAAAGAAACATTCACACAAATTCATGAATAGAAGAGTTGGGGGAGTGTGCATGTGTGTGCCTTTTTCCTCCTGTCGTATAAGATGCTGATTCCCCCAGTTTTCGGTCTGCTTTAGTATTTTTTTCCAGGATTTGGAAATAAGGGTTATTCACCAGTAACCGTAGTTCTAAGAGTGGTATATGGTGCACATCAACACTCTGGCAGACTTCCTTTCCCTTTAAATCTGCCTGAACGTCTCCAAGCTAAGCTCCTCCCACCCACCCTGGTGGTATACTCCTCGGCTCTGCCCTGCGACGTCAGATCTTGCACGCTGGAAGCATGGGATCAAGTGTGCTACTTGCTGGGGAGGTCAGGTGGGTTGTGTAGATGTGCACCATATACTACTCCTAGAAAGTAGTTATGTAAAATCTTACTGTAACAGTAGATCCTCGAGGAATATCGCTTGACGTAGGTAATTACTTATGGGAGGTTCCAGCAGAGGGCGCTGTCGCACGGCAGCTTCTTCTAGCAGTTTTCACCAGGGACTGCCCACCCATGACATCATGTCCTGCTTCCTATATAAGTGTGGGCAGTCTCTGGTATCCACAGTTCCCCCCACTGAATTCAGCTCGCAAAGGCAAGGTACCAAGGAGTCCCAGCCCTAAGTCATTGGACCAGAATTTGCTCTGTTAGAGAAGTAGGGGGACGGAGGGTGGGATTGCACCTACTGCAAGAGACATTCCTCGAAGATCTACTGTTACGGTAAGATTTTACCTAACTGTACTATCTTCCACGGAATGGTCTCTTGCAGTAGGTAATTACTTCTGGGAGATTCCCCAGCAGTTATGTCCATATGGGAGGAGAATTATGATAGGAGACCTTGTAGGACTGCACGGCCGAAGGCCGTCCTATGGCTCGAGGCAACATCAAGATTTTAATGCCTTGTGAAAGTATGGATTATGGACCAGGTAGCTGCATTACAGATGTCTGAAATGGTGGCTCCTTTGAAGCAGGCCACAGTAGTGGCCATAGCTCTAGTAGAGTGAGCCTGGACAGGTCCAGGTAAAGTCTTGTACTTTTTATAACAAAAGGTAATACAGTTCGCAAACCATGAAGACAGGGTTTGTTTAGCAACAGGAAGTCCTTGTCTGCCAGAGGCGGAAGTGACGAACTGAGAAGTTTTCCTAATCAACTGAGTACGACTAGTGTAATAGCGTTGGATACCATGGACCTCTAAGATATGTAATAGATGTTCACTGGGATTGGAGCATTCAGGGTAGTACACCAGGAGCTCCAAAGATTGATTATGTTCAGAGACTACTTTTGGAAGGAAGGAAGGGTTGGTATGAAGGACCGCCCTGTCCTTGTGGAAAATCAAATAAGGTTCCCTACACGAGGGCATGAAGCTCAGAAATACGGCGAGCTGAAGTAATAGTCATTAGGAATAACATTTTCCATAAAAGAAAACAGAGGTCACAAGTGGCTGCTGGCTCGAATGACTCAAGAGTCCGTTTTTCTAGCATAAAACTGAGAGCCCACGGTTAGGAGTGGGTCCTCTAACAGGAAGTTTAATATGTAACACTCCTTTCAAAAACATCTTAGCTAGATGATGTTGGTACAGTAATGTGCCATGCAGAGGTTCATGGAGGGCTGAGATGGCGGCCGAGTGGACTTTGATGGAAGACTAACTTAATCGGACTTAGATAGTGAAGTCAGGCAGGGCAGAACCTTCATCAGTGGACAAGAGTAAGGGTCCAAAGATCGAGAGGTAGACCATATGGAAAGTGTTTCCATCGGAACTGTGTGTTGCTCTGGTTGCTGGCTTATGGGAGGCCAGGAGGAAATAGGCAACAGGAGAGGACACTGGTGGACTAGTTATGAAACGGTCCACAGGGGCCCAGCATGAAGGCATAGAGCCTTCAGGTCGGGATGTAACAGGGTTCTTTAAATTTTAGTCAAGAGGCTGAAAACTGAAGCACCTCCTTGATTGTTGAGGTAGAACATCACTACAGTGCCGGAAGGGCTAAGTGGAATGCCCTCAGCTCTAGCTGATTGATGTGAGGCTGAGGGAGAGAAGTGGTCCACACACCCGGTGTCTGATAAGGAATCAGGGGCGCCCCCCCCACATCAGGGAAACATTCGTGGTGAACGTCTGCATGGAAGGGAGGGACCGAAAAGGCACTGCTTGTTCATAAATTGGTTTTGATTGACCATCAAGGCAGAGCAGACGGCATGGAGGGAGTGACTCTGAAGTGGCCTTAAAATTTTTCTTGTTCTTTGAGACCGTAAATTCTGGAGGATGCACTGAAAAGGTCTTGCATGAAGACTGGCGAGGATACTGTAGGGATGGTAGAGAGCATGTAACCCAGAAGGCATAGTAATTTTTTTTTTTTTTATTTATACTTTTTTGGCATCCACGGTCATCAGTTTCAGCTCTGGTCACGGCCCCCCCCCCCCGGCTCCCACCTCCTCTCACCCTTGGCTTACCACCCAGAGGGTGGGGTTGTAGCACTGTTCTACTACCAGTGCTACACTACTGTATCTGGTCGGGAGAGCCGGCACCAGAGGCTGATCGAAGTCCAGGGGAGGGCTTCATAGAGATGCCCAGGATGCTCCCCCCCACCGTAAGCAGAGGCTGGGACACACAATGATGACCAGCATCCACCCCACCCCTGAATTATTACGGTGTTGGTGAATCGCGATGAACCCAGCCTCCGCTGAGCGCTGCTATTACACCGCACACACAGACCCCTCCCTCCCGGAGAAGGACAGCAGTCCAAGGGATGCTCGATCCTTCTCCGCCCGGCTGGCCCTCCAGCGACCAAGGTCCGTTCCCGAACCTGGGTCGCCAGCGTTGCAAGCGTAAATCCAACCGCTGCGCCGGCATAGCAGTTATCTAGCTGTGACTACTTTGTAAGTCTGTGTGCGTGATGCCAGAGATGAGGGTGTGGCATGCGGACGGCTGGCCGGTGAGTTCTGACTGAGACTGTATCTAGGATGGCTCCAATGTATTGGAGACAGAGTCAGTCAGTGTGGACAATGGCCATGTGACTGTGATCCCTAGAGTGTGAAAATATTTGCAGGGTAGCCTCTAGGTGAGAAAACAAAGCTGTTCATTTTCATAGGCCAGCTAGATATGGGAAGATAAAGTGCCCTTTCTCTCTTAAGAGCTGTTACAAGTACCTCTAGATATTTGCTGAACTCACTCAGGGCCGAGGAGAGGCCAAACCTGAGTGCTTGAAACTGACAGTGCTAACCTAGCGGGTAGAGTTTGGATAAGCCCCCGGTTGTTCTTGTCGATGACTGCTGTTTTCAGAAGTTGTTCTAGCTGCCGTGTGAGCTGAAGATGGCGGGAAAATGAACTGAGGATACCAGGGACCGCCCACACACATATATAGGAAGCAGGACATGATATCATGGGTGGGCAGTCCCTGGTGAAAACTACTGGAAGAAGCTTCCATGCGACAGCACCCTCTGCTGGAACCTCCCAGAAGTAATTACCTGTTGCAAGAGACCATTCCGTGGAAGATCTACGGTTACAGGTGAGTAACCTTCATTTCTATGGACATGGATATGGTGCAGTATTCATACTCTGGAAGACTCCTAGCAACTCTCTGGGAGGATGGGGCAAGGTGCACACCCCTACTTGGCAAATAAGGATTGGCAAACCGAGGCTCCAAAACCAGCATCACGGCGTTATTCGAGGTGGATGTGGTAGTGGGAAATGAAGGTGTGTGCCGACTTCCGGGTAGCAGCCACTGAGGCAGAGGTATGTCTAGTGGAATGAGCCCTAAGCCCTACAGAAGGCTCCCTATCAGTCAACCTATAGCAGAGGTCAATGCAGGAGACAATCCACCTGCCAATCGTCCACTCAGTTGCAAGTCTGCTAGGTGTGGCTTCAGTGTATATTACAAAGAGCTGGCAAACCTCTCCTCGAACTCCAGCCACGTGCTCCTTGTAGTAAGCAAGCGCTCACCTCAGGTCCAATGAATGGAGCTTGTGCTTGACCTCCGAGGTTGGATTGGTGAAGTACACCATCGACTGATTAAGGTGAAACTCAAAAACAACCTTTGGGAGGAACTTCGGGTTGGGGTGGAGGACAATCTTGCCCTTGTGGAACGCCACATAACGCAGACTCCAACGAGAGCGCCTGGAGCTCGCTGATCCTTCTGGCAATGGTGATAGCCACTAAGAAGGCAGTCTTCCATGACAAGTGTGACATCTCACATCTGTGCATCGGTTCAAATGGCTTGCCCATGAGCACTGCCAGCACCAGCAACAACACAGAAGGTGGTGGTGGTGGTTCATGCACCAGTGGGGACAGGTGGTCCATGCCTTTGAAGAAGTGCCTGACCACCTTCTCCTGAGCCACCGTCAGCACACCAACCCATGCCCAGTATGCAGACATGGCTGCCAGGTGCACTCTGAGGGTTGTGGACTTCAGTACCGACTAGGAGAGGGACCTCAGGTAGTCGAGAATGCTAGCCAAGGGTCAGACCAGGAGGTCTAGTTCCATGCCCTGTCATCAAATGTCAAAAAGTTTCCATTTGAAGGCATAGCACTGACAGGTCAACTCCCCTCAAGAAGAGTCCACAACATGGAGAAATCTTCTGAGACCCAAAGCCTAGAACTCTAGCCCTTCAGAAACAGGTTGTGAAGTCCAGGGACTGAAGGTCCAGATACAGGATCTTACCGTTGAGACAAGATAGTAGATCCAGGTACAGAGGCAACCACCAGGGAGGTCTGCTACTGCTGCTGAGGAGATCCGGGTACCAAAAACTGGTGCAGTCAGTCCAGGCTACCAGGATCATCCACGCCTTGTCCCTTTGCACCTTGACCAATAGTCTGTGGATCAGGGGAAAGGCAGGAAGGCATAGAGGAGGCCTGGGGTCCAAGGTCTTGCTAAGACATCCCCCATCAGTGTCCCGCACCAATGGGGATGGGCACATAACAGTCTCAGCTTTGCGTTCTCCCAGAAGATAAACAGATCAACCAGGGGAGCGCCACACTGGGAGAACAGGTGGTTTATCATCTCCTGATGCAGGGACCACTCATTTGACACCTCGCCTACCTGGCTGAGGGTGTCTGCCCAGCTGGCTGGAAGATTCTGCTACATGGATACTCAGAAGATCCATATCCATGCTGCAATGAGGGTCCAGATGTGGAGTGTCTACCGACCCGCTTGTTCAGGAAGTACATGGTTGTGGTACTGTCCATCTGGATTTGCATAACCCGACCCCGGATAAATAAAGCGAATTCCGTCAGAGCGAGGTGCACTGCATGGAGGGCATGGCCTTCGCCTCAAGGGAAGTAGGTTCAGGAGCAATACGAGGAAATTCTTCTTCACGGAGCATGTTGTTGAACAGCTTGCCAGAGGGGGTGGCGGGGGCAAAGATGGGGGAATTCAAGCGAGCGTGGGACAGGCACTGCAGGATACTCAAGCAGGCAGATAAGTGGAGATAAGGGGGGTAGGAAAACAAGGGCAGACTTGATGGATCATAAGGTCCCCATCTGCCAACAACTTCTCAGGTTGATGTGGTGGCGGGACTCCCTAAGGGTCCAGAACTCGTGAGCCTTGCGGTTCTCCCTCAAGTGCACTCCCCATCCCACCAGAGATGTGTCAGTTGTCAGGGTGACTGTCAGCTCAGGGCAGACAAACAGAACTTCTTCCAGATGTTCCGGGATGAGTCACCACTGGATGGCATCCCACAGTGGCTGGGTCACTGTGATCAGCTCGTCCAGGTGACCTAGGTACTGAGACCACTAGCGGACCAATTCCCACTGCAGGCATTGTATCCATCAGCAGGCCCATCTGACCATGCTGGTGCAGGATGCCAATGTACCCCCAGCAGCTGCAGGAAGTCCCGGGCAAGGTGCAAGCACCCAACCCGAAATGATCAGGCAAAGGAGGTAAGATCTGAAGCTCAGTCCGCAGGCAGCTGGGCTTTGGCCCAGAGGGAGCCTAGCTCTGCCCCGATAAAGTGGATCACCTGCGCGGGCTTGAGTTCAGACTTGGCCAGGTTGACCAGAAGGCCCAATTCTCTACAGGTCTAGAGGGCTAGGTCCCTGGAATTCTCCACAGCCTCCTTGGATGGCTCAGCTATTAGCCAGTCATCCAGGTAAGGGTAGACTCTGACCCCTCGGTGCCTCAGGAATGCTGCCACCACTACAAAGCACTTGGTGAAGACCCTGGGGGGTCGAGGAGAGGCCAAAAGATATGACCTGGAACTCACAGAGAACCCCCTCTGCATGGAAACAGAGGTAATGCCAGTGGGACAGATGGACTGGAATGTGGAAGAAGCCATCCTGGAGGTCCAGGGAGCAGAACCACATGTCTTGCTCCAGGAACGGAGTGATTTGGTTCAGAGTGACCATCTGGAAAGTACAGTTATGTAAGAACTTACCAGAACAGCAGATCTTAGAGAGAATCTCTTGCAGCAGGCCGTACCTATAAAACTACAGCCTCCAGGCACTAGGATCATACGGAAACTTTTCTAGCTAGCAGTCTACCAGGAGGCTGCCTACACCAACGTCACATGCAGATGATGTCCTTCCCATGTAAGCTTGGGTAGCCCTGCACCCTCCTCAGTTCTCCCGCCAGAAACCATAAGCAGAAAATCCCCAGCAGGCGAACCAAGGAGAAGGCAAAAGTTCCTGCCAACAGAAGTAAAACAGCAGGTTCACTGACAAGGAGAAAGAGAGACCAATACAAAGTCCCCGCGACCAAGGGGGATGGAGAGAGGGATGGCATGGCCTGCTGCAAGAGATCCTCTCGAAGGTCTATTGTTACAGTAAGTTCTTACGTAACTATACTATCTTCATAGAGGGTTATCTCTTGCAGCAGGCCACACCTACAGAACGAGTCCCAAGCAATTCTAACAGCAGAGAAACCAGTTTGGGCGACTGGAGACTAAGTTTAGGAATGAAGGCCCTAAAGCACAGCTAGGCCGAAACCAGCCCTACGTCTCAAGGCAAAGTTCGGACAGTAATGCCTGGTGAAGGTGTGGACAGCACTCCAAGTGGCAGCAGCACAGATCTCAGCAGCTGACACGTTTCTGAAACAGTCAGCAGAAGTAGCCAAACTCCCAGTGGAATGGCCATGGACAGCCCCAGGAAGTTCCTTATTGTACTTACTATAACAGAAACAATACCATTTGGAGAGGCACTGTTTAGAAACATGTACGCCCTGTTATCTAGGAGTGAAGGAAACAACTGCATGGACTTCCTACAGTCCTGCGTGCAGTGAGTATAATACCGGAGTATTCAATCTGCAGCTAAAGTATGGAGCAATGCTTCCCCAGGATTGGCATGCTCTGGGTAATAAAACAGGCAGGTGGATGACTTGATTTAACGTAACTCAGATACCACCTGAGGAAGAAACTTAGGATTCGTACATAAAGACACTGTCTTCATAGAAAATCAAATAAGCCTGCTCACACTTAACAGTCTGCAGTTCCGAAATCCTTCGAGCAGAAGTAATAGTAACTGAGAATAACGGTTTCCATGACAGAAAGCATAGCTCGCAAGTCGTGGCCGGCTCAAAAGGAGCCAAAGTAAGTTTTTCTAAAACAAAATTCGGGTCCCAAGGTGGGACAGGATTGCAAATGGGGGGCTTCAGGTAAGGAATGTCCCAAGGGAAGGTATGGGACACTTCTAATAGTGCCACTGTACGGCCATTAACTGGCACATGGAAAGCTGAAATAGCTGACAAGTGTACCTTAATGGAGCAGTACTTCAGACCAGAGTCTGAGAGGGACAGCAAGTACTCCAGAATCTGATTCACAGGACAAGGGGAAGGATCCAACTGGTGGGCTGTCTCTCACACAGCAAAGTGCTTCCACTTTATGGAATAAGTAGCTTTAGTGGAGGGTTTCCTAGCAGTCACCAAAACATCAGCCACCCTTTGGGACACGCTGAATCTAGCCATGCCTACGTCTTCAGGAGCCAAGTATAAAGATGCAGAGCCTTGAGGTCTGGATGGACCAGCGTGCCCTGTTCCTGGGGACTGCAAACCTGTGCATGGGGTAGAGGCACTGGAGCTTCCACTGTCAACTGCTGCAGCAGAGGAAACCAGATCTGGGGAGGCCATAAGGGGGTGATGAGGATCATAGTGGACCCTTCAACCTAAAGTTTGATCAACACCCTCCAAGTCAGCGGAAGGGAGGGACAGCCTAGAGAAACCTCTCCTTCCAGGAGAGGGACAATGCATCTTGCCAAAAAACTCCATGCCGTCGAGTAACCGAGCAGAAATGTGGCAGTTTTGCATTGAGTGGGGATGCAAAAAGGTCCAACTCTTGACAACACCACCTATCGAACAGGTCCTTCCATGACCGAGATCAGCAGCTCCCACTCGTGTACCCTGAACTGTGAATGGCTTAATTTGTCAGCCAGGTCGATTTTGACTCCTGGAACATGGATGACTGAGAATTCCAGACCATGTTCTAAAGTCCAGTACAAGACCCTCACGGCTGCCCAACAGAGAAGGTAGGAGTGGATCACTATTGCTAGTTGCTGTAATGGACTACACTGATGTCTGTCTGTACCAACAGATGGCCAGGAGACTGCTGGGTCTGGAAGGCTTGCAAGGCTTACAAAATGGCAGTCCTCTCCAGGACACTGATGAGAAGGGTGGTCTCCACTTTAGATCACATCCCCCGGAGTCTGATGAGGGCTCAAATAAGCCTCCCCGCCCAACCCCAAAGCACCTGTGGTGAGAACTTGCTGAGGAGAGGGAATGAGGAAAAGATTTCAACCCTTTCAACAGGGTGCTGGGGTCCATCCACCAAAGTAGCACCTTTCTGACCAGTGAAGAGACCAGGACTGGTTGTTCTAGGTCACTGGTGCACTGATCTCACTGGACCTTCAGTATCCACTGGGGAATCATCATGTGTAGTCTGGCCAGAGGAACCGTGACAATGGCAATGGCCATCAGGCCCAAAAGCCTGGCAGAAACATATCTGCTTTAACAACAGTTGGGCCTGAGCTATCAGGCGCTCCGCCCAGTCCTGAGACAGGAAAGCCATACCCTGAGCTGTATCCAGGACTTCCCTTATGTACTTTAGGCACTGAGATGGGGTCAAAACTGATTTGAGCAGACTGACAGTGATCCCCAGGTTGTTGAACAGTTGAGTTGTATGCACCAGGGTCTGGAGCAGTTGCTCCCTGGACTGTGCTTGAGTAGCCAGTCTCCAGGTAGGGGAAGACAAAGTCCTTCCCCTCCTGAGGGCTGCCAACACTACTGCCATGCATTTGGTAAATACCTGAGGAGGCGAGGACAAGCCAAATGGCAAAGCACAGAACTGGAAGTATGCTCCCTGAAACAGAAATCTGAGGTACTGACGGTGGGAGGCATACACCTTGATATGAAGGTATGCATCTTGCATGTCAAGGGAGCATATCCAATCTCCCTGGTGCAGAACAGGTAGCAAGCCCTGAAGAGTCACCACCTGGAACTTCTTGTACTAGATGTAAAAATTTAAAAGGCGGAGGTCCAGGATGGGCCGTAGATCCCCTGTGCATTTGGGAACCAGGAAGAAGTGAGCGTAGAACCCCCCTGCCTCGCTGGGCCCTGGGAACAGGTTCTATGGCTCATTTTTGCAGCAATGTGTGAATCTCCCCCCAGAGCACTGGGGCATGGTCGGGTTGGGGGAAGAAACCGGACAGAACTGGACACTGCTCCGGAGGCCACTCCAGGAGTTTCAGAGTGTGGCCATGTCCTAGGAGCTGCAGAACCCAAGCATCTGTGGTGAGCTCCTGCCACCTGTAGAGGTGTAAGGAGAAGCATCCCCTTACCGCCGCCTCCTGTAGTATTGGAAGGGGGGTTGAGTAGCACCTACGGCCAAAGCCACTCATCCTCCTCTACAGGCCTTCCCAGAGGTGAAGGAAGGGGTAGACAGAGCAGAGGCTGCTCTGAGTTTGCCCTGAGTCTTAGGTCCAGGATTGGGTCTGTAGGTGACACAACAAAAGGGCACCCTCTGCCAACTTTTTGGTTGGGTGTGATACGAGTAGACTGACTGCAAGGTCTGGCCGGAGGGCTGCAGGTCCAAAAGTATGTCCTGCACATCCGCTCCAAAGAGTTTGCAGCCTCTGAAGGGGGCATTAAAACTCATTTGCTCTGGTAACAGTCTGTAGGTGGCAGCAGAAAACACCCCCCTTTCACTTCGGCAGACTTCTGTAGTTGGCAGCAACTCACTCACAGTCACTCCGGGAGAAGTCTGTGGACATCCCCCGTTTGGATGTATACATTTAGCCAGCCAATCAACTTTGGGCTTACTTAAGTATTTCTAGGGGTACTTCTCTACCTGCTTATCATGTATGAATACATAATTTGGTGTCGATAGGTTACATATTTTCCACAAAAAAAAAGGGTTTATGTTGCTTTTTCTATTTAAAAAAATATATCTCATTTATTTGGGAATTTTTCCTAGTATTAAAAAAGAAACTGAATTGCTTAGAATTGACTGCATACCACCATTAGAAAGGTAATTTTAGCCAGCTCCGTGGTGCCAGGCAATAGTGGATTGCCTAGCATGCTGGCACAGAGCGTCAGGAGTGGAGGCCGGCAGGGAGGGTCATGGAGGCATTGCCCTTTGGTGGCTCCATGTGGCTGGATTCGGCCCTGCGCTTTGTGGTGTGGGCGACCACAAGATGCATGTGCAGGATGCGAGGACACTGCGGCGTGCCTCCCAAGGGGGTGGGGAAACCAGAAAAAAAAAATGGCCCCCCATGCTATCCGGATGACGGAGGCCCGCCTCCCCAGGCCACGAAGCCGGAAAGCCCCCAAGTCGACCCACGCTGCCCACCCAAGATGCGAAGAGGTGCCAAAGGACACCTCGATCTCTCCCTCCTGGATGCCTCCTCATGGGCAGGCACCCCACCCCCGATGAAAGGATACATCGGGGCAGTGGCGGAGAGTGAGGACTTGGCCACTCGAAGGAGTGGGCGGCCGGGCTGGATGGAAGGTAGCATCAACAGAACCTGCAAAAAAAAAAAAAAAAAAGGTAATTTTGTGCCGAACAACTTTACCACTTGCACTTTGGTAGCTGTTACGGTTCATGAGGTATTCACATTTGTTTATGATATAGGGTTGTATGGTTTTTATTTTTTTTAAAAATCAGTTTTGGGGGGTATTTCAACTAGTGTATATAGAAATATAGATATACACATACACACACACACAGTATATATATATATATATATATATATATATATATATATGAAAAAAAGAATGGCTTAGAATTGATTGCATACAACCGTTAAAAAGGTAATTTTGTGCTGAACAACAATGACACTCGTTCTTTGTGTGTAGCACTTACGGTTCATGAGGTATTCACATTTGTTTATGTTGTGGTGCGTATGGCTTCATTTTTGCTTAGAAAGGTCCAGGATGCAGTGTTAAGGGTAGAGGGCAGAAGAGGTGGAGAACTCTCAGACACCTGCTGTGGAATGAGTGACTTAAGGATGGACTGCTGCATGTCGGCAAAGCCCAACACTCTGACCCATGAATGCCTCCTGATGCAAATGCCAGCTGCAGCTGCCCGAGCTGAGGCATCGTAAGCTGATCTCAGCAGGTGCTTACCGACATTGGCCCTGGACTGAAGGACCTGAAGCAATTCCTGCACCTGAGGGTCTTCTGATAAAGCCTTAGCCGCCTCTTTGGCCTGTCTCCAGTGCTGGTTTTGAAATCTGACCATATGGGCAATATAGTTTAAAACCCTAATAGTCAGAGTAGCCGAGGTGAAGGTCCTTTTGCCAATTAAGTCCAGCTTTCTGGACTCCGTCTTCAGAGAAAGACAGCTGAGGAGTTTAGGCTTCTTAGTCCAATTGTGGGCAGCATTAATGACCACAGTCGGCCTGAGGTTGCTCAGTAAAAAATGTTTTCCCCACAGTGGCCGGGCACAACTTGTCTGCCTTCATGGGCATGGCAGGGACCAGGTTGGGTCTATACCAGGCAGCCATGGTGACATCCTCAAAAGGCACCATCAGGGGGGCTATGATGAGAGGAGGCAGAGTCAGGCAACTCCAGGTAGTGAGACAGATGGTGTTGGGCAGGGTCCTGTTCCTCTGGCTTGAACCCCATAGTGGCCTGCAACTGCCACATAACTGAGACCAAAGAAGGGTCATCAGGGGGAAGAGTCTCACCCCAGAGGACATTGTAGAAGTGGAATGGGAGGGGCTAGCATCCCCATCATCACTGTTGACACTTTCCCCGTTGTCATCGGGGGGAAGAAGGTCCAGGTTGTCACCCTGCACAGGATAAGGTAGAGTGGGTGTTGGGATACGAGGGCCAGGGTGCTGCCCCTAGGGGTGAGAGAGCACGGGTCAGGAATAGTAGGCCCTTAGGAGCCTTGAAGGCAAGCTTAATGAAATCCTGGGGGAACAGAGCATAGACTGAAAGTCCACAGAGATCGGCGCGGGACACCAAACGACACCAGCTGCGGAGGCAGAGGAGTTGGCATCGGAGATGGGGCTGATGCAGGCTGAGGCACTGGCACAATCACCTCGGATGTTGTCAGGTTCCTGGGAGGAGACGACGATGGAGAAACTGCCTCAGGTGATGCCGGTGGAGACTGGGACCCAGAGGCCGAAACCTGGGCTGCAGAAGTAGCCGACAACAGCATCCGGGAGTAAGCTGAACCTGAGGACACCGAGCTGGCGCCAACCAAGGCTGTACTGTCAGAACTGCCAGATTGAGAGTCCACGGAGAATAAGGTCCTGAACCGCAGGTGCTGAAAGTTCGGTGGGGCAGAGAAAGAACCCAACACTGATGAACCCATGCCCACCAGAGTAAGATTAGTGGGTGGCTGTTACAGTGAGCCCTGTGGAAGAGGGTGGTGGTGGCAGTGGGAACCACTACCGAAGTGGAAGACAGCCCCGCCTAGGTCGATGCCTGACACGGCGACTGGGAATTATCCATGGAAGATCGCTCCTTAGCTCAGTACTTATGCTTCCCCGAGGACTTGTCCCGGGCCTTGGATGAATGGGAATCCAAGGACAAGGCCAGCAAAGTGGAGGAACTGGCTTGAAGCTCCTTCTCTATTCGGGCAACCTTCTGTTGGAGCAGGAAGGTCTCTAAGTTTTTCTGGTGGTACCTCCTGGTAGCCTGGTTGAATCAGCGACACAGCTCGCAGGTGTCATGGCTGTCCTTCTTGAGAATCTTCTTCCTGCAGGGACAGATCCAAAAAAGCTTCTTTTTGGAGATGGGAGTTCGGCATGAAAAGGAGGGAGAAATCACTTTGGAGGCAAAGTGATGGTTTAGGTAGGGAGAGAGAAAATGAAAAAAATAAAATGGAAAACCGGCGGTTGACTGAAGTTGGCAGTATCGTCTTCGAAGACTGACGTGTGATGGCAGACAGTGGGAAAAGAACTGAGGAAGGTGCGGAGCTGACCACGCTTATATAGGAAGGATGTCATCAGCGTATGACATTGGTGTGGGCGGCCCCCCTGGTAGACTGCTAGCTAGAAAAAGTTCTGTGTGGTCCTAATGCCTGGTGGCTGTAGTTGTAGAGGTGCGTCCTGCTGCAAGAGATGCCCTCGAAGATCTTGCGCTTCCTCAAAGACTGATTTAGACTGTGAAGATCCAGTATGGGGCACTAGGCCTCCCATCCATTTTGGAACCAGGAAGTACCTGGACATGAAACTCTGGCTTGCCATGGAGTCCAGGACACAGGCTACGTCTCCCTTTTCCAGAAGCTGGGCAACATCCTCCCTGAGGATGGACAGCATGTCCTGTGACACCATGGACCCCCCCTTGGTGCATGAACACCACTTCTAACATCCATCTGTCCCAGGTATGATGAACCAGCTGTGCCAGAAATGGTGAAGCCAACCCCTTGCAGGGAGCTGAAGTAGGGACTGGACAGGCGGGAGGTAGAGACCTCCCCGATCTGTCACTGGGCAGCTTTGCAGGGGGTACCAGGTGCTGGAGGGGCACCACCCCTACCCCCGCTCTTTTTGATGCCCTACCAGCGAACTTGGTCCTGAGTCACCAAGCCTTTACCCTTGTTGGGGCTGCTATTGCCTGGGCTGCTGCGAAGGAAAGGGTTGAAACTAAACAGACATCTTTTTCAGCTTATGCCCTTTCTGGTCCTTCTGTAAAGATGTTATAGAGTTGAGGGTGGCATTGGACTTCTCAATTCAGGGGAGATGCCCTTACATCCCTGGGCTGAAAAGGTCTATGCCCAAGAAGGGGACATCTGCTAATTTGTGCTTGGTGTCCGCTGTGAATGTGGATATTCACAGCTAGTCCCCTGAGATGCTGCGGAACGGGCAAAAATGTTGCCAGTGTCCAAGGCCAGCTGGAGCTGGTGTTTAGCCAGTGCTTTACCCTGGTCCCTGACCAGTTTAACCACCAGCTGCAGGTCAGCAGGGAGGTGAAGACCCAGGGAGAACACAGCGTACACCTTCTTAGCAGCGTGGTCCAATTTTTTTGATTCCTTATTGGGGTGCTTGTCCATGTCCCTAAAACTGCCGGTTTTCCGGATGATGGAGTCGGCCACCAACTCCTTGGCCAAGGGGTGGTCAAAGAAACCCACGAAGAGCCAGTAGGAACTAAATGCTTGTGGACCATATGGGCCAAGGGTGCTGCACAGGAGCCTGGATGCTGCCAAAGCGCCATAACTGGTCCTAGGATGGCTTCGGCAATTGGGAAACCAACCCCGGGGATTCGTCCCTATCCAGAATTTCAGTGAGGAGATATCTAGCCCTCTTCTGAATTGGTTCCAGAGGGATCTCAATGGACTCAGAGATCAATCTGAGCATAGTCCCAAAAGACACCAGCCCGTGGTCAGTGGTTAGCTCTTTGGCAGAGTTACGGTCGAAGCCATGGGTCCTCAAGGGCTGCACAGAGGACCCATCGGGTTCAGAGGACTCTTCGAAGATAACCCTCAGCTGCTTCTCACTGTGCAGCACTTGAGACCTGTCCAAGTGGGAAATCTTCAAGGACAACTGGCTTGGCAATACGGTAGCTGGACAGAAATCTTTGGTTGGGATTCCCTGCAACGGCTACTGTGGCGGCAGTTCTACCCTGATTGGGGGAGAGGCTAGTATTGGCAACACTTGTCTCAGCAGGACTGGAACAGATCAGTCCGGAGATGACCAAGAGATCGCTGAGGTCGAGGGCAGAGCTCTACCCTGTGCAATCAAGGCCCATTGCTGCCACATCAGCTCCACATAGCAACAATGCATCCTGCGATGGAGCCTGTCCTTATCGGTCGATAAGGAGGAAGAGGAGCACCTGTGCTGTCGCCTCACAGGAGATCAGGATCGGGAGTGTGAGGAATCCCTCGACTGCGATCTCAACTGAGATCAGGATCTCGTCCGACTGAAGTGTCGACAGTGAGAAGCAGGCAGAGGGGCTGTGTAGATCACATGTACTGGCTCCTGTTGCTGGACCCCAGAGAGAGGCAGCTCTTGAGATGAGACAACTGGGTCTGCCGGCTGCTCTGGAACCTCCTGAGAGATGGTCAAAAGGACCGGAGTCCTAGAGATCAAGACTTCCTCGATCCCTTCTGACAACAGGTCGACCTGGTCTAGAAAAATCTCAACCACCTGGTCAGCCTGTGCTGTGGTCAACAAGGCCAACAGGATTACCGTGGAGCTAGTGGCCTGGCCCTCGACCACAACAGGCTCAGCTGAAACCACACACTCCATGACCATTGAGCGGACGACAGAATTATGGGAGCGGGAAGAGTGTGCTTGTTCCTGGTCCCACGACCCACAGTGGAATTTTTTTTACTTTCTCTTTGCTGCTGTGGCAGGAAAGGCCCTCCTTATAGGTTTGAAGGGACTTACACATATTCAGTGGCGGAGCTAGAGGGGGGGCTGGGGGTCGGTTGTCCCTCCTGGCTGCCCCAGTGTGAGTAATGGTGCCCCATCACCATCTTTATTCAATGTTTAGTGCCCATTGTGGAGCCCATGATTGACTGAATGGCACCCCCTGGCTCCCAAACGCTCCCAAACCTGGCTCCGCCACTGCATATATACCTGAATGTCCTGGAGAATGATGCCCTAACACTGGCCCCATCTGAGAGCAGCGCTGAAGCCAACGAGGCTACTGCCACAGCTTAGGTCACCACCTCTTCCACTGCCGCCAGATAGGCCGCAGAGCCTGCTGTCTGGCTGAGATGATGTGCGTAGCGGTCCTCAAGGGACAATGGCAATAGAGTTTTGCATAGGCTGCAGGTAGCAATGTTGTGCTCTGCCCTGAAGCAGTAAATACAGGTTACTCACCTGTAACAAGAGTTCTAGGAATGGTATATGTTGTTTATCCACACTGTCTGGCAGGTATCCTTGCCGCTTTAAATCTTGCCGGAAGGTCTTCAAGCTGGCTCCTCCCACCCACCCGGGTGGTAAAACTCTCAGCTGCGCCCCATGGCCCCAGATCTGGCCCGCTGGAAGCTCAGGTTGTGCGTCGAAGCCGGGGAGGTCGGTTGGGTCGTGTGGATGAACAACATATACCATTCCTAGAACTCCTGTTACAGGTGAGTAACCTGTATTTCTAGGGACATGGATATGTTGTTCATCCACACTGTCTGGCAGACTCCTAGCAGTTCTCCGGGAGGAGGGAGGCAAGGCACACACCCCCGATACTTACTTGGGAAAGAGAGACTGGAGAACCGAGGCCCCAAAACCAGCATCCCGGCGTGACTCAAGGTCGATGTGGTAATGGGTGATGAAGGTGTGTGCTGACTTCCAGGTAGCAGCCCTGCAGATTTCCTGGATAGGGACGTCCCTGGAAGCAGCCACCGATGCAGCAGTATGGCGGGTAGAATGAGCTCTTATCCCTCTGGGAGGCTCCATGCCCGCCAACTTATAGCAGAGATCTATGCAGGAGGTGACCCACCTGCCTATCATCCGCTTGGCTGCAGGTCTCCAGGTGCGGCCAGCGTAGGTGTGACAAACAGCTGCTAACCTCTCTCAATTTCAGCCGTAAGCCCTTATAGTAAGCAAACG
Source organism: Neoceratodus forsteri (assembly GCA_016271365.2). Classification (NCBI taxonomy): domain Eukaryota; kingdom Metazoa; phylum Chordata; order Ceratodontiformes; family Ceratodontidae; genus Neoceratodus; species Neoceratodus forsteri. The sequence continues at coordinate 187,827,773 of CM057451.1, forward strand.
CCTTCTAGGGTCCAGAGTATGGAGCCTATATTCGCCTCCGAGGTGTGACTGGGGTAGAACACCGCAGAGTCAACACCTGGTTAAGGTGAAACTCCGACACCACCTTCGAAGGAATTTCGGTGGGGTGCAGGACAACCTTGTCCCTGTGGAAGCAGTAGGGAGACTCGATGGAAAGCGCCTGGAGCTCTCCCATCCTTCTGGCTGACGGATAGCCATCAAGAAGGCGGTCTTCCACACAGGTGAGAGAGATCACACCTGTGCATTGGTCTAATGGCTTGCCCATGAGCTTTGCCAGTACCAGCAGTAGATCCCACGGAGGTGGAGGTTCTCGACCGGAGGGAAATGTGATCAAGGCCTTTGAAAAAGTGCCAGACCACCTTCTCCTGCGCCATCGACTGCTCCTCGGCCCGCGCCTGTAAGCAGAGATGGCTGCCAGGTGCACCTTAAGGGTCGCTCGACCTAAGCCCTTGCTGGAGAAAGGGACCACAGGTAGTCCAATATGCTCGCCAGGGAACAGGAGGAAGGGTCAAGGCCCTTACTCTGACACCAAATGGAAAATCTCTTCCATTTGAAGGTGTAGCATTTCCTGGTTGACTCCTTACGGGACGCCTCAACTACATTGAGGACCTTGTCGAAAAGACCCAAGGCCTGGAACTCTAGCCGCTCAGGAACCAGGCCGTCAGGTGCAGGGATTGAAGGTCCGGATGGAACACCTTCCCCTGATTGACTGAGAGCAGGTCCGGGCGAGCTGGAAGCTGCCTCGGGAGCTTGGAGCTGAGGCTGAGGAGATCTGGGTACCAGAACTGGCGGGGCCAGTCTGGGGCTATCAGAATCACCTGCGCCTTGTCCCTCCTTGCTTTGAGAAGCACCTTGTGTATCAAGGGAATGGGGAAAGGCGGAGAAGAGGCCTGGGTCCACTGCCTCGAGAAGGCATCCCTGCAGCGAGCCCTGTTGAGGGGGCGGCATGGAACAGCTCAGCTTCGCCTCTCCCTGGAGGCAAACAGGTCCACCTGAGGTGTGCCCCAATGGGAGAACAGATCTTGTACTACCTCCGCAGGAGAGACCACTGTGGGACGCAGCCCCTATCCGGCTTAGGGCATCGGCCAGGGTGTTGGAGGCCCTGCCACGTGAATGGCTAGGAGATCCACCTCCAGGCTGCGCACGAGTGACCAAATGCGGAGAGCCTTGCATAGAAGCATGGAGCGCGGCCCCGCCCCTGGCGGTTTAGATAGTACATGGTCGTGGTATTGTCCTCTGGGCTCGACCACTTGACCCCGGAGAACGGAGCAAAGGCGTGAGAGCTACGGACTGCTCAGAGCTCCAGCAGGTTGATGTGACATCGGGACTCCCGCGAGACCAGAGGCCGTGCGCTCGGTGTTCCCCCAGATGGGCACCCCAACCCATCAGAGAGGCATCGGTCGATAGAGAGACCGTCGGCTCGGGGCGGACAAACGGGATGCCCTCCTGCAGATGAACTGGAACGGTCCACCACTGGAGAGCGTTCCACATCCCCTGGGTCACTGTCACTAGCTGGTCCAGTGGATCGCAGCATTGAGACCACTGGCTGGCCAGCCCCCATTGAAGGGCACGCATGTTCCAGCGGGCCCAGCGGACCATGCTGGTACAGGCTGCCATGAGACCCAGAAGGCGCAGGAAGTCCCGGGCAGGGCGCGATTGCCCAACCAGAGATGATTGGGCAAAGGAGGAAAGAACTTCGGCCCTGTCCGCCGGGAGCCATGCTCTGGCTCGAAGAGAGTTGAGCTCTGTCCCAATGAACAGACTCACCTGCTTCGGCTCGAGTTCCGACTTGGCCTCGTTGATGAGAAGGCCGACTTGAGAGCATACCTGGAGGGCCAGATCTCCACCTCCTGCCTGGAGGGGGCTGCTATCAGCCAGTCGTCCAGGTAAGGGTACACCCGGACACCTCGGCGCCGCAGGAATGCTGTCACCACTGCCATGCATTTGGTGAAGACCCTGGGAGCTGGAGACAAGCCGAAGGGCATGGCTCGGAACTCGAAAAGGGATCCCTCCGCTCGAAAGTGAAGGAATCACTGATGTGACGGACGGATAGGGACGTGAAAGAACGCGTCCTGCAGGTCCAGAGAGCAGAACCACACGCCGCGTTCCAAGAATGGTACTATCTGAGCCAGAGTGACCATCCTGAAGGTCCGAGACCTTAGGAACTTGTTTAGGTCGTGCAGGTCGAGAATGGGGCACCAGCTCCCCCGTCAGTTTCAGAACCAGGAAGTACCTGGACACAAACCCCGGGTCTAAGGGAGGGTCCGCTACCTCTCTGATCACCTCCTTCTCGAGGAGGAGAGCGATGTCGGCTCGGCGAGCCGACAGTGAGGCTGCGGACCCCGAGGCGCGACGGCTCTGAAGGGCGGGGCCTGCTCGAACTCCAGAGGCAGGCCCTTTCCGACCACTTCCAACACCCACCGGTCTGAGGTAATAACGGACCAGGCGGAAAGAAAGTGGCGGATCTCGCCTAATGGGGAACCTGGGGTGACGGGTTAGACACACCCTCAACCCGCTACTGGGCAGGTTTGGAGGAGGGACCGCCGAGGGACCTCCAGGGCTTTACCTCCTGCTTCCTGGAGGAGGAAGCCGAGGGCTTGGGTTTGGGATGCTGTCAGGCCTGCTGGCCCTGACGCTGTTGGCCGGACGTGCAGGGCGCAGAGGGACGCAAAGGGCTTAGGCTGTGGTCTGCGGCCTTTGTCCTTCTGTGCGGATGAGACCGAGTCCAAGGTAGCATTGGACTCTCAATCCCTTCCGAGGTGACCTTCCACCCCAGGGTCAAGAAGTCGGTCCCCAGGAAGGGGACATCCGCCAACCTGTGCTGTATCCGGCGAAGGTGGATATCCTCAGCCATGCCCGACGGCGCATAGCCACCGCGGCCGCTACTGACCTGGCACATGAGTCTCCAATGTCCAGAGCAGTCTGAAGCTGCTGTTTGGCACTGCCCTGGTCCCGCATCTGCCTAACCGTGGTCTGCAGGTCCGCCGAAGATGAGGAACTACTCGTCCAGGGAGCCCAACAGGGCATGAGAGAAATGTGCCATGAGTACGCCAAACTGGCCTGGACGGAGGCCGAGGGAGGACGAAGCGAGACTTCGCGCCCGCATAGTCCAATTTCTTGACCTTTGTCGGGAGATTTGTCTGACGCCCCAGCGCTCTCGGCGCCGGAAAACGCTGTCGGTAACTAGCCCTCGGCTGAGGGGTGTTCAAAAACCGACAAGGAACCGTAGGGACCTGATACTCTGGCCATCCTGGCCGAGGCGCAGGACAGGAAGCTAGGCGCTGCCAGAGCTCCAAGGCCGGGCCCACTATGGCCTCAGCCACCTGAAAGGCCTCCGTAGGGAATCCCCTTGGTCCAGTATCTCCGTGAGGGGATACCTGGCCCGCTAGACACAGGTTCGAGCTCATCCCGTGGACTCCGAGATGAGCCGAAGCAATCCCAGGTAGTGATCATAGGGCTATCGTCCATCGACTGACCTCCAGAGGACTCCAAGTCTACTCGCCTGGAGAAAAGGGAGGAATCGTCGTCGGAATCGGAAGAGTCCGCAAAGAGCTGCCTCGGGCCTGAGCCACCCTCCACCTGCTGAGGTCGATTGGAAGTGAGGGTAACAGACAGCCTATGGGGCAGGCCCTGAGCCGACCGAGAATTCTTGGTCGGAGCCCCAAATAACGGCTGTGGAGGTGGAGGTTCCACCGGAATCAGTGGAGCAGCTGGTTTTGGCCGAACAACCGGCCTGGGAACAAGCTCCTCGGGTAAGTCGAGGGGTTGTTTTGGCCGCTCCAGTGACAGCCACTTAATGGCCAGGGAACGACGCGCCGGCTTGTTCCCGTCAGAAGGAGCCATTGCCACATGAGGTCCTTGTATCGCCGACGAACTTACGCCGAAGCCTCCTCGTCCGAGGAGGAGGACGAGCGGGGGTGCCGCTACCACGGTGCCGAGACCGAGACCGCCTATGACGGCGGGATCGGCTGGACCGCGAAGAAGTCCGAGACCGAGAACCTCGGCTTTTCCGAGGACGGTGCAGGAAGGGGACGGGTGGAACCGGCTCCTCCCTCGGCTTGGAGGGTTCACCCGAGGGCTCCGGAACCGGAGGCACTGGCAAGCCCACGGGATCCTCAACTCCCACCGGGGGAACCGGGGAGAGAGGATTCTCGGCTTCGCCTGGCGACAACCCGTCCAACGGGTCGAGAAAAATCTCGACTGCTTTGACAGGAGTCTTGGTCGACTGACCTGATGGGGACACCGTGAGACCAGTGGCTGAAGCCGAACGATCGACCGAAGTCGATGGTCAACAACTCGGGGAGAGGGACCTTTCCCGCTCCCAAGAGCGTCGACGGAGGAACTTACCCTTGTCTTTCTTTTTGGACCGAGAAGAAGGTCCAGCAGACATTGGTCCCTCTCCCTTAGTGGAGAGGGACAGACAAAGCTCCTTAAAGGAAGCTGTATAAGAGGAACCCAGGAGAGCGGGATAAATGCCGCTGCCGAGGAAGATGCGCGCTCGCGCCGCCTCTTCGAGGGCGATCATCTGCTCTAGCTGATCCGCTGAGCCCGCCGCGGAAACTGCCGATCGGGCCTCTTTGACTTCACCGAGGAAAACGCTTCGGGATGCCCCAGTTGTAACCCGGCAGCACGGCTTCGACGAGGTCGAGAAGGAAGAGCACAGGTCGCAAGCTCGCGGGTCATGCTCAAGGCCCAAACAGTAGACACACGTGAGATACGGATCCGTCCGAGACATCTTCTGCCCGCAAGGGCATCTCCGAAACCGGAGTCGATTCGTCCATGCAGCCGCGAGGGATAGAAGACCAAGTCTAGAAATGCAAAACTTTTAAATTGCAAAACCAAGAATTAGGAACCAGTCTGACACGAGAGTTGCTAAGGAGGGAACCCGAGCTTCCAAGCGGTAAGGAAGATTTGGTGTCATGGGGCGGAGCCGAGAGTTTTACCACCCGGGTGGGTGGGAGGAGCCAGCTTGAAGACCTTCCGGCAAGATTTAAAGCGGCAAGGATACCTGCCAGACAGTGTGGATGAACAACATATCCATGTCCCTAGAAATGTGACATCTTCTGGTTGCACTGAATGCAATGCTTAAATCCAGGAACTGACTTGGTTTCTTTATGGTCCACAGCAGTGTCAGTGGTGAAGTGAAACCGAGAAGTACACACAAAGAGTTCGAAAAAAGTTTGCCAATGGCGCACTAAGAATAGGTCTACACCATGCACGGAGCTGTGAAGGAGGAGAACCGACTGCCAGAGTGTGGATAGTGCATCATGTCCACGTCCCTGGAACTATTATTTTTACGTCTCTTATGTACCACTTGCCCTAGCTGGCTCAGGTCCAGACCACTGCCATCCTCCGTGGGTGATGCCTGGCTTGCCCCAAAAGGTGGGGCCCTGTTGGTCAGCACATGCTTACTGGCTGCCAAGGTGTCTCCTATGGTGGTGGACACAACCAGAAGGGTCACCAGGCATTTGCGGTTCCTGAGGTGAGAAGGATGGTGAAAGTCTATTTTATGGGGTTGGGGGTTCTGTACTACACACCCTCCCACGTCCCTGGCTCTTGCTAATGCTTGCCTGGGCATGGGGAGTGGAGGACATTGCATTGACACCCACGCCATCACTGTCACCATCTTCTCCACCACAGGAGGAGCTTACATAGCAGGTGAGCCAGCTCCATCCCCTCTTCCGGGTCAGCATGCGAGTCTTCCGCAGGGGGTGTCAAAACCAGGACTTGAATCCAGTTCTCCCAAGTGAAGGTGCAGTCCACGTTCCGACTGCACCACCGGGAACGATATAACGGAGCGCTCCTTTAAATATGGCTATTCTCAGGTTTTAATGTATTCTCAGATGCTTCTGAAGAGCCATTATCCTGTGAGATCAGTGAGCAGTGTCTGTTGCATGCTAGCTCATGTATATGAAAAATAATATCAACCAATTGGTATTGAAAAGCAGCCAAGAATACTGATGAAAACCCAGGATAGGCCATATTTAAAAGAGCATGTCTTTTACTTTAAATACTAAAAACATTCTTTAACAGACTCAAAATTGGAAAAAGTGGCATCTTACAAGATAGCAGAAATGGGACAAGCTAAAATGGAATACACAATTACAGATAAAAAAAACTTCACTGTAACATGCTCTGCTTTTAGGTTTCTTTGATGCTGCATCATGGTGCATAAATGTGTATTCTGTACAATGCTAAAATTGCAGTTTTCTCTCATCACGCACTGGTTCATGAAACTGGAGGTAGTCTTTTCATTTGAGAGGGGTTTTGTGCAAGGAGCTACACCTCTACCAACAGCAAATGATGAGGGTCCGATGCTGAATTCGCACCGCACAGTGAGATAGTGCAGTTTCATCTAGCCACGTTTGGGAGTGCAGATATGATGCAGCTGTAAAAAAAGACCAGCACCCAAAGGGAGAACTCCCCCTTGCATTCTCTAAATGTTATGCATTTATTTACAGAAAAACAAAACAGGCATTTCCTGAAATGCTCCGGCCTTAATGCCCCCCTTGTTTTGGTTTCCAAGTTCTAAAGAAATGAAATCCACATAACTGAAAGAATGAGAGATGTTCACCTTTCACTTGCACTTCTGTTTTTCGTCACCACCCTCCATACGGCTCTAAAAATATGCCAAGTTGGAAACTTGTAGCATAGGGGCTTTTCTATGTAGTAAAGATTCACAATGTGTCACATCTCTCCATCGGACAGGGGAACATAAAACATGCCCAAACTACAATGGCCTGGGTGCTGAAACGTCTTCCTATAATGCTCTTAGCTGCAAACAGGTGTTCAGACCATCATAGAGAGCAATCTTTACTTCAAAATGCCTGCTGTGTAGTGAACCCCTTTTCCTTTTTAATACATTTTGGACAACGGTTTGAGATGGAAAAGAAAAACAATGGGAGGAATAACTGGTTAACAAACCTTTGGTGAGTTGTGTCTCATCTTCAGTAGAATTTGGTAGTTCAGCACTTTCCAAAGCGAATCATCTCCGATTGCTACTGAAAACTGACCTATACATGGGATTAGGTGTTCGGTAACTCTTTCTTGGTAAGCATCTTCTCCCCCAATCATGTTCTCTAGCTGTAAGAAAGAAGATCATTTGTACAATTTTTACAAGTCACACACGATCCTTGAACTACACCTCAGACATGTACTGGAACAGTTAATAAAACAGCCTAAAATTACACCTCAGGTATTTACTAGACCAGTTCATAAAATAGCCATAAATTAAAACTCAGATATTTACTGGACCAATTTATAAACCTCAGTTCAGAGCTATCACAAAGGAAAACAAATGAGGGTTATTTACCTGTAACCGCTGTTTTAGGAGTGGTATACAGTGCACATCCACACTTTGGCAGTCTTCCTTCCCCTTTAATTCCAGCCGGAACATCTTCAAGCTAAGCTCCTCCCACCCACCTGGGTGATATCCTCTTTGGCTTCACCTGTAACGTCAGATCTAGCACGCTGGAAGCAGGGATCCATGTGCCGCTTGCCAGAGGTCAGGTGGGTCATGTGGCTGTGCAACACATACCACACCAAGAAATGAAAATTACATACCTACTGTAATTCTTGATCTTCTTGGATGAAGTCTCCACCACTCATTCACACTGGTGGGAGAGTACCAAGCTAAAAGCAATCCCCTGAGAAGGGAGGCAGGAGAAAGGAGCTCACTTAGGACAGAAATCCATTAAGGATTGTCCTGCCAAAGGAAGGGTGCTGTCTGGTATGGACATCCAGGGCATAGTGCTTTAAGACAGTGTGCACAGAGCTCCAAGTGGCCGTGCTGCAGATGTCTGCAATGGGCACATTCCAAATCTCTGCCAGGGATGCTGCGACTGCTCTGGTAGAGCGGGCATAGACCCTGCCTTCCAGCTTTACCTGCGCCATTGAGTAGCAATGGCGGAGACATGCTACCAGCCAGGCTGAGATGCATCTGATGGCAACAGGCTGACCCAGCCGGGCCATGCTGAATGAGACAAAGAGTTGCTTGGATTTGCAAATCTCTTTCATTCTGTTGATGTGGAATCGCAAAACCCTTTTCACATCCAGAGAACGAAGAGTACGCTCCCCTTCATTCTGGAATTTCACAAAGTAGGTCGGAAGGACCAAAGGCTGGTTCAGGTGGAATTCAGAGGCTACTTTGGGAAGGAATCTGGGGTGAGCCCTGAGGACTACCTTGTCCTTGTGAAATACTGTGTATGATGGGTCTGTGACCAGGGCATGTATTTCAGAGACCCTGCGAGAGGAGGTAATGGCCACAAGGAAGGCTGCCTTCCAGGTCAGAAACTTTAAGTCGCAGGTTGCTAGAGGCTCAAAAGGTTTAGGGGTGAGCACGTCTAGCACAATATTAATATCCCACGTGGCTACCAGTCTCCTGACTGGTGGTCTAGTGTGTAGGATACCTTTAAGTAATCTCTTAACTAAGGGTAACTGAGCCACTGACATACAGTGGTAGCCACAGACATTGCCAGCTATTTCCAGATATTTCGTGAAATTTCTGAAGAGTTTCTCTCTGCTGCCCCTACTGTTTAAATGCAAAAAGCATCAGATATTTCTGGAAATACCACAGAAATTTTGGGAAATAGCTGGCAGTGTCTGTGGCTACTACTGTATTGTGTATAGGCTCGTGGAAGGCCGAAATCGCGCAAAGGTACACCTTTACTGTTGAGTAATGCAGTCCTACGTTCAACAGGTCTAGAAGGTACTCTTATTGATCTGGTTTGATTTTATTGTTTCATCATGTTGTTTGATGTGATTTATTTTATCGGTTTGTATTGTAATGTTTTATCTTGATGTGATTTTATAATTTGTTCTGTGCCTTGATTTTTGAAAGGCGCATTAAAAATAAAGATGATTATTATTATTATTAACACCTTGTTTGGTAAGCAAGCAAAGGGGTCCAGGGCAGAGTTTGCATACCAAATGCAAAATCATTTCCACTGTGCTGTGCAAGTCTTCCCAGTGGATGACTTGCGTGCTGCTAGGAGGATGTCTGAGATTCTCCAAGAGACATTGAACCTACCCATTTCTATTTCCTCAGGAGCCAGGCATGGAGATGAAGGGATTGCAGGCTAGGATGGACCACTGGACCCTGTGTCAGGAGGTCTGTCCAAAGGGGAAGTTGTCTCGGAGGAACCTCCGGTAATCTATTGATTAACGGAAACTATATCGGATGAGGACAGTATGGGGCAATGAGAATCATGCTGCCCCTCTGTGCCTCTAACTTGAGCAGCACCCCCGGAATTAAGGAAAGAGGAGGAAATGCGTATAGAAAGCGTCATCTTTTTTTTTGGGGGGTCGGCCTGGTGGCGCTGAGGGTTGAGACGCTGGAACGCCACACCTCGCGCCACGCCTGCGACCTGGGTTCAGGAACAAGCCAGGGCTGCCGGGTGTCGGCAGGGGCGAGAGAGGATGAAGCCTATGGAGGTCTGCTCTCCTCTCTCGAGGAGGGAGGGCACGTCGTCCCACCTGTCGATCGCCCCCTAGTGGGGGCTGGGAGGTGATGCAGGCAAGGAAGGCAAGAAGCCGGCCAGCGTGGCGTGCCCCCACATGTGTGCACGATGCCTTGCGTGCCGGAGGGGAAAAGAAAATCTGGAAAATGGTTGCTGGTGACTCTACGAGATCCCAGACCCCGCTCCCTGGCATACTGCTATGGCCTCCCCAGATCTGATTGTGCTCCGGGGAGGGGGAGTTCCTCCTTCCTGGCCCCGCCATGGGGGTAATCCATTGGGGGTCTCGGGGATGGCTGGGGCAGTCAGGCTAGCAGGAGCGGGGACGGAGTTCCTGCCCCCAGTGCGCCCGGGGTGGAAAAACTACATAATTAAAAAAAAAAGAACACGTCTTATCCACCGCAGTCTGAATGCATCCTGACAGAAAGCGCCAGGTTCTGGATTTCTGGAGCAGAATACAGGCAGTTTTGCGTTGAGTGGGGACACAAAAAGGTCCAGGTCCAGAGTGCCCCACTCTTCGAATAGCGATTACATGACGTTTGAGTCGAGAGACCGCCTCTGTTCTGCTGAGGTGATCTGCCAGATCATTCTGGATTCCTGGCAGGTAGATCACCTGGATCAAGGCTTCGTGCTCAAGACACCATTTCCACACTCCCATGGCTTCTCTGCACAGAGGGTAAGAGCGTGCTCCACCCTGTTTGTTGATGTAGTACGTCACCGCCTTGTTGTCCGTCTGACGGAGAATTACTTTGTAACAGAGGACATCCTTCAGGACTCGGACAGCGTACAGGACAGCTCTCATCTCCAGGACATTTATATGCAGCTAGGACTCATCCTGACTCCACAGGCCCTGGGTGTAGAGGTCCTGACAGTGAGCTCCCCAACCGGTAAGAGATGCATCCGTGGTGATGGTGATCTGCGTCTCTAGTGGGGAAAAGGGAAAATTTTGGAGAAGATTGTCTTCCTGAGTCCTCCAGGTGAGTGACCTCATTAGAGGCTCTGTTACCTTGATGTGGAAGGATTGCGAATGCGTGATCAGAGACCACGGAGTGCTGAGCATCCATTGTGTGGTTCTCATCTGCAAGCGGGCCAGGGGCACCGTGAACACGGACGCCATGAGACCCAGCATCCGCTGCATCGAGAGAGCCCGAACCAAGCTGTTCTCCTTGATGAAGCAAGCCATCTGGAGAATGTAGTTTCTCCTGTCTTCTGGGAAGAAGGCTCTTGCCCTTGGGGTGTCCAGGAGAGCTCCTATGATGAGAAGTTGTTGGGAGGGTTGAAGCTGCGATTTTTTCCAGGTTCAGGAGAACTCCCATGGATGTGAGGAACTTGAAAGCCATGGAAACCGCTTCCTGTGTCCCTTGTCTGCTGGAGCTCGCTAGGAGCCAATCATCCAGGTACGGGTACCACTGAATTCCGAGTTTTCCGAGATGCTTTGTGAGTACTGCAAAGTGCTGTGTAAAGACTCATGGCACTGAGGAGAGCCCAAAGGGCAGGACTCTGAACTGGTAGTGTTGACCCAGAGCCATAAAGTGCAGGTACTTGTGGTGGCTTGGGTGCACTGGGACTTGCTGGCAGGCATCCTGAATGTCCAGAGATTCCAGCCAATCACTTCAATGAATCAGAGGTAGGAGCATTCCCAGCGATATCATCTTGAATTTCTCTTTGAACAGGAATTTGTTTAACATCCTTAGGTCCAGAATAGGGCACATACCACCTGCTTTCTTTGGAACTAGGAAGTAGAAACCTTTGTTCCAATCTGGTTGCAGAACCACGTCTACTGCCCTGTTTAGAAGGTCCTGAATCTCGGAAGTAAGGAGCTCTGACTGAGTGGTAGAGAGCTTGGGCTACTGTTTGGGTGGATGATCCGGCGATTTGGAGGGGTCTCCTAGAAATTTAGAGAGTATCCCTCTCAAATTATCCTGAGGACCCATTTGTCCATTGTGACGGACTTCAACTGGTTGTAAAACTGAGTCAGATACCCCCTACTGCCGAACAGGAGCCCCCTCAGGCAGCTGAGGTGGGACATAGGCTGGGTCTTCAGAGGGTGGCACTGGGCGCATTTGGGGCCTGTGCCTTCTACTGCATTTTCTTGTAGCTGAGGGGTTTGGTTCTTGTTAAAAGCCCCATGGTCTTTACCATGAAAAGACCGTCGGTTACAAAACTGCTGGTGGTTTCCGCCACGCTGAGGGGCGGCAAGGGTCAGTCTGGTCATCTTAACAGCAGTCCTGGTTTTCCGAGTAGCCTCCAGTGCCTGCTCCACCTGTGGGCCAAACAGATAAACCCCATCAAAGGGAAAATTCATGACTCTCTGCTGAGCATCATTAGTGAAGCCCGAAGTCCTTAGCCATGAGTGACGCTGGGTGCAGATCCTGGCTACTGCTGCTATAGAGGCAGTGTCAAAGGTGTCCACAGCAGCTTTAAGTTGCTGATTGTTGGACTCAATGCCCCTGATGATGGTTTGAAGAAGCTGCGAGTTAACATCCGACTCCGGAAGAGCCTCAATCATTTCTTCGAGCAAATGCCAGAGGGCATACTCATACTGAGAGAAATAGCCCTGATAGCTAGCAATACCCATAAAGGGTAGCAGCAGCGAACACTCGCTTCTCCAGAGTGTCTATTTTATGGGATTCTTTATTCACCAGGTGAGATGTGGATTCCTGGGGGAGCATGGCTTTGTCATTTTCTGCCAGAACCACTAGGGCATCTGCAAAGGCTCGAGAAGCAAGGATCAGTCTATCCTTTGGGGGAGCGAACTTCCTGTCTATGGACTTACCACGGAAGGCATGAGCGCCATTCTGTCCCACACCAATTGTGAAAGAGTCTCAAAAGAAGGCTGCACTGGTGGTGTTAGTTCCACAGGTATTTCAGGATCATGCAGATATTGAAGGTGCAAAAGCTTCCCAGGATCCACCTCAAAAGTCTGAAGAGAGAGGGTGGAATTCATATTCTTCAGTACAGACTTAAAAGAGAGGTCTTCGACCACAGGCCCTGCTGAAATGGAGGGCTTACTCTCTCCTCCAAAAAATGAATCCTCATCTAGATCGTCCCCTAAATGTAGACCAGGTTCAGACTCAACATAAGTCTCCCACTACCCCAGAAGGGACAGCATAGATAGGAAAGGGAGAAAGACGGGCAGGAGGTGCCACCCCCTGAATCGGGGTGGAAAAGACCAGCACCCTAGCCGGCGCCGGCAAGGTCAGAGCCGAAGGCGGTGCCACAATCAGCAACAGCCAAGCGCCAGTGGTCCTAAAACTCAACACCAGAAACAGGAAACCTGAAAGTATGAAAAGGAGTAGGAGAAAGCAGTATCTATGCCAGTCCCTGTGCCGCAGTCACGTGAGGGGGAAAGGCATAAAAGGGCGGTGTAGACGGCACCAAAGGTGTTGTGCGATCAGGCTGACCCAATCGCTCCACCCGCAGGCCCACGGCCCCTAGGCCCAAAGACCCCTGGGGACTGGTCTACAGGCAAGGGCAGTTGGGACAACCCTTGGACCCACTGCTCCATAAGAGCGACCCAATGATGAAACTGCTCACCGGAAGAGCCCACAGGGGTGGGGAGGGACTCCAGAGCCGAGGACCACGGCCGCTAGAGATTGAGGCCGCAGGTGACCCTGACGGAGCCGGGGTCAGCCTCCTGTCCCCTGGTTCCGACAATCTCTGTGCAGATATACCAGAGGGCGACTTCGAGCTGTACCACTACTTCTTTGACCGGTGGGAAGAAGAGGAGCTCGAGGCTGAGCTGTGCCGAGTCCCCGACCGTGACTGGGAATGAGCCTGCTTCTTTTTTTTGCTTTCAGGAGGACTGCCCTTCCTCCTGAAAGCATCGACTGCCCCTCAAGAGGAGCGCGGACTGACTCAGCCCTGCTGCTAAAACAGCTTTCTAGCGAAGTCGCCCTACCGGCACCGTCCATGATCTACTCAGTCGATGGCTGGCTGAAGAAGACTTCCTTTCTTCGTTACTTCAGACGAAAATGAGTAAAATATAAAATAAATACTTATTTGTTTGTTGAGTAAATAAATAAAATAATAAATAACTAATTAAAATCAAATACTGAACTACTAAGCTGCTGTCATACAGACGTGAAGATCTGACTCCCGGTGGATGCACGACATCATCACTGAAGCGCACTTGGTGGGGAAAAGAGGAACTGAGGCAGTTGGAGGGTCAACGCTGAGATAGCCTATATGGCGTGAGCCAGCCTTGCAGCATCGCGCATGTGCGGTCCTACCATGGCGACGGTCCTCCTGAAGATGTTTGGCTTCCGCTGGGTCCTAGCGCCTCAGGCATAGTCCCACTAGTGTGAATGAGTGGTGGAGACTTTAAGTCCAGGAAGATCTATGGTTATAGGTGAGTAACCCTCATTTCTAGGGGTGTGGATATGGTGCACTATCCACACTTTGGCAGAGTCCTAGCAGTTCTCCGGGAAGAGTGGGCAAGGCACACACCCCTACTTGGAAAAAAGGGATTGGAGAACCAAGGTCCCAAAACCAACAACCCAGCATGACTCAAGGTCAATGTGGTAATGGGAAATTAAGGTGCATTCTGACTTCCAGGTAGTAGCCCTGCAGGTCTCCTGGACAGGTACATCCCTAGAAGCAGCCACCAAGACAGCAGCACGTCTGGTGGAATGACCTGTAAGCCCTACAGGAGGATCCCTATTAGCCAACCTATAGCAAAGGTCGATCCAGGAAACAATACCCCTGACAACTGTCCGCTTAGTTGCTGGTCTGCCAGGTGTTGTTTCAGCGTAGGTGACAAAGAGATGGTGAACCTCTTCCCAAACTCCAGCCATGTGCTCCATGTACTAAGTGAGCACCCACCTCACGTCCAACGAATCGAGCCTGAGCTCTACTACTGAGGTTGGACTGGTGAAGTACACTTGGAGGTTAATCACCTGGTTAAGGTGAAACTCTGAAACAACCTTCGGAAGGAACTTCGGGCTGGGGCGGAGAACAACCCTGTCCCTGTGGAACACCAAGTATGGAGACTCCACTGAGAGCGCCTGAAGCTCATTAATCCTTCTGGTGGAAGTGATAGCCACCAAGAATGCAGTCTTCCACGATAGGTGAGAGATGTCACACCTGTGCGTTGGTTCCAATGACTTGCCCAAGAGCACTGCCAAGACCAGCAGCAAATCCCACGGTGATAGTGGTGGTTCACGCACCGGTGGGGACAGGTGGTAAAGGCCCTTAAAGAAGCACCCAACCACTTTTCCGTGCACCACTGTTGGCATACTAGCCTGCATCTGGTATGCAGAGATGGCTGCCAGGTGCACCTTGAGGGTCGTCGATCTCAGGCCAACTGGGAGAGGGACCACAAGTAGTCCAGAATGCTAGCCAGGGAGCAGGACAGGGGGTCTAGCTCCCTGCCCTGGCACCAAATGGAAAAGTGCTTCCATCTGAAGGCATAGCACTGGCGGATTGACCCCTTCAGATAGGCTTCCACGACCTGGAGAACCTCTTTGGAGAGACCCAACACCTGGAACTCCAGCCACCCAGGAACCATGCTGTCAGGTGCAGGGACTGAAGGTCTGGGTGTAAGATCTTCCCCTTGTAACAGAAGAGTGCAGAGGCAAGCGCCACAGGGGTCTGCTGTTGCTGAGGCCATCTGGGTACCAGAACTGGCATGGCCAGCCTGTGGCTACCACGAGCACCTGCACCTTGTCTCTCCGCTCCCTGACCAACACTCGGTGGACCAGGAGAAAAGAAGAGCAGGCATAAAAGAGGCCCAGGTTCTGGGCCTCAAGAAGGCATTCCCCATCAGTGTCCCACTCTAAGGTGGGGGGCAGGCACAGAACAGCTTCAGCTTGGCGTTCTTCCAGGAGGTGAACAGGTCAACCAGGGGAGTGCCCCACTGGAAGAACAGGTGGTCACCACTTCCTGATGAAGGGACCACTCATGAGACGCCTCGCCCACCCTGCTGATGGTGTCCGCCTGCTGGCTGGAGACTCTGGCCACATGAACTGCCAGGAGATTGGCATCCAAGCTGCAAGTGACGGTCCAGGTGCAGAGGGCATCCTGACAGGGGGAATGCGTTCCGCCCTTCCTGCTGAGGTAGCACATGGTCGTGGCATTGTCCATCTGGACCTGCACAACCTGAACCTGAACCGAGGGTGCAAATGTCATCAGCGCCAGACGCACTGCATAAAGCTCTAGCAGGTTGATGTGGCATCGGGACTCCTTGGGGGGGGGTCCAGAGCCCGTTGGCCCTGTGGTCCTCCAAGTGTGCTCCGCAACCCACCAGAGACACGTCGGTCATCAGAAAGACTGTCAGCTCTGAGAGGATGAATGGGGCTTCTTCCTGCAGGTGTTCCAGGGCAAGCCACCACTGGATGGCACCAAATCAGCCGTGTCACCACAACCGACTGGTTCTAGGTGACAGAGGCACTGAGACCACTGAAGGGCCAGCCCCACTGCAGGGGCGCAGATACTGAAGCGAGCCCCCGGACTACACTGGTGCAGGATGCCACATACTCCAGCAGCTGCAGGAAGACCGGCAGGGTGTGAGTGCCCAAACTAAAATTTTTATTTGATTTATTTTATTTACGACTTTAATAACTGGGTAAATACACTGATCCCAGGGACCGTTTTCAGGCACAACCCAAGCCAAGAATAATGGCACAGGAGCAATGATGGAAAAATCCGTTTTCACATGGAGTTCAAAAGTGATAAAAAAGAACCACAATAGACAGTGACAATATTAGGTCCAGAACATAGCACAGGGTGATAATTCCTATTACAGTAAAACAGCATAAAAATAAGGTGTTGATAACTAGGCAGACAAAAACTGGTGGGGGGGAGTGCAAACAGTGGAAATGATCGAGCAAAGGAGGTAAGGTCCGCTGGGAGTCGGGCCTTGGCCCAGAGGGAGTCCAGCTCTGCCCTGATGAAGCAGATGATTTGCAAGGAGTTGAATTCTAACTTGGCCAGGTTGATGAGCAGACCCAAGGCTGAGCAAGTCTGGAGGGCCAGATCCCTGAACCGCTTCACTACTTCCCGGGTTGGACTGGCAATCAGCCAGTCATCCAGGTACGGATATACCTGTATCCCGCAATGCCTCAGGAATGCTGCCACCACTGTGATGCACCTGGTGAAGAACCTAGTCAAGGAGATGCCGAAAGGCATTGACCCAGAACCGTGACAGGACCCCCAGACGGAACCAAAAGATACTTCGACCAGGAAGTACAGACACAAAACCCAGGCCAGCCATGCCATCTGGGACATGGGCCACAGCGCTGTTTCGAGGAGCTGGGTGATGTCCTCTCTGAGGGTGGACAGCATGGCTGGGGAAACCACAGACTCCAGTGGGGCATAGGCCCGGTAGGGTGGGACAGCCCTGAAGTCGAGAGGCAAACCTCGACCTACCACTTCCAACACCCATTTGCCCACAGTGATAGCAGACCAGGTGTGCCAGAAATGGTGAAGCCGACCCTCCACAGGAAACTAAGGCAGGGATGTGACTGTTTGGGAGGCAGACACCCCTTCTCCCTGATCTGTCACTGGGCAGCCTTGGAGGAGGAGGGCCTGGCGCCAGCCTCTGGGAGAGCACTGCTGTTCCAGCCTCCAGGTTTCTTGGGAGCCCTAGTGGGCCAACTTAGATTTAGGCTGCCAGACCTGGGACCACCTTGACTGGGGCTGCTCCGGCTTAGGCTGCTGTTGCTGAAAGGGCCAAAACGAAAAGGGCTTCTCTGTTGGCTTCTGACTCTAGGAGTTTTTTTTGTGAAGACCTGACGGAGTCCAGGGTGGTGTTGAACTTCACTTTCTTAGCTGCAGGGTCCAGCTTCTTAGACAGGGGGCCTGACACTGCCCGTCTTTATAGAAAACAGAATCCAACACCAACCCCTTGGCTGAGGCGTGGTCCGAGAAACCGGGAAGCGACCTAGTCTGGACCACTTACTTCTGGATCACACGGGCAGAAAACGCAGGACAAGAAGCAAGATGCTGCCACAACTCTAAGGTGGGACCCAGGATAACTTCCACCACCAGAAAGGCCACTGCTGGGGGGATTTGTCCCGGTCATGGATTTTCATCAGGGGTTACTTGGCCCACTTCTGGACCAGCTCCAGAGGAATCTCTATGGACTCAGGGATAAGATGGAGCAAGGCCCCCAAAGAGACAAGACTGTGGTCGGAAGTGAGCTCCTTGGAGGACTCCCGGTCAAATCTTGGGGTCATAAAGGAATGCATGAAGGAGTCGTTAGTGTCCGATGACTCCTCGAACACCGTACTAGAGTAGGTTATCTGGACAGAGAGATGGTCAGGAGCCGGGTGAACAGCCTTGGTGGGGCTCCATGCTGAGGATGCTTGGGCAGAGTCTCCACCAGGATCAGTGGAGAGGATGGGATACGCATGACCAGTGGAATGGGCCTCACTGGAGGAGACCAGGGGAGTGTCGGGGGCTATGGGAGGGTCTGACCTTGCCTGAGGACCAACTGCTGCCACAAGAGCTCCTCAGAGCGCTGCCGCAACTTGCGGCATAGCCTCTTGCTGTCTGAGGATGAGGAGGAAGAGGAGCATTGACAGGACTTCCTGGAAGGTCAAGCACGGGAATGCCCAGAGTCCTGAGACAAGGACTGGGTCCTTGACCTGGACCTCAGCTGGCGACGAGCATGTTGATGTCGAGGAGACGCAGTAGGAGGGGCCATGTATTCCACATGGAAGGGTAAATCTCCTGTGAGGAGACAGCCTGGTCAACTGACTTCTCCCTTCCCTCCTGGGAGAGGGCCCAGAGAACCAGAGTCCAGGAGAGTACGTCATCACCCAACTCATCTGACAACGTGTCGACCAGGTCAAGAAAAATCTCAGCCAACTGGTTGGCCCATGTCTTGGCCAGCAAGCCTGACAGCGTCCCTGTGGAGCTAGCGGCTTGTCCTTTGGCTCTGGGAGGATCGGCCGAAGCCAAAGGCTCAACAGCTGTAGAGCGATCAAAGGAGTTGACAGAGCGAGAAGAGCGTGCCCATTCCTGATCCCATGACCTGTGACGGTTCTTCTTTAATTTTATATCTAACCTCTCAGGAAGGTCCCTCCCCAAGGGTCTGTAGGGGCTAACATGTCTCAGAATGATCCAGAAAAGGAAGCCCCCACACTGGCTCCCACTGGGAGCAGTGCAAGAGCCGATGAAGAGACTGTCGCAGCCTTTTGCTGCCTCTTCGAGAGCAGCCAGCTGACAGGCCGATCCTACCGCCACTGAAACAGCTTTGTGGGCATCCTCGGACTGGAGAATCTCGTTTGTCTGGGAGGCGCGGGAGGAGATGGGCGTACTGGTTTTCAAGAGAGAAGGGGGTTCAGAGTCTTGAGGCGTGTGGGTCAGTACACAACATTTTTGGGTTGCACATGATGCACCACTTACAACCAGGGCCAGTTCTGGGTTCGCTGCACTCCATTGAAACTTGAAAAACCGAAGAAATCAAATTACACCTGAAATACACAATAAAAAAAAAGACAGATCTACACCGCGTGTAGAGAGCTGCGAAGGAGACCAGACTCTTCCAGCGAAAAGGAAGATCTGACATCATGGGACAAAGCTGAGGGAGATATCACCCGGGTGGGTGAGAGGAGCTTAGTGCGAAGACAATACAGCCGCAATTACAGAAGAAGGGAGACTGCCAAAGTGTGGATAGTGCACCACATCCATGCCCCTAGAAAATCCTTTTTCAATTAACTGTTAATGAAAAATACCCCCTCCACCCCTTGTTCTGGCCAAAGCATAGGGCATGAACTTCCTTGAAACTTGGTCAAAGCTTTTGTTTTTCTTTCCAAGAAAAGACCCATGTGATTCTGCGTTTAAGCAGAAGAGCATGTTATGGTAAAAAGTTTAAACCTATACCTTGTTCCATTTTGTGTGTCGGCTCCTAAAGGAAGTCAGATGGAATGGTTTGTCCTCCCATGCCACCTGGGACAGACTGCAAAAGTCTGAGAGGTCTTAGGACACGCTGCTTCCCAGACTCCCTCAGCCTTTTACAACCCATCCAAGCTGGTTGACAGCAACCTGTTTTGTAGGGATTTTTTCCCTCTGAATATTCAGTTCTGTTTTTTGCCAGTTTCTGCAGTTAGAGATCATTCTTTTCCACAGACAGGAAGAAAATATAGGCAACTCACCGGTGACTGTAGTTTTAGGGGTGGTATATAGTTCACATCCACACTCTGGGAGTTCAACTGGAAGTGCTGATTCATTGGATGTCTTTTAAGCTAAGCTCCTCCTACCACCCGAGCGGTATATCCTTCAGCTCTGCCCTGCGACATCAGATCTTTGCATGTCGGAAGCAGGGACCTGGGTGCCACATTACCAAGGGAGGCAAGGGTTGCAGTGTGATGGGCTGTATACATTCTAGAATTAAGGTTACAGGTTAATAACCTATATTTCCAAGGGTGTGGGCGCAGTTCACTATTCACACTATGGAAGACTCTGAACAGTTCTCTGAAAGAAGGGGGCAAGTCACGCACCCCTACTTGGCAAACTGATACCGGAGAACAGAGGCTCCAAAAGCAGCACCAGGATGTGACTCATGGTTGATGCTGTAGTGAGGAATGAAGATGCATGCTCCTCCTGCAGATACAACCCGAACAGATTTCCTGTACTGGGATGTCTCTGGAGACAGCCACGGAGGCAGTGGTATGCCTGGTGGAATGAGCCCTAACCCCTACAGGAGGCTCCTTACCAGCCAACCTACAGCAAAGGTCGATTCAGGATGTTATCCACCTGCGAATCATATAGTTTGTTGCCAATCTGTCAGGGCAGATTCAGCATAAGTAACAAACAGCTGGTGAGCTTCACCCCAATCTCCAGCTGTGGACTCCTCATAATAAGAGAGTACCCTATGCTGGTCCAGGGTATGGAGCCTGCGATCAGCCTTCAAGGTCAGGTTGGTGAAGTATATCGGTAAGTTAATCACCTGGTTAAGGGGAACCCCCAATATAACCTTTGGGAGGAACATCACATAGGGTCAAAGGACAACCTTGTCCCTGTAAAAGACCAGGTAAGAAGACTCCACAGAGAGCTCTTGGAGCTCACTAATCCTTGACGTAATGGCCACCCAGAAGGTCGTTTTTCATGATAGATGTGACATGTCACATCTGTGCACTGGCTCAAATGGCTTGCCCATGAGTACAGCCAGCACCAGTAGTATGTTCCATGGTGGTGGTAGTGGTTCACACATCAAAGGGGATAGGTGGTTAAAGCCCTGGAAACAGATCACCTGACTACCTTCTCCGGGGCCTCCGTCGGCATACCAGCCCAAGCCCAGTATACAGAAATGGCAGCCAGGTTCACCTTGAGGGTGGTCATTCACAGCTCCAACTGAAAGAGGGACCAGAGGTACTCCAGGATGCTTGCCACAGGGCAGGCAAGGAAATCAAGCTCCTTGCTCTGACACCAAATGAAAACCTTTTCCATTTGAAGGCATAGCATCAGTGAGTCGACCCTTTTTGTGAGGTCTGCATAAAGTGGGGCATAACTTCAGAAAGACCCAAGGCCTTGAACTCTAGTTGCTCAAGAACCAGACCATGAGGTGCAAGGAATGAATGTCTGGGTGCAGAATCTTTCCCTGTTGTCTGGTTAGCAGGTCCGGGCAATTAGGCTACCCATCACATAGGCTTGCTGATGAAATGGAGTAGATTCGAATACCAGAACGGTCTGGGCCAGTCTGGAGATATAAGGTCATCCGTGCCTTGACTGCCATCTTGTGGACCAAGGGGAAGGGAGGAAAGGTGAACATGAGGCCTGTAGTCAGGGCCTCGTGAAGGCATCCATCACCAGTGTCATAGACTGTGGGGGCAGTCACAAAACAGACTCAGCTTTTTTGTTCTGTCAGGAGGCAAACAAGTCCACCCAAGGGGGTGCCCCACTGGGAGAACAGGTGGCGTACCACCTCCTGATGCAGGGAATCACTTGTGCTACGTCTCTCCCACCCAGCTGAGTGCGTCTGCCAGCTGACTGTTCAATCCTGTGATATGTATCGCTAGCAGATCTGCACCCAGGCTGCGCATGAGGGTCCAGGTGTGGAGGGCTTCCCAACACAGAGGGAGGGAGAATGTTCTGCCCTGCCTATAGAGGTAAAACATGGTTGTAGTACTGTCTGTCTGGACCTGCACGACCAGGCCCCTGACCAGAGGAGCAAATGTCATAAGTCAACTGCACTGCATGGAGCTCCAGAAGGTTGATGTTGTGACAGGACTCCGTGGGTGACCAGAACCCATGAGCTCTGTGGTCTCCCAGGTGTTCTCCCAAGCCCACCAGGGACGAGACCGCAGTAAGCGTGATGGTTGGTTTTGGGCGGAGTACTGACTCCTCACTGACGGTGTTCTGAATTGAAGATTCTTTAGCTGGTTCATAAGGCCATTAATGGACTGGGCCCCCTCTACATTTGTGAATTACTGGCAAACTGTCAGGAGGATCATCAGGGCACCCGAGTTCTCTGCTCAGATACCCAGGGCTTTTCTCAGTCCCCGCAGCAAGATTAAAATCTGCTGGGGACCAAGCATTTTCTGCAGCTGCACTGAGACTCTGGAATGCTGTCCTAAAATCCATCCATTCTGCCCCTTCAGTGGAAAGTTTTAAATCACAATTAAATAGCTGGCTGTTTAGACAGGCCTTCTCAGGAGACTGATAAGCTCCACCAACTCTACAGAATATGCATATGTCTATTTTATCATTTGACTTAGGACTTACTGCTATCTATTAGTTGTAATCTAATGCATTTGTACTGTAAAGCACTTTGAGCTCAGGAAAGGTGCTATAAAAATAAAGTTCCTGTCCTAGCCTTACTTTAGATAGTGAGGGACCAGTCGCCAATGGATGGCATCCCACACTGACTGGGTCATGAAGACTATCCAGTCCAGGTGACCCAGGTGCTGGGACCACTGTCAGCCCAGCTCCAACTGCAGGTGGCGCATCCCCCAGCATGCCCAACGGACCACGTTGCTGGTGGATGCCACATACCCCAGCATACACAAGAAATTATAAACAGGGTGCAATCACCCAACCTGAAATAATCAGGCAAAAGTAGTAAGGTCCTCAGGGAGAAGGGTCTTGGCCCACAGAAATCTAGCTCTGCCCTGATGAACTTGATGACTTGTGAAGGGATCAGTTCGGACTTGTCCAGGTTGACCAACAGGCCCAAGTCTCTGCAGGTCTGGGGGCCAAATCTCTGGACCACTCTACAGCCTCCTTGGACAGCCTGGCTATCATCAAGTCATGGATACATCCTGCTGTGCTCTTGACAAAGACTCTGGACGCAGATGAGAGGCTGAAGAGCATGACCTGGAACTAACCACCCTTCCCACATCGCAGATCTCACTGTGCTCCCTGACTCACTGAGTGACCACCCCCCTGTCAGTTTCCTCTGGAACAACAACTACCACAAACCCCCTGCCAGAAACATTAAAAAAAAAAAAACTACCTTCCGCAACTAAAGGATGACCTAAAGAAGCAGGACTGGTCTGACCTGTATGGAACCACAGATGTGGACACTGTACTAGATCTCTTTATCTCAAAATTCAATGCGGACTGTGACAAATACGCTCCTGTCACAGAAAGAAAAAACAGAGGACCTATAAATCCCTGGATTACCCCCGGAACTACTGGTGCAACTAAACGCAAGAGACCAACTCAGCATGGGCAAATGGCACACCAGCTAACATCCAAAGGTATAAAAAGGCCCGCAATGAGTGCACAAAAGCAGTCCGTGAGGCAAAAGCAAATTCTACAAGGAAGTGCTCACTAACACCTGGAATACCAGCAAATCGTTCTGGGAAAATCTAAACGATATCACCAGGAAGGACCCTAAAATAGCCCCAGCCATGCTAAATGTTGAGAGCGTCCCTACCTTGGACCCTCTGCTCATCGATAACTCTCTGAACCTCACCTTTTCAAATCTCAGTAGTGTGTTCCTGACAAACTTTTTCACTACCCCTGCTCCAGGGGTCAGTGAGAAGACCCCAGCATGACCAAACAGGCCACTCTTCCATTTCAAACTGGTCTCCGAAGCTACTGCTAGAAAATACCTTGAAAAGGCCCTCGGCAAATTAAGGCACAGTGGGAACTCTCTGGACCTAAAATTTATTCGACTAACACTAAACGAAGTACTTGGTCCACTGACAAAGATAATTAATCTATCCCTCTGCCACTCCAAATTCCCCCAAATCTGGAAATCTGCCACGGTCACCCTGGTACATAAAGATGGTGACCGGTCTCTTCAAAACTACTACAGGTCAATCTCTATACTTCCCCTGCTCTCCAAGGCCCATGAAAGGATTGTGGCTGACCAGCTGGTGGAGTACTTCAATCAATATTAGCTCCTATGCCCAGAACAGCATGGTTTCCAAGCCGGCCATAGCACCATCACAGCCCACCTGGAATTTACCGGATTCATATATAGTGCTCTTGACAAGGGGCACATTGTAGAGGTGGTCTTTGTTGACCCATCAAAGGCATTTGACACGGTCCATCATGCCCTCCTCCTTGAACATCTCTTGAACACAGGGCTAGCCCTAGAAACCGTAGCATGGTTTTGTAACTACCTTAGCCTGCAATCACAGCAAAGATCTGCAACAACCCATCAGAAAGTCAACCGGTCAGATCAGGGGTACCACAAGGATCCATACTCAGTCCATTACTCATCAGTGTCTTCCTAAGCAATCTCCCGGCTGCTTGCAATAGCTGCATCTGCCTCTATGCAGATGATGCAGTGATCTTTACTAGCAAGCTCGACCCCGCACTTCTGGAATATGACCTCCAGAGTGGCTTCGCAGTGGCTGAAAAATGGTTCAAAGAGCAAAAACTGGTTATGAACTATAAAAAGACCAAGACCATACTCTTCACCACTGCCCAAAACAAGCTAAAAGGCTATCCCCTGGCAATTCAGAATGACTCCGGTAACACCCTGGAACCAGTCCCTCATTTCAAGTACCTGGGAATCACACTGGACACTGCCCTGTCTTACACACAGCACACTGACATCACGGCCAAAGCCTTTAACACCAGGATCGGTATCCTCTACAGGCACAGACATTGCTTGACCTATGAAACTCTGAACTTGACAATTAACAGTTCACTCATCACCTTGATTGACTATGGCCTAGCTGTCTATGGCTCCGCTACTGACACAGCGCTCCAATGTCTCTCAATAGACTTAAACAAAGCCTGCCGCCTGCTCACTAATGCCCCAAAACTCACCCACACCTGTGAGCTTTATGCGCGATCAGGCTGGCTTCAATTGAAGGACGGAATACTTTTATCAAACCTGCCTATTCGCAAAAAAGGGTCTCATTAAACTTACTTCCTCAAAGAGTTCTGAGCCTTCTATCACCACCTATACATGCCAGGCACACCAGGAGCTCAACTACACAAGTATTCCATATGCCCAAATGCGCAAAACTATGGCCCAACGATCCGTTGCTCACCGGGCCCCGCTATGGACACATGATCTACCACCTAACACAGCCGGAGCAACAACTCTTGGTTCCTTTAAGTGCAAACTCCTTCAGAACCTCACCGACAATAATACCTGTAGGTGCCTCCGCTAGTCTGCGCCCACAGCTTTAGTCTGCCAACACTTCCAACTCCTGACCCGCCAAGTTAAGTATCTGCCCAGCACTTGCCTCCCACCCCCTACTCCATGGCTCTTTTCTTTCCCTCTGCCCTTCCTATCACAGCTCCCACAGCCCCTCCCTACCTCACCCTGTCTGCCTCTGCCTCTCTCTCTTCTGCAGGATGCTGGCATACCATGTACCATGCCTTAGCACAATTTATGTAACTGTTTGTCATTGCAACTCATGTACGGTTGAATTTTTTTGCACTCTGTATGTATAATTTACTGTAACTATATTGTGTCGTCTTATGTTAATGTATCTGATGTGGAACCTCTCAACGAGCATCTACTCAGAGGTGTCATCCAAGATTTCAATAAATATAAATAAATAACACAGAACCCCTTCTGCGCAGAACTGAATGTACCACCAGTGTGACGGACAGTCGGATATGGAAGAACGTGCTCTGGAGATCCAGGGAGCAGAATCACATGCTGTGCTCCAGGGATGATATGATCTGGCTTAGCGTGACCATCAAGAATTTGTGCTTCAGCAGGAACTGGTTCAGATCATACAGATCCAGTATGGGGCACCAGCCCTCCATCTGTTTCAGGATAAGGAAGTAACTGGACACATACCCCTGACTTGCCAGGGTTTCTGGGACATGGGCTATGACTCCTTTTGCCAGGAGCTGAGCAATGTCCTCTCTTAGGGTGGACAATATGTCCTGCGACACCCAGGACTCTTGAGGAGCGTGGAATCAGTAAGGTGGGAGAGCCTCAAAGTCGTGAAGAAGCCCTCTGCCGGCTACCTCCAGTACCTACATGTCTGTGGTAAAGGTGGACCAATGTGGTCAGAAGTGGTGCAGCAGACCCGCGCCCCCCAGAGCTGGGTCAGGGCTTGGACAGATGGGAGGTTGACACTGCCAATCCGGTACTGGGCCAGCTTTGGAGGGAACACTGGCCACTGGGGCCGGAGGGGCATCACTTCTCCTACTCCAGCCTCTTTTCAGCCCCTGGCCACTGAAATTGGCCTTGGGGTGCTAGGCTTAGTATTGCCCTTGCTGGGGCTGCTGGGGTCGATAGGATTGGTATTGAAAGGTCTTCTTTTTAAGCTTTTGAGCCTTAGGGTCCTTCTGGGACAAAGCCACAGAATCCAGGGTGGAACTGGCTTTTCTGTGTTCTAGTGAGATGTCCCTCCACCCCAGGGCTGAAGAGGTTGGTGCCCAAGAATGGGACATCAGCCAGCTTGTGCTGAGTGTGTGCTGTGAATGTGAAGCGCCTCAGCCAAGTCCTGTGACACATCGCTACAGCCGCTGCCATGGCATGGCCGCAGGACTCACCCATATCTAGGGCCACCTGGAGCCAGTGTCTAGCCAGCCCATGATCATGGTCCTTGACCAACTTCACCGGCAGCTTCTTGTTAGCAGGCAGGTGAGGGAGGATTTTGTCCAGCGCTCCCAACAGGGAGTGACCAAAGCTGGCCATCAGGATAGAACAGCTGGCCTAAGGCAGGCCCAAGGAGGAGGTAGTGCAGACCTTTCCGGCCACACGGTCAAGCTTCTTTAACTCCTCGTCAGGGGCTTGTCCACGTCCCTCTGACCTCTGGACTCCCGGAAAGCCAAGTCCGATGCCAGCCCTTCGGCTGAGGGGTGGACCAAGAACCCCGAATGGGATCCTGTAGGGACCAGGTTCTTGTAGTCCATATGGATGAAAAGTGCCTGGCAGGATGCTAGATGCTGCCAAAGCTCCATGGCTGGTCCTCAAATGGCCTCAGTCATGGGAAAGGCAACCCCCGGGGGAACCGTTCTTGTCCAGGATATCAGTAAAGGAGAATTTAACTCTCTTCTGGAGTGGCTCCAAGGATACAATCATGGACCCAAATGACACCGTCCCAAGGTCGGTGGACAGGTCCTTGACCGAAGCTTGGTCAAAGGTATGGGGTCCTTGAGCACAACATGGATGACCCATCTAGGGACTCCTCAAAAACAGCCCTCGACCACTTGCCATCACAAACCACCAGCGTGTCTTTCGACTGCGTGACTGACACAGACCGCCAACCCAGCTGCAGCATAGGAGTCCTTATTCAGGGCTTCCACCAAGGGCTGTGGTGGAGGCTGCTCCACCTGCAGTGGTGGAAAGACAGATGCCAGAGACATCTGTTGAGAATGGACTGCATGGGCATCACTGATGGCTGCCAGGTGACTGAAGGGCTAGGGTCCTTCCCCACCCTGTGATGATCCACTGCTGCCAGGGGAGCCCTCTGTAGCGGCCCTGTATTCGGTGGCAGTGCTTCTCCTTGTCCGTGGATGAGGAGCGTTGGCAGTGGCATCTCTCAGTCAAGCAAGATTGTGTACACCTCAACCACTGACACGAGGGCTGACGTCAAGAAGAAGCCTCCAAAGGGTTAGTGTAAACCACATGCCAAGCCAAATTTGCAAGCATCGACTTGGAAGGCATGATTGCTGGTAGAGGCTGGTCCCGAGTGGAACCAGTCAGGGACACTGACTGGGCCACATTCTTCTTTAAGAGGACTGAGAGAACCAATGTCTGGGAGATCAACTCTTCAGTGATCCTTTCCAACAATTGGCTGACAGGCTTGAGAAAGATCTCAACAGCCTGCTCGACCAGTGTTGAGGTCGATGAGCATGATGGGGCCACCAAGGAAATGTTGACCGACCCCTCATCTAAAGGGAGCTAGACAAGAGTCAAGCAGTTGGGGGAATCAAGGGAGTGGGAGGACCGCAATCTGTCAGTCACATGACCCCCATGCTGGTGGCGCTAGTGCTTTTTCCTGTGGTTAACAAGGCTCTCTCCAAAGGGCTAGAAAGCCTGGCACAGAATGTCCTGGAACCCGTCCATGAATAGCCCTCTGGTGCTGGCCCCAGCCAGAAGCAGTGCTGAGGCTGACATAGTGCTCACCACGGCATCTGCAGCTTTTACTGTGGTTTTTATTTCGAAGTTTAGGGTACCCGTCAACCAGTCAACCTAAGAGGAGCTTCGCTGCCTGATCCTCCAGTGATCCTGGAAGCATCGTCTGACAAAAGCCACAGCCAGCCACATTGTGTTGTGATCCAAGGCAGTAGATGCAAGACACATGGGTGTCCATGTTCGACATCTTTAATCAACACGTGATGCAAAACCTGAAGCTGCAGGACTGCTTGGCTTCCTCCATATCAATCTTCCGTCGCGTGAAGCAGAGTCAGAATGAAGGAGCGTGGATTTGATCGAGGAACTCAATTCCTGAAGAAGTTAGTGAAAAAAACTTCTAAAGCACGATGGCAAGCCTCTAATGCTGCAGAGCTGTGAAGGAGACCTGTCCCTTCCAGTGGAAAGAAAGACCTGAGTGATGCTTGGCCAGCTGGCTATGATTGTTATACGAGATTTGTAATATAAAAATAGAGTAGGTGATTGTCTCACATAAGACAGCCTGTGCTTATGGGTGCGCGCCCCCCCATTTCAGAGAAGCTACAGGATATATTAACCTGAAACCAGGAGGTAATTAAAAGACCAGAGGGACTTAATTAAAGGTCTCCTGTTTTTCTGTCTTAATTAGAACTCACCCAGCTGCCAGGATATAGGGCTCATAAAGTTTTGATTCCTATAGGAAGAACATTTTTATACCACCATGGTACTAAAGTTGTAAAACCCTTTGATATACCTTGGGAATAGGAACTACACCAGAACAAAGAGAAAATGTTTAATTAAGGAGTCATATTTAGGAAGTGGAGTTTTTGCTGATGTCACCTTATTTAATATACCTCCTGATAGGACATCCTGCTTGTATTTTTTTATATTCTAAAAGGAGGAGCTAGATGACTCACAGAAGGGGTGTGGAGATACACAGTTTAAACTATACTGTGTCTGAATTGTTTAGATATATTCCATCTTGGGACCGTAGAGACACACAACTCTGATAAGCACTTAAAGAGGTAATACATTAGATAGAAACAGTCTAACTGTATTGTGGTAGGAGTTTTTGTTTTGTAATCTTCCCTTGTTCTTTTATGCGATTGTGTGCTCTTTGATATATTGTTCTGTGTTTACATTTTTTACATTTTTATCATCTTTTAGTAAAATCTTTATTTGAGAGACTGCTTGGGCGTCTGCCATTTCTTTTTTTGCATGTGACATACAGAGGGTTAAGACTGACAAAAACTGTTCAAAAGCTTGATGGTGTTACTAAACTGGGAAAAAGTAAGAATATACCTAAGGTCTTTTATAGAGTTTTAAGGGTTCATTTTGGAAGCCTGGCTTGGTGCCCCTGGTGAAAGATTGTACCGCAATCCCCGAAGAGGGTAGGTATCTGAGCCTGTACATTGGGTACACTAGCACAAGGTTCACAGTTTGAATCCCCCCAGAACTTGAGACTAAAGGTGATTCGGACCCAAAAGCAGACAGGAGGGTTACCCTGTCTGTTACCTGTTCACATTACTCTGCTCGGAGGTTGGCACTGTGGGAGCAGAGGGCCTGACTTGCTGAGTGTGTTTGTGACACTGACATCATGTGAAGGGGTTGGATGATATACTGCCTGGGTGGTGGGAAGAGCTTAGCTTAAAGATGTTTGATGAATCAAAACTTCCAGAGGAAATGCCAATGTGTGGATAGTGATCTCTAACTACACCCTTAGAATGGCTCCTTTCTCTCTACAGGACTGGATTTGGACACAGTATCTTCACCTCTGACACAATTTTTCCATTATGCTGCAGGACTGGAAGCTTTGGTCTGCAATGCCTGTACGGGATTAGTAATGTACAGTTACGTAAGAACTTAACGTAACAATAGATCTTTGAGAGGACCTCTTGCAGCAGGCCATGCATATGGAACTACATCCGCCAGGGCCACATGGAAACTTCTCTAGCTAGCAGTCTACCAGGGGGCTGCCCACTCCCACATCACACACTGACATCGGCCTACCCTATGAGAGTGGGCGACCCCCGTGCCCTCCTCAGTTCTCCTGCCGCAGACCATAAGCAGAGGATCTCCCGCTGGGGAACAGAAGAAGAGCCAAAGGTTCCTGCCAATATACTAACAAAGAAAGGACAGAAAGCTCTCTGCTAATGAGAAAGAGAGACGGACACAGAGAGGCCCACAGGCTCAGGGGGGACGGAGGGTGGGACGACATGGCCTGCTGCAAGAGATCCTCTCGAAGATCTACTGTTATGGTAAGTTTGTATGTAATTGTACTATCTTACTTTGAGGGTATCTCTTGCAGCAGGCCACGCCGATGGGAAGAATCCCCAAGCAATTCTGACAGCAGGAGGACCAGTGTGGGTGGCTGGAGGCCCTGAGCTTAGAAAGAAGGCCCAGAAGCACAGCTAGGACGAAACAGGCCCTATGCCTATACGTAATGTCCAGACTGCAGTGCTTGGTAAAGGTGTGGATGGTGCTCCAAGTGGCAGCAGCACAGATCTCTGCAGCTGAAACAGGCAACAGAAGTGGCCATGCATCTGCTGGAATGAACACGAATAATGGCAGGAAGATCCTTACCATACTTCCTGTAGCAAAAAGTAGTACAGTTGGCCAAACCTTTGGACAAACACTGTTTAGAAACAGGGACCACTCTTTCCCAGGGACGACAGAAACAAACAGCTGTGAGGACCGCCTGCAGTCCTTCATATGGTGTGTAAAGTAACGCAGAATTCTATGTACGTTATGGATGCATGGAATGGCCTTCCAGTGGAGGTTGTGGAGTCAAAAATGGTGGTTGAATTCAAGCATGCATGGGACAGTCATAAGGCAATTCTAGGGGTTGGGGGTAGAAAGAAGTAGGCTGCTGGTTGACTAGTTAGGGAAATGGGTAGACTGGGTGGGCCAAGCGGTCCTTATCTGCCATCAAATTCTAGGTTTCTAAAGTATGGAGAAATGCTTCCCCTGGATAGGCATGCTCTGGATAAGAGACAGGCAGGCGGATGGTTTGATTTAAAGTAAC
The DNA here is from genome assembly GCA_016271365.2 of Neoceratodus forsteri. Lineage (NCBI taxonomy): Eukaryota > Metazoa > Chordata > Ceratodontiformes > Ceratodontidae > Neoceratodus > Neoceratodus forsteri. Next base: position 187,858,704 of record CM057451.1, read on the forward strand.
CTCAAACACCAGCTAGGAAGAAAAAACAGGTTACTCACCTGTTAACAGCAGTTCTAGGAGTGGTACATGGTGTACACCCACACTTCTGGCTGTGTCCTTCCCCCTGAAAGGCTTGCCGGAACATCTTCAAGCTGGCTCCTGCCACCCACCCAGGTGGTAACCAGCTCGGCACTGCCCCGTGATGTTAGATCTTACCTGCCGGAAGCCAGACCAGTGTGCCACTTGCCAGGGGAGGTTGTGTGGAGTCAGTGTGGATGTACACCATATACCACTCTTAGAACTACATTTACAGGCAAGTAAATACAGGTTACTCACCTGTAACAGGAGTTCTAGGAATGGTACATGTTGTTCATCCAAACTGTTCGGCAGGTTCCTTGTCCGCTTAAATCTGCCGGAAGGTCTTCATTGGCTCCTCCCCACCCACCCGGTGGTAAACTCGCTCCTGCTTCCATGACGCCAGATCTGGCCTGCTGGTGGCTCAGGTTGTGTGTCCGAGCCGGGAGGTCGGTAGATGAACAACATATACCATTCCTAGAACTCCTGTTACAGGTGAGTAACCTGTATTTCTAGGGACATGGAAATGTTGTTCATCCACACTTATTGGCAGACTCCTAGCAGTTCTCCGGGAGAAGGGAGGCAAGGCGAACACCCCCTACTTAGGGAAAAGAGACTGGAGAACCGAGGTCCCAAAACCAGCATCCCGGCGTGACTCAAGGTCGCATGTGGCAGTGGGTGATGAAGGTGTGCTGACTCCAGGTAGCAGCCCTGCAGATTTACTGGATAGGGACATTCCTGGAAGCAGCCACGATGCAGCGGTATGGCGGGTAGAATGAGCTCTTATCCTCTGGAGGCTCCATGCCCGCCAACCTATAACGAGATCTATGCGGGGTGACCCACCTGCTTATCGTCCGCTTGGCTGCAGGTCTGCCAGGTGCGGCTTCAGCGAGGGTGAGACAAACAGCTGGCCAACCTCTCGAACTTCAGCCGTCCGCTCCTTATAATAAGCGAGCGCTCTTCTAGGGTCCAAAGTATGGAGCCTATATTCGGCCTCCGAGGTGTGATTGGGGTAGAACACCGGCAGAGTCAACACCTGGTTAAGGTGAAACTTCGACACCACCTTCGGAAGGAATTTCGGGTGGGGGCGCAGGACAACCTTGTCCCTGTGGAAGACCAGGTAAGGAGACTCGATGGAAAGCACCTGGAGTTCTCCCATCCTTCTGGCTGACGTATAGCCCCCAAGAAGGCGGTCTTCCACGACAGGTGAGAGAGATCACACCTGTGCATTGGTTCGAATGGCTTGCCCATGAGCTTTGCCAGTACCAGCAGTAGATCCCACGGAGGTGGAGGTTCTCGCACCGGAGGGGAAATGTGATCAAGGCCTTTGAAAAAAACGCCAGACCACCTTCTCCTGCACCACCGAATGCTTCCCGGCCCACGCCCGGTAAGCAGAGATGGCTGCCAGGTGCACCCTTAGGGTCGTTGACCTGAGCCCTTGCTGAGAAAGGGACCATAAATAGTCCAAGATGCTTGCCAAGGAAAAGGAGGAAGGGTCCAGGCCCTTGCCCTGACACCAAATGGAAAACCTTTTCCATTTGAAGGCATAGCATTTCCTGGTCGACTCCTTACGGGATGCCTCAACTACATTGAGGACCTCGGCCGAAAGACCCAAGGCCTGGAACTCTAGCCACTCAGGAACCAGGCCGCCAGTGCAGGGATTGAAGGTCCGGATGGAACACCTTCCCTGACTGACTGAAAGCAGGTCCGGGCAAGCTGGAAGCTGCCTCGGAGCCTGGAGCTGAGGCTGAGGAGATCTGGATACCAGCATTGGCAGGGCCAGTCTGGGGCTACCAGAATCACCTGCCTCTGTCCCTCCCTCACCTTGAGAAGCACCTTGTGGATCAAGGGAAATGGAGGAAAGGCGTAGAAGAGGCCCGGGGTCCACGGCCTCGAGAAGGCATCCCCCTGCAGCGAGCCCTGCTGAGGGGGGCGGGCATGGAACCGCTTCAGCTTCGAGTTCTCCTTGGAGGCAAACAGATCCACCTGAGGTGTGCCCCAATGGGAGAACAGATCTTGTACTACCTCTGGCAGGAGAGACCACTCGTGGGACATAGCCCCTATCCGGCTTAGGGCATCGCCAGGGTGTTGGAGGCTCCGCCACATGAATGGCTAGGAGATCCGCCCAGGCTGCGCATGAGTGACCAAATGCGGAGAGCTTCCCTGCACAGAAGCATGGAGCGCTCTGCCCTGGCGATTTAGGTAGTACATGGTCGTGGTATTGTCCGCCTGGACCCGAACCACTTGACCTCGAGAAACGGAGCAAGGCAGTGAGAGCTAGGGCGGACCGCCTCGAGCTCCAGCAGGCTGGATATGGCATCGGGACTCCCGAGGGGACTGAGGAGGCCGTGGGCGCTCTGTGCTCCCCCCAGATGGGCACCCCTAACCCATCAGAGAGGCGCCGGTCGATAGAGAGACCGCTGCCTCGGGCGGACAAATGGGATGCCCTCTGCAGATGAGCTGGAATGATCCACCACTGGACAGCTGCCCACATCCCCTGGGTCACCGCACTAGCTGGTCCAATGGATCGCAGCGCTGAGACCACTGGCTGGCCAGCCCTCATTGAAGGGGGCGATGTTCCAGCGGGCCCAACGGACCACGCTGGTGCAGGCCGCCATGAGACCCAGAAGGCGAGGAAGTCCCGGCAGGCGCGATTGCCCAACCAGAAATGATCGGGCAAGGAGGAAAGAACCCCGGCCCTGTCCGCCGGAGTCGTGCACTCTGGCTCAAGAGAGTCGAGCTCTGGCCCCGCATGAAGAGAATCACCTGCTTCCGTCTCGAAGTCTCGACTTGGCCTCGCTTGATGAGGAGGCCGACCTGAGAGCAAACCTTGAGGGCCAGATCTCTGGACCGCTCCACCTCCTGTCTGGAGGGGGCTGCTATCAGCCAATCGTCCAGGTAAGGGTATACCCGGACCCCTCGGTGCCGCAGGAATGCTGTCACCACTGCCATGCATTTGGTGAAGACCCTGGGTGCAGGAGACAGGCCGAAGAGCATGGCTCGGAACTCGAAAAGGGATCCTTCCGCCCGAAAGCGAAGGAATCTTTGGTGAGACAGACAGATAGGGGCATGAAAAAACGCGTCCTGCAGGTCCAGAGAGCAGAACCACACACCGCGTTAAAGGATGGTATTATTTGAGCCAGAGTGACCATCCTGAAGGTTCGAGACCTTAGGAACTTGTTTAGGTCGTGTAGGTTGAGAATGGGGCGCCAGCCCCCCGTCCGTTTTGGGACCAGGAAGTACCTGGACACAAACCCCGGGTCTGAGGGAGGGTCCGCCACCTCTCTGATCACCTCTTTCTCGAGGAGCAGAGTGATGTCGGCTTGGCGAGTCCACAGCGAGGCTGGGACTTCTCGAGGCCCCTGGGGCTTAGCTTGAGACGGGCCTGCTTGAACTCTAGAGGCAGGGTCCCTTCCTACCACTCCCAACAACCATCGGTCTGTGGTAATAGCAGACCAGGCGGAAAGGAAGTAGCGGAGCCGTCCCCCCACGGGGGGAACCTGGGGTGAGGTGATGAGGTTGGGGGCGACACCCCTTAACTCGTTACTGTGCAGGCTTGGAGGAGGGACCGGCCAAGGGACCTTCTGGGCCTTTACCTCCCTGCTTCCTGGAGGAGGAAGCTGCGGGCTTGGGTTTGGGATGCCAAGTGCGAGCCTGCTGGCCCTGATGCTGCTGGGCCGGACGTGCAGCGGGCGCAGACGGACGAAAGGTCTTGGGTTGCGGTCTGCGGCCCTTGTCCCTCTGGGCGGATGAGACAGAGTCCAAAGTGGCATTGGACTTTTCGATCCTCTGGAGGTGGCCTTCCACTCCAGAGCCGAAGAGGTCGGTCCCCAGGAAGGGACATCCGCCAATTTGTGCTGGGTATCCGCCTGTGAAGGTGGATATCCTCAGCCATGCCCGGACGCAAGACAGCCACCTGCGGCACTGATTTGGCGATGAGTCTCCAATGTCCAGAGCAGTCTGAAGTTGCTGCTTGGCCACTGCCCTGTCCTGGTCCCACACCTGCCTAACCGTGGTCTGCAGGTCAGCTGGGAGATGAGGTACTACCTCGTCCAGGGAGCCCAACAGTGCATGGGAGAAATGTGCCATAAGCACGGCCGAGCTGGCCTGACGAAGGCCAAGGGAGGACGCAGCATAGACTTTTCGCCCGGCATACTCCAATTTCTTGGACTCCTTGTCGGGAGGTTTGTCCACGCCCCTAGCGTTTTGGCACGCCGAAAACGCTGTCGGCACTCAACCCTCGGGCTGAGGGATGTTCCGAGAAACCAGACAGGGAACCGGGTGGGGACCGGTGATACTTTCTGCCATCCTGGCCGGGCGAGGGCAGGGAAGCAAGGCGCTGCTAGAGTTCCAAGGCCGGGCTCACAATGGCCTCGCCACAGGAAAGGCTCTCCAGGGGAATCCTCTGGTCCAATATCTCCTGAGGGACACTGGCCCACTTGGATATGGGCTCGAGCTGCATCCCAGTGGACTCCGAGATGAGCCTAAGCAAACCCAGGAAGGACGAAGGGCTATCGTCCAGCGACTGACCTCCAGAGGACTCCAAGTCCACTCGCCTGGAGAAAAGGGAGGAATCGTCGGACTCAGAAGAGTCCGCAAAGAGCTGCCTCGGGCCTGAGCCACCCTCCACCTGCCGAGGGCGATTGGGAGTGAGGGTGACAGACAGCCTATGGCGTAGACTCTGAGCCGACCGAGAGTTCTTGGTCGGAGCCCCAAACAACGGCTGTGGAGGCGGAGGTTCCACCATAATCGGTGGAGCAGCTGGTTTTGGCTGAGCAACAGGCCTGGAAACAGGCGCCTCGGCTAAAGCGAGGGGTTGCTTCGGCCGCTCCGGTGACAGCCACTTAATGGCCGGGGAAGGCGACAACGCCGGCTTGTTGCCGCCAGCAGAAGCTGTTGCCACATGAGGTCCTCGATCGTCAACGCAATTGTGTCGAAGCCTCCCCTCGTCCGAGGAAGAGGACGAGTGGCGGCGCCGCTAGCCGCGGTGCCGAGACCGCCTATGGTGGCGGGATTGGCTGGACCACGAAGAAGTCCGAGACCGAGACCGCAAACCTTGGCTTTTCCGAGGAGGGTGCGGGGAAGGAGCGGGGGAAACCCACCCTCCCCTCGGCTCGGAGGGAACAACCAAGGGCTCCGGAACCGGAGGCACTGGCAAGCCCACGGGATCCTCAACCACCACCGGGGGAACCGGGGAGAGAGGATTTTCAGCTTCGCCGGTCAACAACCCATCCAACGGATCGAGAAAGATCTCGACTACGTCGACGGGAGTCTCGGTCAACTGACCTGATGGGGACACTGTGAAGCCAGTGGCCGAAGCCGAAGGATCGACCGAAGTCGATGGTCGACCACCCGGGGAGGGGGACCTCTCCCGCTCCCAAGAGTGTCGACGGAGGGACTTACCCTTGTCCTTCTTTTTGGACCGAGAAGAAGGTCCGGCAGAAGTTGGTCCCTCTCCCTTAGTGGAGAGAGACAGACAAAGCTCCTTAAAAGAAGCAGAGTATGAGGATCCCAGGGATAGCGGGATAAATGCCGCGGCCGAGGAAGATGCGGCCCGCTCTGCCTCCTCTTCGAGGGCGATCATCTGCTCTAGCTGTTCCGCCGAGCCTGCCGCCACGGAAACCGCCAACCGGGCCTCTTTCGACTTTACCGGAGGGTAGTGCTTTTCAGGATGCCCAAATTGCAGACGGGCAGCACAGTCTTCCAGGACGTAGGCCTAGAAAGAAGAGCACAGGTCGCAAGCCTGCGGGTCGTGCTCAAGGCCCAAGCAGTAGACGCACATGGAGTGCAGATCTGTCCGAGACATCTTCTGCCCGCATGGGCATCTCTGGAAACCGGGAGTCGATTTGTCCATCGCAGCCCATCCATTTTGGCACTAGGAAGTACCTGGAGACAAACCCCAAATGTTCTGGAGGGTCTGAGAGAGAGAAAAGCCATGACTTCCTTGTGGAGGAGCTGGGCTGTGTCATCCTGAAGGGCTGACAGGATGTCGACGGACACTATGCCCTTCGTAGGGCGTGGACTCGGTAGGGTGGGTACACCTTGAACTCCAGAGACAGACCCTGACCGACCACCTCAAGGACCCACCTGTCCATGGTAACAGCGGACCAGGCGGAAAGGAAGTGGTGGAGCCGGCCCCCACCGGAGGACCCAGGGACCCAGGGGAGGCTTGACAGGCATGAGGGAGGCACCCCTCATCCTGTCAGTGGGCAGGTTAGAAGGCAGAGGAGGGCCTGGCTAAAAAGCCACAGGGGCCTCGCCCTCTAGGCTTGTGGACAACCACAGCCACAGACTTTGGTTGAGGTTGCTAGGCCTGAGCCTGCTGTTCACCTTGGGGCTGGGTTGGTCTGGCTGCAGGAACAGAGAGGGGCTGAAAGGGCTTCTTCTTTGGCTGCTTAGAGCCCTTGGGATCCCTCTGAGCGGATGTCACAGAGTCCAAGGTGGCACTGGACTTCTCAATGCGGGTGAGATGCCCCTCAACCCTAGGCCAGAACAAGTCGGTACCAAGGAACGAGACATCCACCAGCTTGTGCTGGGTATCCACCGTGAAGGTCAAGATCCGCAGCCAAGCCCTGCGGCACATGGCCACCGCGGCCATCTTGGACCGGGTGCATGAGTCGCCGATGTCCATAGCTGTCTGGAGTTGTGGTTTGGTTACAGCTTGGTCCTGGTCCTGGACCTGCTTGACCGTGGTCTGGAGGTCCACTGGGAGATGAGGGAGAACCCCATTGAGTATGCCCAGATGGGCATGAGAAAAGTAGGCTATCAAAAGGGCCGAACTCGCCTAGCGAAGGTCGAGAGAGAAGGCAGCATACACCTTCTTGGCCATATGGTCAAGTTTCTTGGACTCCTTATTGGGCTGCTTGTCATCGTTGCCCAAGCTCCTGAACACAGAATATGCCACAAGGCCCTCCAGTCAAGGGATGCTCTGTGAACCTTGAGGGGGACCCAATAGGGACCACATACTTTTGGGCCATCCAGGCCGACGGCGCCGGGCAGGATACTGCCACAGCTCCAACGCAGGGCCCAGAATGATCTCTGCCACCGGGAATGCTTCCCCAGAGGAATCACCCCAGTCCAGGATCTCAGTGAGTACGTAATGTGCCCGAACCTGAATGGGCTCCATCTGGAGATCCGCTGACTCTGAGATAAGATGGAGCAGGCCCATAAAAGAGGTAGGGCCTTCATCGATCGACAGATCCCCAGTTGACTCCACGTCCACCGGATGAGAATGCAAGGAGAAGCCCTCTGACTGTGGATTCATCAAAGAGGGGTCTACCATCAGAGTCCCCACTGACCCTCCGAGGATGGTTAGGGGTGACGGTGACCGACAGCCGAGACCCGAGGCCGGGTGGGAGTCCTTGGCTGGAGTGCCGGTTTTTGGCTGTTTGGGCACTGGCTCCACCTGAAGTGGTGGAGAAGTCAGTGGAGGCCGACCCGGGATCTGATGGGTCGGCTCCTGCAGAAGCGGAGAAGGCGTCGGCCTCTGTGGAGAGAGCCAGGTGATGGCTGGGGTTGAAGCTGGAATGGGCTTCTTCCCAGTAAAAATGAGCTGCTACCTCATCAAGTCCTTTTAGCGTCAACGCAACTTGCGCAGAAGCCTCTCCTCACCAGCGGACGAGGAACAATGGCGATGCCGCTTACCTGAGTGCCAAGAGCACGAGCATAGACGCCAATGTGGGCTGCTCGACTCGGGATGGAGAGCGGGACCATGACCACAACTGTGGGGGGATCCGACGTTGGGCCTCAGAGGGGGCCAGTGAATGCAGAGGATCCTCCAGGTCCGGACTCTCCCAAGGAGGGGGTGGTGGATCAGCCTACTGATCTGTCCCCTGAGTTACAGGCAGGACTGGAGTCCTGAATAAGGAGGTATCAGCCTCTTCAGGCGACAATGGGTCGACTGGTTCAAGAAAGATCTCGGCTGGAAGAGTGACCGGCATCTCGACCAAATGGCCTGACAGAGAGAGCGAGGGGCTGGCGGCCTGGGCAGAGGAATCGACCAAAGTCAGAACCTCTGGAGTGGCACGGGAATCAGAGGCCTGAGAGCGCTCCCAATCCAATGATCGACGGCGAGAACGTTTCTTGGTCTCTTTTTTTAGACTCTGATTTGTGCCTGGAAGAGGGACCCTGCCCATGAGTGGGAAGAGCCTGGCACAATTCCTTGACTGCCCCAGTAAAGGAGGCACCCATGGAAAGTGGCGCATGAACCACGGCATCCTCAAATGCCACAAGTTTAAAATCCAGCTCTCAGTCAATAAGGCCTGCAGGCTCCTGACCGGAGCCCCTAGCCACACTCACACTTGCCTGCTCTACTCCACCGCCAACCTGCTCACCTTTGAGAAGTGTCTGCGCTACCAGACCTGTTTACTCGCCAAAAAAATCTCTTCTAGGGCTCTCCCCCCACCCCCAGGGGCTCTCTGCTTCCCTACATTTGTTGCCACCCACAGCTCTGTCAAGGCCACCTTTCTGGTGCCCAGAACCAAGACCTTGCTGGCCCAGAAGTCCTTCCATTACCGAGCCCCTGCTTGGTTCAACTACCTCCCACCCTACATCATAGACATTGCCAAAATTGGTCCCTTCAAAAATCGCCCTCCGGAACCATCTCTTCAATGCTCGTTGATGTAGATGCACCTAATTCATCCCCACTGTGGGATCCTCCTGTCGGCCTCCTGGACTTGATGAGCTCCTTCGGACAGCTGTTCCCTCTCCCTCCCACCCCACTCCACATCCCTACCTCCACCCTCTCCAGGTATTATGAAGGTATGTCCAGGGCTGTACCCCCACTGTAACCATTGGGTACCTTGTATTTGACAGTAAACTATTATAAGTAACATTATTATGCAACAAAGGAATACTGGAAAACTACCCCACTCACCCTTAAAAAATTCAATAAAACTAGGTTTTCTTTTAGCATTTTTCATTTATTACATCCAGAATTTTTCTCTACGTTTCAGGTATTTTACCCTTCATCAGGAGCGGGTTTCTACAGTAAAAAACATACAAAAAACTTTTCTCAATATTCATACTCCATTCTGATACTAATTTCTCTATAAATTGACCTTAATTTATTTACAAGAAATAATCATGTATTTAGTCCCCGAATTCAAAAAACATGTCATCACCTTATTTTAAGCTTTCCTTTTTTGCTTTTTCTGTTATCAGGTTTGACTCCCATCACTTTTCTGTCTGAAAATTAACAGAAATGTTATTATACTCCGTTTCTTTATATATTAAAGGAAAACTACACCCAAAACTTGAAAAAATATATGTTGTGCAGAGTGTTTTAATTTGTATATGAAGTTCTAGTGTTTCCTCCCCTCTGACTGGTATTAGGATTTTTTCCCAAATTAGCCTGCTAGCTTTATGCTAGTTTTACTACCCCTAGGGATCGTCATACCTGATAGCGTAATTGTATTTCTTGTTCCCACAGTGCATCTTGTCTCATGTGACTGTGATGTAAAAGAGACCCAACATTCAGCACACACATGCCAAACAAATTAAATATCTTGGAAGCTTTAACAAGCTGCACAAAAATTACCAGCAGCAAAGTTTTTCAGGACAGTAAAACCTTTAGGATGAGGGTGGTCACCAAGCTGAATTCTACAGATTTTAAAATATAGCCATCTCTACTGTTGCGAACTGATTGCAATGCAATGCTTTCTGCTGGATTTATGGGCTCTGCTACATCACCATCACATGAAACAAGGTGCACTGTAGGACAAAGAAATGCAATAAAGCTATTTGATATGGAGATCTCCAGGGGTCGTAAAACTACCCCTAAAGCTAGCAGGCTAATCTAGGAAAAACTCCTAATACCAGTCAGAGGGAAGGAAACACTAGAACTTCACATACAAATTAAAACACTCTGCACAGCATATATTTTTTGAAGTTTTGGGTGTAGTTTTCCTTTAAATAAATATATACAGCACTAAATATCTGTATAGTGCTAACCTCCTTAGAAGCAACAATTTTACATTTGCCTTTAATATGTTCATCACGTCATCATTACGCCCCACCTTTTGCCTGCAAACGTTGTAAACACAGATTTCTTATTATCTATTATCGTTCTCCTTTATTCTATGACTTTTTCTTCTATGTATTCTTCTCACTGTTGACATTTTGACACTTCAGTAATGTCCATTCTTACAGAACTATTTATTCTCTACACATTTTCCTTGCTTTAAACTTCATGCGCTTTTATCATTAAAATCTGCTTTCTTGTACGCTCCGATAATCTCCCACACCACTTCTCAGTTTCAAACTAGTTTCAACCATATCCTTAACCAGTGTAATATGTTTTCTCTCTATACAAACAGTGTTATTCTTACAACATAATTCTTATAATCCACTGCTTAGTATGAATCTGGTTTTAAATATGGCTCTAACCTGTGTTGTGTGTCTGCTATTATCGCTTCGTGGACAGCGTATTTTCAATGCTTAAGAACCTTCACCTTTCTTTAATACCTGTTTCACACAACATAAAAGCATTTAGAGTGCTCCCCTCTTCACAATTTCAAACTCTGTACTCATTTATCATTGCTACTTACTTCTTGTTGCTTTACGAGACACACTGATGGGAGTGAGCATGCGGGGGCTAAATGATCTGTATTTATACCGAAAGCTCCTCCCTCGAATCTGGCAATGACGTCTGATGTCAGTAACAAGCTGGAACAGCTTGTTTGTGTGCCAGACCCGCCTCCTGACGGCACCTATTTACCTTATAAGGTAAATAGGTGCCGTCAAGAGACGGGTCTGGCACACAAACAAGAAGTAAGCATTGAAAATACGGATATGATTGAAACTAGTTTGAAACTGAGAAGTGGTGTGGGAGATTATTGGAGAGTACAAGAAAGCAGATTTTAATGAGAAACAAAAGCGCATGAAGTTTAAAGCAAGGAAAATGTGTAGAGAATGAATAGTTCTGTAAGAATGGACATTGTTGAAGTGTCAAAATGTCAACAGTGAGGAGAATACATGGAAGAAAAAGTTATAGAATAAAGGAGAAAGATAAAAGATACTAAGAAATCTATGTTTACAAAGTTTACAGGGAAAAGGTGGATCGTAATGATGACGTGCTGAACATATTAAAGGCAAATGTAAAGTTGTTGCTTCTAAGGTTAGCACTATACAGCTATTTAGTGCTGTATATATTTAATATATAAGAAAACACAGAGTATAGTAACATTTCTGTTTATTAATTTTTCAGTCAGAAAAGTGGTGGGAGTCAAACCTGATAACAGAAAAAAGCAAAAGAGGAAAGCTCAAAATAAAGTGATGACGTGTTTTTTGAATTCGGGGACTAAATATATGATTCTTTTTTGCATATAAATTATTAAGGTCAATTTATAGAGAAATTAGTATCATAATGGAGTATGAATATTGAGAAAAGCTTTTTGTATGTTTTTAACTGTAGAAACCACTTCCTGATGAAGGGTAAAATACCAGAAACATAGAGAAAAATTCTGGATGTAATAAATGAAAAATGCTAAAAGAAACAATAGTTTTATTGAATTTTTTAAGGGTGAGTGGGGTAGTTTTCCAGTATTCCTTTGTTGTTTAAGCGTAAGCCTATACTGGTTATAATCCTCTCCCCTAACAGCCACTAATATATTGTTTTATACAACACTTTTTTGAGGTGCTGGCTGTACTGGGATATCCTTCTTTTGTAAGTAACATTATTATGCAACCTACGTGTACTCTATGTTTAATGTTCTGCACCTGTACTGTTCTCACTGTTGTAACCACACTATGTAACTGTCTACCCCCCTCGACGAGGTGCCTTTGTAAATGAGTCCATGACTCAAAGGTTGTAAATCCAACTTTTCTAATAAATAAATAAAAAAAGTTACTTGGCAGACCCAACAGCTATGGAGACCACCTAACAGGTGTCCTTAAATTTGACTGGCGGGTTCCGATTGTCCAGACGATCTAAGAGCAGGCAGGCATGACAATCCTCCAAAGTGGATAGATGGGAAGTATGATAAATACTGCAGGCCTGAGGATCGTGCTCGTGGCCCAGGCAGTAAACGCAAATGGTGTGCAGATCTGTCCAGGACATCATCTGCCTGCAGGCACATTTCCGGAATTCCAGAGCAGACTTTGCATCATCCATGTGGACGGCAAGAAGAAATAGCCTGAAGACAAAGTTTTTTTATTGAAAATCCAAAGAAATAAAGCAAAGGGCTTCTACAACTTGAGTGCAATATGGAGTGATGTCACGGGGTGGTGCCAAGGGAGTTACCACCCGGGTGAGTGGGAGAAGGTAGCTTGAAGACGTTCTGGCAAGCCTTACAGGGGAAAGGACACTGCTAAAAGTGAGAATAAGTACACCATACCCATGTCCCTAGAAATGAAAATTACGTACTCACCGTAATTCCTGATCTTCCTAGATATCTTCACCATTCAATACTGGTGGGTATACACCGGAGGTGTCAAACCCCTCGGGAGCATATAGCTTTAAGCTGTTTTTTTTTTCTTCAGGAGAAGGGGCCGGCATTGGAGACAGCGTGCCCTCAAGGCCGACGTACTACGTGGCACTCATGGGTTGGCCAGTAACAGATGCTGGACCCCCAACCTCCTAAGTTCTGCTCGCTGGAGAGGAAAATAAGGTAGACACAAAAAGAGGGAGGGTGGGGCAAGGAAGCCCAAGGGATAAAAAGGAAAGGATATAAAACTAAAATCTTAAAGCCGATCACAGAAGAAGTAAGGGCTCTAAGGTATTTCTGGACAGGGGAGACCCCAACCACTGGGCAGGCCAAGAGAGAAAGAAGAAAGAGGAAGACAGACAGAGAAAGAGAAGAAGGGTAGGGAAAATGAAAGAGAGAGGAAGGGAGGGAAGGGAGAGAAACTAAGTCTGAACACCTAGAATAGGGAGAATCTCCCTATTGGGGTGGTAGAGAGAGTTTCCTGTGGACCATAGTGAAAGGAATATGTTCCGTTCCAGAAGCAGACCTAGGTCCAGCAAACCAGAGGAAGAACCTTAAGGAGTGGCAGAGGATATAGTCCCAGTAGCCCCAAGAGTGAGTACAAAGGGAGTTAGGAAAGAGATAACCATCTGCTAGAAAAAATGGCACAGAAGTTCCCTGTCATCTTTACCTTCCAGGTTTACCGCTTAGTTTTTTTTTTTTTTTTTAAGGTCAGGCACAGGAAAAGGTCTCAGTAGGAGTCTCCTTCCCCCCACAGAGGGGTGTGAAAAAAAAACCCAAGGCAAGGTCTCCATGGACAAGAAGGTGCACCTGGTCTACAGTTAGCTGGCACGCCTTCGAGCCAGAAGGTGCAACCCCTTGAACCTCACCACCACAAGGCAAAAGTGATGGGGAGTGGTAAGAGAAGCTTAATCCCCTCGAGAAGGGAGTATGGCATCCCTAGAATAGGAAGGGGGCCTGTGGGGACCTTGCCCTGTGGATAACCCTGAAGCTGCGATACCACAAAAGGGAAAATCAGGAGAGGGCCCTAAGGGCCCCAGTAGAGGAGAGGACAGAAGGTCCTCAGGGCTTGAGAAGCCAGAGGATAGGGACTCAAGGGTGATGAGAGGCAACCTCCGAAAACTGCCCAACCAGGAGCACATGGGAGTTTGGCATGATGGAACAGCCAACGGTTATCCATCTAGAGGGATGGGAGAAAAAAAACAGGTGCATGCAGTCGTCCCAGAATGGAAGAGTTCTCTGTCCAATAGATGTCTTGAAGCTCCGGGGGGGCCCACATGAGGGAGGAGCATTCCTGCTCACCTTCTCCCCAAATGCACTGAGAGCTGAGCTCAGTATGCCAGGAGGTACCAGCAAAAGTGGCCTCCCAGAGGGAGAAGGCCAACAGGGAGGCAGCAGTAATGAATGGTAAAGATATGTAGGAACATCAAGAATTACAATGAGTACATAATTTTCATATCTTCCGTACATCAGTCTTCACCATTCATTACTGGTGGGTGCAAACCAAGCACCACGTAAGAGACGCTAGCACTTCCTTGAGGGCAGAAGTTTCCCTCAGCCTCCTGTAGGGGAGAACACAGAGAGGTGGGGGCCCCTTACTGGCCTGGCAAGGCCCGAGACTGGTCAGGGCGAGGCAGAGACTCCAGATTCCTGGGAGACAGAAAATGCCCCCTTAACTTGTGCCTCATCCTATGGGAGAAGGAATGGGCCCCCTGGAAAGGAGAGGCAATCACCCCTTGTCGGGCCAGTGGTGATAACCTTGAAAGGTGAAGCCACACCGGCCGCCTGATGCAAACTGCAGTTCCTGCCAGTCTGGAAGCTACCTCCTTGCCGTTATAAGACGCCCTTGCTTGCTGCGTCGCTAGCTCCAGACCATGGACACAAAAGCTAATGGCCTGCCTGGTCACCTCTGAATCAGGCATAGATGCCAGGAGTTGTCCCAGCATTGTCCACAGGCGCCTAGTGTAGGAAGCCCAGTGTGCTTGATGCGCCGAGACACACAGAAGAAGGCACACCGCAGAGAAGACTCTTCTACCCCAGCAATCAAACTCAGCCAAGTCAGACTCCGGTGTGCAGTCATGCCTTGAGAGAGGGGGTGTCCAGGAGCTCATAGCACCTGGAGACCCCAGGGGTGTGCATTACCTGTGCTGACAGTACCTCGGGGCTGGAGAGAGGGCACAGAGATGGTACCAGACCCTGTGTAACACTTCCGTGAAGGGCGCTGTCCATGGAGGGATGAAAAGGTTGTCAGCGCTGAATTCCCCTAGGAAAGTGAGCGTTGCATCACACAGGCAGGACTGCAGCTTGCAAAGTGGGAGAAACTGAGCTCCTCCAGCATTTCCAACAAGAACCTCTGATAGCAGGTGAGATTAGCATCGGAGGAAAGATGGATGGAAGAATCCTCTTCCTCGGAGAAGGAAGACGAAGAGGCAGAGGAGCCTGGTTCAGAGACCGTCGCGGCTGGTGGTTCAGGTCTGAAGATGACCCCATCCAGGGCTTTAAGGTATTGAGGGAATGCAGCCGCCAATGCCCTGAACTGTTCCCAGGTCATGGGCCCCATAGAGCCAAAGAGGCCTGGAAGAGGAGGAGGAGGCAGAAGACGAGGAGGAGAAGAGCTCTGGTGGGCCAGAGTAGGTACTCTGCTAGGGCTGCGAGAGCAAGCAGGGAACCCCTCCCAGGGAAGGGGGCTGCACAACTTCTGAAGGACGTCTAACCAGATAGGGTGGTGCCCTTGGGAGAAACGCCCCAGATGGGGTGATCAGAGCTGGTCTGGCACTTGTGGGCAGCTCCTGACCCCACCAACTACAGACACTATCGGTTCCGGGGAAGAGAGGAGGGAAGAGCCAGCACTTTGGCTCCTCCTCCCAGAGCCACCCACCACTCTGGCAAAGGACCTCTGCATCACCCGTGACCTCCCCACCCCCACCTCACAGGGATCTGCTCCTCAGGAGGATCCTAGTACTTGAAGATGGGGGTACCAAGGCAACCACAGCACCAGAAATGGTGACAGAATTCACCCCAGAACCCGAACCGGCACTAGAGTCTGATCCGGCACCTCAAATGGCGCAGGAATCAGACCTGGCACTCGAGCTGGCACCAGATCCTGACCCGGCACTGCCCTCAATGCTGACCTCCTCCCCGGCACCAGAGTCGGCATCAACTGCAGCACTGGACGCGTTCCCAAGGATGGCCCCAGGAAGGGCGGTAGCAGACTCTGTAGTACTGGAGGCCCAAGGGTAGGCAGAGGAGAGCAAGGAGATCTCCAGAGAGGCTACCCCCAAAACTCTACCTCTCCTGGCACCGTGTATGGTGCTGGAAGGGGACCCAGTGCCGGCACTGGCACTGCCTCGCTCATTGACACCCGAGGGTGGTGTTGGGAGCTGAAGCAGTGCCAGAAGGTGGTATCGAGGGCTCCACTGGCTCGGGCCCAGCGTATAGCTGCGACCGCAACACTGGGGGTTTCAGTGCATGGACTGTGAAGGGTGCTCAGCCGACCCACCAGAGGAGGCAGACTGTCCCACTGACCCCTTGCGCAGGCCTCCCATCCCAGCAAGACCAGGAGTGGCAGAGGCTTGCTCCCCCTGGGTACATAAGGTACTAGAGGGAGATCCAGGGAAGGGCCCAATGACCTGGCCTTAGCGTCCTGAGAACACCGCTGCCCTCCGAAGGTGGGAAGTTTTCGACCACCTTCAACACGTAGATTTTGAGGACCCAGAAGTCCATGAAGAAGCAGGCGTCGCAGTTATCCAGATCTGTGTGATGGACCCAGGTAAGACAGCGGTCATAGCGGTCGATTATGGTGATTGGTTTGCCACAGGGGCACCAATGCACAGGGGCACGTCCTGCCTTGGATTTATTGGAAGTAGGCCCCGAACTGGACACAACAACACAGACAAATCAAAACAAAGAAACAGTATGCAATGCCGCACTTAAGAGAAAAAATTAAAAAGGAGAAGTTATTACCGGCTTCCAGGGAAGGTTGGCGTCGATGGCAGATGTACTACGTTGGGTAAAAATGGCGGCAGCAGAACTGATGCAGCTCAAATTCTTCACAGATGGCTCCCATGAGATCCGACCTTGACTGCGAGAAAAGAAGTACTGAGCAGGTTAGGGGGCTGGCATTGGTTACTGGCCAACCCGTGAGCACCCTGTAGTATGTTGGCCTTGAGGGCGGCGCCATCTCCGACGCCGGCCCCTCCTCCTGAAGAAAGAAAAGCTTAAAGCTATATACTCCCGCGGGATGCGATGCCTCCGCATATACCCACCAGTAATGACTGGTGAAGACTGATCTAGGGAAGATCTTAGGATTCATCCGCAAAGACATCTTGTCTTTGAAGAAAACAAAATAAGGAGACTCATACATGAGAGCCTGAAGCTTGGAAATCCTTCAAGCAGAAGTAAAGGAAACTAAATCTAACACTTTCCATGACAGGAAGCATAGCTCACAGTTTAAGGCCAGCTCAAAAGGAGCCAAGGTAAGTTTTTCCAACACAAAATTCAGGTACGAAGAAAGGACAGGATTGCAGATAGGAAGCTTCAAGTGAAGAATGCCTTTCTGAAATGGATGGGAAATTTCCAGCTGTGTTACTGTATGACCATCATCAGGCACATGGAAGGCCGAAATAGCTGACAGATGCACTTTTACGGAGGAGTACTTCAGACCAGAATCTGAGAGGGACAGCAAGTACTCCAGGATTCGTTTCAGTTGACAAGAGAAAGGGTCCAGGTGATGGGAGGCAGCCCCTGGAGCAAAGCGCTGCTACTTCATGGGAGAAGTGGCCCTGGTAGAGGGCTTCCTAGCTGCCACCAGGACAGCAGCCACCTTGGGGGACACCCCAAATCTAGCCATGGCTATGTCTTCAGGAGCCAAGCATGCAAATGTAGAGATCCGAGGTCTGAATGGACCAGGGTGCCCCGCTCTGGTGAGAGCAAGGCTGTGCACAGAAGGAGGGGGACTGGAGGTTCCACTGTCAACTGCTGCAGCAAAGGAAACCTGATCTGAAGAGGCCTGAAGGGAGCGATAAGGATCATAGTAGCCCCTTCCATCTGGAGTTTGATAAAGACCCTCTGGGGCAGACGAAAGGGAGGGAAGGCATAAAGGAATCTCCCTTGCCAAAAGAGGGACAACGTGTCTTGCCGGAAAACTCCAGGCCTTGGAATGAGCGAGCAGAAAAGCAGCAGTATTGTGCAGAGTGGGGACGCAAAAAGGTCCAACTCTGGGTGACCCCATCTGTTGAACAAGTCTTCTATGACTGAGGTTAGCAGCTCCCACTCGTGCATCCTGGACTGCGACTGGCTTAGCTTGTCCGCCAGGAAGTTTTGGATGCCTGGAACATGGATGGCCAATGGTTCTAGATTGTGTACTAAAGCCCAGTACTAGACCCTCATCACTTCCCGGCAGACAGGGTACAAGTGAGTTCCCCCCTGCTTGCTGATTTAACGGACTCCACTGATGTTGTCCATCTGCACTAGCAGAGGACCCGGGGATAGCTGGGTCTGGAAAGCTTGCAGGGCATAAAGAACTGCCCACAGTGTTGATGTGGAGAGTGTTCAATACCCTAGATCACGTCCCTTGTGTTCAGTGGGACCCCCGATGAGCCCCCTCAATCCAACCCCGAAGAATAGGCTATCTCGGTGTCAACCCTCCAACCGCCCCAGTACCTTTTCGACTGAGGAGGTGCAGCATAAACTACTGAAAGAAAGCCCAGCACTAACATCCAGGCACGTGAAGGCCCAGATGACCCATGTATGAAGGGTCAATTCAACAATGTCTTCACGGCCTGACATCCGCCGACGTTCCTCCCCTGCAATGCGGTGCCACATCCCTGTTTGACTCCTGAGCACCTCCAGGAGCCGCTAGAGAGTGACACGAGTCCCCATCCTTCCCCAGGGAAGGGAGAGCGGTCCTACGAATGCTCAATCCCTTCCTTCCCCTGCAGACCACTGAAAGTTGCCAGCATGGCATGAGGTGTGGCATCCAACGCCTCAACCCTCAGCGCCACCAGGCCGGCTTCTGACCGACTGATGATCTGCGCAAATTATATCTGCTGCAGTCAGTCTGGGATGATGAGAATCATCCTACTCCTGTTTGCCTACAACTTGAGCAGCACCCTCTGAACTAAGGGAAGAGGAGGAACATGTATGGGTGCGTTTTGTCTACTGCAGTGAACACATCTTTACAGAAAACACCAGGGTCTGGAATTCTGAAGCAGGATAGAGGCAGATTTGCATTGAGAGGGGGGACGCAAATAGGACCAGGTCCGGACTGCTCCACTTGTTGAAAGCGACTTCACAACGACTGAACTGATGCAACATGCTCAAGGCACCACTCACCTCCCCACGGCCTTCATGCACAGAGGGTAGGAGAGTGCTCCACTCTGCTTGTTGATGAAACATCATAATTTCATCATCTGTCAGAAGTGGAATCACTTCATAGCAGAGGGCCTCCTTTAGGACTTGGAAAAACATAAAAGACAACTCTCATCTCTAAGAAATCTATGAGACGAAGATGCTCCTACTCCTAGCTCCACACCTGAGTGTGGAGGTCTTGACAGTGAGCTTCCCAACCAATCAGGAGTGCAACCGTGGTGATGGTGATCTGGGATTTAGAGGGTAAGAGCAGACCTAGCAGAAGCTAGGCCAACTGCGTCTACCATGTAAGTAATTTTGTCCGAAGTTCTGTCATTTATGCGGAGAACTGCGGACGCGTGGTTGGAGACCACTATTTGTTGTGGATGAAGGCAGAACTCCCAGCATCCTCTGCATCAAAAAGGACCTGGACAGAGTCGCTTTCTAAAAGTAACGAGACATCTGAAGACGTTGTTTCTTCCGTTCTCCTGAAGGAAGAACCCTCTCTCTGGAAGTACCAAGGAGTGCTTGTATGAAGAGGAGCTGCTGGGAAGGTGAATCTGGCAACTTCCCTGAATCAGAAAACCGCTCCTGGAAGAGAGCAGCTGCTTCCTGGGACACTATCCTGAATGGGCTGGCTCGGAGCCAAATGTCCAGGAAAAGAAGGCTTGAATCCCGAGGTTGTAACAAACTCCTCCCTGAACAGGTACTTGTTTACCCTTCAAGGTCAAGAAATGGGCGCATGCCAACTGTTATCTAGAAACTAAGCAAAGGAGTAGGAACCTGTGTTCCGATTCACCGTGGAACAACTTCTACTGTTCTGAGGCCCCGTCTCTCAGAGGAAGAGGGCCTGACAGAGAGGTAAACAGACTGGGCTGCCGCCTGGATCTGGGGAAAATCTCTGCGAAAGTGGGAGAGTATCACTCTCGGACAATCCCAATGACCCATACATCTGCTGGATTGGAATTCCACTAGTTATAAAAAACAAAATCAGGTGCCCCACCACTACTGAGAGGTATCCACCTCAGACAGCTGAAGTGGGACCTGGGCCAGATCCAAGAGGATGGTACCAGGCACGTTTGGGCCCAGTGCCCTCTGCTGCAACTTTTTTTTTTTTTTTTTTTGTCGTTGAGGAGTTGGTTCCTGACAAAGGCTTCTAGGCCTCTACCATGAAAGGACGACCTGTTATGAGAATGACGATGGTGCCACCCCTGAGGGGCAGCAGGAGTCTGAGTATCCTCCAGAGCTCAACCTGATGGCTGAACCGATAAGCCCCGCCAAGGAGATGTTAATCACCAGCTGCCAAGGGCAGCCGACCTGGGGCAGTGTCATAAGGGTCTGTGACAACCCACCTCTCTCTCTGGGCTGTAACAGCTTTCACAGAGGTGTTTGTATTTGGGTAGTCGCTGCAACCAGCTGGGTTTGCCCAGCGCCGAACTCCCGATTTCACAGAACTGGGAGGTCAAACATGCAATTGCACAGATCAAAGCCTGGTAGTGTGATTTCCAGTGACGTCACCGACTGGTATGGCGCCTTAAGCGAGGAGCTCCTCAACCCCACTGAAAACAATCCATCTTAATCGCATCTCTAACAATGGCATCTCCAGCTAAGCAAAAGAGAAACAAACCAGGAAAGCCTCTAGGCACCCCTATGCAAAAATTAAGGGAGATGATACAAGCAGACGTAGAGGCAATACCGGAGACTAGCGGGTCACTGTCGGACCCACAGCAGGCATTCCCACATCGCGACCTTCCACAAGATGACATCATAGAAATGATAAAACAAACAGCGCGGACGGTCACAAAAATCGACCACACGCTCACCGATCTCCGAGCGGAATTAAACCAAAGAGACCATAAAACGGAACAGCTAGAGTTGGGGCTCACACAGGCACTAGAGCAAACTGACAGACAGGACTGCCTCGTCCTCTATTTTTTGGCCAGGCACCGAGAGCTCAATCACCGAACAGACGACCTTGAGGGGAGAACAAGAAGATAAAATATCAGTAACTACGGGGTTCCGGAGGGCCTGGAAGAGAAAGAAACAGATAACATCTCCTTCATCCAAGCACTCCCACGGGAGACGCTTAAACTCCTGGAGGAGCTGGACCTGGAGATAGACCAAGCCCATCGATCTCTAGTCCCGCGCCCCAGGAACCCAGATGCGAGGCCCCGATCATTCGTTGTGCGACTAACTTCATACAGAAGGAAGGAAAACATCCTCAAAAGGGCCTGGCAGCAGAATACCCTCATCTTTAAGGGTCACAGATTAACGCTCGACAATGATCATACCTCGGAGGTGCAAGAGGCGTGAAAGACTCTTTGGCCCATAATCAAGCAGCTGAGAGCCAAGGGCCATAAAGCACAAATCTTGCACCCAGCTAAAATCAAAATTATTACCCAACAAGGCAATAAAGTCTTCAAAGGTCTTCTAACTACGACACCCTACCTGGAGGGACTTGGCATTTCCACACCTCCACTGGTGAAAGAAAAGCTGGAGAAAGACCTCCTCTCATCGGCCCGGGCGGTAGCGCAGAAAGGAACGGCAAGAAGAGGTTCCACACAGCGTAATCCACAAGCCTTATTTTATTATCTGAAGCAAAAATACTACGATGGTTGCCCTAGGGGACCAAAATATTGGCCTATAGACTCAGGCAAAACATAGCAAGGGCGACCATCACTAAAATAATTTCCCCCCCTACAACAATCGGAAAACCACCCAGTCTTCGCAAATAGCGAAAGCTTTTGTGGCCTACTACACTAAGTTATATTCATCTCAGGAAGTAACTTCTCCTCAAGAGAAAAAGATTTACCTGGATTCATCCCCAGTAAGCACAAACCCTTATTAATCCCATTACATTACAAGAGCTTAAATACACAATACAAAACTTAAAAACAGCCAAATGCCCAGGACCTGAAGGATTTGGCGCAGAATTCTACAAAACCTTTGAAGCGGAGGTTTCTCCGGTTCTCATGGATGTGTTTGCAGCTGTATGGACCGGAGCTGAGCGTGTCCCGCCTCATGGCAATACGCCACAATTTCAGTCATCCCTAAGGAAGGGAAAGACCCAGCACGATGTGAATCTTACCACCCTATATCCCTATGAAACACAGATTACAAGATTTTCACAGCGATAATAGTCTCTAGATTAAATCCTATACTACCTAACCTAATACATATGGATCAAACAGGCTTTATCTCCGGCTGCCAGGCCTCTGATAGTGTTAGATCAGCGATAAATATAATAGACACCATCCAAAGAACAGGTGCACCAGCACGTTTATTGAGCTTGGACGCTGAAAAGGCCTTCGATAAAGTCTCTTGGAGCTTCCTATTTGCAGTACTGGAGCATAGGGGTTTCCCCCTACCATTTATTAATGTCATCCGAGCGATATATTCAAACCCACAGGCCTACGTCCGAATGAACGGAGGCATTTCAGAAAGGTTTAGCCTGGGCAGAGGCACACGTCAGGGATGTCCCCTGTCCCCATTATTATTTGCTCTATATATTGAACCGTTAGCAGAGGCGGTGAGGGATGCAGAAGAAGTAAGAGGAGTGGTAATGGGTGACCTCCAAAAGAAAATCTCACTTTACGCAGATGACGTTCTCCTGACCCTCACACAGTCTCATCAGTCCATAAAACAAGTCTGGACTATACTGATGGAATTTGGTAGGCATGCAGGCTACTCCCTTAGCAAAAATAAGACAGAGGTGCTTACCTTCTTTTATAAACCTAGCGTAGAGCTAGGTAGCCTTTTCCCATTAAACTGGAAGGCACGTAAAATGAAATACCTGGGGGTATACAATACATTACAAAACAATACTCCCAGTTGTTTGCCTCAAACTACCTTCCCTTAATAAATAACTTACAAAAAGATCTTGAAAGATGGTCCCTGTTGAATTTCCCAATGTACTCCAAAATACATACCCTGAGAATGAATGTACTCCCTAGATTTTTATATTTGTTTCAATGTATCCCACTTTATATACACAAATTGACCATTCAAACCTGGAACAAAATGCTAACCAAGTTTATCTGGGGCTCCAAGAAACCCAGAATTAACCTAAAAATTCTCCAAACGCAGAGAGAAAGAGGTGGTCAGACCCTTCCAGATCTGGAGGATTACTTCCTGGTGGCTCAATTAAAGACAGCCTTGATGTGGTCCAATCCCAGTACCCCTACAGGCTGGCAAATCATGGAGAGAGAAGGAGATGGGGTCACAACCCCTAGAAGTCAGACTCCTGACTGCCAGCATAAATAGATACACCCAAAACAGTCCTCAATCAGGGACACAACTAGATCTGTCCATAGAATATGGCAGAAATATAAAATTAAAAATTCCACTTGGCCATTAAGGAGACTAGCGTGGGACCCAGACTTTCAACCAGGACGTCTAGATAACAAATTCCACATATGGGAGGGGAGGGGCCTGAGATATCTCTAGCAATTCTGGCAGGGAGAGACCTTCCTAGACTTTGGATCTCTCAAAAATAAATATGATCTGCAAAACTCAGACCACTTCAGATATTTACAGGCTAGGAACTATATCTGCATGCTAAAGAAGAAGGACACAGACGCAGCTAGGGCCCAACAATTCCTTGGGGCTATTCAGCAAAGTAGGGGAGCTGGCACTCAAAAAGGGATGATTTCCTCCCTTTACAAAGCTTTAATGACACTGAGAGGGGACCCACTTGCTAAAATAAAAAAGAAATGGGGCGAGGGTGCTCCTCGGGAACTGGGGGAACTTGACTGGAACCGAATATTTCTTCTCACTAAACAAAAACGACTCAATCGCCATATTGGCAGGAATTTTCCTGGCGAATTAAGGTCCGATATTTCTTAATTCCGCATGTAATTAGCAAAAGAAATCCAGAGACCTCCGCTCATTGTTGGAGGGGATGTGGCTCATTGGATGCGGACCAGTTACATATCTTTTGGTCCAGTGGTGCCCTCCGGACTTTTTGGAGTGATATCACTAAGGCAATTAGAGAGATTCTTCTGGTGTTGAGTCCATTAGAATGGCTTACAATGATCCTGGGGCTCCCACCAGAGGAGATAAAGGGTATGGACTCGATATACCTCTGGACCATATTAGTAACAGCAGCACATAAAGCCATCACGAAGAAATGGCTCTGCCCTAGCCCCCCCACTATATGCGATTGGATAAAAATAATTATCTCCATTGCAGAGCTTGAAAAGCTTACTTATAAAATCAATAATAGAACCCCCACTTACCTGAGAAGGTGGACTAGGTGGGAGATCTGGCGACCCTCCAGAGGGACAGGCATCGAGTGACCATTACTTACGCAGAGAGCAGAAAAAGAGATCCATTACTGAGGGAGGCAATGCCAGAGAAGCTGGGAGATTGCAACTGAGATGTTAGGGATGGGCTGTGGTCCGACATATATTTAGAGGAGAAGGTGATTAAATTACTGGCGGCTTAAAAGATAAGGAAGTCTTTGCTGCAAAGGGCAAACTTAGCATAATATTTAATGTTGTACTGTAACTGAGACAGTCTGTACAAAAATAATGTATGAAATATTTTTTTATTAAGAGACATGTATGTATATTAACAATGTGCAAAAATGATGTACCTGAGTGATATCAATAAACTTGAATTTAAAAAAAAAAAGCCTGGTAGTGTGTCTCTCAGATGGCAGATGCTAAACAGAGTTTGCCTCAACCAGTGGAAACCATAAAGTACCTTAGAAAATAATTGAAATCACAGCCACAACTGTTGAGTAAATAAACAGCTTTTTACTTAACAGGTCAAAAGTAGCACTCCAGCATATACATGTTTAACACAAGAGAATAACACGGTTACAGAAAAAGTAAACAAATGTTTTTAAATACCAGATGACAAAAGAAAAATGCTATTACTGAAATATGCTATTATTATTCTTACCATTCTCTATCCCTCAAGAGAACTTGGACCATATGCTATCTGCCAGCTCCCACGGACATAACTTGAAGTGTAGACCCAAGCTTAGCCTCTTGGATGTAGCTTCCCTCAACAACTCCAAGAGCAACTGCCCTACTAACTGTCTTTCAGCATCTTATATTCTCTCTTGAGAATAGGTGATTCCTATTCCCCCTTTGAATGCACCAGCTATCTCCCATGTATATATTTAATTGTCCTAATCAGACTGAATACCTATCAGTGACCAATTATATTAATTTTCAACCTTAAGTTTATCTTTGAGTGATCCAATCCCTTTAAACTGTGAGTCTGTGTGGATATGTCCACTCTCCTTCTTGGTCCCTGTGTCTGATATTTATTACTCAGCCCTTATCTAGATGCTAGTGGACAGTGGAACCCCAGTCTGTGTTTTTTTTTCCAGACTGCTAAAAAATCCCAGCCAAAAATCCAAGCCATTAACTCCTTCCTTCCTTCCCATTTCTGTCACAGGGTCTATAAAAGCTTTTAGCTGATTATGGGGCTATATTCCCCTAGCAATGGAGCGGTAGAGTCTGGGAGGCTCTCGACCATTGAATTTATTGCATTCCACAGGGTGTACTCGTACTGAGGAATGTAGGAACTCCAGATGCAGAAGTCTGCTTTAGTCCACAGATGAAGGCCGAAAAGTTATGGTTAACCCCATATCCCTGAGAAAAAACTGAAAAGAAGATCTTCCATCACAGGCTCTGCTGATACAGAAGGCTTGCATTCCAGACCCTAAAATCAGTCATCCACTGGGTCTTCGACAAAGTAGGACAGGGAGTGACTTATCCAGATCTACTTCTACCCCAGAAGAACCTCCAAAAGGCAGGACCATGCCAGAATCACTGGAGACACTACCACCTGGAACGGCGTTGAGAAGTTCAGCGCCATTCGCTGCGCTGGCACCACCCACAGAGCTGGTACCACCCTGTAGTGCCGGCACCACCCACGGCATCGAGCATACTGTCCCTAGACCTGAAGAAAAGGAGAAGGAAGGCGGTACCCATGCCAGCCCCTGAAGAAGAAAAGGTGAGGGGGTAGGCATGTGGGGTCGCCATCGATGGCGCTGGCACCAGAGAGGGCACAGCGCACATTCTGCCTGATTGACTTGGACATGGCCCAGCGGCTCTAAGGCCCAGAGGCCCTGGAACTGGGTCCACTGGCCAAGTCAACTGGGCAGATGTCGTACCGCCTGCTCTAAAAGGGCAGCCCAGAGATGAAATTGCTCACCAGAACCCCATCGAGGAAAGAGACGGGACCCGGTGTCGAAGATCACAGCCGTTAAGAATGGAGCCACAGAGGACCCCACCGAAGTCGGGTCAGACCTACCGCTCGCCACCATCAATGATCCCCGTGCAGACATACCAGAGGGCGACCTCTAGCGGTACCATTTCTTCTTCTTCTACCAGCAGGAGGAAGAAGAGCTCGAGTCGGCGGGCAGGTCCCGATCAAGGTCGAGAATGGGCCGCTGCTTTTGCGCTTGGGTGGACCCCCAACTCCCTGAGCACTGGACTGCCTGTGGTGGGACCCCACCTCGCCAAAGGGCGGTGGACGGACACAGCCCTACTGCCGCTGTGAAGCTTTCAACGAAGTCTCCCTACCATCACCGCTACTGTCTAAGGTTCCACTCAGTTGATGGCAGGCTGACAATTTCTTCCTCTTTGTTCTTCCCTTTTTTTTAAATAAGAAGAGAGCACTAAGTAGTAAATTAATCGAATACTGAACAGCATAGTTGCAGTCGTATAGATGGAGATTTGACTCCCGGCAGGCGAAGGATGTTGAGATCGAAGCGCACTCGGTGGGAGAAAAGGAACTGGGGTGGCTGGAGGGTTGATGCCGAGATAGCCTATACGGTGCAAGCTAGTTTCGCTGCGCCGCGCATGTGCGGTCCTATCCCCGCGCAGGCCCTCCTGAAGATTTTTGGCTACCGTGGGGTCCTAGCGCTTCCGTAGTCCCATTAGTGTGAATGAGTGGTGGAGACTTTTAGTCCAGGAAGATCTAATGGTGTTCCCCCTGAAACTGGAACTTGCAAACAATGTCCATCGGGGCACACAGTATGATCTGCAAGTGTGCAGCCTGCAGGTTGAGGGAAGATATCCAAGTTCCCTGATACAGAAGGGACAGCAGGCCCTGAAAGGGCACCATCCAGAACTTTCTGTAATGGATGGAAAGTTACCTAGGTCCAAGATGGACCAAAATACCCTGTGGATTTAGGGATCAGAAAGAGAAGTGAGTAGAATCCTCTGGTCCCTCTAGCCTCATGAACTGGCAAGATGGATAGGTTTTGCAGCAGCGAGTGAATATTCCCCCCCCCAGCAGCACTGGCCTGTGATCTGGGGAGTAACAGGACTGAACTTAAGGAGATACTGGGGGTCACCCCAGAAGTTCTAGGGCACATTCTTTCTCCATGAACTGTACGACCCAAGCAGCTGTGGTAATCCCCTGCCACCCAGTCATGGCGGGGCGGACCAACCCCTACCATCGCCCCCTGAAGAATTAAAGGGGGGCAAGAAGAGGTAGGACCTGTGGCCAAGGGCTGCACCACCTCTTCTGGAATCCTGCCCAGAAGTGGGGGGGGCTGACGCCACCTGGCGCTTACACTGGGGCCTGAGGCCCGGGATGCATGACAAAAGGGCACCACCGGGCAATTTCATGGCTGGGTGTAGGAGAGGGAGTACCATCCGCAGTGCCCAGCCAGAGGCCTGCAGGGAAGAAATAATACCCTGTGTATCAGCCCTGGAAATGGCAGGGCCGTGGAAGTGGGCAGGCGACCTGGACACTCACATATCCAGGAAAGCATCAAGTGCCCTAAGACAAGGGAGCCAGCACAGGGGTGCACTTAACTGCAGCAGCAATGGTGTAAGCCCCTACGAAGCTGTAGGCAGGCTGCACAGGACGCCCACCCCCAACAGCCCCAGAAGGAAAGGCCTGAAAGGATGTTGGTGTCTAGGGACCCTTCTGGAAGAACCCAAGATGGTTTCTGTGCTCTGGTCCCACAGGGCAGCTGCAGTAACTGGACCCAGAGGGCTATGTAGGGTAGGCTCGTGTGGCAGATGCAAGGGCCGTGGCCCCCTACGGTCCTGCTTGCTGACCACTTAATTTAGGGGATGAGAGCAGAGGCACATGCAGAATTCTAACTCCGGAGGGCTGCCCTGAGAGAGCCTAAAACCAGGGACCTACGACAGCAGCTCGACAGGGTGCTGGGGAAGGCTGCACCAGTCGTCTATAGCCTCATCCTCCAAGGTGGTCAGATAAGAACCAGGATGGCAAACCCCTGGTGGCCAGACTGGGTACCTCCCAGACAGCATCCAGGAAGGGAGGAGAGGCAGAGGCCTGACCTGCCTAATACATGGTCAAAGTCCCCCAGGTGAAGTCCGCCTAAGCTGCCTGCAAACTAAGAAAGCTGCCGCTGTGCTGGTAGCAGGGGGCGGGGGGTGGTGGTCAGGGCATACTGAGCGTAAGCTTCAAGCCCACTGCTGACCCAGAGCTCCTCATGGTGCCGATGTGTGTGTGTGTGTGGGGAGCTCCCTGGTGATGGCAGGCAAACTGTAATGGCCAGAGGGCCCAGGTCCCAGTGTCGTTCCCCGAGGCTGGTAGATGGGAATGAAGGCCCTGGGGACTGAGGAGTCAGTCTGGGAAGGATTTTGAGAACCACCGGCCACCGTAGGCTGTACCAGGCCTGGCAGAGCTCTCAGATGATGACCCCGTAGCAAGAAGGGGTCAGAATGGCCGGGGTGTACCGGCGGCGGGCGATGGGCCCAGTGATCCCCCATCAAGTCAGGACCAGCAAGAATCTCTGCCAGCTGCCCCTGAGCAAAATGGACGTGGGAGGCAGAGAAAGCAGAGTTGGTGGGGCCTGAAGGGGAATGCCTGACTGCTAAATGACCCTCACCGGGCAAGAATGGTCTGGTGGGACGCCCGCCAAAGCCTACCCTGATGGAGAGGAGGGTGCGAGTGGCAGGACAAGGAGATTAATGCCGATCAGAGAGAACAGCCCTGGGATTGACAAGCCAATGCCAGCAGGAAGAAGGACTGATGGGGAAACTGCTGCCAGAGTTGTACCCTGTGGGATCTGAGGGTGTTGGATGGCAGGCCGTGGCATCGTCAGAGCTGATGATGTCACAATCATGGTCAGCGCCACAGGAGAGCAGTGACTGGGAGGTACCAAGGAGGGAAGGACCCCCTCCCCAGAGCTGCTTAAAGAGTTAAACCAAAGCCTCTCCTCGGGACAACATGGCCCAGAAAGTCTGAGGAGAGAACCCGGAACACAGGTGTGTCCTGCTGAAGACCTGTGCTCCCCCAGGAAAATGAGATTCATTCTGCAGGATGTTACAAGGGTGGCAGGCCTAACCACTGTAGGTCAGTCCTGAAGAAACTGCTACCTCGGGATGCCGAGAAAAGTGTTGCAAAAACAGCAAAAAAAAAAAAACAAAAACTTTTTTTTTTTGAGTTTGAAAGGCAGATAAAGTAAAATAAAGTAAAGAAAGAAGTCGAATGAAGCGTCTGAGTCTCTGAAGGGTCTAATGTGTGATGGTCCATGGCGGGAAAAGAACTGAGAAGGGCATGGGGGTAGCCCACTCTTATAGGGTTGGGCAACATCAGCGTGTGATGTTTGAGTGGGCAGCCCCCTGGTAGACTGCTAGCTAGAGAAGTTTCTGTGTGGTCCTAATGCCTGGCGGCTATAGTTTCATAGCTGTGGGCTGCTGCAAGAGATACCCTTGAAGTAAGATCCTGCATCCCCACATAGTGCCTTGCTAAGGTCACCTCCAGACCCTTCTACAAGCAGGTAGGATCGGGGCAGTTTCTGTCTGCAACCTCACGAAAGGTGTAAGCACTTGTAAAAACTGTTCACCCAAGTCCAAAGAGCAAAATGCAACACTGTAGTAATGTTCAATCTGGTGAAAGTAATTTATTCAAAGGCAGCAGCGATTCCAATTGTGAGAATGTGCAAAATACACTGAGCAAACTGAAAACCTACAAAAGCATATAGTATTTCGAAACACATGTGCAAATTAATGACCTAGCTTGGGCTACCTTACAAAGTTCCACTGAACGAAGCCACAGGGCAGAGTGCTGATATTAGCATCTATTAAATACCAACAGCAAGATCATAATTTTGCACACATGTATTAAACAGCAGGGAATGCTGATAAAACCTCTGGGTGACTATATTAAAAGGAGTGCTCCTTTTAATTATGTCAATGTGACGGACATGTAACCAACGATCTATTAATTTCTTTTTAATTTCCTTTGTGAATGTAGCCATGCTTCTGTTGTAAGCTCTGCTATTTGCAAAGTGGACACAAAACATGGCTTCCAAGGTCACGTGTCCAAGCAGGCCTCATGGTAAATAATTAGCCAACTCAGCTGCAGGAAAATGTTCCCTTGGGAACCTATAGCTACAGGTTCTGAAAGGTAGCTGGGAAGAGTACCATTTTGAATGCCTGACAGCCTGAACAGCAGAGGCACAGGGTTGCACATGTCGGATATCCTAGAAAACAAAATCATAAAATTGGACTGAGGATGTCTGAGTGTATAGAAGCCAGCTGGCCAGGATAATGTCATCCCTCCATACACATACCCATGCGGAGGTGGGGGAGGGGCGCAGGTGTAAACTGTCACTCAATGGGGTGAAACCACCTCCCATAGTCAAAGAGAACAAATCAGCGAGCTGAGGTTCAGCTCACTGTCTTGGACCCAATGACATCTGAAAACCCAGAGCCCTGCAGCTAGAGATCTGGTGAGAAATACAGCTTAGGGAATAGTGTTTCTTCAGATAGCAGCAGGTAAATAGGTTGTAGAGTGAGAATAGCTCAGATTTTCCTATCTGTTAACTGTCTGGTTTAACTCCATTTATTTTAATTTCTAGTAAACTGGAAATCCTTTTGTCTGACTGCATATAAATCCTGTTGTAAATACTTGTAGTCCTCGGGTGGGATATTCAGACATGCGCCAGGCAGGGGGAAGCGCAACTGGGATGTGCCAGGGAGTGTGCTAGGCGATATTCAACGGTGCTGAGCCATGGCTCAGCACCACTGAATATGGCAACGTGGCCTCCTGCACTGCGCATGGCGCAGTGGCCCTGCGCCAGTGCAAGTGGCAAGAGAGAAGTAGAGGGATGCGCCAGTGCAAGTGCAGTTGCGCTAGGTGCAGAAACCACGATATTCAGTGGTGGATATGCAAATGGAGCCATAATGCATGCAAGGTGCAAATGGGGCCATTAGAATGCCATCATGGCCCCATTTGCATGCAGGTGCGCCGATCCCTGGAGACTTGCGCCCTGCCAGACTGCAGCCGTCGGGGACTGGCGCCCCCTGCACAGCGCGGCAAAGTGTCCCAATGCCCGATTGCGGGCAGTAGTAATTCATAAATAAAGTCCTATATCCCTGGTGGTCCGGTGGACTGCTTCCAGCCCGATCGCAGGCATTAGTAATAAATAAAAATGACCAATATCCCTGGTGGTCCGGTGGACCGCTTCCAGCCGATTGCGGGCATTAGTAATAAATGAAAATGTCCAATATCCCTGGTGGTCCAATGGACGGCTTCCAGCCCGATCGCGGGCATACGTATTCTAAAGCTGTTTAAAATAACCCTGTTGGTCAGCGGTACCCCCTCCCACCGCCCACTGAGCCCGCCACCCGGCTCAGCGACAGGCGGCAGCTCCCCACCCGCCAACTGACTGTGTACAGATGCGGCTGTATGTCCATTGGTCTGGCGTGGAGCCAGTAAGCGATACGCTCATACCGTCTACACGGTCAGATATGAATGGATCCATTCACATATGGGATAATAACCAGTGGTACTGTCTGCATGCCCGTGGCCAAGCTGGCGAACAATAGGCGTCTAACTGTACTGTCTGTAATCAATCAACAGGTGGGTGGGGAGCTGCCGCCCGCCGCTGACCGGTGGGGTGTGGTGGCAGGGCTCAGTGGGCAGGTGGGAAGGGGGGTACTGCTGGACCACCAGGGTTATTTTAAACAGCTTCAGTATACGTATGCCCGCGATCAGGCTGGAAGCGATCCACTGGACCACCAGGGACACTGGACATTTTCATTTATTACTAAATGCCCGCGATCGGCCTGGAAGCGGTCCACTGGACCACCGGGGATAATGGACTTTTGTATTTATTACTAATGCCCGCGATCGGGTTGGAAGCGTTCCACTGGACCACCAGGGATCTAGTTGCTGGTACAATGCCCGTGATTGGGCGTGGGGAGGGCACGACGCCAACGGGCCCTGGCACAGGGGCTCGGGTGGCCGACAGCTGGTGGCTGCCATGTTGCGCCCTGCAATATGGCAGCTCACCTGTGGGTGGCCAGCCCTTGCTCCTATTTCTTTGTAGCTCAACTCTGAGCACCAGTGTGCAGCGCAAGTAGGGGTTGCACCAGCATATGCGCCGCACATCCCAGGCTGAATATTGGGATGTGTGGAATATGCATGGGCACGCCCCACACTTCGGCGCATGCATTACTGGTGCGCCCCAGTGCATTGGGATCTGCGCGGTGCAACATCCCCTTTTGAATATCGCGCCGGGACGCATCAGTGGGTTGCGCATGGCGCAACCATCCCACCCCCTAGTACAGAATCTGTTTTTGATAGAACAAGTGACTGCCTGTTTAATAAGGTAATTTGGTTATTTCTACTGGACTCTGTTTGCAGTCTATCCCTGAACGGCATTCTACCCACAGTTACTGTGCTGACCTTCCTGACCTTGTGCAAAGGAGGAGGTAAGAAGCAGGTTTCCTGGTTCCTGTTGGTAAAAACCTGGTGGTGGCAGTGAACTTGGAAGTTCCTGGTGTAGGAATTTTTATCACAGTCAAATAAAAAAGTTACAGCACACTAAAAATGGGAAAAGGGGCATCTTACAAGACTGGAAGGGGAAAGGGGACACTGTTTAACCAGCAAAGGCACATCAAGCTGAAGCTTATTTATTTTATTTGAATTTTGTTGACCGGGTAAACCCACTGGGCCTCAGGAGGCCCTTTTTTAAGGGCTACCTAGAATTAATTACAGAGATAAGTCACAAACTGGCTCAGTACAATAAACAATGGCTAGAACTGTCAGTCATACAACACACAAGATTAGTTACACTGATAGATTATAGTACTAATACAATCAATACTAGATATTTGATAGGTTCTATACTGTAAGGCATGATAGTTGTCTAGTCCCAGTACCAGCTGGGATCTGTATTATTTTAGTGACCTGTTACCACTTAAGTCTAGCCTGGTACACTAGTTGGGTGCATGGAGGAGGTGTATCTGGGGCAACCTTCTACGACATCTAAGATTCTGTCAGTAGTAGCAGTTGCAGGAGCTGTGTTTTTAGGCCTATTTTGAAAACCTCCAGTGAGGAGCCTTCCTTGAATGTTACGGGGAACAGCATTCCAGATAGTTGGAATTGCTATGGCAAAGGACCTTGCCCCTGTTTGAGTCCTAGTTTGGGGGATATTGAAGAGAGATTGTTTTGAGGACCTGAGAAGTCGCCTGTTTGGTATGGTCTTTATCAGGTCTTTGAGACAGGGGTGGGGGTGGGGGCTTTGTTGCTTCTAGGTTTAAAGGCCATGGATAGTGCAGCATATTCCATCATGCCATTGAGTGAGGGCCAGTTCAGGGTTTCGTTTCCAGATGCAACCTGGGAGCACAAGGAAGTTAAGTGACTTGCTCAGGGTCACACAGTATGCAAGTAGGGGCTGATGGGATTCAAATCCAGGTCTCCAGGTCAGTGCCCTTAACCATTATGCCATACTGCCTCCTATTTTCCTGGAGAAAAGGGTGCTCTAAAATGGCTTAAGAAATGAACAGAAAAAAATGCTGAAAGCTGATGGGTGGGGAGCTAATTTCCACCATGATGATATCCCAGCCCAACCTCACAGCTGAAACCAGTGCCCAGAAAACAGGCTGCTTAACAATAAACGGATCCATTTTATAATTATAACAAGGCACTTCAGGGTGTGTGTCACTGGGATAATGTCACTTTTCAGGTAATTGGTTGAAAGCACTCGGCCGGTGGCCACATGCCTAATGCACCTGAGGTGTGACGTAATCCCAGCATGATACACACCACTGTGTGCATTACTGCTTGAATAAGACGGTAGCCTGCACTGTTGCTTTAATTATATTTCTCTGAACCCATCCCTGTCTGACCTTTCCCTAACCTCTCCACACACCTAATGGACTGTAAACCACTTCGGTACAGATACAGTAGGTATGAAAAGCTCCTATAAAACCAAAATTCCTTTCCTTTCTGATGAACAGAGAAGGTCCATACCTGGTCTACTAATGGAGTCATTAGTGCCTCGGCCCTCTCTTTGCTGACAAAGTGCTGTGTATCGTACAGGAAAATTTTGTGCAGGCAGTCAGTGACAAACTGTAGCAACAAGCAGGTCTTTTCTGTGTTCTTGTCCTCAAAGAAAGTCTCATCTATTAACAGGAAGGAATCACAAATCTTATGATCAGACTGCCATATGCAAAGAAATGAAAATTACGTACCTACCGTAATTCTTGATCTTCTCTTGTATCTTTACCATTCATTACTGCTGGATGTAAGCTGGATGCGTGCTCCCACCACAGGAGCTTTTTTTTGGGAGGGAGCAGTCAGCGAGTGGCGTCGTGCCTCCCACGTTTGCAACGCACTGTCGTCAGGCGAGCTGAGTGACAGCAGTACCATCGACTCCACCTCCATCCCAGTTCTGTGTAGCCGGAGAGCAAGGCAAGGGAGCCGAGGGACAGACAAAGGAAATAAACTGAAAAAGGAATAAGACGAACAGGGGACAGAAAAAGAGAGAACCCAACCCCAAGTGACTGCAGGGCCTCAGTCTTTGGGTGGTTCCAAGGGAAAGAAGAAGGTAAGAGGTAGGAAAAGAGAGAGAGAGAGAGATGAAGAAACAGGAAGAGATAAATGGGAGGGAAGGAGGGCTATCTGCCAAGGTAAACTGGAAGACCACTGGCTTGAAAATACAGGTTACTCACCTGTAACAGGAGTTCTAGGAATGGTATATGTTGTTCATTCACACTGTCTGGCAGGTATCCTTGCCGCTTTAATTCTTGCCGGAAGGTCTTCAAGCTGGCTTCTCCCACCCACCCGGGTGGTAAAACTCTCGGCTCCGCCCCATGACGCCAGATCTGGCCCGCTGGAAGCTCAGGTTGTGCGTCGAAGCTGGGGAGGTTGGGTGGGTCGTGTGGATGAACAACATATACCATTCCTAGAACTCCTGTTACAGGTGAGTAACCTGTATTTCTAGGGACATGGATACGTTGTTCATCTACACTGTCTGGCAGACTCCTAGCAGTTCTCGGGGAGGAGGGAGGCAAGGCGCACACCCCCGATACTTACTTAGGAAAGAGAGATTGGAGAACTGAGGCCCCAAAACCAGCATCCCGGCGTGACTCAAGGTCAATGTGGTAGTGGGTAATGAAGGTATGTGCCGACTTCCAGGTAGCAGCCCTGCAGATATCCTGGATAGGGACGTCCCTGGAAGCAGCTACCGATGCAGCGGTATGGCGGGTAGAATGAGCTATTATCCCTCTGGGAGGCTCCATGCCCGCCAACCTGTAGCAGAGCTCTATGCAGGCGGTAATCCACCTGCCTATCGTCCACTTTGCTGCAGGTCTGCCAGGTGCGGCTTCAGCGTAGGTGACAAACAGCTGGCGAACCTCTCCCGAACTCAGCCATCCGCTCCTTATAGTAAGCTGCGGCTCCTAGGGTCCAGTATGGAGCCTGTACTCAGCCTCCCGAGGTGTAATTGGGGTAGAACACGGCAGAGTCAACACCTGGTTAAGGTGAAACGACACCACCTTCAGGAGGAACTTCAGGTGGGCGCAGGACAACCTGTCCCTGTGGAAGACCAGGTAGGGAGACTTGATGGAAGCCCTGGAGCTCTCCCCATCCTTCTGGCAGCGTGACAGCAGCCACCAAGAAGGCGGTCTTCCAGGACAGAGTGTGAAGATCACACTTGTGCATTGGTTCGAATAGCTTGCCCATGAGCAGGCCAATACCAGCAGTAGATCCCACGGAGGTGGAGGTTCTTGCACCGGAGGGGAAATGTGGTCAAGGCCTTTGAAAAAGCACCCGACCACCTTCTCCTGTGCCACTGACTGCTTGCCGGCCCACGCCCGGTAAGCAGAGATGGCTGCCAGGTGCACCTTAAGGGTCGTCGACCGAAGCCCTTGCTGAGAAAGGGACCACAGGTAGTCCAGAATGCTAGCCAAAGGGCAGTCGGAAGGGTCCAAGCCCTTCCCCTGACACCAAATGGAAAACCACTTCCATTTGAAGGCATAGCATTTTCTGGACGACTCCTTACGGGACGCCTCAACGACGTTGAGGACCTCGTCGGAAAGACCCAAGGCCTGGAACTCTAGCCGCTCAGGAACCAGGCTGTCAGGTGCAGGGATTGAAGGTCCGGATGGAATACCTTCCCCTGACTGACTGAGATCAGGTCCGGGCGGGCTGGAAGCCGCCTTGGAAGCCTGGAGCTGAGGCTGAGGAGATCTGGATACCAAACTGGCGGGGCCAGTCTGGGGCTACCAGAATCACCTGCGCCTTGTCCCTCCTGCCTGAAGCACCTTGTGGATCAAGGAAATGGGGAAAGGTGTAGAAGAGGCCTAGGGTCCACGGCCTTGAGAAAGCATCCCCTGCAGTGAGCCCTGCTGAGGGCGGACATGGAAC
The DNA here is from genome assembly GCA_016271365.2 of Neoceratodus forsteri. Classification (NCBI taxonomy): domain Eukaryota; kingdom Metazoa; phylum Chordata; order Ceratodontiformes; family Ceratodontidae; genus Neoceratodus; species Neoceratodus forsteri. The sequence goes on from CM057451.1 coordinate 187,895,141, forward strand.
AGACTCAACCGCATTCTCCTGGAGGCAAACAGGTCCACCTGAGGGTGCCCCAGTGGGAGAAGAGATCTTGTACTACCTCCGGCAGGAGACCACTCGTGAGCGCAGCCCCTATCCGGCTTAGGGCATCGGCCAGGGTGTTGGGCTCCTGCTACGTGAATGGCTAGGAGATCCGCCTCCAGGCTGCACACTAGGGACCAAAAGCGGAGAACTTCCTTGCATAACAGCAGGGAGCGCGTCCCGCCCTGGCAGTTCAGACAGTGCATGGTCATGGTGTTGTCCGTCTGGACCTGAACCACTTGACCCCGTAGAAACGGCGCGAAGGCGGTGAGAGCTAGATGGACCGCTTGGAGCTCCAGCAGGTTGATGTGGCATCGGGACTCCCGAGGGGACCAGAGGCCGTGCGCTCGGTGTTCCCCCAGATGGGCACCCCAACCCATCAGAGATGCGTCGGTCGAGAGAGAGACCGTCGAGCTCGGGGCGGACGAATGGGATACCCTCCTGCAGATGAGCTGGAACGATCCACCACTGGAGAGCATTCCACATCTCCTGGGTCACTGTCACGGGCCGGTCCAACCGATCGCGGCGTTGTGACCACTGGCTGGCCAGTCCCCACTGAAGGGGACGCATGTAGCAATGGGCCCAACGGACCACGCTGGTGCAGGCCGCCATGAGGCCCAGGAAGTCCCGGCAGGCGCATTGCCCAACCAGAAATGATTGGGCAAAGGAGGAAAGAACCTCGGCTCTGTCCGCGCGGAGCCGTGCTCTGGCTCATAGAGAGTCGAGCTCTGCCCGATGAACAGAATCACCTGCTTTGCACGAGTTCTGACTTGGCCTCATTGATGAGAGGCCAACCTGAGAACAAACCTGGAGGCAGATCTCTGGACGCTCCACCTCCTGTCTGGAGGGGCTGCTATCAGCAATCGTCCGGTAAGGTACACCGGACCCCTCGGCGCCGCAGAATGCTGTACCACTGCCATGCATTTGGTGAAGACCCTGGGAGCTAGGAAGAGGCCGAAGGGCATGGCTCGGAACTGTAAGGATCCCTCCGCTCTGAGCGGAGGAATCTTTGATGGGACCGGACAGATTGGGACGTGAAAGACAGCGTCCTGGAGGTCAGAGAGCAGAACCACATGCCTTGTTCCAAGGATGGGATAATCTGAGCCAGAGTGACCATCCTGAAGGTTCGAGACCTTAGGAACTTGTTCAGGTTGTGCAGGTCGAATGGGCGCCAGCCCCGTCCGTTTTGGGACCAGGAAGTACCTGGACACAAACCCGGGTCTGGAGGAGGATCCACCACCTTCCTGATTACCTCTTTTGAGAGCAGGGCAATGTCGACCCGGCGGGCCAACAAGCGAGCTGTGGACCCGTGGCCCCGGCGGCGCTCGAAAAGGGAACCTGCTTGAACTCCAGAGGCAGGCCTTTCCTATCACCTCCCAACACCCAGCGGTCCATGGTGATAGCGGACCAGGCGGAAAGGAAGTGGTGGAGCCGTCCCCCGGGGAACCGGGGGAGTGACGAGTTGAGGCGCACCTCAGACCGTCACTGGGCAAACTTGGAGGAAAAGGACGGCCGAGGACCTCCCGGGCCTTTACCTCTGCTTCCTGTTGGAGGAAGCCGTTGACTTGGGTTTGGGGCGCTAAGTGCGAGCCTGCTGGTCCTGTTGCTAGTGCTGCTGGGCGGTCGAGCAGGGACTGAAGGACAAAGGACTTCTGTTGCTGGCGGCCTTTGTCCTCCTGGGGGCGGAGGTGACCCGAGTCAGAGTGGCATTGGACTTTCGATCCGCTGGGTGTCCCTCCACTCCAGGCCGAAGAGGTCAGTCCCCAAGAAGGGACGTCCGCCAACAATAGCAGGTATCCGCCCGTGAAAGTGGATATCCTCCAGCCCGCGCCCTGCGTTGCATGGCCACTCGCGACGCTACTGACCTGGCAAGGAAGCACCTATATTCCAGCGGTCTGGAGCTGCTGCGCATACCGCCTGCCCTGGTCCGCACCTGGCAGACCGTGGTCTGCAGGTCAGGTGGAGATAAAACAACCTCATCAGGAGCCCAAGAGGCGTGGGAGAAGTGTGCCATCAGACGGCCGAGGCTGGCCTGTTGGAGGCCGAGGGAGGCATGGCCCGTCCCTGCTGCGCTCGCAAAGTCCAGCTTTTGGATTCCTTGTCGGAGGCATCCACGTCCAGAGTGTTACGGGCAGGCAGCTATCGGTGACTAACAGCTCCATGAAGAGGTGTTCAGAAACCGGGCAAAAGAGCGGTGGGGCCGCATACTTCCTGGCCATCCTGGCCAGGCGCTGGACAGGAAGCAGCCTCTGCCAAAGCTCCAAGGCTGGGCCGACAATGGCCTCTGCCACGGAAGGGCCTCCGTGGGAGAATCCTCGGTCAGAATCTCCGTCAGGGATACTGGCCCATTTGGACACAGCTCGAACTGCATCCGGTGGACTCGAGATGAGCCGAAGCAGACTCAAGAGAGGGCGATGCAGTCCACTGACTGGCCCGGAGGACTCAGATCACACTGCCTGGAGAACAGGGAGGAATCATCGTCGGATTCCTTAGAGTCTGCGAAGAGCTGCCTCGGCCCTGAGCCACCCTCCACCTGCCGAGGATGGTCGGGAGTGAGGGTGACTGACAACCTGTGGGGCAGGCCATGACCCGACCAAGAACTCTTGGTCGGTGCCCCCGACTTCGGTTGTGGAGTCGGAGGTTCCACCACAATCGGTGGACCAGCTGGTTTCAGCTTAGCAACCGGCCCTGGGGCGGGCAACTGGACTGGAATAGTGGTTGCTTTGGCGTTCGGCGACAACCACTTGATGGCGGGTCTTAGCGAGGTCGGCTTAGGCCCAGATGGCAACTGCTGCCCATCATCAAATCCTCGTAGCGCGGGCGCGCTGGCGTCGGCCCTCCTCCGAAGAGGAGGAGGACGAGGAAGAACAGCGTCGCCGCTTGCTTGTGTCAGACCGAGACCCGCCCGATGTCAGCGGGAGCGGCTGGACTGAGAAAGGTCAGCGACCGAGACCCCCGGGGACCGAGGTGGGTCTGGGAAGGGCGGGGATAACCCTCTTCCTCGGCTCGGGAACTTTAACCGGGACTGCAGTCCCGAACGAGCAGGCAGATCTCGGTATCCACCGGGGAACCCGGTGTAGAGGGTTGTCAGGTTCTCCAGTCGTAGCCCGTCTAACGGATCGAGAAAAATCTCGACTTCGTTGATGGGAGTCTCGGCAGGCTGGCCTGACGGGGGCACCGTGAAGCCGGCCTCAGCCGCAACCTCGACAGAAGTCGACGGTTGGCTACCGGGGAGGGACTTTCCCGTTCCCAGGAGCGCCCGGCAGTGGACTTACCTTCGACTCTCTCTCTTGGGCCAGAAGAATGTCCCAAAGCCCCTCTCCCTTCAGTGGAAAGGACTGACAAAAGCTCATTGAGCGAAGCTGTATAAGAGGAACTCAGAAGGCGGGAAAATGCGCGGCTGAGGAAGAAAGAAGATGCGGCCTGGGCGCTTCCTCGCAAGGCGATCATCTGCTAGAGCTGCTCAGCCGAGCCAGCTGCCTTGCGACACCATGCTGAGCCTCTTTGGATTTCACGGCGGGAAAACGTTTCTCGGGCGCAAGCTTTAGCGGGCAGCACGATCGTCCAGAACATTGGCCAAAAGGAAAGGCACAATTCGCAGAAGCCTGCGGGTTGTGATCAAACCCTAAGCAGTGAGCATGCGTGGGTGCAGATCCGTCCTGGACATTTTCTGCCATGAGGGCACCGCCAAAGCCGGAAACAGATTTGTCCATCGCAGCCGCGAGGGAAAAAGAAGACCAAAGTTTGAAAAACTTCAAAATCAATTTCGGACGAACCGAAGAATTAGGATCCAGTCTCAAACGCAGAGCTCTAAGGAGGGAACCTGAGCTTCCAAGCGGTAAGGAAGATCTGGCGTCATGGGGCGGAGCCGAGAGTTTTACCACCCGGGTGGGTGGGAGGAGCCAGCTTGAAGACCTTCCGGCAAGAATTAAAGCGGCAAGGATACCTGCCAGACAGTGTGGATGAACAACATATCCATGTCCCTAGAAACTTCAAATTCCCAGCAGGTATTGAAGACAAGGGAGCAAGGATCCCACCAGCTAAGGGTTGAGAGTCCAAGGTTGAACTACAGGTCTTGACCAGGCTGGAGGCAGACTTCTCTTCCCATCCTTTTATCCGAAATTTAAGTAACTCAAAGCCCAGGTCACACAAACTGCCTCCGAAAGGAACAGTTCCGTTCAGAAGAGGAGTGAGTCCTGACTTAAGTGTAGAGGAGAAGTTCTTACCGTACCCTAGGGAGTACTGGTACAGTTCGTACTTCAAAAGAAGACATGGGACAAGAAAGGAAGAAGAGAGAAGAGAGGAAAACTTCCATGGACTCTCCTAGGCCTGCCTAGAAGAATGGCAGTTATAGGGTGACAATCCAGAAGATGCCAGATCCCCTAACTGGGGGACACCTAGGGGTAAGAGAATCAGAGGAAGTTCCCTCAGAGGGTTGAGGGCAAAGACCCTACTCGCCATCCTCCAGTGTGAACGCTCTGTGACTTTAGAGAAGGAACAGAGAGCTCTGAAGTACCAGGGGGACTCGGCCCCCAATTGGCCTCAAGGAGGGGGAGGGCGAGCAGGGTGGAGGAGACGCCCAAGAAGTGCGGCCCATGAGGGGAAAGGTGGAGGGATTCAGTAATGAATGGTGAAGATATAAGAGAAGATCAAGAATTACGGTAGGTATGTAATTTTCATATCTTCCCTTGTCAATCTTCACCATTCATTACTGCTGGGTGAGTACCAAGCTCCCCCGAAGAACCTAGCACAGCCTGAGGACAGCTCCTCAGCCTCCCACTGGTGAGAAGCAGGAGGGGGAGACCCTAGCCATACTAGACTGAGAAGTCTAAGACTGTGGAGAGTGAGAAGGCGTCCCCCGATGGTGGGGGGGATGGATAGCGCCCCTGAAGAATCCTCCTTACTCTGCTGGAAAAAAGGTGGATCCCCCAGAAGGCGGAGGAGGTCACCTTACGCCTGGCAATGGGTGACAATCTGGATAGATGAAGCCACTCCGTCCGCCTGATGCAGATCGCAGTCCCCGCTAGCCTGGAAGCCACCTCATTGGCGTCATAAGATGCCCTTGCTTGATGCCTTGCCAGTTCCAGACCTTGGGCGGAGAGGGCAATGGCCTATTTAGACTGCTCGGTATAAGGCAGTGATGCTAGTGCTTGGGATAGCACTGACCGTAGATGCCTGTTGTAGGCAGCATGGTGTGCCTGATGTGAACCGATGCACAACAACGCACAAACCGAAGAGAAAACCCTTTGTCCCCACTGGTCGAACTCTGCAGAATCCGGATACGGGGGTTAGTCGTGCGCCAGGCACCAAAGCCCGGAAGGAGTATCTAGGGACAACAGGTCCGAGGGTGGGTGAGGTAGGGAACCTTGAGACTCCTGGGGGGGCACAATACTGTCTCCTGCAGTCTGCCAGGGCTGGAAAAGGGACGGCTGGAGACTGCCACGTGCGGATAGACACCTCCTGGAAGGGGATGGGCTAGGATGGCACCACGAGGTGGCGAGCGCTGAATTCGCTGAGGAATATACTCATCTGCCACTCGGTACTGTCCCTGTGAAGATTAGAAATCCGAAGCTCCTGAACCATCCTCGAAAGGAATCACTGATATTCAGTGAAAACAGCATCGGAGGACAGGTGGACAGAAGATTCCTCTTCCTTTGATGAGGGAGATGAGGAGGAAGAGGAGCTTGAATGTTTAGAGGACTCCTGCAGCTGGGGGGGGGGGGGAGGACACAGGCGAAAGACCTGTTCGTTCATGGCCCTAATGTAGGAAGGAAAGGCCATCGCAGTAGTCCTGAACATCTCCCAGGTTAAGGGCCCCGTAGGACCCACATGGCCCAGGAGAGGGGGGAGATGTCTGTGAGGGATAGGCACCTAAGAGAAAGTGTTCGGCCTCTGCCATGGCTCTGAGATCCAGGGGACAATGCCACCATGACTGGGGGCTCTGAGATCATGCCGGGCTGCAAGGAAGAAGTCTAAGAAGGCAAACTCCGGAAGAGCCCTGAAGGGGAGTCTCCCCTGTGTTGCACCTGGGGTTGCTCGAGCCCAGAAGGGCAACCCTCTGCGCTGCCACCCAAGGGCGCCCTCGAGGGAAATATGGGGTTCAGCACTGCGACTCCTCCCCACCCTCCGCAGGGTGGTGGGGGAGTGCTGCTGCTCTCTGCCCCGACCTCTCAACCCCTCAGACTCTTGAGTCAGCTCTTTTCCTCGAGACCAGCGTAGGGGTCCCTCATTCCGCAGGCCCCCCACCGAGGGAGGCCACAGAAGCAGGGCTCCCCGCCCTCTCCTGGGAGTCCCTAGCGGCACCAAAAATGGCAGCTGCCTGGACCTCCGGGGATCCCAGGCCACCCCCAGCTGTGGGACCCCTAGGGGTAACTTGCTCCAGGGACTCAGGGAGAGGGACGCTGGGCTGCATGACGCCGCGTTCCACAGAGGCCTCTGACTCAGAAGAATCGGGTTGCCAGTCTGGGTCCAATTCTGACTTGTACCCCTCTGAGGAGAAGGCGAGCAGAAGGATGTCCAGAGAAGCAACCTCAGGAGAGCTGTGGGCTACGGCGCCACAAACGGCGCCGCCCGAGTCACAGACACTGTGAGCGGCACTGGAACCCAGAACATGACACCGAGCCACGGTGCGAGCTTGGCTCTGTCCCAATCAACGGCACCGCGAACAGGACCAGGATCTAGAGCGGCACCGAGGGTCCACCAGTGCGGGGCCCCGCAGCCATGGGCTGCGACACTGGGGGCGCCTGCACCTCCGTGGAGGTGACTGCCGGGATGGCACCAGTGACACGACCCCGGGAGGAATCATGCCGCTCCTCCAGCACTGAAGAAAAAGCATCCTCCTCGACAAGGCTAGTAGTGGAGGAGGCCTCCTCCTCGCCGGGCCATACAGACCCAGGAGGGAACCCGGAGGAAGGGTCTAGAGTTCTGGCCTGGGAGGCCCACAGGCGACATCCTCCAAAAGTCGTCGGAGTCCTGCCGATCTTGACCATGTGGATTTCCAGTACACGGCAGTCCATGGAAAAACAGGCGTCGCAGTGATCTACATCATAGTTGGGTCCCGGGCACTGAAGGCAGATATCATGTTGATCTGTGACAGAGAAGTGCCGGCTGCAGGGGCACCGACGCATAGGGGCACAGCCCGCCTTGGATTTACACTTAGCCCCCGAATCGGACATGATGCGAAAAAAACACAATAAACAGGAAAGACCCTAGCGCTGTTGAAAATATGAAAGGGAACGGTCATACCGGCTTCAAAGGCATCGGGATTGGGAACCGGGATGAAGGAGATGCAGAAGCGGCGTCGACAACTTGACAAGGCTTAATGGTGCAGTAGAATGCTCTTACAGCAGTTGTAGCAGGTGCGGACTCGGCAGTAGGGGAGAAACAGAACTGGGATGGAGGAGGAGTCGGCCAGCTTCTTGGCTGTCCCATGCACACCACGCTGTGTGTCGCACATGTGGGCAGTGCCGTTGGTGCCGACTCCTCCCTCCAAAAAAAAAAAAAAGCTCCTGTGGCAGGTGCGCGCATCCAGCTTACACCCAGCAGTAATGAATGGTGAAGACTGACAAGGGAAGATCTTGTTCCCTGCTGTGTCTTGCTTCCAGTCTGCATTTATAACACCTCATTAACTGATCCCGCTAATTAGTACCATACAGAGATGTAAAAGCACACTTTTGAATGGTAGTGGCTTGAGAATTCATAATTGGGGGGGAGGGGGCACTGATATTTTGCAACTGGATTCAGCAGTATTTACTAGTGCCTTGCGATAAGCCAGGGCACATCTTAAAACATGGGCTAAGAACATGGACTGTTATTGGCTGAAAGGCATCACATAACCGTGCATCAATCCCTCAGTTATGACTGCCTTTGTAAAAAAAACACTTCTGCATCTTAGCAACGCAAACAGTAACAATCATAGAGTACTACAGAACTCAGCAGAACAATACACTCATATTTTAAAAAGATAAAACCACAGTGATGTGAAAAAAATCTAATTTATTTTTTGAAACTGATTTTAAAGTCTTTTTTTCTGAAATTTTCAGAAAAAGACATTCTTATAGTACAATAAGCCCCTTTGGGGCTGACGTTGTGGGGAACTGATGCACTCCCAAATGGCCAAGGGCAACTGGCAGTACCTCGTGCCTCAAAGCCACCCCGAGGGAGGGGGTGTATTGCTGCCTCGCACTGCCCACCCTGGTGCAGCACTCTGTTTACATATCTTCACCAGAGCACAGGCTCCATCTAACCATAGTCTGGGGAGTCGCCATTACTTCAATGATCAGTTACCAGATGTATTTTTTATTGCTGGCGGATTCCTTTATTACTACACTTTTAAGCACTGACCCAGACAGTGATCCTCCTCATAATTTTTTTTTAACTGCATGGAGACAGTGCTACCTGGGCAGCCTCAGTTACCTAAACCACATGAAAAACTCCGCCATTCAGCTGTGCAGGTCTACTCAGATTTACTAGTACTGCTTTTCCATACAGTCTCTCTCCTCGTGTTATTCAGATGTTAATATGTTTACTTTGCTTTTGCTGCCAAGATCTGGAATTCTCTACAAAGTACTTCTTCCCCATTCAGACACCGTTCAGAAATCTGGGCAAGCTGCAAGCAGCCAGAAAGTTAACAAATTAATCTTTACCATTAGTAATTGTGTCCGCACCAGTCTAGCTATATCTTACTTGCCCTTGTTTGATTAGTGTTATATTCTCTCTCTCTCTCTTTTTCAAATTCCATGTTATGCTTCTAGCAGTGTTCGGGCTTTCCTTTCTTCCAGTTACTAGTCTTCTCAGGTTCAGAGTAGCATTTTCCGTCATGCTGAAGGCCACTGTAACCAACCTCTAAGCCTCTGTAGGCTTACATCCCTGCTGGGGGACCTGACCAATCCCAAGCATCGGTAAGGGAGAGGACAGAATGACCCTGACCAGTGTAGCAGCTTCATCCATTTGGGCCACACCTTTGCTCATTTTCACCACTTTCTCCCAACCCTTCTTATTCCTGAGGTGGCATGCCCAATCCCCTTCCACACAACTGCACAGCGCTACCTACACATCTACCACTGCGCTTCTTGGAGCACTAAGGGTCAATGCTACTGTGGAGGCTCCCACCCTCTGGAGTACAGCACTCCACAGGACACCAGATTCCCTTCCAGCCAATCTAGTGTCCTTCCAGGTTTGGGGCAGGACCTAGAATGCTGGTGTGGCTGTTTCCAAACCACTGCAAAAGCTGTTCTTTTCTGTCCTGTTTGGACTGTGCCTAAACTGTTTGTGCCCCTTGATGCAACATAAATGTGCATTTAAAAAGCTTATACAAGGCACAACATCCGCACCAAAAAAGAAAAAGAATGGTCTGCACACTGTGGCTGAAACTCTGGCAGGATGCATGTAATTACTTATTAAACACTGCTGCCCGGACAGTTCCTGCCAATAGAATTGGTGAGCACAACAAAACAAAAAAAATCAACTGTCTCAAGGAGGACGAGTATTAATTATTCCAAAATCATTAGATCACAATGTCTTAATTTATACAGTGTGGATGTAAGAGAAAAAACAACTTACCAGTTTTTACTGTATTAGTCTGCTTCAAAATGTCAGCAAAGGGCTTCACTAAGTGACCAGCAAAAAGGATGAAGAGCCCCTTCAGTTTGTCAGCAATGCAGTCAGCCAAACAACAGAATGTTAGCAGACGGTCTCGGGGAGAGCCTTCAGTCTTGGCCCAATCAAACAGCTAAAAAGGAACACAACCATTTTTGTTTTTAAGGCTAGAAGCTCAAGTCACATAAAACAGATTCTACTAGACTCTATTAATGGCACCAGCTGTTAACTCAATGTCTTTAAGTCAGTTACAGAAAACTGAAGAATAGGTTAGTTACCAGTAAACAGTTATTAGTTACCAGTAAACAAATGTTATTTACCTGTAACCCTTGTTCTACTACTAGTGTTCAGCTCACATCCACACTTAGGCAGGTTCCACTGAGCATGCTCAGTTACTGAACAGTCTTCAAGGTTGACTCCTCCCATCACCCTTGGTGTCCTCAAGCTCTGCAGTGACATCACATCTGTATGCTGGAAGCAGGAATCCGAGCAAGACTTGCCAGGGGAGGCCAGGTGGGTCATGTGGATGTGAACTGAATACTAGTGCTGTAGCAGAAAGTGCAGTTACTATTGTAACAACAGATCTTCCAGAAAAGTTGTTCTACTGAGCCACAAATGTAGAACACAGACGCCACTGCAGTCAAGAAAAATCGGAAACTTTTGCCTAGCTGAGGCCGCCCATGATGCATACCTTTGCTGTGTATATAGCGTGGGTGGCCTCATACTCCCTCAGTTCTTTCTCTTTTGCCGTCAACTCAATGTTGGAATGAAGGAACACTCCTTGGATCCTGGAACATACACAGTATATGTGAGGAATAGCTGGCGAGCCTCACGGTGAAACCTTGCTGTGTGCACCCCATAATACAGTGGAGCCCAGTGCAAGTCCAGGGAATGAAGTGCAAGTTTGTCATGAAAAGCATTCAGAATTGGAAAAAACACTGGAGAGATAAATCACCTGGTTAAGGTGAAACTCAGAGGCCATCTTTGTTAATAACGTCATATGGGACGAAGGACAACCTTGTTCTTTGTGTAAAACCAGATATGGAGATTCCACAGAAAGTGCCTGGAGCTCACTCACCTGTCTGGCCAAGGTTACAGTGACCAAAAATGCAGTTTCCGTGAAACGTGTGACATCTCACACTTGTCCATGGACTCAAATGGTTTTTCCCATCAGCTTCACAAGAACCAGCAGTAAGTCCCAAGTTAGCTTAGGCTTTTATACCAGAGAGTACAGGTGATCCAGACCTTTGAAAAAAAAAATCACCTGACCACTTTCTCCTGGGCCATCTTCTGCATACCAGCTTGGTCAGTATGCTGAAACAGCGGCCAGGTGCACCTTGAGGGATGTGTCTCATAACCTCAATTGCGACAGGGACCAGAGGTAGTCGAGGATGCCCACCATGTGGCAGGTGAGGGGATCTACCTCCTCACTTGCACACCAGTGAAAAACCTTGTCCATGTGAAGGAGTAAATCTTATGAGCTGACACCTCCTGGGGTGCCTCCAAAACATGGAGATCTTCGTAAAGTGGAACTCAAGCTATTCATGAACCAGGCGCACAGGTGCCGTACTGCAGATCTGGATGCCTGAATGTCCTTCTGATCTTGACAGCAGGGCTGGATACAAAGGAAGCTGCCATGGGGGCCTGCTTCTGAGGTGATCCTGGTAGCAGAACTACCTTAGTCATTCTGCAGCTATCAGGATCAGGTTCTCCCTGTCCCTGTGCACCTTGAGACCATTATGTGGATGAAAGAAAATAGAGGGAAAGCATACAGAAGGCCCGAGGTCCATGGCCGGAAGAAGCCATTCCTCCCACCATTAGCGTTCCTGTCTGAGGGGAGCAGGTACATGAAAGACTTCATTTCTGTTCTTCCAAGAGACAAACAGGTCCACATGGGGACCAATGGCATCCTACATTGGCTGAGTCACCAGAACCAGCTGGTTCAGATGGTCATGGTACTGGGACTACTGGCACCCCAGCTCCCACGGAAGGAGGTGTATCCACCAGCGGGAACAATGAACTACAGCTGTGGTAGACAGTACGAACCCAAACACTGGAAGGAAATCCTGGGCTGGGTGCAATTACCAGACCCAAAATGATAGGGCATAGGTGGTAAGATTCTCTGCCTGGTCTGGGGCTATGAGAGCCCTGGCTTGGAGGAAATCGAATTCCACTCCAATAAAGAGGATTACCCACCTTGGCACCAGTTCTGATTTGGTCACTCTGATCATCAGGCCTATGTCCTAGAACGTCTGGATGGCTAGATCCCTGGACCACTTCATGACCTCCCTGGTACATCCCATGAGGAGCCAGTCATTCAGGCATGGGAAAACCCTTGTTCCCCTGTGCCAAAAAAGGCTCCATGACAGACAGGCAATGGTGACCACCTGGGATGCCAAAGACAGGCTAAAAGATACTGTCTTAAACTGGTAAAGTATGCTGTCCACTTGAAAGCAGGGAAACTGTTGGTGGGATGGATGGAAGTGATAATACACATCATGGAGGTCTGGAGAAGAATCAAACCCCTGCCTCCAGAGATGATATGATCTGCCTGAGGGGGATCATATGGAATTTCTGTCTGTGCACAAAGTTGTTCAGGACGTGCCTTTCTAAACTTTTGTGCCAATCCCTCCTTCCCCGTTTCACTACTAACAAGTAATGAGACAGCCAGATGGTGGCACAGAGGGCTGAAGCTCCTTTAACGCCTTAACCTCTCTCACGCCGGCGATCTGGGTTTGGGAATTAGCTCAGGGCGCCAGGGGGAGAGAGGGATGAGAATGGAATGAGTTACAGCTTGGCAGACCTCCTCTCCCGGATTGAGGAGGCAAGTCTTCCTGGCTCTTGACTGCCACCTAGTGGAGGCTCAGTGGCAATGCCGAGAAAATGGGGGTCTGGTGCTAGGTGGAACGGGGTCGCCGGTTCTGGTGCACATGCGCGCCTCCAGGCGCATGCATGACTGTGCTGCCGAGGCCCCGGGAGGAAAGGGGGGAATGAAACATGCCGCCCCCCCCCATCATATGTGACAGCCCTCAGAGGGCTTTCAGGTCCTGCACCGTGGAGATCCCTACTGGCGTGACAGCAGGGGGGGTGACAAATGGGACTGGGAGACCCCAAGTCAGGGTTCAAAGGCAAGGCGTAAGTGGCGGCAGGTGACCAAACAGCTCATTGGAGGGGGGATGAGACAAATATCTAGGGTGTCCAGGACAACCTCCACTGCACTGCACTCTAAGCTGAATGACTTTGCTCTGCAGTGCGTTGAGTGTCACCATAGACTACAACAGTGCTCTGGGTCAGCCTGGAGGGAGAGTTTCAAGTTCTGGAGATAGACTTGACCCCAAAACTTTCAGGACACACATGTTCAAGGAACTAGACCACTGTGATAGGAAATGGGACAGCTGACACCGACCGGGAGCTGCAGCAGGGTTCATGCAGGAGGGAAACCTGTCACTTATTACCCTTGCAAGGAGCTCTGGAGGACTGGCCACTGGAAGCCCCACCCCTCTTTTCTGACCCTGACCCAAGGACTTCCTCAGCTTAGCCAGACAGTAGTGCTGATACTATTGCCTCTACTGCTACTGGAGGCATCCAGACCCGTGAAAGGCACTTTGAAAATAGCCCTGCTGCTTGAGTTTCTATGGATGCTTAGCCTGCTGGGCAGATGCCACCGAGCACAAGCTGATGCTAGACTTCTCAATTAGAGTAAGATGATCCTCTTCTGCTGGGCCAAAAATGTCAGTGTTCGCAAAGGGCAAGTCCACCAATCTATCCCTTCCATTTTTTGCAAAATAATATCCAAGCATTAATTCTCACTTTCATGTACTTTCATGTATCAAATGTTCTTAAATATTCTGTAATGTTACTGCTGTAATTTAAATCTTACTCTGACACTTCGGTTTTACCTCTGTATTTATACTTTGTACTTATATTGCTCAGCTGTACATCTCTACTTCCCTTTCCCGTTCCTCCCAGGTCACACCTGGAAGCAAGCCTCAGCTTAGTGTGCCACTCCCGGCCATCAAAATTTTAAATAAATAAAATGTGTGCTGGGTCTCCTGAGTAAACGTGACAACATGAAGCCAGGCCCTCCTGTGCAGAAATACCGTCACTGCCAATGGAATCCAGAGCTGCCTGCAGCTGGTGCTTCAAAGAAGACAGGTTCAGATCATGAAGCACCCATGCCTCAGACTGGCTATCTGCTGGTAGGAGAGAGAGAACAGGTCTGTGTGCTTGTCAAACAGTTTGTGGCCAAACCTGGCCATTAAGGCTGAAGAGCTGGCCTGCCTGACCCCTAGGAAGGCAGCGGTGTACATAGCCAAGGAATTCATACTTCTTGGACTACTTGTCAGGCGGTATGTCCGACTTGCTCAGCACCATTGCCTTGCAGAAGACCGCGTCAGCCACAAGGCCCTCAGAGGAGGGTGTTCTGAAGAGTATGACAACCCTTCAAGAGGAACCACATAGCCACTGTCCATATGGCAGGGCGGTGCCTGGCATGAGGCTGGGTGCTACCAAATGTTGAGTGTAGTGCCCAGGATGGCTTGGGCAGCAGGGACCACCACCTCAGGTGAAGACTCCTGCTTCTGGATATCCATCAAGGGGTAAGACTCCCACTTCTTGACCTCTTCCAGGGGAATGTCCAGGGATGCAGACATGTACTGCAATAGTGCTGTAAAGAAGGTCAAGTCACCTGCAGTGAAACGACTAAGGAGTCAACATCCACGCAGCTCTGAGAAGATGCCACTGAAGAGTTCTGCAATGCTTATTTGTGGAACAGAGTACAGCTCTGTGCACTGCTCAGGAGTATAGGCTACCTGGTGGTGCGAAGAGTCAAGTTTGGAGACTGTTCTGGTGACTAAGCATGCTCAGTAGAATCTGCCTAAGTGGGGACAGTGAACTGAATCTAGGTAGTCTTCTATGGGTTACTCACCTGTAATCATAGTTCCAGGAGTGGCATACAGTTCGCATCCACACTACTGCAGTTCCACTGGAACATGCTGATTCACTGGAAGTCTTCCAAGCTAAGCTCCTACCATCATCTGGATGGTATACCCTTCAACTCTGCCCCATGACGTCAGATCTTTCCTTGCTGGAAGCAGGGATCCGTGTGCTACTTCCCAGGAGAGGCTGGGTGAGTTGTGTGGATGTGAACCGTATACCATTCCTAAAACTATGGTTAGATGTGAGTAACCTATTGCTAAGGGTGTGGATACAGATCAGTATCCACACTATAGCAGATTCCCAGCAGTTCTCCAGGTGGGGGGGGGGGGCAAGGTACACTCCCCTAGTTGGAAAAGAGTTTGGGGAACTGAGGCCCCTAAAACCAGCATCATGAGGAGACATAATGTCAATGCTGTAATGGGAGATGAAGGTGTATGCTTTCCTCCAGGTAGCAGCAGCCCTGCAGATCATCTGTATAAGGATGTTCATGGAGGTAGCCACTGGGGCAGCGGTATGTCTAGTGGAATGAGCTCTAAGCCCTCTGCGAAGCTCCCTACCAGCTAACCAACAGCAGAGGTTGGTGCAGGATGTCATCTACCTACTAATCGTCCGCTTTGCTACTGGTACGCCAGACATGGCTTCAGCATTTACAAACAGCTGGCGAGCCTCACCCCAAACTACAGCTGTGTGCTCCTTATAAGTGAGCGCCCTCAACACGTTCAGGGTATTGCACGTACAGTTGGCCTCTGAAGAAGGCCTGTTGAAGTATACCGGAAGGTTAATCACCTGATTAAGGTGAAATGCCAATACAATCTTTAGGGGAACCTCGGATGGGGGCGAAGGACTACAATGCCCTTGTGGAAGACCAGGTAAGGAGAATTCACTGAGAGTGCCTGGAGCTCACTGATCCTTCTGGCTGACATGATAGCCACTAAGAAGGCAGTCTTCCATGACAGGTGCGACATCTCGCACTTCTGCACAGGCTTCAATGGCATGCCCATAAGCACAACCAGCACTAGCAGTTGCTTTTAAGGTCATGGTGGCTCACGCATCAAAAGGGAAAAGTGGTCAAGACCTTTAAAAAAGCACCCGACCATGTTCTCCAGGGCCATTGTCGGCCTACCAGCCCACACCTGGTAAGCAGAGATGGCTGCCAGATGCACGTTAAGGTTTGTCACTCACAGGCCTGACTGATAGAGGGACCAGAAATACTCCAAAATGCTTGCCACAGAACAGGCAAGGGGAACAGGCTCCTTGCCATGGCACCATATCGAGAAGCTCTTCCATTTAAATGCATAGCATGTGTGAGCAGAGTTCTTTTGGGAGGCGTCTACAATGTACAGCACATCATCCAAGGGACCCAGGGCCTGGAATTCTAGCCGCTCAGGAACCCGGTGAAGAGGTGCAAGGATAGAAGGTCAGAGTGCAGGCCCTTCCCCTGTTGTCTGGTCAGCAGGTCTGGACAAAGAGGTAACCATCACAGTGGCTGATGCTGAGGAGATCGGGGCACCAGAACTGTCAGGGCTATCTGGAGCTATCAGGATTATCCACACCTTGTTCTTCCAGGCCTTTACCACATTGTGGATCAAAGGGAGGGAAGGAAGGGAAGACGAACACAAGACCTGGGGTCCAGAACCTCACAAAGGTAACTGCCAACAGTGCCCCGGACTGTGGGGAGAGGGGGGCACAACATTGCCTTAGCTTTCTGTTCTCGCAAAAGGTGAACAGGTCCACCAGAGGGATGCCCCACTGGGAGAATAGACAGCTTACTACCTCCTGATGCAGGGACCACTTGTATGATGTTTCTCCCACCCAGCTAGGAGCATCTGCCAGCTGACTGTGGACTCCCGCAAAAGGAATGGCCAGGAGATTTGCACCCAGACTGCGCACCAGTATCCAGGTGCAGAGGGCCTCCCAACACAATGGAAGTCAGTGACTTTCTCCCTGCCTGTTCAGGTAAAACCTGGTTGTGGCATTGTTCTGCTGGACCTGCACGACCTGACCCCTGGTAAGTGGAGCAAATTATGTGAGAGCCAACGGTACTGCATGGGGCTCCAGCAGGCTGATGTGATGGGACTCCACGGTGACCACAATCCGTGGGCTCTGTGGCCTCACAGGCATGCTCCCCATCCACCAGAGACAAGTCTGTAATGAAAGTGACTGTCAGTTTTAGGTGGACAAACCGGATTCCTTCCTCCCGATGCTGAGAGATCAGCCACCACTGAATGGCATCCCACATTGGCTGGGTCACAAAGACCAGCTGGCCCAGGTGTCCTAGGTGCTGGGACCACAGGAAGCCCAGCTCCCAGTGCAAGTGGCACATCCACCTGCATGCCCAACGGACCAAGCTGGTGGTGGATGCCATGCACCCAAGGATCTGCAAATCCCAAGCAGGGCACATGCACCCAACCTGAAATAATCAGACAAAAGAATTAAGGTCCTGAGCTCAATCCTCAGGGAGATGGGCCTTGGGCCGCAGGGAGTCTAGTTCTACCCTGGTGAACTTGATCATCTGTGAGGGGATCTGTTCAGACCTGTCCATGTGACAGAGCTGAATAAGGCCCGGTCCCATTTGTTATGCAGAAAGATTTAAATGCAAGGATCTATTCTATCCTCTGCCTGGTTGTGCAACCAAATGTTCTCGTGAGGCCTAGGAAGGTACAGTTATGTAAGAACTTACCGTAACAGTAGATCCTGCAGTAGGTCATAACATGTAGGACTGTGCCCCCTGGCATCAGGACCGCACGGCAAAGTTTTGCTAGCAATGTCTGGCAGGGGACAGCCCAACCGTCATGTGACAGACGTCAGTGTGACCCTATATAGTAGGCGGTCTGCGCTCCCACTTTCCAGTTCTCTCGCCGGAGATCCAAAGGGGATGAGACAGGAAAAAGGATGAATATCCTGGAGTCCAGTTCAGAATTTAATTTTTTTATTTTATTGATTAACTCTAGGATTAACACCTTTGAGCAAGGACAGCTCATTTACAAAGGTTCCACGTCAAGTGTGGGTAGACAAACAGGGTGAACATCATTACAAAAATTCTACAGAGGTAGCACAGATGGAAAGTACAGTTACGTAAGAACTTACCGTAACAGCAGATCTTTGAGAACAGCTCTTGCAGCAGGTTACACCATTAGGACTGAAGCCGGCAGGCGCCAGGACCCCATGGAAATTTTCTAGCTAGGAGTATCCAGCGGGGACCGTCCCCAATGTCAGGCATCATACAAAAGGGGGCGGTCCCCCAGAATCCAGTTCTCCCGCCTGAGACTCCCAGTTGCAAGATGACATCAGAAGTGGAGACTGAGGATCCGCCATCAAAAGGTATTCAGAGCAGTGTTAGAAACACCTAATCCTAGAAAAGAGATATCGGAACAACTCTACCTCCGGAGGGGATGGTGGAAGGGAAACTACCTGCTGCAAGAGCTGTTCTCGAAGATCTACTGTTACGGTAAATTCTTATCTAACTGTACTATCTTACTTCGAGAAATGGCTCTTGCAGCAGATTACACCATTAGGACTGATTCCCAAGCAATACAGGAAATCCCTCGCAGGTGGGAGGAGGTTAGGCAGAGATCGCGAGTTGGACCGAAGCCTAGGATAGGAGTCCCTGAAGGACTGCTAGACCAAAACCAGCTCTTTGTCGTGATGCAACGTCCAGGCTATAATGCCTGATAAAGGTGTGCACGGTGCTCCAAGTAGCTGCTGCGCAGATGACTGAAGTGGACACGTTCTTCATGGCTACAAAGGAGGTAGCCACTACCCTTGTGGAATGTCCCTTAACCGCGCCCAGTAAAGGTTTATTACGTTTCTGGTAACAGAACATGATACAATGGATGAGCCACCTGGACAGCGATTGTTTAGAAACCGGAGCTCCCATCATCCTATGGTCGAAGGAGACGAAAAGCTGATCGGATTTATGGTTGTGTCTGGTTCTGGTCAGGTAGTATCGAAGACACCTATGCACATCTAAAGAGCACAACAGGGCCTCTCCTCTATTAGAATATTTAGGAAAGTACACTGGTAGATCTATGTCCTGATTAAGGGTGAGAGCTGAGACCACCTTAGGTAGAAACTTCGGATTTGTCCGTAGGGACACCCTGTCCTGGTGAAAAACCAAACAAGATTCTTTGCACATTAGTGCGTGAAGTTCAAAAATTCTTCTGACCGAAGTAACGGGAACTAATAATAATGTCTTCCAAGTAAGGAGATGTAGCTCGCAATCCGCGGCTGGTTCAAAAGGTGGCAGCGTAAGCTGCTCCAGGATAAAGGGTAAATCCCATGGAGTAATAGGATCTTTAATCGGAGGTCTAAGGTGGAGGACACCTCTCAGGAAGGCGCGTGCCGTGTCCAACTGAGTTATGAGACGTTGGCCTATAGGAGTTTGATAGGCTGAGATGGCACGTAGGTGTACTTTTATCGAGGAGTAGGCCAAGCCTGTCTGAAAGAGACAGGAGGTAGTCCAGGACCGACCTTTCCGGACAATCCATCAGTGAAAACCCCCGTGCCTGAGCCCAGAGGCAAAATCTGCCCCATTTCATGGCGTATGTAGTGTGAGTGGCTGGTTTTCTAGCAGCCGCTAGAACATCTGCTACCTCTTGCGAGACCCCGTACCACATGATGGCTATGTCTCTAGGAGCCAGGCGTGCAGGTTCAGAGATCGAAGGTCCGGATGGACCAAACAGCCTGCCTCCTGAGACAATAAGTGACAGCTGATTGGCAGAGGCACGGAGGTTCAGGACAGCTGGTGTATCAGGGAACCAAATCTGTCTGGGCCAAAACGGTGCAATAAATATCAACGTCGCTTGCTCTCTGCGGAGTTTCAAAAGGACCCTCTGGGTCAACGGGAAGGGAGGAAAGGTGTAGAGGAATCTGCCCGTCCAGGAGAGGGACAAAGCTTCTCGACAGAAAACACCAGGCCCTGGATCTAGCGAGTAGAAATTGGGCAGTTTTGCATTGGATGGGGACGCGAAGAGGTCTAACTCTGGTGTGCCCCATCTGTGGAACAGATCCTCTACCACCTCCTGGAGTAGATCCCACTTGTGGACTCTGGCCTGAGAGTGAATCAGGCTGTCTGCGATGACGTTGTCCACTCCTGGGACATGAA
Source organism: Neoceratodus forsteri (assembly GCA_016271365.2). Lineage (NCBI taxonomy): Eukaryota > Metazoa > Chordata > Ceratodontiformes > Ceratodontidae > Neoceratodus > Neoceratodus forsteri. Next base: position 187,914,837 of record CM057451.1, read on the forward strand.
CAGCAATGAAGTCTGCGCCGTGTTGTAGTATCCAATCCCACACCCTCATGGCCTCCCTGCAAAGCGGGTATGAATGGGTGCCTCCTTGTTTGTTGAGGTAATACATCACCGCGGTATCGTCTGTTTGTAATAGGAGAGTACCCGGTGGGATCTCCGACTGGAAAGCCTGCAGGGCGTAAAGAGCTGCTCTCATTTCCAGCATATTTATGTGGAGATGAGCTTCCTGGGCTGTCCATAAGCCCTGAGACCTGACACCGTCGAGGTGTGTTCCCCAACCGAACCCTGAGGCGTCTGTGGAGAGCGTCACAATCAGAGACGGCGCGATGAAGAGAACCCCTGCTAATAGGTTCTTTGAATCTAGCCACCATTGCCAATCCCGGATTACGGCATTCGTGATCTGGATTGGGCTTCACAAATAGTCTTACTTCTGATCCCATTGGACCCGTAACATCCACTGGGTCACCCGCATGTAGAGCAGGCCAAGCGGGACTTCATCGCAATGGCCGCAGCCATATGTCCGAGCAGGCAAAAGTCCAGTCTGGCTGGGACAGTCCTCTTTGCCAAAATGTCCCTGATGAGGGATCTGATGTGTTCCGCTCGGTCCTGGGGTAGAAAAGCTTTCCCTTGGACGGTGTCCAGAACTGCGCCTATGAACTGCAGATTCTGTGATGGAACTAGGTGTGACTTCTCCTGATTGATAATGATGCCCAACATCTTGAAAAGAGACTGAGTACAATGAATGGTGGACATCGGGGCCTCCCGAGAGAGTGCCACGAGAAGCCAGTCATCCAGATAGGGGAACGCATAGTGGCCTTGTCTCCTTAGAGCTGCCGCTACGACTGCCATGCACTTCGTGAACACCCGAGGTGCTGATCACTGTTCGAAAGGGAGGGCTCAGAACTGATAATGGTGACCTAGAAATTCGAAGCACAAGAACGTCCTGTGCGATCGAGCAATGGGTATGTGCAGGCAAGCATCCTGCATGTCCAGGGACGCTAGGAAGGTGCCCTGCTTGAGCATGGGTATCAGACCAGGAAGGGTCACCATGCGTAAGCATTTGTAGAGGACCGAAGCGTTGAGATCGCTGAGATCCAGTATCGGACGGAGGTCCCCTGTCTTTTTGGGAACCAGAAAGAAGTGGGAATAGTAACCTGCACCTCTCTGGTTCCGCGGTATGTGCTCTATAGCTTCCTTTCCCAGAAACGCGAGCACCTCTTGCTGTATGAGCAGAGCATGCTGACCCAAACAACGGGAAAGCAGGGGAGGTCTTGACGGTGGGTGGTCGAGGAATTCGATAAAGTGACCTCTCTTGACCATCTGAAGTACCCACCGGTCGGCAGTAATCAACTGCCACCCTGAAAAGTGGGAAGCGATGCTATCCCCGACCTTTTCTGCCTGTTGATCCAGAGGAGGGGCGGGGGCCGGGAAGGAGTCATGCTGTGGCAGCGTTGGTTCTCGCAGCTGGGCCGGTTTGGTATATTGCTGGCCTCTGCCTGGGGAAGATTTAGCCTGGGCTTTACGATGGAAAGTGCCCCTTTGTTGCTGGTCGGAACGTGGCTGCTGCCATTGTTGCCGGCCGTGAAAACGGTTCTGGTTCCTATGAAAGGAACCAGGTTTAGATCTGTATATGGCCTGTATGGATCTTACTGCCTTCCCAGCGTCCTGAAGCTTGGTGATGACCTTTTCCGAGTGTTCACCAAACAGGACTTTGCTGTTGTATCTGATGTCAAGAATGTTTTTCTGTACGTCTGGGGTAAAACCGGAGACACGGAGCCAGGAGTGTCTCCGGAGACAGACGCCCGAAGCTGCAGCTCTGGCAGACGAGTCCACAGAATCGTATGTGGCTCGTAAAACTTGGGTCCCCACATCAGACCCTGTGAGAAGGAGGTTTAAGAGCTCCGCCTTCTGATTGTCATCCGGTAGCTTATCAACTAGGTCCTGACCCTGTTCCCACAGGGCATTCTGAAACTGAACCACATGAGACAGATAGTTCAGGGACCTGATGGTGCATGTAGCAGCTGCATACATGCGCCTCCCCAGGGCATCCAGCTGTTTGGATTCCTGGTCCGGTGGCTGTGTGCTTATATGCTATGGTCATTGGGACCGGTCATGAGAGGCCGTAATGACCAGGAGTCAACCACAGGTTGTTCGCGTAAGTACTGGTCCTCTTTAGGGCCTTGTACAGGCGGTCAGCTTTCTTCGGCACAGCGGGGGTGGAATGTGGACGCTTCCACGCGGCCTTGGTGACGTCCGCAAAAGTGTCCACCAAGGGTGGCACTGCCACAGCCTTAGGATCTTTCTGCCGAAGGTAACAAGCAAGGCGCTGTCTCTCAGGGTCGAGATCTTCCGAATTCCATCCCATGTTCTCCTGGATGTGCCTCATAATCTCAGAGAAAGAGGGCTCATCCGGAGGTGACCTGGGCAGGTCTTGTGGATCAGATGATGGGATGCTGAGTGGAGAAGGAGACCTGGAGGTGTCAGAAGTATCCGGTCTCGAATCCTCCCCTGGCGGAGTGTACCGTCGACGTCTGGGTCGCTTGGGGCTGGGAGACCCTGAGGGAGATCTTGAGGGAGGCCTTCTCCGTTCCTTAGATCTTCCCCTAGGAGGTGGAGTGCGTTCCTTGGGGGTTGGTGGTTGTCCTGCTGGCCCCTGCGGTGGAGGAGGGGAAGTAGGAGGTGAAGGAGTGGGAAGAGGAGGTTTCACTGGGATCACATCTTTCCTAATTGCATCCCACCAGAAAGTGAAGAGATCTTTGACCTCTTGGATGTTCATACCCGATGACGGACCTGGTGCCAGTGGTCTGGTGCCGGGGTCGGGCGTCGGGTCCGAAGGCATCTCCGGGATTGGCGAAGGCTCCCGTGGAAGCCTGGTGTCCTCGTTGTCGCCTGCCTGGTCCTCAGGCAACATCAGGTCCTCCCTCGTGGAGTCCCAGCGACCGGTGTCCACCGGTGATGGGGGGCAGTCTTCGGCTCCGGCAAATGTGTCACCGACGTCTGGTGTTTGGCCAATGTCCTCGGCTCCGGCAAACGTCTGGCCAACTTCGGGTGCTTGACCGACGTCAGGTCCGTGGTCCGCTTCAGGGACGTCAGGTCTTTAGTCTTCCTAGGTGGGGGATCCAGACCCCTGGGAGACCGATCTAGAGTCAGGGTCCCGGCGTTGGTCTGATGAGGAAGACTTGGTCTGGTGACGATCGGAGGACTTCGACAAGGCCCGGGATGGAGTGGAGGAAGCCGAAGGCCTGGAAGTCTTTATAGGGTGCAGAGAAGCCGAAGAGCCGCCTGAAGCCTTAGCCTTGACCGGAGGGGGCTGAGAGCAAGCCCGGGAGGGAGAGCAGTCTGAGCGCGTGGAGCCTGAGCTGGTGCGCGAGTCCGAGGCCCGGTTAGGGGATCTGGACCTGGCCTTCTCCGGGTGCTTTTCTTGGTGTTTGTGGACTTTTGAGGTAGATTCTCCTCCAGAGGAAGGTTCCTTATCCATTCTGTGTAGTTTCTCTTCCAAGAGGAACCCCTGAAGTGCCTTCTGGCGGTGGATCCTGGTGCGACTGTTAAACCCCTGACAGGAAGAGCAGACCTTCAGTGTAAGTGGTCCGGGCCTAAGCACATGAGGCCAGGATGAATGAGGATCCTTGAAGAGGATCTGTTTGCATGAAGCTACTTGGAAGGATGTCCTTCTGAAGGAGTTGGAGATGCCGACATTTAGTTTAGTAAAACTGTTTTATGGAAGTTCTTAATCGTCATGCGCTAGAGTGAGACCATGAGGCCGATGCTGCGAGTGGTAAGGAGAAAAGAACTGAGGATTCTAGGGACGCCCCTTTTATCTGATGCCCGACGCCGGGGGTGGGACCGACGTCGGGGGCGGTCCCCGCTGAATACTACTAGATAGAAAATTTCCGTGGGGTCCTGGCACCTGCCAGCTTCAGTCCTAATGGTGTAACCTGCTGCAAGAGCTGTTTCTTGAAGTAAGATCTTCTTTCGAAGATCTACTGTTATGGTAAGTTCTTACATAACTCTACTATCTTACTTCGAGAGGGTTCCTGCAGTAGGTCATAACATGTAGGACTGAATCCCAAGCAGTCACTCTCAGAGAGACTAACAGAAGCAAGGAAGGAGGAAAGTCTGAAAAACAACCAGAACAGGCCTAGGACAGTAGGCCTTGCAAAACGACTAGGCCAAAACTGGCCCTATGCCTAGAGGCAATGTCCAGACTGTAATGCTTTGCGAAGGTATGGACTGAACTCCAGGATGCTGCCGCACACCTTTCTGCTGCAGAAACATTCCTGAAGAAAGCTGCGGAAGCAGCCATACCCCTAGCAGAGTGACCTCTGACTTCTCCTGGAAGAGGTTTGTTGTACCTCTGGTAACAGAAGAGGATGCAGTTAGCCAGCCATTTGGAGAGACACTGCTTAGAAACTGCCAACTCCAAGGATTTGGGGGCAAAGGAGGCAAAAAGCTGATTTGACTTGCGTGTGTCCTTGGTCCTGTGGACTTAATGCAAAACCCTATGTACATCCAATGTATGAAGGAGTGCCTCACCCTATTCATGTGAACAGGACAGTATACAGAGAGTTCAACAGCTTGGTTTAAGGTGAACTCAGAGACCATCTTGGGAAGGAACAAGATTTATACGCAGAACCACCCGGTCCCTGTAAAAAATCAAATAAGACTCTTTACACATAAGTGCCTGAAGCTCAGAAATTCTTCGAGCGGAAGTAATAGCAACCAAAAAAGAGCGCTTTGCAGGACTGGTAGCGCATATCACAGCTAACAGCCAGTTCAAAAGGAGGGTGTGTAAGCTTTTCTACAATAAAAATTAGATCCCAAGGTGGGGTGGGGTTGCGGATAGGGGGTTTCAAATGGAGGATCCCTTTCAGAAAGGTTTTGGAGACCTCCAATTGAGCAATGTTTTTTGTCCATTAGGATGTGGTAGACTGAAACAGCCAACAGGTGGACTTTAAGGGAGGAATGGCTTAGATCAGTCAGACAGGTGCAACAGGTAATCCATGACCTGTGGTACTGAGCATGTGAAGGGGTCACAACCCTTAGCTGCCACCCAGATGGAAAATCTTTCCCATTTCATCGCGTAGGTGGACCTGGTGGAGGGCTTCCAAGCTTCCACCAGGATCTGAGCAACCCTCTGGGAGATTCCAAAGCGTGACACAATTATGTCTGAAGGAACCATGCATGGAGCTGTGGGGTCCTGAGACCTGGATGCACTGATCTGCCCTGAACCTGCATCAACAGATCGTGTTGAAGAGGGAGGGGAACTGGGGGTTCCATGGTCAGCTGCTGCAGGAGTGGGAACCAGATCTGTCTTGGCCATAGGGGGACTATAAGGAGCATCCGAGCCCCTCTGCCTGAAGTTTCAGGAGGACACGCTGTAGAACGGGAAATGGAGGGAAGGCGTACAAGTACTTTCCTGTCCAGCAGAGAGACAACATGTCTCGCAAGACAGCACCAGTCTCTGGACCGAGCGAGCAAAAACTGGGTAGTTTTGCATTGAATGGGGAGACGAAGGTATGCTTTTGGTCATCCCAACTGGTGGAATAACAGCTCAGCCACGTCCTGATTTAGTTCCCATTCGTGAGCTTGTGTCAATGTTTGGCTGAGGCTGTCCACCAGGATGCTGTGGACACCTGGAATGTGCATGGCTGTGAGAAACAGGTTGTGCTGGACTGCCTAGAAATGAAATTACGTACCTACCGTAATTCTTTATCTTTCTGTGTATCTTCACTATTCATCACTGGTGGGTTCTGGCTGGAGGACAGGGGCGCTTTTTTTTTTTTTTGCCAGAGGCAGAGCTGATGGCGAGGCGGTGCTGTCCTCGAGGCGGACGCGGTGCGTGGCACTCACTGGTTGGCTAGTAACCAATGTAGACTCCTCCTCAGACTCAGTTCTGCACACTGGAGAGTGGTTAGAAAAAAAGAGGGTGGGACAAGGGATAGAAAAAGGAAAGGATATAAAAACCAAGGAAGGAATAATGTGGGAAAAGAAGACAGAAGGATAAGAGCCTAGGGGTCTGGGATAGGGCGCCCCAACCTCTGGGCGAGGGAGAGAAGACACCGCACTCCACCCGCTGGGGTCCAAAAGACTGCTCGAGGACTCCAGAAGGGCAGTACTTTAACCATGTCCCTTATTCCAGAAGGAACCAGAGGGTGGCTGAAGTCCAGAAGAGGGAGCAATACGTCAACTCTAAAGTGTCCTCATTGGGAAGACAGATGGCAATATCCCCGCCCCAAGAAAGGTATAAACCAAGAAGGGACAGGATGTCTCCTGAACAGACACAAATAAAGCCCCAGAACTCTTTTTTTTTTTTTCAAAACGTCTCTCCAAAGAAGGGTTCGAAGAGGAGGAGGTTTATTGTTCAAAATTAAGAGCGACAGGAAATCCCAAAGGGAAAACCTACCACGGAAATTGTAAAAAACAGATACAGAAAAGGGAAGGATCGCCAGGGCCCCACCATCCCTGCTCTAAGAGAACCCCTAGAGCTTTAGATAAAGCAGGGAAGTATGCAAAATGGTTCCTGGCCAGGAGGAGGGTCCCATTAGGATGGAACTGAACCCTGGTGACCAAGAAGGGGGTTGCCTCCCTGCTTATCCCCCCCAACACTCTCGACACCTTCTAAGGGGACGATGCGAGAGGTACCTGAACTACCGGCAGGACATAGTTTGGAGACACAAACAGGGAGGAGGTATTGCCAAGAGACTGAGGCCTAAGAGGGAAAGGTGGGCGGGAAGCAGTGATGAATGGTGAAGATACACAGAAAGATCAGGAATTACGGTAGGTACGTCATTTACATATCTTATCTGTGTTAATCTTCACCATTCATCACTGATGAAGAATACTAAGCCCCAAAGGGACCTGGCACCTCCCTGAGGGAAAAAGTCCCTCAGCCTCTCCTGTGGGGTAGAACACTGGAGAGGAACCCTTCAAGCTATATTGGGCCTGAGACTGGTCTGGGTGAGGCGTTCCCCTTTGGGTAGGGAGAGTCGCCCCTGAAGTTCCTGCTTACCCCTGTGGGAGAAAAGGTGGGTTCCCCGAAATGAGGAGGCAGTGAGCCTACGCCGGGCCAGGGGTGATAAGCTGGAAAGACGAAGCCATGTTGTCCGCCTAATGCAGATCGCTGTCACCGCTAGCCTGGATGCCACCTCACTGGCATCATACGATGCCCTTGCTTGGTGCCTTGAAAGCTCCAGGCCCTGTGCGGAGAGGGCAATGACCTGTCTGGTCACCTCCGAATCAGGCAAAGACAATAGGATCTGTTCTAGTAAAGACCATAAGTGCCTGTTATAGGCAGCATTATGTGTCGAAAGAGACAAAGAGAGACGTGCCGAAGAGAACACTCTCCTTCCCCAAAAGTCAAACTCAGCAGAGTCTGTCTCCGGGGGTCAGTCACATCTTGGGTGTCTATGCCCAGAAGGTGTGTCCAGGAGCATCATGCCCTAAGGAGGGTGAGCCAAGACCCTGGGGGTGCGCAATACTGCGTCGGCAGTTCCTCAGGGTTGGAGAGAAGGTTGAAGAACTTCTCCAGGCGTGGTACAACGCCTCCCTGAAGGGGGAGGGCCAGGCAGGGACCACCAGGTTGGCTGCACTGAATTCGCCTAAAAAGGCACGTGCCGTCCACTGAGGATTGCGACTTCCTAAGGTGGAGATGTGGAGCTCGTCGACCAACCCTGAAAGGAAGCACTGATAGCTAGACAAATCAGCAGCTGGGGACAGGTAGATGGAAGATCGTCTCCCTCAAAAGAGGAAGATAAGGAAGCCGATGAGTCTGGAGAGTCAGGCACTGGCTGCACAGGGGAATGGTGGAATACCTCCTTGTACACGGACCTAAAGTAGGAAGGGAATCGTGCAGCCGTGGAACTGAACTACTCCCAGGTGAGAGGTCCCGTAGGACCGATGTAACCTGGAAGAGAGGGAGGTGTTGGCAGAGGTAAGGGGGCTAAACACTTCCGAGAAGGAGCGCGACCTCTGCCAAGGCTGGGAGACCGAACAGGAAACCTCAAGGATGGAGAAGATCTGTCGGCCGGAACAGTCGGGGGCCATTCAACCGAGCTGGAACGGTCAGGACTGAGCCCTAAAAGAGAATCCCCCCATGGGGCGGCCCCTAGCCTCTGAAGATGAGATTCCTTCAGGGGACAAAACAGGACTGGCACTGCGACTCCTACCTGAGCCCCTGCAGGTTCCCAGGGAGAGGCACTGCCCCCAATTCTGTCCCCTCAACTCTTCAGACTCAGAGAGGGACCTCATCCTCGGAGTCAGCCTAGGCAGCTCGATCACTGTGGCCGACTCCTGAGAGATGGTCATCGAGAGAGCACCTTCCCCTGCCTGAGGCACCCCAGCCAGTTCAAAAATGGGACCGGCCTGAGCACCCAAAGAAGGGGGACACCTCTTAAGGGAAAAAGAGAACCACCGACTCTGGCATGCCCCCTGGTGCCACCCTGAGGACTGGTCGGGACCACCGACACCAGAGCCGACAGCAACTGCTAAACCCAAAGGAGGGGTCTGAATCGGAGTCGTAGTGCTGGGCAAAGAGGAGTCAGAAGACTCTGAAGTATCCGGGAGCCAGTCCGGGTCCGCCTCAGAGTCGTCATCTTCACCCAATGAGGCTCAGACCCAGACCACTCCACGATCAACTCTGGTTCTGGGACCATGAGTGGCTCCGCAAACTGGCCCTACACTACTCACGGTGCTGCCATGATCACCAGCACCATGCGGGCACCAGGATCAGAGAAGGTGCTGGGAGCCACCTCCATGCCACCCTGATCTCCGGTGCCACAAGTGGCACCAGGATCCGAGGCAACACCGACAAGATGGTGCTGAGAATGCCGCCGGACCAGGCCTGGAGGCCCTATGCTGCGACGCCGAGGGAGCCTTCACCTCAGAGGAGGCAACTGCCAGAACGGTGCCTCCCACCCGACTCCCAGAGGAATCACACCAGGCCTCCTGCACTGTGGAAGGACTTTCCGCCAAGGCAAGGCAAGGCAAGAAGGGGCGGAACCCCCCTCTTCCACGGACAGTACAGGACTGGGAGGGGACCCGGAGGAAGGGTCAAGAAACCTGCATTTGTAGTCCTGGGTGTGAGCCTGTCCACCAAAAGTCGGCGGCACATAAGCGACTTTAAACATGTGCAGTTCTAACACTCGATGGTCCATGGAAAAAACAGACGTCACAGCAATCCATATCATGGTGTGGGCCCAAGCAGGTCAAGCAACGGTCATGCTGGTCCATGACAGAAAAAAGTCGGCTGCAGGGACACCGCCGCATAGGAAGCCGACCTGTCTTGGAGGGTTTCTTCTTATCCCCTGAATGAGACATGACTAGATGAAAAAACAAGAAACAGAAATAGCACACGGTGTCGTTGAAAAATATAAAAAGGAATGGTCTTACCAATCAATGGCGCCGACAGAAGCTGAACAGAACTAGGAACTGAGTGACTAGGTCACTGACGCAGATTTGCTCCGCACAAGGTACGTGTCAAGTTGACGGTGGGAGAAGCAGAACTGGGACTGAGGAGGAGTCAATGTCAGTTACTAGCCAACCCACGAGCACCACGCAATGCGTCGGCCTCAAGGGCGGTGCCACCTTGACATCAGCTTGCAAAAGCAACAAAAAAAAAAAAAAAAAAAAAAACACTCCCAAGGGGTCCTGTCCTCTGTCCAGAACCCACCAGTGATGAATGAGATCCACAACCCCATCGCCTCCTTACACAAGGGCCACAGGTACGATCGGGTGCCTCCCTGCTTGTTGATGTACCAGATCACTGACATGTTGTCTGGCTGTACCAGCAGTGTTCTCGCAGACAGAATGGTCTGAAAAGCCTGGAGGACGTACAAGACGGCCCTCATCTCCAACATATTTATATGAAGAGAAGTTTCCAGCTGGGACCACAATCCCTGTGTCTGATGACTCCCCAGATGGGCCCCCCAACCCAGACTGGAGGCGACTGTGGTGAGGGTCCAGGAAGGAGGGGGTGCCCTGAAAGGTAACCCCCCAGACAGACTGTGAGGATCCTGCCACCATAAGAGGTCTTTCTTGAGTCGCTGGACACCAGGGCGGGCAGTCCAGGTGCGATCAGAGTGTTGATCCCACTGAACTCGTGTAACGTCCATTGGGTGACCCTCGTGTAACTTGACCAAGGGGACCGTAGACATGGTTGCTGCCAAGAGGCCAAGAAGGCATAAGAATGCTTTGGCAGTAATATGCCTGGAGGAGAGTACTAGATTGACCTGCTCCCACAGAGTGTTCGCTCTGTCTGGGGGCAGGAAGGCTCTGCGCTGGATCATGTCTAAGATTGCCCCAATGAATTGAAGTCACTGGAAGGGGGCCAGGGACAACTTGGGGAAGTTGACTGTGATCCCTAATCAGGAGAAAAGGTCCACTAAGAGCCAATCGTCCAAGTAAGGGAACACTGCAATGCCCCAACGGCAAAGTGCTGCTGCCACCACTGTTAGGCACTTGGTGAAAACCCTAGGTGCCGAAGAAAGTCCAAAAGGGAGAGCTTTGAATTGGAAATGCTTTCCTTGGAAAAGGAAACGCAGGAACTGGCAGTGACCGGGGAACACTGGGATGTGCAGGTAAGCATTCTGCATGTCCAGTGCACAAAGCCAATGGTCTTGCTGCAGTAAGGGCAGAAGACCCTGCACAGTAAGCATGTGGAACCTTTTGTATTCTACAAAAAGATTCAGCTGGCTGAGGTCCAGGATGGGCCTGACGTCGCCTGTCTTTTTTGGGACCAGGAAGAAATGGGAATAAACCCTTTTCCCCTCTGGGACCGGGGAATTGGCTCTATGGCTGATTTTTGTAGTAGTGCCAGAATCTCCTCCACGACCAGAGGCGCCTGGCTCGGGGAGTAACAGGAATGACCTGGAGGAGAGCCTGGAAGAATCTCCAGAAACTCTATGGTGTGGCCTCTTGAGATGAGTTGCAGCACTCATCTGTCTGATGTTATGCCCTTCCACTCTTGCAGGTGAAGGACGAATATTCCTCCCACCAGCTCCATGCAGTTTAGGGGTGGAGGAAGGGGAGGACCTTAAGAGTTAGGAAGCAGAGGGACGGGAGGGGAGAGGTCCCCCGGCTGCCCTCTGTGTTTTGGAGGCAGGAGGGGCGGAGACACATGACTCCTGTGCTCTCCTTTTGTTCTGACGCCTGGAGAAGGGTTGTTTATTTTGTCTTTTCTGCTGGTGCTGAAATGGGTGCTTTTTCTGGAAGCCCGATCTATACATGGACTTCACGGATCTCAGGGCCTGACCACTGTCCTGAAGACCCATGATGAGATCTTTGATGCCCCACCCCCGAAGAGAACCGATCCTCGAAAGGGGGTGTCCTGGATGGCTGCCTGAACGTCTGCGGAAAGTCCGGAGATACGCAGCCATGCATGCCGTCTTATGCATACTGGTGTGGCGGAGGAAAGTACAGTTACATAAGAACTTACCGCAACAGTAAATCTTCGAGAACAGCTCTTGCAGCAAGTTACACCATAAGGACTGAAGCTGGCAGGCAGCAGGACCCCACGGAAAACGTCTAGCTAGCTACATATAGTGGGGCACCTCCCCAGACGTCGGCCTGCCCCGGACGTCAGATACATCATAAAAGGGGTGGTCCCCCAGCACACCTCAGTTCTCCTGCCGGAGACTCCAGTGTAATGATGTAATTCAGAAGGGGAGACTGAGGATCCGCTTCCAGAGGAAGACTAACAATTCTGATGTGTCCTAGACGCTATGAAGTAGAACAAAACCTCCTGAGGAGAAGGTGGGAGGGAAACTACCTGCTGCAAGAGCTGTTCTCGAAGATCTACTGTTACGGTAAGTTCTTAAGTAACTGTACTATCTTACTTCGAGATACAGCTCTTGCAGCAGGTTACACCATAAGGGCTGATTCCCAAGCAGTGAGGGTGTCTCGCTAACCCAGGCAGGAGGAGGATAGGAGAGATCAAAGAAAGAGGGACCTCTTAGGAGAAAAATCCCTGGAGGACTGCCGGGCCAAAGCCCGCTCTATGCCTGGAGGCGATGTCCAAACTGTAGTGTCTAACGAAAGTGAGCACTGAACTCCAAGTAGCAGCCACACAAATGGCGGATGTCGCCACGTTCTTCAATGCAGCGAAGGAGGTAGCCACCCCCCTCGTAGAATGGCCCTTAACCGCTCCCGGTAAGGGCTTGTTGCGTTTCTGATAACAGAAAACAATGCAGTTTATGAGCCACTTGCATAGAGTTTGTCTCGATACATGTGCACCCATCATCCTTTGAGCGAAGGACAAAAATAGTTGGTCAGACTGTCTGTGTGAACGGGTTCTGGGCAGGTAAAACCTCAAAATCTTGTGCACATCTAGAGTGTACAAAAGGGCTTCCCCTTTGTTAGTATGATTAGGGAAGTACACCAGAAGGTTATGTCCTGATTTAAGGTTAAGGCTGAAACCACCTTGGGAAGAAACTTAGTACTGGTTCTTAGGGACACCCTGTCCTTATGGAAAATCAAGTTCAAGTTCAAGTTTATTGCAGGAAAACTCCATTGAGCAAGCTCATTCACAAGGTCCTGTGACATAAACACTTAAAGTACAAACACAGATAGGTAATAACAGTATATACATGAAATGCACGTTACATGATACAGGCTGGATATACATACAAGGGTACCACATAGGGTGACCACAGGTGGTAAACATTGATATGAAACAGGGAAGCGACTTACAGATTGCATACTGATAAATGAAACATGACGACTGGTGTGTGCAATACATATATTTTGGCAGCTAGAACAAACAGACTACAACTGATATGGGGGGGGGAGGAGTGATTTGATAGAGTAGCAGTGGAGCATAAGCATAGATAAAGCCAGGAGTAGAAGGGGAAGGGAAGTAAGGCTCTTTACACATGAGCGTCTGGAGCTCGGAAATTCTCCTTGCCAAAGTAACGGCAACTAAAAATAACGCCTTCCACGAGAGAAGACGAAGCTCGCAGTCCGCGACTGGTTCAAAGCGAGGCAGCGTAAGCTGCTCTAAAACAAAAAGAAGGTCCCAAGGAGGAATTGAGTCCTTTATAGGGGGTCTCAGATGCAAGACACAGCGCAGAAATGCGCGGGAAGCCTCTAATTGGGCTAGTGAACGATGACCAATCGGTGTGTGGTATGCCGAAATGGCACAAAGGTGTACTTTTAGAGAGGAATACGCCAATCCTGACTGGAAAAGGGATAGGAGGTAGTCCAAAACAGACTTCTCAGGACAACAAAGTGGATTGAGGTCGCAAGCCTGAGCCCAGAGGCAAATCCTCCACCATTTCAGAGCGCAAGTGGCATGTGTAGATGGTTTCCTAGCTGCCACCAGGATATCGGCAACTCCTTGTGAGACCCCGTGCCTGAGAATGACTATGTCTTTAGGAGCCAGGCATGCAGGTTCAGGGATTTGAGGTTTGGATGGACCAGGGAGCCGGCCTCCTGGGACAGCAAATGTGAGCTGACGGGAAAGGGAGGCTCCAGAGCTAGCTGGTGAAGCAGCAGAAACCAAATCTGCCTGGGCCAAAAGGGCACTACCAAGATCACGGACGCTCATTCTGATTGGAGCTTGAGAAGAACCCTCTGGATTAAAGGGAAGGGAGGGAAAGCATAGAGGAACCTGCCTGTCCAGGAGAGGGACAACGCGTCTGGCCAGAAAACACCAGACCCTGGATCTAATGAGCAGAAATTGGGCAGTTTTGCATTGTATGGGGACGCTAATAAGTCTACGCCTGGTGTCCCCCAATGTAGGAACAGGTCCTCGACTACATCTTGTAGCAATTCCCATTAGTGAGCTCTGGCCTTTGACCAGCTCAGGAGATCCTCGACAGTGTTGTGTACACCGGGGACATGTACTGTGGTAAGTGTGGCTCCGTGCTGTAGTACCCAGTCCCACACCCGCTTTGCCTCTCTGCAAAGGGGGGAGGAGTGAGTGCCTCCTTGTTTGCTGATGTAATACACCACCGAGGTGTTGTCTGTTTGGACTAGCACATGACCCAGCGGGATCTCGGCCTGTAAGGCGTACAGCACCGCCCTCATCTCTAGAACACTGATGTAGCAGTGAGCCTCCAGGGGCAACCAGGTTCCCTGGGTCCTGGTTCCTTCCAGGTGAGCTTCCCAATTGGACCCCAAAGAGTCAGTGGTGAGAGCCAGAGATGGGGCAGGCGAAATGAAGGGGACTCCCACGGAAAGATGCTCCGGGACAAGCCACCACTGTTAAGTCCTGAATGACTGTGCCTGTGATTCTGACTAGGTGGTCTAAGTGATCCTGCCTCTGGTCCCATTGGGCTCTCAGTGTCCATTGAGTAACTCTCATGTGGAGGCGAGTGAGGGGGACCGTGGCAATGGCAGATGCCATATATCTGAGCAGGCAAAGTATGGTCTGAGCGGGAACCAGATTTCATGTCGTGATGGTCCTTATCAGTGACCTGATGCATTCCGCCCTGTTCTTGGGCAGGAAGGCTCTCCCTTGACGGGTATCCAGAACCATGCCAAATGAACTGTAGTCTCTACGAGGGAACTAGGGATGACTTCTCTTGGCTGATGGTGATACCTAGAGACTGGAAAATGGAGCAGGTGTCGTGAATGGCCTTCTCCAGCACTTCTGAGGAGAAGGCCATCAGAAGCCAGTCATCCAGATATGGGAAGAGATAATGGCCTTGTCTCCTGAGGGCTGCTGCTATGACTGCCATGCACTTAGTAAAGATGTGTGGCACTGAGGACAAGCCGAATGGGAGTGCTCGGAACTGGTAATGGCGTCCCAAAAACTCGAAGCGCAGGAATTTCCTGTGTGATCGGGTGATGGAAAGATGAAGACATGCGTTCTGCATGTCCAGAGACACAAGCCATGCGCCTTGCTTGAGCACTGGAATGAGATCTGGTAGGATGACCATGCAAAAGTGTTTGTACATCACAAAGATGTTTAGGTCACTGAAGTCTTGGATTGGGCATACATCCCCAGTTTTCTTTGGAACCAGGAAGAAGTGGGAATAGTATCCTCCTCCTGTCTGGTTCCACGGTACGACCTCAATGGCATCCTTTGTAAGGAGTGCAGAGATCTCCTGCTGGATGAGCAGGGCATGCTGTGCCGAGTAACGGGAGTGCAGAGGAGGTCTTGACGGTGGGCGGTCGAGGAACTCTATAGAGTGTCCCCGACTGATAAGCTGAAGAACCACTGGTCGGAGGTGATCCTCTGCCACCCTGACAGGTGGTAAGCGACTCAACCCCCGACCCTCTCTTCCCTTTGATCCAGAGGTGGGGGCAGGGGCTGAGAAGGAATCATGCTGTGGTGGTGTTGGCTACGGCAGGTTTGGTAGGCTTAGTGTGCCTTTGGTCCTGATCTCCGGAGAATCTTTGTTGGTTCTTACATCTGAAATTGCCCCTTTGTTGCTGTTGGCCTGATCGAGGTTGTTGCTTACTTTGTCGGCCATGAAAATGGTTCTGTGTTCTGCGAAAGGAACCAGGTCTAGATTTATATATTGCCTGTACCATTCTGACTGCCCTGTGATGACCCTCTCGGAGTCTTCACCAAACAACACTGAACCACTGTAGGGGATGTCCATGATTCATTTTTGGACATCTGGAGTAAATCCAGAGACCCTCAACCAGGAGTGTCTCCAGAGCAAATGCCTGTTGAGGCACCTCTTGCTTCTGAGTCTGCCGAGTCGTACGCGGCTTGGAGGACTTGGGTCCCAACATCAGAGTCCGTGTGGAGGAGGTTTAAGAGCTCCTTCTTCTTCTTGCACTCCAGGAAGTCCTTCAGCAGGTCTTGCCCTTGGTACCACAGTGCATTTTGAAATTGCACCATATGCATTAAGTAGTTGAGGGACCTAATAAAGCATGTACAGGCCACATACATGCAACGACCCAGAGAGTCCAATTGTTTAGATTCCTGGTCGAGGGGCTGGGTGCTGAGGTGTTGGGGGCCTTTGGGAGCGATCGTGCGAGGCTGTAATGACTACCGAGTCAGCCACAGGTTGCTGAGTTAAATAGGGAGCATCCAGCGGGGCCCTGTAGAGCCTGTCGGCATTCTTGGGGACTGCTGGGGTGGAATGAGGGCACTTCCATGCAGCCTTGGTAGCGTCCTGGAAAGTATCCACCAGGGGTGGAACCACCACAGGCTTGCAGCCTTTTTGCATCAAGTAATGTGCCAGGCATTGTCGTTCGAGGTCTAACTCCTCCGTCTCCCATCCCATGTTCTCCTGAATGTGTCTCATGATATCAGAAAATGATAGGTCACCAGGTGGTGACCTAGGGAGGTCGTGAGGATCTGGAGATGGAGCCTCAAAGGGAGAGAGTGACTGAGAGGTACCTGAGGAATCAGGACACGAGTCGTCACCTGACGAAGAGCAGGACCTTAGTCGGGCTCACTTGCGTCTGTTGGTTGCTAGGGGACCCTGAGGGGGTCCTGGAGCGAGGAGGACTCTTGGCCCTTGGACTTCTGGATCTACCCCTGCGTGGTGGTGTAGAGTCCTTAGGCTCAGGTGTTACTGCCCTGGGAGGTGCCGTGGGAGGTGGGACCTCTCCAGGGGGTTTGGTGGGAACCACATCCTTTTTAATGGTGTCCCACCAAAGAGAGAACAGTTCCTTGACCTCCTGAATATTAAGGCCGGACGAAGGGCTTGGCGTCTGTGTCAGCCCAGCATTAGGGTCAGGCACCGGTGGCTGACGAGTCGTCGGGTCCTTGGGTAGACTGGCATCGGGCAGGCCGTCTTCAATGTCTCCTGACATTTGGTCATCGGTGGCGTGAGCTCAGACATCCTCCTGTAACGTCCCCCAGCGACCTGTGGTGGAGGCAGGGGTGGAGTCGGTTCCCTGGGGCGTTTGGCGGACGATGGCTCCCATGTTCGCTTAGACTCTGACTTCCGCTTAAGTGACGTGAGCTCTGAAGCCTTTCTTGAAGGGACATCTGAGCCCCTCGGAGGTTGGGAGACAGAGCGATGGGGTGTCTGATCCTTGGCGTCAGTGCTAAGCCTAGTTGCCGACTTGGACTAACGCTTGTGGCGGTCGGAAGCCTCCGACCTGGCGGCCGACCCTGAAAGGCGGCTGTCTTTAGAGTTGGTTTTCTGTGGTTGTAAAGACACTGAGCTAGTGCCCCCTGAGGCCCTAACCTTAACCGGTGGGGGCTGAGACCTAGCCCGGGATGGAGAGCAGTCCGACTGGGCAGAGCTGGAACTGGCCCGGGAGTCTGAGGCCTGACTCGGGGATCTATCCCGATCCTTGTCCCGGTGCTCGTCCTTGTGCTTCCCTGATTTGTGTGATGGTTCCCCTCAAGAGGAAGGATCTTTCTCCATGGCTTTGAGTTTTTCTTCCAGGACAAAACTCTGGAGTGCTTTCTGGAGGCGGATCCTGGTTCTACTGTTGAACTGTTGGCAGATGGAGCAGGCCTGGATATCGTGGTCCGGGCCTAGGCACAGCATACAGGCAGAGTGCCTATCTTTGAAGGGGATCTGCTTGCCACAAGCGCACTTTGATGGGAGTTCTTTTGTAGAAGGAGTTGGGGAAGAAGGCATGTACTTATTGGATTTCCAGTGAAATCGAAGAAAAAACAGGAAAAATTATTTCTGGCGTCACTCGTCTGCTGAAGGCATCCGTGGAGCCAATGCATGAAAGTCGCCGGCAGGAAAAGAACTGAGGTGTGCTGGGGGACCGCCTCTTTTATGATGTATCTGATGTCGGGGCGGGGTAGACGTCGGGGGCAGTTCCCCGCTATATATAGCTAGCTAGATGTTTTCCATGGGGTCCTGCTGCCTGCTGCAAGAGCTGTCTCTCAAAGTAAAATCGAGTCACTGCATCCACTGAATCATACGTGGCTCTGAGTGTGTGTCGACAGGAAATTTTGGACAGGCACAAGTCCTTGGTTAATTCCGCCTTTTGTTCTGAGTCGTCCATAGATTGAATGCGGGCCTCAAGTTTTGCCATAGTGGCCTTTTGAAAAGAGACCATGTGTGCGACGTAGTTAAGTGAACGGAGCACACAAGTGGAGGAGGCATAAACCTTCTATCCAAATTGGCCAAGCTGCCTGGATGCCTTGTCTGGGGGAGAGGTACTCATGTGTTTCAGTTTTGCCGAATGGTCATGAGCCACAACTATGATGATTGAGTCTGCCTTGGGATGTGAAGTCAAGAAGGAAGTGCCCTCAGGCGTATGGTAGATCCTGTCTGCCTTCTTAGGGACGGCTGGAATGGGGCAGCTGGAAAATGGTTGTGGTGAGGTCCTCATGGGGGATAGTCCAAGGAGGAACAGGAATGGGGGATACCTCTTCCAAGTCTAGATGCTCGGCTACACACTTTCATTTGGGGTCTTGTTCCTATGAATTCCAACCACTGGCCTGCTGGATAATGCGGAGTAGCTCAGTAAAAGAAGCATCCTCAGGAGGTGATTTGGGAGATTCCTTGCCTTGGCTGCAGTGGCTCTGGACTGCTCCCCAGATGACACGTCAGAGGAGTCTTCTTCAGAATCCGAAGAGTCCTCCCCTTCGGGGGTTCCGATCTCATGTAAGGTGACCTGTTGAGTGGCACCGCCAGAAATGTGCACCGCAGTGGACCAAAAAGAGCTGACAGGTGAAATTGAGCCGGGGGGGGGGTGGTGAAACCACTGGGGCTGGCAGTCTTTTCTCTAAATCAGATACCAACTGTTACCTGGCATCCTGCCACCAGGACTGAATCAGGGTTTGAAAGTCCTGTTGTGGCCGAGGAGGAGGAGGAGGAGGAGGAGTAGAAGGGGTGGGCGGAGGCTGGTAAAAATGCGTGCCCAACCCCGGGTACTGAGGTATCCTTGATAATAAGGGTAGCCAGGAGCCTGATACCCAGGATGGTAGGCCTGAGAAAAAGGAGTCATCGTCGGGCCTGATGAAGGATAGGCCGGTGTCTGAAACCCTGGATAAGGGTGACAGCCTGGTCTGCAGGAGGTCTGGATGGACCAGGAAAGGTATCTGGCGTCGGGACAGCTGATGTCAGAGGGTCTGGCACCGGGCCCGGTGTTAGGTTAGCCTGCGCTGGGGGCAAACGTAAGGGCCTTGACGGCGGAAGGTTGTGTAAGGTATCCAGTGGAGCCCCATGCGATGAGTTGGGGACGTCCGACAGAAGGAACTCTGATGATGGACCCCACATACGAGAGATAGTTCCTGGAGCCTGCGTGAGAGCCGGGTCTGACATCAACATCCCCAGTAGGGTACCAAGAGAGTGACTGAGGGTACAACCGCTGGAGTAGGTGAGGAGAAGGCCACATCCAGGGGACCCTCTTCCTCCTCCTCTGCCCCAGTCATGATGTCTGGGGTAGGAGATTCCACTGGGGGAGGCAGAGAGGAAGGCTCCTGACTGGGGGCCTGGGAGGAGGGCTGACCGGGAGAGGTCAGCAAGCTCAACCAGACTTCAGGTGCAGCGGCGTCTGCCCCTGACGGGTGAGCTACGTCCGGGCTGTCGTCAGAAGCCTTGGCGACCGACTCATCGGATGGATGAATGGCCAGATGGATGAGGCGGGCAGCCTCAAGCGACTTCTTGTTGGGCGCATGCAGGTTCCCTCTTGGCGAGATCTGTCTTGATGACTACAGGCGTACCCAGGAAGAGCAGGGGCCGACTTACTAGGTAAGAACTGGTCGTTCGCCAGAGAAGCTGGTGGACAACTTAATGGTAGAAGAGCTCTGAAGGGGCTGGACAGAAGCAGAGGTACCTGGAGAGGTCCCAGGCACGGCCTGGACAACCACGAGGGTAGGCAGTGGGGGATGGCCTTGCTCGTAGAGGCCTTGCTGGAGGAGACCCGGTCCTAGTCTTCCAAACGCTCCCATTCCCTGTGCTTCTCTTTATCCTTTTTCTTCTTTTTCGACTCAGAGGAAGGGGAAGAAACAGAATCCCTCAGTTCCTGCATCTTTTTTTCAGGGTGGCTATTCTGGACTTGAGAAGATGGGCCTCCAAGGCTTGCTGTCTACATTTGCGTGTGGCCTGACTGAAGGGTTGGCAATCAGAACAGGCCGTGGTATCGTGGTTTGGGCCTAGACAAAAAAGGCAGCATCGGCGGCTGTCTGTGAGGGATCTGTGTGCCACACTTCTTCTTGGCCTTTGAAGTCTGAGGTGGAGAAGACATAAAAGAAGCGAAAAAAGGGTACAAGAAATCGAGAAATATGGAAAGAACTTATACAAGATGGTGAGCGACTGGAACAACATTCACAGCAAAGTCCTTGCGCAGGTCGACGGCGGGAAAGAACTGGAAGGCAGGCACATGGACTGCCCACTATCTAGGGTTACGCTGACATCCATGACGTGACGTCGGGTGGGCGGTCCCCTGCCATACATTGTTAGCAAAAGTTTGCCGTGCAGTCCTGATGCCAGTGGCCCAGTCCTACATGTTATGACCCCCTACTGCAGGAACCCTCTCGAAGTAAGATCTGATCACCCTGATGGTCTCGCGATTCTCCCCCTATCGTTATCTCTCTTATCTTCACTTGCTGTTTCTGTCTTTTCTTCCCCCTTACTTATCTGTGGTTATAAAAATATTTGTGAAACTAAGTGAAACTGGGATACCTTAGTTTGAAATGATTGCAAAAAGCCATTTGGAACATAGGGGATTAACCAGAGATGCAGTGTGAACTCCTCTCAGGCTTGTTTGCAACTCTTTTGCAGAGCTGTCAGCAGGAGGCCAGCTTGGGACACTGTTCTATTTGCAATCCTGCTCTCCAAAGAAACTGACAAGAACTCTGATACATTTTGTGAGAAACAGGATGTTTCCTTAACGAGCTCAGGATGAATAAACAGGTTACTCATCTGTAACAGTGGTTCTAGGAGTGGTATATACTGTTCATCCACACTCTTTGGCATGTCCCCTTCTGCTTTAAATCTCACCGGAAGTCTTCAAGCTGTCTCCTCCCACCCACCTGACACAGCTCAAGGCAGAAGCGGTAAGAAGGGATCCTGCTTCTTCCAGTGGAAAGGAAGATATGGCGTCATGGGGCGGAGCCGAGGGATATACTAGCCGGGTGGGTGGGAGGAGCCACCTTGAAGACTTTCCCGCACATCTTCAAAGGGAAACGACACTGCCAGACGTGTGGATAGAATAACATATCCACATCCCTAGAAAAGAAAATCACGTACCTACCGTAATTCCTGGTCTTCCTGGATATCTTAACCATTCATCACTGGTGGGTACAAGACAAGAGGCACTAGGACCCTCTTGAGGGAGCTTATAGCTAAAAGCTTTTTCTCTCTGGAGGGGCGATGTCGGGGTGACTTTGCCCTCAAGTCCAACGTATTATATGGTGCTCACGGGTTGGCCAGTAGTAGATGCTGACCCCTTCACCAACTCAGTTCTGCTCGCCAGAGAGAAAAAAATAGAGACAGAAGAAAAAGGATTGAGGGTGGGGCAAGGGAGCCCAAGGAATAGAAAAAGGAAAGAATATAAACTGAAAAAGGAATAAGCTGGCCACAGGAGAAGGGTAAGGGCTCTAAGAGGTCTGGAAGGGGGATCCCAAACACTGGGAAGACCAAGGAGGGAGTAAGAGGGTGGAGGAGGAGAAAGGAAGGAAAAGAAAGTGGGAGGGAGAGAGAGAGAGAGAGAGGGAGAAAGACAGGGATGAGGATTCCAGCAAGGAGGACCGCTTAAAAAGGGGGTTCTCCTTTTTATTTATTTATTTCAAATTCGGATTAATACCTTTGAGCTGGGGGGCTCATTTACAAAGGCCCCAAGTCAACAAGGAATACAAGACATTTACAGGTGATGAAACATTACAGAACAGAAAGACATCAACTAACAAGTGGTATTAGTGTGCAGTTACAACATTAAGCAGGGAACAACAAGTGAGAAGAAACAGGACCACACTTGCGGAGAAATATATTAATGCAGCACTAATTAAGTGCGGTACAGTGTTTAACGATCATGGTACAGTTCAGACAGGGCACTCCCAGTCTGCATAAATGTAGTTTTAGCAGTCAAGGTGAGGCTTTGTCAAGGGGAGGTAGGTGGTGGGAGGTGGGGAAGGAGGTGGGCAGTTGTGGAACAGGATGGTGGGCGTGAGAGAGGGTAGTGTTTGACGAGTACGAGAACATCTGTCAGAGGCCGTGGGTTAACAGAAACACTGGCAGTCAGATTTGCTGGCAAGAAGAGATCGAAGCCCATTTTTAAAGTGGCCAAGTCTGGGGGAGTCGGCAAGGTTTGCAGGCAGATCATTGAACCATTTAGGCCTACAGCAGGAGAGGGATCTTTGGCCAAGGGTGGTTCATTTAAAGGGAACAGTTAGGACAGCCCTGGAGGCACTCTTGTGCATTCAGATTAAGTTGAAAAATGGCTCCAATCCCACAAGCTAGTTCTAAACTACAAAAAAAAAAAAAAAAAAAAACTTATGCTGTTCTTATCCTCCCGCCATAAACACAAGTCACATGCCCTCACAGTTAAAAATAACCAAGGAGCCCCAACTGAACAAATTCAGCACTTCAAACACCTTGGAGTAACCCTGGACTGTCACCTTACCTATGAGCCACACATTGATATTGTTGCTAAGAATGTAAATGCTAAACTAGGACTGCTCTACAGACACAGACGAAGTCTGACCCTAGAAACACTTAAATTTGCAATCCACAGCTCAGTACTATCTGTTATTGACTACGGCTTGGTTATACATGGAGCTGCCACAGCTACATCTCTCAAAAGACTAAATACTGCCCTAAACAAAGCTCGTAGACTTATCATTGGTGCTGGCTACCTCACCCATACTTGTGACCTATTCGCCCTAACCGGGTGGCTCAAACTACAAGACTGCATCAAGTACCACTCATGTATACTTGCCAAGCAAGTGTTGCTTGGAGCCCTGCCAACGGGCATCGCCAGTCTTCTATCAAAGCCTCAAAAGTCGCATCACACCCAGTCCACTGTCTCTGAACTCTTTCACGTTCCTAGGGTTCGGACCACCCAATGCCAGCGATCCTTCCCTTACAGAGCTCCTAACTGGATGAATGGCCTGAGCTGTGAACTGACTAGCATACCTCAACTTACCCAGTTCAAGCGTCTCCTGCGTATGCACATCTCGAAGGAAAGTGAGTGTACCAGTTTTAACTAGTCATGTGACTTGCATCTCATCTGGCAACCTGCATTCCTCAGCCTCCTCAACAAGGCCCCTGGCTGCATTCTTCCTCCCCTGCTCAATCGCCTCTCTCACCCTCCCCCCTACCTGTCACGTCTGGACCCTCCTACTCTGTCCACTAACTCACCCACTATGACCCCTGACTGATTCTTTTCCACACCTTTCTTCCTCCCCCTCCCCTCTTCCCTATCTCCCCCCACACCTCACCATCCCCTCCCTCCTGTCACCTTCTCCTTCTGTGCTTGCCCCATTTCACCGTTCCCTTCCTGCCTCGCTCAACATGCTTGCCAATGTAGCCTGACTACACCCCGTTCTCATCCTGCTGCTACTCTTCATCCCCTAACTCACCTTCCCAATTTCCAAATGGGATTACCATACATTTTCACCTATAAAGTCCTAGAATGCCAGCTATGTATCTAATTGCAATCACCTATGTTTACTATGTATTGTGCTGTTCTACTGTTCGCTGTATTTGATATTATCTGTACATGTTACTGTGCTTTATACTCTGTTTTGTAACCCCCTCCCCATTATTGACGTGGAACCTTTGTAAATGAGCTCCACTGTGCTCAAAGGTATTTTCTAATCCTAGATTGAAATAAATAAATAGATGGTTGTGCAGGCTCAAAGAGGGCTGAAGTAGCACTAGGCATGGACCCCATCAGGGACTTTTTTGCAAGGGGGCAGGCCTGGTATTGGTGTCTGTGGTGGAGTGGGAGTCAACAAGTTTCCTTGCATAGGTCACAAGAGTGAGTCATTTTGTGTACTCCCAGGACCAGGCGGCAGGCCTTGTTGAGGATGGTTTTGACCCTTTTAAGCGCTGTGTCTGTGCCTGCCCCGTATATGACAAGGCCATAATCCACAGATGAGAGAACTGAACTGTACGTAACAAGTTTCAGGGCAGCTGGTGTCATAGAGGTGCGGTGTCTGTACAGAATGCCAAGCTTCATGTTGATGGACTTTACCAGTTGCTCAGCATGGGCAGTGAAGGTGAGGGTATCATCAAGATGAATCCCTAAGTACTTGAATGTGTTGATCTGGTCTAGTACTTCTACTCTGCTACTAAGTATATGCAGTGAGGACCCTCAAATCTTGCTCTGTGGGGTGCTGAAGAGTATGCTCCGTCTTTCTGTAGCCGAGTAGCAGTTTATTTCTAGTTAACCAGGATTCCAATGCACGGAAATCGAGCTGAAGTTCAGAGCTAATTGATCCCAAGTCATTCCCTGGGACAGAGATAACAGCATTGTCTGCATAGAGTATGGAGTGTGCAGGACAGGTGGAAGGCATGACATTTATGAAGAGGCTGAATAAGAGAGGACCAAGGATAGAACCTTGCGGGACCCCTAGGTTTACTTCCCTGGGCTGAGAGATTGTATTGCTGATCCTGACCCATTGAGATCTATGGGTGAGGTAACTGTGGAACCAGGCCACAGAGTCCATTGACAATCCTGTAGAGAGGAGACATTTCAGTAGCAGTTGGTGATTGACTGTGTCAAAGGCCTTGGTGAGATCAATGAAGATAGACCCCACCACCATCCTTTTATCCAGGGCCCCATAAAGCTCAGTGGTGTACTCTACTAACGCGGTGACAGTGGAGTGGTTTTGTTGGAATCCAAGTTGTTGCAGGCAGAGAAGGCTATGATTTTCTAGGTACTCAGTGAGTTGTTCTGAGAAAACCCTTCCAAGTGCTTTTGGAGGGGGCGGGGGGGAGCTA
The DNA here is from genome assembly GCA_016271365.2 of Neoceratodus forsteri. Taxonomy (NCBI): domain Eukaryota; kingdom Metazoa; phylum Chordata; order Ceratodontiformes; family Ceratodontidae; genus Neoceratodus; species Neoceratodus forsteri. Next base: position 187,939,598 of record CM057451.1, read on the forward strand.
AAATCATGATGGGCCAAAAGTTTGCTAGATTAGCTCTGTTTCCTGATTTAAAAATGGGTGTGACTAGAGCCTCTTTCCACCTGTAAGGGAAGATGCCAGATCTCAGAGAGGCGTTGAATACCTTAGTGAGCAGTGCCACAATTTTGTTTAATGCGAGTGCTACCATCTTCATATTGATCATGTTGCTTCCCATCCTGGTCTTACCAAGGACCCGTTTGATATATTTCACGGTCTCACCTGGGGAGATTTGCATGAAGTAGAATGGTGGGGTAACATTATCCCGTGGTGATGGGAGTGTTGAGGTTTTTCTGCTGGCCTGCAAGGGTGTGATTCAGGTATTCAGGTGGCAACACATTGCTGAGGTCTGTGAATTCAACAGTAAAAGCATCAGTGATTTCCTTTGGGTCTTGCAATGTGACAGAGGTGGTAACTATAAGGTCCGGTGGGGCCCTTGCGGCTCTACCCATGAGAGATTTTACAGAGTTCCAGAACTCCCTCCCTCTACCCCAGGCCTTTCCTAGGAGATCACTGCAGAAAGCTGCTTTTGCTAGACGTATGAGTTTTGTGCAGGTATTTCTAGCTGCCTTATATGCTTGGGAGTCAGCTAGATTCCTGGTGGCTTTGGCCCGATGCCACAGGTGATCTCGGAGTCACATGCGTTCAATTAAAGGGCTAGACAGCCAGGGGTTGGGGATTCCTCTGGCTTTCTTTGTTTTGTAAGGAGCAAAGATGTCGCAGGCTTTAGTGAAGATACTGCAAAAGTAATCCAGTGCTTGGTTTCCATCCTTCACTCTACCCAGTGGGGACCAGTCAATCCCTTTTAGGTAGTGCCTGGAGGAGTCTAGTTGACCAGGCCTTAGTGATCTGTTCCTGGTGGTCTAGGCTTACTCTTGGTGAACTTGTTAGTCCAGGTAATAGTACAGGGGACTGGTCACTGATGGTGTCAGGTAGGCTGTTACCTCTTCGATATGTTCAGGACAGGAGGAGTGTAGCCAGTCGATGAGGGTGCTGGTTCCTGTACGGTAATTTTGTCTGGTGGGTTGTGCGACCAGTTAGGTCAGGTACAGGCCGGCTATTTGGTCTCTAGCTGTCGCTGCATCCTATGCTTGCCAATTAATGTTGAAGTCCCCTAGGATTATATGTTCCCAGTTTAGTTTATTCTGTTCGAGCTTATGAGCTGTGGGAAGCCAGTGGGTAGCGTCCCAGGAGGCAGAAATATGGAGGATAATAGTAGCACTTTGTTTTGTTGGCCAATATTAAGTTTTAGTGTTAGAACCTGTGCTTCCTTGGTGTAGAAGCTAATGGGCAGGATATGCCCTTTGATGTAATTCTTGAGGTAAACCAGACAACCACCCCCTCTTTTTGAGGTACGGTTCTGCCGGAACAGATTGTATCCAGGAACGGCAATTGCTGTGTCTGGGATCTTTGGTGATAGCCACGTTTCTGTTAGGGAAATGACGTCAGGATCAATCTGAGCCTCCTAGGCCTGAAATTGTGGCAGTCTGGAAAGAAGGCTGAAGATATTCAGGGATACAATTTTTAGATGTCCTGGGCTATTGGCACAATTCATGATAGAGGTCACCCAGGGTCACAGCTAGGCAGGGATTTGACAAGAGGCTTTGGTTATGCAAGAGCTTACAGGCATGCACTCCCCTGCCCCATTACATTGGTAGCCTGGGGCACACTTACTCAAGTACCAAGTGCAGGATGTGAAATGCTTTTGTCCTTATGCTTCCTTTGTTATTTAAAGAGGTTGTTTAAAAGCCCACATACAGATCCTTTAAGAGCAGGTCAGACGAAAATGTGGATTCAAGCAGGACCCAGAGTCACAGAATTTGTCAGACTTAGTTGCTTGATTTCTGTTTTGCTTGGGATAGCTTCCAAAAAGTTGACTTTAAACTGAAAATGCAAATACCTGGTGGTGATGTTTTGCAGAAACCCAGTCCAGGAGACCTTCACAGATGTAATGAGCAAGAATGGTGTAGTTATGCCAAGCAGTAAATCTTGTAAATCCTAAAAAACTAAGCTATAGACAAACACAAACAGCCACCCACACAGATCCAGGAGGACAGGATACTGTGGACCAAGCGAGGCAACCAATTATTTATTTATTTTTTTTAACACAGCGGTGGAACCCCGGGAGGGAAGTACAGGAGGATGCAACAGAGGACATGAGGCCTCACACACTGCAAGAGACTTGAAGAAGCATCACAAGATATCCGGCAAGATATAGGTGATTCTTGCCACTGCCATTAAAGGTTACAGCCCTTGTGATTCACTTGAGAAAAAAAGAGGGGTGGGGCCACCAGAATCTCTCACCCTCTCTCTCTCATAGCATAGGGATGGGGAAAGGACCCACTATGGGGCAAGGTCCCTCCGGATAGAAGGTCACCTAACTAGAAGAGCTCCTGGTCCCTGAGTGAAATACTGAACCTCTTGTGTCCACTGTCACCGGGAAAGGGATGGAAGGAGAAGGACTCAAACCACTGAGAAGAGAGCAAGAGGTTTGGAGTAGGGGGTCTGAGGGGACCTTGCCCCATGGGCAACCCAGAAGTGGGTTGTCAGGGAAGAGAAATCTAGACAAGGGTCACCAGAGCTCCTGTGACCAAGGCGGGGACTCAATGGAGATAGGGCAATCCCTGGGGTCCATGCGAAAGGAGGCCTGGGGGACAAGGAGCCTGAGAAAACACTAGGGAACTCCTGGGCCTTGCTGCCGACCCAAGGAGTCCCATCCAAGGTCAACTGGGGCTCCAAAGAGCCCCTGGTAAAAGCTGGCAATAGACCCTGCTTGCCCTCTCCCCGATGTGGCTCCCTGGTGCTTCCAGAGGAAGATTCAGGGAACCTACAGGTGCCAGCGAGATTACACCCACAATTGGCCTCAATTAGGGAGGAGGCACTGCCCCGGAGACTGCGGCCCAAGAGGAGATGGTGGGTGGGAAGCAGTGATGAATGTTGAAGATATCTAGGAAGATCAAAACTTAAGGTAGGTACGTAATTTTCATATCTTACCTGCATGAATCTTCACCATTCATCACTGGAGGGTGAGTACCAAGCACCACAAAGTGGCACTGGCACCTCCCTGAGGGAGAACTCTCCCTCAGCCTCCTGTAGGGGAACAAACGAGAGGAGGAGGCCCTCATGGAGCTGGCTAGGCCTGTAACTTGTCAGGGTCAGGTTGAGGCTCCTGACACACAGGAGAAGGAGAATGCCCTGACAGCTCTCACCTGGCCCTACTGGAGAAGAACTGGGCCTCTCGGAAGGGCGAGGCAATCACCCTACGTTGGGTCAAGGGTGACAACCGAGATATGCGGAGCCACGCTGTCCGCCTAATGCAGACGACTGTTCCTACTAGCCTGGAAGCTGCAGCGTTGGTGTCGTAAGATGCCTTTGACTGGTGTCTCGCCAACTCCAAGCTGCACGTAGAAATGGCGATGGCCCGTCTGGCTGCCACGATCTGACCCAGCGAAGCCCACAGGTGCCTTGCATAGGCTATATGGTGTGCAGAGATAGACAGCAAAGAGATCTTGAAGAGAAAAGGAGTACAGTTCACGTAGAACTTACGTAACAGTAGATCTTGAGAGAGGCTCTTGCAGTGAGCAATTACATATGGACTGAAGCCAGCAGGCGTCAGGACCCCTGAAAACTTCTAGCTAGCAGTCTCTGGCGAGGGACCGCCCACGTCAGATGACCGGCGTCAGGAGGCGTCAATATAAAGGGCGGGTCCCTCACGCCCCACCTTCCAGTTCTTTCTGCCAAAGGCCAAAAAGGCGAGGCGAGAAGAAAGCTGAATTTCCCTTCCTGGAAAAGGAGCTGAAAAACTAAGGGGGATGGAGGCGGGAAGGTAGTATCACTGCAGGAGCCTCTCTAGAAGATCTACTGTTACAGTGAGTTCTTACGTAACTGTGCTATCTTACCGAGAGGGCTCTTGCAGTAGGTAATTACGTTCAGGACTGAGTCCCAAGCAGTCTGGAACAAAGAGAAGCACACGGGAGGAGGAAACTACTCATAAGAGATCCTCTGGCTGAAGTGGACTTAAGAAAGAAGTCCTTGCAAAAAAGCCGACCCGAAGCCAGCTCTACGGTGAGAGGCAATGTCCAAACTGTAGTGTTTCGTAAAGGTACGGACAGAAGTCCAAGTTGCGGCGGTGCAAATATCAGCCACTGACACAATCTTGAAGCAGGCAGCAGAGGCTGAGACACCCCTGGTGGAGTGACCCCTGACCTGACCTAGCAAGGTCTTGTGATACTTGTCGTAGCAGAAAGTGATACAGTGAGCCAACCATTTGGACAAGCATTGTTTGGAAACAGCGTTGCCCTCTCTTTTGCTGGCAAAAGAAACAAATAGTTGGTCAGTCTTTCTGAGATCCTTCGTCCTGTTGGTGTAGTATCTCAGAATCCGGTGGCGTCAGGGTATATAAAATACTCATGATTGGAGTGCTGTGTGAAAAAGGCAGGCAGTTCAATGGACTGGTTCAACGTAGATTCCGCTACCACCTTAGGGAGAAACTTAGGATTGGTGTGCCCAGGCCACACGTTCCTTATGGAAAATCAGATACGGAATTTTGCACATCAAGGCCTGAAGCTCGGAAATTCTTCGAGCGGAAGTAATGGCCACTAGGAAGAGAGCCTTCCACGAAAGGAACTTAAGTTCTGCTGAGGCTGCCGGCACAAAGGGAGGCAGTGTAAGCTTCTCAAGAATGAAATTCAAATCCCAAGGAGGGGTCTCAGATGAAGAACCCCTTGTAGAAAGGTTTACGCGATCTCCAGCTGAGCAAAAGTTCTGTCCCCAAAGGGAACATGATAAGCGGCCAGAGCTGCCATGTGAACTTTCAAAGAGGCATGACTGAGACCCAGGTCGAAGAGATAACGCATGTAGTCCAGTAGCTGCCAGACAGGACAGGAGAAAGTCTCCAAGTCTTTGGACGAAGCCCAAATGGAAAACAGTTTCCATTTCATGGCATAGGTGGAGCGAGTGGATGGCTTCAAGAGTGCAAGGTGCATATGACTGTCATATCCTCTCTAGTACACTGCACTGACAATATAAGCATACATATTGTATAATATTTCTATATGACAAACCAATCACACACACACAAAAAAAAAAAAGGAGATAAACATGTGGGGAGTAGTGCAATGTAATCGTTGTGGGGCAGCAGTCTTCCGGGAGTCTTTCTGGAGGCTGAGATGCTGCCCTATTTGCAGACAACTCTCTGCCCTGAGGGAGGAAGTTGCCCGACTTTAGGCCACACTGGACAGTAGTAAGGGAACCTTCCCCCAGGCCACACTGGACAGTAGGAAGGGAACCTCCCCCATCCAGGGAGCACCAGAGCCACCACCACTACCTCAGAGGTTGCGAAGAAAGCACAGCAGTTGAACCACAGTGGGCTCAGGGAGGGTGAGGATGGTGGAACAGAGGCACACCCAGTCAGTCAATCCATACACCATTCTGGGGGAGCATAGCTCCCCTATGGATGCACCCGCAGAGGAGACTAAGGAGGCTGAGGACAACTGTCACAAGGGAGGACCACAGGAAGGAGGCAGAGGACACCACAGGGAAAGGAAGCAGCTCCTGGTGGGGGACTTAATTATTAGGGGGATAGAACTGGGGGGAGCAGGGAAAACTGAAGTAAGGTGCCTGCCTGATGCCATGGCTTGGAGGGACAGGAAGCGCATCCTCAGGATCATGAGAACAGCTGCACGGAGTCTGAGCTGGGCGTCATTGTCCACCTAGGGACAAATGACTTGGCTCATCATGAGATTAGAGCAGTGCAGGAGGACTTTGTAGAGTTGGGGAGGGCCCTAAGACAAGTAGCACACACAGTATCCTTCTCAGGGTGCTGCCTGTCAATGGCATAGGTGAGGAGGGTACTTTGCACCATGCAGCTTAATGAATGGGTGAAAAATGGTGTGGAGCACAGGGCTTGGCTTCATTGGGGACTGGGGTTCCACCTGGAGAGGACACCAGCCTATCTGAGCAGGATGGTCTGCATCTGTCCAGGAAGGAACAAGTCTTTGGAGCAATCAGTTTAAATGCTTCATTGGCAAGCTTTTAAACTAGTCAGAGGAAGGCACTGATAAGCAGCAGGAAAATCCCAGCCTCTCCCTACAAAACAGGGTACTAAATGAGAAAAGACCGAGGTAGAAAGGTCAGTGGGGATGCTGCAACAGAAGGTAAATCAAAAATGGAGAGCAATGAGTACCAATGCCCGTAGTCTGGGTAACAAGCTTTCTGAATTAGTGGCCTTGATGGAGGAGAACATCTGGATATCGTGGCAGTCACAGAAACATGGTACACAAAATCATGACTGGGGACGTAAACATACCAGGATACACTATCTACAGGAGGGACAGGGAGGGTAAAGAGGAGGAGGTAGCTCTTTACATAAGGAAGAATCAAAACAACAGAACAAAAGGGTAAACAGGGAGGAGAAGAAGCACTGTGGGTAAATTTAGAGACAGGCAATGGCACCACAATCCGCACAGGGGTTATATACAGACCCCCTTCTCAGGGGGAGGAAATCGACAAGGAAATGATAGAAAGTATACTTAGAATGGCAGAAAAAGGGGAGATATTGCTGATGGGTGATCTGAATATGCCAGATGTTAACTGGAGTGCAGTTGCAGCAGCCACTTTGAAGAGTGGGGTTATTCTACATGCCCTACAGGGGCATGCCTTAGACAACTAGTATTGGAGCCAACTTGAGAGGGAGCAATCTTAGACCTGGTTCTCTCAAATGGAGATGGAGAGAGGATCACAGATGTAGAAGTGGGTAGCCATCTGGGAACTAGCGACCATCGAATAGTATGGTTCACAATAAACACAGCAATAGAGTAAAGCCATACAAAGGCAAAAGTACTGGACTTTAGGAGGGCTGACTTTGCCAAAATGGGTAAGTGCCCAAGGAATGCACTAGCAAATGGCCCAAACCGAGGAAAAGATAGCCAACTCAGTTAAGAAGGGGGATAAAACCTTTTATAGGTACATCAGGGAGTGGAGAAAGACCAAGGGAGGGATAGTGAGGCTTAATAAGGGAGGGAGGGTGGGCAGAGGGTGACTGTGAAAAAGCAGATACACTAAACAAATATTTTGCTCAGTATTTACAAATGAAGAGGGAGTACCAAAACAAACAGTAGAAACACTCTGGATACAGAAGTTGATACCAGCCCATTTACAGAAGAAAGGGTTCTGAAAGAACTCTTAAAACTGAAGGTGGACAAAGCAATGGGGTCTGATGGGATTCATCCCAGAATTCTAAAAGAACTAAGGGTAGAACTAGAGACACCACTGACTACCTTCTTTAACAAATCATGGGAGGATGGGGTGGTACCCGAGGACTGGAGGAGGGCAGATGTGATTCCCCTTCACAAAAGTGGGAGCAAGGCAGAAGCAGGAAACTACAGACCTGTTAGTTTAACCTCAGTGATAGGGAAAATGTTGGAATCACTTCTGAAGGAAAGAACTGTCAAGTATCTAGAGGCCAGAGGGGCATAGGACCCAAGGCAGCATGGATTCACAGCGGGAAGGTCATGCCAGACAAATCTGATAGATTTCTTTGACTGGGTGACCAAAGTAGTAGATCAGGGAGGGGCTGTGGACATGGCCTACCTAGATTTTAGCAAGGCATTTGACACAGTCCCACACAAAAGATTAATATACAAGTTAGCCAGCCTGGGAGTGGGTCCCAAGATGACAGCCTGGGTAAAGAATTGGCTGGAGAGTAGGACACAGAGGTAATAGTAAATGGAGTCCCTCTGAAGAAGAGGGGTTACTAGTGGGGTACCGCGGGGTTCAGTATTAGGACCGGTCCTCTTCAATGTCTTTATAAGAGACATTGCAGAGGGACTGGAAGGAAAAGTATGTCTCTTTGCAGATGACACAAAGATCTGCAACAGAGTTGATGCACAAGGTGGGGTGGAAAGGATGAGAAGGGACTTGGAAGGTTAGAGAAATGGTCAAATGTATGGCAGCTTAGATTCAATGCTAAGTGAGTGCAAGGTAATGCACCTGGGAAACAAAACCAGGGAAGAGTACACAATGGGTGTGAGATACTAACAACAACAAAAATGGAAAGGGACCTGGGGGTAGTCATATCAGATGACCTAAAGGTGGGCAAGCAATGTGAGAGGGCAGCAAGGAGGGCTGGGGGATACTGGGATGCATAGGGAAGGCATCACCAGTAAAAACAAGGAAGTTATTATCCCTCTGTACAGACAGCTGGTGAGACCCCATCTGGAGTACTGCATGCAGTTCTGGAGACCCAATCTCCATAAAGACATAGACAGGATGGAAGCTGTCCAGAGGAGGCAACTAAAATGGTGCAGGGTCTGCACCGGAAGACATATGAAGAGAGACTTAAGGAGCTTAATATGTATAGCCTCGAGGAAAGGAGGGAGAGGGGACATGATAGAAACTTTCAAGTACCTCAAGGAATCAACAAAGTCAAGAGGTAGCATCTTTCAAAAAGAGGTGTGCAAGAACAAGGGTACAATTTGAAGATAGAGGCGGCTCAGAGGTAATTTAGGAAGTATTTTTTTCAGAGAGGAGTTGTGGATGCATGGAATGGCCTTCCGGAGGCTGTGGAGTCAAAAACAGTGGTGGAATTCAAGCATGCATGGGACAGTCATAAGGCAATTCTTGGGGGTGGGGTAGAAGAAGTAGGCTGCTGGTTAACTAGGATCTGCAGCTTATCCATTAGGTAGGGAAATGGGCAGACTGGGTGGGCCAAGCGGTCCTTATCTACCATCAAATTCTATATTTCTATGTTTCCTCGCCTCCACCAAGATCTCTGCCACTTAAGGAGAAGCCACAAAACGAGCTTGTTCTACGTCTGTAGGAGCCAAACATGCAGCTGAAGGGACTTGAGGCCCAGATGGACCAGGGATCCCCGATCCTGGGTCAACAGTAGTCACGAAAGAGGAAGAGGAATCGGAGGTTCCTCTGAGTACTGTTGCAGAAGAGAGAACCAAACTTGCCTGGGCCAGAAGGGAGCGATGAGAATCATACAGGCCCCTTCTGAGCTGAGCTTGTGCAGGATCCTCGGAATCAACAGAATTTGGGGGGGGGGAAAACAATCGAATCTGCCCTTCCAGTCGAGAGACAGAGCATCTCTCCAGAGTCACCTGCGCCCTGGAGCAAGCGAGCAGAAAGTGAGCAGTTTTGTGTTTAGTGGGGACGCGAACAGGTCGACCTGAGGGGTTTCCCAACATAGGAAGATGCCATCTGCTATTTCCTGGTCCAATTCCCACTCATGAGGTTGTGCCGAGGGGGCGCGAACAGGTCGACCTGAGGGGTTTCCCAATGTAGGAAGATGCCGTCTGCTATTTCCTGGTCCAATTCCCACTTGTGAGGTTGTGCCGAGGATCGGCTCAAGTGATCTGCCAACGAATTCTCTACCCCCGGGACGTGGACCACCGTGAGATGAAGGTTGTGTAGGGTCACCCATTCCCAGACCCACATCGCTTCCGACAAGAGGTAGAGCAGGTCCCCCTGTTTGTTGGTACCAGACTACACTCATGTTGTCGGTCTGGACAGCCAGGGGACCGGGAAGCAGAAAGGGGTGTAGCGCTTAAAGAGCGTATAACACCGCTCTGAGCTCGAGCACGTTGATGTGAAGCATCTGCTTGAGTATGGACTACGAGCCCTGGGTGCGCTGGGATCTCAAATGAGCTCCCCAACCTTCACCCGAGGTGTCCGTTGTCAGTGTTTGGGAGGGGGGGAGGAAGGCAGAAGGGGACTCACCGACAAAGGTTCTCCTGAACCAACCACCAGTGCAAATCCCAAGCATCGGGGTCGAGACTAGCACCTCTTGGTCCAAGTCGTCGACCAATTGATCCCACTGAGACCGAAGAGTCCATTGAGAGATTCTCATGTGGGGCCGAGTGCACGGAACTGTCAGAATTGCAGCCGCCATGAGCTCCAGGAGGTGAAGGACCGACCTGGCGGGAATCCACCTGTGAGAGGACAAGAAGCTTGCCTGAGCCTGGAGTGTGGCCACCCTGTCTGGCGGCAGAAAGGCCATACCGGTGGTCGTGTCCAGAATCACCCCGATGAACTGGAGGCATTGAGATGGGATCAAATGGGATTTGGCCTGGCTGATGGTAATACGCAGGCTGGTAAAAACCTGCCTGGTAAGGCAAAGGGAACGCAGGAACTCCTCCCTGGACGGGGCCGCCAGGAGCCAATCGTCCAGGTACGGAAAAACCTGCACTCCCGGAGTATGCAGGTGGGCCGCCACCACAGACAGGCATTTGGTGAATACTTGGGGGGCCGAGGAAATACCAAATGGGAGGGCCTTGAACTGACAGTGGTCCCCCTGGAAAGCAAACTGGAGGTATTTGTGGTGGGAAGGGCGGATAAAGATATGCAGGTACGCGTCCTGCATGTCCAGAGCACAGAGCCACAGTCCCGGCTGGAGGAGGGGCAGGAGACTCTGTAGGGAGAGCATCCTGAACATTTTGTACTCCACAAACAGATTTAGAGAGCTGAGGTCCAGAATGGGCCTCACGCCTCCTGTCTTCCTGGGGACCAGGAAGAAATGGAAGTGGAAGACCGTCCCCCGAAGAGGGAGGGACAGGTTCTATTGCCTCCTTCAACAGAAGGGAGGAGATTTCTTCCTGAACCCTGAGAAGTTGTTCGGGGGAGTAAGACGACCGGGGGGTGGCGTTTCTGAAGAAACTCTGTGGTGTGGCCCTCTGCTATGAGCTGAAGGACCCAAGAGTTGGTAGTGATCCTCTCCCAACCCAGCAGATGAAGGGAGAATCTCCCACCGACCGGTTCCTCTGGATCAACCAGAGGCTGTGGGAGAGGAAGGGAGGGAGTCAGGAGGTGTGGGGCAGCGTCGCGGCTGGAGCTTCCGCAGCCAGTTTGGGTGGGGGCTCGCAGCCAGAGGGGCCCGGCGTTTGTTGGCCCGCTTTCCTTGTGGTTTCAGCCTTCGCTGTACGGCAGGCGAAGGAATGAGCGCCTGAGGGCTCTGTACATGAGTCAACCTTGAGAGCAGTGCCCTTCTTCTCAGTCCGGTAATGATGTCCTTGACATCACCACCGAACAACACCGAACCTTGGAAGGGGGCGTCCTGGATGGCGGATTGTACTTCTGAGGCCAAACCTGACACCCGAAGCCAAGCATGTCGCCGCAGACTCATGGCGAATGCAGAACTTTGTCCAGAAGCGTCCACTGCATTGTAAGTAGCGCGCAGCATGTGCCTACTGGCCGAACGTGCGGAGCGGACTAGGTCTGCCACTTCCTGTTTAGTCTGGGACTGAGGAAGGGTGTCCAACTTGGCTTCTACCTCACTAAGGATAGCCTTCTGGTAATCCCCCATGTGAGCCACATAGTTCAAGACTCTGATACCCAGAGTGGAAGAAGAAAAGACCTTCTTGCCATACTGGTCCAGAAGGCGGGATTCCTTATCGGGTGGGGACGAGCTCAGGTGTTTCGGGTTAGCCGAACGGTTGTGGGCGCGCTGATCACGACTGAATCAGCCTTGGGGTGTGACGAAAGAAAGTCAATCCCCTTGGGAGCCTGATGCAGCCTATCCGCCTTCTGAGGAAGGGGGGCTAAAGCCGATGGTTGTTTCCAGACAGTGGAGATGAGGTCGGCGTGAGGCTCGATCCAGGGTGGAACTAACAGTGCAGCAACCTCAGGCAAATCCAAATGGGCAGCTAGCATCTGCCTCTGTGGATCCCGGCTCCAGAGATTTCTACTGATGAAGAGCCTGGATTTTTCTTAGCAACTCCATAAATGAGGGGGACTTCGGAGGAGTCCTGGGCCTGGGCTTGTCAGGAGTGCGAGGCCCGTCCGGATCGGAGTTGTCACCGGAGTCCTCAGACGAGTCTGAAGAAGAAGGAGACGAAGACCCCTCCCCACTCAGGGGAGGAACATGGCCCCTAGGGGGCAAGGTGCCACCCCCAGCCTTAGACCCCGTAGCAGTGTCTCTGGGGTTGGGGGGGAGGAGGGGGTCTCTCGCCCCTGGCGATGAGGATCCGGGACTAGGTCCATCGTCGGGAGGTGGCTCTCTACCTCCCTGGTGAGCTGAGCCTTGGCCTCAGCCCACCAAGAAGCCAGAGTCTCCCTCAGATCCACCGGCAGCTGAGGGGGCGGTGGAGGAGGGGGATACGGATATTGGGGGTATCCGTAGCCCGGCGTCGGGTACTGAGGCGTCGGGTACTGTGGTGCCGGATACTGCAGAGCCGGATAAGACCGCATTGGATAAGACACCGTAAGATCCGGCACCAGGGGCTCTATCGGGGTAGAAGGTCCTGGAAGAGGCCCTGTAGGCGGGCCAGGGACAGGTGGCTCGGCAGGCGTCAGGTCCGGCATTGGGGCGACGTCCGGCAAGGGGACGTCGGCCGGCAACAGGGCCGGTATCCGAGGGTCCGATGTCAGGCCATCCGGACCTACAGGAGGGAGGCCTGAGAGAGGCGCTGAAGAGTCCCCAGCGGTGTCCGGGGGAGGGTCGGAGGGATCCTCTGGGCCCAGCTGGGGAGACGCAGGGGCCTCGAACTGCAGCGGCGAAGGCTGCGGGGAGCCAGCAGCGCTGGATAAGGTCAAAGGATCCGGTGTAGGCTCCGTTGCCGAGCGACCGCTGGACGAGCCGGTGGGCGTCTGACTGGCGGGATCCGGGCGGGCGTCAGAGGAGCCGACGTCCGACTGATCGGACCCAGCACCTGAAGAAGGCCGCGCAGGGGAGGCGACCTTGATGGGCGGCTTGACGACCGTGCGCTGCCCCGAAGGGTCAAGCGACTTAGCGGTCGGCTCCGGGCGGATGTCGGAGGAGCAGATGCCCGACTTACTAGAGAGGCTCGAACCAGAAGGCCGCGCAGGGGCGGCCTTACTGGGAGCGGATGCCTCCTTTGTCCCGGAGGCTCCCGACTGACCCGAGCGCGAACCAGCCGGGGGGACAGAGGCCGTCTCAGACACCACCAAGACAGCCGTAGGGGAACGGTCCCCAGGAGGGGACGTTACCTGAAGGGCGGCGACCCCAGCCGAAGTCGCCGCAGCAGCGGATGGGGAGTCCCAGTCCCGGTGCTTCTCCTTCCTCTTCTTAAGGCCCTCAGGGGAGGTGGAAGCCTGTCGGTGCTTTTTTAGCTCCTTTTCCACGGAGGACATCTTCTTCTTTAGAATGCAAGCTTCCAGGGACTGCTGCCTTCTTCTGCGGGTAGCTGCGTTGCACTTCAGGCAGTGCTGACAGGAATCCAAGGGGTGGTCGGGGCCTAGGCAGATGAGACAACGAGAATGGCCGTCCTTGTGCGGGAGTTGGGCGCTGCACTTGTTTTTATGCTCGGACGTGGTAGGGGATGACATACACGGCAGGTAAGAGAATCCTGACGAATATTTTAGAAAAATAAAAAAAAACGACGGTATAACTACTGGCGACGATTGACTGATGAGCAGTGGAACTTAACCACGAGGTGCTGTCGAAAGCAAACGGTGGGAAAGAAATGGAAGGCGGGTGTGAGGGACCGCCCCTTTATACTGACGTCACCTGATGTGGGGGCGGTCCCTCGCCAGAGACTGCTAGTTAGAAATTTTTCTGTGGGGTCCTGACGCCTGCTGGCTTCAGTCCTATATGTAATTACCTACTGCAAGAGCCCTCTCGAAGTAAGATCCCTTCTTCCCCAGTGATCAAACTCCATGGAGTCAGCCTCTTGGGGGTTGGGGGGGAGGCGGTCTCTTGAAGGGCGAAGACGCCCCAAGGGGGTATCCAGTCACTCCAGTCCAGATGTAGGATGGGGCATAGTTCCTCGAGACCTGGGCGGAGTGCAATACCTGCACTCACAGTCCCGAGGGGCTGGAACAGAGGAGGCGGGAAACTGCCAGACACTGTTCGACTCCTCCATGAAGGGATGGGGCCATGGAGGGATTACAATGGATTCCGGACTGTACTCCAAGGAAAAACAGCATCACACACACAGGACTGCAGTCTATGGATGGAGAAAGATGGAGTTCCTCCAACATCGTCGTGAAGAACCACTGATATTTGGTGAAATCTGTGTCAGAGGAGATGTGTGTGGAGGTGTCCTTCTCCTCTGAGGAGGAATCCGATGACGTGGATGGACTCCGTACAGGGGGGCAGTGGTGCAAGGGCAGGACGTGGAAAAACCATCTCATCTATGGCCCAAAAGGATCGGAGGAAGGGTGAAGCCGGCACCAGTGTCGACCTCAAATTCCTCCTCGGCCTCTGCATCGGTGCAGACAACCAAAGTGGTGCCCGAAGACGGCACCGGAAACAGATGTAGCACCAGAGACCACACTGCCACCAACAGTGGCATTGACCTCGGTGCCATCACCAGCAGTGGCACCGACCATGGCACCATCACCACCTGCAGCGTCAACCGCAGTGCGTCCCCAGAGACGGCACTGACTGTAGCGCATCCCCAGAGATGGCAATGACCGTGGTGCCATCCCCAGATGAGGCACCGACCGACGCTGTCCTCAGAGGTGGTACCGACTGCAGTGCCATCCGCAGAGGTGGCACCACGGACGGTGCCAGCCCCAGAAGACAGCAAAGGAGAAGAGACCGGACTGGGTCTGGAAAGCACCCGGAGCTCTGGAGAGCTGGGTTTGCCAATCGGGATCATCCCAGTCATCCTCAGATTCCAAGAAGGAGACCATGGAGATCCCCAGAGATGTGATCCCAGACACTCTGATCGTCCCTCCACCAAGGACAGTGTTGGAAGGAGACCCAGTGGTGCCACAATGCTCACTGACACTAGGGGCACTATCGGGAGCTGAAGCCACACCGTCCGCAGCCACTGATGTAAGCCTCGCGTATAGCTGAGGCCTCGATACCAGGTTGGCCCGGTTCCTCAAAAGGGAACTAGGCCATGCGCGGTGCTCAACGGCCCCCTGGAGGAGGCTGACTGTCCACCCAGCCCCGCACTCAAGCATCTGGTCTTGGCGAGACCCGAGACAGCGGAGACCTGTTCTCCCCCAGTGCATATAGCAGAGGGGTGAGGCATGGTGGAAGAGCCCAAAGACCTTACCTTGGTGGCCTTCATACGACGTCGACAACCAAAGGTTGGGGGGACTCTCCCCAATCTTGCTGTGCGGCTTACTAGGGTGTGGAAGTCCAGTGAAAAAGAGCTGTCGCACAAATCCATATCATGGCACGACCCCGGGCAAGTAAAACACCGGTCATGCGGGTTCGTTATGGTCATAAGACTACCACAGGGGCACCGATGCATGGGGGTAGTCCCCACCTTGGAGGAACATTTTTGCCCCGAAACGGACATGATTGGCCACACAAAATAATCAAAATGAAGAAAAACATTCAACATTACAACTTTTTGAAAAATAAAAAAATAAGGGTCGGTGCCGAAAATGGCAATGGATAAACCGTGTCAAGTAAACGAACAGAACTTCAGAATTTTCTGGAAGCTTTGGCCTGCTGCGTTGCTTCCGCAAAGTCGTCCTGCTGCCTTGTCGGCAGGAAAAACAGAACTACAGTGGTGGAGGGGCCGGTGTCAGTTACTGGCAAACCCGCGAGTGCCACGTAGTACGTTGGCCACGAGGGAGGTGCCATTTGTGACGTCGGTCCCTCCTCTGGAGAGAGAAAAGCTTTTAGCTATAGCTGGCCCAGTGGTGCTGAGAGTTGAAGTGCTGGATGCCACACCTTGCACTACACAGGCGTCACGTGTTCGGGAATGACTTCTGGTCGTCGGGGTGCAAGAGCGTGAGGGGGGGGTTAGGGAGGAGCAGGATTGAGTAAGCCAGTAGGCTGCTCTCCCCTCCCGGGAGTGGTGGGGTGGGTTGTCGCCTCCCCAAAGTGGAGGTCCGGTGGGTGGCACAGGCGGGGGCACTCTTGGGTGTGCAAGGGCCGAGCTGGCGCCATGGTGTGCATGCGCTCCACACGCATCGCTGCCATGTGTCAGGGACATGGGGTGGGAAGCGGAAGAAAATACCTAAAAAAATACCATAAAAAGCTAAACAGAAGAAAAAAAAAAAAAAAAGCTTTTAGCTATAAGCTTCCTGCGGGGTCCTAGCGCCTCCGGACTTGCCTCTCTTGCAGCAACAGGGATGTAAATGGCTAGTATAGCTTGATACAGTCTAGTGCACAGCACCCCTCTACAGACATGGCTGCTGTCAAGGGAACTTCAATTTGGATAGTGCCCAGAAGGCACAGGCTCCATTTAGCAACTGACAGGGATATACCCAAGAGAAGGGGATATACCCTGGAAAGGGAAGAGGAGGCGTACAGGAAAAAGAATGGAAGGCGGGAGCTACCCTCTATTTTAGTGTTCTTTTGGGTTGGTACAGGGCCCTAAGCAGGACCCTCACTCCAGTTTTTCATAATTGTTTTTGGTGTAGTGGGAACCCAACTATGGGTCCCAAACCATTTTTTTAACAGTATGCTGCCCTGCAGGAAGGGAAGCAACTGGGGAGAGACATGTGGCAAGAGCTAGTGATGTAAGTTTGTCATGGATGAGGTTTTAATGACTCATTGTTTGTTCATGAAATCATTAGTAAACAGTAGTAAATGTTGTGGCACTGTCATCATTGCTACATTCTGATGACACTAGTGAAAGTCATGGAGTCCTGAATAAATATCAAACGTCATGGAATCAATTACATGTATGACTGCCATGACAAACTTACATCCCTAGCAATAGCCAGTGCCACTCAGCAATACACATTGAGCTGCCCTGAGGCCCTGGCTCTGCTAGAGCAGGGGGTGGTGTGCAGGTGTGGTAATCAATGGTGAACATATTCTGGAAGATCAACAGTAATAAGTACGTAACTTTCATATCTCCCAAGAATCAATCTTCACCACTGTGTCCCACCTAACAGGCCAGAGTACCAAGCTTTCCCATTTACCTGAGGGAGGAGCTGGCCCACTCTGAGGGTAGAGAGATGCCCTCAGCATTCCGCATGGGAGAGAACACCCGAGGGCAGGGGCTTCTTACAGGTCCAGCGAGATCTGAAACTGGTCAGGGACAGGCAGGTGCTCCTGTTGCACATCAGCAGGAGGGTTCCTCAACAGTTCCTGTATGACCCTAGGAAAGAAGAATCGAGCCTCCTGGAAGTGCGAGTTAAGCACCTTATTCTGAGCCAAAGGTGCCAGACTTGCCCGAAAGGGTGTACTCTTACATTAGAGGACTGACACAACTGGTGCCTGTTGGGGGGAACCCAGAGGTGGGGAGACTGACACTATAAACATCCCACGGGGTGAGCCTGGTCCTCACTGGTGACAGTGATGTTCACTGGCTCCAGGGAGAGTTCCACCTTCAGGTCATTATCTGACCTCGAGTTGGCACTGCCTCTGGCACTGTCATCAGGATTGGAGACGTTCTTGAAGAGAGGCATCTCCTTGTGGCCACAACTGACATTGTCCTTGACCCATGCTCAGTGCAATCACCTTCCTCGTTGTTACAGGGCACATCAGTATCGGGGCAACCGCTGAGGCAACACAGTGATCAACACCTTGCTGGGAGCTGGGCCCAGGGTTAGCACCATTGTCATCCCCACCTCTATCACCACGTCCAAAGCAGTCATGCTCTTCTGTAATGCTATAAACACCATGCATGATGACAGTGTCTGAACTGGCAACGGAACAGGCAACAGCCTTGGTGCCAGTCCCTCCCTTGCGAACAGTGTCGGAAGCAGGCCCAGTGTAGTCTTCTTGTGTCACCCGCCGCTTCATCACCACGAACAATAACAGCACAGGCGGTACCAGAGGATAACGTCGAGGTGTCCACTGGTGTAGACTTGAGCATATAACTTCAGCCTCACTAGCGGGGACGTCTGATGCTCAAGCCAGGCAGACTGTGGTGAGATTGCAGTCAACCGCCCAGAAGGAGTCCATTGTCCACCAGACCTATCCACTAGTCTCTTACACCTCAGAGCAATGGGGTTGAGGAGAACTCCATACTTCCAGGAGCCGAGAGGTCCCAGGAAAAAGCCCAGGGTAAAGGCCCGAGGAGCAGGTCTTGAAAGCACACATACAAGGCATGTCTCTTAAGGTGGGGATCAGATGACCACACCTTAACATGTAGTTCTCTAAGATACAGCAGTTCATGGATAAACAAGCACCACACACTTCCCGTATCATACTCCAGTCCAAGACAGATCACACAGGATTGATGACTGTCCATCGCAGCCATAGGTTTTCCAAAGGGGCAATGATGCATGATGGTGGCTCTCTGACTTTCTATGTCAATGTGGCCCGTCTTATCAGATTTTAGCATCACATAAAAACAAATAAATGTTAGACAGCAATGTGATTTGAAAGAAAAGCAAGCTGACATAGATGGAAACTTCAGCAGCAGCAACAAAGGGAACCAAGGTGATGCTCCCATGGTGTGCATGCGTCGGCAGGAAGAAAAGAACTGAGGTTGGAGAGGCAGACGGTAATGGTTATTGGGTAGTGTGCAGTACCACACTGGTGGTGCGCAAGCACCATGACAGCAGCCGCTGCCGGCTCCCTGGTCAAAGCTTCGCTCCTGGGTCCTAGTACCTCCAGCCCAGACCCATAAGTGGGATCAATGGTGAAGACTGATTCCTGGAAGATTTAATTTTTGCCCCTTTGCCAGTGACCCTGCCTGCAGCACCTCAGAAGGTCATCCCATACCAGGGAGGTCAAGTAAGTGCACAGTACTGTACATGTTGATGTAATGCATCCCCTCAGTAAACAAATTACTAGTCTTCCCTAGCAAGGGTGTAGACAGGCATACTCACTGTACACATTTGTGTAGTTTTGTTGAGTGCCTGTCATAAACCATAAGCCACTCTGTTAATATTATCATTCTAATCTGTAGTATTTGGGTTAGTGTAGGCCACTGAGGAGTGTCCAATACATGTATAACCTCTTTAGAGAGTAGAGGAGTCATCTGACAACAATCTGACTTGTTTGGAAGGGGGTGCCATTTGTAAAGGATGTATACATTTTTTAATTGGGGGGTGTAACTGTTGGAGATTGTGTACAAAATGGAAATTTCTGGCTACACTCCTGTTCCTTAGACCTAGAAAGGGGCTTACATCTCCCTCTTTCAGTCACAGTCAGTTACTCACACTATCTACACATGTAGTATACTAACAGTGAAAGCCTCTGGGAAAACAAAGTGACACAACTGATGATCTGTAAATGAGCTTGCTTGGGACCTCAACTCCTTGCCCCTATAGTGTCAATGCAGGTAATGCTTTGGTCTGTCCCCAGTACTGTACCTTGAAGAAGAGTGGTCTGAAAGAGATCTCCGAAAGCTTCATGACCATCACGATTATGCAACTTATGACGTGCCCTTCTACATCACCAACTTTTTTTAGGTCATCCTGTGAAAATAAAGACAGAGGCATTAGAAGCGCAAGTAAATTGACTGTCCCAGTCAGTATCTGAATGCTCGTGAGGAAATGCTAGGCCCGTAACATGTTCCCCTTCGAGAAAAGGAGGCGGAGAATGGACATGATCTTGGTCCTTCTCATACTCAAGGGTACTGATGAGATCAGCCGGATATGTTTCATCTGGTGTCCTGCGGCAGGGCGTGGTGGCATTCCCTTAAGCTTGGGTGGTAAACTCACAGTAACATTAACAGGCACTTTTCCTGCCAGAGGGTAGTTCACATATAGAACAGCCCACCATCTGAGACAGTGGACATGAAGAGAGAGAGTACTGGCCTTCCAGGTAAGGCTGGACAAACAAATGCTTACCAAGGGACTCAGTGGGTAAACTGGGTAACAGAGTGCATAGTGAATCCATATAAAGGAGCATATGTTTGCATAGCATACTTATTTCATCCCGGTGTATGAAGCAAGGGGAAGGGGGTGGACATGATGGACCTAGAGTCCCTCCCAGTCTTATATTACTGTAATTGTGTACCTGTGAATGGTCTGCTCTGAAGTCCAGGGCTTTCAGAAAAGACGTTGTGAGCTCAGACTGGTGCGCATTCAGCTGCTCCTTCTCCATGTGCACAATATTTTCCTTGAGGATATCCATAAGGGGACCCAGTCGACTCTATTAAAGAACATAAGGAATAGCTAAATATACCAACGTCATTAGCACTACTTACCGGGGGAGGGGGGAGATGAAAATACAAATTACAACAGAAAGAACTTCATGCCAAGAGAACTGAACTTTAAAGAGGATACAGAGGCTGTCTGGAAATGTAAACTGCATTGCTATGGCAGTACTATAATGGTACCACTAGAATTAACAAACTCTGGCCAGAGCCGATACGGCAGTGAAGAACTTTTAGGAATGGCAAGACCGTTGAAAAGAATATGCGGTGCTCTCGTTGCACTGGAGTCAGCCATAACTAATACTGTAGCGCTTACAGTATTGCACATGTGTGATACTTACGCATGCACAGTTTGCCCCGGAGTCAGCTGTACTCAACATGGCGGCGCTGACATGACTGTGTATGTGTGATACTCACACATGCGCAGTTTAAGTCAGCACCATGTTGCACACGGCGGACGTCACTTCTGCAATTGCGGAAAGGAAAAGTAGTGCGCTGAGAAGGGGGCGTGTCTATGTGGCCTGCAGAGAGGAAGGGCTGCAGAAACAGAATCACTGGCAACTATGCTGAAGCACTGTGGCAGCACACCAGACAGCGGTCCGGTCATGTGCTTCTGCAGTGCTTTTATACAAATCTGATGATGGCATAACGTCTGTGCAGCTTGCCTCACACAGACGAAAAAAAAATATTTGTTTAATTTTGGTAGCTGGGTAAACTCACTGAGACCCTGACAGTCCCTTTTTCAGGGGTGACCTGGGATTAATCACAGATAAAAACATTCCATGACATTACATTACAATAACACGTTGACATTGTGTAAGTTATACAGTAAACATAGATTGGAGTACATCATAGAAACATAGAATTTGACGGTAGATGAGGACCACTTGGCCCACCCAGTCTGCTCATTTCCCCACCTAATGGATAAGCTGCAGTTCCTAGTTAACCAGCAGCCTACTTTTTCCTTACACCCACCCCTAGAACTGCCTTATGACTGTCCCATACATGCTTGAATTCCACCACTGTTTTTAACTCCACAACCTCCTCCGGAAGGCCGTTCCATGCATCCGCAACCCTCTCTGAGAAAAAATACTTCCTTACATTACCTTTGAGCCGCCCAGCCATCTTTAAAATGTGCCCCCTTGTTCTTGCACACCTCTTTTTCTGAAAGATGCTACCCTCTTGGACTTTGTTGATTCCCCTGAGGTACTTGAAAGGTTCTATCATGTCTCCCCTCTCCCTCCTTTCCTCGAGGCTATACAGTACATATTAAGCTCCTTAAGTCTCTCTTCATATGTCTTCCGGTGCAGACCCTGCACCATTTTAGTTGCCCTCCTCTGGACAGCTTCCATCCTGTCTATGTCTTTTCGGAGATTGGGTCTCCAGAACTGCACACAGTACTCCAGATGGGGTCTCACCAGCTGTCTGTACAGTGGGATAACAACTTCCTGTTTTCTACTGGAGATGCCTCTCCCTATGCATCCCAGTATCCCTCCCAGCCCTCCTTACTGCCCTCTCACATTGCTTGCCCACTTTTAGGTCATCTGATATGACTACCTTGGCCTCAGCAGTGTCAGTGGCTCGGCAGGTAGCACACTCGCCTCTGAGGCCGGGAGATCAGAGGGCTGTGGGTTCAGTTCCCACATCTGGCACTTGGGTTAATATCCCAGTACTGACACTGTAATGCAGCATGAGAGGGGTGCTGCATTTCTGAGGTGCCATCTTTCGGATGAGACGTTAAACCGAGGTCCCATCTGCCTGGATTGGTGGTAGTTCAGGTGGATGTTAAAGATCCCATGGCACTTATCGAAAAGTAGGGAATTTCCCGGTGTCCTGAGCCAAATTTCCTCATTCACTAAAATACCACCAACAGCTTAATCTGGTTCAAGGTCAGTTGGCATTCATCTGTATCCCCTCCCCGGTCGTGCCTGAAAATAGGCAGGATTTGTCTAGTGCACTTACCCGGTCAACAAAAGCTAAATAAATAAATAAATACCCCCAGGGTCCCTTTCCATTTCTGTTGTTGTTAGTATCTCACCCCCATTGTGTACTCTTCCCTGGGTTTTTGTTTCCCAGGTGCATTACCTTGCACTTCTTAGCACTGAATCTAAGCTGCCATACATTTGACCATTCCTCTAACCTTGCCAATTCCTTCTCATCCTTTCCACCCCACCTTGTGCATCAACTCTGTTGCAGATCTTAGCGTCATCTGCAAAGAGACATACTTTTCCTTCCAGTCCCTCTGCAATGTCGCTTATAAAGACATGGAAGAGGACCGGTCCTAATACTGAACCCTGCGGTACCACACTAGTAACCCCCCTTTCTTCAGAGTGGACTCCATTTACTATTACCCTCTGTGTCCTATTCTCCAGCCAATTCTTTACCCAGGCTATCATCTTCGGACCAACTCCCAGGCTGGCTAACCTGTATATTAATCTTTTGTGTGGGACTGTGTCAAATGCCTTGCTAAAGTCTAGGTAGGCCATGTCCACAGCCCTTCCCTGATCTACTACTTTGGTCACCCAGTCAAAGAAATCTATTAGATTCGTCTGGCATGACCTTCCCGCTGTGAATCCATGCTGCCTTGGGTCCTGTGCCCCTCTGGCCTCTAGGTACTCGACAATTCTTTCCTTCAGAAGTGATTCCAACATCTTCCCTATCACTGAGGTTAAACTAACAGGTCTGTAGATTCCCACTTCTGCCCTGCTCCCACTTTTGTGAAATGGAATCACATCTGCCCTCCAGTCGTCAGTTACCACCCCATCCTCCCATGATTTGTTAAAGAGGGTAGTCAGTGGTGTCACTAGTTCTAACCTTAGTTCTTTTAGAATTCTGGGATGAATCCCATCAGGCCCCATTGCTTTGTCCACCTTCAGTTTTAAGAGTTCTTTCAGAACCCCTTCTTCTGTAAATTGACTGGTATCAACTTCTGTATCCAGAGTGTTTCTATTGTTTGGTTTAGGTACCTCCCCCTCTTCATTTGTAAATACTGAGCAAAAGTATTTGTTTAGTATCAGACGCGGCAATGTTTATAATACAAATTCTAGTTAACAATTTGGCAAGTTTCAGTCAGCAGCACTCAACATAGGTCAATAGATAGGTGACATACATGGTTACAGACAAAACAGCGGTAGGGAAATACATGTCACAGAGGAGAACTCCAGTTTTCACGATAGCAAGTGCATTGGTTAAGTTGTAGTAGATGAGCCTTAAGTCCCTTTTTGAACCCCCCCCCCCAAGGGAATTACAGTACATGTCTGTACACTAGCAGGAAGAGAGTTCCAGAGGGGTGGGTTGCTGGCCAAAAACGACCTCTGTCCCTGGGAAGACTGGACTTTAGGCTCAGTGAGGAGCCGACAGCTTGAGGATCGAAGGGGCCTGCTGTTCTGTTTGGCAGATATTTTAGCCAGGCTTGGTGAAGCAATGTCCAACTGTAGCTTGTAGGCTAAGCATAAGGATAGGTACTCAAGACGCCCTTTCAATGGAGGCCAGAACAAGGCTTGGAGCACCTGACAGTGGTGCTCCCTTGGCTGAGCCCCAATGGCGAGACGGCACACCCTGTGATAAAGGGTAATAAGTTTTTATATTTCACCCCCTTTTACTGTGAGTAGCACTGGTGACCCATACAGTAGGGTGGGTAGTAGGGTTTCTATAGCAATCCTTAGCCGGGAGTCCTGTGCGAGAAAAGGGCTGAGGCGGTACAGAAGCCCAAGTTTCTGATTCAGTGTCTTGGTCAGTAGTTAAATATGTGACCTGAAAGTACAATTCTGGTCTAACATTAAGCCAAAGTACTTTATCGTGTCAGCTACCTCAATCCTTGTGCCATTTGTGAGGCATGGAGTTAGAATTGAGGCTCTGTCTGGCCCCAGGCTTGTGGGGCCAAATAAAACAGTCTTCGTTTTTTTTTTTTTTTTTTTTTTACTATTTAACACAAGTCTGTTGGTAGCCAGCCAACCCTCGAGGAGTTGCAGGTCGTTTGTCAATGAATTGTTCAAAGAGCTCAGGTCCTTGGAGAACCTGTAGAACACTGCATTGTCTGCATATAGGTGTATGTTTGCCTCACCACAGTGATTTGGCATGTCATTTATGAAAATCGTAAGGGCCCCAGGATGAATCCCTGGGGAACCCCATTGAGAATTTGGCAATTCCCTGATTGCACACCTTGCCATCTGA
Source organism: Neoceratodus forsteri (assembly GCA_016271365.2). Lineage (NCBI taxonomy): Eukaryota > Metazoa > Chordata > Ceratodontiformes > Ceratodontidae > Neoceratodus > Neoceratodus forsteri. The sequence continues at coordinate 187,963,720 of CM057451.1, forward strand.
CAAATCGGGAGCTCCCCCGAAGGTAGTCAATAAACCACGGAACTGTCAGGCAGTCTAGGCCTACGAGTTTGAGTTTCGCTAGAAGCAACAGATGGTCCACCAGGTCGAAGGCCTTGGTGAGGTCTATGAAGAATGATCCAGTGGACTGGCCTTTATCTAGAGCTGAGAAGATATGATCGGTGAGGCAGACTAGGCCAATGTTTGTGCCATGGTTTATTTTCTAAATCCATGTTGTCTAGGTGTAAATATGCCATTTCTCTCAATACAGTCTGTTATTTGGTTATAGACAGCCCTCTCCAGTACCTTGCTTGGGATGGAGAGGATTAAAATGGGCTGATAATCTTCCACAAGTTCATGTGATCCACTTTTATGGATGGGTGTGACCAGGGCAACTTTCCATGGTGAAGGAACATTCCCTTCAATGAGGGATCTGTTGAGCAGCCGCGAGACTGGAGCAGCTATGGCTGGGGCAGCAATCTTCAGCAGTTTTGGTTCCAGCTTGTCATGCCCAGCTAAACAACGGGGTTTTATGTTCATAAGTAGTTTTAGGACCTCATTTTTAGACAGCAGCTTAAAATGGAAGTTAGGGGAGGGTGGGGTGTTATTGGAGTTGGGTATGGTGGGCAGGGGAGCCCCTGCATGGGGAGTCTTGCATTGATGGCATCCAACGGGTTCTTTAGGCGGGCCCTGTTAGCTGTTATAGAACAATCACCCTGGGTGGGACTACCCTTGATAAGGGTGTTGATCTGTGATCAAAATTCTTTTTGGGTCAGAGATTTTTATTCTGGAGATCTCTGATGTAACATATTTTGCTATTTTGAGTTCTTTTTTACATCTATTTCATAATTCCCAGTAGTCCTGCCAGACCTTGGGTTGATGGGTGATTTTAAAGATCCCCCAGACTCTCTCTCTCCTTCATGATTTTTTTCAGGTCCTGGGACAGCCACCTAAACATCCTGACCCTTTACCCTGATTTTTTTCAGAGGGGCAAGCTTATTAGCTGCAGATAGAAAGTTATTTATGAAGAATTCTAGGGCGGCAGCTAGGTTTGGGGCATGTTTGATGTAGGTCCAATTTACCTCTGACAATAGTGTGTCTAGGAAGGATCCTGTAGCAAAATTAGGGAAGTTCTGGGCCCAGAGTATCCTGGGTGGGGGACCTGAAAATGATTTTTCCATACTGCGAAATCTGACTGCTATTTATCACTTCAGAAGGCAGATTACTGCAAATGTCTAATGTCCTTTGTGTGTAATAAATCTTACACTTGCCTGTTTTAAAAATTGTTTGGTTTAATTTGTTGTTCATGTCCCCTGACTTTTTGTTCTATTCAAAAAGTTAAAATTTAATTCTTACATTAGACCCTCCTTGTTAATGATCTTGTACTTCATCAACACATTTCCACCAATACGTATGTTGTGCAGAGTATTTACATTCACCTACTCCCTCTGCAACTCCGCCTGTAGGACCCTCGCACTCCCTCTGCGTACTTTCACATTGGGGAGAGCTGCCTTCTCCTATCACTTTCCAAACATTTGGAACTCCCTCACCTTAGATATCCGTTCTGCCCAGTCTACTTGTTTGTTGTCCTATCTTCTCTGACACTATATTTCCCCATCCTGCAATTACACCTGATCCACCTCTCCTTCATTACCCCTCCCTGCCCTCTCTTCTGTTCTATTTCCACTACTCTACCCCCCGTACCCCTCCCTAGGCATGCCTATAACACTAGGTAGGTTTACATCAAACAGTGTTCATATCCTTGGTGTTCCACTCTTGGGGCTAAGGCTTGCCTCCCCCTTCCTCTTCACTCCTCTTTAATTCTTCCCTTTCACAATTTCATACCACCTCCTCCCATCCCCCTTTTGTTCCCAATCCTTCCCCCACCCTTTTCTTAAGTTAGCCACATCCACCTCTTCTGTGCCAGTATTCTGGTTCCCATTTCAGCCCTCACCACTCCTCCCTTATCCCTTGCAGGGTGTACATTCTGGAGGGGGTGAAGACTCACCTAATCTCCAACTATCACCCAAATCCCTGTTCTGACAAGGTTTCTCACTTATTTATTGAATTTTGTTGACGGATAGGCCCACTGAGACTAAGTCCCTTTTTCAGAGTTAGCGAGGGTGGGTGGGTGGGGAGGAGGACAGATGGTAACCAACTGAAATTTAACCAGATTAAGCTGTTGGTGGTATTTTTAGTGAATGGGGGAAATTTGGCCAGGACGCCTCGGGAAATTCCACTACTCTTTTCGAGAAGTGCCATGGGATCGTTAACATCCACCTGAACAACCACCAGAACAGGCAGACAGGACCTCAGGGTTTAACATCTCATCCGAAAGACAGCACCTCAGGAGTGCAGCACCCCACTCATGCTGCACTACAGTGTAGTGCTCCCAAACTGATTTGTCATTTGACTGACATGGGAAGGCAATCAGGAGGTAAATGTTCAATTCATCAATTCAATTCAATTCATCTTTATTTTTAGAAGGCGCTTTTCTTAAAATCAAAGCGCCTGTACAAATTCACAAAACAATAAATACAATAAAATTAAAACTAATATAAATCCTTAAAAGCTATGCTAAAAAGGTGGGTTTTCAAAGCTCCCTTAAAACTAAGGACGGTCGGGCAATTTCGCATCTGCTCGGCGGTAATGGCTTGGCTGGCCTTGACTGATCGGAACTGGGTGGGGGGTTCGACTCTGGAGGCCGGGACTATGCTTTCACCAATACAGTTATTGTATTTAAGGTTTGCAGCAGTGGTGCTGGGACGCAGCCTTGGGGGTTGGGCCCCAGCCCCTCCTTGTATTTCATTTCCTCTCGATACTGCAGCTACTACTGGAGGGTGGCCCGACCATGCCTAGGGGCATGGGTACCAACAGGCTGCGATCTATCGGTCTACCTGTAGACTAAACATTCATCAGTGCTGCAGTAAGGCGAATCATCTCCCTCAAGACTTCCTAAAAATGGATCTGGGTGACCTTGATGGGGTGGGGGTGGGGAGGAAGATGAGGATGTGGCTTTTCATGGAGGGAGGGGACGACAGGGCCCTCGCTCTCAGATCTGGGGGCGAGTGATACTTGTATGCAGCAGGTAGTCAGGGGTGCTATAGAGTAGCTCCTGGGAAGGGGGGAGCCCAATTACTTGTCGACCATTTCCTCCACACATTGCCACCCCAGGTTTGCATGATACAGTTGGGGAGGTTAACCCCTGGCAGATCACCCACTAACATTAAAGGTTTCCTTTGTTGCTGGTTTAAAGGATAGGAATAGGAGATTACAGTTTGCTTAGATAACTCTGCTGTACAGAGTTTAATCTGTGATTCAGTGCTCTGGTACTTTGTGTTGTGCTTTATTTTGTACAGGTTGACAGCTGCCGTGTCGGACACCCAGTTGGAGTGACACCACCAGAGCACAGCCTGTGAGGTTCAGGATGCCTGGTTCGGCATCTGGTCCCTCTCTGGCTCCACATATCCAAGAAGGATGCTGGCTGGTGAGTCTACTTCACGGGTTCAACGTTTTGATATAATCTTTTGTGTTGCTCATCAAAGTCGAGGCTGCCCACTACAGCCCCTAATGGAGTGGTGGTGGACACACGCATTTGCATAACATGGGGGGGGGGACTAGTATGGTAGAGGTTCTGTCCCCATATAGTGGGGTAATGACATTAGAAGTGGTCCGCGGATGGGGCACAGGATGCCCTAGTTGAAGGGACTCAGTAAGATGCCTATCCACAACTTACTAATTGCCATCAATTTGAAGGGGGTAACTGACTGGGCATTTGGGAGCCCAGCCATATTGGGGGGGGGGTGTTGTTCATCGGTCATACCCTGTTGGTAATGTCCACAGATTTAAACTGAAACAATATTTATTGTCCATGTCAGGTTGTAATTGTTATTGTTTTGTATTGATTGATTGTGTTTTGTTGTAAATCCGGGTTGGGCCTGAAAAGGGACCGATGATCCAGTGTCCTTACCCGGTTAACAAAGAATAAAATGAAAAGTTTGAAACTGAAGGGTATGGGACTGGGGGACACTTATGGGGTAAAAGTTAATGGTTTACGTAGGCTGGGGGGATTTTTATCCAATGTTACAACAAAATGCTATGTATTCTTTGCACCGCTCAGGAAATAGGACATGAGTGCATGAAAGGTTTAGCTACATAAGTGACCATGGGTAACCCTGTGAACGCTGCAATGTGGAATGTCAATAGAAACACAGAATTTGATGGCAGATAAGAACCGCTTGGCCCACCCAGTCTGCCCATTTCCCTACCTAATGAATAAGCTGCAGATCCTAGTTAACCAGCAGCCTGCTTCTTCCTACCCCACCCCCTAGAATTGCCTTATGACTGTCCCATGCATGCTTGACTTCCACCACTGTTTTGACTCCACAACCTCCTCCGGAAGGCCGTTCCATGCATCCGCAACTCTCTCTGTGAAAAGATACTTCCTTACATTACCTCTGAGCCGTCCCCCCTCTATCTTCAAATTGTGCCCCCTTGTTCTTGCACATCTCTTTTTCTGAAAGATGCTACCCTCTTGGACTTTGCTGATTCCCTTGAGGTACTTGAAAGTTTCTATCATGTCCCCCCTCTCCCTCCTTTCTAATGGCTTACAATCAGTGTATAAACGTAGACGAGTGCTGTCAGAGGTAAAGAGAGCGAACATGCAGATGGTACTTTTTTTTTTTTTTTTTTTTAATTGGGATACTCCTCCAAGTATCCACCTAGTCCAAACCCCTGAAGGTCCTTCATGCCAGCGATTCCCCGGTCTAGCTTACCCCCAGAGGATGGGGCAAGAGCTGGATCCCCATATTCAGCCCGGGTCCTAGTAACTGGTTGGGGATCGGCGACATGAGAGGGACCCCAGGAGGCTTCATAGAGGAGGAGTCCCTATTTTGTATGTTATGTAGCCCCTGGAGGCGGACGTGCAATGGCGTCAGGGCGCACTGGCGTGCAGGCAATCCCCGGCCTCTCCCGTCAGATGTCTTGGCGCTGTTGTCACCCAGCCTCCGCTGGGTGTCACTACAGCGCCGCATGCGTCCCTCACCAACCCCGAAGGAAGGAGAGCTGTCGCGGGACGCTCAATCCTTCCTTCCCCCTGCCAGCCACATGTGGTGCTTTTACAGGAAACCCATATGTCCCACGATGAAGCCATAAAAACTGAGGGGAGCCTGGGGGAAGTGGATCAACTCGGGTTTCTCAGTCGAGGCTAGAGGTGTGGCTATCTGGCTCCTTCGAGGTACTTGGGCCCAGATTCATCAGGAGATGCGGGACTCGGAGGGAGGTATGTCCTAGCAAACCTCTCTGTAGAGGGATTGGGTTCCCTGTCAGTGGGATCGGTGTATGCACCCAATGTGGAGGACCCAGGGTTTTTCCAGAGACTTTAACTGGACATGGCATCCCTCCTGGACACATGGCTCCTTGGTAGGGATTACAGTTGTGTACTGGATATAGTGATGGACAGATCTAATCCTGCCCCAGTGCAGAGGTCACGTAATGCTAGGGCACTCAGGGAGGTTGAGGGTACCTTTCACTTGCTCGATGTGTGGCAACACCAGCAACCGATCAGTAGAGAATATAGCGTCTTTTCTCATGTGCATCACTCTCCTATGCTAGACTGAAATCGGTTGCTGGTCAGCTCATTCCTCCTCCCGATGATGGGGCAGGCAAGATACTCCTTGACACTGATCTCAGACCATGCCCATCTGATGGTACCTGTCTCACCCGGGGGGGTCTGTCCCTGTAACTAGGCCCTGGCGTTTAGATCCTATATTGCTGCGAGACAAGGCCTTTGTGGAGTTTATGTTAGATACGATTAAGTAGTACCTCCACCTCAACACAAAGGGGTTAACTACACATGGGATAAGATGAGAAGCCTTAAAGGCATATGTAAGGGGGCAAGTGATCGCCTACTCGGCCCATAAAAAGAAATTAACCACTTAGGAAGGTGAAAAACTTAGGATAAATATTGTTGCTTGTGAAGAAGCTCACATAAATAGGCCATCCTCATCTTTATACTTTAGAAACTGAAATGTGAATTCAATCTTCTCTGCACTGCAAACATAGAGTGGTCCATCCTCTTATCCAATGCAGGAGCATATTTTATTTATTTGTTTTTGGTAACCGGGTTGGGTGCACTAGACATACAAAAGACAGGTTACTCACCTCTAACAGCAGATCTTCCACGGAATGGTCTCTTGCAGTTGGTAATTACTTCTGGGAGTTTACAGCAGAGGGCACTGTCTTATGGCAGCTCTTCTATCAGTATTCACCAGGGACCGCCCACACATAACATCATGTCCTGCTTCCTATAGAAATGTGGGCGGTCCCTGGTATCCTCAGTTCATTTTCCCGCTATCTTCAGCTTGCGCAGCAGCTAGTTCAACTTCTGTGTAGCAGTCATCGACGAGAAACTGGATTACAAAATTAATGTCTAAAGATTCTTCAACCAAATAAGATCTGTTTTGTTCCTGCTGTTGTCGTAGGAAGATACACCACTGTGACAACCACTCATTTTGTGTAAGGTGTCTGGGACCCACACATGACATCAAATCATGCAGCTCCTGTCAGGAGTTCAATAGAGCAATCTCTCGACGACAGTTACTCGAGATTCAACGTTTGCTTACAGAGCAGAGAATGTCTCTGTCAGAGAACCTGGGGGCTCACAACAAGGGCTCCCCCAGCTCTGGTTTTCATTCCTGGCAGGGTAGAAAGAGCAGAATAAACCCCCCTCTCACTCCTGGCCGAGGTGCCCGTCGACGGCCACTGTTTCTGTGGCTCCTCCGTCGATGGGGCGTCTTCCTACAGCCTCCTCGTCCATGGGGACTCACACCCTCTTGTCTATGGCACTTTCTAGTGCTTTAAATGCTGTGCAGGCTCTGCCTGCTCCATCAACGGGGGCATATACCCGCTTGTAGATGATGCTGCTAGCGTCCTAAATTCAGCCAAATACATGGATGCTTCGTCGACAGGGGCTCCTCTCCCGAAGACGTCTGACATATTCCAGGATAATCGTTCCACGTGCTTGTCAGTGTCCCACGTTCCTCAGGGCAAACCAATGGCTTTTGGCTTACAGCATGCCCCTCCGCCCTCACAGGTGTCATCTTACAGGGGGCAAGTGAACAGAGACTGGGACCCAGGCTTGTTCTTCCGGTGAGACCTGCTCACTCTACCTGTCCCATCCCCTCTATTGCCCCCATTGTTTCTCAAACCCCACTTCTTACCCCTCCTCCTCCCAGGAACGGGACATCACCAAGATAGTGACGTAGGTCTTGCATAACATGAGGTATACCCAGCCCTCCAACCCAGGAGTGCTCGGGGATCCTTTCCAGTCTCCCTCTCCTCTGCCTAAAAGTTTTCATGGTGACAGGGATATACTGCCACCCTGGTCCCCTCCTCCTAATATGGATGATTATTTGTCAGACGAACCTGAGCTATGGGTGAATATCCCCGGTGATACTGATTAAGACTTCCAAGACTTGGATTTCCTGAATCCGGAGTCCCCCTACTCAGAAATCTCTTCCCTGGATGAGGACATGCCTATACTGGCTGCCACCTCTCTCCAGATGACCTGTCCTTTAGCAAGATGATCGTTCCGAGGCCTGGTCGAGGAGGCGAGAGGAAAGCCCTAATAGGTCACTGGGTAGTGGGTTGTCCGGCCCCTCCTGAGGGACAGGCGTGGGAACCATGGGTGGCGGAGGCATTGCCCCTTGTGGGCTGGGCACGACCTCGAAAACCACCTCTATTAGAGACCTTATATTTTCCACCTCTTTTGGAATAGGAAGAATATTGTGTACGGTAAGGTGGCTGTGGAGTACGGTACATGCCGTGCACCGTACGAAGGGTTCTGCCTGATGCCTGCAAATCATCTAACAATGTTTGAGTACCTGGCCCGAACAGTTTGGGCCCATTAAAGGACACGTTAGTAACTTTATGTTGTATGTCAGGAGCAAAACCTGAAATGCGAAGCCAAGCATGGTGACGCAGAGAGACTCCAGTAGCTGAGAGTCGGCTGAGTTATCAATGGCATCATATCACGACTGGAGCAGGTGGCGGGATATAGAATTGCTAGTAGACACTGAGGCTAATAACTTGTCCTTCTCCTGGGAGGGAGGGAGGAAGCTTATTGATAAGTTCGATGGTCGAAGCACCAAGGGTATGTTGGTATTTAACCATTTGACCCATATAATTCAAGATTCGAATATTCATGGTGCCTTAAGCAACAACCTTTTTCCCCAGGTAGTCAATCCTTCGGGATTCTTTATCGGGTGGTAAGGAGCTCATGTGCTTGGGTTTTTTGGTACAATCATGAGCAGCAGTAATGACCACTGAATCTGCTTCTAGAAGGGTGGACAGGAAGGGATGATCAGGGGAGCCTGATATAAGCGATCTGCTTTTCAAGGGAACAGCTGTAATAGCTGACGGCTGATGCCAGGCAGCCAGGATGGCATTCTGGTAGGTTGGAATCAGTGGGAGCACCACTAAGGCCGGCTTCTCTGGCAATTCAAGATATTCTGCCATATTCTTACATTGTTTGTCATATTCTGTGATAGAGAACCCCATGACCTTTGCGGTGGGGTGTCGTTATGCCCTCCATTTGGAGGTCTAGCAAACGATCACTTCGGAAAAATGGGTACTTTAGATAATTCAAAAGGGACACACTTTGGAATTTCTTTCCACCCCCCCCGTCCCCCCCCCTTGGACAACCCATTACCCACCAGATCATATCCCTATCCTTCAAGAAGAATTTAAGACACTTCTGGCCAAACAGGCTGTTTTACCAGTGCCCCTTCCAGAATATCAAATGGGATTTTACTCCCACTTTTTTCTAGTACCCAAGCGAACCGGAGATCTCAGACTGATATTAGACCTAAGACATCTGAATCAATATATTCACTATAAACATTTTTGCATAATAACTCTATCCACCATCATGCCTATTCTAAAACAAGGAGACTGGTTATGTGCCCTGGATATGAAGGATGCCTACTTACATATCCCCATTCATCCTGCCCATTACAAATTTCTGCGCTTCCACCTTCTGAGTCAAAACTATCAGTTTTGAGCACTTTCTTTCAGCCTCTCATCAGCCCCAAGAGTGTTCAACAAATGCCTAGAAGTGGTGGCAGCAGCCCTACAGAGAAAAGGGCACTTCATCTTTTCATACCTAGACGATTGGCTAATCAAAGCAGACTCCAAAGACACTCTGCTTGCCTCCCTAGCCGCTACTCTGAGCATGTTCAATGATCTAGGGATAATGGTCAGCTGGCCAAAGTCCAGTCCACATCCGACACAGTCTCTCCAATACATTGCAGCTGTTCTAGATACAGCCACGGCCACAGCTTACCTTTTGTCTGTTCCTCAGGCCATTCTTATATCTCTGGCTTCGCGAGCACAGACCCAGAAAATAGTCACGGCCAGACAAATGCTGAAACGTCTGGGTCACTTGTCTGCAGCCATCCCGACGATGGCATTCACCCTTCTTCACATGAGACCTGTCCAGTGGACCCTCTAGAATCAGTGGTCTCAAAGAACTGGATAGTTCAACGACAAAATCAGGGTTACTCCTTTTCTGAAGTGATCCCTGAACTGGTGGACAAACAAAACCAATTTGTGTCAAGGAATGCTTTCCGCTCCCTCCCTCCCATGCAGCCGTTAACCATGGATGCGTCCCTGGATGGATGGGGAGCATACTTAGGTCCTTATCAGACCCAAGGCCAGTGGACCACCTCTTCCCATCACTCTCATATCAATCTCCTTCAGATGAAGGCAGTCTGTCTTGCCCTTCAGGTATTCCAGCCCTATCTCAAGCCAGGACTGTTGCTGATTCAGTCAGGCAACACTGCAGTGGTGTTTTACCTCAACAAGCAAGGGGGCACGAATTCACGCAACCTCTGCATGGAGACCCTTGCAGACTGGCAGGAAGCCATCAGACAAGACCTAATGCTAACGGCCATCCACCTACCAGGACGGTGCAATCAGTTAGTGGACCGGCTAAGTCACCAGTCATCCGCTCACAAATGGGCACTTCACAAAGAAGTACTCCAAGAAATCTTAGACCTATGGGGAACTTCACAGCTGGATCTGTTTGCCTCCCCTGTCAATCATCGGCTCCCCAGTTGCTTCTCCATTATCCTGAGAAACAAGGGACAATCTATTGAAACCCTGTCCCAACCTTGGACAGGACTCTATTTATATGCCTTCCCCCATCCCTCTCGTGCAACGGACTCTACTGAAACTTCAAATGGAACCGGTCACCATGCATCTCATAGCACCAATGTGACTGCGTCAACCGTGGTACCCTCTGCGCCAACAACTGTCAGTAAGGGAACCCATTCAGTTGCCAATCAGACCGGACCTCCTGCCTCAGTGCAATGGATCCCTCTTGCACCCTAGCCTTAAGGCCCTTCACCTTCACGCTTGGCTCCTGAGGATGCATTCATAAATAGACTCCAGGTGCCCTCTCCTGTTGCCAACATTCTCCTGGCTTCTCGTAAATCAGCAACCAGAGAAACCTATAATTCCAAATGGAAACACTTTCCCATATGGCCTGCCTGTCGCTCCCTGGACCTTTACTTTTGTCCACTGCTGAAGGTTTTAAATTACCTGGCCTCTCTATCAGAGTCAGACTTAAGTTACTCCTCCATCAAAGTCCACCTGGCTGCCATATCAGCATTCCATGAACCTTTCGATGGCAAGCTTCTATACCAACATAATTTAGCCAAGATGTTTTTGAAAGGAATGACATAGATCAAACCTCCTATTAGAAGGCACACTCCTCTGTGGGATCTCAATTTCATTACAGAAAAACTGACCCTCGAACCTTTCGAGCCCACTGCCACTTGTGATCTCCGTTTCCTTTCATAGAAAACATTGCTTCCAGTGGCTATTACTTCAGCTCATCGTATTTCCGAGCTTCATGCCCTCATGTGTAGGGAACCTTACTTGATTTTCCACAAGGACAGGGTGGTCCTATGTACCATCCCAACCTTCTTTCCTAAAGTAGTCTCTGAACATACTTCAAATCAGTCCTTGGAGCTCCCAGTTTACTACCCCGACTACTCCAATCCAGGTGAACATCTATTACATACCTTAGATGTCCATTGTATTCTACGCTATTACACTAATCGTACCCAGCCGATTAGGAAAATGTCTCAATTGTTCATCACTTTTGTCTCTGGCAGAGAAGGGCTTCCTGTTGCTAAATGAACCCTGTCTTCATGATTGACGAATTGTATTACCTTTTGTTACAAAAAGTACAAAACTTTACCTGGACCTGTCCAAGCCCATTCCACCAGAGCTATGGCCACTACCGCAGCTTGCTTTAAAGGAGCCTCCATTTCAGATATCCGCAATGTGGCTACCTGGTCCACAATCCATACCTTCACAAGGCATTACAGTCTTGATATTGCCTCATGATGTAGGATGGCCTTCGGCTGGGCAGTCCTACGAGGTCTCCTATCATAATTGCCCTCCCATATTGACATAACTGCTGGGGATTCTCCCAGAAGTAATTACCTACTGTAAGAGACCATTCTGTGGAAGATAGTGCAGTTACGCTGTCTTACCGTAACAGCAGATCTTCAAGGAATATCTCTTGCAGTAGGTGCAATCCTGCCCTCCGTCCCCTTCCTTCTCTAACAGAGCAAATTCTGGTCCAATGACTTAGAGTTGGGACTCCTTGGTACCTTGACTACTCCTCGGTCCTTGCTTTTATGAGTTGACTCCGGCGGGGGAACAGAGGATACCAGGGACCGCCCACACTTATACAGTAAGCAGGACATGATGTCATGTGTGGGCGGTCCCTGGTGAAAACTGCTAGAAGAGCTGCCGTGCGACAGCGTCCTCTGCTTGAAACTCCCAGAAGTAATTAACTACTGCAAGAGACATTCCTTAAAGATCTACTGTTACGGTAAGACTTTACGTAACTGCACTTTCTAGGAGTGGTATATGTTGTTCATCCACACAGTTTGGCATGTCCCTTTCCCTTTAAATCTTACCAGAATGTCTAAAAGCTGGCTTCTCCCACCCACCTGGGTGGTATATGCCTCGGTTCCGCCCCTTCATGCCAGATCTTGCCCACTGGAAGCAGAGGTTGTGCATCGGGGCCGGGGAGGTCTGGTGGGTTCGTGTGGATGAACAACACACTCCCCTCCCCTCCTAGAAAGTACAATTACGTAAAATCTGACTGTAACAGTAGATCTTTGATGAGTGTCTCTTGCAGCAGGTAATACATTTGGGTTGTCGCCAGAGGTCGCTGTGGCGCATGGCAGCTCTTCTAGCAGTCTTTTTCCAGGGGCCGCCCACACATGACATCAGCTTCCTGTTCCCTATATAAGTGTGGGTGGTCCCTGGTACCCTCAGTTTCCCCTGCTGGATTCAGCTTGTTAAGCGAGGAATGAGGGGAAGCCAAGGTACCATAGGTAACCCAACCCAAAAAAATTAATTGAACCAGAATTTGTTCTCCTAAAGAAGGAGGGGGACGGAGGGTGGGAACGCACCTGCTGCAAGAGACACTCCTCAAAGATCTACTGTTATGGCAAGATGTTACGTAACTGTATTAACTTCCATGGAGTGGTCTCTTGCAGCAGGTAATACACTTGGGATGAATACCAAGCAGTATGCCCAAAAGGGTGGACATTATGACAGGAGACCTTGTAGGAAAGCATGATGCAATATCTAGGTTGTAATGCTTCGTGAAATTATGAATTGTGGAATAGGTAGCTGCATTGTAGATATCCATGATAGAAACCCCTTTGAAGCAGGCCGAAGTAGTGGCCATAGGTCTGGCAGAATGGGCTTGGACAGGTCCTGGTAATGACTTCTATTTTGAGTAGCAAAATGTTATACATTGTGCCAGCCAGTTAGAGAGAGTTAGTTGATTGACTGGGAGTCCTTCCCTGCCTGAGGCAAAGGTGACAAAAAGTTGCGAAGTCTTTCTAATCGATTTAGTCCGATTAGTATAGTATCGCAATAGATGATGGATGTCTAGAATAGGTAAGAGGTGTTCACCTCAATTGGAGTGTTCAGGATAGCATATTGGTAACTTCAGGGACTGGTTTAAGATGTGTTCAGACACTACCTTAGGTAAAAAAGGAAGGGTTGGTACGAAGAGCCATCCTGTCTTTGTGAAATATCAAATAAGGTTCTCTACACATGAGGGCATGTAGCTCGAACATATGCCAAGCTGAAGTGACGGCCACTAGGAATAGTGCTTTCTAAGAAAGGAAACGGAGGTCACAGGTGGCCACCGGTTCATAAGGCTCAAGGGTTAATTTTTCTATTAGAAAATTGAGATCCTACGGAGGGGTGGGTCTTCTGATGGGTGGTTTAATATGTAACATTCCTCTTAGAAACATTCTGGCTAGATGATGTTGATACAGTAATCTGCCATCAGAGGTTCAAGGAAGGCCGAAATAGTGGCCAAATGGACTTTGATGGAAAAATCGCTTTAATCCTGTGTCTGCAATCGAGGTCAGGTAATCCAGGACTTTCACTAGTGGACAGGAATAGGGATCCAATGATTGGGAAGCAGCCCAGATGGAAAAGCATTTCCATTTGGTATTATATGTTTCCCTGGTTGCTGGTTTGCATGAGGCCAGCAAATTATTAGCAACAGGAGAGGACACTTGTAATCGTGCTATGAAGTGCCCTCAGGAGCCAAGCGTGAAGGTGTAGTGCCTTCAGGTTGGGATGCAGACAAGTCCCTTGTTTCTGGGTCAAGAGATCTGGTCTGATTGGCAATGGAACAGGTTCGTCTACTGAGAGCTGCTGAAGCCGGGGAAACCACACCTGTCGAGGCCACAGAGGGGCTATGAGGATCACTGTGGTGAGTTCGAGTTGTAATTTCAGTAGAGTTCGTTGCAGGAGCGGGATGGGGAAGCATATAAGAATAGTCCTGTCCATGCTTGGGACAGGGCATCTATAGACTGTCCTTTTTTGCTCGGGATAATGAAATAGTATCTGGGGAGATGGTGGTTGACTGGGGAGGCAAACAGATTCAGCTGCGGGGTCCCCCGAAGAGGAAAGATTTTCTGAAGCACTTCATAATGAAGTGTCCATTCGTGTGTGGACGACTGACGACTGAGATGGTCGGCCAGAGTATTGTAACGTCCTGGTAGAGAGACGGCTGTTAGTACAAGACGTTGCCGAATGGCTTCTTGCCAGACTGCAAGGGTTTCTTTGCAAAGAGTATGGGACTTTGTATCTCCTTGTATGTTGAGGTAGGGTATTACTGCAGTGTTGTCTGATTGAATCAGCAACGGTCCTGGAGACAGGTGAGGTTGAAAAGCCTGGAGGGCTAAGTGAACCGCCCTCAGTTCCAGAAGACTGATGTGGAGATGATGGACAGAAGTGATTCACTTGCCTTGTGTCCTGTGAGGACCCAGGTGCGCCCCACCCATCCAGGGATGCATCCTTGGTCAGCGTTTGCATGGGAGGGAGGATTGGAAGGACTTGCCTTGACATAGGTTGGGTTTGAGTGTCCACCTGACTAGGGCAGATTGCAATGTGCGAGTGACTCTGATTTTGTCTTTGAAATTTCCTGTTCTTTGAGACAACTGGTTCTGGAGAACACATTGGAATGGCCTCCTATGAAGGCTGGCGAAAGCCACCGTAGGGATGGTAGCAACCATGTGACCTAGAAGACATAGCATGTGTCTGGCTATGACAACTTTCGGGGTTTGTATCTGCAATGCCAGAGACAGAAGCTTGTCTTGCCTATCGGCCGGAAGATAGGCCCTGGCAAAGGAAGTGTCTAAGACTGCTCCTATATACTGGAGTGACTGTGCAGGGGTTGGCCTGGACTTCGGCCAATTGACTGTAATCCCTAGAGCCTGGAACAGAGTTAAGACTGTGTCTAGGGAGGAAAGTAGAGCGATTTTGGACTCTGCTTTGATGAGCCAGTCATCCAGGTATGGGAAGACATAGTGCCCGGCCTGTAGTACGGCTGCTGCTACTACCGCTAGGCACTTGGTAAACACTCTCGGGGCCGATGAGAGGCCAAATGGACGTGCCCGAAACTGACAGTATAGACGCAACAGATGAAAACGAAGGAACCTGTGGTGGGCAGGATGATGGGGATAAGTAGGTAGGCATCCTTCATATCTAGGGCACAAAGCCAATCCCCTTGTTTCAGTATTGGCATGATGGAGTTTAGGGTAATCATGCAGAACAGTTTGTACTGGACATAAGTTCAATTGTCTGAGGTTCAGTATTGGTCTGAGATAGTACAGTTATGTAATAAACTTACCATAACAGTAGATCTTCGAGAGAGGCTCTTGCAGTAGGTACTCACATATCTGATTAAGCCGCCAGGCGTCAGGACCCTACAGAAAACTTCTAGTTAACAGTCTCTGGTGGGGGACCGTCCCCAAGTCAGGTGACTGGTGTCAGACGACGTCGGTATAAAGGGGCAGTCCCCCACGCCCGCCTTCCAGTTCTTTCCCTCAAAAGAGGCAAGACAAGAGAGAAGAGGATGTGCCCCCACGGAAAGGAAGAAAAGAGACTTAGGGGGCGGAGGGGGGGAAGGTATACCTGCAAGAGCCTCTCCGAAGATCTACTGTTACTGCAAGTTCTACGTAACTACTATCTTACTGCGAAAGGGCTCTTGCAGTAGGTATTCACATATAGGACTGAATCCCAAGCAGCCTGGGACAAGAAAAAACTGGGAGGAGGACTGTCATCCACAATATAACCTCAGGGCTGAGCAGGTCTCATGAAAGGAGGCCCTGCAAAACAGCCAACCAGAAGCCTGCTGTACAGTGAGAGGCAATGTCCAAACTGTAGTGTTTCATGAAGGTATGGACCGAAGTTCAGGTTGCGGCTGCACAGATGTCTGCCGCGGACACATTCCTGAAACAAGCAGCAGAGGCAGCTACTCCCCTGGTGGAGTGACCTCTAACCTGACCCGGAAGGGTCTTGTACTAGTCGTAACAGAAAATGATACAACTGGCCAACCATTTGGAAAGGCATTGCTTGGAAACAGCACTGCCTTCCCTTTTGTGAGTGAAAGACACAAAAAGATGATCAGTTTTCCTTTAATCCTTAGTCTGATTGGTGTAGCATCTCAGGATTCTGTGAACATCCAGAGTATGTAAGAGGTACTCCCCTTGATTGGAGTGTTGCATAAAGAAAGCCAGTAACTCAATGGATTGATTCAGCGTTGATTCAGCCACCACCTTAGGAAGAAACCTAGGGTTGGTGCATAGAGCCACACGTTCCTTATGGAAAATCAAATATGGGATTTTACACATCAAGTCTTGAAGCTCGGAAATGCGCCGAGCAGAAGTGATGGCTGTGATGCCTGGCCAGCTGGTTATGATTGCTCTATATTTGTATATAGAATGTTTTACTGAGAGTCTCACGTGAGACAGCCTGTGGGATGACCCCCGGTTTCAGTTTAAATGACAGGATATATGTTAAACAGCAAAGCTCAGTAAGGTGATTAACTTCAAAGACATTGCATTTTATGACCTGTTGCTTCTTTGAAGCTGGGAAACTAAAATATACATTTTAGGACGTCTTCAGAGGAAGAACAGTTAATTTCAACTGGTGTTAACAAGCTATATGGCATCTAGGCGAGAACAGAAAACTGCAGAGTTGTAAAAGGTCTTTTGATATGGGCATGGAACAAGAACTGCTCAAAGATCACAGAGAAGGAACTGGGAAATCACAGACTTATAATTTGGGAAATGAGTTTTTGCTGATGTCACCTTATTTAATATACCCCCTGATAGGACATCCTGTGTGTATTATTTTTTTATATTTAACAAGGAGCAGCTAGGTGACATCATGGAAGAGGTGGGTATAGAGACAGTTTAAACTATTCTGTGTCTGATCTTTAGTGACACATTTCTTTGTGGGTTCTTAGTAACAACATCTAACTTTAAACACTGTAAGAAGGTATACATTAGATAGGAAAGTCTAATTGCATTGTGGTAGGAGTTTATGTTTGTACTTTACCCTTGTTCTTTTAATCGACTGTATGCTTTGTGATATAGTGTTCTGTGTTTACATTTTACATATTTTATATCCTTTTTTTAGTAAACCTCCTATTTTAAAGAGACTGCCTGGTGTGCTTCCGAAATTCTTTCTTTTGCATGTAAAGTATAGATGGTTAAAGTTGACAACTGTTCATAAGCTTAATGGTGTTACTGAAATGGAAAAAGGTAAGAAATACCCAAGGTCTTTCATAGAGTTTTAAGGGTTCATTCTGGATACCTGGTTAGGTGCCCTTAGGCGAAAGATATCTGGCATTCCCCGAAGAGCAGAATTATCTGAGCCTGTACATTTGGGTACGCTAGCATAAGTTTCACAGTTTGAATCCCCCTCAGAACTTGAGACCAAAGGTGATTCGGACCCACAAGCAGACAGGAGGGTTACCCTGTTCTGTTACCTGTTCACAATACTGTGCTTGGAGGTTGGCACTGTGAGAGCAGAGGGCCTGACCTGCTGAGCAGGTTTGTGACAATGGCCACCAGGAAGAGTGTTTTCCAAGAAAGGAACTTTGAGTCTGCTTCCGCTGCTGTCTCGAAAGGAGGCAGTGTGAGCTTCTCTAGGATAAAATTCACGTCCTGTGGACGGGCAGGAATGCGGATGGGAGGTCTCAGGTGGAGAACCCCTTTAAGAAAAGTCTTAAAGACTTCCAACTGAGCAAATGTCCTGTATCCAAAGGGAATGTGGTAGGCTGAAATAGCTGCCATATGGACTTTTAAAGAGAAATGGCTGAAACCCAGGTCGAAGAGGTGACGCATGTAATCCAGGACTTTGTTGGCTGGGCTCGAGAAAGGCTCTAAGTCTTTAGAATATGCCCAGATAGAAAACCATTTCCACTTCATAGCGTAGGTGGACCTGGTGGAAGGCTTCCTGGCCTCCACCAAAATGTCCGCTACTAAGGGAGAGACTCCAAAGCAGTCTTTGGTTATGTCTGCAGGAACCACGTATGAAGATGAAGTAATTTGAGGCCTGGGTGAACAAGGGTCCCCTGATCCTGGGTCAACAAGTGCCGCGACAGAGGAAGAGGACGTTCCCCTGAAAACTGTTGCAGAAGAGAAAACCAAACTTGCCTGGGCCAGAAGGGGGCGATGAGAATCATTAGCCCCTTCTGATCTGAGTTTGTTCAGAACCCCGAATCAAAGGAATGGTAGGAAGGCATAAGCGAGTGTCCTCCAACAGAGAGACAAAGTGTCCTTGAAACGTCCCCAGACAAGTGAGGAAAAGGCGGAAGCCAGACATTTTGGCGGGAGGCTAAGAGGTCTACCCGAGGTATCCCTCACTGACGAAAGATGTTGTTTATGACCTGCTGGTCTAACTCCCATTCGTGAGCCCTGGCTGAGGATCGACTGAGTTAGTCTGCCAGGGTGTTTTCCTCTCCCGGGACGTGAACTGTGATCAGGTGAAGGTCGTGCTGGCTGCCCAATACCAGACTCTCATCGCTTCCCAGCACAGGGGGTAGGAGCGTGTTCCTCCCTGTTTGCTGAGGTACCAGACTACATACATGTTGTCTGACTGGATGAGGAGCCGGCATCCGACTTATCGGACTCCTGTCCGAGGAAGGCCGTGAAGGAGTGGCAGCCTTGTCGGAAAGGGGGGGGATGGACTGGGCGATCACCTGAGGAGGTGAGTGGCTTAGCAGCCCTGTCCGGGCGGGCATCGGTGGGACCGAAGTCCGACTTACTGGACCCGCTCGGACCGGAAGGCTGCGGTGGAGGAGCGGTCTTGACAGGATTGGAGGCCTCCTTTGCCCTGAAGGGCTCAAGCGTGAGCCCGATGGGAGGGGCGACGCCTTCTTTGTAGCCACCAAGATGGCCATCGAGAAGCGCTCCCCTGGAGGGGACGATAAATGTAAGGCCATGACTCCAGCTGAAGTCGCGGCTGCTGTGGAGGACTAATCCTGCTCCTGGTGCTTCTCCTTCTCATGCTTCTTTTTGCGGCCTTCAGGGGAGCTTGACACCTGCCTAAGTTTCTTCAACTCCTTCTCCATGGATGACATTTTCTTTTTGAGGAGATGGGCTTCCAGGGACTGCTGCCTTCGCTTGCGGGTAGCCGAGCTGAACTTCTGGCAGTGCTGGCACTTCTCCACGGGATGGTCTGGGCCTAGACAGAAGAGGCACAAGGAGTGGCCATCCTTGCGTGGAAGCTGGGAACTACATGAGTCGCACCTGTTTTTATGTGATTCGGAGGGTGTCGGGGACGACATACACAGTAGATGGCATGAGAAAAAAACAAAAAATTCAGGAAAAAAAGGTCAAAAAAGTTTAAAACTTTACAACTGATGAGCGCTGTTCTACCGTGAGGAACTTTCACAGCTGACGGTGGGAAAGAACTGGAAGGCGGGCGTGGGGGATTGCCCCTTTATACCGATGTTGTCTAATGCTGGTTACCTGATGTGGGGGGGCGGTCCACTGCCAGAGACTGCTAGCTACAAGTTTTCCGTGGGGTCCTGACGACTGTCGGCTTAGTCTGATATGTGAATACCTACTGCAAGAGCCCTCTCGAAGTAAGATCTCCCATTCGTTCGGGTACCAGGAAGAAGTGTGAGTAAAATCCCTTTTGGTGTTCTGTAGGGGGTACCGGATAAATGGCCTTCTTGGTTAGAAGAGCCTGTAATTCCTCTTGGAGAATAGAGAATATGGTCGGGTGGGTAATGGACTGAGCGTGGTGGGAGGGAGCTTGGGGCTGTTAAGGAGTTCCAGAGTGTGATCCCTATGATTTATCTGGAGTACCCACTCGTCTGATGCGATTGTTTTCCAGGCCTCCAAATGGAGAGCAAAATGACTGCCCACTGCTTCAGAGGCCTGGTCGAGGAAGCGTGGGCAGAGCCCTACCTGGAGGGAGGGAGCGGGGGCCCTAGGTGGCAGAGGCGTTGGCTTTGGTAGATTGGGAACAACCTCAGAAACTGCCTCTATTAGATCTTCTGTATTTTCCACCTCTTTTGGTGTGGAAGGAGGACAGAGAACAGTAAGATGGCTGGGAAGTATGGTACATGCCATGGACCGCACGTAGGGTTCTCATTGAAGCTTAGAGATCATCTATCAATGTTTGGGTACTTGGCATGAATAGTTTGGACCCATTAAAGGGAGCGTTAACTACTCTCTGCTGTACATTAGGTATGAAGCCTGAGACGTGAAGCCAAGCATGGCGAAGTAAGGTAATGCCAGTCGCTGACATGCGGGCCGAGGTATCAACTGCGTCATAGCCCGACCAAAGTAGATGTTGGGAAATGGAGCTGCCAGTAGATATTGTAGCCAGAGACTGTTCCCTTTCCTGTGAAGGAGGGAGTTTGTAGACTAATTCAATGGCAGAGGACCAGAGGGTACGCTGATATTTAATCATATGTCCCATATAATTTAGGATTCTGAGATTCATGGTACTGGATTGAAATACCTTTTATTTCCCCAGAGAGTCTATCCTACGGGATTCTTTATCAGGAGGTAAGGAGCTCATGTGTTTTGGTCGTTTAGTACGATCATGAGCAGCAGCAATCACCACTGAATCCGCCTCAGGAGTAGTGGATAGAAAAGGGTGATCCAGAAGAACCTGGTAGATGCGATCCACCTTGCGGGGAACAGTCGTGACAGAGCAAAGTTGGTATCAGGCTGAAAGCATAGCATTTTGGTAGGTCTGTATTAGTGGGGGTACCACTAAAACTGGCTCCTCGGCTAACTCTAAATAGTCTACCATGTCCTTACATCATTTGTCATGTTCGGTAGTAGAGAATCCCATGACCTTTTGAATTTGGACCATCATTTCATGGAAAGAAGGGTCATCCGGAAGAGAGGCAGCCGTATGTCTGGGCAAGTCCTCTTCTAATGAGGAGAGGTCCGATAGAAGAGAGTGAGGGTGGAAATCCAACTCCTGAAATTCCTCGTCCTCTAGGTCTCCAGTGAAATCTGCCGGGAGATCAGGTTCGTCTGATAAGTAGTCCTCCATGTATGGGGGAGATGACCAGGGTGGAAAAGGATCCCTGTCACTGTGAAATCTCTCTGGTGGATGTATGGGTGAACAGGACAGATGGCTCGGCTTTCCTGGATCAGAGGGTGGAACATGCCGCATGGCATGCAGGACATGCTGTATTACTGTAGTAACATCCAGTTCTTTTTGAGTAGGAGGAGGGGTTTCTGGGAAACCAAAGGGAGGATGGAGGGGATTGGATGCGTAGCCTCAGCAGGTCTTGCCCCAGGGTAGTAAATACCAGGGTCCCAATCCCTATCTTCCTGGCCCCTATGGGAACCTACCTGAGGGTGGAGGGGCAGTAAGCATAACAAATGCAATAGGTTTTTCCTGTGGAATGTGGCCCCTCATTGATGGAGCCGCTGGGGAAAGAGCCTTATGCTGTAAGAATGACGGTGCCGTCGACGGGAGAGGAGCCCCTGTCGACTGGGTGTAGATGGAACCCATAAAGAGCTCATTATAAACTGCCGTCAACATGCTAGATATCGCCATCGACAAGAGGGTATAACCTCCCATCACCGAAGCAGCAAGCTGAGAACGCGCCGTCGACGGTGGGGCACAAGTGCTGGTGGCCGTTGATGAGCGCTTCTCCTTTTTGTGCCATCAAAGAGAATCAATGGGGGGGAGGGAATCTTGGGACGAGCCCCCGGATTCTCCAAGAGAGACAATTTCTGCTTCATTAAATGTTGTTTAATCTCAACCAACTGTTGACGACGTGTTGCTTGGTTGAAATCCTGACAATGAATGCAGGAACTGGTGTCATATGTGGGTCCCCGACACCTTACACAAGTGGTATGGTTGTTGAATGGCAGGTACGAAATAGCCCTTTCTTGCTTAAAGATTCTTTGGACATTCGTTTGGTTGCTCAAATTCTAATCGATGACTGCTGTCTGAAGTTGCTCTAGCTGCTGTGTGTGAGCTGAAGACGGCAGGAAAATGAACTAAGGATACCAGGGACCGCCCACACACATAGGAAACAGGAAGCTGATGTCATGTGTGGGTGGCTCCTGGACAAAACTTCTAGAAGAGCTGCCGTGTGCCATAGTGACCTCTGGTGATGACCCAAGTGTATTACCTGCTGCAAGAGACCACTCCATGGAAGATCTACTGTTACAGGTGAGTAACCCGTTTTTCTAGGAGCGTGGATATGTTGTTCTATCCACACTGTTTGGCAGACTCCTAGCAGTTCTCTGGGAGGAGGGAGGCAAGGCGCACCCCCCTGTAATACTTACTTGGGGAACAAAGACTGGAGAACTGAGGCTCCAAAACCTGCATCCCGGCGTGACTCAAGGTCAATGCGGTAATGGGAAATGAAGGTGTTTGCTGACTTCCAGAAAGCAGCCCTGCAAATATCTTGGATAGGGATGTCCTTAGAAGCAGCCACCAATGCAGCAGTATGGCAGGTAGAATGAGCTCTTATCCCTATGGGAAGCTCCTTACTTGCCAACCTATAGCAGATATCAATGTATGATGTTATCCATCTGCCAACTGTCCGCTTTGCTGCAGGTCTGCCAGGTGTGGCTTCAGCATATGTGACAAACAGTTTGCGAACCTCTCCCTGAACTTTAGCCGTATGCTCCTTGTAATAAAAGAGTGTTCGTCTCCGGTCCAAAGTATGGAGCCTGTACTCGGCCTCTGAGGTGTAATTGGTGTAGTATACTGGCAAAGTCAACACCTGATTCAGGTGGACTTGACACCACCTTCAGAAGGAACCTCGGCATGGGGAGCAGGACAGCCTTGTCCCTGTGGAAGACCAGATAGGGAAACTCGACAGAGAGCGCCTGGAGCTCCCCAATGCTTCTGGCTGACGTGATAGCCCCCAGGAAGGTGGTCTTCCATGACAGATGTGACATCTCACACCTGTGCATCAGTTCGAATGGCTTGCCCATGAGCTTTGCCAGTACCAGCAGGGGTGGTGGTTCATACACCAGAGGGGAAATCTGGTTGAGACCTTTAAAGAAACGCCAGACCACCTTCTCCTGAGCCACCGTCTGCTGACCGGCCTGTGCCCAGTAAGCAGAGACTTATTTATTTGCTTTTGGTAACTGCGTAAGTGCACTAAGCATCGCAATGCCTATTTTCAAGCACGACCCGGGAGGGTACAAGGATTACAGATGACAACAAAACAGTTTACAGAGTACAACAATGGGTGGAAAACAGTGGGTACAGGTCAAATACAATTTTCAGCAAAACGTACAGTGTATACAAATCAACAATAGATAACAAGAAGTAAAAACATAAAAGTAACAAAATAGCAAGTGCAAGTTCACCCATTTTAGGGATACAAACTGGGAGTGATAGCTAACAAGGTACAAAGTGTGGTCCAAACTGGAGAAGAGTTAGAAATACAAACGATCAGCTTAAGCAAAATCAAAGGACTAGAGGTCCAAGAAGGGTAGTGGAGTGACAGTTCAGGGGGGAAAACCAGAACAGGGGAGTAAGTACTATGCTTAGGAGGGAAGGAAAAGCAAGGGAGAAAAGGGAACTTAGGAGAGAGAAGGAGGGAGGGTGAGAAAATGGAAGGGGTAATGGAAGACAGGGGTCAGGTAGAAAAGAGAGGTGGGGAGAGAAGGCAGTAGAAGGTGGAGATGAGGCAGCCAGGGGGGAGAAGGATGGGAGGGTCTACGGATGGTGAAAGCAGACACAGAGGGTTGAGCCAAGTAGATGATCGCGGTGAATCCTCTTGAAGCAGGTATGGGTCGGAGCGAGACTAAGTGCTTGGGGAAGAGAGTTCCAATATTTTGGTGCTGCATGCAAGAAAGCCCATGTGCCCCATTGCAGTTTTGCATCTAGGGATGTGGAGAGGCGCTTGGTCAGTGGATCGAAGCCCATAGGAGACAGCTTGTGCATCCAACATAGAAGCTAGGGATTGGGGAAGACCTGATCTGGCAATGCTGTCAGTGAGAGATCCGAGGGACTGGAGGCAATAGGCCATGGGGGAGGGCCATGTTAGGTCAGCATAGAGCTGACAGTGGTGCTTGTAGCGAGGGGATACAGAGGCATATCTGCAGGTATTATTATAGGTGGTGTCCCACTTGTGAAGAGACGTTTTTGAAGCACCTAGGTAGGTGACTGAGCCATAGGATAGTGCCGGAAGCAGAATGTCTTGCGCAATAGCAAGTCTGGCTGATGGGGAAAGGGCATAACTAGTCCGGTAGGCACTCCTGAGTTTAGTATTTACAGACTTGCAGGTGGCAGTAATGTGTTGATCAAAGACCAGAGATTCATCCAGCAGGATGCCCAGATATTTGAAGGAGCTTGTATTGGCCAAAAGTGAGCCATCGGAGCAAAAGATTTTGAGGGGGTCTTGGTTTGTTCTGAGTCTGGCTGGGGAGCCGAAGAGCATTGACTGCGTCTTACCCACATTTAGAACAAAGTTGTTTTCAGTGAGCCAGGACTGAATCTTGATGAAATCTGAGGAGAGAGAGAGCGATTTATGTCCGAGATGTTCCTGGCACTGGAATAGAGAACAAGGTCATCCGCACACAGCAGAGATGAGCAGTCAGGGGAGAGATGGGGGAGATCATTTACAAAGATGGAAAAACGCAGAGGGCCCAGAATAGATCCCTGTGGAACACCAATATTTATGGTAGACAGATTAGACAGGATGGAGTTATAATTTACGGCCTGCTTCCTGCTTGACAGGTAGCTACTGAACCAGGCCACTGCCTCTGTGGAGAAGGGAGTGGTTCACAAAGTCAAGCGCCTTAGTTAGGTCAATAAAGACTGCTCTGGTGGGGAGGCCTTTGTCCACTGCAGCATAGATATCATTTGTGAATTTTAGGAGAGCCGTGGCAGTGCTGTGGCCTTTGCGGAAGCCATGCTGGGAACTGGAGAGAAGACTGTGTTCTTGTAGAAAAGAGATGGTTTGATTGGCTACTAGTTTTTTGAGTATTTTGCTAAGAACGGAGAGAATGGCTATGGGCCGGTAGTTGGCAACATTTGTGGGGTCTCCTTTTTGTGGCTGTGGGCGGAGCCTACAGCCATTTTGCTGTCTGTAGCTTGAAAATGGAGTTTTGTAGAACACGTTTTGGACATTTCAATGTATCCTTCCATGCCAACTAAAATAAAATATTCCCTTCCTTCTGTTAAGAATGTTCGAGACATAACTCTAAGCTGCTTATCAGATGCCGTTAGGAAACTGAAACAGCTTGTTAACTATTTGTTAAATATTGGTTGCCTATGAAACTGGACATTTGCACATTTAAATACTAAGCATTTAAACAGCTTCTTGATACTGGTTTAACTTGGGAATGTATTGTCTTTCAAGAAAGAATCATACCTCATAAATGTCACTCTTTCCCCAGCAAATCTATGATTTACACTTTTTTTAACCTCTGGAGCCTACAGCCCTCTTGCTATCTGTAGCTGGAAAATGGAGTATCGCGGAACACGTGCTTTAAACTTTTCAATGTATCCTCCATGCCAACTGAAATAAAATATTCTTTCTGTTAAGAATGTTGGAGACATACAGTAACTCCAGGCTGGATATCAGATGCCATTAGAAAACTGAAACAGCTTGTTAAATATTGGTTGCCTATGAAACTGGAGATTTGCACATTTAAATACTAAGCATTTAAATAGCTTCTTGATACTAGTTTAACTTGGGAATGTATTGTCTTTCAAGAAAGATTCATACCTCATAAATGTCACCCTTTCCCTAGCAAATCTATGATTTACACTGTTTTTTTAACCTCTACAGACACTATCTGATGAGCAGTCTCAGACATTTGCCAGGTCTTCAGTGAACTGTCTAGACTAAATAAATATCAATGAGAAGCCATTTTTTACTATCTTTTTGGGAAAAAATATATTGCGCTACAGCAACACACACACACTCCCCCCCCCATACATACATATATATATATATATATATATATATATATATACATATATATACACACACACACACACACACACACACCATCCTCATGGCCACAACATTCAAAATAAATACTGCACTCAAATATGTTATAAAAAAAAAACAATGTCAGTGAACACAGTGGAGTTCAGTTTAGAGTAGATTTCCTTTAAATATTTCTCATCTTATATTTTGTACACACACACACAAAACACACCATCCTCATGGCCACAGTACTGCCAGGCGGCCTGGGTTCAGGTCCCAGCTGAGGCACTTATTCTTTCTCACCGCTGTTTGTATGTGTTCCATAAAATATGCACACCACACTCCTGTGTAATTGTTACAAGTAAATATTTGTGTTGCCATTGGGTTGTGCATTTGAAAAAGAGTAATGTGCTCAAGGACGGCCCAGGTTCCAGTTGTCTCAGTAGCGCAGCTGGTTAGTGCAATCAGAACAGTATTCTGGGCAGCCTGGGTTCAAGTCCCAGCTGAGGCACATTCTTTCTCACCTATTTGTATGTGTTCCATAAAATATGCACACCAAACTCCTGTGTGACTGTTACAATAAAGAAACTGTTTATGTCAGTGACCAGAGTGAAGTTCAGTGTAGATTTCCTTTAAATATTTCTTATCCTATATTTTGTATCCTGGATAGCGAAGGGAAGCTGCAACATCTCATTGTCATAGGGATAGTCATTTACACATTTCTGCACTGTATTTACTCAGCCTATCCCAGATCAGATGCAATATCTTGTTTTTAGTGGGGTCATGATTTTTCCATTTTGATAATGTATTTCTTCAGGGTAGCCTAGTCCAGGGCCCCCATATTCAAAGGAGATATGCAGTGCATCCCCGTGGAAATGTGAGATGTGCTGCACTACTCCAACAATGCACCACAGCATGATATTCAAACGTTCGGGATGCACCTGCCGTAAGGGAATGGCCCAGCGTGCACAAAGATAGTATGCCGTGCAAGTCGAGGGTGTGTTCCCATGCATATGCTGTGCTGCGGCATACTCAGTGGGAAATTTGCCTCTCGCAGCCCACAGCTAGGCCATGAATAGCTGGCCTAAGCCGGCCAGCCACCCACAGGTGGGCTGTGGAAGTGAATCCAGGTGCACAGCAGCCTGGCAGCCCTGGTGGACTAAAGGTACCCCCTCCAATCCCCGATCGATCCAATTCCATCCCTGAAGAGCTCCATAGTGTAGGGTCCCCCCTTGACCCAATCACACCAGAGAAAACCACGGTCCATATCCATAGCATAGAGGACTCCCACCCACTGCCTTGGTACATAGACTACCCTGCTCCCTCCATATCCAAGCTGTTGTGGAGACTGGCACTGCTGTCCACATCCTGCCACAGACAGCTGCCGACTGCACTGGATCCGGGCTGGGGACCTTCACTCCACAATGACCCAAGTGGCTATATCATACATTGGGGCACTACACAAGCTGCGGACCCACCAGTGTATGCAGCTGTGTGCATGTCCCTGGCAAACCATAAGATGGAATTGGCATATCTCCAATGCATGCCTTGTCGATGCTGTATCTTCCTGCTGTCATATACTGTTCCCCGTTCCCCTGTGTAACATGCCACCCTCCGGACTGCTTAGGTATCCTGGGTGCCATGGGGTGCAGTATCCTGCAATGGCATTTGTAGTGTACACTCCAGGCTATGGATAGTGCGTTTGTGGTTCCCCAATTGTACAAACAGCTGTAACATGCCTGTTCTGGGACCTGTGTGAGGGAGTACAGCATCGGCTTTCACCCACACTGAGTAGTGCAACGGCACCAGGACGATGGATCCACATGCGAGTGCCTGAGGTGTATGGCCACTGGGCGTTATCACCTGCACACATCTTGTACCTATGTATGACACATTCCAGCGTCCTACTGCTACTGCTTCACCACCCGAAAATAAGATGCCATTTCTTCTGTGAACTATCCAGGCTAAATATATAGCAATCAGGAGGCATATTGTAGGAAAATACATAGTAAAAATGTGTAAAAGGATGACCACATTGAAACTGCCTCTCAGCAGATCTGCATTGTGCAAATTTATAATAAATAATGGGTAAAAGCATCCCAAATGCTCTCCACAGCCATATCAGCTCTGACCAGAGTTTGTTTAAGTATAGAAGTGACTTCTGCTATTTTCCAGATGCTGGGGACTGAGCTGTGGCATAGCGACAGGCTGAAGATTTTAGCTAAGGGTGAGGCAATAGTAGGGGCGGTGAGTTTCAGGAGCTTGGGCACAAGACCATCTGGGCCAGTAGCAGTACTATCGGGGATACCTAGTAGCATCTTTTGGACTTCCTGCCTGGTGATGGTTCAAAATCGGAAGGGGGGGGGTAATTATATTGTTATCCACTGTCTGTGGTGGGAGGGGAGAGGACTGCATGGGGGTGGTGGGGAAGACGACAAGTATTTTGTTAAATCTGAGAAATGGAGATTAAAGGAGTTTGCAATGGTGGCCGGACTGTTGCAATGCACACCATCTATAATCATATAGTTGGAAATGCTGTTGTGTTTGGCTCCGAGGATGGCTGCCAGGTGCACCTTAAGGGTTGTAGACCAAAGACCCCCTTTGGAGAGAGACCAAAGGTAGTCGAGGATGCTAGCCACTGGACAGGACGACGGGTCCAGGCCTTTGCCCTGACACCAAATGGAAAATCTCTTCCATTTGAAGGCACAGCACCTCCTAGTTGACTCCTTCCTAGATGTCTCAACTACAGTGAGGATATCACTGGAGAGACCCAAAGCCTGGAACTCTAGCTGCTCAGGAACCAGGCTGTCAGGTGCAGGGATTGAAGGTCTGGATGGAATACCTTCCCCTGACTGATCGACAGCAGGTCTGGGTGTGCTAGAAGATGCCTCGGGAGCCTGGTGCTCAGGCTGAGGAGATCTGGATACCAGAACTGGCAGGGCCAGTCTGGGGCAACCAGGATCACCTGTGCCTTGTCCCTCCTGATCTGAGGAGCACTCTGTGAACTGAGGGAAGGCATAGAAGAGCCCAGAGGTCCACAACCTTGAGAAGGCATCCCCCTACAGTAAGCCCTGCTGAGGGGGGCAGGCATGGAACAGCCTCAGCTTTTTGTTCTCCCTGGAGGTGAACAGATCCACTTGAAGGGTGCCCCACTGGGAGAACAGACTGTAAACCACCTCTGGATGGAGAGACCACTCGTGGGACGCCTCACCCACACAGCTGAGTGCATCTGCCAACTGATTCAAGGCTCCTACCAAATGGATGGCTAGGAGATCTGCCTCCAGTTGGCTCACGAGGGTCCAGATGTGGAGCACTTCCTTGTACTGAGGCCGGGAGTGCGTGCCGCCCTGCTTGCTAAGATAGTACATGGTTGTAGTGTTGTCCATCTGGACCTGAACCACTTGACCCCGAAGGAACGGAGTGAATGCAGCCAGCACCAGCCAAACTGCTCGGAGCTCCAGCAGGTTGATATGGCATCGGGATTCCTTGGAGGGCCACAGCCCGTGGACTCTCTGATTTCCCCATGTGAGCATCCCAGCCCATGAGAGAGGCATCAATCGTCAGGATGACCGTCGGCTCAGGGTGGACAAATAGGATCCCTCCCTGCAGATGTTCCAGGACAGTCCACCACTGGAGGGTGTCTGACATCTTCTGAGTCATGGTGACCAGCTGGTCAAAATCACCGTGTTGCTGAGACCACTGGCTAGCCAGCTCCCATTGAAGGGGGTGCATATGCTACTGGGCCCATCACACCACAGAGGTGCAGGTCGCCATGTAACCCAGAAGTGGCAGGAAGTCCCAGGAAGGGTGCAATTGCCCAACCAGAAATGATCAGGTGAAGGAGGAGAGAATTTCCGCCCTGTCTGCCGGAAGCCTGACTCTGGCTTGGCAAGAATCGAGCACTGCCCCTATGAAGCAAATCACCTGGGAGGGCATGAGTTCCGACTAGGCCTCATTGATCAGGAAGCCAAGGCTGAGGCAGGTTTGGAGGACCAGATTACTCGACCTCTCCACCTCCAGTTTGGAGGGACCCGCTATGAGCCAATCATCGAGACAGCGGTACACCCTGACCCCTCGATGCTGACGGTGGGCCGCCACCACCACTGCAATGCATTTGGTGAAGATCCTGGGGCCGATGAAAGGCCGAACAGCATGACTTGAAACTTGTAGAGGTTCCCCTCCATCCTGAAGTGGAGGAACTCTCGGTGGGATGGAACATGAAAGAACGCGTCCTGCAGATCCAGGGAGCAGAAAGTACAGTTACCTAAGAACGTACTGTAATAGTAGATCTCACTAAGACCCATTGGAAACCTTTAGCTAGCAGTATCCAGCAGGGGCCGCCCCGACGTTGGCTCCGCCCCGACATCAGCCAATGGTACATCAGGGGGTGGTCCCCAGCCCCACCTCAGTTCACCCGCCGGAGACCAGTGAACAAGGCCCGGCAGGTGGACGAGGCGGAAACTTGCCGTATCAAAGACGCAATGCAGCTCACCGGGGGAAGGAGGCCGGGAAAGCGGTGCCTGCTGCAAGAGCTCCTCTCGAAGATCTACTGTTACGGTAAGTTCATACGTAACTGTACTATCTTACTTTGAGTGGGAGCTCTTGCAGCAGGCTATTACTATTAGGACTGAATCCCAAGCAGTTCCGCAAAAAGGAAAAAAAGAACCGTGAGGCGGCTGAAAGTAGCAGGGCACTTTAAGAAAGGAGGCCCTGAAGGACCGTTAGGCCAAAACCAGCCCGTCGCCTAGAAGCAATGTCCAGGCTGTAATGCTTAATAAAAGTATGCACTGAGCTCCAAGATGCCGCTGCACAAATGTCTCCAATGGAGACATTTTGCAAGGATGTGAATGAAGTAGCCACTCCCCTGGCAGAATAACCTCTAACCGAGCCCGGTAAGGTCTTGTTGTACTTGTTTTAACAGTAAACAATATAGTTAACCAGCCATCTTGAAACAGTCTGTTTTGACACCGGATTGCCTTGGCATTGAGGCACAAAGGCCACAAACAGCTGCTCCATCTTGCGGTGTGGAGCAGTGCATTTCAGGTAATACCTCAGCGCCCTGTGGACATCTAGACTATGCAGGAGCGTTTCCCCCCTGTTCGAACAGTCCAGGTAATACACTGGAAGGTTCACATCCTGATTCAATGTCAACTCTGAAACCACTCTGGGAAGAAACTTGGGATTTGTTCTCAAGAACACCCTGTCCCTATGAAAAATTAAATAAGGCTCTCTATACATCAGGGCCTGAAGCTCGGAAACTCTCTAAGCAGAAGTAACTGCAACCAAAAATGACACTTTCCAAGAAAGAAAGCGAAGCTCGCAATCCCTGGCAGGCTCAAAGGGGGGGGAGGGGGAGCTTCTCCAGCATAAACAGGAGATCCCAGGGTGGTATAGGATCTCGAAGGGAAGGCTTGATATGTAAGATGCCCCTTTAAAAGGTATGGGACACATCCTGTTGGGCAAGTGTCTTTTCCTCCAATGGTATATGGTATGCAGAGATCGCTGACAAATGTACCTTAATGGAGGAGTAGCTCAAGCCTTGGTTCAACAAGGAGAGGAGAGGAGATACTGTAGAAACGAGTTCACTGAGCAGGTAAGGGAGTCAAAGTGATGAGGTGAAGCCCAAAGGCAGAAACACTTCCACTTCGTTGCATACGTGGATCTAACAGAGGGCTTTCTCGCCGACACGAGAATGTCCGCCACCTCCTGGGAAACCCCATACCTGTGTTTAACTATGTCTGCAGGAGCCATGCATGAAGATGCAGGGATCTGAGGTCCGGATGGATCACTGTTCCCTAGTCCTGAGATAGTAAGTGCGAGCTCAGCGGCAGCTGAATTGGGGTTCCACTGGCAGCTGCTGAAATAGTGGGAACCAAATCTGCTGGGGCCAGAATGGGGCGATGAGGATCATCTGTGCTCCTTCAGCCTGGAGCTTCAGGAGAACCCTCTGAATTATCGAGAAGGGAAGGAAGGCATACAGAAACCACCCTGTCCAGCAGAGGGACAACACGTCTGGCCAGAAAACACCAGGCGCGGGCTCTCGCGAGCAGAAACTGGGCAGTTTGGCGCTGAGTGGAGATGCAAAGAGGTCCAACTCTGGGTGGCCCTACACGTTGAACAGCTGATCTGCTACTGACTGGAGCAGCTCCCACTCGTGTGTCTTGGACCGTGACAGGCTTAGGCTGTTGGCCAAGACATTTTGGACAACTGGAACATGAACAGCAGTGAGATCCAGTTGATGTTCCAGTGCCTAATACCAGAATCTCACTGCCTCCCTGCACAGGGGATAGAAGTGCATGCCCCCTTGTTTGCTGACGCAGAACACTATCAATGTGTTGTCCATCTGGATGAGAAGAGAGCCTGACGTAAGGTCTGACTGAAACGCCCGCAAGGCGTTGAGAACCGCTCACATCTCTAGGATGTTGATATGGAGCTGTTGCTCATATGAAGACCATGTCCCCTGGGTTTGATTATGTCTCCTAGATGAGTGCCCCAGCCGAGACCGGAGGCGTCCGTGTTAAGGACCCGTCTTGGGGGCTCCTGCCGAAAAGGGACGTCTCATATCAGGTTGGGAAGGGGTCCAACCACCAAGAGAGAATCCTTCTTACCGGGTCGAAGATCCTGACCGGCTGGTCAAGATCATCTGACCTCTGGTCCCACTGCGGGACCCTCATGTGGAGGCGAGCCAAGAGAACTTATGGGATAGCCACCATGTGCCCCAGAACTCTGATGAAACTCCTGGCTGGGACTTGTGGGGCCATAGATACCGCTCAGGCTACTGCCCGTAGACGATCCCACCCTGTCCTGCGGGAGGAAGGCTATGCCCTGAACTGTGTCGAGGACCGCTCCTATGAAAAGGAGTCACTGACTGGACTCTGGGGAAGACTTCAGATGATTCAGGGTGATCCCCAGCTCTTGGAAGAGTGTAAAAGGTGTCTTCGAGAGTGTGCAACAGTTGTGCTCTGGATGGAGCTGCCAGGAGCCAATCGTCTAGGTAAGGGAAGACGTAATGGCCCTGGCATCTGAGAGCCACAGCCACTACTGACAGGCACTTGGTGAAGACTCGAGGAGCGGAGGAGAGACCGAACGGTAAGACTCGAGATTGGAAATGTCTCCCTCGGAAGTGGAATCACAGAAACTTCTTGTGGGGAGGAAAGACCTTTATGTGCATGTAAGCATCCAGCATATCCATGAAGCAGAGCCAATCCCCCTGGCACAAGAGGGGAATGAGGCCTGGCAAGGTGATCATCCTGAACCTTTTGTACTCTATAAAAAGATTTAGGGAGCAGAGGTCCAGGATGGTATGAAGATCCTCTTGCCTTTTTTGGGACCAGGAAAAAAATGGTAGTAGTAACCCTTCCCTTGTTGTCCCTGAGGGTCTGTATTTCTTCTTATATTAAAGGGACCTGCGAAGGAGGGTAACGGGAGGACCTTGGTGGTCTCTCTGGAGGGATCTGAGTGAACTCTAAGGTATATCCTCTCCTTATTAGGTCTAGAACCCAGAGGTCTGATGTGATGTTGCTCCATCCCTCTTCATAGAGGGAGAAGCAACCCCCTAGTACCTCCCCATGACCTCTGCCGGAGGAGTGGGGGTGGTAGTGAGTCATTGGGAAGATCTGGGAGTCAGCAGAGAGGACTGGGTGCCTCTAGAGGTGGTGCCCCCAGAAGCGTGGGTTGTGGCATTCCTCTTGAAACTGCCGCTCTGTGGAAAATGGCCACGATTGTTCTGCCTTTAGGACTTACGAAACGGCTGCTTACGAAATGGCTTTTGGTTCCCCTTGTACAACTTTTGGACCGACCAAATGGACTTACCGGACTCCTGAAGACGAGATACAGGTTTCTCTGTCTCCCCCCTGAACAGGATGGAACTGTGGAAAGGGAGGTCCTTGATTCCGAACTGCAGATCCTGGGAGGATCCTGAGACTCTAAGCCAGGCATGGCGTCTAAGGCAAATGCCGGAAGCTGCTGCCCTAGAAGTCATATCTGCAGTATCATGCAAGGCCCTCAAAACATGAGTGCCGCCGGCCCGGTGGCGCTGAGGGTTGAAGCGCTGGACGCCATAGGCGACCCGGTTCGGAACGAACTCCGTGGCTGGGGTCGCAGGGGAGAGAGAGGATCGAAAGGCCCCAATGGATGCTCGGGCCTCCCCTCAGGGTGGAAACCAAGAACGATTCATGCTTGCATCCCCTTCGCAGCCAGTGGAAGCACCGACAACTGAAGGGATGGAGGCGGCTCCGCTCGCCGGAGCCGGAAGGAGGGAACGCCGGGGCACATGAGAGGTCTGGCGCAGCCAGCACGCCTCTTCCTCGGGACGTGACCTAGCGCTGGACGCCCCAGAGGGCAGGGGAAACCAGGGGAGAAAACGAGAAAATACCTCCCGGCGGCCCTAGATGATAGCCTCTCAGGTACCACCCGGGCCACCAAAGAGGGACAGACCCCAATGTGCAGGAGGAGGAGGAAGGAGGCACTCTAGGGGCAGATCCCACCGAAGGTGGTACGGGAGGGGGAGAGGAAGGAAGGAGAGGACCCCGGGAGCAGGCAAGGAGAGATAAAAAGAAAGTATAAAAAAAAAAAAAAACATGAGTGCCCACGTCTGAGCCAGATTTCAAAATTTCCAGGAGCTCGGTCTTCTGTGCAGAGTCTGGCAAGGACTGATCTACTACTAAGCCCTTCTCCCACACTGCATTTTGGTACTGGACCATATGCGTCAGGAAGTTGAGAGCACGAATGGAACAGGTGGAGGCAGAATAAAACTTCCTGCCCACCTGATTCAAGTATTTGGACTCCGTGTCTGGAGGCTGGGAACTGAGGTGTTTAGGCTGCTTGGACTTATCATGAGTGGCCGTAATCACCATGGAGTCCACCTGAGGGTGTTCTGCCAGGAAAGGCTCCTGCCTCAGTGCTCTATACAGCCTATCCAACTTTTCAGGAACTGTTAGTGTGGTAGAGGGATGCTTCCAGGTAAGCCTGGTTAGGTCCTGGTAGGTACACAAACTGGGGAATATGGGTGTGGGCAGGACAGTAGTGTGGTGGGTAGGTAACTGGCTGGGTGGCAGGACACAGAGGGTGGCGGTAAATGGCTGTCACTCCACAGAGGGAAGAGTGACCAGTGGGGTACCACAGGGATCAGTGCTGGGACCGGTCCTATTCTGAATTCAACATCTTCATCAGTGACATTGCACAGGACCTAGAAGGCAGAATTTCACTGTTCGCTGATGACACAAAGCTCTGTAACAGAGTAGACACACCAGAGGGTGTAGACAGAATAAGAAGGGACCTGCAGAAACTTGAAGAATGGTCAGGGTTTGGCAGTTGAAATTCAATGCAAAGAAGTGCAAGATAATGCATATGGGGCACAAAAACCCTGGCACAATATATCAGTTGGGGGGTGAGGATATAGCATGCACCAAGCAGGAAAGGGATCTTGGGGTTATCATCTCTGATGACCTCAAGGTAGGGAAACAGTGCGACAAGGTAGCAGGTAAAGCAAATAGGATGCTGGGATGTATAGGCAGGGGCATCACCAGCAGGAAAAGGGAGGTCATAATTCCGCTATACAAGACACTAGAGAGGCCCCACCTGGAGTACAGTGTACAGTTCTGCAGACCTTACCTACGTAAGGACATAGACAAGGTAGAGAAGGTTCAGAGGAGGGCAACACAGATGCTGCATGGATTGCATCACAAGTCCTATGAAGACAGGTTGAAGGAACTGAACATGTGCTCCCTGAAGGAGAGGAGGGAGAGAGGGGATATGATAGAGACATACAAGTATCTCACAGGGAGGAACAGGGTGCAGGAAATACAGGTTACTCACCTGTAACAGGAGTTCTAGGAATGGTATATGTTGTTCATCCACACTTATTGGCAGGTATCCTTGCCGCTTAAATCTTGCCGGAAGGTCTTCGTTGGCTCCTCCCACCCACCCGGTGGTATAACTCGCTCCGCCCCATGACGCCAGATCTGCCCGCTGGAAGCCTGTACAGCGTCAAGCCGGGAGGTCGGTGGTCGTGGATGAACAATACATACCATTCCTAGAACTCCTGTTACAGGTGAGTAACCTGCATTTAGGACATGGATATGTTGTTCATCCACACTTATTGGCAGACTCCTAGCAGTTCTCTGGAGGAGGGAGGCAAGACGCACACCCCCAATACTTACTTGGGAAAGACAGACTGAGAACCGAGGCCCCAAAACCAGCATCCCGGGCGTGACTCAAGGTCATGTGGTAATGGGTAATGAAGGTGTTTGCTGACTTCCAGGTAGCAGCCCTGCAGATTTCCTGGATAGGGACGTCCCTGGAAGCAGCCACCGATGCAGCAGTATGGCGGGTAGAATGAGCTCTATCCTCTGGGAGGCCTCCATGCCGCCAACTTATAGCAGAGATCTATGCAGGAGGTGACCCACCTGCTTATCGTCCGCTTGGCTGCAGGTCTGCCAGATGCGGCTTCAGCGTAGGTGACAAACAGCTGGCTAACCTCCCGACTTCAGCCAGCTCTTTGTACATGGCGAGCGCCTTCTAGGGTCCAAAGCATGGAGCCTATTTCGGCCTCCGAGGTGTGATTGGGGTAGAACACCGGCAGAGTCAACACCTGGTTAAGGTGAAACTCCGACACCACCTTCAGAAGGAATTTCGTGGGGGCGCAGGACAACCTTGTCCCTGTGGAAGACCAGATAAGGAGACTCGATGGAAAGCGCCTGGAGCTCTCCCATCCTTCTGGCTGACGTGATAGCCACCAAGCAGGCGGTCTTCCACGACAGGTGAGAGAGATCACACCTGTGCATTGGTTCGAATGGCTTGCCCATGAGCTTTGCCAGTACCAGCAGTAGATCCCACGGAGGTGGAGGTTCTCGCACGAGGGGAAATGTGATCAAGGCCTTTGAAAAGCGCCAGACCACCTTCTCTCTGCGCCACCGACTGCTTCCCGCCCGCGCCTGCAAGCAGAGATGGCTGCCAGGTGCACCCTTTAGGTCGCGGACCTAAGCCCTTGATTAGAAAGGGACCATAACAGTCCAAGATGCTTGCCAAGGAACAGGAGGAAGGGTCCAAGCCCTTGCCCTGACACCAAATGGAAAACCTTTGCATTTGAAGGCATAGCATTTTCTGGTCGACTCTTACGGGACGCCTCAACTACATTGAGGATCTCGCCGAAAGACCCAAGGCCTGGAACTCTAGCGCTCAGGAACCAGGCCAGTCAGGTGCAGGGATTGAAGGTCCGGATGGAACACCTTCCCCGATTGACTGAGAGCAGGTCCGGGCGAGCTGGAAGCTGCCGGGAGTCCTGGAGCTGAGACTGAGGAGATCTGGGTACCAGAACTGGCGAGGCCAGTCTGGGGCTATCAGAATCACCTGCGCCTTGTCCCTCCACGCCTTGAGAAGCACCTTGTGGATCAAGGGAAATGGGGGAAAGGCGTAGAAGAGGCCCGGGGTCCACTGCCTCGAGAAGGCATCCCCCTGCAGCGAGCCCTGCTGAGGGGGGCGGGCATGGAACAGTCTTAGTGCTGCTCTCCCTGGAGGCAAACAGGTCCACCTGAGTTGTGCCCCAACGGGA
This sequence comes from Neoceratodus forsteri, assembly GCA_016271365.2. NCBI lineage: Eukaryota > Metazoa > Chordata > Ceratodontiformes > Ceratodontidae > Neoceratodus > Neoceratodus forsteri. Next base: position 188,001,063 of record CM057451.1, read on the forward strand.
GAACAGATGCTGTACTACCACCGCAGGAGAGACCACTGTGGATGCAGCCCTCATCCGGCTCAGGGCATCGGCCAGGGTGTTGGAGGCTCCTGCCACATGAATGGCTAGGAGATCCGCCCAGGCTGCGACGAGTGACCAAATGCGAGAGCTCCTTGCATAGAAGCATGGAGCACGCCCCGCCTCTGGCGGTTTAGATAGTACATGGTCGTGGTGTTGTCTGTCTGACTCGACCACTTGACCCCGGAGGAACGGAGCAAAGGCGGTGAGAGCTAGGTGGACCAATCGGAGCTCCAGCAGGTTGATGTGGCATCAGGACTCCCTCGGGGACCAGAGGCCGTGGCCCCGGTGTTCCCCCAGATGGGCACCCCAACCCATCAGAGAGGCATTGGTCGACAGAGAGACCGTCGGCTCGGGGCGGACGAACGGGATGCCCTCCTGCAAATGACCTGGAACGATCCACCACTGGAGAGCGTTTCACATCCCCTGTGTCACCGACACAAGCTGGTCCAAAGGATCGCAGCGTTGTGACCACTGGCTGGCCAGTCCCCATTGAAGGGGACGCATGTTCCAGCGGGCCCAACGGACCACGCTGGGCGGCCACCATGAGACCCAGGAGGCGAGGAAGTCCCGGAGATGCAATTGCCCAACCAGAAATGATTGGGCAAAGGAGGAAAGAACCTCGCCCTGTCCGCCGGAGCCGCCTGGCTCGAAGAGAGTCGAGCTGCTCGACGAACAGAATCACCTGCTTCGCTCGAGTCTCGACTTCGCCTCTGATAAGGAGGCTCAGTTGAGAGCAGACCTGAGGGCCAGATCTCTGGACCACTCCACCTCCTGCCTGGAGGGAGCTGCTATCAGCCAGTCATCCAGGTAAGGGCACACTGACCCTCGGCGCCAAGAGGGAATGCTGTCACCACTGCCATGCATTTGGTGAAGACCCTGGGAGCTGGAGACAAGTCAAGGGCATGGCTTGGAACTCTCAAAGGGATCCTTCCGCCGAAGCGAAGAATCTCTGTGAGACGGACGGATAGGGACGGAAAAACGCTGCCCTGCAAATTCAGAGAGCAGAACCACACGCTGCTCCAAGGATGGTATTATCTGAGCCAGAGTGACCATCCTGAAGGTTCGAGACCTTAGGAACTTGTTTAGGTCGTGTAGGTCGAGAATGGGGCGCCAGCCCCCCGTCCGTTTCGGAACCAGGAAGTACCTGGACACAAACCCTGGGTCTGAAGGAGGGTCCTCCACCTCTCTTATCACCTCCTTCTGGAGGAGGAGAGCGATGTTGGCTCGATGAGCCGCCAGCGAGGCTGGGGACCCAGAAGCCCTCCGAGGGGCGATGGCTCTGAAGGGCGGTGCCTGCTCGAATTCTAGAGGCAGGCCTCTTCCCATCACCTCCAAAACCCACCTGTCCGTGGTAACAGCGGACCAGGCGGAACGGAAGTGCCGGAGCCGTCCCCCCACGGGGGGACCCAGGGGTAAGGTGAGGGATGGGGCGACACCCTCAGCCCGGCCACTGGGCAGGCTTGGAGGAGGGACCAGCCGAGGGACCTCCTGGGCCTTTTCCTCCCTGCCTCCTGTTAGAGGAAGCCAGTGGCTTGGGTTTGGGATGCCAAGGCCGAGCCTGCTGGCACTGACGCTACTGGCCGGGCGCCTGGGGCAGAAGGACGTAAAGGGCTTAGGCTGTGGTTTGAGTGCCTTGTCCTTCTGAGCGAAGAGACCAAGTCCAAGGTAGCATTGGACTTCTCGATCCTCTGCAGGTGACCTTCCACCCCAGGGCCAAGAGGTCAGTCCTAAAAGGAACATCCGCCAACTTGTGCTGGGTATCCAAGTAAAGGTGGATACCTCAGCCAAGCCCGCCGATGCACAGCCACTGCGCTGCCACCGACCTGGCACATGAGTCCCCAATATCCAAAGCAGTCTTGAGCTGCTGTTTGGCCACTGTCTCTGCTCTGGTCCCGCACCTGCTTGACCGGAGTCTGCAGATCCGCGGGAGATGAGAATGACCTCAACCAGGGAGCCCAACAGGGCATGAGAAAAATGTGCATGAGGACGGCCGAACTGGCCTGACGAGGGCCGAGAGAGGACGCAGCATAGACTTTTCACCGGCTAATCCAATTTCTGGATTCCTTGTCGAGGTTTGTCCACATCCCTTGGCGCTAAGCGGCGCTACGAAAACGCTGTCGGTAACCAACCCCTCAGCAGAGGGGTGCTCCGAAAAACCGGACAGGGAACCGGTAGGGACCGCATACTTCCTGGCCATCCTGGCCGAAGGCGCAGGACAGGAAGCAGGGCGCTGCCAAAGCTCCAGGGCCGGACCCACTATGGCCTCGGCTACCGGAAAGGCCTCCGTTGGAGAATCCCCTCGGTCCAGAATCTCCGTGAGGGGATACCTGGCCCGTTTGGAAACGGGTTCGAGCTTCATCCCGGTGGACTCCGAGATGAGCCGAAGCAGTCCTAGGAAGGACGACGGGCTATCGTCCATTGACTGTCCTCCTGAGGACTCCAAGTCCAGTCGCTTGGAGAAAAAGGAGGAATTATCCTCGACTCGGACGAGTCCTCGAAGAGCTGCCTCTGGCCTGAGCCACCTCTACCTGCCAAGTCGGTCGGGAGTGAGGGTAACCGACAGCTGATGGGGTAGACCCTTGCTGACCGAGAATCCTGGTCGGAGCCCCAAATAGTGGCTGTGGAAGGAGGTTCCACCGAATCGGTGGAGTAGCTGGTTTTGGCCGAACAACTGCCTGGGTACAGGCCTCGGTAAGTCGAGGGGCTGTGTCGGCCGCCCGTGACAGCCACTTAATGGTCAAGGCGATTGCGCGGCTTACCCCGGTCAGGAGGAGCTGTTGCCACATGAGGTCCTCGTAATTGCCGACGTAACTTACACCGAAGCCTCCCCGTCCGAGGATCGGTGGACGAAAGGGCACGCTGGCCACCGGTGGTGCCGAGACCGAGACCGCCATGACGGCGGATCGGCTGGACCGCAGAAGTCCGAGACCGAGACCTCGGCTCTTCCGAGGTCGGTGCGGGAAGTGTCGCAGAACCGCACTCCTTCGGCTCGGAGGGTTCATCCGAGGGCCCGAACCGGAGGCAAGAGGTAAGCCCATCGGATCTCAACTTCGGGAACCGGGAGAGAGGAATCGCTTTATAGGCGACAGCCCGCCCAACGGGTCGAGAAAATCTGACTCGCCGACAGGAGTCTCAGTCAGCTGACCTGACGGGAGCACCGTGAGGCCAGTGGTACGAGCCGAGGGTCGGATCAAGTTTACGGCCTATCACTCGGGAGAGGGACCTTCCTGGCCCCAAGAGCGCCGACGGAGGGATTTACTTTGTCCTCTTTTGGACCGAGAAAAGGTCCAGCAGACGCTGGGTCTCTCCCCTAGTGGAGAGGGACAGACAAAGCTCCTTAAATGAAGCTGTGTAGGAAGAACCCAGAGAGAGCGGGATAAATGCCGCGGCCGAGGAAGATACGGCCCGCGCCGCCTCCTCTTCGAGGGAGATCATCTGCTCGAGCTGATCTGCCGAGCCCGCCGCCGCGGACACTGCCGACCGGGCCTCCTTAGACTTCACACCGAGGGAACGCCTCGGACGGCCCAGTTGCAATCGGGCAGCATGGTTCTCGAGGACGAGGCCGAGAAGGAAGAGCAGGTCGCAGTCCCGCGGGTCGTGCTCAAGGCCTAAACAGTAGACACACGTGAGTGTGGATCCGTCCGAGACATCTTCATTCGCAGGGGCATCTCAAAACCGAGTCGACGTGTCCATCGCGAACAGCGAGATCAAGACCAAGTCTTTTAGCAAAAAACTTTCAAATTCGCAAAACGGAAGAAATAGGAACTAGTCGGAAACGAGAGCTAAGGAGGAACCTGAGCTTCCAAGCGGTAAGGAAGATTCATGCCATGGGCGGAGCTTAGAGTTATACCACCCGGGTGGGTGGGAGAGCCAGCTTGAAGACCTTCCGCAAGATTAAAGCGGCAAGGATACCTGCCAATAAGTGTGGATGAACAACATATCCATGTCCCTAGAATACACTATTTTAAGCGAAAAGATGTTCCAGGACTAGAGCGCATGGATGAAGTTGGAGGGAGGACGATTCAGAGGAAACATGAGGAAGAATTTCTTCACAGAACGGGTTGTGGACAAGTGGAACACCCTGCCAGAGGAAGTGGTGGGGGCTGAAACAATCACGGGATTTAAGAATACATGGGATAGACATAAAGGAATTCTGGAGGTCAGGGGTAAGGGGCAACAGACTTCTAGGAAAATATAAACTGAACTTACAAGCTTAAATGGGCAGACTGGGTGGGCCATAGGCCCTTATCTGCCGATACTGTCTATGTATCCACAAGAGGATGAACCACTAGAGGCTTTGGCTCCTTCTGCCTCAGGTACTTCGCCAACCTCCAGTGTTCCGGATCCAAGTCCTCAGTCTCCCATCCATTGGAGGCCTGGACATGCCTCATGACATCCATAAAAGTGGGATCATCAGGAGGAGATCTGGGAGTGTCTTTCTTTTGGGGGGACACTCCTTCTCTGGAGAGTGAACGGTCAGACCCAGTGGAGCTGTGGTAAGAAACAAGTCCCTCGGAATAGACAGAGGCCGATCCTGACCTGGAGCAGCTTCTTCCTTTTAACTGACGCCTACTAGCAGACCGACGTCGGCTGTGGGACAGACACCGGCTAGGGCCCTGACGTTGGCTGGCCAAGCGTCTGTGATAACTGCCAAACCGATGATGGCTAAAGGACACCTCCTGCCTAAGGAATGGTGGTGGCTGGTGGAATGAGAGCATAACCGGTGCCGGCGTTCTTTGGACCTGGACTTGCCACGGTCTTTCACCGGGAAGTGTGACCTGGATGGCTGTATCCGCTTAGGAGAGTGCGTAGTCATGGGGGGAGTCTTCCCAATCATGCTCCAGTCCTCCGGCTTCACCGGGGCCGGACTAGGATCCAGCTGCGGTGGTACAACATCCTGCCTGACCTTACTCCACCAGAACTGGAACAGCTTGGTGAGCTCCTCCTTATTAAATTGCGTCGCTGACGAACCCGCCGGCAAGCGGGGCGTGTCTGGCTGGTGGGGTGGTATAGGTGAAGAAAGTAAGTCAGGGAGGTCTGTCGGCAAAGAACCGTCTGACCTGTCCTCCATGGTGGAGGTCCTTTGGACCAGCAACCGGTCAGTACCCGGCATCGCCTTCTCCAGCGAACGCCCGGGATCCAGTGCCATAGTCGATTTATGGCAGTCTGGCTTAACCGACATTGGGCTTAGGTGTTGCCAAAAGAGACGCTGAAGGGCGGTGAACCGAAGCTGGTTTTGAGGAAGATTCACGCCCCTTGGAGGCATGGGCCTTACCTGGAGCCCCAGATATGGCTGCTGTTGAGGCTTTCTTCAGTGGGGCCAAGGCATACGCCAAAGGGGAAGCCGAAAGCCCAGCTCCCGAGGTAGAGGGTGTCCGCAAGGGCACAGACTTCACCGTCGAGGTGTTGGTGGAGGCGCCAGTAACGAGACTGAGCCCTGACTACTCTTACCTGACGCTGGTGTTTTGGCACGGATGGTAGTCTCCCACTTCTCCTGGAAATATTTTGAGTGGCGGGAACCGTCTGAGCCGCCTGATCCAGAAGAGGAGGCCTTCTTGTGGGGAGAGCACGAATGAGAGCGTGGGAGGGACTGGCTCCGGCCCTTTTCATGGGACCTATGGTGGTCCGACTTATCTTTATGCTTGACTTCTCCCTTGGAGAGTGCTGCATCATGGCAACTTGTTTCTCAAGTAGATGGGCCTTTAGTACCTTCAGGTGGCGTATCCTTGTCCTGCTAGTGAAGCCGCGACAGATCTGGCAACCCTGGGCGTCGTGGTCCGGCCTGATGCAAAAAACGCAGACCTCGTGGGAGTCCTTAGCAGGGACCTGGTGGCCGCAGGAGCACTTTGTCATCTTCTTTGGTCCAGAAGAAGACACCGATGATGGAGACGACGACACAGAATTGTGAGAACAGAAAATCTGCTTTGAAAGGAGAAAAAGGAAATTTTGCTGAACTCCTAGAAATGGCATTCTAAGGGCAATCGAAGGGCCGATGGAAGCGGGTCTGTGGTGGGAAAAAAACTGAGGTGGAGCTGGGGACTGCCCCCTGATAAACCACTGGTTGACACAGGGGTGGAGCCGATGTCGGGGAAGACCCTGCTGGGCACTGCTGGCTAAAGGTTTCTGATGGGTCCTAGTGCCTGCGGCATAGTCCTAATAATAACAGCCTGCTGCAAGAGCTCCCACTCGGAGTAAGATCCACATGTTCTGCTCAAGAGATGGTATGATCTGAGACAGAGTCACCATCCAAAAAGTGCAAGACCTGAGAAACTGATTCAGGTCATGCAGATCTAGAATGAGGTGCCAGCCTCCCATCTGTTTCAGGACCAGGAAGTACCTGAAAATGAACCCTGGGTTGGGTGGGTGGGATCCGTGACTTGACCACTCACCTCCTTGCGGAGGAGTTGGGCAATGCCATCTCCGAGAGCCGACTGAGTATGGGTGGATACCTTCTCCTCCCATGGGGCGCGGGTTCGGCTTGGAGAGTCCTGCTCGAATTCCAGAGGCAGTCCTTGGCTGACCACTTCCAAGACCCACCTGTTTGTTGTGACAGCGGACCAGATGGAAATGAAGCGGTGGAGCCTGCTCCCCCACACGGGAGGACCCAGAGTGGTCATGGGGTTGGCTACCCCATCCCATCACTGAGCAGGCTTGGAGGAGGAGGATCCAGCGGGGGGACCGCCAGGGTCCTTCCCTCCAGACGTATGGCGTGCCGGAGCCCCGACTTGGGTTGAGGGTGCCAAGACCGAGCCTGCTGCTGCTGCCGCCGCCCAGACTGGTATTGGAGCTGTTTGGCCGTGGGGCAGAGGGCCAAAAAGGCTTCATTTTCTGCTTCTTTGAACCCTGGGATTCTTTCTTGGTGGAGGTAATGGAGTCCAAGGTGGCACTGGACTTCATGATACGTTGGAGGTGACCTTTGACTCCTGGACCGAACAAGTCGGTACACAGGAAAGGAACGTTTGCCAGTTTGTGCTGGGTGTGTGCCGTAAAGGTCAAGACTCTTAGCCAGGCCCTGCAGCACATGGTGACTGCAGCCACCACTGAATGGGCACAAGAATCCCCGATGTCCAAAGCCATTTGGAGTTGCAGCTTGGCAACAGCCCGACCCTGTCACGGACCTGCTTGACCGTGGTCTGAAGGTCCGTGAGGAGATGAGGAAGCACCGCATCCAGAGAGCCCAGGAGGACATGGGAGAAGTGTGCCATAATGATGGCTAAACTTGTCTGTCTGAGACCAAGTGAGAAGGCAGCATAGACTTTTCAGGCCGAATGGTCCAATTTCTTGGACTCTTTGTCCAGAGGTCTATCCGTGTCTCCTGAGTTGCCTACGCGCCACAACACAGACTCTGTCACCAACTTCTCAGCTGAGGGATGCTATATGAACCCCAAAGGGGAGCCTATGGGAACCGCGTACTTGCTGGGCGGGCTGAAGGCGCGGGGCAAGAGGCTGGGTGCTGCCAAAGCTCTAAGGCTGGGCCAACTATGGCTTCTGCCACTGGGAAGGCCTTAGATGGAGAATCCCCTTTTCTCAGGATATCAGTGAGGGGATATTTGGCCTATTTTTCAACAGGCTCCAAAGTCATCCGTGTCGATTCAGAGATGAGATTGAGGATGCCCAGGAAGGACTTGGGACCTTCCTCCATTGACAGACTCATAGAATCGTTATCACATGGACGTTAATTCAGGTCCGAATCCATAGACCCTGAGTCTGGATAGAGCGACCAACCAGAGTCACTCTCGACCCACTGTGTACGGTAGGAGTAAGGGTGACTGACCGCCTGTGTGGGAGGCCCTGAACGGGCCCGAAACTCCTTGGTAGGAGCCCGAGGGAGGCTGCTTAGGTGGCGGCTCCACCAAAATAGGTGGAGAGGCCAGCTTTGGCCAAGCTGGGAGGGTCTTCACCAACTCTGCTGGCAGAGGAACGGAGTCGACCAGCTCCAGAGAAGTCGGCGTGGAAGGCAACAGCCAAGTGATGGTCAGAGTGGAAGCCGGGGTCAACTTTGGATCAGGCAGCATGAGCTGCTGCCACACGAGGTCCTCGTAGCATCGACGCAACTTGCATCAAAGACTCTCCTCATCCGAGTAGGATGAGAACGAATGGCAGTGTTGCAGTTTCTTGGAGCGCGCCATGTGAGAATTCCTCTGCCTATCGGTTAAGGGTGTCTGAGACCTTGACCATCGCGGGAATCAATGGGGGCTTTTGGAAGGAGCTGGGGAGAACTGCGGCTCCTCCAGGTTAAGGACAGAGACCGCAGGTGGAGCCCCAACGAGCTGGGTCTCCTCCTCGGTGGCTGGTAGGACCGAAGTCCTAAATACAGAACCATTGGCCTCATCGGTAGACAACGGGTCGATTACTATTTTGACCTGGTCGTCGTGCCACGTCTGAGTCGGCTGGCCTGACTGGGGTACCGTGGCCAGCAGCCAAGTGTCGCACTTCGACTTGTCGAGATGGAGATTCCTGGGACCAGGATCTCTCTCTGTCCTAAGAGCGTCAACGATGTGAAGAATCTTCTCTTGATCCTTTGTCCTTCTTAAGGGACCGGGAGGTGTGTGAACGGGATGGGCCCTCTCCTTTAGTCTGGAGAGACTGGCATATCTCCTTGAAGGATCCGGAGAAGGAGGTGCCCAGATTGAGCGGAACAAAGAGACTGAAAAAGACTGCTTGGTGGCACAAGCCTCCTCCTCCTCGAAGGCCTTCGTCTGCACCAGTTGGCCAGCGGAACCCGTGGCCGCAGAGACCGCAGGTCGGGTATCTTTAGATTTGACCGGTGGGTGCCATTTTTCTGGTTGTCTGAGTTGCAAACGTCTGAGGCGAGCATCCAGACCTGGAGGCTGAGAAGCGCAACAAAAATCGCAGGCCTGGGTATTATGCACATGGCCCAGGCAATAGGCGCACGTGGCGTACGGGTCGGTATGGAACATCTTCTGCCCACAGGGACACTAGCGGAACCTGGGTGAGGACTTGTCCTTCATCGTGGTCGCAATCGCGAATTTACGCAGAGAAACTAATGAGTTTCATTTTCGAAAGTTTATCCCAAGGATTACGTGCCAGGGCCTACTCAACGCTAGAGCGGTAAGGAGGGAACCTGAATCTTCCAAGCAGGAAGGAAGATCTGGTGTCAAGGGGTGGAGCTGAGGCATATACCACCTGGGTGGGTGGGAGAAGCCAGGTTTTAGACCTTCCGGCAAGATTTAAAGGGAAAGGGACATGCCAAACAGTGTGGATGGAACAAAATATCCACGCTCCAAGAATGCTTCTTTTGAGGCACGAACCGGGAGGTTACAACAGAGTGATATATGACAAGGAAGAAGTACAGTCCAACATTTAGCAACATAAGGATACAATGTAAGTAATAAAAAGTCAGTAAAAGTTTAGTTAATAACGAGATCAAAATAGCATGCAGAATTTCAAAGACAAAAAATAATTCAAAAAATAAAATTACTGCCATCTATTATAGAGAATCAACATAACAGCAAGAACAACAAATAGAGAACAGAGCAAGAGTGCAAGAGGAATAAAAAAGGTGGACTGAGAACTAAATTAGGTACGGGAGTGGCTAGGATAAGTGTAGGGGAGAATAGGGAGACAAGAGTTGGAAGTAGTGGTACTGTGGTAGGGTGATATGGGGGAAGGGGAGTGAACTAAACAGTAGAAGGTATTTTGGGGGGGGCGGTTAAGGTGGATAAAAACAGGTACATGAGGTTAGTTTAGTAAGGTGTTCTAGGTGCTTCTTTTTAAAAGAGGTCATGACTGGGAGCTAACCGGACATCTAGAGAAATAGAGTTCCAGTAACCAGGGGCAGTATGGGAGAAAGCATGGGCACCCACGACTGTTTTACACCTCGGTATATGTAGGAGAATATGGTCAGACGACCTTTGTTCATGCGAGGGGGTTTGACAGGACAGCAAGAAGGCTAAGGATGCTGGGGTTCTGGATCTGATAATGCCATCAGTCTGTGATCCAAGGGAGAGGAGTCGATGAGTGGATGGGGAGGGCCATTTTATGTCAGCATAGAGCTAACAGTAATGTTTACGATGAGAGGAGGCAGAGGCATAGCAGCAGATGTTATTGTAGGTAGTGTCCCACCTTTGAAGAGAGGTTTTTGAGGCGCCTAAGTATATGACAGCTCCGTAAGTGAGGGCCAGGATCAGGGTGTCACGGGCAACAGCCAATCTAGCAGAGGGAGTAAGAGCATAGTAGGTTTTATAAGCCACATCAATTATGACATTGACGGATTTAAAGGTGGAGGAGATATGGTGGTTGAAGTTTAAGGATCCATCAAACAACACGCCCAGGTATTTAAATTAGGTTACTGTGTCTAACAAAGAGCTGTCTGCATAGTGGATATTTAGTTTGTTTTTGTTGTTTCTGAGCTTTATATCAGAACCAAAAAGCATAACTTGAGTTCTGCGAGCATTTCATACGACCTTGTTATTGGACAGCCAGAACTGAATGGCACTAAACTCAGATGAGAGAGCCTGGTTCATGTCTGCTAATGGGGATAGAGGTGGGAAATATTCAGCCTGGCAACTAAGGAAAAAGGAGAGCGAGAGAACCATTAGCCAGATACAGATGCACTCTAATGCCATGACTTTTCTCACCCCACAGATAGGGGCTGAATTTAGCGGGTTTTTCAAGTCCATGTACACAACTGAGGTTTCCCCAACACTCCAACAGTTTGACAAGTTCTTTGGTAAAGCTCCCATGCCCTCCCTGTCACCTGACGAGACCCGGAGTCTGGAAACTCCATTGGCAGGGGATGATGTCAAACGGGCTATAAAGATGCTGAAGAGAGGTAACGCCCCAGGGCTGATGGGCTGCCCACTGACTTTTTTTTTTTTAAGACATTCACTTCTCTATTATGGGAGCCCTTGCATGATATGCTGATGGAGAAACTGAAAAAAGGAGTTCTCCCCCCCCATTACACGGTCAGCCACAATAACTGTTTTGCCAAAACAAGGAAAGGACCCCACTGTATGTGCCTCATATCGTCCCATCCCCCTGCTGACAGCAGATTATGAGATCCTGGCTAAACTGGTGGCCACTCGCCTCGAGCCCCTCCTACCTTCACTGGTACTCACAGATCAGATGGGCTTTGTATAGGGGAGGCAAGGCAAACATAACATTAGGAGAGCTTTAAATGAGATACATAAATGGGGTAGATTTGCCCATGCCCATGGGCCAGCCATACTGGCACTCAATGCCAAGAAGACTTCTGACCATGTAGAGTGGTGGTATATGTTTGAAACACAGACGCATGGGGGTGGGCCTGCAACTCTCGAGTTGGGTGAGAACCATGTATACCCTACCAACAGCACAGTTGGTAATTAATGGCAAGTTAACAGAGCCAATCGCCCTGAGTAGGGGCACTCGGCAGGGGTGCCCCCTCCTCACTACTATATGTGCTCTCCGTGGAATAAACTACAGGCCTCTGGTGCAAAAGGTAGCCGAGGAGTGTGAGAAGTGGCAGGCCCTTCCGCTATCCCTAATAGGTCGAGTTAACACTATCAAGATGATGGTGTTGCTTAGATGTTTGTACCTCGAATTCAGTTGTTTGCAGGTTTTTGTGGAGAGGGAAGGTGGCACGCATTAAACAAAATATACTCCAGCCCCCCGCTTCAAAGGGTGGCCTGGGGCTCCCAAATTTCCAGCATTATTTCTGGGCAGCACAACTGGCCTTCTTCCCAGGAGGTCTTCAGGGGGAACGACCAACTTTGCGCTAGAGGATGATGATCTGAAAGGCCCCTTACATATTTTTTTTTTTTCAGTTGTTTCACTAGGAGTAACACACTAAGCTGAAAGCTTGTTTACAGGTGCAACCTGGGAGCACAGGTAAGTTAAGTGACTTGCTCAAGGTCACACAGTATGCAAGTTGGGGCTGTAGGATTCAAACCCAGGTCTCCAGATTTGCAGCTCAGAGCCTTAAACCACTGCACTATACTGCAATATTTGTCCGGGGCCCTGAGCCCGGGAGATCCCCCTAAGGTACGTAACCCCTGCACATAGACTACCATGAGGGCCTGGACTGCAGCTCATAAAAGAATTGGACACAGCCCAGCCCAATCTCCCTATACTGACTTGGTCTCAGTGGTTCGAAGCAGGGGGGCATACACAGAGAAGATGCACCAAAGGTTGATGCAGTGGAGGCAGATAGTCTGAAGTGTGCACTCCAACTATATGAAGGGGGGAGGATCCAAGAATCTTCAGAGCTATGACATAACTGGCATACAAACTCAGATGACTTCTTTGTCTACCTATCGGTGTGGATTGGGAGAAACAATGGACACTACACTGGAGATGGGCGGTACCTTCCCCCATGGAGGAGGAGCTGTACAGGCCCCAACCATGTACCAAACCACTGACTGCTTATTATCAGGCTCACCAGGGGGCGAGTGAGGACCTCACTGCTGGCATAAAAGCCAATTGGCAACAGGACTTAAATGTTATAATTGATCAATCAATGTGGAATTTAGCTATTACACATCTGAATGCATGCTCCAGGAGCAACAAACTTAGGCAAGCGCACTTGCACTTTGTTTACGGAACATACCTGACCCCAAGGAGACTCCATGCCATGAACCCGGATAACTCTGGACAGTGCCCTAAGTGCTTGGAGGACAACGCTGACTTTCTGCATCTAGCACTGACCTGTCCAAGAGTTGTCCCCCTCTGGTATGAGGTGCACAGGATCATGTGTGAGGTATTAGGACACAGGCTGTCTAAATCTTCCCTGGAGAAAATACAATACTCTGCCAATGGGGAAAGTGAGACATTTGGGAAGTTATGGGACCCACTGTTGGCGGCGATCACTGGGGGCTGCTTTCTCCTCTAGCCCATCAGCACACCATGGTGGAGTGGTTAGACAGGGGGAGTGAGGTGGGCGGGTTGTGCCTTGGGGTGGCAAGTCGGAGTGCCATTCATACCCAAAGTGACCCTAGCCTCTGTCTGACAGGGAGGACTATCCTAGCCATGGGCACCCCCTGTTTAACAAAGTGCACTATGGGTGACCCTGAGTAGGCAGACAACTGAAGCAGTATAACTGCGAATACACTGTAAACGCATTCGATCCTGAAGCATCCTATTTGAATTGTATATTGTGAACTGTATGTAAACCCTTAAAGCCTAAATCCTGTTACTGTTGCTGTATTAGTAATGTTACCACCAATAAAAAGATTTTACAAAAAAAAAAAAAAAAAAAAAAAAAAAACTAAAAAAAGTTCTGCTTCGGTATCCTATTTTTAACACTAAAACAAGACAGCTGTAGTTTCCGCCCACAGCCATAAAAATTAAAGTAAAAAAAAAAAATAGATGAACAAGCAGATTTGTTTTTCAGTATATTTACCTGGAACAGCCTAGTAAAGATGCAGCATCTCATTTTCGTCGGAGTCTTAGTTTTACCCAGTTATACGGTTGGCAGGAACTAAAAATGAACTCCTTTATTAGGTTTTTGGTTTACTGTCCTTTGCCTTGTATATATGTAAATATTTGTACATCTATCTCACTCATAAATGATTGTATTTGTGCTTATTCAATATCATGTTTTTCTATACACTCTGTAACCTTTTTTTTGTTATGACCACTCAGGTCCATCTTGTAAATGAGCTATGCTCAATGATGTTCGCCTGAATAAATAAAGATTTTGATTGATTGATTAAAAAACCTGGGAAATCGAGCGATGTGCAGTGAATCAGTGTCTCGGGTGGGATTCGGCCTCCTGGTTCCAAGCCCATGCTCTAACCACTAGACTCACTGCCTCCCAAAATTTAGGAAAATCCAAACAAAAATGTTATCTTTCTTCTTTATGACATGGATTAAATGTCAGAGTAAAAGTATCTTCACATATAGAGCATATACGGCCACATATAGACTAGGTAATCTGTTACTCTGATGGAAGAAAAAGTATCTCCCCCCCCCAAAAAAAAAAGATCAGGGAGCAACCACCTGACATTCTTGCATGTTGGGTGTAGTCAGTCACTTATGCAAAGTATAAAAGAACATTCTAAGAACGTGGATTCAGTTCACTATCCACACATAGGCAGCCTTGGAGACAGCTGAGTCATTGGTATATCTTCAAGCTAAGCTCCTCCCACCAGCTGGGTGGTATACCCTTCGGCTCTACCGTGTGATGTCAGATCTTGCATTCTGCTGGAAGGGACAGGTCTCCTCTTCACAGCTCTGCATGTGTAGTAGGATTTAGGTTTTTCAAGCACTTTGGCGAATACAGACTAATTTATTAGTCTTTTGATTTAGAAGTAGCTCTAGCATCTTCCGATTTCGCTCCGTTGACCGACAATCGCGACAGAAAGGCAGAAACCGAGTTTCAAATTCTGCATTCGGTGCAGGCAGAAGATGTCAGCCATGAACAGCAGTTCCAACAACTGCCCTCAATGCTGCACCATGCTGCCAGCGTCCATCAAAGGATTGTAAAATGGCCTTGGGGCTGCTGTGTTCTCTGTCCTCAAGAGGATATGCTGGTTGGGACCTCATTGGTCTCTCAGCTGCTCCCAGCATGGTCCTCCTGTTGAAGCCTCATATTGTGAGGCGAAACACTGGGCTGGTCAGTCAGGCAGATACCAGCTCTCCTGCCACATAAATGTTACAATTTGCACTTTATGTTTCTTGCACATAAACATATTTTAGTCTCTGGGCTATGTGTGCAACACTATACTGGTCATTTATGCTGCAGTCCATGTATGGGCCCTTGGAAACCATGCACGAGTCCCTGGAGCTGCCTTCCCTTTGGCTGAAACTGTTTTGGGACCAGCCTTGGAGCACTGACAGCCCTCTGTATCCTGCCTGACACCCCCTACTCAGATGGTCTGCAAGTACACGGTACCAATGGGTGATCTTTCGAGTTTTGCGACCCATTCCTTGGCCGAGGGTTTAGTCCTGGATTCGGCCTTCCACAGTCGAAGGGCCAGTGGGACGTGGACAAACCTCCCAAAAAGAAGTCCAGGAAGTTAGACCACGTGGACAAAAAGGTGCATGCGGCCACCTCCCTAGGTCTCTGGCAGGCCAGCAACTCAGTGATGATGACTAACTTTGGCCGTTTCCTTTTTGGGATTGTTGGGCTTCTCCTCTCTCTGCTTCCTGCTGATAAGCAGCAGAAAGCTCAGATGGCCCAGAGTACAAGGGAAAAACGTTGGCCAAACACCAGTTTTGGACCGCCTTGGACATGGTCGATTCCTGTGCCTGTGCCATGGTTACTGCTGTTGCAATGTGTTGTAGGGGCTGGCTGCGGCTCTCTACCTTCACAGCTGACAACCACCACAAGTTGCCTGATGTCCCATTCTTGGGCACGGACCTCTTTAGCCTTGGGGATGAAGGATATCTGACCTGTGTAGAAGTCCAGTGCTACCCTTGATTCTATTTCTTCATACCAGAAGGCCCCCCAAACCTTCCAAGCCTAAATGAATGCTTTCCCCTTTTTTTATTCCTTTCAGCCTCAGCAGCAGCCCCAGTTGGGCAATACCAGCACTGGCATCCAAAGCCCAAGTTTGGTGGACAGGGGCAAGCAAAAAAACAAAACAAAAAAAAACAAACAAGGGGGAGGGTCTGAGGTGGTGGTGCCTCCAGGACCATGTCTACTGGAGCTCCCTTCAAGGCTGCTAAGTGACAGGTCGTGGGGTGTCGTTCCCTCTCCTGTCCAGTCCCTGTATCAATCAACTCCCAGTTGGGGGTTGGTTGCACCACTTCTTTCCTTAATGGTCCACTATTAACTTGGAAAACTGAGTTCTGGAAGTGGTGGTCAAAGGGTTGCCTTCAGACTAAGACTCTCCACCCATACGGACTCAGAGATACGTGGAAGACCAGGGTGTAGGAGGACACGCTGTTCACTCTAAAGGCCAAATCAGTTCAGCTTCTAGGGCATGGGGCGCTAGCACGTGTCCTAGACACCATGGCCACTTAAGGATATGTGTCCAGGTACTTCCTGGTTCTGAAACGAACAGGAGATGGCACCCGATACTGCAGTTGCACAACCTGTTCAAGTTCATGTAGAAACGCATGTTCCAGATGGTCATGCTGAATCAAACCATACCATCCCTGGGGATGAGTTTCTGCTCTCTAGACCAACAGGATACATTCTTTCACATCCCAGTCCATCCACCCCATCGCCGACACATTTGGTTCATGCGGAGATGGCGCTTTACCAGTTCCAAGTTGTGCCTTTCAGTTTGTCTTCCACATCAAGGGTCTTCATCAAGCCCGTGGCAGTGGTGGTAGCCTTCCTGCGATGCAATGGCATCAGGGTATACACCTACCTGGAGACTGGCTGCTAGCCTGGCCATTTAAGGAGGCTATAGAGTGGTCCAGGGATCTAGCCCTCCAGACCTGTCGTAACTTGTGCCTTTTGGTTAATCTGGCCAAGTCAGAACTGTTCCCCTTGCAGGTAATCAAGTTCACTGGAGTAGAACTGTACTTCCTGCGGTCCAACGCCTGCCTCCTGGGGGGATTGTGCATCAGATCTTACCTCCTTTGTTGGAACATTCCTGGTTGGGCGCTCACACCCGGCCTGGGATTTCCTACTGTTACTGTGGATTATGGTAGCTTCTACCAGCGGGGTCCAGTCGGCCTACTGGAGCATGCACCCACTGCAGCGGGAGTTAGGCTAGCAGTGGGCCAACCGCCTAGGTCGCCTGGACCAGCTGGTCTTGGTGACCCAACCGATGTAGAATGCCATCCACTGATGGCTGTGCCCACAACATCTGGAGAAAGGAATCCTACTCGTCTGCCCCAAACCGTCCATCACGCTCATGATGAATGAGTCTCTGGTGAGGGGTGGAGTTCACCTTGGAGACAATAGGGCCCATAGTTTCTGGTCACCCTGAGAGTCCCGACACAACATGAACCTGCTGGAGCTCTGTACAGTGTGTCTGCCTCTGGCAGATCAGGTCCAGATGGACAACATGACAACCACGTTCTACCTGAATAGACAGGGCAGGATGCACTCCTTTCCCTTGTGTTAGTAGGCTCTTTGCACCAGGACCCTTGTGCATAGCCTACACATGGATCTCCTGGTGCTCCATGTCATGGGAGAGAACAATCAGCTGTCCGATGCTCTCAGCCGGGAAGAATAAGCATCATATCAGTCATCCCTAAATAAGGAGGTGGCAGACCACCTGTTCTCACAGTGGGGCAACCCTCTGGTAGATCAGTTTGCCTCATAGGAGAATAGAACACTGAGTCTGTTATGTGCCTGCTCCCTAGTCCATGACACTACGGTGGATGCCTTTTCTCGGCCCTGGACCCAGGCCTTCCGTATGCCTTCCACTTTGTTCACAAGGTAGTGATCAAGGTTCGGAAGGACAAGGTGCACATGATCCATATAGCATCAGTCTGGCCCAGGCAGTTCTAGTATCTGGATGTCGCTTAAGCCTCAGCAGCAGGCTGCCATGGAGGTTTCCTTTCTGCCCCCACCTGCTGACCATATAACATGGGAAGGTCCTGCACCTCTCAGTGTGGTTTCTAGGAAACTAGAGTTTTAGGCTCTGGGTTTCTCTGAAGACATTTCTCGTGTGGTGGAGGCATCCTGAAAGCAGCTGACTTGCAAATGCTATGCATTTAAGTGAAGACAATCTTGCTCAGGAGTCAGAGGAAGGAGTTTGATCCCCTTGCCTGCATAGCTGCGACAATTCTCAATTACATCCTGTCCCTGTCACTATCAGAACTGCGAGCCACAACCCTGAAGGTGCACCTGGCAGCCATCTCTATGTATCAGACATAAACTGGTATACCAACAGTGGTACAGGAGAAAGGGTTGGGTGCATTTTCACAGGCCTAGATCACCTGTCCCCAAAACTGCATGAAGCACCGCCTCCGTGAGACCTATTGCTGTTGTTGCTAATGCTCATCGGCAAGCCGTTCAAGCTGATGCACAGGTGTGAGATGTCACATCTGTTGTGGAAGACTACCTTTCTGATGGCCATAACGTCATACAGAAGTGTCAGTGAGCTCCAGGTGCTTCCACAAGGACAAAGTGGCCTTCGCCCTAATGCAAAGTTCCGCCTGAAGGTTGAGTCGGAGATTCACCTGAACCAGGTGATAAACCTTCAAGTGTATTTCACTAATCTGATCACAGACACGGATTCACGGAGAGGCTTGTCAGCTGTTTGTCACCAATGCTGAAGCCACTCGAGGTAGACCAACAGCTAAGCGCATGAATGCCCAGCAGATCACATCCTGCATTGACCTCTGCTATACGCTGGCTGGTAGGGAATTGCCCAAAGGATGTAAGGTTCATTCCACCAGACACACTGCTGCCTCGGTAGCTGCTTCGAGGTATATGCCCACTGAGGAAATACGCAGGGTTGCAACCTGGGAGAAAGTGCACACCTTCATCTTCCCTTACAGCACTGATGCAACAAGTCATTATAATGCCACTTTTGGGGCCTCAGTCCTCTATCAAACTGGAGTGCGCGCCTTGCCCCTTCCCCCCGAAGGACAGCTAGGAGTCTGCCTATGTGTGCATAGTGATCTGAATTTACATTTACATTCCTAGAAATATATGCTGCTCACCTGTAGTGGTAGTTCTGGAAGTAGTATTCAGTTCACATTCATATCATGCCTTAGTCGATCTGCCCTGTCTGAGGAGAGAAAGGTCCTTGCTTGGACAGTGTCCAAGATGGCCCCTATGTACTGCAACCTCTAGGTAGGCTGGGGGATGACTTGGCAAGGTTTAGCATGCCCCCCAGATTCTGGAACAGGCAAAAGGTGTATGTCAGAGAGTGACATAGTTGATCTCTTCTGGGAACTGTTAGAAGCCAGTCGTTGAGGTAGGGACGGATGTACTACCCCTGACTCTTGAGAGCTGCTGCCACTACTGCCAGGCACTTGGTAAACACCCTGGGTGCCAAAGAAAGACTGAATGGCAGCACTCTGAACTGGTAGTGCTCTCTTTGGAAGGTGAAGCGAAGGTACTTTCTGTGGGATGGGCAGGATCTTTATATGCATGTAGGCATCCTGCATGTCCAGAGAGCAGAGCCAATCCCCTTGATGAAGTATAGGGAGCAATCCTGGGAGTGTCACCATCCTGCACCTTCTGTATTTGATGACAGTGTTCATTTGGCTGAGGTCCAGGATGGGACGAAGGTTCCCTGTCTTCTTCGGGACGAGGAAAAAGTGGGAGTAGTATCCCTGTTCTCTGTGACAGAGGTACAGCCTGGATTGCTCTCATGCCTAGAAGGGCTTAGATTTATGTTCTGAGAAGCTCTGCATGGGATGGGGAGCAATGGGAGGGTACAGGTGGGTTGGGATTTGCGTAAACTCTAGTGCATAATCCCACTCCATTATCTGAAGTACCCACTGATCCGCGGTGATGCTGGACCAACTGTTGAGGTAGAGGGAGAATCTTCTGCCTACTACGGGGGCGGGCAGGAAGTCATGCCGTAGTGGTGGGTGTGGGCAAGGGAACTCAGCCATTCTTGGGTCCCTGCAGACAGGGGGGGTTCCCTTTTGTTTTGAAACCCCCTCTATGTTATGTCTCCTTCCTTGCTGACCCTGTTGTTTACGAAAGGATCAGCGCCTGTTAGCAGCTGGCTCGGATTTGTACTTTTTATGTACCTCCGAGATCGCCTTCCCCGAATCCTGTAAGCCCACGATTAGTTTTACGGTCTCTTGTCTGAAAAGAGCCAGGCCCTGAAAGGGAACATCAAGGACTGCATCTTGAAGATCCTGGTGGAATCCTGAGACCCGAAGCCAGGAGTGGCATCTGAGACATATGCCAGTGGCAGCAGCCCTGGCGGCTGTGTCTGCTAAATTGTATGAACATCTGAGCATGTGCCTCCCAATGTCAGCCCCTAACTGGAGGGCTGCCATTAGTATTATTATTTTTTTTTTTTTTTACTCCCCGAGCCTGCTAGCCGCCATATACCTCAGCCCGGTCACGGGCCGCCTGCCTCTGTCCCCCAGATCGGCCGCTGTCCCCGATACCCTCGTGGCTTTCTCCCCGCACGTGTGCGGGCGCATCCCCTTGGCGCACCGCAGGCACTGGGATTAGGTCGGGGCCCGCCTGGGAACACATCGAGGCCTGGTGGCGGGCTTCACTCTTGGGGCAGGCAGGCTCCTTCTTTTCACTTTTTCCGGGAGGCGGGGTCGTGCCATGATGTCACCATCCGCCCGCCTCGACGAGCTTACCAAGCACGGTCGGTAGAACCCGTCTCCCCCAGGGGTTCCCATGCACTACTACGCTGCCCGTACCCTCCCGGAGAAGAGCTGTCTGTGGGCCTTCGATCCTACTCCTCCCGGCCAGCCCTCATCTGACACCGAGTCCGCCTCAACCCGGTCGCCGCGTCGGCAAGCGGAAATCCAAACCGGCTAAGCCGACGGGCCGCCCAAGGGCTGCCATTAGTGTGGACTTGCTGTCTGATTCTGGCTGGGCCTTGGCCAGGTCCATGGCCTTGTTCCACAATGATTTTTGGTACATGACCATGTGGACTAAAAAATTACATGACCTGACCGTACATGTGGCTGAAGAACATACTTTACAGCCCAGATTGTCCAACTTCTTAAGATTTCTTGTCTGGAGGTTGAGAGCTCATGTGCTTTGGCTGCTGAGCTCTGCCATGGGCAGCTGTAAGGATCATGGAATCCGCTTTTGGCTACTCGCTTAGGTGAAGTTCTCCCCATGGCATTCTATACAACCGGTCAGCCTTCTTAGGGACTGCTGATGTCGTATAAGGATGCTTCCAGGCCACTTTCTTGACGTCCTGGAAAGGTTCTATTAGGGGAGGTATGGGGCAAAGGCTTTGGGTCTGTGGATCCCAAGAATTTGGCTAAGCGCCATCTCTCAGGGTCCAATTCCTCTGTCTCCCATTGATTCAGGAATTGGATATGTCTCATGATATCCAAGACTGAGGGATCATCTGGAGGTGACCTAGAAGATTCCCTTCTATGGTCCGGTGAAGGTAGGGGTAGGTCATCCTCTGAGGAGTCTTAAGAGGAGGAACCCCCTCCCCAAAGAGGTATAAGGCTGTCCTCTGAAGGAGGACCAATATGACGGGTGGCGATTATGCCTCCGATGTACGGGTGATCCCAGGTCAGCATCCTCTGACAGTGGGCAGTCAGGTGTCAGGGGTGGTTGGGGTAGTCGGGGTGAAGGCTGTCTAGGCGGAGGTGGGGCCGGTATCCAGACAAGGATGGGAACCAGTTCCGGAGGCCTAGGTAACAGGTCCCCTTTGATGGTGTTCCACCAACTGTTGAACAAGGCCCCAACCTCTGCCAAATGTACCACTGGGCCTGGTTGAGGGTCTCGCTTCGGGTCAGGGACATTAGGTGCCCCTGGTGTAGGACCCTGTGGTATGCTGTCCCCTGGCGTCGGGTCTAATGGTGTGCCTTTTATTGGCATTGTCTTTTGTGGAGCTGTATCCTCCGGTATCGGGTGATCGGATGGCAGGTAGTCAGGCTCCCTTGGAGGAGGCAAAGGAAGAGGGGGTGGCTCATGATTTTTGTCATCCCTGGACCTAACATCAGGCCCCCTGGTGTCTGATCAGTAGTCAGGGTTTGTGGCGGGCCTTGTGGAGCAGACGGCAGTTTAGGTGGTGGTGAATGGTCTGGCTCCACTGTGGAGTCAGAATTTGAGGAGGTTGTACATCTGTCCAAAGCCGCGGCTGAAGACCGCCTGGAAGGCGAGTGGTGCTTAACCTGACACTCACTGTCCTGACACCTCTTAAAGATGTCCAACCCTGATGCCTTGTCGGCCATCCCAGAAACTGAGCTCTTGCGGGCGGCAGGCTGAGGCCTATCGCCAGACGTGGAGTATGCCTGCCCTGCTGGCTGAGACCCTACCGTCTGCTTATGGGGCCGGTGAGCCAGGGATGTTGGGCTTTGAGAAAGGACGTGCCCAGAAGACTCTCTGCCGTGTGCTGGGAAGAGTTGGGGAGGTCAAAGACTTTGACATGTTAAGAGCGGACTTAGGACGGGATTCTAACCTGGACCGTTCCTTGTGGCAATGTTTCCCGCTCGGTAATCTCTCTGGGGGAGAAGTCCTTCACTGAGGAAGAGCTGTGCCCCGACTGGGCCTTTTGCATGGTGGCCACTTGTTTTTTAAAGAGGTATGCCTTAAGTGTTTTCAGGCGGCAGATGCGGGTCCTCCGGCTGAAGCCTTGGCAGTGCGGGTAGTTGTCAGGCTTGTGGTCAGGGCCTAGGCAAAGTAGGCAGGCCGAATAGCTGTCCTTCGCCGGGATCTGCTTGCCGCACGCACACTTTGATTTCCGCCACCCAGTTGTTGAAGATGGCTAGGAAGACCTACACGATGAACTCATTGAAACGGAAGAAAAATCGAGATAGAAACATTGCGCAAAGCGTGAAAAATAGCGGTTGACTGGAAGCAGCAGGTGTCTGTGGAACTGATATGCATGGGTTGATGGCAGGAAAAAAATGGAGGTGGTGCCAGGGGACCGCCCCCTTTATACCATGCGTGACATCGAAGGAGGGGCCGACGCTGGGTGGGGGGGTCCTTCACCATAGACTGCTAGCTAGAAATTTTTCTGTGGGGTCCTAGTGCCAGGCAGCATAGTCCTAATGGTGTTACCTGCTTCAAGAGCTATATCTCGAAGTAAGATCAGGATCAACCTACAGAAGAGGAATGAGCTATCAGTGCCCGCAGGGAAGAATCCCCAGGCAAGGAGAACGTAGCTGCTGAATCCCCTTGGGTAGCCATAGGGCCAGGGGATAATTCTGCAACCAGGTCAGCCCTCGCTATCGAACTCAGGGTCAGTGAATGACCAAGTTACAGGACTCCCCAAGCACTACAGTCAGCACCATCCTCAGTGCCAGGCTTAGTGTTGGTTCCGGTGCCTATCTTGGGTCCATTACCACCACCGTAAGTGGTGTCAGAGGCTCATGATACCATAACAGGGGACAACTCTGGAGGTGACACTGTTGCTGGCACCATGCCCAGTGCCATGTCAATTACCAGGGTTGGTGTGCCCCTCCTCCCGAGCTGCAAGAGTTGCTTGAGTCAGAGAGCCACACCTCCACCTCTGTGACTGGACGACATCTGGCCCTAGTATCAGTTCCTCTCCCAGTATCGCAAACGGTACCAGGAGGCCCGACATCATGGCCACCCCCACCCCACTTACCAACACAATGAATGGTGTCAGATGCAAAGGCAGCACCAGGCCATGACAGTGAGGTGTTCTCTTGTGCAGATTAAGCGTATAGCTTCAGCCTCACCACTGGGGAAGTCTGCTGCCCAGGCAGACAGAGGGGGTTGTTCTCAGCCAGCTGCCCAGAAGGAGCCATCTGTTCACTAGACCCAACTTCAGGGCCTCCAATGCCTCTGAGAGGAAAACTCTGCACTTCTACAGTACCAGAGGAACTGGGAAAGTGCACTGGGGAAAGGCCCAGAGACCTGTGCTTGGCAACAGGGGTTCATGGTCTGCCTCCGAAGACGGGAATCAGACGATCCAACTTCAACAGGCATACTTTGAGGGTGCAGTGGTTCATCAAGAGGCAGGCACTGCATAAATCCATATCATGTTCTAGGCTAAGACAAGTCCTGAAAACTTTACGTCGGCCTTTGTCATGATCGACTTTCCATAGGAAAACCAAAGCGTAATAGGGGCTGTTTTCGGCCTCTTTTTCTCGGAATTTGACATAATGGCAAAATAAAACGAGAGGAGACACTGCAAAACAAAAAAAAACTGGCAATGTCACAGAATAAATTTTCAACAGTGTCCAACTGAGGCACTGTCACTCCCATGGTGTACACTTGATATCAGGAAGAACAGAACTGAGGTGCGTGAGAGAGTAGAGGAGGCTTACTAGCTGGTGTGAGGCATCACGTGGTTACATGCTGCACATGACTGGCATCAGCAGCCATCGCTGGCTCCCTCCCTAGAACAATGAAAGCTCCCGCAGGGTCATAGTGCCTCCAGTCTGAGATCCATACATATGAATCAATGGTATAGATTCATGGAAGATTTACGGTTACAGTTGAGAAAAACAGTAGTTCTAGGAGTAGTATATGATGTTCATCCACACTTACTGGCCATGTCCTTTCCCTTTAAGATGTGCCAGAAAGTCTTCAAGCTGGCTCCTACCATTCATCCGGGTGGCAAATCTCTCGGCTCCGCCCCATGACGCCAGATCTTGCCTGCTGGAAGCAGTGTGTGTACGCCGAAGCTGGGGAGGTCGGGTGGGTCCATGTGGATGAACATCATATACCACTCCTAGAAAGTACAGTTACGTAAGACCTTACCGTAACAGTACATCCTTAAGGAGGGTCTCTTGCAGCAGGTAATATACTTGGGTCGTCACCAGAGGTCGCTGTGGCGCACGGCAGCTCTTCTAGCAGTCTTTTCCAGGGGCCGCCCACACATGACATCAGCTTCCTGTTTTCTATATAAGTGTGGTCGGTTCCTGGTATCCCCAGTTTCCCCCACCGGATTCAGCTCACTAAGCGAGGGCCGAGGGAAGCTGAGGTACCATAGGTATCCCAACCCATAAGTCATTGGACCAAAATTTGTTCTCCTAGAGAAGGAGGGGGACGAAGGGTGGGATCATAATTGTACTATCTTTCACGGAGTGGTCTCTCGCAGTAGGTAATACACTTGGGATGAATCCCAAGCAGTAAACTCAAAAAGGGTGGTCATTATGACAGGAGGCCTTGTAGGACAGCTCGGCCAAAGGTCGTCCTACGGCGTGAAGCAACGTCTAAGCTGTAACGCTTCATGAAGGTATGAATCGTGGACCAGATAGCTGCGTTGCAGATATCTGTGATAGAGGCCCCTTTAAAGCAGGCCACAGTGGAGGCCATAGCTCTGGTAGAATGGGCTTGGACAGGCCTGGGTAATGGCTTGTTGTATTTTGAATAACAAAATGTTACACAGTGTGCCAGCCAATTGGACAGGGTCCATTTAGTGACTGGGAGACCTTCCGTGTTTGAGGCAAAGGTAACAAAAAGTTGAGAAGTCTTCCTAATCGATTTAGCTCGATTAGTATAGAATCATAACATATTATGGGCGTCTAGATTATGTAAGAGGTGTTCACATCGATTGGAGTATTCAGGATAATATACTGGTAACTCCAGGGACTGATTTAAGGTGTGTTCTGACACTACCTTAGGTAGAAAGGAAGGGTTGGCACAAAGTGCCACCCTGTCTTTGTGAAAAATCAAGTAAGGTTCTCTACATGACGGCATGGAGCTCAGAAATATGCCAAGCTGAAGTGACAGCCACTAAGAATACTGTTTTCCAAGAAAGAAAACGGAGGTCACAAGTGGCCACCGGTTCAAAGGGCTCAGGAGTTAATTTCTCTATTAGAAAATTGAGATCCCACGGAGGAGTGGGTCTTCTGATAGGTGGCTTAATATGTAACATTCCTCTTAGAAACATTTTGGCTATATGATGTTGATACAATAATCTGTCATTCAGAGGTTCATGGAAGGCTGAAATAGAGGCCAAATGGACTTTAATGGAGGAGTAGCTTAATCCCGTCTTGGCAATCGAGGCGAGATAATCCAAGACTTTCATCAGAGGACAGGAATAGGGATCCAATGATCAGGAAGCAGCCCAGATGGAAAAGCATTTCCATTTGGCATTATCTGTTTCCCTGGTCGCAGGTTGACGTGAGGCCAGTAATATACTGACAACAGGAAAGGACACTTGTAAACGTGCTATGAAAGTGTCCTTAGGAGCCAAGCGTGAAGGTGTAGTGCCTTCAGGTTAGGATGTAGAAGGGTCCCTTGATTCTGAGTCAAGAGATCTGGCCTGACTGGCAATGGAATGGGTTCCACTCCGGAGAACTGCTGAAGTAGTGGGAACCACAGAGGGGCTATGAGAATCATGGTGGCAGGTTTGAGTTGTAATTTCAGTACAGTTCGTTGCAGGAGTGGGACGGTGGGGGGTGAGAGAGCATATAAGAAGAGTCCTATCCACGCTTAGGACAGGGCATCTACAGACCGTCCCTTTTTGCTCGGAATAATGGAATAGTATCTGAGGAGACAGTGGTTGACTGGGGAGGCAAACAGATCCAGGTGTGTGGTCCCCCACAGATGAAAGATTTTCTGAAGCACTTCGTAATGCAGTGTCCATCCGTGTGCAGACAACTGGCGACTGAAAAGGTTGGCCAGGAGGTTGTAACATCCTGGTAGATGGACGTCTGTCAGTACGAGGTGTTGCTGAATGGCCTCCTGCCAGACTGCAAGCGTCTCTTTGAATAGAGTATGGGACTCTGTACCTCGTTTGTTGAGGTAGAATACTACTGCACTGTTGCCTGTCTGAATCAGCAACGGTCCTGGAGACGGGTGAGGCTGAAAAGCCTGGAGGGCTAGTCGAACTACCCACATCTGCAGGAGACTGATGTGGGGATGAGGGATAAAAGTGTTCCACTTGCCTTGTGTCCTGTAAGGACCCAGGTGCGCACACCACCCTTCCAGGGATGCATCTGTGGTCAGCGTCTGCTCGGGTGGGGGGGACTGGAAGGGCATATCTTGACATAGGTTGGCCTGGAGTGTCCACCATACCAGGGAGGACCTCAACGTGGGAGTGACTCTGATTTTGTCTTCGAAATTTCCTCTTCTTTGATATCACTGGTTCTGGAAAACCGACTGGATTGGTCTCATATGAAGACGGGCGAAAGCTACCTTAGGGAAGTAGTGGCCATGTGACCTAGGAGACACAGCATGCATCTGGCTGTGACAACTTTCTGGGTTTTTATCTGCAATGCCAGAGATAGAAGCTTGTCTTGCCTGTCAGCTGGAAGGTACGCCCTGGCAGAGACAGTGTCTAGGACTGCTCCTATACATTGGAGCGACTGTGTAAGTGTCAGACTGGACTTCGGCTAATTGACCATAGTCCCTACAGCTTGGAACAGAGTTAAGGTTGCTTCTAGGGAGGAAAGCAGAGCAGTTTTTGACTCTGCTCTGATGAGCCAATTGTCCAGGCATGGGAAGACAAAGTGCCCATCCCGTCGTAGGGCTGCTGCTACTACTACTACCGCTAGGCATTTGACCACTCTCAGGGCCGATGAGAGGCTGAACGGGAATGCCCGAAACTGGTAGTGTTGACCCAACAGGTGAAAACGAAGGAACCTGTGGTGAGCAGGATGGAAAGAAATATGTAGGTACGCATTCTTCATATCTAGGGCACATAGCCAATCCCCTTGTTTCAATATTGACATGATGGAGTTTAGGGTGACCATGTAGAACCTTTTGTACCGGAAGTATAGGTTCGATTGTCCGAGGTCCAGTATTGGTCTGAGACCTCCAGTTCGTTTGGGTAGCAGGAAGAAGTGGGAGTAGAACCCCTTTTGGTGTTCTGTAGAGGGTACTGGGTAAACGGCCTTCTTAGTTAGAAGAGCCTGTAATTCCTTATAGAGAATAAGAATATGGTCGAGTGGGCAATGGGCAGAGCTGGGGGGGGGGGGTCTTCCAGAGTATGACCTCTCTGGATGATCTGGAGTACCCACTCGTCCGATGCAATTGTTTTCCAAGCCTCCAAATGGAGGGCAAAATGACCGCCCATGGCTTCCAAGGCCTGGTTGAAGAAGTGTGGACAGAGCCCCAGTAGGTTACTGGGAGGCAGGCTGACCAGCCCCACCAGGAGGGTGGGAGCGGGGGCCCTTTGAGGCAGAGGTGTTGGTTTTGGTAGACTGGGAACGACCTCGGAATCCGCCTCTATTTGAGCCTCTGTATTTTCCACCTCTTTTGGAATAAGAGGAGGATTGAGGATGGTAGGATGGCTGAGAAGTATGGTACATGCCATGTACCGTATACAGAGTTCTTCCTGAAGCCTAGAGATCATCTATCAATGTTTGGGTACCTGGCCCAAATAGTTTGGACCCATTAAAGGGGGCACTGACCACTCTATGCTGTATGTCAGGTGTGAAGCCTGAGACATGAATCCAAGCATGGCGACGCACGGTAATGCCGGTTGCCAACATGCAGGCCAAATTATCGACCGCATCATATCCCAAATGAAACAGGTGTTGGAAAATGCGAGTTGCCAGTAGATATTGTAGCCAGTAATTGTTCCCTTTCCTGTGAAGGAGGGAGTTTATTGACTGATTCAATGGCAGAGGACCAGCGTGTACACTGGTATGTAATTTAGGATTCTGAGATTCATGGTGCTTGCTTGGAAGACCTTTTTCCCCAGATGGTCTATTCTGCAGGAATCTTTATCCGGAGGTAAGGAGCTCACGTGTTTCGGTCGTTTAGTAAGATCATGAGCGGCAGCATTTACCACTGAATACACTTCCGGAGTGGTAGATAAGAAAGGGTGATCCTGAAAAGTCTGGTATAGACGATCCACCTTGCGGAGGGAGGGGCAGCCACAACAGAAGAAGGCTGATTCCAGGCTGCAAGCATAACATTTTGGTATGTTTGGATTAGTAGGGGTACCACTAAGACTGGATCTTCTGGTAACTCCAAATAGTCTGCCACATCCTTACGTTGTTTGTCATGTTCGGGAGTAGAGAATCACATGACTTTCTGAATTTGGACCATCATCTCATGGAAAGATGGGTCATCTGGAGGAGAGGCAGCCGCATGCCTGGATAAGTCCTCATTCAATGAGGAGAGATCTGAGACGGGAGACTGGGGTTGTAAATCCATATCCTGGAATTCTTTATCCTCCACATCTCCGGTAAAGCCGACTGGAAATTCAGGCTCGTCTGATAGGTAGTCATCTACATACGAGGGAGGTGACCAGGGTGGTAAAGGGTCCCTGTCACCCTGAAATCTTTTCGGCGGAGGTGTAGGGGAACGGGATGGATGGCTTGGCTCTCATGGATTGGACATCTGAACATGCTGCATGGCATGCAAGACGTGCTATACTACTGCAGTAACATCCAGCTGAGAAGGTGGCGCGGGGGGGGGGGTGGTCCTGGGAAACCGAGGGGATGGTGGAGGGAGTCTGATGCATAATTTGAGTAGGTCTTGCCCCTGGGTGGTAAAGTCCAAGGTCCCAATCCCCGTCTGCCTGGCCCCTATGGGTACCCACCTGTGAGGGTGGAGGGGCAGTAAGCGCTGCCCCACCGGAATGCAGTTCCTCGTCAATGGAACTGCCGGGGAAACAGCATTATGCAATGTAAATGACAGCCCCATCGATGGGAGAGGATCCCCCGTCGACCGAAGCCATAAAGAGTTCATCACAGACTGCCATCAACGTGCTAGAAAGCGCCACTGACTAGAGGGTATAACCCTCCATCGATGAAGAGGCAGTCTGAGATCACGTCGTCGATGGGGGGGGGCACCTGAAACGGTGGCCATCGATGAGTGCTGAGGCACAGAGTGTGAGGAGGGCTTCTTCTTTTTTGTACCGTCGATGAGAATCAGTGGAGGGGGAGCTCTTGGGACAAGCCCCCTGATTCTCCATGAGAGACAATTTCTGCTCCATTAAATTATTTTTTTTTTTAATTTTGTGCAACCGTCGATGGATTGCCTGGTTGAAATCCTGACACTGTATGCAGGAACTGGTATCTTGTGTGGGTCCCAGACACCTTACACAAGTAGTATAGTTGTAGAAGTGGTAGATTTTCCAATCGCAATGGCAGGAACAAAATAACGCTTTCTTGCCGGAAGATTCTTTGGACATTCGTTTTGTTTGCTCAAATTCTTGTCAATGACTGCTGTCTGAAGTTGCCCTAGCTGCTGCGTGCGAGCTGAAGACGGCAGAAAAATGAACTGAGGATACCAAGGACCATCCACACTTATATAGGAAACAGGAAATTGATGTCATGTGTGGGTGGCCCTTAAAAAAGGCTGCTAGAAGAGCTGCCGTGCGCCTCAGCGACCTCTGGTGACAACCCAAGTGTATTAACTACTGCAAGAGACCACTCCGTGGAAGATCTACTGTTACAGGTGAGTAACCTGTTTTTCTAGGGACGTGGATATGATATTCTATTCACACTTACTGACAGACTCCTAGCAGTTCTCCGGGAGGAGGGTGGCAAGGCGAACACCCCCTACTTAGGAAATAAGGAATGGAGAACTGAGGCCCCAAAACCAGCATCCTGTCGTGACTCTAGGTCAATGTGGTAATGGGAAATAAAGGTGTGTGCTGACTTCCAGGTAGCAGCCCTGCAGATTTCCTGGATAGGGACATCTCTGGAAGCAGCCACCAACGCAATGGTACAGTGGGTGGAATGAGCCCTTAGCCCTACAGGAGGCTCCCTACCCACCAACCTATACCAGAGATCAATGCAGAATGTGATCCACCTGCCAATCGACTGCTTGGCTGCAGGTCTGCCGGGTGCGGCTTCAGCATAGGTAACAAACAGCTGACAAATCTCTCCCCGAACTCCAGCTGTACGCTCTTTGTAATAAGTGCGCGCTCGCTTCAGGTCCAGAGTATGGAGCCTGTGCTCGGCCTCCAAGGTGTGATTGGTGAAGTACACCAGGAGATTAATCACCTGGTTAAGGTGAAACTGCAACACAACCTTTGGGAGGAACTTCGGGTTGGGGCACAGGACAACCTTGTTCCTGTGGAAGACCAAGTAAGGAGACTCCACTGAAAGCACCTGGAGCTCACTGATCCTTCTGGCTGACGTGATAGCCACCAAGAAGGCAGTCTTCCATGACCGGTTTGAATGGACTGCCCATGAGCTTTGCCAAAACCAGCAACAAGTCCCACGGTGGTGGTGGTTCATGCACTGGAGGGGGAATGTTGTCAAGGCCTTTGAAAAAGTGCCCGACCACCTTCTCCTGTGCCGACTGCTGACCAGCACATGCCAGGTAAGCAGAGATGGGTGCTAGGTGCAACTTAAGGGTTGTCGACCGAAGGCCCAACAGAGAGGGACCAAAGGTAATCAAGGATGCTAGCCACTGGACAGGACAAAGCGTCCAGCCCCTTGCCCCGACACTAAATGGAAAATTTGATTTATTTATTACTAGGATTACAAATATCTTTGAACCAGAAGTTCTTTTACAAAGCTTCCATGTCAGCAGAGAGTGCAAAACAAAAAAGTGGAGAATACAATACGATATTGAGAATTAGCACGGCAGTACAATATCAGAGATAATTAATGAGGTGCAATTAATTATCCCTAAGAATCTCTTCCATTTGAAGGCATAGCACTTCCTGGTTGACTCCTTCCAAGATACCTGCACAGTGGTGAAGATATCCTTGGAGAGACCCAAGGCCTGGAACTCTAGCAGCTCAGGAATCAGGCCATCGAGTGCAGGGACTGAAGGCCCGGGTGGAGTACCTTACCCTGATTGATGGAAAGCAGGTCCGGGCGTAGGGGAAGATGCCTCAAGAGCCTGCTGCTGAGGCTGAGGAGACTCTGGTAACAGAACTGGTGTGGCCAGTCCACAGACACCAGGATCACCTGTGCCTTGTCCCTCCTGGCCTCGAGAAGCACCTTGTGGATCAAGAGAAGTGGAGGGAAGGCATAAAAGAGGCCCTGAGTCCAGGGCCTCGAGAAGGCATCCCCCTGCAGCATTCCCTGCTGAGGGGGGGTTGGCACAGAACAGCCTCAGCTTTGCGTTCTCCCTTGAGGTGAACAGGTCCACCTGAGGGGAGCCCCACTAGGAAAGCAGACTGTGAACTACCTCTGGGTGGAGAGACTACTTGTGAGATGCCTTGCCCACCTGGCTGAGGAAGTCTGCCAGCTGACTGGAGGCTCCTGCCACATGGATGGCCAGGAGATCCGCCTCCAGGCTGCGAACGGCAGTCCAGACATGGAGTGTTCCTTGCACAAAGGCAGGGAGTGCATTCCACCCTGCTTGTTGAGGTAGTACATGGTCATGGTGTTGTCAGTCTGGACTTGGACCACTTGATCCTGAATGTGTGAAGCGAATGCAGTCAGTGCCAGCTGAACTGCTCGGAACTCCAGCAAGCTGATGTGGTATCGGGACTCCTTGGGGTCCAGAGCCTGTGGACTCTCTGTTCCCCCAGGTGGGCACTCTGCCCGTGAGAGAGGCGTTGGTCATCAGGAGGACCATCTGCTTGGGGTGGACAAATGGGATCCCTTCCTGCAGGGGGACCAGCCACCACTGGATGGCCGTCCCACATCCACTGGGTCACCATGACTGGCTGGTTGAAGTGCCCCTTGTGCTGAGACCACTGGCTGGCCAGCTCCCACTGCAGGGAGCGCATTCTTCAGCGGGCCCAAAAGATCATGCTGGTACAGGCCGCCATGTAGCCCAGCATGTGCAGGAAGTCCTAGGCAGGGCGCAACTGCCCAACCTGAAATGACCGTGCAAAGGAGGAGAGAGCCTCTGCTGGGAGCTGGGCTCTGACTCTGCAAGATTCGAGCTCCACCCTGATGAAGCTGATCACCTGCAAGGGTATGAGTTCCAACATGGCCTCGCTGACCAGGAGGCCATGTCTGACGCATGTCTGAAGGGCCAGGTCTTTGGACCGCTCCACCTCCTGCCTAGAAGGACCTCCTATCAGCCAGTTGTCCAGGAAGGGACAAACCCCGACCCCTCAGTGCCTCAGGTAAGCTGCCACCATTGCGATGCACTTGGTGAAGACCTTGGGGGCAGAGGACGGGCCACAGGGCATGGCCTGGAACTCGTGAAGGATTCCCTTGGCTCAAAAACAGAGCAACCTTTGGTGAGATGGACGGATCGGGATATGAAAGAATGCGTCCTGAAGATCCAGGGAGCAAAACCACATGTTTTGCTCTAGAGATGGTATCTGGGGCAGAGTTGCCATCCTGAAGGTGTGTGACCTGAGGAACTTGTTCAGGTCATGCAGATCTAGAATGGGGCGCCAGCCCCCTGTCCGCTTTGGCACCAAGAAGTACCTGGACACAAACCCTGGGTGTTCCAGAGGATCCGACACAGGAACCACGACCTCCCTGCGGAGGAGCTGGGCTATGTCATCTCTGAGAGTGGAGAGCATGTCTACAGAAGCCAAGTCCTCCTGTGGGGTGCGGGCTTGGCAAGGAGGGTAGTGCTCGAACTCTAGAGGCAGATCCTGACCCACCACTTCTAGAACCCACCTGTCCATGGTGGCAGCGGATCAGGTAGAACGGAAGTGGCGGAGCCAGCCCCCCACAGGAGGACACAGGGAAGGCGTGAGGGGCATGAGGGAGGCACCCCATATCTTGTCATTGGGCAGGCTTGGAGGAGGGACCGGCTGAGGGGTCACCAGAGCCTCTCTCTCCTGGCTTATGGACAGCCAAGGCCACTGACTTGGGCCGAGGTCGCCAAGCCTGAGCCTGCCGGCCAGCTGGTTGCTGGGCAGAGTGGAGGTGGACTGAAAAGCCTTCCGTTTCTAATACTGCTTGGAACCCTTGGGGTCCTTCTGGGCAGATGTCATGGAGTCCAAGGTGGCACTGGACTTCTCAATGTGTATGAGGTGTCCCTCAACCCCGGGCTCGAACAGGTTGGTGCCCAGGAAAGGGATATCTGTGAGCTTGTGCTGAATGTCCACTGTGAAGGTCCTCAGCCAAGCCCTGTAGCGCATGGCCACTGAAGCCACCACGGAGCGGGCACAGGAGTCCCCAATATCCATGGCAGTCTGGTGCTATTGCTTGGCCACAGCATGGCCCTGGTCTTGGATCTGTTTGACCATGGTCTGAAGGTCCGCAGACAGATGAGGAAGCACCCCATCTAAGGTGCCCACCAAGGCATGGGAGAAGTTGGCCATAAGGAGGGCAGAGCTCGCCTGGTGGAAGCCAAGCAAGGAGGCAGCACAGACCTTTTTAGTTGCGTGGTTCAACTTTTTGGGACTCCTTATCAGGTGGCTTGTCAACATCCCCAGTTTTTCCCGGGCATCAGAACACGGAGATGGCCACCAACCCCTTGGCCGAGGGGTGCTCTGTGAATCCGGAAAGAGATCTGGTGGGCACCGCATACTTGCGGGCCATCCAGGTAGAAGGCGAAGGGCAGGAAGCAGGGCGCTGCCAGAGCTCCACAGCAGGGCCAAGAATGGCTTCTGCCACTGAGAAAGCCTGTCGGAGAGTCTCCCCTGGTCGATGATCTCGGTCAATGAGTAATGAGCCTGTTTCTGGACAGGCTCCATCTTCATACCGGTCGACTCAGAGATCAAACGGAGGAGGTCCATGAAAGAGGACTGACATTCGTCCATCGAGACATCCCCCATGGACTCCATGTCGACGAGACGGGAGGAACCCTCGGATTCCGAAGAGTCAAAGAGCGGTCGACCACTGGAGTCCCCACTGACCCTCCGTGGACAGGCAGGGGTGACTGAGACCGACAGCCGATAGGGAAGCCCCTTGGATAGCTGAGACTCCTTAGTCGGAGCATTGACCGCTGGCTGTTTGGGTGGCGGTTCCACAGCAATCGGCAGAGAAGCCGCAGTCAGCAGAGTCGGGACTGTCTTAATTGGTTCCGTTGGCGGAGTCAGCATTGGGCTTTTGGGCGAGAGGCATGTGATGGCCGGCATTGAAACTGGGGTTGGTTTGGTATCGGTAAACACCAACTGTTGCCACATCAAGTTCTTGTAGTGTCGACTAACTTGCACTGAAGCCTCTCCTCACCTGAGGAGGATGAGGACGAAGAACAGTGGCGGTGCTGCTTCTGGTGGTGCTGAGAGTGGGAGCACCAATGATGGAGGGAACGGTTTGACCCACGTGAAGAAGACCAAGACCTTGACCTCGGTCGCTGGGGGGGACTGGTGGTGGGGATCAGAAGGAGTCCGCGATTGTTGAGGCCCCTCCTGGTCAGGGACCAAAGGCGGCGGGTCAGCGGACTGATCTGTCTCTCTAACAGTCTGTGTCAGGACCGGGTTCCTAGACAAGGAAGTGTCAGCCTCTTCGGTAGACAACTGGTCACCTTGAGAAAAATCTTGGCTGGGGCTTTGGCCGACAGGCCCGATAGGGTTACCGTGGAACCAGCAGCCAAGACCGAGGATTTGACCAAAGTCAAATCCGGAGAAGTGCAGGAATCGGAGGCCCACGATCGATGATGAGTCTTTACTTTCTTAGACTATTTTTTAGATTTAGATTTGCCAGTGGGTCCTTGACCAAAGATCGGCAAAGACTAGCACAATTCCTTGAAAGAACCTGTAAAAGTCGAGCCCAGCTGAAACGGCACGAAGGCAAAAGCCGAGGAGGAATGGGCCACAGCCTGGGCCGCCTGCTGCTCAGGGGACCCTGCAGGTGCAGAGACCAACCAACAGGCATCTATGGATTGAACCGGCGGGTCCCGTTGCGCCAGGCGGCCCAGTTTCAGGTGGGCAAGACGGTCCTCCAGGATGGCTGAATGAAATGAGCGCCAAAAGTCGCAGGCCTGGTGATTGTGGTCATGCCCCAGGCAGTAGATACACGTGGCATGTGGGTCGGTCCTGGACATCTGCCCTCAAGGGCACCAGAGGAACTCGGAAACAGACTTATCGTCCATCGCAGTCGTGACTGAAGATCGAGTTGAAGACAAAACTCGTTAGAGTTCGTCTGGAAGTAATTCCAAAGAATTTAAGCACTCTGGCTTAAACATGGGCGAGGTAAGGAGGGAACCTGCTTCTTCCAGCGGAAAGGAAGATACGGCGTCATGGGGCAGAGCCGACGGAGTTACCACCCGGGGTGGCTGCAAGAAGCCAGCTTGAAGACTTTCTGGCACATCTTAAAGGGAAAGGACACTGCCAATAAATGTGGATAGAGCATCATATATACATTCCTAGAAACCTACATTTTTGACGTTGCTGAAACCCCCACCCTTGGAGGGAGGATAAAGCAGGGGAGTGGATCGCAGGAGCACCAATCTAGAATGAGGCCTTGCCAAAATCTGTGACAACGTCCCAAGTTATGAGAAGCTGGCATCAACGACAGTGCTGTGGCCTGAAAAGAATCTGGAACCGGGAGGTCTCGAGAGGCCTAAGCCAGGCGCCAAACTCAACGATCCAGCCAGCACCGACATGACTGGCAAAGGTACGTGGCTGGTCTCATTGCACTGACACTGAATGGGGGTGCGGCCAGTTGGAAAAGAGTTGGCGGTGCTGTCACTGTCAAGGGCCCTGGGGCTGTTGCCTGAGCCAAATGCTCTACTTGGCTTGAAGGCCCTGCCTGCGACTCTAGTACCACTGGCCCCAAAGGGCCTGGGACCAGATCTGCAGGGAAAGGCAAACGAGCTAGACGCTACAAAGTACAGTTACGTAAGAACTTACCGTAACAGTAGATCTTCGAGAACAGCTCTTGCAGCAGGTTACACCATTAGGACTGAAACCAGCAGGCGCCAGGACCCCATGGAAAAATGCTAGCTAGCAGCAACGTCAGGCATCACATAAAATGGGGCGGTCCCCCAGCATCCCCAGTTCTCCTGCCGGAGACTCCCAGCCCAAAGGTGACACCTGAAGGGGAGACCTAGGATCTGCTTCCAAAGGAAGTTTTGTAATAGGCATCAAAAGACGCAGTAGCCTAGAAACTAGGTCAGAAGACAACCTCCAGAGGGGCAGGTGGGAGGGAAACTACCTGCTGCAAGAGCTGTTCTCGAAGATCTACTGTGACGGTAAATTCTAACGTTACTGTACTATCTTACTTTGAGAAACAGCTCTTGTAACAGGTTACACCATTAGGATCGATTCCCAAGCAGTAAGAGAACAAATTATTATCGGGAGAAGGATAGAAGAGATGTCTCAGACTTCAGGACAAAAGTCCCTGAAGGACCGCCAAGCCGAAACCAGCTCTGTGTCTAGAGGCAATATCCAAACTGTAATGCCTGATAAAGGTGTGTACAGTGCTCCAGGTTGCTGCTGCACAGATGGCTAAAGTGGAGAAATTTTTGAGTGCAGTGAAGGAGGTAGCCACCCTCCTCGTAGAATGACCTTTTACTGGTTCCGGTAAAGTCTTGTTGCGCTTCTGGTAACAGAACATAATGCACTTTACCAGCCATCGAGAAAGTGACTGTTTGGAAACAGGAGCACCAGGCATTCTATGTGCGTAGGAAACAAAGAGCTGGTCCGACTTACGATGTGCCTTGGTTCTGGTCAGATAATATCTGAGACACCTATGTACATCCACAGTGTGCAACAGGGCCTCCCCCCTGTTACAGTGATTTGGATAGTACACCAGCAGGTCTACATCCTGGTTGAGAGTGACAGCTGAGACCACCTTGGGAAGGAACTTGGGATTCGTTCTTAAGGACACTCTGTCCTTGTGAAAAACCAAATAAAGATCCTTGCACGTAAGTGCATGAAGCTCAGAAATTCTTCTGGCAGAAGTAACGGCAACTAAAAGAAGCGTCTTCCAAGTGAGGAGACGCAGCTCGCAATCCACGGCTGGTTCAAAAGGCGGCAGCGTAAGCTGCTCTAGAACGAAAGGAAGATCCCAAGGTGGAACCGGGTCTTTGATGGGAGGTCTCATATGCAGGATGCTGTGCAAAAAGGCGCGAGAACCCTCTAGCTGAGCTAGACACCGATGACCTACTGGAGAATGGTACGCCGAAATGGTGCATAGGTGCACCTTAATGGAGGAGTAGGCAAAACCTGCCTCGTAGAGGGATAGGAGGTAGTCCAAAACATACCTCTCAGAACAATCCAATGGGGTCAATCCATGAGCTTGAGCCCAAATACAGAATCTGCACCACTTCATGGCGTAAGTGGTATGGGTGGAAGGTTTTCTGGCTGCTACCAGAACGTCCACAACCTCCTGAGACCTCCCGTATCTCAGGACTGCTATGTCCTTAGGAGCCAGGCATGCAGGTTCAGAGACCGAAGATCCAGATGGACCAAGGAGCCTGCCTCCTGGGACAGAAGATGAGAGCTGAATGGCAGAGGCACCAGAGGTGCCTGGGCCAGCTGATGTAAGAGAGGGAACCAAATTTGCCTGGGCCAAAAGGGCACTACTAGAATAAGGCATGTCCGCTCTTGTCGGAGCTTCAATAGAACCCTCTGGATCAAGGGGAAGGGTGGGAAAGCGTAGAGGAACCTGCCCGTCCAAGAGAGGGACAACGCGTCTCGCCAGAAAACAACAGGCCCCGGATCCATCGAGCAGAAACTGGGCGGTTTTGCGTTGGATGGGGATGTGAAGAGGTCTAATCCTGGTGTCCCCCATCTGTGGAACAGGTCCTCTGCAACTTCCTGCACCAGTTCCCATTCGTGGACTCTGGCCTGTGACTGGTTTAGACTGTCCCGCGATAGTGTTGTCCACTCAGGGAACATGTACTGCAATGATATCTGCGCCGTGTTACAGTACCCACTCCCAAACCCTTTGAGCCTCCCTGCAAAGTGGGTAGGAATGGGTGCCTCCTTGTTTGTTGAGATAGAACATCGCCGCGGTATTGTCTGTTTGTACCAGAAGAGTACCCGCAGGAATCTCCATCTGGAATGCCTGTAGGGCGTAAAGGACGGCTCTCATCTTTAGAATATTTACGTGAAGCTGGGACTCCAGAGACGACCAGGAGCCTTGAGTCCTGACCCCGTTGAGGTGAGCTCCCCATCTGGACCCCGAGGCGTCCGTGGAGAGAGTCGCTGAAGGACGCGGTGCAAGGAAGGGGACTCCCATTGAGAGGTAGTCTGGGACAAGCCACCAATTTCAGTCTCGGGTGACGGCGTTCGTGATACGAACTGGGTGCTGCAGATGATCTTGCTTTTGGTCCCAGTGTGCCCTCAACATCCATTGGGTGACCCGCATATGGAGTCGAGCAAGGGGAACCGTTGCAATGGCAGCTGCCATGTGTTCGAGCAGGCAAAGGACAGACCGGGCCGGTACCGTCTTCAATTCCTTTATGTCCCCTATGAGGGATCTGATGCGTTCCACCCGGTCCTGAGGAAGGAATGCCCTTCCCCGAGTGGTGTCCAGAACTGCTCCTATGAACTGCAAGTTCTGAGATGGGACAAGGTGCGACTTCTCCTGGTTGATGGTGATGTCCAGTGATAGGAAGAGATAACAGGTATCTTGTATCGCGGACATCAGGGCCCCCAGTGAGGGTGCCATGAGGAGCCAGTCGTCTAGATAAGGAAACACATAGTGGCCTTGTCCCTGAGAGCTGCTGCCATGACTGCCATACACTTCGTGAATACTCAAGGTGCCGAAGACAGCCCGAATGGGAGGGCTCGGAACTGGTAGTGGCGTCCCAGAAACTCAAAGCGCAGAAATTTCCAGTGAGCTCGAGTGATCAGGAGATGTAGGTAAGCAACCTGCATGTCCAGTGACACCAGCCAAGTGCCCTCTTTGAGCATGGGAATAAGACCCGGTAGGGTCACCATGCGGAAACGCTTGTACAACACAAATGTGTTGAGGTCGCTGAGATCCAAGATCGGGCGCAAATTCTCTGTTTTCTTTGGAACCAGAAAGAAGTGAGAATAGTAACCTTTTCCTCTCTGGTTCACTGGAACGTACTCTATGGCCTCCTTGTCGAGGAGGGCCAAGATCTCCTGCTGAATAAGCAGGGCATGCTGACCCGAGTAGCAGGAGAGCAGGGGAGGTCTGGATGGTGGGTGATCAAGGAACTCTATAGAGTGACCGCGTTTGACCAACTGCAACACCCACCGGTCGGAGATTATCCTCTGCCATCCCAAAAGGTGATGAGAAATGTGACCCCCTGACCTTCTCGACCCTTTGATCCAGTGGAGGGGCTGGGGCCGGGAGGAAGTCATGCTGTGGTGGTGTTGGACACCTCGGGCTGGGCTGCTTTGGGCTCTGGCCCGAGGGGAACCTAGCTTGATTTTTGGGACCGAAGTTGCCCCTGGGTTGCTGGCCAGAATGTGGCTGTTGCCATTGTCGGCGGCAGTGAAAAAGAATCTGGTTCCCATGAAAGGAACCAAATTTCGGTCTGTACATGGCCTGTACAGTCCTGACTGCCTTCCGAGTGACCTGCAGTTTGGTGATGACCTTCTTGGACTGCTCACCGAACAGGACCGCTCCATTATAAGGGATGTCTAGAATGTTCTCCTGGACGTCCGGGGTAAATCTGGAGACTCTCAACCACGAGTGTCTCCTGAGACAAATGCCTGTGACTGCTCCCCTGGCTCGTAAG
The DNA here is from genome assembly GCA_016271365.2 of Neoceratodus forsteri. Lineage (NCBI taxonomy): Eukaryota > Metazoa > Chordata > Ceratodontiformes > Ceratodontidae > Neoceratodus > Neoceratodus forsteri. Next base: position 188,040,949 of record CM057451.1, read on the forward strand.
CAGCTCGGAGAACCTGGGTCCCCATGTCTGACCCAGTTTGGAGGAGGTTCAGCAGCTCCTCCTTCTTTTTGCCATCTGGAAAATCTTTTAGAAGGTCTTGGCCCTGTTCCCAAAGGGCGTTCTGAAACTGCACCATGTGCATTAGATAGTTTAGAGACCTAATTAAGCATGTAGCAGCCGCATACATGCGTCTTCCCATAGAATCTAATTGCTTAGATTCCTGGTCCGAAGGCTGGGTACTCAAATGCTGAGGCTGCTGGGACCTATAATGAGATGCAGTGATGACCAGGGAGTTGGCCAGGGGTTGTTGCACCAAATACAGATCCTCCATGGGAGCCCTGTAGAGGCAATCAGCCTTCTTCGGAACAGCCAGTGTGGAATGCGGACGCTTCCAAGCTGCCTTGGTGACGTCCGTAAAGGTGTCCACCAAAGGTGGGACCACCACAGGCTTCGGGTCTTTCTGCCTGAGGTAACGGGCAAGGCATTGTCTCTCGGGGTCTAAGTTTTCTGTCTCCCATCCCATATTTTCCTGGATGTGCCTCATGATTTCTGAAAAGGAGGGATCATCCGGAGGCGACCTTGGAAGGTCCCGTGGGTCTGGTGATGGGGGACTGAAGGGAGATTGAGACCTGGAGGTGTCGGACGTAACCGGTCTGGAGTCATCTCCTGGTGAATGACGTCTGCCCCTGGGTCGCTTTGGGCTTGGGGACCCTGAGGGAGCGCTCGATGGGCGTTTTCTGTCTCTCTCGATCAGCCCCGAGGAGGTGGAGTTGGTTCCTTGGGGGGTCAGGGGTCTGGCACCTTCAGTGCCCCAAGGAGGAGGTGGTGAAGGTGGCTGAGGCTTGGGGGGGGGGAACTACGTCCTTTCTTATGGTTTCCCACCAGAAGGTGAACAATTCTTTCACTTCCTGAATATTCATACCTGGCGACGGGCCCGGCGTTGGTGTGGGCCTGTCGCCGGGGGTGGGCGTTGGGTCCTGGGGGACCACTGGGTGCAGCGACGGTTCCCTGGGTAGGCCGGCGTCCTCCGTGTTGCCCGTCTGGTCATCCGGCGGCACGGTAGCCTCTTCACCTGAGGACCCCTGACGTCCGGTGTCCACCAGCATCGGTACTACTGTCGTGGGGGTAGTCCGTTTTGTGGGCGCTGGGTCGGACGCCTTCTTGGTGTCCGTCGTCCACTTGAGGGACGTCAACTCAGCAGTCTTCCTTTCAGAAGCCTTCGGAGGTTAGGAGACAGACCTGAAGTCGGTGTCCCGGCATCGGTCAGATGTACCCTCTGATTTAGACGAGGACTTTTTGTGCCGGTCCGAGGAATCAGGCTTGGAGGCGTCCGGCGCTAGAGTGGTCTTCAGCAGGTGTAAGGAGGCAGAGGAGCCCCCTGAAGACCTTACCTTTACCGGGGGAGGTTGGGAGCAAGCCTGAGAAGGAGACCTGTCAGACCGGGTAGAGCTGGAGCTGGCCCTGGACTTGGAGGCCCTACTGGGGGATCTCGCCCTATCAGAGTCCCGTTGCTTGTCCCGGGTGTTTCCCTGACTTGTGGGAAGATTCCCCTTTGGAGGAAGGTCTTTTCTCCAATTTCTTCAATTTCTCCTCAAGGAGGAATCCCTGAAGGGCCTTTTGCCGGCGGATCCGGGTCCTGCTATTGAATTGCTGGCAAACTGAGCAGGTCTGGGTGTTGTGCTCTGGGCCCAGGCACCTGACACAGGCCGAATGGTGGTCTGCAAAAAGGATCTGTTTGCCGCAGGCACACTTAGAGGGATGTCCTTTGAGAGAAGGGGTAAGAGAAGCAGATATGGATTGATTTGAAGGAAAAAAGATTTCACGCGTTGTTTCAAAGGAGCAGGAGTCTGTGAGGCCGATGCTAGCAAGTCGATGGCGGGAAAAGAAAGTACAGTTACGTAAGAACTTACCGTAACAGTAGATCTTCGCGAACAGCTCATGCAGCAGGTTACACCATTAGAACTGAAGCCGGCAGGCGTCAGGACCCAGGACCCCACGGAAAAATTCTAGCTAGCTATCTTCAGCGGGGACCGCCCCCGACGTCGGTCCCGCCTCCAACGTCAGGCATGGTACATAAGGGGGCGGTCCCGCCAGATTCCTCAGTTCTCCCGCCGGAGACTCCCGGCCGCAGGATGACATCAGAATGGGAGACCAAGGATCCACCGTCAGAAGAAAATAAGGAATGAAAATCCCAACATGTACAGGTAAAGCCATGCCTCCTCCAAGGGGGAAGGTGGGCGGGAAGGTACCTGCTGCAAGAGCTGTTCTCGAAGATCTACTGTTACGGTAAGTTCTTACATAACTGTACTATCTTACCGAGACATTAGCTCTTGCAGCAGGTTACACCCATTAGGACTGATTCCCAAGCAGTAACGCGCCAGAAATTCGGAGGAGGATAATAGGAAATACATTCAGGTCCTGAACTAGGACAGGAGACCCTGCAGCACCGCAAGGCCGAAACCAGCCCCACGAGAGGCGGTGTCCAGGCTATAATGCCTGATAAAGGTATGCACAGAGCTCAAGTGGCTGCAGCACAAATAGTAGAGATGGACACGTTTTTGAGTGCTGCAAAGGATGTGGCCACACCCTGGTAGAATGACCCGGACAGAACCGGAGGGCTTTGATTTATATCATAACAGTAGGAAATACACTGACAAGCCAGCGAGACAAAGTCTGTTTGGATACTGATTGGCCCATCATTCTCTCAGAGAAGAAACGAAAGGTGATCAGAACTACGAGAGGGTTTAGTTCTGTTGAGGTAATACCTCAGGCCTAGTGGAACATCCAGGGTGTGGAGCAAAGCCTCTCCTCTATTTGAATAACTCGGAAATAGACCGGAAGGTCAATATCTTGGTTTAGAGGAGTGAAGAGACCACCTTAGGCAAAAACTTAGGTTCGTCCTCAGGGATACTCTTTCCCGGTGGAAAACTAAATAAGGCTCTATGCACATGAGAGCGTGAAGCTCAGAAATTCTTCTCGCTGAAGTAACAGCAACTAAAAATAACGTCTTCCACGACAGAAAACGTAGCTCGCAATCCGCGGCAGGTTCAAAGGGAGGAGCGTGAGCTGTTCCAGGACAAGAGCAGATCCCATGGAGGCACAGGGTCCCTAATGGGAGGCCTAAGGTGTAACACTCCCTAAGAAATCCCGAGAGCGCCCAATTGAGCTACTGTATGATGCCCCACCGGGAGGTGATAGGCAGAAATGGCACAAAGATGTACCTTAATAGAGGAGTAGGCTAGGCCTGAATGAAAAAGGGAGAGGAGATAATTCAACACTACTCCCACAGGACAACCTAAAGGGGAAAAATCCCGAGCACGTGACCATAAACAAAAACGGTGCCATTTCATGGCGTATGTCGCATGCGTTGCCGGTTTTCTGGCTGCAGAAAGAACCTCTGCAACCTCTTGCGAGACCCCGTGACGCAAGATGGCTATGTCTCTAGGAGCCAAGCATGCAGGTTCAGAGAACGTAGATCCGGATGGACCAATGAACCTTTCTCCTGAGACAGTAGGTGGGAGCTGAGCAGCAAAGGGAGCGGGGGTTCCCGAGATAGTTGAACCAACAAAGGGAACCAGATCTGTCTGGGCCAGAACGGGCCACCAGAATCATAAGTGCGTGCTCCCTCGCGAGTTTGAGACTCCTCTCTGGATCAACGGGAAGGGAGGGAAAGCGTAGAGGAATCTGTTCTCCCAGGAGAGGGATAACGCGTCTCGCCAGAAAACACCAGGCCCTGGATCTAGCGAGCAAAAATTGGGCAGTTTTACGTTGGATGGGGATGCGAACAAGTCTAGTTCTGGAATTCCCCAACGAAGAAACAGGTCCTCTGCTACCTCCTGAAGGAGTTCCCACTCGTGGACTCTGGCCTGGGAATGACTCAGGCCGTCTGCAATCATGTTGTCCACTCCGGGAACATGCACAGTGATCAGATTTGTGCCGTGTCCAATTACCCAATCCCACACCCTCATGGCCTCCCTGCAAAGGGGGTAAGAGTGTGCGCCTCCTTGTTTGTTGAGGTAATACATCACCACCGTGTTGTCTGTCTGAAGCAGGAGAGTACATGGTGGGATTACTGACTGAAAGGCCTGCAGGGCATAGAGAACCGCCCTCATCTCTAGGACATTGATATGGAGATGAGCTTCCAACGGGGTCCACGACCTGGGACTTTACCCGCCCAGGTGTGCCCCCACCCAAGACCTGAGGCGCCCATGGTGAGGGCTACCTCCGGGACGGCTCTTACAAACGGACGCCCTTGGAGAGCGACCGGGACTAGCCACCACTGCCAGTCTCGGATCACTGAGTTCGTGATCCTGACCGGATGCTGCAAGTGGTCTTGCCTTTGGTCCCATTGCACCTTGAGCATCCACTGGGTTACCCGCATGTGGAGTCTTGCGAAAGGGACAGTAGGAATGGCCGCAGCCATGTGTCCGAGCAAGCGAAGGACCGACCTGGCAGGTACGATCTTGTTCGACGACAAATCCCTTATGAGGGATCTGATGCGCTCCGCTCTGTCGTCCGGAAGAAAAGCTCTTCCCTGAACAGTGTCCAGTACTGCGCCTATAAACTGCAGTTTCTGCGATGGTACCAGGAGAGACTTCGTAATTTATGAGAATGCCCAGAGATTGGAACAAGTCCTGGGTGTCTGGACCATGATAGTAACAACGCCTAACTGAGGCGGCTATGAGAAGCCAGTCGCCAGGAATGGAACACATAGTGGCCCTGTCTCCTCAGAGATGCTGCCACGATTGCCATGCACTTGGTAAAGACACTTGGTGCGGACGACAGTCCGAACAGAAGAGCTAGGAACTGAAAGTGGTGGTCGAGAAACTTCAAGCGCAGGAACCTCTGGTGCACGTGAGCTATGGGGATATGCAGGTATGCGTCCTGCATGTCTAGAGACTGCAAAGGCGTCTTGTTTCAGCATGGGAATAAGGCCGGAAGAGTCACCATGCGGAATCTTTTGTAGGCCACCAACACATTGAGGTCGCTGAGGTCCAGAATCGGACGGAGGTCCCCTGATTTCTTGGGAACCAGGAAGAAGTGGGAATAATATCCTCGTCCTCTCTGGTTCTCCGGGATGTACTCTATCGCTCCTTTTCTTAGGAGCGCGAGTACCTCTTGCCAGATCAAATTTCTGTGCTGACCCGGATACCGGGAGAGCAAAGGAGGCCTCGAGGGTGGCTTTTCTGCGAATTCTATAAAGTGGCCTAGACTGACCAACTGCAGAACCCACCTGTCGGTGGTAATGGCCTGCCATCCCGGCAGGAAGTTCGCAATGTGACCCCCGACCATGATTTCCCGTTGATCCTGAGGGGCGGGGGCCAGAAAGGAGTCAGGCTGTGGCGGCAGATGGGCCCGCTGGCTGGGTCGGCCTAGGGGAACGCTGACCTCGGCTGGCGGGCTGTTTTCCCTGGGTTCTATGGAAACTGGAGCCCCTCTGATGTGTAGCGGAGCGGGGCTGCTGCCTCTGTGTCCGCCCACGAAAACGGCTTTGGTTCCTACGAAAGGAACCAAGCTTGGGTCGGTATATGGCTTGAACCGACCTTACCGCCTTCCCGGCCTCTTGAGTTTGGTAATGATCTTCTCGGAAGGATTACCAACTAAAACTTCTCCCTCGAACGGAGCGTCCATAATGTTTTTCTGGACATCCGGGGTAAAGCCGGAGACACGTAACCAGGAGTGTTTCTGGAGGCATACGCCAGAAGCTGCTGCTCGGGCCGATGAGTCCGCGGAGTCGTACGTGGCTCGAAGCACCTGGGTTCCCACGTCTGAACCCGTATGGAGGAGCTGGAGCATCTCCTCCTTCTGCTCACCTTCGGGCAGCTTTTCAGCCGCCTCCAGACCCTGTTCCCACAAAGAGTTCTGGAATTGAACCATGTGGGTCAGGTAGTTCAAGGATCTGATGGCGCAGGTAGAGGAAGCGTATGTGCGCCTGCCCAGTGCGTCCAACTGTTTGGACTCTGGGTCCGGTGGCAGGGTGCTCAAATGTTGCGGCCTCTGTGACCGGTCATGTGAGGCTGTGATGACCAGAGAGTCAGCCTGAGGCTGCTGTGTCAGGTACTGGTCATCCTTAGGAGCCTTGTACAGACGATCAGCTTCTCGGCACCGCCGAGCCAGTGGACGCTTCCACGCTGCCTTGGTGACGTCCACGAAAGTGTCCACCAAGGGTGGTACCACCACAGGCTTGGGGTCCTTCTGCCGAAGATATCTGGCAAGGCATAACCTTTCGGGGTCTAGTTCTTCTGCATCCCATCCCATGTTCTCCTGGATATGTCTCATAATATCCATGAACGAAGGGTCATCCGGAGGAGATCTCGGTGTCTCACGTGGGTCCGGAGAAGGGATGGAGAGAGGAGATGGGGATCTAGAGGAAGAATAGACTGATCCCGTGTCCTCCGTCGACGGTGAACGTCGGTGTCTCCTGGATCACTTGGGGCTGGGTGATCCAGAAGAGGATTTCGACGGAGGTCTCCGTTTTTCTGATCTTCCCCTGGGAGAGGATCTAGGCTCCCGGGGGGAGGTAAGCGGCCTGCCGATCCCGAAGGTGAAGGGGGGGCCGGTACCGGAGGAGGAGGGGGGAGAGGAGGAGGAGGTGGGGGCCATGTCCCTTTTAATGATGTCCCACCAGTAAGTGAAGAGATCCTTCACTTCCGCTACAGAAAGTCCCGACGACGGCCCAGGCGCCCATGGGCGGTTGTCGGGTCCCGGCGTCGGCTCTACAGGGGCCTCGGGTAAAGGCGAGGGGGCCCTGGGAGTTTCGGGCAGGCTGGGATCGCCTGCCTGGTCCTCGGCTGCGTAAGTCCTCCTCAGTCAACGTCTCCTGACCGACGTCGGTCGGAGGCGTGGGAGCCCTCTTCTCAGGAGGAACGGACGTCGTTCCCCCAACCGGCGTCCGCTGGGATGGTTTGGCCGACGACGGCTCCAGGGAGGAATGACGTACAGCCGACGATGGTCGAGCCGGCGTCGGGTCCACAGGTCTCTTCAACGGTGTGAGCTCCAAAGTTTTGCGAGGAGGCACAGAAGACGACTGGACGTCGGGACCCGAAGGACGGGAACCCGACTTATGATGATGGTGGTGGCGCTCCCCGGACTTCGCCAAGGCCTTGGAAGAGGAAGACGACGACGGCCTGGCAGACTTGGCCTGAGAAGAAGGCTTTCTTACCGCAGCCGGGGGAGGCTGAGAGCTGGCCCTGGAAGGAGAGCGGTCGGACCGAGAACCGGAGCTGCAGGACTCGAAGCCTGGAAGGGCCTTCCCTTCTTTTTCTCCGTGCTTGTGGGATTTGGACGAAGATTCCCCTTGGAGGACATGGTCTTCAGTTTTTCCTCCAACAAAAAGCCTGGAGGGCCTTCTGACGCCGGATCCTGGTTCGCTGTTGAACCCCTGGCAAGCACAGCAGGCCCGGGTATCGTGGTCTGGGCCCAGGCACCTAATGCAGGCGTGTGGGGGTCCTTGAAGGGGATCTGTTTCCGCAAGCACTTTGAAGGATGACCGGAGGTCGGAGAGGACATCAGCAACAATTCGTTTTGAAGAAAAAATAATTTCCGAAGGAAAGCTCTGAACCACGCGTCGCGCCGGGCCAGACTAAAAACCGAAGGGTCGAGACATGCAAGTCGACGGCGGAAAGAACTGGGGAATCTGGCGGACCGCCTCTCTTATGTACCACGCCTGACGCCGGAGGCGGACCGACGCTGGACGGTCCTCATGAAGATAGCTAGCTAGAATTTTTCCGTGGGGTCCTGACGCCTGCCGGCTTCAGTTCTAATGGTGTAACCTGCTGCAAGAGCTGTGTCTCGAAGTAAGATCTGGGGTTGCTGGGGAACCGCCCCCTTTTATGTGATGCCTGACGTCGGGGAGGGGCCAACGTCGGGGGCGGTCCCCCGCTGGATACTGCTAGCTAGAATTTTTCTGTGGGGTCCTGGCACCTGCCAGCTTCAGTCCTAATGGTATAACCTGCTGCAAGAGCTGTTTCTCGAACTAAGAACCACTGCTCCACAACAGTCTCCACTACGTGACAGAGAAGCACTCTGGACCAGACCTTGACCTCCCATGAACCGAAACTCCTGGTGATGCAGACAGTGCCAGTGAGGGCCTTCTGTTCTGGGAGACCAAGGATCTTGAGGCAGATATCACAGAAAGCTACCTCAAGCTGTACCTCTTATTCCCCTTTCTATGGGGAGAGGAAAAAACTCGTGGCCGAATGGTGCGGCGACTCCGACTGAGAAACGGGCCTGTTTCTTTTTGTGCTTTTGGGAGGACTGCCATTCCTCCCAGGTATAGGGCCACCCGACATCAGAATCCTCCCATGAAGAGGGAAGTAGACTGGACATGGCCTCGCTGCCAGAGCAGCTTGCTTGAGGAGGCTCCCTACTGTCGTTGTTCATGGATGTCAACAGTTGATGTGGCAGGGCTGTGAGAGACAGAAATATTTTTTGTAAAATCACTAAACTGATACAAAAATAAACTAACTTAAAACACTAAAAACTGAGAGAAGAACTGAATGCTGTTGTTATAAAGACGATAAGTTCCAACTCCTGGAGGGCGAGTGACTTCATCACTGAAGCGCACTTGATGGCACCAAAAAAAAAAAAAAAAGAACTGAGGCAGTGAGGGCCGGTGCTGAGGTAAGCCACGTAGTGTGAGTCATTCTCGTGGTGCCATGCATGCAGCTTACTTCAGCACCAGCCCTCCTGAAAAGTTCTAGCACCAGGCACCTCCGGCTCAGATGCATTATAGTGAATAGTGAATCAATGGTGAAGATTGATCCCTGGAAGAACTTGGCCTTGAGATGCCAGACTTGGTATTGCTCCTGCTGGGCTGCTGTGGCTGAAAGGACTGGAAATGAAAGACCTTTTCTTCAATTTTTGGGCCTTAGGGTCCTTTTGGGGAGAAGCCACTGAGTGCAGGGTGGCACTGGACTTCTAAATCCTCACAAGATGACCTTCCACCTCTGGGCCAAAGAGGTCCATTCCCAAGAAGGGGACATTGGCCAGCTTGTGCTGAGTGTCTGCAGTGAAGGTGGACAACCTCTGTCAAGGTACTGCAATGCATCGTGAAAACCACTGCCATGGCATGGACACAGGAGTCACCCTTGTCTAAGGCCATCTAGAGCTGGCTTTTAGCCAGCATTTGACCATGGTCTCTGATCAACTTCGCCAGCAACTGCTTGTCCGCAGGAAGGAGAGGGAAGACATCAAGCAGTACTCCTATCAGAGAGTGATGAAAGCTGGCCACCATCAAGGTGTAGTTCACCTGGCATAGACCAAAAGGCAAAGTGGCACAGGCCTTCTTGGATGCATGGTCAAACTTTTTAAGACTTCTTGTCGGGGGGCCTGTCCATGTCCCCTTGGCTGCCAGACTTCCAGAAGGCAGAGTCTAAGACCAGTTCCTTGGCCGAAGGATGGTCCAAGAACCACAAGAGACCCTGAAGGGAGCGTGTAGTTACAGACCATATGGGTGAAAGGCACGGGGCAGGATATTGGATGCTACCAAAACTCCATGACTAGTAGCAAAATAGCCTCAGCCATGGGAAGAGCAACCTCTGGGAAATTGTCCTTGTCCAGGATATCAGTAAAGGGGTCCTTAGCTCACTTCTGAAGTGGTTCCAAGGACACATTCATGGATTCTGCCACCAGGCAAAGAAGAGCCACAAATGACACTGGCCCATAGCTGGTAGTCATCTCCTTGACCAAAACCTGGTTGAAGGTATATGTCCAACAAGAACATGGACGACCCTTTCAAGTCATCTGAGGACTTTTCAAAATTGGCTTGTGACCGCTTTCTGCTGTGGTCCACCCGAGTATCCTCCGAATGGGTGATCTCCACAGACAGCTAGCCTGGCATGCCGGCTGCAGCACAGGAGTCCCTGACTGGTGTTCCCACTTAAGGTTGCAGTGAAAGCAACTCTACCTGCAAGGGTGAGGAGACAGATACCAGTCGACCACAGGTGTCAGGGGAAGAGCCCTACCCCACCCTGCAATGGTCCACTGCTGCCAGAGGAGTTCATCATAGTGCTGCTGCATCCTGTGGCAGTGCTTCTCCTCTCGAGGGGGTCACAAAACATCGACAGTGGTGCCTCCCAGTTGAGTGGGATCAAGAATGCGAGTGGCACCTCGACCACGACCTTGACCTGACAGCCGATATCGAGAAGCTACCAGAGGGCTGATAAAGGCCACGTGCTGAGGTGTATGGACAAGCACCAGCATTGGTGCCGTGACCACAGGTGGAGGTTGATCCCAAGTGGAACCAGCCAGGGACACAGACCAGTTCATGTCCTCCTTGGTGAGGACTGGAAAAACGGGGGTCTTGGAGATCGACTCCTTGTCGATCCCCTCCGACAACTCGTCAACAGGGTTGAGGTTGACAAGCCCAATATGGGCACCATGGAGCTGTTGTCCAAGCCCTTGACCACATTCAGCTCGACTGGAGTTGAGCACTCGACACGTGTCGAGGGGTTGGGGGAGTTGAAGGAACGGGAGGACAGAGATCTCTCCCAATCCCATGACTGGCACCAGCAACATTTATGCTTCATACTGTGGTGGGCAGGGCTCTACCCCTAGGTCTGGAGGTCCCTATACATCTTCCCAAAATCCTTGGTGAAGGACCCTCTGATGCCAGCCCCAGCTGGGAGCAATGCTATGGCCAATGAGGTGGCACAGCAGCAGATGCCGCTGCCTCAGAGGAGTTGCGACTTTTGGGCTGGAGCTCTGGATCCCTGTTGTCTGTGAAGAAGCTGGGCCATGCAATCCTTCAAAGAAGGGAGCATCGCCTGACACGGGCCACAGCCAGCAATATTGTGTGCAGCCCCTAAGCAGTAGAGGTAAGACACATGTGGGTTCGTTTTTAACATCTTCTGTCACCATTTGGCACAGGAATTGAAGCCGCTAACTGGCTTTGCTTCCTAGGAGTCCATCTTCCATTGACAAGGCAGAGCCAAAGCGAAAGAGAGGAAAGGGACTAGAGGAACAATCCACGTTTAAAAGTAAATCAAGAAAATCACCAATAGAGCACTTGGTAGCCTACAACACTGCAGAGCTGCGTAGAAGGAGATTGTACACTTTCAGCGGAAAGTAGATCTGACATCACGGGCCGGAGCCGGAGGGAAGCCACTCCAGTGTTGGTTTAGCTGTATGCTTGGGGTCGTTGTCCTGTTGGAACGTAAATCTTCGCCCCCAGTCCAAGGTCTACTGCAGACTGATGCAGGTTCTTCTCAAGGATGTGCCTGTATTTGGCTCCATTCATTGTTCCCTCTATCCTGACAAGTACCCCAGTCCCTGCCGCTGAAAAGCATCCCCATAACATGATGCTGCCACCACTAAGCTTCATGGTAGGGATGGTGTTACACAGGTGATGAGCTGTGTTCGGTTTGCGCCAGGCATAGCGTTTTGCATTCAGGCCAAAGAGTTCAATTTTTGTTTCATCAGACCAGAGAATATTTTGCCACATGGTCTCAGAGTCTGCCACGTGCTTTCTTGCAAGCTTCAGGCATGCTATTATGTGGCCTTTTCTCAGGAATGGCTTCCGTCTAGCCACTCTCCCATAGAGGCTACATCTGTGAAGTGCTGCAGAGATTGTTGTCCTCTGGACAGGTTCTCCCATCTCAGCCATGGGACTCTGTACTTCTGTCAGGGTGGTCATTGGGTTCTTGGTCACTTCCCTGACCAAGGTCCTTCTTGCCCGGTTGCTCAGTTTGGAAGGACGGCCTGCTCTAGGAAGAGTCTGGGTGGTTCCGTAATCTTTCCATTTCCTAATGATGGACTTGACTGTGCTCCTGGGAACTTTCAACACCCTACAAATGTTTTTGTACCCCTCCCCAGATCTGTGCCTCCTCACAATTCTATCACAGAATTCTACGGACAGCTCCTTGGTCTTCATGGTAGAGTTTCTGCTCTGACATGCACTGTCAACAGTGGTACCTTATATAGACAGGTGTATTTCCTCTGAAATCGTGTCAACCATTTGAACTGACCACAGGTGAACTCCATTCAAGTTTTAGAGTGATCTCACAAGGAAATTGGATGTACCTGAGATCAATTTGAAGTGTCATAGCAAAGGGGGTGAATACTTATCAAATCAAGACATTTCAGGTTTTTATTTTAAATTACATATACAAAAAATTCCAGAAGTTTCATTCCACTTTGACATTATAGAGTAATTTGTGTAGATACGTGACAAAAAAATGCCATATAAATGTATTTTAATTTGAGTTTGCAACATCACAGAATGTGCCAAAATCCAAGGAGGGTGAATACTTTCTGAAGGCACTGTACCTCAATGGAATCAACAAAGTCCAAGAGGGTAGCATCTTTCAGAAAAAGAGATGTGCAAGAACAAGGGGACACAATTTAAAGATATGGGAGGTTCGGGGCAATGTGAGGAACTATTTTTCACAGAGAGGGTAGTGGATGCAAGGAACAGCCTTCCTGAGGAGGTTGTGGGGTCTAAAACTGTGGGAGAATTCAAGAATGCATGGGACAGACATAAGGCAATTCTTGTGGGGGTAGGAAGAAATAGGCTGTTGGCTAACTAGGATCTGTGGCCTATCCTGTAGGTAGGGAAATGGGCAGACTAGAAGGGCCAAGCGGTCCTTATCTGCCGTCAAAGTCTATGTTTCTATACTGCTCAGGTGGTGGGAGCAGCTTAGCTTGAAGGCATTCAGATGAATTAGTAATTCTGGCGGAACTACCTATGTACGGATAGCAAACTATATCCATGACCCCAGAACGATCTTTTTTTCTTTTGCTTTTGCTCACTTCCTTCACGCAGAGGTTAGTTGCTTTAATTATAGCCTCCCTGATCTTTCCCCAACTGTGCCCCAACCTCTCCCTGGCAATCCTACCTTCAAGGCATCTGTCTTGATAGCACAGGCACATACTTTGTTCTTTTTCAGGTTCTAAATGTTTGCCATGTTTTTTTTTTTTTTTGACTGGTTTTTCTTTTGGCTCAGATGAGACCCGAACAGGCAGCACAGTTTAAATCAATCTCAGTCTCTGGGAGACGATAGCTATTTTGACCACAGTCAGACTGAGTGACATCTTCTACATGAGCAGACTATATTATTTTTTCATTTTTTACACTTTGTCCACAGTCACTGAGAGCAGAGATTCATAGCCAATAGTGCTAAAAACTATCAGAACCACTAGAAGCACCAGAAAAAATCAGCCTCAATCCAAGAGAGTCAATAGTGACGTTGACAATCCACTGCCAGATGACTGTGTTCAACCACAGCCATTACAAGCCGAAATGTACAGCCTGTAGTGCTAAACAATTTGTAAAAGCACTTCAATAATAATAAGCATAATAAAAAACTCAGTACCAGAAACTGGAACCATTAAGTCTGTTACTACTAACCATGACTACACCATAGTCACTGTGAGCAGAGTGCGAAATGCAGTTTAGGACATGGTGCCCGGTATGGTTTGGGAACCATGAAAAGATAAAGAAAAATATATATTAAAAAATATGGAGCGGGAACCAAGAGCACCTGTATTTAATGAACTACAACACTTATAAAACAATAAGCTACAGTGATTAAACATCAACTAGATGGGCGCAATGGTCTTTAGACCACTCTCTTCAGTGAAAACTAAAGACTCGAGGTTGGAATGTTGGGAAGCTCGAGACCAGTGCAGTGCATAGAGAATCCTTAAAAAAAAAAATTTCTAAGTTCTGCGGCAAGACTGACTAAGCTGTTTTTTATTCATGCAGTTAGAACTGATGTTACTCATCCATAAATAGTCATCTTCGTTCTTAGAATTTCTGTTATTCTAATAAAAAAAGAACTTCGTTTAACTATCTTAAAAGCAAACCAGCATCCTAAGCACAGCTCCTTCACATTTAAGCTTGACAAATGAGTATCTGTTCAACAGGTTACTAAGCCAACCGCTATCATATCTTGCTAGCACAGCTGATCTGATACCATCTATCTGCCAGTGTTATGAGAAGTGAACTGGGGACACACTTTGAACTGAGATCAAATAAAACAAAAAAAGAAAATGATCTTCGGTTTCACAGTTTGCTTGGTTGTTTAGACAGAAGTAGGCTCTTGCCCAACTAGTCCATCTCCCACTCCTAGTGGGATTATGTTGCCCTGTTTCTCGTTTAATTAAGTGATTACCCAGTTCTGTCTTGAACACAGTGAACGATGATATCTCTGCTAGTTCTTCTGGTAATGCACTCCATCTTCTTACTGCCCTAACTGTAAAGAAGTCATTCTGAACATTCTTCCTTGCTTTTCCAGGATTTAACGATCTACTATGAGTTCTTAATGTTATTCTTCTCTCACCATATTCTAACCCTAAGTATGCCATAAATTCCTTATTACCGTGTAATCTGTGTAACTACTAGATCTTCCCTATTCTTCTTTCCTCCAATGTGAACAGGTTAGATTTTCCCAGTCTTTCCTTAGATGACATGTTCCTTAATCTGGATATTAATTTAGTAGTGTTTCCTCTGTATATGTTCTAATAGTTGAATATCCCTTTTAGGTAAGTGCTCAGAAATTGGTTATGCAAGTTTTATATAGTGGCATCATATAATGCTCTGTCCTTGATATAAATGCTTTTTTAATACAATCAATAAGTCTGCTGTCTGTGTTACTTTTGTACAATGATTTTTATGTGTTGTTATTGATAATAATCCCCAAATCTCTTTCTGTATCCACTTGATGTAATTTTGCATTATTTAAACTGTAGCTTCTTCTTGGATTGTTACGGCCCAGATGAAGCACTATACATTTTTCAACACTGAAAAACATTTTATTATTTGCCCAAAGTTCTATCTCTGTTAGAGCGCATTATGCTCATCTTTAGTGTCAATGACACCTAATTTTTTGTCATCTGCAAATGTCATGATATTATTAGTAACATTTAAGTGCATGTCCCCTGTATAAAGTCCAGAGTGTGTTGATCTCAAAACAGACGTCTGGGGCACACCACTGAACATGTGTCCCTTGTCAGACTGTATTCCCATTATTCTAACTTACTGGGTTCTATCTGCCAACCATGAGTCCATCCACTGTGCTAATTTGCTAGCTAAACCCATATTTCTCATTTTGTTATTAATTCAAGGTGTAGTGCTTTATCAAAAGTCTTTGTGAAACATACAAATATTACATTCACTGGAATTTTATTGTCTAAACTGAAGCTTACTTTGTTGTAAAAGGATATGAGATTTGTAGAACATGACCTACATTACCCGATATGAAGCCATGCTGCGATTTGTCCTGTATCTTCATGTCTGCTATTTCCTAATCTTGCCTATTTTTCAACAGCCTCTCCATCACTCTCCCCAAAATGACCGTTAGGTTGACTGGTCATTAGTTTACAACAGATTGTTCTGATCCCTTTTTACATTGCTTGCGCAAGAAACGTTTTGCTAAAGAGAACGACATTTCAGGTGTGTCAGTGACTAGCACAATGCAGAGCAATCTACATTGGGCTTGTTCACTGACTGACCAATGACCACTCAAGCAGAGTATGACAGTGATTAGAGTTTCACAGCTGTAAACTTTGTGTACTTGAAAGAAAGGAAGCACTCCAATATGAGAGCTTTATTCCTTTCTTTTACATAAAGTATAAGCAGCCGGCAAGCAGCTGAGCAGCTTTGAAAGTAACACATTCACAGTTAGTACAATCACTGAACTCTGCGCTTGCCTTAGGGTCCTGCTTTCTCAGCTCAGGTTTCTCCCCCCCTCGCCCGACCACCCCGTACATCATCACTGTCAGAGTGCTAGAGAGATGGAGAGAGAACAACTGCCAGCAGTCCCCATTGTGTTTCGCCACAACCCCACTCCCACTGAGCAGTTTGTGTCCTCTCTCTTCTCTTTGTCAGCCTGTCTGTGCGCTCCATGTTTCCGCTCCACTCCCCCACCTGCTGGCCTTGCAGTTTGTGTCTGCTACCTAATTCACTGCACAATCATGACTGCCATGGTGAGTCAACTGATGTAACTGAGCACTGCAGCCCAGTTATGTGGAACAGTCCTGAGCTTTTGAAGACAGGGGCCCAAAATCTGCAAGGTTCGCCTCCTAGACAGTGCCCTCACTTCACTTATTATGTAAAAGGCGCCACTGCGAGCCGCTTACCTGCCGCTAAGTCCCAACCTGTGGTCCAAGGTTCCGGGACCTGTGTTTGGCCAAGGGCAGGTGGGGCAGAGGGGGCTCCAGGTGGGAGTTGGGCCTTCTGCCGGGAATCAGGGGCGCGAGCTCTTGGGGGGCCTGCTTGCGGTACTGGCATTTTTTTTTTATGTTAACCTGTGGGCAGCTAAGTTAGCAGTGCATCAAGCTGGCTCAGAAGCCAGCCTATCTCTATTTGCTGGCCAATGAGCACAAGGGGCAGTGTATATCCAGCTAGTGATTGGTCCACTGTGAGGAGAAATCATGTTGTTCTGTGTGCGATCATGTTGCGGCGGTAGAATGAAAACAAAGATGACATTCAAGGTGTTTCTCGGACTCTCACTGCCCATCTGTCCTAGCTCCGATCCTCCAGGTTGTTCAGTGGCCAGGCAGACAACTTTGATTCAAGACCGAATTCCTCTGGGAGTCTGAAGAGAACCAGGGCCATTCAGTGATTTTTTTTTTTTGAGAAGGCTGGGAGGGACTTGATTGAAGGTAGGATTGTATTTTTGGTACTTTTCTGTTTTCCCCCACTTATTTATTGTGAACGTGTGTTGGCGTCTGGGATGGGTTCAATCACTCCAGCTAGTCATTACCTCTTCTGCATCTTGAACTGAAAACTCAGACACAGGGCATATCTGTTTAGGCAGAGGCTGCTTGTAAACTCCAAATATTTTATTTATAAGCTGGTGCACACTTGGCATGAGGTAATGGGTAGTCTGCAACTGCAACTCCCGGTTTGGGCCAGGTTTCAAATCTGCAGCAATCACAGTCCCATAATTTGCATAATCACATTTACTGTACACTGTCTCTAGACCAGCCGATCACGGGTTCAAAGCACAGGAGTTAGGCCGTGGTGTAATGCAAATACAAGCAAGCAATGTTCGGCATTGACAAATGCTTGTTATAAATAGGAATAACTATGGCCTTTTTCCAATCCAAAGGAACCTCTCCATGGATGGATGGACCAATACCGATGTGACTTCTTGATGAGTCTAGGATGTAACCCATCTGGACCTGGGGATTTGTTAGTTTTGACTGATCTGAGGACTTCATCTTCTGAAAATAAATACTCTGCTCCAGCGTTTGACTTACTGATGTTTAACCTCCATACACAGAGCAAAAATAATCATTAACTGTATCTACTATTTCTTTGGGGCCATTTATTACCGTCCCATTGTGTAATATAGGTCCAAACGATCTGGACGTGCAATTTTTAATTCAGTTAACCTCCTTTCATTCCTGATCAGATTCTTTCTTTGCGTTTAACTCATGTTTAGAACTAGCCTGGTTTGATATAATGGGGTATTTCCTAAATTTCATATATGCCCTCTTTTATTTAATGTAACCCCCTTGTTACTTGGGGTTACTAGAATCCCAGTAAGACCTAGTGGTAGGCAGGAAAGGCAGCTTGTGAAACTCCAGTTAAATGGATTTCACACTGTCTCACTCTGTTCTCAGTCTCAGCTGAGACTGAGGGATGACATCACCATAGAACTATTGCAGCTGCATGAGCCACAATGGAATCTGCAGAAGGGAGTTGGAGTAGAATGTTGGGAGGCTTGAACAGTAGTCTGTAGTCAGTTGGAGTTTGGAGCTTGTTGTGAGAGGAGCACAGCAGCTCTACTCAGGCTCTTGGAGTCTCAGCCCTGAAATAGGTCTACAATTAGGGAAAGGTGTGTGTTTCCACCTAAACAGAGACACAGTGAGCTATTTTTAAAGTGGTGGAGACCGCTGATTCGGGTCCCTGTGCCCTATCCCTCAGGGGATGGGGCAGGAAGGTTTGCCTGCATTTCCAGGGGCAACCCCCTGGCTACTGCTAGTGAAGAAGCTGCCTTATTTTGTCCAAGAGCATGGGAAACAAGAAGAGTTTGTGATTCACCTGTGGGGCACCTGCAACCGGAGGGTGAGTTCTGCTCTTTCTAAAGGGCCCATGTTTCACCCTGAACTGTGTTAAAGTGGGGATCGGACTACTGAAGTAGTGGGAGGCCTAGAGTAATAGGCTTAGCCAAAAGTAAAAGTATGTTCAAGTCCAGCACATAGGGGAAGTCAAGACATGTAGAGGAGATGTGACATACGTCTACCCAGTAATCTACATTGCCAAGCTTTCAGAAAAGAGTTGTTTAGTTTCCAGAGAAATGGCCGGGTATGGATTGTGGGAGCTGGAGGTGGGAGACCCTCCATCTTTAGTAACCAGGTCCACCTCTACGGATTTGCTCTGTGGATTTCTACTTTGCCTCATGCACTTGGCCAGTGATGAGGGAAGTACCAAGACGTGGGATAGAAGGAAAATTCCCTTTAGTAGTCGAAGGCTCTAAGGTGGTTTGGGAAGCCACCAATTGGAAAACTGGTTCATTCCCATAATGGACCGCAGACCAAGTGGCCGGCGGGGGAGCCGGTCCAGTGGGGAAAACCCAAGTAGTGTGCAAGTCCGGGCTGTGTGCCTGGTGGGTTTAGAGCCTGAGGGCTGTAATGTGAAGAAGTGTTCTGTTGTCTCTAATCTGCATTACCAGGAATGTAGCCCCGTGGGGGTCCGTCTATGCTTTGTTTGTTTGTTTGTTCAGTTTGGATGTGAATAAAAGCCACACTGTAGAATCCCATTCCTGGTTTTGGACATTACAGTTATTGCTTCCTGTGTTCGGATTTACTTGGGTGCCCCTGTGCAGAGTAGCCAAACCTAGGCCCCCCTGTGCCGAGTAACCTAATCCTCCCCGAACCCAGTCCCCACCAGGAACTGCTGTCAGCTTCAACAGCATGCCACCTGTCATTTGCAAAAAGGCAGGGGTTGGGGGTTACATTATAATGTTTTAACCTTTTATGTTAACCAAATTGATATTTTACTCGTACCATTATAAAATTTGACTGGAATTTATTTTTGCTCCACATCAAGCAATTTATTTTTTAAATCAAATTCCAGCATTCATCTACCAATTCAACTCTCAGCTCTTGCTTCCAGTTCCAATTTTTAATATTTCTTTCACCATTCTGTAGTCTGCCTTATAGTAATTTCTTGTCACAGTGGTTCCATAATTTCTTTGCAATACTGTTGATAAACTGAATTGTATTATGTTGTGGTCACCAGTAAGTAAACACAGGCTACTCACCTATAACAGTAGTTCTAGGAGTGGTATATGATGTACATCCATACGTCTTGGCAGTGTCCCTTCCCCTTTAAGGGCTGCTGGAAAGTCTTCAAGGTGGCTCCTCCCACCCACCTGGGGGGTAACTCCCCTAGAACCGCCCTGAGATGACAGTTCTTGCCCACTGGAAGCAGTATCGTGCGCCACTGCCAGGGGAGGTTGGGTGGGTTTGTGTGGATGTACACCACATAACACTCCTAGAAGAACAGGTTACTCACCTGTAACAGTAGTTCTGGGAGTGGTATGTGTTGTTCATCCACACTCTTTGGCATGTCCCTTTCCCCTTTAAGGATCACCAGAAATCTTCAAGCTGGCTCCTCCCACCCACCCGGGTGGTATATACCTCAGCTCCGCCCCATGACACCAGATCTTAGCCCACTGGAAGCCAAGTTTGTGCGTCCCCAGCTGGGGAGGTCAGGTGGGTCCGTGTGGATGAACAACATATACCACTCCTAGAACTGTTACAGGTGAGTAACCTGTTCTTCTAGGAGCGTGGATATGTTGTCATCCACACTCTTTGGCAGACTCCTAGCAGTTATCTGGGAGGAGGGAGGCAAGGCGCACACCCCTACTTAGGGAACAGAGATTGGAGAACTGAGGCCCAAAAACCAGCATCCTGGTGTGACTCAAGGTCGATGTGGTAGTGGGTGATAAAGGTGTTTGCTGACTTCCAGGTAGCAACTCGACAGATTTCCTGGATAGGGATGTCCCTGGAAGTAGCCATCGATACAGCAGTATGGCGGGTACAATGAGCTCTTATCCCTCTGGGAGGCTCCCTGCCCACCAACTCATAACAGACCTATGCATGATAATCCATCTTGCAAAAGTCCGCTTCACTGCAGGTCTGCCAGAAGCGACTTCAGCGTAGGTGACAAACAGCTGGTGAACTTCACCCCAAATTTCTGCCGTCCTCTCCTTGTAATAGGAGAGGGCACGTCTCAGGTCCAAAGTATGGAGCCTGTACTTGCCCTCCGAGGTGTAGTTAGGGTAGTATACCGATAGAGTTAACACCTGGTTAAGGTGAAACTCTGACACCACCTTCGGAAGGAATTTCAGGTGGGGGTGTAGGACAACCTTGTCCCTGTGGAAAACTAAATAAGGGGACTCCACTGAAAGCACCTGGAGTTCCCCTGTCCTTCTGGCAGACGTGATGGTCACCAGGAAGGCCGTCTTCCACGACAAGTGTGACAACTCACACCTGTGCACTGGTTCGAATGGCTTGCCCATGAGTTTTGCCAGTACCAGCAGAAGATCCCACGGAGGTGGAGGTTCACGCACCGGAGGAGATATATGATGCAGGCCTTTGAAAAAGCACCTGACCACTGTCTCCTGCACCAACGTCAGCTGACCGGCCCACACCCGGTAAGCAGAGATGGCTGCCAGGTGCACCCTAATGGTCGATGACCAGAGACCCCCTTTGTATAGAGACCAAAGGCAGTCAAGAATGTTAGCCACTGAGCAGGATAAAGGGTCCAGGCCCTTACCCTGACACCAAATGGAAAACCTTTTCCATTTGAAGGCATAACATTTCCTGGTTGATTCCTTTCTAGATGCCTCCACCACGGTGTAGACATCTTTGGAAAGACCTAAAGCCTGGAACTCTAGCCGCTCAGGTACCAGGGCGTGAAGTGCAGGGATTGAAGGTCCGATGGAATACCTTCCCCTCATTGAGTGATATCAGGCCTGGGAATGTGCAAAGCTGCTCCGGGGGTCTGCAACTGAGGCTGAGGAGATCTGGATACCAGAACTGGTGCGGCCAGTCTGGGGCTACCAGGATCACCTTCACATTGTCCCTCCTCACCTTGTGGATCAAGGGGAATGGAGGGAAGATGCAGAGGAGGCCTGGGGTCCATGGCCTCGAGAAGGCATCCCCCTGCAGCGAGCCCTGCTGAGGGGGGCGGGCATGAAACAGCCTCAGTTTGGTGTTTTCCATGGAGGCAAACAGGTCCACCATCGGTTTTCCCCAGTGGGAGAACAGACTGTAGGCTACCTCTGGATGGAGAGACCACTCGTGGGATGTCTAGCCTAAGCATCTGAGAGCATCCGGCAGATGGTTCAGGGCTCCTGCCACATGGATGGCAAGTAGATCTACCTCCAACCGTCTTACGAGGGTCCAGATGCAGAGCACCTCCTTGTACAGCAAACGGGAGTGCATACTGCCCTGTTTGTTGAAGCAGTACATGGTCATGGTATTGTCCGTCTGGACTTGAACCACTTGACCCCAGAGCTGAGGAGTGAAAGCGGACAGTGCCAGTCTGACTGCTCTGAGCTCCAACAGGTTGATGTGGCATCGGGACTCCTCGGTTCACAGCCTGTGGGCCCTTTCGTTCCCCATGTGGGCTCCCCAGCCCATGAGAGAGGTGTCGGTTGTGAGGACAACCATCGGCTTGGGGCGGACAAATGGGATCCCTTCCTGCAACTGGTCTGGGGCGTTCCACCACTGGAGAGCATCCCACATCTTCTGGGTTACAGTGATCAGCTGGTCGAAATGAATGTGGCGCCGAGTCCACTGGGCAACCAGCTCCCACTGAAGGGGGCGCATGTGCAACTGGGCCCAACGGACCACTGAGATGCATGCCACTATGTAACCCAGAAAGCGCAGAAAGTCCCAGGCAGGGCGCAAGTGCCCAACCAGAAATGATTGGGTAAAGGAGGAAAGAACCTCTGCCCTGTCCGCCGGTAGCCAAGCTCTGGCTTGACAAGAGTCGAGCTCTGCCCCGATGAAGCCCATCGCCTGAGAAGGCACAAGTTCCAACTTAGCCTCATTCATCAGGAGGCCGAGTTGAGAGCAGGTCTGGAGGGCCAGATACCTGGACCTCTCCACCTCCTGTTGGGTGGAACCTGCTAGGAGCCAATCGTCGAGGTAGGGGTAAATCCTGACCCAGACACCAGAGATGGGCCACCACCGCTGCAATGCATTTGGTGAAGACCCGTGGGGCCGATGACAGGCCGAATTACGTGGCTCGGAACTCATACAGGGTCCCTTCAACCCTGAAGCGGAGGAACTGCTGACGGGACAGATGGATTGGGATGGTGAAAGAACACGTCCTGCAGATCCAGTGAACAGAACCACATGTTTTGCTCAAACGATGGTACGATCTGGGACAGAGTGACCATCCAAAAGGTGCGTAATCTGAGATATTGATTCAGGTCATGCAGATCTAGAATGGGGCGCCAGCCCCCATCTGCTTGGGCACGAAGGAGTACCTGGAGACAAAGCCTGGGTCTGCTGGAGGATCCGCCACTGGGGCTACTGCCTCCTTGAGGAGGAGCTGAGCGATATCATCTCTGAGAGCCGACTGGGTCTGAGCGGATACACGTTCCTACCGAGGGACACGGTCTCGGCTTGTAGGGTACTGCTCGAATTCCAGAGGCAGTCCCTGGCTGACCACTTCCAGAACCCACCTGTCCGTGGTGATAACGGACCAGGTGGAAAGAAAGTGACGGAGCTGACCCCCCCACGGGAGGACCCACAGCTGGCGTGATGGGAGCAGTGATGGCAGCCCCCACCCCGTCACTGAGCAGGCTTGGAGGAGGAGGATCCAGGACTGGAACCTTGGCCTCCTTTACGGGCCTGCTGAGGACCCTGCTTGGGCCGAGGGCACCAAGTATGAGCCTGCTGCTGCTGTTGGTGCTGCTGTCCGCCCTGGAAGGAGGACTGCTGAGTCACAGGGGCAGAATGCCGAAATGGCTTTTTCTTTTTCCTCTGCTGGTTCTTGCCCGAAGAACTCTTGGCAGAGGTAGCGTCCAAGGTGGCACTGGACTGCTCAATACGCTGAAGGTGACCGGGCCACTCCTGGGCCGAACAAGTCGGTCCCAGGGAAGGGCACCTCAGCTAACTTATGCTGGGTATCCACCGGGAAGGAGGAGAGCCTCAGCCAAGCCCTGAGACGGGAGGCAACTGCGGCAGCCATCGAACGGGCACAAGAGTCCCCGAGATCCAGGGCTGTCTGGAGCTGCTGTTTGGCAACGGCTCGACCCCAATCCCAGACTTGACTGTAGTCTGCATGTCCACGGGGAGATGTGGGAGGACTTCGTCCAGCGACCCAAGAAGGGCGTGGGAGAAGTGTGCCATGATGACGGCCGAACTTGCCTGATGAAGGCCCAGGGAGGAAGCCGCATAGACCTTCCTGGCTGAATGGTCCAAGAGCTTGGACTCTATCAGGAGGTTGGTCAGTGTCAGCAGAACTGCTAGTATGCAGGAACACAGAGACAGTCACCAGGCTCTCGGCCGAAGGATGCTCTGTGAACCCCACAAAGGACCCCATGAGCACCGTGTACTTGTGGGCCATGCGGGCAGATGGAGCTGGACAAAAGGCAGGACGCTGCCATAGTTCTAAGACTGGTCCAACAATGGCCTCGGCCACAGGAAAGGCCTCCGTCAGGGTATCCTCTCTCTTGAGGATGTCAGTGAGAGGTTACGCCGCCTTTTTCTGGATAGGCTCCAGGGGCATCCCTGTAGACTCAGAGATGAGGCGGATGATCCCTTGAAAGGATGAAGGACCTTTCTCCCTCTCTAGACAGCAGTCCAATCATCATCCCCTGGATGTGAATGGAGACCGATGACGTCTGAATCTGAAGAGTCGGGATACAATGGCCTACTGCCTTTGTCACCTTCGACTCGCTGGGGGCGGTCTGGAGTGACCGTGATCGACAAGCGCTGGGGAAGCCCGGTGTCCGGTCTAGCCTGCTTGGAAGGAGCCCCTCCCACAGGCTGCTTAGGCGGTGGTTCCACCACAATGGGTGGAGAGACCGTAACAGGCTGAACTGGTGGTCTTGCCGGCTCTGCGAGCAGGCGAACCAATTTGATCGGCTTCAGGGGAGTCAGCTTCGGCCTGGGAGGAAGCCGTAGTAGTCTTAGGCCCGGACAAAATGAGCTGCTGCCACGAGGTCCTTGTAGTGCCGACGCAGTTTCTGTCGGAGCCTCTCCTCATCCGAGGAGGACGAGGACGACTGATGGCGTCACCTCTTCTTTGAGCACCTGTGACTCTTCCTCGGCCTTCCGGATGAGGGGGCCCTAGACCTCGACCGAGATCGGGCAGGCTGACTCGGTCAGTCAGGAGACACCGGTGGGGCCAGTGACTTCCCGGAGTCTGGGACAGTATCCTCAATGGGGACTCCAGCAGGCTGGGTCTCCTCATCGGGGAAGACAAGGACCAGGGTCAGCGACAGTGAGTCGATAACGATCTCTACCTCATTGGCCACATCCTCGGTCGTCTGGCCTGATGGGAGGTCTGAGAAGTCAGCGGCCGAGGAAGCGATCTCCACCAAGGTCGAGACTGCATGCTCCTGGGACTGACACCTCTCTCGGTCCCAAGAGCGTCTTTGTCTAGACGAAGACTTACTCAGATCCTTATCCTGGGGACAGGATCGGGAAGAGTGCCTCCCCCTTGGTAGGGAGAGACTGGCACAGCTCCCTGAAGGAACCCGAGATGGTGGAGCCCAGGTTGAGTGGAACGAAGAAGCTCCAGGAACAGCGGGCCGCTTCTTCCTTGAAGGCTTGCATCTGCTCCAACTGTTCAGCAGATCCCACTGCCGTGAAAACCGCCCACCCAGCCTCCTTCGATTTCACTGGAGGGTTCCTCTTTTCCGGTCTCCCCAGCTGTAGGCATGCAAGATGGTTGTCCAGGACTTTGGGATGGAAGGCCAAGCAGAAACTGCAGGATGAGGTGTCATGGCCGAGACCGAGGCAGTAGACGCACGCAGAGTGGGGATCGATATATGACATCTTCTGGCCTCAGGAGCACCGGTGAAATCCGGGGGAAGATTTTTCTTCTATAGTAGAAGTGACAAATTCGCAATCGCTAGTTCGAGATATTCGAAGTTTCGATCGAACCGATTTAAAAGCCAGGGCCTATGAATGTGTGAGCACGAGAAAGGCACTGAATCTTCCAGCGGAAAGAAAGGTCTGGCATCCTGGGGTGGAGCCGAGGTATATACCACCCGGATGGGTGGGAGGAGCCAGCCTGAAGACTTCCGGTGATTCTTAAAGGGGAAAGGGACATGCCAAAGAGTGTGGATGAACAACATATCCACGCTCTTAGAACAACTGTTACAGGTGAGCAATCTGTTTTTCTAGGGATGTAGATATGGTGTACTTATCCACCATCTTGGCAG
Organism: Neoceratodus forsteri; assembly: GCA_016271365.2. NCBI lineage: Eukaryota > Metazoa > Chordata > Ceratodontiformes > Ceratodontidae > Neoceratodus > Neoceratodus forsteri. The sequence goes on from CM057451.1 coordinate 188,066,316, forward strand.
ACTCCTAGCAGTTCTCCGGGAGGTGGGAGGCAAGGCGCACACCCCCTACTAAGGACATGAGGATTGGAGAACTGAGGCCCCCAAAGCCAGCATCCCCGCATGACTCAAGGTCAATGTGGTAGTGGGAAATGAAGGTGTATGCTGACTTCCAGGTAGCAGCCCGACAGATTTCCAGGATGGGGACATCCCAGAAAGCAGCCAGCGAGGCAGCAGTATAATGGGTGGAATAAGCTCTTAGCCCTGCGGGAGGCTATCTACCCGCCAACCTATAGCAGAGGTGGATGCAGGATAAAATTCACCTGCCAATCGTCTGCTTAGATGCCAGTCAGAAAGGTGCAGCTTCAGCGCAGGTGACAAATAACTGGCGAACCTCTCCAAGAACTCCAGCCGTGTGCTCCTTATAACAGGCCAGCGCTCACTGCAGGTCCAAAGTATGGAGCCTGTGCTCAGCCTCTGAGGTGTGATTAAAGTATACCAAGAGATTAGTCACCTGGTTAAGGTGAAAATCAGACACACCCTTCAGGAGGAACTTCGTGTTGGGGCAAAGGACAACCTTGTCCCTGTGGAAGACAAAGTAAGGAGACTCCACCGAAGTGCCTGGAGCTCACTGATCCTTCTAGCTGACATGACAGCCACCAGGAAGGCGATCTTCCACAACAGGTGTGACATCTCACACCGGTACATTGGTTTGAATGGCTTGCCCATGAGCTATGCCAAACCAACAACATATCCCAAGGTGGCGGTGGTTCATGCACCGGAGGGGATATGTGGTCAAGGCCTTTAAAAAAGCACCAGACTACCTTCTCCTGTGCCACTGACTGCTGACCAGCCCACGCCTGGTAGGCAGAGATGGCTGCCTGGTGCACCTTAAGGGTTGTTGACCAAAGGCCCGACTGAGGGAAGGACCAAAGATAGTCAAGGATGTTGGCCAATGGACAGGACAAAGGGTCCAGACCCTTGCCCTGGAACCAAATGAAGAACCTCTTCCATTTCAAGGCACGGCACTTCTTGGTCAATTCCTTCAGAGATGCCTCGACAACACTAAGGACATCTTTGGAGAGACTGACAGCCCGGAACTCTAGCTGCTCAGGAACCCGGCTGTCAGGTGTAGGGATTGAAGGTCCTGGTGGAGTACCTTTCCCTGAAGGATCGAGCAGGTCCGGTCATAGAGGAAGACATCATGGGAGCCTGCTGCTGAGGCTGAAGAGACTGGGGTACCAGAACTGGCATGGCCAGTCTGGAGCCACCAGGATCACCTGTGCTTTGTCCCTCTCCTTGCCTTGAGCAGCACTGTGGATCAAGAGAAATGGAGGGAAGGCATAGAAGAGGCCCAGGGCCTCGAGAAGGCATCCTCCTGCAGCGTTCCCTGCTTTTGGGGGCGGGGCGGGCACAATACAGCCTCAGCTTTGCAGTCTTCCTGGAGGCAAACAGGTCCACCAGAGGGGTGCCCCAGTGGGAGAACAGACTGAATATACCTTGGGATGGAGAGATCACTTGTGAGATGCCTCGCTCACCTGGCTGAGAGCATCCACCAGCTGGCTGGAGACTCCAGCCACATGGATGGCCAGGAGATCGGTTTCTAGGCTGTGCACGAGGGTCCAGGTGTGGAGAGCTTCCCTGCACAGTGAAAGGGAGTGCGTGCCGCCCAGCTTGTTGAGGTAGCACATGGTCATGGTGCTGTCCGTCTGGACCTGAACCACCTGACTCCTGAGATGAGGAGCAAAAGCGGTCAGTGCCAGCTGAACTGCCCTGAGCTCCAGCAGGTTGATGTGGCATCGGGACTCCACAGGAGTCCAGAGCCCGTGGACTCTGTGTTCCTCCAGGTGGGCTCCCCAGCCCATTTGAGAGCCACTGGTCATCAGGATGACTGTCGGTTCTCAGCAGACAATGGGATAACTTCCTGCTGATGCTCCAGGACTAACCACCACTAGAATGCGTCCCACATCTGCTGGGTCACCGTGACCAGCTGGTCGAAGTAACCACTGTGTTCAGACCACTGGCGGGCCAACTTAAACTGCAGGAAGCACATTCTCCAGCGAGCCCAACAGACCACGCTGGTGCAGGCCACCATGTATCCCAATAGATGCAGAAAGTCCTGGGCAGGGCGCAACTGCCCAACCTGAAATGATCAGGCAAGGAGGTAAGAACCTCCACTCTGTCTGCATGGAGCCAAGCCCTGGCTCTGCAAGAGTTGAGCTCTGCCTCGATGAAGTGAATCACCTGCAAAGGTGCGAGTTCCGATTTGGCCTCACTGACCAGGAGGCCAAGAGAGATGCAGGTCTGGGAAGCCAGGTCCCTGGACTGCTCCACCTCCTGCCTGGAGGGACCTGCGATGAGCCAGTCATCCTGGTAAGGGTATACCCAGACTCCCCGGCACCTCAGATGCACCGCCACCACTGCTACATTTGGTGAAGACCCTGGGGGCCGAGGACAAGCCAAATGGCATGGCCTGAAACTCACTGAGGGTTCCCTCTGCTCAAGAGCGGAGGAACCACTGGTGAGACGGACAGATTGGGACATGGAAGCAAAACCACGTTTTGCTCCAAAGATGGTATGAACTGAGACAGAGTTACCATCCTGAAGGTGTGTGACCTGAGGAATTTGTTCAAGTTGTGCAGATCTAACATGGGGTGCCAGCCCCCTATCCGTTTCAGATCGAGGAAGTACCTGGAGATGAACCCTGGTGGAGGGTCCGGGATGGGAGTCACTACCTCCTTGTGCAGGAGCTGGGCAACGTCGTCCCGAAGGGCTGACTGAATGTCGACTGCCACTATGTCATCCCGTGGGGCTTGGCTTGGCTGGATGGGTAAGCCTCAAACTCCAGAGTCAGACCCTGGCCTGCCACATCGAGAACCCACCTGCCATGGTAACAATGGACCAGGCAGAAAGGAAGTGGCGGAGCCGGCCCCCCATGGGAGGACTCAGGGGGTTCAGGACGGGAGTGTAGAGGGCACTCCCCCATCGCATCACTGGGCAGGCTTGGAAGCAGAGGAGGTACCAGCTGAGGGACCATGACCTCTGGGCTTCCTGGTGACCGAGGCCACAGATTTGGGTTGCGGGCGCCAGGCCTGCTGCTGGGCAGGTTTGGACACAGTGGCAGAGGTGGGCCGAAAAGGCTGCTTCTTAGAGGGTTTAGAGCCCTTGGAGTCCTTCTGGGCAGAAGTCACAAGAGTCCAAGGTGGCATTGGACTTTTCGAACCTAGTGAGGTGCCCCTCAACCCTAGGCACGAACAGGTCAGTCCCCAAGAAGGGCACATCTGTCAATTTGTGCTGCGTATCCGCTGTGAAGGTGGAGATGTGCAGCCAAGCCCTGCAGTGCATGGCAACTGCAGCTGCCACGGACATGGCACTAGAGTCCTCAAGGTCCATGGCAGTTTGAACTGTTGCTTCACAACGGCACAGCCCTGGTCCCAGACCTGCTTGACAGTGGTTTGCAGGTCAGTGGGGAGGTGGGAAAGCACCTCATCCAGGAACCCCACGAGGGCATGCGAGAAATGGACCATCAGGAAGGCCGAGCCTGCTTGCTGAAGGCCAAACAAAGAGGCAGCATTCACTTTTTTCATCATATGGTCCAACTTCTTGGACTCTTAGTTGGGGGTTTGTCCATGTCCCCGACGTTGCCTGTGCACTGGAAAGCAGAGTCGGCTAAAAGCTCCTCAGCCAATAAATGCTCTGTGAATCCCGACAGTGATCCGGCAGGGACCACATACTTGCGGGCCATCTGGGCTGATGGCGCAAGTCAAGACGCCAGATACTGCCACAGCTCCAGGGCAGGACTAAGAATGGCGTTCTGGACTGGGGAGGCCTCCATGGGAATGCCCCGGTCGAGGATCTCGTTAAGCAGGTACCGCTCCCACTTTTGGACAGGCTCCAGCTTGAGATCCGTCGACTTAGAGATCAAATGGAGCAGGCCCATGAAGGAGGTGGGACCCTGATCCGTCGACAAGTCCCCCACAGACTCCACGCCCAGCGGATGGGAGTGGAGGGAGGACTCCTCAGATTCAAAGGAATCATGGAAAAGGGGTCACCTGCCCGAGTCCCTACTCACCCGGCGAGGGCGAACTGGGGTGATGGTGACCGACAGGCGATGGGGCAACCCTTTGCCCGGCTGGGCATTCTTAGTCGGGGCACTGGTCATCAGCTCTTTGGGTGGTGGCTTCACCAGAATCGGTGGATAGGCTCGCATAAAGGAACAAACCAATTCCTGCCGGGGTGGAGTCTGCTGCAGCTCCAGCAGTGGCATTCAGGGAAGGTCCAGGGAAGCCGGGATCAGCTTAATCTGGGTCAGCCACAGCTGCTGCCACATGAGAGCCTCGTAGCACTGAATCATCTTGCTCCAGTGCCTCTGCTCACCCGAGGAATAGCGGCGGTGCCACTTGCCCGAATGCCTGGAGGAGTGTGAGCATTACAAAAGACACGGGCTGCCAGAGTCCAGGCTTCTGGAGCAAGACCTCGACCGAGACTGCCGGGGCCGGCAGCAGGTCTCAGATGGGGCCGGTGAAGACAGAGCTCTTTCCAGTCTTGAAGCTACGGGTTGGGGAGTGGAGAAACAGCAGACTGCCCCATTTTCCTCCCAAAAAGGTCAGGACCAGAGTCCTGGACAAGGAGGTGTCAACCTCCTCGGCAGGCAAAGTGTCGACCGGGTCGTGAAAAATCCTTTCTGGAACCGAGACTCGACCTATTGGCCCGACTGGGAGACCCTTGAGCTGGCAGCCAGATCCAAAGCACCAGCTGAAGCCAAGTGCTCCAGCAAAGCATGGGAATCAGAGGCCCAGAAGTGCTCCCGATCCCATGAACGTCAACGAGACCGCTTCTTGGTCTCTTACTCCTCGTCCCTTTTCATTTTTTGGACATGGTGCCCTTAGGACCCTGCCCAAGTATGGGCAGAGACTGGCACAGGTCCTTGAATGCTCCCATGAAGAAAACGCCCAAAGAGAGCGGCAAAAAGGCAGAAGCCAAGGAGGTCTGCGCTATGGCCTGGGTCATGGTCTCCTCGAGAGCCACAAGTTGCTCGGCAGACCCGGCAGCCACGGAGGCCACTCAACAAGCGTCCTTCGAATGAACAGGCGGATCCCTGTCGTCCGGACAGCCAAGGAGTAGGCAGGCTTGGTGATCTTCTAGAGTTGTCCATAGAATGGAACGGCTGTGGATACAGGCCTGGACAGCATGCTCGTGGCCCAGGCAGTAGACGCATGATGAGTGCGGATCCGATCGCTTCATTAGCTACCCGCAACTGCATTTCCAGAACCCTTGGAATAAACTTCATGTTGTCCACAGTGGCAGCGATAAGAAATCAAAGACAAAGTAAAGATTTTTAACAGCAAAAGTAGCGAAGGGCCTCAATATACAGTATGCGAAGCAACAAGTAGGGAACCTGCTTCTTCCAGCGGAAAGGAAAAACTGGCATCACGGGGCGGTGCTAGGGGAATTACCACCCGAGTGGGTGGGAGGAGACTGCTTGAAGACTTTCCAGCAGGTCTTAATGGGGAATGGACACTGCCAAGACATGTGGATAAATACACCATATACACACGTCCCTAGAAATTCCCTATTAGAACTAGGTTTATTTCAGACTGAATAGTCATTACAATTAAATGCAAACTAGAACATGGGCTTGAAAAATACTGTATGTGGATTGGCTAAGAGTCCCGTCTAGGTAAACATTTATTTTTCAACAATGCCTGATGAAAAAGAAGTCCCGGCTGGCACTGCCCAATTACTTAAGGATATCCTTGTGCCCACTTCCCAATTCAAAATCAACTTGCTGCCTTTTTGGTGGTCGCCTAGCAAGCAACCCGCCCCCAAATATCTTACAGACTAGGACCCTAGCTCCCACAGCAGAATGGCAAACTCTGCATTGATAACCCACACATAGTGGTATTTAATGTTTCCCTGTCACAAAAAAAAACCAAAAAACTGTTTTTCAAATAGTAATTAGCACTTCATTAGTAGTGCTAGCATGTCTCATGCTCAGCACTACTGTCACACAATGCTTCCCTTAGGTGCACATTCGGTCGAAGAAAGTAAAGAAACATTTTCCTTTTTTAAAAGATTATTTAAAACATTACCTTCTAAACTGCACCATTGCTGCGTTTAAAGCTCCTCCACCTCCGTGTTCCCCATGTGTCAGCTGCACTATGCCCCATTCACCGACTCCCTTGCATGGCACAAAGTCATGGATCCAAACAAACAAAAAAAAACCCACCAGCGCCACTGATCCATGAAAACAAACCCATAAATGAATAAAACACGGTACCGTGGAGCTTTGCACAAGTAAACAGTAAAGAAAAGTACAATTAACAGGCTACACTGTTTCGCATCTGTGAAATACTACTGTGCCCTCTACTGGCAAGTATACCAGTATTGGGACTACTTTAACAACAAAATGAGTTTCAAGTGATTTCTAGTGATCATATATCTATATATATAAATAATATATATATTTTTAAAATGTTATCAAAACTACACAGAAATTTAACCTGGAACTCATTTTTTAAGCACAATAATACCCTCTAGGGTGGGCGGTATTGGGATATACTGAACCTTACAGGAACTATAAGGCCCCCCGCCTGTGGCACTGGGCCTTATTATGCCTCTGGGTGGTCCGATATAGCCCAATACCGCACACCCTGGAGAGTATTATTGCTTACTTATTACATCCCCTAGTCACTTGCATTATTTTTTGGTCCAACCCTTGCAATAGCAGAATGTCAACAAATTCTGCTTCGAAGGATGTTCTTTCGCTTAGTTCTGCCCAGTTCATCCTCGGGAGGTTAAAATGCCCAACAACAAGACTACTCCCCCAAGTTCAAGATTTGCGAGCTAATCCTGTAAACAAGATCAGTGAAAGAAATCTGACCTGATGTGAGTCCTCAAGCTTGCTGTAGCACTTTGTCACTACAGGGAGGAGCACTCGGGGAGCCACCTTTGTTGCCACTGTGGTCTTCAGTGATGTCAGTCGGAGATTCAGCTGAGAAGAGAGACCTGTACTAACAGCCATCTTTGACAAGCGGGTTATCTAGAGTGAACAAACCAACAAAAAAAAAAAAAAAAAGCTGATGACCCATCACTTGCCTTCAATACATTCTTTATGCCATGTCATAAGCAACTTCAAAGTAGAGCTCTCTGATTGGCAGTAAATATTCTATCATCCTTATATGAATTTGTAGTTGACAGACATGGAGAACCTAATCACACGCTGAATAGGGTACACCACTGTTTAAAATTGAACAGTAATTGCAATAAGGCATTCCCAGACATTATGTTAATGCTCAGTTAATCACCCTCTAGAGGCTTTTGGCACGAGATACAGCTGTGTGCCACAATACATCCTTAGAGGGTGATTAATGGTTCATTAATATAACCCCTGCTCAGGATTGCTTAAAAATTATAACAGGACCAAAAATAACCAATGTGGCCTCTGAATGAATGAAAAAGTTAGAGCAAGAGGGTGGCTCACTAACCAAATGACTTAAATGAAACTATTTAAATGAAACTCTATTTGTATGCACGGTTTCTTACAGTTCCCTGCCTTACCCCACAAACAATTGTGTAGCTGAAGACGCTCTGCCAGATAAGTGTTCTCACACCTCCTATTAAGGAGGTGGGTAAAAGCTGGGTGACATTATCCCAACTTCAATGGCACAAACTGTAACAGATGAGATAAGGTTTTAAAAAATATAAGCTGGGGCCATGGCTAGTGGATGATGGTAACACACTCACGTGCTCTGCAAGATCGTCTCGCTTAAAACTGAAAATCTGCGGTTTGTAATAACTTTTCTTGAATAATACCACTTTTCACCCACCAGAGCAAGCTCCACTTACCGGGCAGTGCGTTTTTGAACCAGAACACCGATGAGGAACCTGTGTTAGATGATGCTGCAGGAGACTGGTAAGGGCAAACGGCACGATGGAGGAGGGAGAGCAGTGCAGATTCTACAATGAGTGGGTTGGGGAGCTGATGCTGGGTGCGGTTCTTAAGGCTGTAAAGGGCCTTGCAGGGCTTCGTGGACAAAAAGACCGATTCCTTTACAATGAAGGTCACACTTTTGGAGACAAAAGTCAACATTTAAACTGAGGCACAGCAAGTTACTATAGCAGCCAACAAACAGGGGACTGCAGTTGCCAGGGTGCTGCAGGAAAACATGCTACTCCGGTTACACCTTGAACACTTAGAAAAATGGTCTAGGATGTCAAATTTATGGATCCCCAGTGTACCAGAGTAGCCTGAAGTTCCGTGTTACTTTGAGACTGAGCTACTGCAATCGTCCTTAGGTTTAGCATTTCATGGACAAATTTTAAACCTTATAGGATTAACCCACAGTGATGACTGACGAATACAGACCTTCCCCAAACCATCTCGGCAATGACTGGGGGACCTCTTGTCCAGGACAGAGTGCTGGAGGCATCAAAAAATAAGGGACAACTATTGCTAATGGACGGGACAAATTTTCTTCTTTTCCTGGAAGTTGTTCTATATGCCAAAGAAGAAAATCCCTTGACAAGGTGTGTGCTGGCCTAAGAGCTCTGGGGGTATCACACACACTCCAGCTGCCTGCCCATCTCCGTTTGGTGTATGCAGTTATAACTTCTACACCCTTTGTTGTTTGATAACTAGGTGGACAGCCACAGCTTTATCTGATATGATTACTATGTACCAGTTATGTTGCATATAGTGCTGTCTTAAATGAGGGGTGGGCACATCTTGCTGAGTTTCACGTGTATTTACAGCACTTAAGGCACAGATGGGATGTTGAGAGGTAGTTGTTTTTCGGCTAGATCTAGGTGAATTTGCTCAGGCTTCTGAGGCTTACTTTGAACCTAGCTGGCGAGAAAGGACTGTTATGCAATAACTTACCATAACAGTAGATCTTCGAAGGTATCTCAGTCATCAGGTGAGGGTCCCACAGATGGAACTTCATCAGTGAAGCAGGATCCCCACGGAACAATTTCAGCAGTACAACTGGGGCCACCCATGTAGACGTTACCAATCCTATGAAGGCATGAGCGGCTCCACTCCCTCCTCAGTTCTTGCCCCCTCCTCAGTTCTTGCCCCCCCATAGACAAAGGGAGCATAGCTCTTGCCATAGGGGGATTGGGGGGGGGGGGAGAGAGAGAGAGAGGTGCCCAGGCCCATATGAAAGGCTAGCTACACCAGATAGCCAGTTCTAAGAAAGAGCAGCCCCACAAAAGGGGGATGGTGGGAAGGAAGGCAGACCTGACGACTAAGATCCCCTCGAAGATCTACTGTTACAGTAAGTTCTTACGTGACTGTCCTGTCTTTTTTGGGGGGTATCTCAGTCATCAGGTCCCACAGATGGAATAAGTCCCAAACAGTTACAGATGCACAAAAACAGTCTGGGAGGAAGGCCATCCTTAAGCTTAAAATAGAAGGCCCGGCAGCACAGCCCTGCCAAAACCTGCACGGGGTCTAGAGGCAATGTCTAGACTGTAGTGCTTGGTGAAGGTATGGACAGTACTCCAGGAGGCAGCTGTGCAAATGTCAGCAGCTGAGACCCCTTGGAAACAAGCCACAGAGGTAGCCATCCCACTTGCAGAATGAGCCTTCACCGCTCCTGGCAACTCTTTGCCATACTTATTATAGCAGAACACAATGCAATTTGCCAACCATTTAGACAAACACTGTTTAGAAACCTGAACGCCCCTCTCTACCTGAGGCGAAAGAAACAAAAAATTGCTTCGACTTTCTGCATTACTTAGTCCGGAGCAGATAATACCTCAAAGTTCTGCGCACATCTGATGTATGGAGCTGTGCTTCCCCTGGATTGACACGCTCATGAAAATAAACAGGAAGGTGGACAGACTGGTTCAGTGTAAACTCAACCACCACCTTAGAGAGAAACTTAGGATTTGTGTGTAAAGACACCCTATCTTTGTAGAAAATCAAATAAGGCTCCTCATACCAGAGGACCTGAAGCTTGGAAATTCTTTAAGCAGAAGTAATAGCAACTAAAAATAACGCTTTCCAAGAAAGGAAGTGTAGCTGGCAAGTTGCGGCTGGCTCAAAAGGAGACGGGGTCAATTTCTCCAAAACAAAATTTAATCCCAAGCTGGGACAGGAGAACGGATTGGAAGTTTAGATGTAGAATGCCTCTCAAGAAGGTACGGGAAACATCCAGCTGAGCCATGGTATGGTCACCCACCGGCCCGTGGAAGGCCGAAAAAAAGGTGTTTCTTGAGGGAAGAGTACTGGAGACCTGAAGTATGACAGTGATATCAGGTAGTCCAGAATCTGACTCACTAGACAAATGAAAGGGTCCAATTATGTATGGTAGCATGTCATAGCGTGTAGGAATAAACTTCAGACGAGGCAAATTTACAGGTTTAAAACTCACTGTGAGGTGATATTTATTTTTCAAAAATTAGAAAAATAAAGAAAAAAAAAATTGCAAAGAAAATTACTACTTAACATCAGTAGTTTCTCACATAATACAGTCCTGGATCTTAGAGCTCCTAAGACTCTTCTCATCTGCATTCAACAGCTTGTCTACAGTATCACCTATCTCCTTCACTCTCAGGACTGAACTGAAGTGAACTCAGTGAAGAGGTTTTCTATCTTTTGGTGGGGTCACCTGAATGAGTCCTTTCTATTTACATGTCTGGACATGTTTCAAAACCAAGGTGTTTTTTTTTTGTTTGTTTCAGGGGACTTCGTGGTTCAGTTATAGGTACAGTGTATATCTCCACAGATATTGACTCTCTGTATCTCTGATCCACAATGACTGAAACGGGGCAGGGAAATCCTAGGCGCCACCCCCCCCCCCAAAAAAAAAGTCAGGGTAGTAAGTGAGGTAAACACCAAGTTAGAGATGTCGATAGGCAGAAGGGCAGGGGTAAATGGAGAAAGTGACAAAGGCAATAAGGACAGGGATGGGGCAAAAAGGGGGTAAGGCCATCAGGAAATGGAGGGTAATGAGTACCAATTCCCGTGGTCTGGGCAACAAGCTCCCTGAACTGGTGGCTTTGATGGAAGAGAGATGCCTGGATATCGTAGCAATCACAGAAACATGGTACACAGAGAACCATAACTGGGATGTTAACATACCAGGGTACACAACCTACAGGAGAGACAGGGAGGGGAGAAGAGGGGGAGGAGTAGCTCTCTCTGTAAGGGCTTATGGTTCCCCCCAGATATTTGTCAACTGGCTTAGTTTATGTTACTCCTTGGCTTATGTCAGGCCCTATGTGAATAGTTGGATTGGGTATCCATGTTACATCCGTCGTGGTGTCTGACAAGGCTGTCCTTTAAGCCAGCTTTTGTTTGTATCGGCATTAGACCCCATCATTCGTTTACTTCAGAGATCTCCTGGACTTCCGGGTATTTCAGGTTTGGGTTTGTATAATCAGAAAATTATATGATATGCTGATGATTTATGTGTCTTGGTACCGACCGTACCGGTTGGACATTTATTATGTCACGTTCTTCCTGTTTTTTTTTTTTACGATATATTGGTTCTCATTTGAGTTTTCAGAAGAGTGTTTGTTTCAATTTAGCGGGACCCTCTGTTGGGAGTTCCCGTCTTGGTGGTATTCGGTTGGTGGACTCCACACAAAATTTGGGGTCTTTTTTTTTGGTATATCTGATATGGCTCAGTATAACTGGGAATTGCGTTTGAACATCGGTAGGGAAAAGGTTTGTAAATGGAATAAATGGTTTATAGGGAAAAAGAGGAGGGTCTTTTTGATTAGAACTTGTTTACTGCCTTTGTTTTTATATGTTGCTCACGTTTTTCCAGTGCCTAAATAGTTTTTTGTGCCACTTATGGGCCTCTTTTTTTTCCTGTTTTTGGGGCAGCCGGCTAAACCCAGTTAAGAGGAATATTTTATTTACCGATTACCGCCATTGGCGGGGGGGGTGTCAATATGATTCACCCAATTGTTTTCTATTTTTTTCCATTTTCTTTTCCACCAATTTAAAGCCTCTGGTTCATCAGACACCTAAACTTTGGGTTCCGTTGGTCAGTGCTTCTCTTTCGGAGATTTTGCAAGAATGGTTTACGGCAAGTTTTGTGCACAAAAATAAGCGGAAATATGTTTTGTCTTCCGATTGGGTAGTGGTGTTTGACATGCTTAAGACATGGCGTACTACAGCACAAATGGTAACTGAGCTTTCTAGAAGAAGTTTGTATATGGTTACAGTGGATTCCTGGTTTTCGGAGGAAGTTTTTCCAGATTTTACGGTTTCAGGGAAGGCCAAGATTGGTAGTCGTCTTACTGATACTAGAATTCCTTTAGCCATGAGGGATATGTCATGGCTGGGTGTGCATGGCAAAATAAATGTTCGGGGGAATTATAAACAGTTGTTAGATCGTAATTGTTTTAGAGATTCTTGTGCTGAGACGACGGAGACTATGGACCTTTAATGTGATGAGTTTACTGATCCTTAAGGTGTATGGCCTGGCTGTAATTTGGGTAAAGCAATCAGTGATATAGGTCAGTAGTTTGCCTGTTAACGCTTTGAATATCCAGATAACAGCATTCCTATTTCTTCTGTGTTGCAATGATGTCCAGTTGACTGCCATATAAAGGGAGCAATGATGGGTGTTGGAGGGAAGGTCAGTAATAAATCTTATGGACCTGTGATACAGGGTGTCCAGCTTATGTAAGAGATGACTTGAACAATGGCAGTGAGAAAATCAGCATAATCAATGAGGATAGGAATGAGGCCTGAATTAACCTTTTTTGGAATCACTGTTTAGGTAATGTTTTATTCTAAAAATAGTCCGAGCCTCTGTCTTAGCTTTTAAGTAGCTCTTCAATATGGACAGAATAGTCAAGCCTGTTATCTATCAGACTCCAAGGTATTTGAAGTTATCAAAAATTCAAGTTTTCTCCAAGTAAGGTGGATATATGTGTAGGGTGTTGGATGCTGGGGTAGTGGTAGTACAACTCTTTGTGAAGAACATAGCTTTTGTTTTTTGCATTTAGAAGTAGTTTTTGTCAAGTAGATTGTGCTGCAGAATGGAGAATTCGATTGTAGCAGTTCACAGGCTTTGGAAGGTGAGGATTGCTGACATACAATACAGTATCATCAGCAAACAGATGAATGTTAGATTGAGTGAGGTTGGCATCAATATTGTTTATATAAATAGCAAAGAGGATAGGGCCAAGAATAGAGCCTATGAGTCGCCCCTTAGCAGAGGTTTTGGGTGGATAGGTAATTCCATTTCTAACCAGTTGCGACCTATCTGAAAGGTAATCCTTAAACCAGTTGAGTGATAGGGAATCCAGGCCTAATGAGTTAAGGAGGTGAGTAATAAGTCATGATCCACTGTGTCAAAGACTTTACTCAAATCCAGAAACACAGCACAGGTAAAATTTTTCTTGTCCAAATTAGTCTGCCAATCGTTGGTTACCTTGGCTAAGGCAGTAATGGTGCTATGCTTTGATCTAAATCCAGATTGTGCAGAATTTAGAAGGTTATTGTTATCCAGATAGTCCCTTAACTGAGAGTTTACTAGTTTTTCGAGCATCTTAGATAGTACTGGTAGGATGGAGATAGGTCTGTAATTGTTGAGATCCCTAGTATCACCAGATTTGAGTAATGGAACTACTTGATAGCTGTTATTATATTATATTGGGCTTGGCGCAAGTTAGGTGTTGCTTTTTGTTTCAACAGCACTATGTATCCCCTACGGATCTGTTTCACAAGATTATAAACAATACTGATCGCATTAAGGAGGGTGAAAGGAAACTTCTCAAATGGAACATTTGGGAAAGATATTGGGGTTTTTGGTGACCTAGTTACTCACTGTTCGGACTTTTTCAGTTTTATTTATTTCACTGCTTAGAGATGGAAATCTTTGCAGCCTTGAGCATGACCTTGTTTGTTTATGTATTATGTTTTATGGGGGGAGGGGGTTTCTTGGGGTTTTTCCTTTTGATTGTTCTGATTTCTTACCTTCTGTATTAATTTCTGATTTACCTGTTTTTTTGTATATTTGCCTTCTGTTATGATTTGTTATGGTTTTAATAAAAATGCCCCTACTTTTTTTCGATAAGTGCCATGGGATCTTTAACATCCACCTGAACTACCACCAATCCAGGCAGATGGGACCTCGGTTTAACATCTCATCCGAAAGTCTTTATAAATGACATTGCAGAGGGACTGGAAGGAAAAGTATGCCTCTTTGCAGATGACACAAAGATCTGCAACAGGGTTGATACACAAGGAGGTGTGGAAAGGATGAGAAGGGACTTGGCAAGGTTGGAAGAATAGTCAGAAGTAAGGCAGCTTGGATTCAATGCAAAGAAGTGCAAAATAATGCACCTGGGAAACAAAAATCCAGGGGAAGATTACACAATGGGGGGGTAGTAACAACAAAAATGGAAAGGGAAATGGGGGTAATCATATCAAATGACCTTAAGGTTAGCAAGCAATGTGAGAAGGCAGTAGGGAGGGCTGGGGGGATACTGGGATATATAGGGAGAGGCATCACCAGCAGAAAACAGGAAGTCGTTATCCCTCTGTACAGACAGTTAGTAAGACCCCATCTGGAGTACTGCGTCCAGTTCTGGAAAACCCATCTTCGCAAGGACATAGACCGGATCGAGGCAGTCCAGAGGAGGGCAACTAAAATGGTGCAGGGTCTGCAAAAGAAGCCATACGAGGAGAGACTAAAGGAGCTTAATATGTATACCCTTGAGGAAAGGGGGCATGATAGAAACTTTTAAGTACCTCAGTGGAATCAACAAAGTCCAAGAGGTAGCATCTTTCAGAAAAGAGATGTGCAAGAACAAGGGACACAATTTGAAGGGGGGTTGGAACGATGTGGAAGTACTTTTTCACAGAGAGGGTGGTGGAGGCATGGAACAGCCTTCCTGGGGAGGATGCAGGGTCTAAAACTGTGGCAGAATTCAACAATGCATGGGACAGACATAAGGCAATTCTTGTGGGGGGGTAGGAAGAAATAGGCTGCTGGTTAACTAGGATCTGCAGCTTATCCTGTAGGTAGGGAAATGGGCAGACTAGGTGGGTCAAGCGGTCCTTATCTGCCATCAAAGTCTATGTTTCTAAGCAATTTTATAAAGTATACCATGTTCCCCTTGTTCAGACTCCTACATAGAACTTTATACAGTAACAGGTTTATAGTGTGAATTTATGAAAATACCTTAAGAATTTCTTATAACTACTAATCATTAAATTATTGTTTTATATGGCTTCTGAATCCTTTTTATTTAAAAAGGCTTTAACTGTATTTATTCCTATTTAAAATAGCCTTCTGCTTTTTGTACACAAAATGTACTTAATGCACTTTACACAACACCTTTCTGGTTGTTTGGCATCATTCCAGCTACTGAATGGATGGAAATGGAAAAAGAATGAAAAGAGAAAACTAGTAGGAAGTTTAGTAGGGTTAGTAAAGAGCTACGCTAGGTGGCCGACCTGGGGTGGGGGTGGGGGAGAAGAAAAAGCATTAATGGCGGTGCAACAGAAGGTTTTGTAGCTAGGAAATGAGATAGAAAAGTGGTCCATCACACAGCCGAGGGTATAGCCTAACTCCGCCACACAGCCCAGATGGCAAACCTCTTCCACTTCATGGCAGAAGTGGCTTGAGTGGAGGGTTTCCAAGCGGCCACCAGCATGTCCACCACCCTATGGGAAACCCCAAAGCGGGCGTTCGTTACGTCCTCAGGAGCCAAGAATGCAGATGGAAGGACTTGAGGTCGGGATGTACCAGGGTCCCCTGAGCCTGTGTCAGCAAATTCCTGCAGAGGGGGAGAGGGATCAGAGGTTTCTCCACCAGCTGTTGCAGCAATGGGAACCAAACCTGATGAGGCCAGAAAAGAGCCCCCAGGATCATGCTGGCCCCCTCCATCTGCAGCTTGATTAGCACCCTCTGAATAAGAGGAAATTGAGGGAAGGCGCAAAGGAACCTCCCACTCCAGGAGGGGGACAACGTGTCTCGCCAGAAAACTCCAGGCTCTGGATCAAGCAAGCAGAAACTGGGCAGTTTTGCACTGAGTAGGGACACAAAAAGGTCCAACTCTGGACGACCCCATCGGTCGAACAGATCATTTGTGACGGATGTGTGAAGTTCCCACTTGTGCATGCTGGACTGCGTCCAGCTGAGGCTGTCTGCCAGGGTGTTTAGCAGACCTGGGATGTGAACCACTGAAAGAGTTAGACTGTGGTCTAACGCCCAGTACTACACTCTCATGGCTTCCCTGCACAGAGGATATGAACGTGTCCTCCCCTGCTTGTTGATGTAAAACATGACACTGAGGTTGTCAGACTGAATCGACAGTTGACCTGGAAGGAGATGGTTCCGAAAAGCCTGCATGGCATACAGGACAGCCCGCATCTCCAGGACACTGATGTGCAGGAATGTTCTCGTCTGGGACCAAGAGCCCTGGGTTTGAAAAGGACCCAGGTGGGTCCCCGAGCCGGACTCGGAGGTATCCATGGTGAGGCTCTGCTGGGGGAAGGAAATCTGAAAGGGGACCCATTGTAATAGTTTCAGGGGATTCATCCACCACTGGAGCACCTTGCGGACTGGGGAGGAGACCAACACCAACTGATCCAGTTTGTCTGTGCACTGGTCCCATTGCACTCAAAGGTTCCACTGGAGGATGCACATATGGAACCTGGCCAACGGAACAGTGGGAATGGCTGCAGCCATCAACCCCAACAGCCTCAAGTATCCCCGGGTAGGGATGTAATGCCTCTGGGCGACTTCCTGAGCCTGGGCAATGAGGCATTCTGCCCTGTTCTGAGGCAGGAAGGTCTTCCCCTGCTCTGAATCCAGAACCGCCTTTATGTATTGCAGCCTTTGGGATGGAACTAGTGCCAACTTGGGCAGGGTGACTGTGATGGACAAGGAGAGAAACAGCTGAAGAGTTCTCTCAAGAGTCCGCAGGAGCTGCTCCCTCGATGGGGCCTTTAAGAGCCAATTGTTCTGATAAGGGAAGACAAACAATCCCTTCCTTCTGAGAGCTGCAGCTACTGCTGCCAAGCATTTGGTATAGACTTGTAGTGCAGAGGACAAGCCAAAGGACAACATTTTAAATTGGTAATGTTTGCCCTGAAAAAGAAACTGGAGAAATCTCCTGTGAGGAGGAAACACTGAGATGTGCAGGCATGTGTCCTGCATGTCCAGTGAACACAACCAGTCGCCCTGTTTGAGGAGGGGCAGCAAGTCTTGCAGTGTTACCATTCGAAATTTCTTGTACTGGATGTACCAGCTGAGGTCCTCGAGGTCTAAAATGGGCCTCAGGTCTCCGGTTCTTTTGGCGACCAGAAAAAAACTGGAGTAAAACCCCTTGTTCCTTTGGTGCCTGGGCACTGGCTCGATGGCCTTTTTGCACAGAACAGACTGTACCTCCTCCCAGAAAACAGACAGGTGAGCCAGGCGGGGGGTAGGTAGAGGGCACTGGAGGGGTCTCTGGGGGAGGCTCAAGGAGCTCCAGAGTACGACTCCTTTCTATGATTTGAAGAATCCAGGCATCTGATGTGATGGTTCTTCATTGATTGAGATGGACGGACAACCAGCCTCCGACCACCACCTCTTGGTCGGGGACTGGAAAGGGGAGTCTGGCAAGGAGGCAAGTGGTGATTGCTAATATCCTTAGCATTCTGCAAGCACTTAAGAACCTCTCGCTTTTGGGTAGAATCAGGAAGGGCATGAGCTGCAGCCTTGCCCTTCCTCCAAAGGGTGTTCTGTACTTTACCATATGAGAAAGTTAGTTTGCAATACTCAGTGCAAGGGTGGAGGAGGCATAAACCCTCTTACCCCAGAGACCAATCCTGTGGTACTCTGTCAGGGGGAAGGGAGCTAAGATGCTTGGGCACTTTGGACCAATCATCGGCTGCCTTAATGACCACAGAATCTGTCTCTGGTTGGGCAGCATAGTGAGGGAGACCCTGAGGGGCAAGATATAACTCATCAGTCCTATGGGACATGGCTGGCACCATGTCAAACCTGTGCCAAGCTGCAGTTGTGGC
Source organism: Neoceratodus forsteri (assembly GCA_016271365.2). NCBI lineage: Eukaryota > Metazoa > Chordata > Ceratodontiformes > Ceratodontidae > Neoceratodus > Neoceratodus forsteri. Next base: position 188,084,281 of record CM057451.1, read on the forward strand.
ATTTCTCAAAGCAGGAAGGATAGGAGGAATGACTTTATTTATTAGCTTTTGGTAACCGGGTAAGTGCGCTAGGCAACAGACCTGCCTATTTTCAGGCACGACCCGGGAGAGCACAGGACATTGGTTACAATATGCAGAAATGCACAGACATAATATAGGTGTACAGGAGCAAAACAAGATATACATTGGGTAGCACAGTAACAGTTACATAAGGGTACATTTTAGGCATAGATCATAATAAGGATGTAAAATAAAGCAATTAGGATAACCATAAGACAGCTGAGGACAGTAAAGACATCAAGGTTCATAGCCACCTAGACAAATTGCATGGGAGAACATTAGTGTAGTACTCAGGGTCAGACTCGACAGCCTGCAGTGGACAAAGCAAATTAAGAGCATTTGCATTGGCCAGAGGCTAGAGAGGTGGGTGAACAGAGTTTTGAATTCTCGATGGGAGGATAGCGTTTTCACCATAAGGGGAGGTGAGTTCCAGAATTTGGGAGCAAATGGTCAAATGCCTGTTCACCCATTTTTGTCATGCAAGGTCTAGTGGAGAGCATGGGGACAGAGGAAGACCTGAGGGAATGCAGGTGTGAGGCAGGAGTCAGGAGGTTGGCAAGATAGACAGGGCAGGGAGGTCTAGACAGGGGAGTCGATAAAGCAGCCCAGGAGTAGGCTCAAATATCCTTAGGTGACAGCCAATTTAAGCCAGCGTAAAGGAGACAATGATGGGTAAGACGTGGGGCAGTTAAGGCGAATCTACAGATGTTGTTGTAGACAGTGTCCCATTTGTGGAGTGTAGCAGAGTTTGCAGCAAAGAGGAGGGGCAGAGCATATTGGAGCTGGGGTAAGAGAATACCTCTCGCAACAGAAAGTCTAGCGGAAGGAGTGAGGGAGTGGCGCACGCGATAAGCTCCACCAATTTTAGCACTGACGGCACGGCACACCACCTTTAGGAGGAGACTCCGGAATTTTTAAGAAATCCACCAGATCTCGTCTGGTGGCACCCTCCTCCTTCATATAGAAGCCCATGACTGAGGAAAACTGCTTCATCACACTGAAAAAAATAGGGTCTTCTGGAAGAGACCTAGGAGTATGCTTGACAGAGTCCTCACTGACTGGAAAGATGTAGGTCTGTCAAAGGAGAGAGGCTCTTCCTCCTCCTTATCTGGAAGGATGAGATCTGGATGACACTCCTCCTCAACATCGACCTGTTCCAGATCCAGGTCCGACGACCAAGGTACCAACAACGGCCGGCAAAGCACAGATTGTGGAGGCCTAAGTGGCATCGACAACGATGGGGCCATCAACGGCACAGGCGATATATGCCTATATGTGCCTAACTGGTGGACCAAAACTGTCGTGAATTTGGTTATAATGTCATTAAGGTCGACAAGTAGATTGCTGCGTTGACAGGTGGTGGCAGGGGGGTCGACGGCACAGGCTGCGACACCCACCAGACTGACTTTGGGAGCTTGAACAGCCCACAGCCCAAGGGCCTGGGAATGCATCAGGCCTTGACGGGAGGGCTGTAGACGACAGGCCTGATGTCGATTAAACTGGGGCCAATGACCTGGAGGTTGACAGACAGGCGCCTTGCACATCAGGAGAAGGTGCTGTTGGTAGGGGTCTGGTAGGAATAGAGATCTGGACAGCAGACTTAGGCATCGGTGCAGGCAATGGAATACCCAGGAACACAAGGAGGAGGCAGTCTGGGAATGGGACTCCCGCCGGTCCCTATCTTGGTCCTTTTTATAACTTTTTTCCCCCCAAGTACCTGTCTTGGGCCTTAACGGACTGGGAGCTCGATGACCCTGCCAGCAACTGGGATGGAGGGACCCCAGAAGACCCCTGCCCAGAACTGGCTACCTGTTGCTCTATGTGGAATTTCTTGAGAGCCATTTTGTGTTGCCGGAGGGTGGGTTGATTAAACTTCTGGCAGAGCTCATAGCGCAAGATGTTGTGGTCAGGCCCAAGACAGCAGACACAAAATGAGTGTTCGTCTGAAGAAGCAATCTTCTTTCTGCAGTGGTAGTGACGGAAAAAGGAGGTGGAGGAATAACACACTCTACATAAACAAGGTAAATGAACCTTTTTGGAAAAAGAGATTCTAAAAGGTTAAAGTTAGAAAAACTACAGCTAAAAAATGGCATAAAACTGCATCTGAGCTTCTGTGGAGACCCATGCAATCAAGTTGATGGCAGGAAAGAACTGAGGAGGAAGCCAGGCCAGTTGTACTGCTGAAATTCTTCCGTGTGGCTCCTGCGTCACCGATGAAGTTCCATCTGTGGGACCTGATGACTGAGATAGCCCTGAAGATCTGGGGGACTCAAGATGGTCGCGTGGCCCAGAGGAGGGTAAGCTGTGAAAAGCGCACCACCACTCATCCCATGTAGAATCTGGAATTAGCTAGAGTGCTCCATATTGCATGCCATGAAGTTAGTACAAATCCTGGTATTATTTATTTGAATTTTGATGACCGGGTAGGTCAACTGAGGCAAAGTCCCTTTTTCAGTGACGACCCGAGGAATACAGCATTCCAAGAACAAAACATAATACAATAATACACATAGAACAGTACAGCGAGTCACAATATACACTTAAGCCACAGGTAAATAACAACAGTAACCAAGCAGGCAATAACCAAAGAAGTCAGGATTACAGGCAGTTTGCAGGTAGCCAGGGGAGGCAGGAGGTACAGTTAACATTTTATACCATGTGCAGGGACATCTCTGCCATTCATGTACCGAAGGTATATGGTTTGCGATCAGATTACTAACTAAGCCTATGAATGTTTCTTTTCTGTAGAGTTGCGAAACTACTTGTTTGATTTCACTTGCACTGTTGGGCAAGTTACCTTTACTCCTGTTATACAGCTTTGAAAAGTTTTCAGCTATGATACTATTATTTGTTTGTTGTTTCTTGCAGGTCAGAAGGATAAGAAGGAACAGGTTAATCACCTGTAACCATAGTTCTAGGAGTGGTATATGGTTCACATCCACACTCTGCTAGTTTCACTGGAACAATGTTATTGGCCAGATGTGTTTAAGCTAATCTCTTCCTACCACCCAGGCGATATTGCCCCCCAAATCCCCCCCCCCACAATGTCAGATCTTGTACGGTGGAAGCAGAATCCGTGTGCCACTTGCTAGGGGACATCGGGTGGGTTGTGTGGAAGTGAACCATATACCGCTCCCATAAGTACGGTTACAGGTCAGTAACCTAGTGTGGATATGGTTCACGTATGCACGCTCTGGCAAACTCCTAGCAGTTCTCCAGGGAGGCAGGGGCAAGATAGACACACCCCTACTTAGAGAACAGAGATTGGTGAACCAACGTCCCAAAACCAGCATCACAGCATAACTCTAGGTTGATGTGGCAGTGGAAAATGAAGGTGTGTTGACTTCCAGATAGCAGCCCTGCAGATTTCCTGGACAGGGACATCCCTGGAAGCAGCCACCGAGGCAGCAGTATGACGGGTGGAGTCAGCACTTAGCCCAACGGGAGGCTCCCGTCAACCTACAGCAGAGGTCAATGCACGATACAATCCACCTGTCAATCATCCGCTTAGCTGCCGGTCTCCCTAGTATGGCATCAGCGTAGGTGACAAATAGCTGGCGAACCTCTCCCCGAACTTCAGCCGTGCGCTCCTTTTAATAAGCAAATGCTCACCGTAGGTCTAAAGTATGGAGCCTGTGGTTGGCCTCTGAGGTGCGATTGGTGAAGTACACTGGGAGACTGATCACCTGGTTAAGATGAAACTCAGACACAACCTTCGGGAGGAACTTCAGGTTGGGGCAAAGGACAACCTTGTCCCTGTGGAAGACAGGTAAGGAGACTCCACTGAGAGCACCTGGCGCTCACTGATCTTTCTGGCTGACGTGGTAGCTACCAGGAAGGCGGTCTTCCACAACAGGTGAGACATTTCACACCTGTGCATCGGTTCGAATCGCTTGCCCATGAGCTTTGCCAACACCAGCAACAAGTCCCAAGGTGGTGGTGGTGGTGGTTCACGCACCAGAGGGAAAATATGGTCAAGGCCCTTAAAAAAGCATTAGACCACCTTCTCCTGCACCACTGGCTGATGACCAGCCCATGCCTGGCAGGTAGAGACTGGCTGCCAGGAGCACCTTAAGGGTCGCTGACCGAAGGCCAGAGTGGCAGAGGGATCAAAGGTAGTCGAGAATGCTAGCCACTAGACAAGATAAGGGGTTGAGCCCCTTGCCCTGACACCAAATGGAGAACCTCTTCCATTTGAAGGCACAGCATTTTTGGGTTTACTTCTTACGAGATGCCTCAACCACAGCCAGGACATCTTCGGAGAGTCCCAAAGCATGGTACTCCAGCCACTCAGAAACCAGACTGTCAGGTGCAGGGATCGAGAGTCCGGATGGAGTACCTTCCCCTTATTGTTGGAGAGCAGGTCCGGGTGTAGAGGGAGATGCCCCAGGAGCCTGCTACTGAGGCTGAGGAGATCGGGGTACCAGAACTGGCATCGCCAGTTTGGAGCCACCAGGATCACCCATGCCTTGTCCTTCCTCGCCTTGAGCAGTACCTTATGGATCGAGGGAAGGCATAGAGAAGGCCTGGGGTCCAGGGCCTCAAGAAGGCATCTCCTTTGGAGTGTTCCCTGCTGCAGGGGGGGTGGCACAGAACAGCCTCAGCTTTGCGTTCTCCCTGGAGGCAAACAGCTACACCAGAAGGGTGCCCCACTGGGAAAACAAGTTGTGTACAACCTCTGGAAAGAGAGACCACTGGTGAGCGCCTCGACCACATGGCTGAGGGCGTCTGCCAGCTGGTTGGAGACACAGGTGGCTGGCCAGGAGATTGGCCTCCAAGCTATGCACGAGGGTCCACATGCAGAGAGCTTCCCTGCAGAGAGGGAGTGCATCCTGCCCTGCTTGTTGAAATAATACGTGGCTGTGGTGCTGTCTGTCTGAACCTGAACCACCTGACCCCGAATGTGTGAAACAAATGCAGTCAGCACCAGCCAAACTGCCCCGAGCTCCAGCAGGTTGATGTGGCACCGGGACTCCTCAGAGGTTCAGAGCCCGTGGACTCTGTGTTCCCACAGGTGGGCACCCCAGTCCATGAGAGAGGCAATGGTCATCGAGTGAAGGAGGAGAGAGTCTCCGCCCGGTCTGCTGGGAGCCGAGACCTGGCTCTGCAAGAGTTGAGCTCTGCCCTAATGAAACTGATCACCTGCAAGGGCACGAGTTCAGACTTGGTCTTGTTGACCAGGAGGCTAAGGGAGACACAGGTCTGGAGGGCCAAGTCCCTGGATCGCTCCAACTCCTGCCTGGAGGGAGCCACACTCAGCCAGTCATCCAGGCAGGGGTAAACCCAGATTCATCGGTGTCTCAGGTAAGCTGCCACCACTGCGATGCACTTGGTGAAGACCCTGGAGGCAGAGGACAGGCCAAATGGCATGGCCAGGAACTCTCAGAGGATCCCCTCTGCCTGTAACCAGAGGAAGTGGCAGTGGGACAACAGATTGGGATGAGAAAAAATGCGTCCTGAAGATCCAGGGAGCAAAAAAACAGGTTACTCACCTGTAACAGTAGTTCTAGGAGTGGCATATGTTGTTCATCCACACTGTCTGGCATTGTCCCTTTCCTCTTTAAATCTTGCCAGAAGTCTTCAAGCTGGCTCCTCCCACCCACCCGGGTGGTAAATACCTCGGCTCCGCCCCATGATGCCAGATCTAGCCCGCTGGAAGCAAGGTTGTATGCCTTAAGCCGGGGAGGTTGGGTGGGTGCGTGTGGATGAACAACATATACCACTCCTAGAACTACTGTTACAGGTGAGCAACCTGTTTTTCTAGGAGCGTGGATATGTTCATCCACACTGTCTGGCAGACTCCTAGCAGTTCTCCGGGAGGAGGGAGACAAGGCGCACACCCCCTACTTAGGAAAAAGAGATTGGAGAACCGAGGCCCCAAAACCAGCATCTCGGCGTGACTCAAGGTCGATGTGGTAATGGGTAATGAAGGTGTTTGCTGACTTCCAGGTAGCAGCCCGACAGATTTCCTGGATAGGGATGTCCCTGGAAGCAGCCACCGATGCAGCAGTATGGCGGGTAGAATGAGCTCTTATCCCTCTGGGAGGCTCCTTGCCCGCCAACTCACAACACAGACTTATGCATGATGTGATCCATCTCGCAATAGTCCGCTTGGCTGCAGGTCTGCCAGAAGCGGCTTCAGCGTAGGTGACAAACAGCTGGCGAACCTCTCCCTGAATTTCCGCCGTCCTCTCCTTATAGTAGGAGAGAGCATGTCTGAGGTCCAGAGTATGGAGCCTGTACTCGGCGTCCGAGGTGTAGTTAGGGTAATATACCAGCAGAGTCAACACCTGGTTGAGGTGAAACTCTGACACCACCTTCGGAAGGAATTTCGGGTGGGGGCACAGGACAACTTTGTCCCTGTGAAAGACCAGATAAGGGGAGTCCACCGAAAGCGCCTGGAGCTCCCCTGTCCTTCTGGCTGACGTGATAGCCACCAGGAAGGCAGTCTTCCACGACAAGTGCAAGAGCTCACACTTCTGCATGGGTTCGAATGGCTTGCTCATGAGCTTTGCCAAAACCAGCAAGAGATCCCACGGAGGTGGAGGTTCACGCACCGGAGGGGATATGTGATCCAGGCCTTTGAAAAAGCACCCAAACACTGTCTCCTGTGCCAATGTCGGCTGACCGTCCCACGCCCGGCAAGCAGAGATGGCTGCCAGGTGCACCCTAAGGGTCGATGACCGAAGACCCCCTTTAGAGAGGGACCAAAGGTAGTCTAGAATATTAGCCACAGAGCAGGATAAGGGGTCCAGGCTCTTTCCCTGACACCAAATGGAAAACCTTTTCTATTTGAAGGCATAACATTTCCTGGTCGATTCCTTTCAAGATGCTTCCACCACGGTGTAGACATCCTCGGAAAGACCCAGAGCCTGGAACTCTAGGCCGCTCAGGTACCAGGCTGTGAAGTGCAGGGATTGAAGGTCCGAGTGGAAGACCTTCCCCTGGTTCAATGATATCAGGTCCGGAAGTGTACAAAGCCGCTCCGGGGTCCTGCAGCTGAAGCTGAGGAGATCTGGATACCAGAACTGGCGTGGCTACCTGGGGCTACCAGGATCACCTTCACCTTGTCCCTCCTCACCCTGAGTAACACCTTGTGGATCAAGGGAAGGCGTAAAGGAGGCCTGGGGTCTACGGCCTCGAGAAGGCATCGCCCTGCAGCGAGCCCTGCCGAGGGGGGCAGGCATGGTACAGCTGCAGCTTAGTGTTCTCCCTGGAGGCGAACAGGTCCACCAACGGTTGGCCCCAACGGGAGAACAGACTGTAAGCTACCTCTGGATGGAGAGACCACTCATGGGATGTCTGGCCTGTCGCGGCTGAGAGCATCCGCCAGTTGGTTCGAGACTCCTGCCACATGGATGGCCAGGAGATCCGCCTCCAACCCGGCTGTGAAGGTCCAGATCGGGCGCCTCCTGCACAGCAGGCGGGAGTGCGGCCGCCCTGTTTGTTGAGGTAGTACATGGTCGTGGTGTTGTCCGTCTGGACTTGAACCACTTGACCCCGGAGCTGAGGAGCGAAAGCTGACAGTGCCAGTCTGACTGCTCTGAGCTCCAACAGGTTGATGTGGCATCAGGACTCCTTGGGGGGTCCAGAACCCATGAGCTCTGTTGTCCCCATGTGGGCTCCACAGCCCGAGAGAGGCATCGGTCGTAAGGTCGACCAACGGCTCGGGAAGGATGAACAGGATCCCTTCCCGCAAATGAATCGGGATGGTCCACCATTGGAGAATGTCCCACATCCTCTGGGTGACAGTGACCAGTTGATCGAAGAGACCCTGACGCTGAGACCACTGAGCGGCCAGCTCCCACTGAAGGGGGCGCATGTGCAATCTGGCCCAATGGACCACTGAGATGCATGCCGCCATGTAACCCATGAGGCGCAGGAAGTCCCGGGCAGGGCGCAAGTGCCCAACCAGAAATGATTGAGCAAAGGAGGAAAGAACCTCTGCTCTGTCCGGCCGGAGCCGGGCTCTGGCTTGATGAGAGTCGAGCTCTGCCCCGATAAAGCCCATCACCTGAGAGGGCACGAGTTCTGACTTGGCCTCCTTGATTAGGAGGCCCAGGTGGGAGCAGGTTCGGAGGGTCAGGTCCCTGGACCTCTCCACCTCCTGTAGGGAGGAACCCGCCAGGAGCCAATCGTCTAGATAGGGGTAAATATGAACCCCTTGACGCCGTAGATGGGCTGCCACCACTGTAATGCATTTGGTCAAGATCTGAGGGGCTGATGACAGGCCGAACGGCATGGCTCTGAACTCGTACAGGGTCTCTTCGACCCTGAAGTGGAGGAACCGCTGATGGGACGGACGGATTGGGACATGGTAGAACGCATCCTGAAGATCCAGTGAACAGAACCACATGTTTCGCTCCAGAGATGGCATGATCTGGTTCAGAGTTATCATCCGGAAGGTGCGAGACCTGAGATATCGATTCAGGTCGTGGAGATCTAGGATGGGGCGCCAACCCCCCCGTCCACTTGGGCACCAGGAAATACCTGGACAGGAAGCCTGGGTCTGTCGGAGGATCCGGCACTGGAGCTACTGCCTCCTTGTGGAGGAGCTGAGCAATGTCATCCCAAAGGGCCGACTGAGTGCCAACTGAGATCCTTTCCTCTCGTGGGGCACGGGCCCGGCTGGGGGGTACTGCTCGAACTCTAGAGACAGTCCCTGCCCGACCACTTCCAGAACCCACCTGTCCGAAGTGATACCGGACCAGGCGGAAAGAAAGTGGGAGAGCCGGCTCCCCATGGGAGGACCCAGAACTGGCGTGATGGGTGTAGGGTAGGCCACCCCCGACCCGTCACTGTGCAGGCTTGGAGGAGGAGGCACCTGGACCAGCACCTCGGCCTCCTTTGTGGTGCTGTTGGGGACCTTGCTTGGGCCTAGGGCGCCACGCTTGAGCCTGCTGCTGTTGCTGACCTCCCTGGAAGGAGGGCTGTCTAACCGCAGGGGAAGAATGCCGAAAGGACTTCTTGCGCTTCTGCTGGTTCTTGCCCGAAGAACCATTAGCAGAGGTGGCATCTAAGGTGGCATTAGACTGCTCAATGCGCTGTAGATGACCTGCCACTCCCGGACCGAAGAGGTCGGTGCCAAGGAAGGGCACGTCAGCTAGCTTGTGCTGAGTATCTGCGGGAAAAGAGGATAACCTCAGCCAAGCCCTGTGGCGAGTGGCTACTGTGGCAGCTAGTGAACGGGCACAGGAATCACCAATGTCCAGAGCCGTCTGGAGCTACTGTTTAGCAACAGCACGGCCCTGGTCCCGGACCTGCTTGACCGTGGTCTGCATGTCTGCTGGGAGATGAGGGAGGACTTCATCAAGCGACCCCAGAAGGGCGTGAGAGAAGTGTGCCATGATCACTGCTGAGCTAGCCTGACGAAGGCCTAGGGATGATGCCGCGTAAGCCTTCTGGGCCGAGTGGTCCATATTTTTGGACTCCTTGTCCGGAGGGCGGTCAGTATCCACAGAGCTGCCCATGCGCCTACACACTGAGGCAGTCACAAGGCTCTCGGCCGAGGGATGCCCAGTGAAGACCACCAAGGACCCCATGGACACCGCGTACTTGCGGGCCATACGGGCAGATGGAGCCGGGCAAGAGGCAGGGCGCTGCCAAAGCTCCAGTGCCGGGCCAACTATGGCTTTGGCCGCTGGGAAGGCCTCCGTCGGGGTATCCCCCCTCTTGAGAATATCTGTGAGAAGATATTCCGCCTTCTTTTGTATGGTCTGCAAAGGCATACCTGTGGACTCTGAAATGAGTCGAAGGATGCCCTGGAAGGAAGAAGGACCTTCCTCCAGGCCTGTCACTGACAGCTCATCATGTGAGTGAAGGCCAGTAGCCTAGGGCGATCAGGAGTGACTGCAATGGACAACCTACGGGGCAAGCCCGTAGTTGGATGATCCTCCTTAGAGGGAGCCCCTCCCTGAGGCTGTTTGGGTGGTGGTTCCACCAAAATTGGTGGGGAGCCCGTAACAGGCCGACCAGAAATACGTACCGGTCCCACCGGAGAGAGAACTGGAGTCCTCGGAACTGAGGGAGTTGGTGTCGGTCGAAGAGGCTGGGGCCAAGTAATGGCCGGTACAGCCGGAGTAGATGGCTTTTGACCAGTCAAAAGGAGTTGCTGCCACATGAGGTCCTCATAACATCGATAGAGTTTCCATCTAAGTCTCTCCTCGTCCGAGCAGGATGAGGAACGGTGGCGGCGCCTCTTCCGGGAGTGTTTGTGACCCTTTCTCGGTTTTCCGACCGACGGGGTCCTACTCCTCGATCGAGACTGACGGCGTCGGCTCTGTCAGTTGGGAGAAGCCGGATTCGGTGAAAACCGAGATTCCGGCTCTTGTCCCTCAATCGGGATGCCGGAAGGACGGGTCTCCTCGTCGGGGAAGGAGAGAATGGGTGTCCTCTCCAAGGAGTCGTCAACAGGCGTCGGTGACAACGGCTCGATCGGATCGAGAAAAATCTCGGCTGGTTCTGCCATATCCTCGGCTTCGGTGCCCTAGCCTGACGGAAGGTCCAAAAAGCCGGCAGCCGAGGAAGCGATCTCGACCGTGGCCGAGACCGCCTGCTCCTGAGTGTCGGACCGCTCTCGGTCCCAGGAATGTCTTCTTCGGCTAAAAGAAGAAGATTTGGGGTCCTTATCCTTTTTCTTGGACCGGGAGGAGTGCGAGTCCGAAGGCGCCTCACCCTTGGTAGGGAGAGACTGGCACAACTCCCGGAAGGATCCCGTGAAGGTGGTGCCCAGGTTGAGAGGGACAAAGAAACTTCGGTTGGCCGAAGCTTGGGCAGCTTCCTCTTCGAAAGCCGCCATCTGCTCGAGCTGCTCGGTGGATCCCGCAGCCCCGGAAACTCCCCACCTGGCCTCCTTCGACTTCACCGGTGGATTGCGAAGCTCCGGTTTCCCCACCTTAAGGCACGCCTTGCAGTCCTCCAGAACGGAGGGATGGAAGGCCAAACAGATGGTGCAAGCCTAAGTATCATGCATGGCACCTAGGCAGTAGACGCACGAGAGGTGGGGATCGGTGCGAGACATTTTTTGTCCACAAAAGGACACCGGCGAAACCCGGGGGATGACTTGTCCTCCATATCCGAAGTGTTCGGATCCGAATCATGAACTCTGACAAGTTTTAAAGCGAGTAAGTGCGGCGAAAACTGTTGATTTGACTCCAGGGCCTATGGTACTTCCAAAGTAGCATGAGGGAACCTATATCTTCCAGCAGAAAGGAAGATCTGGCGTCATGGGGCGGAGCTGAGGTATTTACCACCCGGGTGGGTGGGAGGAGCCAGCTTGAAGACTTCTGGCAAGATTTAAAGGGGAAAGGGACAATGCCAGACAGTGTGGATGAACAACATAGCCACGCTCCTAGAACCACATGTTCTGCTCAAGAGATGGTAAAATCTGAGACAAAGTGACCATCCTGAAGGTGTGCGGCTTGATGAACTTGGTTCAGATCATGCAGATCCAAGATGGGGCACCAGCCTCCCCCCCCCACCGTCCATTTTGGCAACAGGAAGTACCTGGAGACAAGCCCTGGGTGATTTGGAGGGTCCAAGACAGGAGCCATGACCTCCCTGCAGAGGAGCTGGGCCTATGTCATCCCGAAGGGCCAACAGGATGACGATGGACACTATTCTGCCCCATGGGGCACAGGCTCAATATGGCAGGTACACCTCGAATTCCAGAGGCAGACACTAACAGACCACCTCGAGGACAGACCAGTCTGTGGTAGCAGTGGACCAGGTGGAAAGAAAGTGGTGGAGCCTGCCCCAAATGGGAGGACCTAGGGGAGGTGTGATGGTCATAAGTGAAGCACCTCTCTTCCCATCAATGGGCAGGCTTGGAGGCAGAGGAGGGCCCAGCTGAGGAGACACCGGGGCCTCATCCTCAAGGCTTGCGAATGACCACGGCCACAGAAATTGGTCAAGGTCGCCAGGCCTGAGCCTGCTGTCCAGCTTGGGCTGGACTGGTTTGGTCACAGGAGTGGAGAGGGGCCAAAAGGGCGGCTTCTTTGGCTGCTTAGAGCCCTTGGGATCCCTCTGAGCAGATGTCACTGAGCCCTAGGTGGCACTGGACTTCTCGATGCGGGTGAGGTGCCCCTCGACCCGAACAAGTCGATACCCAGAAAGGGGACATCTGCCAGCTTGTGCTGGGTATCCGCCATAAAGGTCGAGATCTCTGCAGCGAAGCCCTGCGGTGCATATCCTCCGCAACCACCATGGACCTGGCACATGGGTCCCCAATATCCATGGCCGTCTAGAGCTGCTGTTTGGCTACAGCTCAGTCTGGTCTAGGAACTGCTTAACTGTGGTCTGTAGGTCTGCTGGGAGATAAGGGAGAACCCCACTGAGCATGCCCAGAAGAGATGGGAAAAGAGGGCCATCAAAAGGGCTGAACTCACCTGGCGAAGGCCAAGAGAAGAAGCGGCATGGACCTTCTTGGCCATATAGTCCAGTTTCTTGGACTCCTTATTGGGTGGTTTGTCAACGTCAACCACATTACCTGAGTGCCTGAACACAGAATCCACCACAAGACCCTCAGTCGAGGGGTGCTCCATGAACCCTAAGGGGACCAGATAGGGATATCCGGGCCGACGGTACAGGGCAGGAGGCTGGATGCAGCCACAGCTCCAAGGCAAGGCCCAAAATGGACTCTGCCACCGGGAATGCTTCCCAAGGGGGAATCACCCTGGTCCAGGACCTCTGAGAGTGGGTAACGCACCCGCTTCTGAACTGGCTCCATCTAGGGACCTGTGGACTCTGAGATAAGAAGGAGCAGGGCCATAAAGGAGGTAGGGCCTTCCTCCACTGAGAGATCCCTGGTTGACTCTATGTCAACTGGACGAGACTGCAAGGAGGAGTCCTTTGACTCTGAGGACTCATCAAAGAGCGGTCTACTGCCGGAGTCCCCACTGACCCTCTGAGGGCAGTCAGGGGTGACGATGACTGACAGTTGATGGGAAAGACCTGAGGCCGGGTGGGACTCCTTAGCTGGAGCACCGTTCTTTGACTGGCAGTAGCAGCTCCACCTGAATCGGCGGAGAAGCCGGTGGAGGCCGAGCCAGTTCCTGCTGAAGTAGACAAGGCATCGGCCTCTGTGGCGACAGCCAAGTGATGGCCAGGGTCGAAGCCGAAATGGGCTTCATCCTGGTAAAAATCAGCTGCTGCCACATCCAAGTCCTCGTAGCTTTGACACAACTTGCACCGAAGCCTCTCCTCACCCAAGGACGAAGAGTAGCAGCAGTGCCGCTTCCCCGAGCACCAAGAGTGCGAGCATCGATGCAGGCTGCTTGACTCTGGGGACGAAGATTAGGACTGTGACCTCGACTGTCGGGGGGGGACTGACGGTGAGCCTCAGAGGAGGCAGGCGAAAGCAGAGGAACATCCGGATCTGGAGTCTCCCGAGGGAGGGGTGGCGGATCAGCAGACTGATCTGTCCTGAGTCAAAGGCAGGACTGGAGTCCTGGATAAGGAGGTATCAGCCTCTTCAGGCGACAAGGGTTCGATGGGCTCAAGAAAAATCTCAGCTAGAAGATCGACCTGTGTCTCGACCAACTGACCTGACGGGGAGACCATGGGGCCGGCGGCTTGGGCCGAGGCATCGACCGAAGTCGGAACCTCTGGAGAAGCACGGGGATTGGAGGCCCGAAAGTGCTCCCGATCCCATGATCGATGGTAAGACCATTTCTTGGTCTCTTTTTTAGATTTCAATTTGTGCTTGGCGGAGGGACCCTACCCAAAAGTGGGAAGGGCCTGGCACATATCTCTGAATGCCCCCATGAAGGACGCACCCAAGGAGAGCAGCAAAAATGCCGAAGCTGAGGAAGCTTGAGTGACAGCCTGAGCTGCGGCCTCCTCGAACACTGCAGGTTGTTCGGCGGACCCCCAGCCACGGAGACAATCAGACGGGCGTCCTTGGATCGTTTGGATGACCTAAAAGCAGGCAGGGCGATCCTCTAAAGTGTACAGGTGAAAAATGCGACAAATGCCACAGGCCTGGGGATATTCTCATGGCCCAGACAGTACACACACATGGTGTGCTGATCTGTCCGGGACATCTTCTATCCGCAAGCACATTTCTGGAAACCTAGAGCAGACTTTGTATCGTCCATGTCGATGGCAAGAAGAAAAAGCCTGAAAACTAAGTTTTTATTGAAAATATGACGAAATAACCAAACGACCTCTTCAGCGTGAGAGCTGTAAGGAGGGAACCTTCTTCTTCCAGCGGAAAGGAAGATCTGGTGTCACGGGGCGGTGCTGGAATTACCACCTGGGTGGGTGGGAAGAGCCAGCTTGAAGACGTTCCGGCAAGCCTTACAGGGGAAACGATACTACCAGAAGTGTGGATAAGTACACCATATCCATGTCCCTAGAAACGGAAACTTTTTCATTCTGAATTCTACATCGTCTTACCTGCTGGCTTTCTGGCAACTTAAAAACTTCCCTGACCTTGTTTGAGAGGATTAGGTTTGACTTTTGTAACTCCACAAGAACCGTTCCCTTAAATGATGGGATCTATGATCACGTTGAGTCACCCTGCCTTGGGACAGCATCAGCAGGCCTTGTCTCAGTGGCATGTGTATTGGTATTGTCTGACACTGTCAGCAAGCATCAGTGAGTACCAAGACTGCCTTGCCCAGTCTGATACCATCAGAATTGCTGTAAGAAGCCTATCTTCTCAAGTTCAGCAATACATTGTAAATTAGTGGAAATGAGTGGAAAGCATATCTGTTTATCTAGGGAAGAGCTAGTGCATCCCATGGACCGGTCTCCGCTGAAGGAAGCCTGCAACAGAACTGGGGTAGGTTTCTGTTTCTCCATAAGGTAAACAGACCTACCTCTGGCACTCCACATCTCTCAGACACAGAGTTTGGAACCCCTTGGTTCAGAGACCAGTTGTAGGATATATGCTCCATCCTGCTCAGTGAATCTGCCAGTACACACGCTTTTCCTGTAGGTGTACCGATGATATATTTACATTTATTGAGATCTTGTAAGCTACTTGTAAGCTGTACTACCAGGTTCTAAATCTTCTTCAACTCTGCATGCCGTTTGGTGATCTGGTGCCTCCCTCTTGTTTATACAGTAGTTGTTGTATTGTCTTTAGAAGTGATTGCTCAGATCTTCCACGCTGCCAACAGATTGCTGAATGCTGTTTGTCTGCAGTCTGGCAGAGTTTTTTAAGCAGAAAGATGTGAAGAGTTTATTCAAGTCTTCTTTGACAAGGTATCATCCATCAGGGCCAAGATCTCCTCAAGTGGCCTGTCCTGGGCCATAGTACTCACTTGGTGATGAAAGCTGTCACCTGCTGTTGTGGAAGGAGTTTGAGGCAGTTTCGGAGGAGGCATTCCAGACAATCTTGAGGCTGTGCCCTATTTACTGTACTTTGGACCCAGCTCCAACCCAGCTTCTGCTTGGTGATGGAAGGCCCTGGGTCTAATTTTTCTTGAGATTATTGGGTGGTCCTTGAGTGAGGGTGTCTTTCCAACCCTGCTGAAGGGGGTGGTGGTGAGGCCACTTCCTTAAAAAAATACTGTTGCACGCTGATGTTCTGTCGAATTTTGCCGGTCTCAAACCTTCCCTTGTTAGGGAGGGTATTGAAAAGGTGGTAGCAGCACAGTTGAAAAGTCATCTGGAACAGTATGACATCTATAAGCCTCTCAAATCTGGTTTCAGGCCTGATCACAGCACCAAGATCACCCTTGTTAAGGTATTTCATAACCTCCTCCTGGCAATGGACAATGGACTTCATTCTATCTTGGTCTTGCTGGATCTCTCCTTGGATGTTGGACATGGTAAACCATGGGGTGCCACTGGTACGGCTGAGGCATAATGTCTACACTCACAGGGATGGCGATATTGTGGTTTGAGTCCTACTTATACGATAGGGTGCAGCATGTGGTTTTGGGTTTTAACATCCTGGATAGCACTGCGCTCTGCTGTGCAGTGCCTTAGGGTTCAATCCTGGCTCCCCTGTTGTTTGCTGTGCACATGCTGTCATTAGAGCAGATCATTAGATGGTATGGGCTGTTTGTTTATTGAAAAGTTTTACCGGGAAAGGCACACTTAACAAGTTGCTCATCTCACGGTCACTACGACATCCCATCATGTGACGCCGGAGGCGGTCCCCCGCCAAGGATTGCTAGCTAGAAGTTTGCCGCCAGGTCCTGACACCAGGGGGTGCAATCCTATCAGTGAAGACCTACTGCAGGAACCCTCCTGAAGTAAGATCAGAAAGAACATACTGTATTAAGTGCAGCATATGAATACAATTTTTATTGCTATGCTGATGGTACCCAGCTGTAGCTGTCTTGTGCCCTGTACGGGGGCGCTGCAGTCTCATAGCTGAACAAATGCCTTATTGAAATCCACAACTGGGTGGCCACCAGGTGGCTAAGTCTCAACCTATCAAAGACAGCTGCAGTTAGTGAAACCAGCTCACTGTGGGTTAGCAATGAATAGTGTTGGTGCTGTTTTACCATCTTTGAATTATAACACGCTGGAGCCATGAATAGGGTTAGCAATCTGGGTGTTTGTGGACTGCAAGTTGGCACTAGAATATCAGATGTCAGCATCAGTATACAGTGGCTTTTTCTATCTTCAAAACATCACCCAGATCAAGTCCTTCGGCAGCTGACCTAGCAACACTGATGCACACCTTTGTTACACTGACTGTACATTGGATTACTGCAAAGCCCTTTACCTGGAGTCATCTGCGGGGCTGCTGCCTGCAGCTAGAGAAGAATGTGGCAGCCCAACCGATTGCCAGGACCTCGGTCTGAGCCAGTGCTCTGTGATCTGCACGGATTGCAAATTTGGTGGCGCATCATCTTCAAGGTACACTTGGTAACATACAAGGCCCTGCATGATCTGGGCTTTGGCTACCTGAAAGACCACCTAACTTTTTATGCCCCCGACCGTGCTCTTCATTCCTCTGAGGCAGGTCTTCTCTGTGTTTCTTGATCATGCCTAAAATCTTCTGGTGATCAGGCATTTGGAGTTACTGCACCAGTGCTTTGGAATACACTATCCCCAGATGTAAGATGAAGCCCCTTAGTAGATACTTTTAAATTCCATTTAAAACGCAATTTTTTAACCTGAGTTACAGGTCTGAATACTGTATTATATTTAAATTATATCCATTAATTTGTGTAAGGGGCACAGAGCCTTGGGAAATGAGCACCCTAGAAATAAAATTGCCTTACCCTGACCTTTATCAGGGCTGTTTGGCCCTGCAACAGGGAGAAGAACTCCACGGAAAGGAGCACTGCTCTGAGCTCCAGCAAGTTTATGTGCACTTTTTTTTTTCCCCCCTGAGGATTCTAAATTCCATTTACTGTTCTCCCCTCTAGATGTCCTCTTCAACCTAGTAGGGATGCATCTGTGGTCAGAACCCTTGTAGGTGAGGACTGAAGGAAGAGAATACTCATCTCTAAGGTTGCCTACTTCTTCAACCACTCCACTGATTGTATCAAGTTGCTTGATACTGGTACTTGCTGGTGCAGTGGTGCATGTCTCTAACACCAGTGCCTGCTGAGGTGGTAATGGAAATCCCTCATTTGCAATCTTGCCTATGGCATCACTGCTGTGGTAGATGCCATGTGGCCTAGACAGCTTGCATAAATCCTGCGCATTCCTTTTCTGACCTGCTGGGAATGACTTTCAACACTGAATCAGAGCTTCTGCCCATTGCAGGGTGAGGAAAGCTTTTCCCAGTTCTGTGTACAACTCTATGAACTCCAGAATCTACCTGGGTTCCAGGTGCGATTTTGTGTTTAGCAGGAAACTTGCAGGGTGCTTCTCACTGTCAGAACTGAGCACACTGCCTACCTCTTTGGTTTTTAAGTGCACTCACCAGTCATCTAGGTAAGGAAATAGCACTATGCCCTCCCTGCACAGGTAGCTCCAGCATTAACAACCGCTTTGTGAACATACTGTGTGCTGTGGTCAGACCAAAAGGCATTACTTAGAAAACAAACTGAGCAAGCCCTACTCTGAACCTCAAATACTTTCTGTGGCAGGGCCTTAGTGGGATGAGAAAATACATATTCTTTAAGTCCACTGACCCCAACCAGCCCCCCAGTTATAAGGACGGAATCACTGTTTGCGGTGTTACCATTCTGAACTTCTTTTTCAGGTGCCTGTTCAAAAGTCTCAGGCCCATAGAGAGTCACCATTCCCCATTTTGCTTCAGGGTGACAAAATATCTGGAGAAGAAACCCTTTCCCAACTGGGAAACAGGGATCATCTGCACAGCATTTCACTCTAACAATCTGCTGACCTCCAATTCCAGTTGGAGTTTTTGCTCTGGTATTTGAATATGCTTACTTTGGAAATGTTTACAATTTGAAAGGATAAGCCCCGTCTTGGTATCTCCAAGACCTACTTGTCTATGGTAATACATTTTCATTCCTTGAGGTAATAAGACAGGCACTCTCCTACTGGCAATGGGCCTAAGGCGACATGGGCAAAATTGTCTGGGTTGAGTTTTGTCAGGGATGGACAGCCAAAGCTTATTTTTGCTGTCGCTGCTTCCACCTCAAAGCAGGAAGCTGTGTGCATGGCGGCAGGAGAGTCAGTGCTCAGCAGGAGCAGCCCAGCTCCTCGGGAAAGCCACAAAGCAGGAAAGCTGACACTCGTAAAGGGGCTTACTTCAGTACAAACTGCCTGGGCTGTACTCAAAAGCTGCTGCTCAGTCTAGTTTATTAAAGGGGAACTGTCACCAACAAAAGCCTCACGCTAAAGTATGAGGCTGATCCCAATTTGCACTTTGTGTGCACAAACATTTTTATTACTTACTGTTTACTGCAGCATAGTAGAATGCACTAGGCTAATTTTGCTGACTTCTAAGATGCCATTTTGTGTAACCAGACATCCTAGAATCGCCTGCTGCTGACATAAGAGGAGAACTGCAGAGCTGGGAGGTTCAATAGCTTGCAGTCTACATGTTAAAGATCGTGTAAGCTAAAATCAGATGTTTACTAGTCCTGCTGTGCTCACGGGGCTCAGTACAGTCCTCTGTGACTGTACTTAGCCCCAGGAGAACAGCAGTCCAGCAAAAGTACAGTTACGTAAGAACTTACCGTAACAGCAGATCTTCAAGAGAAGCTCTTGCAGCAGGTAACACATATAGGACTGTAGCCGTCAGGTGGCTGGACCCCATGGAAAACTTCTAGTTAGCAGTCTATGGCGGGGACCGCCACCCCTACATCGGCCCGCCCCAGACGTTACGCATGGTATACAGGGTGGGCGGCCCCAGCGTACCTCAGTTCTTCCGCCGGAGACTCCGGCTTCAGGATGGAAGGTGATCAGAACCTAGAGAACAAAGGCCAATACCTCACAGAGCAATCAGAATGTTGCCAATGTAAACCATTTGCAGAAGAGAAACCTCTAGTGGGCAGGAGGTTGGGAAGCATACCTGCTGCAAAAAGGTTCTCTTGAAGAGCTACTGTTATGGTAAGTTCTTACATAACTGCACTATCATAATTCGACAGTCAGCTCTTGCAGCAGGTAACACATGTAGGACTGGGTCCCAAGCAGTACAAGGGACCAGACTAGTCTCAGGTGGAGGTAAGGAAAGATTGAAGAGGGAAGTACCCTTATGAGAGGAGTCCCTGCAGAAATGCAAGGCCGAAGCCTGCTCTGCGTCGAGAGGCAATGTCCAGAATGTAGTGTCTGATAAACGTGTGGACTGTATGCCACGTGGCTGCTACACCTTGAGAAGGACCTTCTGAAGGAGTGGGAAGGCGCTAAGATATCTCCCTCTCCAGGAAAGGGCCAACAAATCTTGCCAGAAAACTCCAGGCCCTGGATCTAGTGAGCAAAAACTGGGCAGCTTTGCGTTGATAGGGGAGGCAAAGAGGTCCAGCTCTGGTGTGCCCTATCTGTCGAAGAGAGTGTCGATGACAGACTGAAGTAGGGCCCATTTGTGTGCTCTGGACAGAGTGCGGCTGAGAGCATTGGCCAGAGTACTCTGTATCCCTGGGACGTGGACTGCTGAGATCTCTAGGTGGTGGGATATGGCCTAATTCCACACCCGCATTACTTCCTGGCAAAGGGGGTAGGAGTGTGTGCCTCCCTGCTTGTTGAGGGAGAACACCACAGACATACGTACTGTCTGTCTGTACAAGAAGGTGTCCCGGGTGCAGTACTGTGCTCAAGGCTTCTCAGGGCATAAAGAACTGCTCTCATCTCCAGAAAATTTATGTGGACAGCCTCCTCGTTCACTGACCAAGAGTCCTGAGTTCTGTGAACATTGAGATGTATGCCCCCACCCTGTGCCTGAGGCATCGGACATCAAGATTTGGTCCAGAGTTATTTTCTGAAAGGGCATCCCTTACCCTAGGGAGGGGGATGTCACCCACTAACTGAGTTCCTGATGGACCGGGTCTGTAATGGAAACCAGTTGGTCCAAATCGTCCTATCTTTGGTCCCATTGGACACGCAGGGTCCACTGGATCATCCTCATATGCAGTCTCGCAAAGAGGACTGTGATGATGGATGCTGCCATATGGCCTAACAGCCGTAACAGAGTCCTAGCTGGGACCGATGACATTGAAAAGATGTGGTGTGCTAAGGCACGAAGCTGAAGAGCTCTGTCCTGAGGCAAAAAGGCTCTCCTTGGAGTGGTATTGAGCTGTGCTCCGATGAACTGGAGGGTTTGAGATTGGACCAGGGAAGATTTCAAGATGCTGACAGTGATACCCAATTCTCCAAAGAAAGAACAGGTGTCCTGAATGGACTGTTGCAGCTTCTGTCTGCACGGGGCCATCAGGAGCCAATCGTCCAGGTAGGGAAAGACAATGCCCTTTCCTTTGAAGGGCTGCTGCGATCACCACGAGGCACTTGGTAAAGACCCTTGGGGCCAATGACAGGCTGAAGGGCAACACCCTGAATTGATAATGCCTCCCCTGGAAGTGAAACCTGAGGAACCTCTTGTGTGGCTTGGCCACAAGAATGTGGAGATAAGCACCCTGCATGTCCAGAGACGCCAACCAGTCCCCGTGATTTATCATGGGGAGTAGTCCTTGGAGGGTGACCATCCAAAACTGCTTGTACTCCATAAACTGGTTGAGGTTGCTCAGGTCCAGAAGGGGTCGCAGATTGCCCGTCTTTTTCGGCACTAGAAAAAAGTGCGAGTAGAAGCCTGTGTCCCTCTGAGCTGGGGGACTGGCTCTATGGCTTTTTTGAGCAGCAGGGCCTGAATTTCTGCTTGACTCAGTCCGGCATGCGCCAGTGAGTATCGGGATGAAGGGGGAGGCCTGTCCTGTGGAAACTAGATGAACTCTATCGAGTGTCCATTGTCGACTAGCTGAAGGACCCATTGATCAAAGGTGATCTCCCGCCAACCCTTGGCATAAAGAAAAAAGCGACCTCCAACACCCTCCCCCTGCAGGGGTCATGGGAGGTAGTGGGTCCGACAAGGAGTCAGGCTGTAGTGGAAGGGTGACTTGGGCCGACTGCAGAACAAGAGGCGGGCCCTGCAGAACCTCTCGGGGCGCCTCTACGGCTCCAACCTCCTTGCTGTGGCTGTTGATGCTGAAAGCAAGGTTGTGGTTGTTGTCCCCCACGGCCTTGAAAATGAGCCTTTCGAAAAGGCCTTTGTTTCAGCTGGTACCCAGACTGGACGGTCCGAACAGCCTTGCAATTTGGTGATAATTCTCTCTATATCATCACCAAAGAGGACTGTACCCTGGAAGGGCGCATCTAGTAAGTTGGTCTAGACATCCTGTGAGAGCCCCTGAGACTCTAAGCCAGAAGTGTCTGCGTACACATACTCCTGTGGCTGCTACTGCCCCCACCGCCGTGTCCGTCGAATCATAGGCTAACCAGAGGACACACGTGCCCACGTCCAAACTGGTCTGCAGAAGCTTGACTAGTTCTGCTTTCTGCGGACAATCAGGGATCTCCTTAACTATATCCATCTCTTGCTCTCAAAGAGCGCTCTGGAACTGAACCATGTGTGTTAAGAAGTTCAGGCTCCAAATACTGCAGGTGGCGGACGAGTATATCTTGGACCTTATGGAATCCAGTAGCTTGGATTCTTTATCGGGGGTTGCGTGCTGAGGTGCTTCGGCCTCGGAGACCTGTCATAGGCGGCTGAGATCACCACTGAGTCAGCCAAGGGACATTCCATCAAGAAGGGCTGTTCTTTAGGAGCCCTGTAGAGGCGGTCCGCCTTCTTTGGGATTGCAGCGGATGTGTGGGGGCACTTCTAAGCCACCTTTGCAAACTGCGAGATCCTCGAAGGTATCCACTAATGGTGGGATAACCACTGGCTTAGCGTCCTTCTGGCATAGATATTTAGCCAGGCAGCATCTCTCTTGGTCTAAATCCTCAGTCTCCCATCCCATATTAGATAGTATGTGCCTCATGACTTCCATGAAGGAGGGATCAACAGGCGGAGATTTCGGGTTGTCTGGATCCAGTGGTGACAGGTCCTCGATGGACGAGGGTTCTGAGTAGGATGTATCAGATGAACTGTCCGAGTCCGTGGAGGAAGAGGAATGAGACCGATGGCTCAGTCTTTCGTGTCTATGATGGTCAGGAGAACCAGAGGAACTTGGGCTCCGTGACCTAGGTCTAGGATGGCGTTTGCAGGGAGCCTTCCCTTTATTTTTGTCTGAAGGTGGAGGAGGCTCTGTGCCCGTGTTCTTCTTCGAAGGTGGGGTAGGAAACTTAGCAGCAGCCCCAGTGTCCGAGGAGGTATTCACCACTGTTTGTGGCTTGGGTGAGAGGAGGTCAGAACGCATAATCTCCCACCAGTAGCCAAATAGGTCGTTAAATTGGGACAGATTCAGTTTGGGGTCGGAGTCTGTCATCAGACCTGACACTGGTCCAGTACCTGTATTTGGTAGAGTGCCATGGTCTGGCAATAGTGGGAGAGAAGGAGGTGACGTTGGGGCAGCATTAGATGACCGGACGCCGGTAGCTGGCGCCTGCTTGGAAGCTGACGGCCGAGCGTCCTCCTGAGGCTGGTGTCTGACCGATAGTCTACTGGTGGCGGGGGAGCCGGTGATGATGGTGTCTGGTTCGGTGGATCTGGCGTCTGAGCAGCCGAGGTGGCAATGTTGGTCACTTCATGACAATGGTAGTCCCCACCTGACGTATGCTTCGTTGACAGATGTTTGTCTGACAACGGTTTTGAGTGCCTGGCGGGCTGTGAAGTGGATCTTCCAGAGGAGTGCTCCGAGGTCTTATGCCTACCCTGGGAGGTAGCACCAGATACCATGACCGACCGGGATGGTACTGACATTTGCCCCTTACCAGCGTCAGTACCATGGCCTGACGGAAGGTCCGACGACTGGATTTTTAGTGACTGTAGGGTAGCGCCTGAAGACCCAGAGCCACAGTCTTTAGTGCCAGATGCCAGGACCAGGGTGGGGGGCTTGACTACAGTGAGCCGAGAGGGAGAACAGGCCACCTGCAAGGCTGAATCTGAACTGCCCCTGGAGGCAGAGTGGAAGCCTGAGGATCTGGATCTGGATGGGAACGACTTCTCTCTCTCTCTCCTTCCTCTTTCCCTGAAGATTTCTTATGGTGGGAAGAGCCTTTCTCGGAAGAGGAATCCCTCTGTATGGTGGCCAGACGTTGCTCTGTGAGATAGGCCTGCAGGGTCTTCTGGTGTCAGATCTGCGTCCGGCTGTTAAATTTCTGGCAGTGCGGGCAGT
Source organism: Neoceratodus forsteri (assembly GCA_016271365.2). Taxonomy (NCBI): domain Eukaryota; kingdom Metazoa; phylum Chordata; order Ceratodontiformes; family Ceratodontidae; genus Neoceratodus; species Neoceratodus forsteri. The sequence continues at coordinate 188,107,995 of CM057451.1, forward strand.
TCTGGAAGTTGTGGTCTGGGCCCCAGCACATCAGAGTGGCCATCCTTGGAGGGCATCTGTTTCCCACAGGCACACTTGGAAGTGTGCCCTTGGAAGAAGGCATCTGGGAAGACAACATGCAGAACAGTACCGCTGAAAGCGGAACTTTTTCGAGAAAATTTCTACAAAGTCGTATTACTAATATAGCAGTCGAACTAGTGAGAGGTAATTCGTGGAGCCGATGAGTGTAAGTTGATGGTGGGAAAAGAACTGGGGCATGCCGGGGACCGCCCACCCTTTATACCAAGCATAACGTTGGGGCGGGCCGACGTCGGGGGTGGTCCCCGCCATAGACTGCTAACTAGAAGTTTTCCGTGGGGTCCTGCCACCTGACAGCTACACTCCTATATGTTACCTGTTGCAAGAGCTGACTAAGTAAGATCTGAAGATTACAGCTTACAAAAACTCTGACATTCACTGTAGGCTACTGAAGGCAACCGAATCTCCCAGTTCTGCAGTTCTTCTCTGATGTCAGCAGCAGAGGATTCTGGGATGTCTGGTTACATGAAATGGCATCTTACAAGTCAATGAAATGAGCCCGATTTATTTATTACACTGCGGTAATCAGTAAGTAAGTAAGTGTTGCTGTACACCAAGGGCTGATTAGGATCAGTTACCCTCTAAATGGCCTCCTGATAAAGACCTACTGGTCAAAGTGCCACGGCTTGTTGGGACTGCAGGAGTCTCCTACTTTCTCAGTCTTTGTACTTGCTGTTTAATAAAATATATTGTGCAGCATATCTGATGACAGTCTGTACTGGATTGAGCCCCTCCACGAGGATCTCAGTTCTCCTGCTTTGTACCTCTGCCACTCCCTGTGCCCTTCTAAACCAAACAGCGCAGCAGTCATTAATTATTTTATTTTGTATTTATTTCCTGAATTACAAATACCTTTGAACCAGAGGTTCGTTTACAAAGGTTCCACGTCACAAATACAGACAATGCAGGGAAAATACATTTCTGAAATAAAACTTTTCATACATAAAACAACAAGGACACATTATTTACAAGCTATTTACATTTCATCACAGGTGGGGGTACACAAAAGAATCATGGTGGAGAACAGTCAGGAGGCTGAAGCATGACAAGTCTAGGTAGAGAACCACACTAATATAGGAGTAATTAGAAACGACAAAGGTAAAATGTATGTATGGTTGAGATACAGCACATCGTCGATGCATAAAACAAAAGATTTAGGAAGATGGTATTAAGGGGTACTAGCAAGATGGGAAGAATAGAGGGCAGGGTAGTAAGGGGTAAGTCAATCAGAAGGTGACTTTGTCCAGAGTGGTGTAGGTGTTAAAGGGTGGGGTGAGCAAAGAAAAGAGTCATAAAAGAAGGTGAGGTCAACAGGCAATTTAAATTTTAATTAACTAGGAGACAATAGATAAGAAGGTACCTTACCTCCTCGGGAGCTCCTTTGCACACACACACACACACACAAAAAAAACAGCTGTTGAAATTATGCTCCTGATGGAAGGGGTCGTAAATTGCCCTTGAGGGACTAGCAGTGTGATCCCTTTCCACTTTCCCTATTGCTGGCCATGTCCCCGCACTCTGACGTTTTATAATGCCAAGGTAGGGAGAGCGCTGGGGCTCCACTGAAGTGTATGGAGTGTGATAGTAAAATACAGTCTTCGTTTTTTTTTTTCATATACACTTTACCTTTCTTCATGTTTTCTCCCTCCTGGGGCTATGGCATACACTTGCATGCGCGCTTGAAGGTGCACAGCCACGTCAGGATCCGGTGGCCCCTTCCGCCCCACCCCAGACTTATGTAGCCGCTCCCATCCCCTATGTGTCCCACCAGACCTCCACCCAATGGAAGCAGGACTACGGAGAAGCGGGCGCCCACCCCTGGAGGGGAGAGCAGGAGCTCAGCCCCGCTCCACCCCCAAAGCCAGCCCCTGGTGACCTGAAGTGGTCCCGAACCCAGGTTGCGGTGTGGCGGGTGCGGGAAGTAAGGCGCCAGTGCCTCAGTGCCACCCGGGCTGGCTAGTTTTACGACCATTTAGTGGCTATTTGGTAAAACTGGAGCCAGGGTCCAACAAACAAGACTCTTATTAGTTGAACCACGACTCCAATTTTACCAAATGGCCACTTAAATGGCCGAAAACTGTACTTTAAAATCATGCTCCATACACTTCAATGGAGTGTGCCCCTGTGCTCTCCCTATTGTCAGGTCATAAAATGGGGCACGGACAACAACACGGAAGTGGAAAGGGATCATGCTGCTAGCCCCTCGGGGCAACTTACGACCCATTCCCTTCCCTTCCCTCGGGGGCATAATTTCAAAAGCTTTTTTTTTGTGCAGAGGTGCTCCCATGGAGGTAAGGGAGTTTCCTGTTTTATTTATTTATTTATTTAAATCTAGGATTACAAGTACCTTTGAGCCAAGGCTATTTTACAAAGGTTCCACGTCAGGTGGTGAACAATACAACACAGGATAATTTAGTATATTGAGTTGCAGATTAACAATGAGTTACACATACAACGAGGCATAACAATTTTGTGTATGCAAACATACATGTTGGAACAATACTAGGTAAGGATACAATAAGGGGGAGCAGCCAGAGGCATTGTCAGAAACAGACTTGGAAAAGTGCAGAGGCTGTGGAGCGAGGAAAAGAGGGAGGGAAGGGGGGAGGAGGTAGGTAAGGGAGTGGAGGAACAAGTGCTGAGTAGATTGAACGGTTGCAGCAGGGAATGGCTGGTGGTAGAGGAGAGCTGCTCGAGGAAACAGTCACAGGTGCTAGAGGCTGAAAGGAATGGACGGAGCCTGGATTTGAAGGGGCTGGGTTTGGGTATGGAGGAGATGACACTGCTAAAACCATTCATCCTGAGCAGGACTCTATAAGCAAATGCTCATTGCCCCTGCGAGGTATGACACCGAGGGATCTGAAGGAGCCGAGAGTCCGAGCCCCTAGTATGGTGACGATTACAAGCAGGAGAAAGGAGAGCTTGAACTCTGGGCGGAGAGTACCCCAGTGTAGTTTTCTCAGCCATAATGCAGGTTTGGTACTTTATACGGTTAAAGAGTTGTAACCAGCCGGTTTGTGCATAGAGGTCACACATATGGGTGAGACAGTGGGTTCCAGAAATGAGTCGACAGGCTTTGTTGAGGGCCGTGGATATACGCCGGAGTGCAGTGGTAATGGCAGAGCTGTATATGATCAGGCCATAGTCAATTAGGGAGAGCACAGAGCTCTGAACTGCAACCCTTAAGGCTTCGGGGTGAGGCACTGCCTATGCCTGTAGAGAATTCCGATATGGGTATTTGCAAATTTGGCAACACTGTCGATGTGCAATCCGTAGGCAAGGTGACTGTCAATGGTGATACCGAGATATTTAAAAAAGTGTACCTGTCCTAGGGCAGCACCATTGCAGTTAGAGATGGTCAGGGGGTGGTGCCTGTACTTGTAGTGAAGGCTACAGAAAAGCATCAACTTTTTTTTTTTTTTTTTATAATTGAGGACAAGCTTGTGTTTGGTAAACCAGTTTTCGACTGACGAGAAACCAAGCTGAAGTTTGCATTGTAAGGGTTGGAGTTCCTTGTGGGCAGAGAGGATAATGGCATTGTCCGTGTAGAGGAGTTATTTGCTCCGAGCAGGACTGTGGGAGGCTATTCAGAAAGAGACTGAATAGTAGGGGACTTAGTATGGATCCCTGTGGGATTCCTGAGCGGACTGGTCTGGCGTCTGAGAGGACATCACCAATTTTAACTCTCTGTGAATGGTTTTCAAGGTAGCTTTTGAACCAGGTCATGGACTTAGGTGAGAGCCCGGCATTTAGCAGCTGGTCGATAAGAAGGCTATGGTGGACGGTGTCAAAAGCCTTAGTTAAGTCAATGCAGACAGAGCCGGTGAGATGACCATTATCAAGGGAACTGTGGATAGCTCCAGTGTATTCCAAGAGGGGCTGATGTGGTGCCGTGTCCCGTTCGGAACCCATGTTGCTGTGGGCACAAGATATTATATTTGTCCAGGTAATCAGTAGGCTGATCCGCAACAATCTGTTCAATGGCCTTTGATGGGGGGGCAATATGGAGACAGGCTGATAGTTCGTATGGAGAGCCCAGTCACCACTTTTATGGACAGGAGTAACAGTTGCAGATTTCCATCTGTCTGGGAACTGACTGTGGCAGAGGGAGAAGTTGAAGATTTTGGTTAGTGGGGATAGTACTTCATCAAGGGTGAGGGTTAGCAGTTTTAGGTTGAGTGTGTTCCCACTTATTCTGGTTTTGGTAATGGCTTTACTAATGTATGTGCGCACTTCTTGCATCATAACATCCTTAAAGTAGAAAGGAGGGTATTTTGAGGTAGAAGGGGTTGGAGGGGGGTTGTGGCGTGAGATGTAGATACTTCCTATTGAAAATGTCAGGGGGATGGACACTACTGAGGTCAGTTAAGGCTGTGTTGAAAGTCTTTGCTATAGTAAAAGGATCCAGGACAGTAGTTTCATCAATGACCAGCATAGCTGGAAAAGTTTTTGGCGGTTTTCCACTAACGTCTTTAATATTGTTCCAGAAGGATTTGCCATTTCCCAAGGTGTCTGTGAGAGCTTCACTGTAATAGAGGCTTTTGGTTAGCCAAATGGATTTTGTGCAGGCATTATAAGCACGTTTGTAGTTTAGGATGTCAGCTTGCATTCCTGGGGCCCCAGCCCGTAACCAGAGGTGGTCCCTAGCTTTTAGTCTAGCAAGTTCAGCTTTTGGGGGAAGTTGCGGATTGGTTTTCTAAGTTTTGCACTTAGTACTCTTATATTTTCTATTTATACATATTCAGGGCCCTTCATTTTGCAGCTAAATATGAACTGCTGCAGACACTAGAAAACCTGCAGCAGTATCTACTGTACTTCTCTTATGACAATGACAGGACCATAAAGGATGGAGAGGAACTTGGGTGACCCACCTGCATTAAAGTTTCCGGTAGGTATGGACTAATGAAGAGAGGCAGCGTCTCTGTGACTCTCTGGAGGGCTGTCACTGCACTTAACAAGTAGATCTCATTGGATTGCAGCTCTTTCCTGTCTTTCAGTGTCTTCAGCACAGCTGGCACCAGTCTGTAAAATAACGGGGGCAATTAGTCTGACAAGCATGTTTTCCAGTTGTTTGGTCATCTTTATTGTACACATTATGGCAATGAACCAGCAAATTCTACTAGGAGTCTTGGGCTCTTTTTTTGTGTATATTAACAGCACAGAAATGTTTACTATTATTGTGTTCCCTTGTTCCTTGCCTCAACAAACGTCATTGCCATGGCTGCACCATTTCTCTGACTGGGAGAAGGGGTATAGCTGACATCATTATATCTTTGGTTAGTCTATCATGCAATGCACAAGCGCCAAGCAGTCCTACCTGGGGGGGCTTATGCCTCACTGTGCATGGCCCCCAACCAGCCCCAGTGCAGGATTATTGGGTTAAAATGTGAAAGCTTCGTTACATACCAGTAATAGCAGATCTCCGATAAATTCTTCATCCCAAAGCCTCAACTTTGGAATGTAGTCTGTTGGCGTCAGGGCCACTAGGAAACTTTTGCCTAGCCGTGATTGCTCATGTTAACACCTCCTATACAATGTGGTCGGCTCCATACTTCCTCAGTTTCCCTCCAGAGAGTTGTACCACACTGATAGGAATGAGAAACCAGAACACCAAGCAAGCAGACAGAAGAGGTTCTGGTTCTGGAATGAAGCCCATTAGAGGGGAGCAGAAAAGGAGAAGACCAAGCTTACAGTAATGGGCATGTCTTCTAGAGTATGCCACCTGAAATACAGAAGGGGGTGTTGGGGGAGAGAGCTGTGGCTCCATGGTGGAGATTCACTCAAAGAACTACTGTTACTGGTAAGTAATAGAACTACTTTCTTCGAGGACCTCCATCTCCATAGAGCCACACCTTCAGAATGATTCCCAAGCAGTACAAACAGCAGAGTGTGTCGAAGGCTAGAGAGCAGGGACATATAAGACCCCTTAGACTGTAGAGCTTGGAGGGCAGCAAGGTCAAAGCCATACCAGGTCCAGATTGTACTGTTTGGTGAAAGTGTGGACAGAACTCAATGTGGCAGCAGAGCATATGTTAGTGGCATACACACGGACAGAAAATGGAAGCTCCCCATCATAATACGGGATGCCAAGCATCTGGAAAGGCACTGCTTAGAGACAGGGTACCTGTCATCCGGGGGGTGCCACAACAAAAGCTGCAAGAACTTTCTGCAGTCCCTGGTATGGCCCAAACAGAAGCATAAAGCCTTATGGCCATCAAAGGAATGCAGGATAAGTCCCTCGGCATTCTGAGAGGGGAGGAACAAAAACACAGAAAGGCAGATAGTCTAGCACAGGGTAAACACAGAAACCACTTTAGGAAGGAATTGAGAATGGGTACGTAAAGAAACCGATCCTGGTGAAACACAAGCAGCCGGGATCTGCAGCCAAAGCCTAAAGCTCAGCAGCCCGGTAACGGACACAAGAAAAAAGTGTTGTCTGAAAGTTATTGTGACATATTGATTTTTCTATGGCTTTAGGAAACAAAGAGAATTTGTAAACCGAATGCTAACTCAACGAAACAAAAGAAAATTAGGTTCTGGCTAAGTCACATGGTATAATTATAGGGGCATAGTAAAGACTGCTGTAAGGAGGCTTAGTGAAACTTGCTGTATGGTACTTTAAGAAACAAAAAGAGAAATGTGACGTATGCTATCTTTAGGTAACAAAAAGAGAAGTGTTACTATAGAAGCTTTTATAAACTAACATAGGGCTGTGTAAGGAAACTGTCGCTATCACACAGTTACAAGGTGCAAACAGAGGAAGGAGGAAATACTGGGGATAGCATTGGGTAAAGCTAAGGGGAGGGGAGAGAAAGCAGTAAAGCATGAATTACACAGGAGGTGGGAGAAGGCAGGGGAGGAGGACTCCTGGGATAGGAAGAGTTCCAGGGAAGAACAGGGGATTGGGTAGAATAGTGGAGTGCAACGGATGTGGGGCAGCAGTGTTCATGGAAACTCTATGGAGGATAAGGGGATGTCCAGTGTGTATAAGATTGAGGCACATAGAGACGGTGATACATAGTCAGAGCGGTGAGGTGGAGGAACTGAGGCAGGCTAAGGGGGAGGGGGGACACTGCAAATACACAGGCAGCAGGGAGATATGGGGGGCTGGCATCAGTGAGAGCTTTGGGGCTGAAGGAAGAGAAAGCAGAGGAAAAGGAAATAGATGGGGACAGGGAGGGTAGGGGCCAGCCCAGGTTATGGGGGAAACAACGGATGGCAGGAGGTTAACTAGGCGTGCGCTCAGGGAAGGGTCAGTACCGGGACACAAACGGGAAAAAGAGCGTCCACTGAAGGTGGTATTATTGCGATTAACAGGTACTCACCTTTATCAGTTATGATGGAGCATAGGGATCGGGGGAATTGGAGAGCAAAGCAAATACAGGCCATGAAGCATGGAAGGGCAATGGGGTAGGGGGGACAATAGGCGAGGATAGGAGAGAACTGGCAGGCCACGGGGCAGCCACAGGCGAGGGGAGAAAACAAGACTTGGGCTAGGAAACCCAAGGGGTTGGAAAGAGGTGTTGGGGGGAAAGCAAGAGGACCCTAATAAGAGGGAGGACAATGCCAAGGGATGGAGGACAGCGTCAGGCACCCCAGCAAAAGCAAATGGGGTGGAAAGAGGTGCATACAGGTGAAGTGGGCAGGTGAGTACTGTGGGGGAGGGAGATAAAGCCATGAGGAGAAGGGCAAAACTTGATATGACACAGATAAGTGGGGAACCCATAGACTGTAGGGGGACTGAGGACAACGTGGTCCTAATACTGGGGGACTCCATAACTGAGGTATCAAATGAGGAGAGGAGGGGGGAAGCTCTATTAGGGCTGAGTGCATGCCAGTGATCGAGGCGAAGCACGTCGTACACACCTTAGCCAGGAAACACAGGGCCCCCCCCCCCGCACTGTGATGCATCTGGGGACAAATGATCTACGTGAGAGCAGTGTGAAGGACGTGCAAGCTAGATTCAAGGAGTTGGCAAGAATCTGTAAAGAGGAGGGGAACACAGTCTCTATTTCTGAAGTCCTGCCAGTGCATAAAGCTAGCAAGTATGGACAGGGAAGAATTGAGGAATTCAACTTTTGGCTAAGGTGGTGGTGTAAAGAAAATGGTTTCTGTCTGGTAGGAGAATAGGGAAGGACATGGGAAAACACAGAACTCTATGTACCAGACAGGCTGCATCTAAGCAAAGAGGGCACACAATGGTCCTAAAAGAGAAACTGGTAGCTACTTAAGGGAAAGTCTGCATTTAGATTTAAACTGGGTGTGTGGGGGAGCAGCAGGGAATAACCTAGCTAGTACTCCCCTGCAAAATGGGGTGGGGAGGGCAGTAAGGGAGTGCAGCAGGGGGAAGGGGTATACGGTGGAAGTGATTATCCGCAAATGCCAGGTGTCTGGGGAATAAAATGGTGGACTTGGAGGCCATAATGGTGGACAAGGGCCTGTACATTGTAGCTATAACGGAGACCTGGTGGTCAGAGCATCAAACTTGGGAGGCAAGTATCCCAGGGTACAGACTTTTTAGAAAGGACAGGACTGGAAGAAAGGGGGGAGGGTAGCACTGTATATAAAGGACGACATTAGGACAACAGAAGGGCAGGAGGAGCAAAGGGATGCGGAGATCCTGTGGGTCACACTGGAAAAATGATCTGGTGCATCATTAAGACTGGGTGTGATTTATAGACCGCCTGCACAGGGGGAGGAAAGGGATAGGCAGCTGTTGCAGGTGGTTCAATGAATGGCACTCAAGGGAGAGCTCCTGCTAGTGGGAGACCTAAACCTCCCCGATGTGGTTTGGGAAATCCCGTCAGCAGCATCAGTCAGAAGCAGAGAGATCCTTGATGCACTCTAGGGTGCTTTCCTGCAACAGCTGGTTAGGGAGCCCACTAGAAGTGATAACATACTGGACATGGTCCTCATCAACGGGGAAAGTGTGGAAGAAGTTGTGGGAGACAGCCTAGGTACAAGCGACCACAATACAGTGAGTTTCAGGGTAAGAAGAGGGAGGGAAACAAATCGGACCAGCACGAGGGTTCTAGATTTCAGACAGACAGCCTTTGCCAGAATGAGGGCAATATTCAGGGAGGAAATGGGGGGAAGGAGAAAACAGGTTAGGTGGAGGAATTATGGAAAGCTATAAAGGGGGATTACTGAAAGCCACTGAAATCTGCATAAAGAAGGTAGGAAAGAACAAAAAAAGAAGGCCACTTTGGTTTACCAGGGAGGTGATAAGGACAATTAAGGAAAGAAAAAAGGCTTTCAGAACATATAAGAAAGCCCAGAGGAAGGAGGACAGGGAGACTTACAGAGAGAAGCTGAGGGTGGCAGGGCCAAAAATTAGGAAAGCAAAAGCAGATACAGAGGAGAGAATTGCTAGGCAGGCCAAAAGGGGAGATAATTATTTTTTTTGTTTGCTTGCACGTATGTGCAAGAAACACTGTGCCACCATACAAGTTTTCGTAGATGTGGCACCCCCGCTTCCAATGCTCGCCAGAGTTTTTGCAGGCATGGCCAAACCACACCACACCACACCACACCAATTAATGTCCCAGCTGTCTATGACAGCAGTTCAGATTGCAGTGGCATACACCTGAAAGCAAACAACTGCTACAATCTGCGGTGGTAACGTGTAGGCAATTTGCATACTGCCCTGCAGTCAGCAGTAGGCAAACTGCCTCCACATCACCACCGCTGGCTGTAGCGGTGGTTGTATGAGCGCACCCCCCTTTGTTGTGTGCCGAGGTGGTGCCCAATCCCCCTTGCCTCATGTGCACTCCCCCCCAGCACACTGTATGTCTGACGGGAGTACCCAATCCCGTCGGCTCCAGTGCCCCTCCCCAAAAACAAGCGTCCTGGTGCCACGCCCAGAGCCTACACCAGCGGGCAGAAGTCCAGCGTCCTCATGTGTCCCCTCCCCACACTGTATGGCCATGAGGGTGCTCAATCCCCAGTGGCTCCATTGCCCAAAACTTCCAGGTGCCACAGCGTGGCAAAAAGTCCACGTTGTCCATGTAAAAAAAAAAAAAAAAGCCTGTAACAAAAGAAAACAGTCCTAGTTGACTCTCTTGCCCCCCTCTACTTAACCCGCCCACCCTCTCGTACCCTATCTCCCCCCCCATACTTACCTCCGGAGCCTGGCACGACGATCTTCGGTGGAGCGGGAACATGTCTGCACTCTTCAAAGCCGACCGCGAACTGAAGAAATGCCAGTAAGCTGTATAATGGTATAAACAGGTTTTTTTCAACTTTGGTGTGTATCTTGGTAATTTTTTCAAATTTTTGCACCAAATTTTTGACATGGGGTTCTTGGGACCCCATCTCATGAATTCAGTGACTGTCATTTGGTTATTCAGTCTCGAAAGGTGATTTCGCGGTCACTGCGTGGAATCACCTTTCGGGACCGATTAACGAAATGACAGTGTCACTGTTCATGAGGTGGGCTCTCAAAAAGCCTATGTTGCAAATTTGGTGAAAAAATTCCCCAACATGACTGTGTTACAAGCGTCGTTGCAGCAGTTTCCACACCTCGACCAAGTTAATGTAATCTGTAATATTTTCACTCCAGACTTTTATCAACATTTTTCCACACCTCCTTATGAACAGTACCAGCTGTCATTTTTCACATCCTGGCCGAAATGCGTTTTCGCACTTCCAGAGCAGAATAACGCACTCGTTGTGGGAAATCAGTGTTCGGGGACAGATTAAGAAAACCACAGTAACAGTATTCATGACAGGAGGTCCCAAAATGCCTATACTGAAAATCTGGTGAAAAAATTCCCCCAAATAATTGCATTACGGGTGTGCGTTGTGCTGTTTCTATGCACGCTCGTGACTTCACAAGTTGTTTTATATTTTCGCTCCAGATTTTCAACATTACCATTTTTTTATACCTCCTCATGAACAGTACAGCTGTCATTTTTCACATCATGCTGGAAATGTGTTTTTGCACCTGTGGTGTTAATGGTGCAGTTGCTGTGCAAAATCACTTTTCGGCTAACAAACTGATAGTGTCTGTTCATGTGGTGGGGTCACAAAAAGCCCATGTTGAAAACTTCGAGTAAAAATACCAAGACGTGCCCAGGACCTTAGGGTTTCTGACCATAACGCCCTACCCTGTAGGGACTGACAGGTGTCAGGGGTGTAACATGGGACTGACGACAATTATGTTCATGCCATTCCACCCCCGCAGCAAGTGACAGACATCGAAGTGCACCTTGGACTCTTTGGCCCCAGAGTTCACACCATTCTCCTATACTGCACCCATTTCAGCGTATTTCCTTATGGAATGAAGTGAGTGTAAAGCCCAAACATTCCAAGGCACACCTTGACACTTGTCAGTGTCTGCAGGGTAGGGTGAGGTGAAATCTCGTGACCGTTATGGGTGATGACCCAAAGGCACACCCCAATGCCTGTCCATCTCTGCAGGGTGGGGATGGATCTGGTGTCAGTTCAATACATCACTGCCATTCCTACACTGCATCTAACACCTGCACTTCCACTGCTAATGCCAGCAAGCAAACATTCGGCATTGACAAATGCTTGTTTAGGTATGTGGGAGAGAAGAGAAAGGCAAGACAGGGGATAGTACAAGTGAGGGGGAAGGGGAGCGTGGAAGGTGACTTGGAGAAGGCAGAGGTGCTTAATAGCTAATTCTGCTCGGTCTTTACATTGGCGGAGGAATGAAGGGGACCAGAGTTAAGGGGGAGGAGGGAAGGGGAAGACAAAAGGGTGGATCCTAGCCCATTAAGTGAGGAAAGGGTAAGAGAGAGGAACTAAGAAGGTTGAAGGTGGACAAGGCAATGGGGCCAGACAGCTTACATCCTAGGTACTTCGAGAACTAAGGGAGAAGCTGGCAACACCACTGATGAGGCTGTTTAACTTGTCTCTGGATACAGGGCGGGTGCCAAGAGACTGAAAGAGGGCTGATGTGGTGCCATAACATAAGAGGGGCAGCAGGGAGAAGGAGGCGGAGAATTATAGCCCAGTCAGCCGTACCTCGGCGGTGGGTAAGGTGATGGAGGTACTATTAAGGAAAGGGTGGTAAAGTACCTGGTAGACAGCGGTTTGCAGGATGACAGACAGCATGGCTTTACAAATGGGAGGCCATGCCAGATGAACCTAAAGAGTTTTTTGACTGGGTGATGAAGGTGGTCAATTGGGGGGGGGGGCGCGGTGTGGACGTGGCCTATCTGGACTTCAGAAAGGCCTCTGATACTGTCCCTCACAGAAGGCCGGTAAACAAGCTGGAAAGTTTAAGGGTGGGATGGAAAATAACTAGGTGGGTGGAAAACTGGTTGAGGGACAGAAGTCAGAGGGTGGTGGTAAATGGGGTGCATTCCAGGAAGAAGGGGTGACTAGCGGGGTGCCCAAGAGGTCAGTACTGGGACCCATTCTTTTTAATATCTATATTAGTGACATAGCGGAGGGACTGGAGGAGAGGGTGTGCCTATATGCAGATAATATAGAGTTCTGCAATAGGGTGGACACCCGGGGGGGGGGGTTGAAGGCCATGAGGGAGGAACTGAGGATTCTGGAAAGATTCTTGGAAACATGGCAGCTGAAATTCAATGCCAAAAAGTAAACAGTTATGCTATGCTAAAACTAGACGTCACAGTCTAAGATCAGGAGGAGGAAGATTCAAGGGCAATGTGAGGGGGTGTTACTTCACGGAGAGGGTGGTGGAGTCCTGGAACAAACTAACTGAAGAAGTGGTGGAAGAAGAAACTGTGGAAGGATTCAAGAGGGCATGGGACAAACATAAGGGGTTGACCAGGGGTGGAGTGGGATGTCCCTTGATAAAGGTGACGAGTGAGGGGATAATGGGGTAGATGGGCCAGAGAGGCCCTTTTGGGCCGCCATATTTCTATAATTCTATGAAAGGAACTGCGTATTAAAAGTGGAAGCAGATTCAAAATGAACCACAACAAGGATCCACAATGGAACTAGACCACAGATCAGGGGATAGATAGCCAGGTGCCCTCTGAAGAACCTGTGGAACACCTCCAACTGTGCCGCAGTTTTGCTCACTACAAGCATATGAACGGCTGAACCAGCACAACAAAGCACCTTAACCACAAAGTACTGGATACCTGAGTCTGATAAGGACAAGAGGTACTCCAAGACACGCTGCACCAGACATCTAAAAGGGTCCAGAAGGCACACCAAATACTCAGGGCCCCTGGTGTTCTGTGGCAGAATTTTCTGATTTCTGCGGCAGGGCTCCTAGACTTCTGCGGCAACATTTTCTGAATTCTGTGGCATGATTTATTCATTTCTCTGGCAGGATGCAGTCCTGTCATTGACTAAATATCATGTGATGTCATTGATGACATAATATGCTGAGCATAGAGGAGGAGCTTCAGGATAAACGAGGTGGGAAAGAAAGCCTGACACTTTAGAAAAAACAGTGTATTTATATGAAAATTCACCAAAAACAATGAATTCTGCTGCACTATATATATTCTGCGGCATGATGCAAATTCTGCGGCAAATTCCGCAACGGCAGAGCCGCAGAATTCTAGGGGCCTTGCAAATACTGAAGCATTTCTATTTAGGGAGCGTATCCAGTAGACAGCTTACAGTACAGTCACCAGAAGAACATCCCAAACCACCTACGAGACCCCAGAGTGGTGGACTTTTTTTTAATTAATAATTTACTGCATTATTTAGCAAGACACAGGAAAAACAGGTTACTCACCTGTAACAGTAGTGGTATATGTTGTTCATCCACACTCTTTGGCATGTCCCTTTTCCCTTTAAGGATCACCGGAAGTCTTCAAGCTGGCTCCTCCCATCCACCCTGGTGGTATATACCTCGGCTCCACCCCATGACGCCAGATCTTAGCACGCTGGAAGCCAGGTTGTGTGTGTCCACAGCTGGGGAGGTCGGGTGGGTCCGTGTGGATGAACAACATATACCACTCCTAGAACTACTGTTACAGGTGAGTAACCTGTTCTTGTAGGAGCATGGATATGTTGTTCATCCACACTCTTTGGCAGACTCCTAGCAGTTCTCCGGGAGGGGGGAGGGAGGCAAGGCTCACACCCCCTACTTAGGGAACAGAGATTGGAGAACAGAGGCCCCAAACTCAGCATCCTGGCATGACTCAAGGTTGATGTGGTAATGGGTGATAAAGGTGTTTGCTGACTTCCAGGGAGCAGCCCGACAGATTTCGTGGATAGGGATGTCTCTGAAAGCGGCCACCAATGCAGCAGTATGGCGGGTAGAATGAGCTCTTATCCCTCTGGGAGGATCCTTGCCTGCCAACTCATAACACAGACCTATGCATGATGCAATCCATCTTGCAATAGTCCGCTTTGTTGCAGGTCTGCCAGAAGCGGCTTCAGTGTAGGTGACAAACAGCTGGCGAACCTCTCCCCGAATTTCCGCCGTCCTCTTCCCTATAATAGGAAACAGCACGTCTCAGGTCCAAAGTATGGAACCTGTACTCAGCCTCAGAGGTGTAATTAGGGTAGTATACCGGCAGAGTCAACACCTGCTTAAGGTGAAACTCTGACACCACTTTCGGAAGGAATTTCGGGTGGGGGCGTAGGACAACCTTGTCCCTGTGGAAGACCAGATAAGGGGAGTCCACCGAAAGCGCCTGGAGCTCCCCTGTCCTTCTGGCAGATGTGATAGCCACCAGGAAGGCTGTCTTCCACAACAAGTGTGACAGCTCACACTTGTGCATTGGTTTGAATGGCTTGCCCATGAGCTTTGCCAATACCAGCAGTAGATCCCACGGAGGTGGAGGTTCACGCACTGGAGGGGATATGTGATCCAGGCCTTTGAAAAAGCACCCGACCACTGTCTCCTGCACCAATGTCGGCTGACTGACCCATGCCTGGTAAGCAGAGATGGCTGCCAGGTGCACCCTAATGGTCGATGACCGCAGACCCTCTTTGGAGAGAGACCAAAGGTAGTCGAGAATGTCAGCCACTGAACAGGATAAAGGGTCCAGGCCCTTACCCTGACACCAAATGGAAAATCTTTTCCATTTGAAGGCTCAACATTTCCTGGTTGATTCCTTTCTAGATGCCTCCACCATTGTGTAGACATCTTCAGAAAGACCCAAAGCCTGGAACTCTAGACGCTCAGGTACCAGGCTGAGAGGTGCAGGGATTGAAGGTCCGGATGGAATACCTTCCCCTGATTGAGAGATATCAGGTCCGGGCATGTGCAAAGCTGCTCCGGGTGCCTGCCGCTGAGGCTGAGGAGATCTGGATACCAGAACTGGTGTGGCCAGTCTGGGGCTACCAGGATCACCTTCGCCTTGTCCCTCCTCACCTTGAGAAGCAGCCTGTGAATCAAGGGAAATGGAGGGAAGGCGTAGAGGAGGCCTGGGATCCATGGCCTTGAGAAGGCATCTCCCTGCAGCGAGCACTGCTGAGGGGGGTGGGCATGAAACAGTCTAAGCTTGGTGTTTTCCCCTTGAGGCAAACAGGTCCACCATCGGTTTGCCCTAACGGGAGAACAGGCTGTAGGCTGCCTCTGGATGGAGAGACCACTCGTGGGATGTCTGGCCTAAGCAGCTGAGAGCATCCGCCAGATAGTTCAAGGCTCCTGAAACATGGATGGCTAGGAGATCAGCCTC
Organism: Neoceratodus forsteri; assembly: GCA_016271365.2. Taxonomy (NCBI): domain Eukaryota; kingdom Metazoa; phylum Chordata; order Ceratodontiformes; family Ceratodontidae; genus Neoceratodus; species Neoceratodus forsteri. Next base: position 188,123,663 of record CM057451.1, read on the forward strand.
CAACTGGCTCACGAGGGTCCAGATGTGGAGCGCCTCCTTGCACAGCAGATGGGAGTGCGTGCCGCCTTGTTTACTGAGGTAGTACATGGTCATGGTATTGTCCGTCTGAACTTGAACCACTTGACCCCGGAGCTGAGGAGTAAAAGCTGACAGTGCCAGTCTGACTGCTCTGAGCTCCAAAAGGTTGATGTGGCACTGGGACTCCTTGGGGGTCCAGGGCCCGTGGGTCCTTCCGTCCCCCATGTGGGCTCCCCAGCCCATGAGAGAGGCATTGGTCATGAGGACGACTGTCGGCATGAGGCGGACAAACGGAATCCTTTCCTGCAACTGGTCTGGGGCGGTCCACCATTGCAGAGCGTCCCACATCCTCTGGGTTACAGTGAACAGCTGGTCGAAATGACCATGGTGCTGAGTCCACTGGGTGGCCAGCGCCCATTGAAGGGGGCGCACGTCAACTGGGCCCAATGGACCACTGAGGTGCATGCCACAATGTAACCCAGAAGGCGCAGAAAGTCCCGGGCAAGGCTCAAGTGCCCAACCAGAAAAGATGGACAAAGGAGGACAGCACCTCCACCCTCTCCGCCGGGAGCTGAGTTTTGGATTGACAAGAGTCTAGCTCTGCCCTGATGAAGCCCATCACCTGAAAAGGCATGAGTTCTGACTTGGCCTTGTTGATCAGGAGGCCGAGCTGAGAGCAGATCTGGAGGGCCAGGTCCCTGGACCACTCCACCTCCTGTTGGGTGGAACCTGCTAGGAGACCAATCATCGAGTGAGGTTAAATTCAAGCCCCGAGATGTGCCGCCACCACTGCAATGCATTTGGTAGCTTCGAAGGGCCGATGACAGGCCAAATGGCATAGCTCAGAACTCATACAGGGTCCCTTCGACCCTGAAGCAGAGGAATTGCTGATGGGATGGACGGATTGGGACGTGAAAGAACGAATCCTGCAGATTTAGTGAACAGAACCACATGTTTCGCTCCAAGGATGGAATGATCTGGGACACAGTGACCATCCGAAAGGTGCAGAACCTGAGATATTGATTCAGGTCGTGCAGATCTAGAATGGGGCCAGCCCCCTGTCCGCTTGGGCACCAGGAACTACCTGGAGACAAAGCCTGGGTCTGCTGGAGGATCTGCCACTGGAGCTACTGCCTCCTTGAGAAGGAGAAGCCGAGCAATGTCATCTCTTGAGAGCCAACTGGGTCTGAGCACATACTTGTTCCTCCCGAGGGGTGCGGGCTCGACTTGGAGGGTACTGCTCGAATTCCAGAAGCAGTCCCTGACCAACCACTTTCAGAACTCACCTGTCCATGGTGACAACGGACCAGGTGGAAAGAAAGTGGTGGAGTTAGCCCCACACGGGAGGACTCAGAGCTGGCGTGACGGGAGCGGGGATGGCAGCCCCAACCCTGTCACTGAGCAGGCTTGGAGGAGGAGGAGGATCCAGGATTGGAACCTCGGCCTACTTTACGGGCCTGTTGGGGACCCTGCTTGGGCCAAGGGCGCCAAGCTTTAGCCTGCTGCTGTTGCTGGTGCTGTTGCTGCTGTCCACCATGAAAGGAGGACTGCTGAGTCACAGGGGCAGAATACCGAAAAGGCTTTTTCTTTTTCCTCTGCTGGTTCTTGCCGACAGAACTCTTGGCAGAGGTAGCGTCCAAGGTGGCACTGGATTGCTCAATGCACTGAAGGTGATCAGCCACTCCTGGGCCTAACAAGTTGGTCCCAAGGAAGGGCACGTCAGCTAATTTATACTGGGTATCTGCCGGGAAGGAGGAAAGCCTCAGCCAAGCCCTGCGATGGGAGGCAACCGCAGCAGCCATCGAACGGGAACAAGAATCCCCAAGGTCTAGGGCCGTCTGGAGCTGCTGTTTGGCAACAGCTCGGCCCTGATCCTGCAGCTGCTTGACCATGGTCTGCATGTCTGCAGGGAGATGTGGGAGGATCTGGTCTAACGACCCTAGAAGGGCGTGAGAGAAGAGTGCCATGATGACAGCCAAACTTGATTGATGAAGACCCAAGGAGGAAGACGAATAGACCTTCCTGGCTGACTGGTCCAAGAGCTTGGACTCTATCAGGAGGTTGGTCAGTGTCGGCAGAACTTCCAGTACGCCTGAACACAAAGGCGTCACCAGGCTCTTGGCCGAAGGGTGCTCTGTGAACCCCGCAAGGGACCCCATGGGGACCGTGTACTTACGGGCCATGCGGGCAGACGGAGCTGGACAAGAGGCAGGATGTTGCCAAAGTTCTAAGGCCGGTCCAACAATGGCCTTGGCCACAGGAAAGGCCTCCGTCAGTGTATCCCCTCTCTTGAGGATATTGGTGAGGGTACTTTGCCTTTTTCTGGATGGGCTCCAGGGGCATCCCTGTAGACTCACAGATGAGGCAGAGGATCCCTTGGAAGGATGAGGGACCTTCCTCAGTCTGTAGGCCAGCTGTCCAATCATCATCCCCTGGATGTGAATGAAGACCGGTGACGTCCGAATCCAAAGAATCTGGATACAACGGCCTACCGCCCATGTCACGTTCAACTCGCTGGAGGCAGACTGGGGTGACTGTGACAGACAATCACCGGGGAAGCCCGGTGTCCGGTCTATCTTGCTTGGAAGGGGCCCCTTCTACAGGCTGCTTGGCCGGTGGTTCCGCCATGATAGGTGAGGAGACCATTACGGGCAGAAGAGGTGGTCTTGCTGGCTCTGCGGACAGGGAAACCGGTTTGAGCGGCTTTAAGGGAGTCGACTTCGGCCTGGGAGGCGAAAGCCAACTGATGCCTGGACAGGATTAGCTGCTGCCACATGACGTCCTCGTAGCACCGACAGTGTTTCTGCCAGAGTCTCTCTCCTCATCCGAGGATGACTAAGACGACCGATGGTGTCGCCTCTTCTTAGAGCGCTTGTGGCCTTTCCTCAGCCTGTTGGATGAGGGGGTCCTAGACCTCGACCGAGATCGGGCAGGCTGACTCGGTTGGTCGGGAGACACCGGCGGGACCGGTGACTTCCTGGGAGTCTGGGACCAGATCCTTGATGGGAACTCTAGCAGGCTGGGTCTTCTCATTGGGGACGACAAGGACCTGAGTTCTTTCTAATGAGTCGTCAACCAGAGTCGGCAACAGGAAATCGATTGGGCCGATAACAATTTCGACCTCACTGACCACACCCTCGAACGGCTGGCCCGACGGGAGGTCCAAGAAGCCAGCAGCCGAAGAAGTGAGCTCGACTGAAGTCGAGACCACATGCTCCTGGGACTGAGACCTCTCTTGGTCCCAAGAGCATCTTCGTTGAGACAAAGACTTGCTCGGATCCTTCTCCCGATTACGGGATTGGGAAGAGTGCGTGCATGCAGGCGTCTCCCCCTTGGTAGGGAGAGACTGGCACAATTCCCTGAAGGAACCCGAGAAGGAGGGAGCCCAGGTTGAGTGGAACGAAGAACCTCCGGGAAGGGTGAGCCGCTTCTTCCTCGAATGCTTGCATGTGCTCCAATTGCTCTGTGGATCCCTCGGCCGTGGAAACTGCACACCCAGCCTCTTTCAATTTCACCAGGGGGTTCCTCTTCTCCGGTCTCCCCAGCTGCAAACGTGCAAGACTGTCGTCCAGGACTTTGGGATGGAAGGCCAAGCAGAAACTGCAGGAGGAGGTGTCGTGGCAGACACCTAGGCAGTAGACGCATGCGGAGTGGGGATCAGTAGGTGACATCTTTTGGCCACAGAAGCATCGGCGAAATCTGGGGGAAGATTTTTCTTCCATAATCAAAGCTGCGAAAAGGCAATCGCTAACTCTAGAGATACGAATTTTCGGTAAAACCGAAGGTTTGAAAGCCAAGGCCTACAAAATGCGTGAGCACGAGGGAGGCAACCTGAATCTTCCAGCGGAAAGGAAGATCTGGTGTCATGAGGCGGAGCCGAGGTATATAACACTGGGTGGGTAGGAGGAGCAAGTTTGAAGACTTCTGGTGATCCTTAAAGGGGAAAGGGACAGGCCAAAGAGTGTGGATAAACAACATATCCACACTCCTAGAATAGTACAAGTAACACTAACATACAAATATGAGTACAAGGAGAAAAAAAATTATATAAACCAACAGTGCTAGACAAAGTCATCCAGAGGCAGGTATTACAGTGAAGTCTATTGATAGAGTGGATGAACAAAAAATATCTCAATGTCCTGTACTGCAGAAGAGGGCCAGTGCTAATCGGTCTAGGGTACAAAAGAGGAGTCTATCCATGTAATAAATTGTCTGTCTTTGCCACAGTTGATCAAATGGTTGTTGTGCATCATTAAATACAGTAGTTTACTGCTCCATATGGTAAACATAGATAATTAGTTGGTACCACACTTACGTAGTAGGAGTTTCATTATTTAGTCAAAGTTGTGTTACAGTCAACCTTTTTAGCAACTATCATCAAAACACAGACCAATACAAACGTGAAGGTTTTCCCCGTAAGTAATGCCCTGGATCCAGTACAGTAAGTACAATCAGGGATGGGGTTACAGATTGCCGATTCCAAACACAGCCTCCAAATTATGGCTGACTGCTCCCCAGTAAGTTTTCAAACCTGGGCATTCCCAAAAGACGTGGGTCTGGTTGGCTTCCCCAGTGCAACATCCCATCGGGCATTTAACCCACAGGGAACCCATCATTTTTTCCTTGCACTATAGGGGGCTCCAAAACATCAAGCTCTACATTTCCAGGCAGATTCTCTGAGGTAGGGAGCTGACGTGCCTTTTAAAATATGGCAACACAGATTTAACCCAACCTCCAGTGAATGGTTGAGCCCCAATTCATTGCTACATTTGGTAAAAATTTGCTCTCTGGTAACCTTGTTAAGGTCCTGCCCATGTCTCTGTGACAGCCACCAAGTCGAGATTGCCCTCTGCAACCAATACATGCAGTTCCAGCACTGGCTACGATGTATGGTGCCCATCTTGCATCAAGTGCCTCCAGCTTTTCTCATCAGGGTGTGGTCTATCTTTGTTGAACAGCCTCCATCCCCTTTAAAACAAGACTTATTGCCTAAGGAAATAAAATCCCACTTCCCCTCTAAAACATGACTCAGTGCCCAAGGAAATAAAATCCCACTTCCCTACATCACCCTTCTAGCAAAATGATGCACTAAAACACATGGAAGTGACCCCTCTCATTCAGGCTTGGCTTTCACGGTCAATACATTGCAAATACTGTTTAAACAGAAACCTAGAAACATAGACAATAATGACAAAAAAAAAAACCAACACTGGTCCATCAAGTCTGCCCATAAAACCCCAATAAGCCCAGGACCTATATTGTCCATACAGGGTTGTAACCCACACTTACAGAAACATAGAAACACAGACTTTTATGGCAGACAAAGACCGCTTGGCTCACCTAGTCTGCCCATTTCCATACCTATCAGATAAGCTGCAGATCCTAGTTTTGCCAACAGCCTACTTCCTCCTACCTCCCACTAGAATTGCTTTATTTCTGTCCCATGCATTCTTAAATTCCCCCACTGTTTTTGACCCCATGACCTCCGGAGGTAGGCTGTTCCATATGTCCACAACCCTCTCCATGAAAAAATACTTCCTCACATTGCTCTGAGTCGTTCCAACTCTATCTTCAGATTGTGCGCCCTTGTTATTGCACATCTCTTTTTCTGACAGATGCTACCCTTTTGGACTTATTGTTGATTCCCTTGAGGTACTTGAAAGTTTCTATCATGTACCCCCTCTCCCTTCTTTCTTCGAGGGTATACATATTAAGTTCTTTTAGTCTCTCTTCATATGGCTTCTGGTGCAGACCCTGCACTATTTTAGTTACCCTCTTCTGGACTGCCTCCATTCTGTCTATGTTCTTGCGGAGATGGGGTCTCCAGAACTGCACACAGTACTCCAGTATGGGTCTCACCAACTGTCTGTACATAGGGAGAACAATTTCCTGTTTTCTACTGGTGATGCCTCTCCCTAGGCATCCCAGTATCCTCCCAGCTCTCCTCACTGCCTTCTCACGTTGCTTGCCTACCTTTAGTCATCTGTTATGACTACCCCTGGTCCCTTTCCATTTCTGTTGCTATTAATAATCCCCCCACTGGGTTTTTGTTTCCCAGATGCATTACTTTGCAGTTCTTTGCACTGAATCTAAACTGCCATACTTCTGACCATTCCTCCAACCTTGCCAAGTCCCTTCTCCTCCTTTCCACCCCTCCTTGTGTATCAACCCTGTTGCAGATCTTTGTGTCGTCTGCAAAGAGGCATACTTTTTCTTACAGTCCCTCCGCAATGTCACCTATAAAGACATTGAAGAGCCCCAGTATTGAACCCTGCAGTATCCCACTAGTAACCCCCCTTTCTTTGGAGTGGACTCTGTTTACTATTACTCTCAGCATCCTATTGTTCAGCCAATTTGATTACCCAGGTTACCATCCTGGGACCCACTCCCAGGCTGGCTAACTTGCTTATTAATTTTCTGTGTGGGACTGTGTCAAATGCCTTGCTAAAGTCTAGGTAGGCCATGTCCATAGCCCCTCCCTGGTCTACTACTTTGGTCACCCATTCAAAGAAATATTAGATTCGTCTGACATGACCTTCCCGTTGTGAATCCATGCTGCCTTGGCTACTGTGTCCCGCTGGCCTCTATGTGCTCAACAATTCTTTCTTTCAGAAGTAATTCTATCATTTCCTTACCACTGAGGTCAAACTAATAGGTCTGTAGTTTTCTGCCTCTGTCTTGGCTCCCACGTTTGTGAAGGGGAATCACATCCACCCTCCTCCAGTCCTCAGGTACCACACCCTCATCCCATGATTTGTTAAAACGGGCAGTCAGTGGTGCCACTAGTTTGCCCCTCAGTCCTTTTAGAATTCTGGGGTGAATCCCGTTAGGCCCCACTGCTTTGTCTACCTTCAGTTTTAGGAGTTCTTTCAGGACCCTTTCTTCTGTGAATGGACTGGTATCAACCCCCTATCCAGTGTGCTTCTATTATTTGGTTTAGGTACCTCCCCCTCCTCTTTTTTGAATACTGAGCAGAAATATTAGTTCAGTATCTCAGCTTTGTCACTGTCACCTCTGCCCCCATTAAGCCTCACTATCCTTTCTTGGTCTTTTTTCACTCCCTAATGTACCTATAAAAGGTTTTATCCCCCTTCTTAAATGAGATGACTATCTTTTCCTAGGTTTGGGCCTTTGCTATTCTGACTGCCTTCTCTGCTTCCTTCTGCTTTAACTGGTACAGTTCTGTGTCCTGCTCCTTCTGTGCTTTCTTATACTTTCTGAATGCTATATTTTTCTCCCTAACTTTCCCCGCCTCCTCTTTTGAGAACCAGTGTTTTTTTCCTTCATTTTGTTTATTTGCTTCACACAAAGACTTGTTGCCTCTGTGATGGCAGCTTTGATTTTTCCTCACTGTTCCTCCCCATTTGCCCGTTTGCTAGTGCTTTTCTGAGGCACTCTCCCATTTTGCAAAGTCAGCGTCTCCTGAAGACCAATACCCTCACCTTTGTGTGACTTGACTATTGTGAACCACACTGTTTGGTGGTCACTTTTTCCCAGATGGCTGGCTACCCACTTCTAAATCAGAGATCCTCTCTCTGTCCCTGTTTGAGAGTACCAGGTCTAAGATTGCTCCCTCCCAAGTGCGTTCAGACACTAGCTGTCTGAGGCATGCCCCCTGTAGGGCATCGAGAATGACCCTGCTCTTGGATGTGGCTGCAGCAAAGGTGCTCCAGTTAACATCTGGCATATTCAGGTCCATCAACAATTTCTCCCCCTTTTCTACCATTCTAAGGATGCCTTTCATAATTTCCTTGTCCATTTGTTCCCCTGAGATGGGGGTCTGCATACAACCCCCATACGGATTGTGGTGCATTTCCTGTCTCCAGGGTGATCCACAGCGACTTCTCTCCTCCGTTTACCCCTTAGTTCCGTTGCTTTGATCCCCTCCCTTACGAAATATCCACTCCTCCTCTTTTACTCTCCCTGTCCCTCCTGTAGATTGTATACTCTGGTATGTTTATATCCCAGTCATGGTTCTCTGTGTACCATATTTCTGTGACTGCCACAATATCTAGCTGTCCCCTCTTCCATCAAGGCCACTAGTTCAGGGAGCTTGTTACACAGACTACGTGCATTGGTACTCATCGCCCTCCATTGTTTGATAGCCTTACACCTTTTAGCCCCATGCCTGTCCTGTCTTTGCCTTTTTCTCCACTGACCCCTGTCCTGCTCCCTATCGACTTCTTTACCTTAGTGCTTACCTCACTAACTACCCTGTTTTCGGGGGTTGGGGGCTGAGATTTTCATGCCTCTTTTCAGTGCCTCCGCTCTTGGCTAGTTTAAGTGCTTGCCAATGAGCAATTTAAACCGATTACCTACGATCCTGGTTCCTCTCCCGGACAGATGGAGTCCATGGTCCAGGCCCTGCGGCTACCACCCTGAGCAACCAACCACTAAGCTCTTCACTTTGTTCCAGCCATGTTTGAAACCACTGACAGTTTTGGTGGCCGCCACATCAGCTGGCAGATTGTTCCACGGCTCCACCTTTTCTGTAAAATAACATTTTTACACTTCTCTCTTGCACCCCCCCCCCTTAGTTTCCACTCATGCATTATGTTCTTGATCAGCTACTTATGCTAAATACTGTAGTTCCTTGAAGTTTACCTTGTTCATGCCTTTCAGGAACTTAAACATCTCTATCATATCTTCCCTCTCTCGTCTGGCCTCCAGCGAATACATGTTCAGTGCCTTGAGCTGATCCTTGTCAGATCTGCCCTGCTGGCTGTGAATCATTTTGGTCAACCTACGCTGCACCATCTCCAGCCTGTCTTTCCTTAGGTGAGGACTCCACAGCTGGGCACAAGACCCCAGGTAGAGCCTCACCTGTGATCTAGAGAGAGGTAGTAATCTCTCCTCCTTCTTCTGTCAACACAAAAACCAAAAGTCACTTGCATTCCAGAGGAGAAAGCCTCTTCAATGAATGTCTGCATTGTTTTCTTCATGTAAAAAAAAAAACAATAAATTGATTTTCTTTTGAAACTACTATTTTGGATTACATGGCATTTGTGCCTCTTTCATTGGAGAAACTTTCTCCTGCCTCTGGAGTGCGAGTGACTTTTGTTTTTTGTCTCAGCAGGTTTGGGCTGGCAGCCCCCCACTCGCACCCCGCCCGGCTTGTTGCGCAGCACTCACTGTCTTATTCTGCTGTCAACACCCCTTCCTATACACCCCAGCATCCTGTTTGCCTTACTGTCAGCCTTGTTACACTGGCTTAATTGTTTTAGGGAGTCACTGATGACCCCCTAAGCCTCCTTGCTTAGACATTGTGCCCAGCTTTACCACCTCAACCCAGTACTCTGCCCTGGGGTTCCTGTTCCCTATGTGTATCACTTTGCACTTTCTGGCACTGAATTTCAACTGCCAAACCTCTGACCACCTCTCTAGCCTTTGCAGGTCTCTCTGCATTTCCTTAACCCCCTCCTTGCTGTCTACTGTGCCAAAGAGCTTAGTGTCATCTGCAAAAAAGACACATCTTGCCCTGGATTCCTTCTCCCATGTCATTGAGAATCATACTGAAAAGGACTGGACCAAGGACCAATGCTTGTTGTACCCCACTGGTGACCTCCCTCTCTTCTGATTTGACGCCGTTAACCACAACCCTCTGCTGTCTATGTTCCAACCAGTTTCTCACCTATCTGTGTCCTTTGCTGCATCCAGATACTCTAGCTTCTTCAGCAGCACCAAGTCAAAAGACTTGTTAAAATCAAAGTAATGTAAATCCGCAGCGTAGCCCTTATCCACAACCCTTGTTACCCAGTCAAAGAATGTTATTGGGTTGGTTTGAGAAGACCTCCCTGCCACGAATAGATACTGTTTACTATCCCGGGGCCCAATACTGGAAAAGGTGCAAAGGTTTGTGCTGTACTTGCCCATGACCCCAAGGATGCTATATTCAGTCAGATAGTGCACTGGACCTCCGATCACTGGCCCTGTGAAGAACAAATCAGTCCGTGGTGTCCAGTGGTCCCCTCACTCTCAGATTGCTAGCCCTGATAAATGCAAACTATTCCCTGGTGTCAGTGGTCTCCCCCGCCCTCTGATCACTGACCCTGTGAAGTAAAGATCTGTCCCTGGTGTCCAGTGGTCCCTACTGCCCTCTGGCTGCTGGACCTGGTAAATGTAAAATATTACCTGGTGCCCAGTGGTCCCCCCTACTCTCTAATTACTGGCTTCGTCAAGTAGAGATCTATCCCTGGTGTCCAGTGGTCCCCCCTGACCTCCGATCCCTGGCCCTGTATCACAGTAAATAGTCCCTGTTATCTAGTGGCACTTCCAATCTCCATGCACCGTCCCCGTAACTATTTACTGGCCTCTTGTCCCCCACCCACACCCATGGCTCCACATCCCTGTATAAGCAAAACAGGTCCCTGGTTTCTAGTGCTTCCCCCGCACTGCTGGCACTAAGTAACATACCCTGCCACTCCCCCTTACTGGTATCACAGATCCAATAAGGTGACAAGTACAGCCCTCTTCTCACCACCTCAGCCAGACACCATATGGATTGATAGGAAATGCACATCCTCTGTACTGTAAAGGGAGCACGAGTACTGTCTAACAGTAAGGCTCTAAAACCACCACCACTTCACCCTTTGCTACCCCTTCCTTTCTAGCTCTGCCCCTAGTTCCTTATCTCTCTTGTCCCCTGTCCTGGAGGTCTAGAGATCAACTCTAGCCATAGTTTCTTGCTTGAAGATGCTGTGAGCTGAACCACACAGCAATTCTGTTTCCCATTACCTCCCAAAAATATGATATAAATTTTGATTTATTTAATGTAATATAACATGCAGTCTGTATTAAATCATATAATATAACTTATTATATTTAAGTTGTGACTAAATATGAGCAACTTTATGCCTAACGCACTTACCTAGTGAAAAACAAAACAAATAACTAAATGCTTTCATTGATATGGTGTATTCTGAATGGCCAACCTCACAAACAGTGATATGAAAATGAAGGTTACTCACCTGTAACCGTATTTGTAGGTGTGGTATATGTACATTCACACTTCTGGCAGAATCCTTTCCCCTTTAAGACTGGTCGGAAGGTCTTCCAGCTGGCTTCTCCCACCCAGCTAAGTGGTATCTTCTTTGGCTCCGCCCTGTGACGTCAGATCTTACACACTGGAAGCAAGATTAGTTTGCCACTTGCCAGGGGAGGTCGGGTGGGTTGTGTGAATTTACACCTATACTACTCCTACAACTACCGTTAGAGGTGAGTAATTCTCATTTGTAGGGATGTGGATATGGTGTACTATCCACACTTCTGGCAGACTCCTAGCAGTTCTCTGTGAGGAAGGGGTAAGGCGAACACTCCCTATTTATTTTTGACCTGCATGACCTGACCCAGGACGAATGGAGTAAATTACATCAGACCAGTGTACACTGCAGTAGGTTGATGTGGTAATGGGACTTCCTGGGGGTCCAGAGCCCATGGGCTCTGTGGTCCCCCCCCCCCAAGGTGCACTCCACACCAAAGATGCATCGTTCGTCAGGGTGACCGTCAGCACTGGATGAACAGGACACCTTCCTCGGGATGGTCAGGGATAAGCCATCACTGGATGGCACCCCACTCGTCTGGGCCACCAAGACCGGCTGGTCCAGGTAACCTAGGCACTGAGACCACTGGCTGACTTCCCACTGCAGGTGGTGTATCTGCCAGCGGACCCACTGGACCATGGTGGTGCAGGATGCCATGTACCCCAGCAGCCGCAGGAAGTCCCAGGCAGGGCGCGAGTGTTCAGGCCTGAAATGATCGGGTAAAGGAGGCAAGATCTGCTGCCCAGTCCGCATGGGGTTGGGCCTTGACCCAGAGGGAGTCAAACTCTGCCCTGATGAAGCGGAAGACCTGTGAGGGGTTGAGTTATGGACTTGGCTGGGTTGATCAGAAGGCAAAAGGCAGAGCAGGTCTGGAGGGCCAGGTCACTGGACCACTCCACCGCCTCTCGAAGAGAGCCCGCAATCAGCCAATCGTCCAGGTACTGATAGACATGGACTCCTTGGCACCTCAGGAGAGCTGCCACCACTATAATGCACTTGGTGACGACCCTGGGGCTGAGGAGAGGCCGAAAAGCATGGCTCGGAACACATGAAGAACCCCCTCCATGCAGAACCGAAGACACCTCCAGTGGGATGGACTAACTGGAATGATCTGGTTCAGAGTGACCATCTGAAACTTTTCCCTCCTCAGAAACTGATTGAGGTCATGCAGATCTAGTATGGGGCGTCAACCCCCCCCAATCCATGTGGGGACCGAGAAATACCTGGTCACAAAGCCTTACCCGGCTGTGGCATCCGGGACATTGTCTATGGCTCTTTTCTCAAGGAGCTGAGTAATGTCTCCCCAGAGGTCGGACAGTGTGTCCACTCCTGTGAAGCATAGGTTTGGTAGGGCGGAAGAGCCTAAAAGTCAAGAAGCAACCCCTTTGCCCATCACTTTCAGCACACATCTGTCTGAAGCGATGACAGACCAGGCATGCCAGAAATGGCAAAGCAGACTCCCCATGGGGAGCTGAGGCAGGGACCTGGTGGGCAGGAGGCAGACACTCTTCCCCACCCGACCTGTCACTGAGCAGCCTTGGAGCCGGCACCAGCACCAGTGGCCGGAGGGGCCCCACCACCCACGCCTCCTCTTGAAACCTTGGCTGGCAAAATTTGGCTTAGGTAGCCAGACCCAAGACTGCTCCTGCTGGGATTGCTGCAGTTTGGGCTGCTGGTACAGAAGGGGCCGAAGCTGAAAGGACTTCTTTGGCTTCTGACCTTTGGGATCCTTCTGTGAGGATGTCACTGAATTGAGGGTGGTACTGGATTTCTCAGTCCTGGTAAGATGCCCATCCACACCATAACCAAAAAGGTTGGTGCCCAGGAAGAGTACAATGGCCAGTTTGTGCTAGGTATCCGCCATGAAGGTTGCAATCCGCAGCCAGATTCTACGATTCATCGTGACTGCCACTTTCACAGACTGGTTGCAAGAGTCACCGATGTCCAAGGCATTCTGTAGCTGCTTATTGGCTAAAGAGTGACGCTGGTCTCTTGACCATTTAGCCCCAACTGCAAGATTCCAGGAAGGCAGGGAAGGACATAGTCCAGGACACCCATAAGGGCGTAACCAAAGCCTCCCATCACCAAGGCGGAACTCACCTGATGGGAGACCCAGAGAGAACACAGCATAGACCTTCTTGGCTGTGTGATTCAGCTTCTTGGACTCCTTGTCGTGGATCTGTCCATGTCCCCAACACTGCCTGGAGTATGCCATCAAACCTGGAAGGGAACGAGTCGGGACCGTGTACTTGTGGACCATGCAGGCTGACAGCACCGTACACAAAGTCAGATGCTGCCAGGGCTCCAGCACAAAACCCCAAATAGCCTCTGCCACAGGGAAGGCAACCCCAGGGAATCATCATGATCAAGGATCTCCAGAAGGGGTATTTGGCCAGTTTCTGGACTGGCTCCAAGGCAATCTCCATTGATTCAGGGATCAAACAGAGCAAAGCCCTGAAGGATACCAGACCATGATCAGTGGTAAATTCTTCAGCCGATTCACTATCTATAGAGGATCCCTCAGAGTCAGACGAAGAATGAACCTCCCCATGAATCACCCTGGACTTGTCAGAGTTGGTGATTTTGATCAACAGCTGATCTAGAAGGCTGGTAGTCAGACGGGTGGCCTTGGTAGGAGCACCCCGTAAGGGCTGCTTTGGTGGTAGCTCCACTCAGATCGGCAGAGAGGCTGGTGCTGGAGAAACTGGACACGGCAGGACCATGACATGCTGGACCAGGAATGTGCAGGGAAGTGCTGGAGTCTGAGGAAAGGGCCGACTGTGCCTGATGACCCAATGCTGCCACATCAGCTCCCCATAGCACCGATACAACTAGCAACTGAGCCTGTCTTTGCCCGAAGACAAAGAAGAGCATTGACGGCACTTCCTGGCTAAGGGCTTAGCATGGGAATGCGAGGATTCCCTGGACTGTGATCTCGACTGAGATCAGGTCCTTGACCTCGACTGAGCATCAATGGTGAGAAGAAACGAGAGGAGGACCCGTGTGCAGAACATGGACCAGGTCATTCCAATGGACCCCCGAAGGAGCAAGCTCTTAGGAGAAGACAGTCTACTTAACCAGCTTCTCTTGACCCTCCTGAGAGAGGGTCGAAAAGACTGATGTTCTAGTAATCAAGTCATCCTCAATCCCTTCAGACAATGGGTCGACTGGGTTGAAAACAATCTTCTGGATAGTCGGCCTGCATCATAATCAACAAGCCCGACAGGGTTACCATGGACCTAGTGGCACGACAGTCGACCAAAGTTGGCTTGACCAAGTGCTCAACAGCCATCAAGCAGTCAACGGAATTGTGGGAGTGGAAAAAGTAAGTTGGTAGCCGGTCCCATGACCGATGGTGTGATTTCTTAAATGCTTTCTCACCTCAGTGGCATGGGCCCTCCACGAAAGTTTACAGAGACTGGCACATGTTGCAGACTGAGCCAATGACAGATGCTCCAATGCTGGTCCCAACCGGGAGCAACGTGGACACCAAAGAAACTGCCGCGGCCTGGGCCACCACCTCTTCCATGGCCACAAGCTGAGTGGCTGAGCCTGTGAATGCGGACACCGACTTCCATGCATCTTTGGAGTGGACCAGAGGGTGGTTCCGTTCGTCTAACTGATTGAAGAGGAGTTGGGCATAGCAATCCTCAATTGAGGAGGGTAACAGCGACTTGCACAGGCTGCAAACCTGAGGGTCATGCTCTGCCCCGAGGTAATAGCTGTATGACGAGTGCAGGTCCATCCAGGACATTTTTTGATTACAGGCAACCCATCGTTTGAAGCCAGGACTGGACCGAGCTTCTTCACGCTCCATGACGGAATAAAGTTTGAAGAAACAGCGGAAAAGTCCAGAGAAAAAGATTTGAACAAAAAAATGGCCTACACTGTGCATGAAGCTGTGAAGGAAGAGACATGACTCTTCCAGCAGAAAGGAAGATCTGATGTCATGAGGCAAAGCCGGGGAGTATACAACCCGGGTGGGTGCGTGGGACGGAGGAGCTTGGCCTGAAGATGTTCCGACTCGTCTTAAAGGGAAAGGAAGACTGCCTAAATGTGGATAGTGCACCACATCCATGCCCCTAGAACCCCTTTTTCATCAAAGCCAAAAAATATTTGCTGTTATTGTTAAAGTGATGCAACAAAGGAATGAACCTGGCCACAAGACAAGTATCCTCAACATTATTTTAGAATAAAACACCAAGGTGAAAACCACAAGAAGACATTTTAGCTTGCCTTAATATTCACACTTATACCTCATCATTTAATTAGATATGTTCATCTAGATCAGAATGCGAGGGCCCAAGAAATGTAAAGGGTGCTGCTACCTGGCATGGGTCCCACCACTGTTGCTAGTGCTGCAGACTCCCATTTTCAAATCTGCAACTTGTAGTTTTGAGCTTGCAACCCTGGTGGTTCCCAAACCCGGAATCTACCACCAAGCTAAAAGGGCAGCCCCAGCAGAGCTAGTAGCAGGCTCCTACATACGGTAATGGGTCACTATAGTGCGGACAAAACCACGCATGAAGAACTGTGCTGTCTTAAGCGCGTATGGAAGTACAGTGCCAGGAGTATTAGAGCGATACGAAAATATTGCTACCCCTGTCGCTGTGGAACAGAAGATTGAACTGGGGAAAAGGGTTTTGAGCACGCTGGTCGAGTGCTTGGTCGAGCCGCTCCCAAGGTGAAGTGACCAAGACACTCGACTCAGCAGTAGGTGGGGGAAGATGACCAGGGTTTGAAACCCTGCTCGAGGGAAATGTTATTTTACTCCCATCTGTGTTGCCACGAGTAAGTGCCGCAATGAGAATTTTAACTTGCCCTTCTGTCCACAACCCCTCGGAGTTGATTATAATTATTTTGGGGGTGTGGGGGACTAAAGAATTCATTGGGTGTGCGGTTGGCATTATGTACTACCGCTGTATTGCCGTGCGCTGTAGTCTGTGCATAGTGTTTCCTTGTGCTGTTTCGTCCACATTACGACCCTGTGCCCCTACATACTTTAGTCTAGCTGCTCATATCCCTTCTCCTCCTCACATCATCCCAGCACACTCTGCCCATCACCCCATGTGCATACAACTGATCACCACTCACCAATGTCAACCAGTTCCTTTCGACTAATGGAAAATTGCACTTCTGGCTTGCTATGAGGACTATCACCTGGGCTAGCTATCATGCCAGTTGAAAGCAACAGCCGTGGAATAGCTCACCTTGGAAGCTGCGGAACTGCCAGTGCTTTCAGTGCACTCACCACCTCGGCTATACAAAGCAGTGCACTGCCCAGCACGTTCTTCTCCTCCGCCTCATCTAGAATGAGGTCAACAGCAGTGCTTAGCACTGGTATGAACGGCTCTTGGTTCCCAGCTCCAAAGCACTTGCAAAGCAGTTTCAGGCTGTACAGCGCAGTCTGCCTGTTTATGGCCTGCTCTTCCTCCACCTCCTTTTCCTTCCGGCGTACGACTGACAGAAGCTCAGCAGGCATTTCCAAGAAAAGCTGAATCTGTGAAGAATAAACATATAATTCTGTAACAGAAAAATACCGTCTCAGAGATGAACACAGCGCTACTAAGCACAGGATATCTTTGCCTAAAAATCACATGGCTGGGTAATCTCTAATGTAATAAGGCCTGACGCAAAAGGCATTATGTAAGCAGTTACACCCAACCAGGTATCCAGTCGTACCGAAATAAAAGGATGTCATGAGACACAAGGCAAAACGAGCATCTTAAACTACCAAAGAACTTTGTATATTTCTGAATGACCAGACAACTTGATGGTCATTATTGTGCTTTCAGAACAGTCCTAAAAACAAACAGTTCTCAACTGCAAGAGCAGAGCTGTCCAGTCATGTTAAAATGTATTTATCTAGTGTATTTTTCTTACAATTGTAAGCCTATATGCTATAACACCCATTTAACTAGCTGACAAAACAAATGTATACAGTACTAAAGTGTATTTTGTATAGACAAAACTCACTTTATATATATGGTTGGGGGTTGTACCTGCGTTTTTAACATAACCAAAACCACGTTGTACACAGAAAAGCCATGGAATGCTGTTGTACCTTTCTGTAGTACAAGAGAGTTTTGATTATTTTGAAATTCTTGCCTCTTGCATTTTTTTCTGGCCATGCACTGTTTCTTTTCTTTGCCTCACACACTACAAAAAATGAAAATTACATACTGTAGCTACTGTAATTCTTGATCTGCTTAGATGAAGTCTCCACCACTCATTTGCAGTAGTGGGACTAAGCAGGAGGTGCTAGGACCCAGCGGGAGCCAAAAATCTTCAGGAGGGCTGGCGCTGAGGTAGGACCACGTATGCGCGGTGCCGCGAGGCTAGCTTGCACCATACAGGCTATCTCGTCGTCGACCCTCCAAACGCCTCAGTACCTTTTTTTACCAAGGAGGTGCAGTGTAAACTAACCTAGTAAAGCTAACCCATCTCAGGCATAAGACAGTCTGTAAGACCCGTGTAAAAAGGGTCAACTCAACAGTGTCTTCACAGCCCATCCAACAAGGAAGAGAAGATCAAAAAATGAAAATTACGTAACTACCGTAATTCTTGATCTTTCTGTGTATCTTCACTATTCATCACTAGTGGGTTCTGGCGCTGGAGTTAGGACCCCAGGGTGGAGTCGACGCCCACGTGTTGGCCGTTAACTGCTCTCAACTCCACCCTTGCCCCAGTTCTGAAACGGAGGAGAGGGAGGGAGCGGGAGGGGGATACCCAGAGACTGAGGCCCAAGAGGGGAAGTGGGCGGGATTTAGTGATGAATGGTGAAGATACACAGAAAGATCAAGGATTACGGTAGATGCGTAATTTTCACATCTTATCTGTGTCAATCTTCACCATTCATCACTAGTGGGTGAGTACCAAGCCCCAGCAAAGCGGCCCTATACATCCCTAAGGGACTGAGTCCCACATCCTCCAGTGGGGGAGGACACTGGAGGAGAGAACCCTTACAGGCCTGGCAAGGCCTGAGACTGGTCTGGTTGAGACGGGGAATTCCCAATGGGGGAAGGAAGGCGCCCCTGCATCTGCCGTCTCACCCTACAGGAAAAAAGGTGGGTTCTCTGGAATTCAGAGGAAATCACCCTACACCGGGCCAGGGGTGACAACTGGGAAAGACAAAACCATGTCATCCGCCTAGTGCAGATCGCTGTCCCCACAATCCTGGAGGCTACCTCACTGGTGTCATAAGATGCCCTTGCCTGGCGCCTTGCAAGCTCCAGGCCCTGTGTAGAGAGTGCAATGGCCTGCCTGGTTTTCCTCCGAATCAGGCATGGAGGCTAGGGGTTGTCCTAGCCTGGACCACAAGTAACTGTTGCAGGTAGCATGGTGAGCCTGATGGACTGCTATACAAAACAGAATCTGTGCTGAGGAGAAAGTTCTCCTCCCCCAGAAATCAAAATCCGAAGAGTCTGGGGGGTCGGTCACAGCCTGGAGTTTGATGCCCAGAGGGGGTGTCAAGGCATATCACGCCCGAAGGGGAGTGAGGCAGAGTTCCTGGAGACCCCAGGGAGGAGCAATACCTCTGACGGAGGTCCCTTGGGGCAGGTACAGAGGAAAAGGGACGCCACCAAACCTGGTGCAACACCTCCTGGAAAGGAGCAGGCCAGGTGGGAATTGCGAGGTTGGCCTCACTGAACTCACCTAAAAAGGCGCGTGTCGTCTGGTCTGCTTTCTGAGAGGGGGTTATATGGACCTCGTCTAACATTCCTGAAAGGAAGCGCTGATGCAGAGAGAGAGATCAGCAGCTGGGGACAGGTGGACAGAGGGATCCTCTCCCTCTGAGGAGGAAGACGAAGATGCCAATGAGTCCAGAGATTCAGGGTCAGGCTGCATGGTGGAACACCTGCTTGTCCATGGCTCTAAAGTAGGTAGGGAAATATGCAGCTGAAGCCCTGAACTGCTCCCAGGTCAGGGGCCCCCTAGGACCGGGAACACCTGGGAGAGGAGGAGGAGGAGGAAGAGAAGTTACAGGCATGGGGGCCAAGCACCTTAGAGAACTAGCGTGGCCTCTACCCAGGCAGGGGGGACAGAGTGGATGCTCCCAACAGTGAGAGAGACCCAGAGGTCCCAGCAGACAGAAGCCATTCAACCGGATTGGAACGGCAGGAGCTATGCCTGTGGGAAGAATTCTCCCTGTGAGGAGACCGGACTCAGATGAGCCCAGAAAGAAGGTCCCTAACCTCAAAAGTGGAGGTTCCTCTCAAGGAGTGACCAGTGGAAGGGGAAAGGTCTGCACTATGGCTCCTCCCAGAACCCGGGCGGGTCCCAGGGAGAGGCCGCTGCACTAGACCCTGGCCCCTCCACTCCTCTGACTCTGAAAGGGCCCTCTTCCTCGTGACCACCAGCCTAGGCAGCTGGCAACCCTTAGCCGACCCCTGGGAGTCATCCAGAGGTACAGTGCCCTCCACCTGCTGAAGTGCCCCGGACCATCACAAACTCGGACTATCCAGGCAGACCAAGGAGAGGGGTACCCCAACTGAGGGGACAGACGTATCCGTGGCCCCAGGTAGCACAACAGTGGCCACCACCAGCTGGTCAGGCCCACTGGCCCCGGAACCAACAGGACCCGTCTGACCCTCACAGGGAGGCTGAGTGAGGGCAGAGGTGCTGGACACTGAGGGACCGGAGGACTCCGAAGAATCCGGAAGCCAGTCAGGATCAGACCCCAAATCCTCCTCCGAGGAGAAGGACTGAGAGGCCTGAAGCTGGACTACTCCCCGGTCCCTCCCCATCCCGGGGCCGCGCTGCCTCCAGCCCCAGCGCCGCAAGTGGCATCAGAGCCCCGAGTGATACCACGCCGACAATGGCACCGAAGTTGGAGGCAGCACTGGCCGTGGCACTGCGCCCCTCCCCGGTGCCGCAAATGGCACCAGAGTAGAAGGTGGCACCAGCCGTGGCACCAATCCCCATGCCGTCGCCGGGCCGCTGAAACCAGAGGCGGCCCCGAAAAGAGGTCCCACACCGCCCATTGCACCATTCCCCTCCCTGGTACCACAAATAGTCCCAGAGGAAGAAACAGCGCCGAGGGATGGCTTGACACCATCTGTGGCACTGCCCGGACCTCCGGTGCTGCAAGTCACACCAGAACCAAGGCCAGCACCGACAGATGGTGCCGAAGATGGTGCTGGCCCAGGCCTGCGGGCCCCAGAGCTCAACACCGGGTGAGCCTTCACTTCTGAGGAAGTGACTGCCAGTACAGTACCTCCCGTCCGTCCCTCTAGAGGGCAAGACTGGGCCTCCTGCACCGTGGGAGGAGCCCCCGCCATGGCAAGGCTAGAACTGGCAGGAGCCCCCTTCTCCACGGGCCATGTAGGACCAGGAGGAGACCTGGAGGAAGGGTCGAGAGTCCTGGCCTTGGCCAGACTGTGAACCCACCCTCTGAAAAATCGTCGGCGCACGTCCAACTTCAAACGTACACATTTCTAGAACTCGGCGGTCCATGGAAAAGCAGGCATCACAGTTGTCCATATCATGGGCCAGGCCAAGGCAGGAGACACACCGGTTATGCTGGTCCGTAAAGGCGGCCGCAGGGACACCAACGCAAAGGAGGCCGCCCAGCCTTAGACTTTTTCTTGTCCCCGGCACGAGGCATGACCAGACGGAAAAACAACACAAAACAGTACTCGATGTGGCTTAACAGAAAGGAGCAACCTTACAGGAGTCGAAGAAGCGGCGTCAAGTAATTAGCGAACAGAACTGAGACAATATCTACAACCATGACGGACTAGGCCGCACTATGCAGTAGAAATTTGCTTGAAGTTCCACATGAGGTCCTCACTCTGTGACGGAAGAAGAAGAACTAGGCCGAGGGCGTAGTTGACAGCAGTTAACGGCCAACCCGGCTGACGCCAATGCTAGCACGTCGTCTTCGAGGGCAGCGTCGCCTCACGTCGACCCCCGAGGGGAATCGCCCTGCTGGTCCCATCTCCAGTGTCAGAACCCACTAGTGATGAATGGTGAAGACTGACACAGATAAGATCAGTATGAATGAGCTCAGGGGATGGTGGGTGGGCACGTGAATGAGTGGTGGAGACTTCGTCCAAGAAGATCAAAAATTACGGTAGGTACCTAATTTTTATATCTTTCTGGACATAAAGTCTCCACCACTTATTCACATTAGTGGGAGTACTGAGCACAAATAATCCCCCAAGAAGGGTGGCAGGAGAAAGGAGTTCACTCAGGACAGAAGTCCATTAAGGACTGTCCTGCCAAAGGGCGGATGCTGTCTGGCGTGGATATTCAGGGCGTAGTGCTCCAAGTGGCCATGTTGCAGATGTCTGCAATGGGCACGTTCCGAATTTCTGCTGGAGATGCCACGACCGCTCTGGTAGAGTGAGCATATACCCTGCCTTCCAGCTTGACCTGCGCCATCGAATAGCAATGGTGGAAACATGCTAACAGTCATGCTGAAATGCACCTGATGGCAACAGGCTGACCCAGCCGGGTCATGCTGAATGAGACAGAGTTGCTTGGATTTGTGAATTTATTTTGTTCTGTCGATGTAGAATTGCAAAATGCTCTTTACATCCAAATAATGTAGGATACGCTCCCCTTCATTCTGAAAGTTTGCAAAGTAGGTCAGCAGGACCAAGGGCTTGCTCAGGTGGAATTCCGACACTACTTTGGGAAGAAATTTAAGGCAAGTTCTGACAACCACCCTGTCCTTGTGAAATAATGTGTACAGTGGG
The DNA here is from genome assembly GCA_016271365.2 of Neoceratodus forsteri. NCBI lineage: Eukaryota > Metazoa > Chordata > Ceratodontiformes > Ceratodontidae > Neoceratodus > Neoceratodus forsteri. The sequence goes on from CM057451.1 coordinate 188,145,423, forward strand.
TCTGTGACCAGGGCATGCATTTCAGAGACCCTGCAAGCAGAGGTAATGGCCACAAGGAAGGCAGACTTCCAGGTCAGAAACTTCAACTCACAGGTTGCTACAGGCTCAAATGAATTACAGTTGAGCATGCCTAGCACAAGGTTGATATAACAAGTGTCTATATGCCTCCTCACTGGTGGTCTAGTGTGGAGAATCCCTTTAAGGAATCTCTTAACCAAGGGTAGCTGAGCCACCAACATATTGTGGATAGGCCAAAATCGCACAAAGATGCACCTTCACCATTGAGTATTGCAGTCCTGCACTTGACAGGTCTGGAAGGTACTCCAACACCTTGTTTGGTGAACAAGTAAAGGGGTCCAGGGAGAACTTTGCACATCAGATGGAGAATCGTTTCCACTTTGCCGTGTAAGTCTTCCTAGTGGATGGCTTGCGCGCTGCTAGGAGAATGTCTGAGATTCTATGGGAGACATTGAACCTACTCACTTCCACCTCTTCAGGAGCCAGGCATGAATATGAGGGACCACAGTTTCGGATGGACCACTGGACCCTGGGTCAGGAGATCCATTTGAAGTGGTAGTTGTCTTGGTGGATCTTCCGATAATCGGTTGATTAACGGAAACCATATCTGACAAGGCCAGAATCATGTAGCCCCTCCTGTGCCTCCAGCTTGAGCAGCACCCTCTGAATTAAGGTAAGAGGAGGAAATGCGTACAGAAAGCGTCTTGTCCACTGCAGTCTGAATGCATCCTGACAGAAAACACCAGGTTCTGGATTTCTGGATCAGAATAGAGTCAGCTTTGCGTTGAGTGGGGATGCAAAAAGGTCCAGGTCCGGAGTGCCCCACTCTTCAAAGAGCGACTGTATGACGTCTGAGTCGAGAGACCATTCGTGTGGATCCGCCTCCGTTCTGCTGAGTTGATCCACCAGACTGTTCTGGATTTCTGGCAGGCAGAATGCCTGAATCAGAGCTTCGTGTTTGAGACACCATTCCCACACTCTCATGGCTTCTCTGCACAGAGGGTAAGCACGTGCTCCACCCTGTTTGTTGATGTAATACATCACCACCTTGATGTCTGTTTGATGGAGAATTACCTTGTGAGAAATGACATCCTTCAGGGCTCGGACAGCATACAGGACAGCTCTCATTTCTAGGACATTTATGTGCATCTGGGACTCGTCCTGACTCCACAGGCCCTGGGTGAGGAGGTCCTGACAGTGAGCTCCCCAACCGGTCAGTGATGCATCCATGGTGATGGTGATCTGCGTCTCCAGTGGGGCAAAGGGGAAAAATTAGAGAAGGTTGTCCTCCTGAGTCCATCAGATGAGTGACCTCATTAAGGGCTCCATCACCTTAATGTGGAATGATTGTACATGAGTGGTTGGAGACCACTGAGTGCTGAGCATCCACTGTGCAGTTCTCAAGTGCAAGCGGGCCAGGGGCACTGTGAACACATACGATGCCATGAGACCCAGCATCCGCTGCATTGAGAGAGCTTGAACAGAGTTGCTCTCCTTGATGAAGTGAGCCATGTAAAGAATGTAATTTCTCCTGTCTTCTGGGAGGAAAGCTCTTGCCCTGGAGGTGTCCTGGAGAGCTCCTATGAAGAAGTTGTTGGGATGGCTGAAGCTGCGAGTTTTCTAGGTTCAGTAGAACTCTCATGGATGAGAGGAAACTGGAAGGCATGGCAAACGCTTCCAGTGTCCCTTGTCTGGAGGAGCTCACTAGGAGCCAATCGTCCAGGTATGGAAACACTTGAATTCTGAGTTTTCTGAGATGCGCCGTGAGTACTGAAAAGCACTTTGTAAAGACTTGAGGCTCCGAGGATAGCCCAAAGGGCAGGACTCTGAACTGGCAGTGCTGGCACAGGGCCACAAAGCGTAAGTACTTGTGGTGGCTTGGGTGCACTGGGACATGTTGGTAGGTGTCCTGCATGTCCACAGAAGCCAACCAATCGTTTGGATGAATCAGAGGTAGGAGCGTTCCTAGCTATATTACATCTTGAATTTCTCTTCGAACAGATATTTAACTTTCTTTAGGTCTAGAATAGGGTGCATACTGCCTGTTTTCTTTGGAACTAGGAAGTAGTGGGAGTAGAAACATGTGTTCCATTCTGCTTGCAGAACCACTCCTACTGCCCTGTTGTTCAGAAGGCCCTGAATCTCGGAAGCAAGGAGGACTGACTGAGTGGTGGACAGTTTGGGCTGTCACTTGGGTGGACGATCCGGAGGGATCTCTGAAGAATTTAGAGTATCCCTCTCAAATTATCCTAAAGACATATTTATTCATTGTGACGGACTTCCACTGATTGTAAAACTGAGTCAGACGCCCCCCCACCGCAGAAGAGGAGTTCCCCTCGGGCAGTTGAGGTGGGACATGAGCCGGGTCTTACAAGGGTGGCACTAGGCGCTTTTGGGCCCTGTACCTTCTGCTAAGTTTTCTTTTGTGGCTGAGGGGCTTGGTTCTTGTTAAAAGCCCTTTGGCCTTTACCATGAAAGGACCAGTTATGGAAACTGCTGGCGGTTTCTGCCCTGTTGAGGGGCAGGCGCCGGTCTGGCTGTCTTAATAGCAGTCCTAGTTTTCTGAGTGGCCTCCAGTACCTGCTCCACCTGTGGGCCAAACAGATACACTCCATCAAATGGAAAGTTCATGACTCTCTGTTGAGCATCATTTGTGAACCCAGAAGTCCTTAACCATGAGTGACGCCTGATGCACATCCTCGGTAGCTGCTGCTCTAGAAGCAGTGTCAAAGGCGTCCATAGCAGCTTTAAGTTGCTGATTGTTGGACTCAATGCCTCTAGGAATGGTTTGAAGGAGCTCTGAGCTAACGTCCGACTCCGGAAGAGCCTCCACAGTTTCTCTGAGTGAATGCCAGAGGGTATACTCTTACTGAGAGAACTAGCCCTGATAGCTAGCAATACACATGCCTAGGGTAGCAGCAGTGAGCACATGCTTCACCAAAGTGTCAATTTTATGGGCTTCTTTATTCACTGGACGAGCCGTGGATTCCTGAGGAAGAACGGCTTTGTCATTCTCTGCCAAGACCACTATGGCGTCCGCAAAGGTTTGAGAGGCAAGGACTGGCCTATCCTTAGGGGGAGCGTATTTCCTGTCTATGGACAGCAACCGAAGGAATACATGCTGGTCTGTCCCACACCATTTGTGAAAGAGTCTTGAAAGAGGGTTGCACTGGAGGGGTCAGTTTAACAGGAATTTCAGAACATGCAGATATTGAAGGTGCAAAAGCTTCCCAGGATCCACCTATGAAGTCTTAAGAGAAGGGTGGAATTCATATTCTTTAGAAGAGACTTAAAAGAAAGGTCCTCAACCAAAGGCTCTGCTAAAGTGGAGGGCTTACTTTCCACTCCAAAGGATGAAGCCTCAACCAGATCGTCCCCGAATTGTAGATCAGGATCAGACTCAATATAGTCTCCTACCAACTCAGAAGAGATAGTATAGAGTCGAAAACCCCAGCACACAAGGCAGCACCAGCGCCATGTGATGGCACCAAAGGTGTCGAGCGACTAGGCTGACCCAACCACTCCGCCCATGGGTCCATGGCCCCTAGGCCTGAAGGCCCCGGGGTTGGATCCACAGGCACAGGAAGTCGGGACAACTGCTGGGACCATTGCTCCATAACAGCAGCCCAATGATGAAACTGCTTATCAGAGGGCCCCCCCCAGGGGGTCGGGAAGGACTCCGGAGTCGAGGACCAAGGCCGCAGGTGACCCCGACGGAACCGGGGTCGGCCTCCTGTCCCCTGCTACCAATGATCTCTGTGCAGATGTACCAGAGGGCGACCTCGAGCGGTACTGCTTCTTCTTCGACTGGTGGGATGATGAAGAGCTCGAGGCAGAGCGGCGCCGGGTCCCCGACCTCGATTGGGAATGGGCCCGCTTCTTTTTGTGCTTTCCGGAGGACCACCCTTCCTCCCGAGCACCGAACTGCCCATGGTCAGACTCCCCCCCCCCCCCAAAAGAGGGCGGCGGACCGGACCCAGCCCTGCTGCTAAACCAGCTTTCAAGCAAAGTCTCCCTACTATCACCGGCTCCATCCATGGTCAACTCTGTTGAAGGCGGACTGAAGAAGACTTCTTCTCTTCATTGTTGGGAACTAAATAAACTTTTTTTTTTAAATAATATTAAATAAATACACTAAAAATGAATCAAATACTGAATGACTATGCTCCTGTCGTACAGAAGTGAAGATCTGACTCCTGTAGTCACTGAAGCGCACTCAATGGTGGGAAAAAAGGAACTGAGGCGGTTGGAGGGTCGACACTGAGATAGCCTATACAGCATAAGCCAGCCTTGCGGTGGCGCACATGCGCAGTCTTACCTCGGCGCCGGCCCTCCTGAAGATTTTTGGCTCCCGCTGGGTCCTAGTGCCTCTGGTGTAGTCCCACTAGTGTGAATGAGTGGTGGTGACTTTATGTCCAGGAAGATCTTCACATTTTTCTGTAGTACTTAATAAAAAAAAAAAAAAAGAATCCGACCCTTTAACCAGCTGCTTATAATACACTATTGTCCAGTAAAAATACGTTACTCACCTGTAACTGTAGTTCTAGGAGTGGTATACAGTTCACATCCACACTCTAGCAGTTCTACCAGAATTGCTGATTCGTTGGATGTCTCGAACCTAAGCTCCTCCCACCACCTGGGTTGTATATTTCCTCGACTCCACCATGGAACATCAGATCTTTGCATAGTGGAAGCAGGGATCTGTATGCCGCTTGCCAGTGGAGGCCAGATGTGCTGTGTGAATGTGAGCTGTATACTACTTCTAGAAAGTACAGTTACACAAAACCATACCGTAACAGTAAATGTTTGAGGAGTGTCTCTTGTAGCAGGTAATACACTTGGTTCGTCACTAGAGGGTACGGTGGTGAACGGCAGCTCTTCTAGCAGTCTTTTTCCAGGTGCCGCCCACACATTACATCATCTTCCTGTTTCCTATATAAGTGTGGGTGATTACTGGTATCCTCAGTTTCCCCCGCTGGATTCAGCTGGCTAAGCGAGGACCGAGGGGAAGCCGAGGTACCATAGATGTCCCAACCCATAAGTCACTGGACCAGAATTTGTTCTCCTAAAGAAGTAGGGGGACGGAGGGTGGGATCGTACCTGCTACAAGAGACACTCCTAAAAGATCTACTGTTACGGTAAGGTCTTGTGTAACTGTACTATCTTTCAAGGAGTGGTCTCTTGCAGCAGGTAATACACTTGGGATGAATCCCAAACAGTAAACCCAGAAAAGGTGGTCTTTATGACAGGAGGCCGTCCTACAGCATGAAGCAATATGTAAGTTATAATGCTTTGTGAAAGTGTGAACTGTGGACCAGGTAGCAGAGTTGCAGATATCCGTGACACAGGCCCCTTTAAAGCAGGCTGCAGTAATGGCTGTAGCTCTGGTAGAATGGGCTTGGACAGGTCCAGGTAGTGGCTTGTTGTATTTTGAATAACAAAATGTTATGCAATGTGCTAGCCAATTGGAGACCGTCCGTTTAGTGATTGGGAGACCTTCCCTGCTTGAGGCAAAGGTGACAAAAAGTTGAGAAGTCTTTCTAATCATTTTAGTTTGATTAGTGTAGTATCATAATAAACAACGGATGTCTAAAGCATGTAAGAGGTGTTCACCTCGATTGGAGTATTCAGGATAATATACTGGTAACTCCCAGGGACTGGTTTAAGGTGTGTTCAGACACTACCTTAGGTAGGAAGGAAGGGTTGGAACGAAGTACCACCCTACCTTTGTGAAAAATCAAGTAAGGTTCTCTACATGAGGGTATGGGGCGCGGAAATACGTTGAGCTGAAGTGACAGCCACTAAGAATAGTGTTTTCCATGGAAGAAAGCGGAGGTCACAAGTGGCCGCCGGTTCAAAGGGCTCAAGAGTTAATTCCTCTATTAGGAAATTAAGATCCCACAGAGGAGTGGGTCGTCTGATAGGCGGCTTAATATGTAACATTCCTCTTAAAAACATTTTGGCTAGATGATGTCGATACAGTAATCTACCATTCAGAGGTTCATGGAAGGCTGAAGTAGAGGCCAAATGAACTTTGATGGAGGAATAGCTTTAATCCTGTCTCGGCAATCAAGGCTAGGTAATCCATGATTTTCATCAATGGACAAGAGTAGGGAAATCCAGTGATCAGGAAGCAGACCATATGGAAAAATGTTTCCATTTGGCATTATATATTTCCCTGGTTGCTGGTGCCAGCAATATAGTGGCAACAGGAGAGGATACTTGTAAACGTGCTATGAAAGCATCCTCAGGAGCCAAGCATGAAGGTTTAGCACCTTCAGGTTGGGATGTAAAAGGGTCCCTTGATTCTGAGTCAAGAGATCTGGTCTGATGGCAATGGAACAGGTTCCACTACCGAGAACTGCTGGCGTAAGAGTAAACCGCCTGCTGAAGCCACAGAGGGCAATGAGAATCATGGTGGCAGGTTTAAGTTGTACTTTCAGTACAGCCCTTTGCAGGAGAGGGATGGGGGGGTGGGGGGAAGCGTATAATAAGAGTCCTGTCCATGGTTGGGACAGGGCATCTACAGACCGTCCCTTTTTGCTCAGGATAATGAACCAGTATCTGGGGAGACAGTGGTTGACTGGGGAGGCAAACGGATCCAGTTGCGGGGTCCCCCACAGATGAAAGATTTTCAGGAGCACTTTGTAATAAAGTGTCCATTTGTTTGCGGATGACTGGTGACTGAGAAAGTTGGCCAGGAGGTTGTAATGTCCTGGTAGATGGATGGCTGTTAGTACGAAGTGTTGTCGAATGGTTTCCTGCCAGACTGCAAGCGTCTCCTTGCACAGAGTACAGGATTTCGATTACCTTGTTTGTTGAGGTAGAATGCTACTGCGGTGTTGTCCAACTAAATCAGCAATGGTCCTGGAGACAAGTGAGGCTGAAAAGCCCTAAGGGCTAAGCGAACTGCCCTCAGCTCCAGGAGATTGATATGGGGATGAGGGACAGAAGTGTTCCACTTGCCTTGTGTTCTGTAAGGACCTAGGTGCGCACCCCACCCTTCCAGGGATGCATCATTGGTCAACATCTGCATGGGTGGGAGGGACTGGAAAGGAATGCCTTGACATATGTTGGCTCGGAGCGTCCACCATACTAGGGCAGATCACAACGAGAGACTGATTCTGATTTTGTCTTCGAAATTTCCCGTTCTTTGAGACCACTAGTTCTGGAGAACCCACTGGACTGGTCTCATCTGAAGACAGGTGAAAGCTACCATAGGGATGGTAGCAGCCATATGACCTAGGAGACATAGCATGCACCTGGCTGTGACAACGTTTTGAGCTTGTATCTGCAATGCCAGAGACTGAAGCTTGTCTCACTTGTTGGCCAGAAGGTAGGCCCTGGCAGAGACAGTGTCTAGGACCGCTCCTACATATTGGAGCAACTAAGTAGGATAGAGGGGATTGGACGTGTATGCCTGAGTAGGTCTTGCTCCTGGGTAGTAAAGTCCAGGGTCTCAATCCCTATCCGCCTGGCCCCTGTGGGTATCCACCTGCGAGGGTGATGGGGCAATACGCATAGCAAATACAAATGCAGCAGGTTTCTCCAGTGGAATGCGGCTCATTGTTGACGGAACCACAAGGGAAACTGTAGAAGGCACTAAAAATGACGGTCCTGTCGACGGGAGAGGAGCTTCCATCAACGGGGCGTTGATGGAACCTATAAAAGGTTCATCATAAACTGCCATCAACACACTGCAAAGTGCCACCGATGAGAGGGAATAACCTTCCATCGACGAAGAGGCAGTATAAGAATGCCTTGTCAATGGTGGGGCACCTGTGACAGTGGCCGTCGACGAGCGTCGAGGCACAGAGGTTGAGAAGGGCTTCTTTTTGTGCCATTTAAGAGAATCAGTGGATGGGGAGCCCTTGGAACGAGCCCTCTGATTCTCCATGAGACACAATTTCTGCTCCATTAGAAGGTTTTTGATTTCCTGCAGCCGTCGTCAGTGGGTTGCCTGGTTGGAATCTTGGCAATGAATGCAGGAAGAGGTGGCGTGTGTGGGTCCTAGACACCTTACACAAGTAGTATGGTAGTAGAAGCAGTAGATTTTTCCACTGCAATGGCAGGGATTAAACAGCACTATCTTGCTTGAAGATTCTTTGGACATTCGTTGTTTGCTCAAAGGTTCATCAATCACTGCTGTTCTGAATTTGCTCTAGCTGCTGCGTGCGAGCTGAAGACGGTGGGAAAATGAACTGAGGACACCAGGGACTGTCCACACTTATATAGGAAACAGGAAGATGATGTCATGTGTGGATGGCCTGGAAAAGACTGCTAGAAGAGCTGCCGTGCACCACAGCGACCTCTGGCAACGACCCACATGTATTACCTGCTGCAAGAGACCACTCTGTGGAAGATCTACAGTTACAGGTGAGTAATCTATTTTTCTGGGGGCATGGCTAAAGCAGTTCACTATCTATTCTTTGGCAGACTCCTAGCAGTCCTCTCGGAGAAGGGGGCAAGGCACACATCCCACCCCTACTTGGCAAAGAGAAACTGGAGAACTGAAGTCACAAAAGAACAGGTTACTCACCTGTAACAGTAGTTCTTGGAGTGGTATATGTTGTTCATCCACACTCTCTGGCATGTCCCTTTCCCCTTTAAATCTGCCCAGAAGGTCTTTAAGCTGGCTCCTCCCACCCACCCGGGTGGTAAATACCTCGGCTCCGCTGCATGACGCCAGATCTTAGCCCGCTGGAAGCAAGGTGGTGCGCCTAAAGCCAGGGAGGTCGGGTGGGTGCGTGTGGATGAACAACATATACCACTCCTAGAACTACTGTTACACGCGAGTAACCTGTTCTTCTAGGAGCATGTATATGTTGTTCATCCACACTATTTGGCAGACTCCAAGCAGTTCTCCGGGAGGAGGGAGGCAAGGCGCACACCCCCTACTTAGGAAACACAGATTGGAGAACTGAGGCCCCAAAACCAGCATCCCGGCTTGACTCAAGGTCGATGAGGTAGTGGGTAATGAAGGTGTTTGCTGACTTCCAGGTAGCAGCCCGACAGATCTCCTGGATAGGGATGTCTCTGGAAGCAGCCACCAATGCAGCCGTACGGCGGGTAGAATGAGCTCTTACCCCTCTGGGAGGCTCCTTGCCCGCCAACTCATAGCACAGACCTATGCATGATGTAATCCATCTCACAATGGTCAGTTTAGCTTCAGGCCTGCCAGAAGCGGCTTCAGCATAGGTGACAAACAGCTGGTGAACCTCTCCCTGAATTTCCGTCGTCCTTTCCTTATAATAGGATAGGGCATGTCTCAGGTCCAGAGTATGGAGCCTGTACTCGGCGTCCGAGGTGTAGTTAGGGTAGTATACTGGCAGAGTCGACACCTAGTTAAGGTGAAACTCAAACCACCTTCGGAAGGAATTTCGGTTGGGGGTGCAGGACAACTTTGTCCCTGTGAAAGACCAGATAAGGGGAGTCCACCGACAGCACCTGGAGTTCCCCCGTCCTTCTGACTGATGTGATAGCCACCAGGAAGGCTGTCTTCCACAAGTGTGAGAGTTCACACTTGTTCATGGGTTCGAATGGCTTGCCCATGAGCTTTGCCAAAACCAGCAACAGATCCCACGGAGGTGGAGGTTCACGCACTGGAGAGGATATGTGATCCAGGCCTTTGAAAAAGCACCCAACCACTGTCTCCTGTGCCAATGTCGGCTGACTGGCCCGCGGATGGTAAGCAGAAATGGCTGCCAGGTGCACCCTAACGGTCGATGACCGTAGACCCCCTTTGGAGAGAGACCAAAGGTAGTCTAAAATGTTAGCCACAGAGCAGGATAAGGGGTCCAGACTCTCACTCTGACACCAAATGGAAAACCTTTTTCCATGTGAAGGCATAACATTTCCTGGTCGATTCCTTACGAGATGCCTTCACCACAGTGTAGACATCCTCAGAAAGACCCAAAGCCTGGAACTCTAGCCACTCAGGTACCAGGCTGTGAGGTGCAGGGATTGGAGGTCCGGATGGAATACCTTCCCCTGATTTAATGATATCAGGTCCGGGCATGTAAAAAGCTGCTGGATAAAAAGATAAAAAGATCTGGATACCAGAACTGGTGGTGCCAATCTGGGGCTACCAGAATTACCTATGCCTTGTCCCTCCTCACCTTGAGAAGCACCTTGTGGATCAAGGGAAATGGAGGGAAGGTGTAGAGAAGGCCTGGGGTCCATGGCCTTGAGAAGGCATCCCCCTGCAGCGAGCCCTGCTGAGGGGGGGAGGGCATGGTACAGTCTCAGCTTGGTGTTCTCCCCTGGAGGCAAACAGGTCCACCAACAGTTTGCCCCAATGGGAGAACAGATTGTAAGCTACATCTGGATGGAGAGACCACTTGTGGGATGTCTGGCCTATGCGGCTGAGAGTATCCGCGAGTTGGTTCGAGACTCCTGCTACATAGATGGCAAAGAGATCCGTCTCCAACCGGCTGACGAGGGTCCAGATGCGGAGTACCTCCTTGCATAGCAGACGGGAGTGCGTGCCACCCTGTTTGTTGAGGTAGTACATGGTCGTGGTATTGTCGATCTGGACTTGAACCACTTGACCACGGAGCTGAGGAGCGAAAGCTGACTGGGCCAGTCTGACTGCTCTGAGCTCTAACAGGTTGATGTGGCATCGGGACTCCTCAGGGGTCCAGAACCCGTGGGTCCTGTTGTCCCCCATGTGGGCTCCCCAGCCCACGAGAGAGGCATCGGTCGTCAGGATAACCGTCTGCTCGGGTCGGACAAATGGGATCCCTTCCTGCAACTGGACTAGGACGGTACACCATTGGAGTGTGTCCCATATCTTCTGGGTTACAGTGATCAGCTGGTCGAAGTGACCATATCGCTGAGTCCACTGGGCGGCCAGCTCCCACTAAGGGGGGCGCATGTGCCACCTGGCCCAACGGATCACCGAGGTGAACGCTGCTACAGTATGTAGCCCAGAAGGCGCAGAAAGTCCTGGGTAGGTCGCAAGTGCCCAACCAGAAATGATTGGGCAAAGGAGGAAAGAACCTCCACCCTGTCCACCGGGAGCTGAGCTCTGGCTTGGCAAAAGTCAAGCTCTGCCCCGATAAAACCCATCACCTGAGAGGGCATGAGTTCCGACTTGGCCTCATTGATCAGGAGGCCTAGTTGGGAGCAGGTTTGGAGGGCCAGATCCCCGGACCTCTCCACCTCCTGAAGGGAGGAACCCATCAGGAGCCAGTCGTCGAGATAGGGGTATATTCGAACTCCTCGATGCCGAAGATGGGCTGCCACCACTGCAATGCACTTGGTGAAGACCCGAGGGGCCGATGACAGGCCGAACGGCATGGCTCGGAACTCGTACAGAGTCCCTTTGACCCTGAAGCGGAGGAATCGCTGGTGGGACGGATTGGGACATGAAAGAATGCGTCCTGTAGATCCAGTGAACAGAACCACATGTTGCTCCAGAGATGGTATGATCTGGTTCAGAGTTACCATCCAGAAGGTGCGAGACCTGAGATATTGATTCAGGTCGTGGAGATCTAGGATGGGGTGCCAACCCCCTGTCTGCTTGGGCACCAGGAAGTACCTGGACACGAAGCCTGGGTCTGTAGGAGGATCTGGCACTGCAGCAATCGCCTCCTTGCGGAGGAGTTGAGCAATGTCATCCAGAAGGGTTGACTGAGTGCAAGCTGAGATCCTTCCCTCCTGAGGGGTGCAGGCATGGCTGGGAGGGTACTGCTTGAATTCTAGAGGCAGTCCCTGGCTAACCACTTCCAGAACCCACCTGTCTGAAGTGACACTGGACCAGGCGGAAAGAAAGTGGCGGAGCTGGCCCCCCATGGGAGGACCCAGCGCTGGCATGATGGATGCAGGGGTGGCAACCCCTGACCCATCACTGAGCAGGCTTAGAGGAGGAGGAGACTCCTGGACCGGCACCTCGGCCTCCTTTCCGGGGCTTTTGAGGACCCTGCTTGGACCTGGGGCACCACGCTTCAGCCTGCTGCTGCTGACCTCTTTGATAGGAGGGCTGTCTAACCGCAGGGGGAAGAGAGACGAAAAGGCTTCTTCTTGCACTTCTGCTGGTTCTTGCCCGAAGAACCCTTTGCAGAGGTAGCATCCAAGGTGGCACTGGATTGCTCTATACGCTGGAGGTGACCTGCCACTCCTGGACCAAAGAGGTCAGTGCCGAGGAAGGGCATGTCAGCTAACTTGTGCTGAGTATCTGCCGGAAAGGAGGATAACCTCAGGCAGGCCCTGCGGCGAGTGGCCACTGTGGCTGCTAAGGAGCGGGCAAAGGAATCTCCAATGTCCAGGGTTGTCTGGAGCTGCTGTTTGGCAACAGCACGGCCCTGGTCACGGACCTGCTTAACTGTGGTCTGCATGTCCGCTGGGAGATGAGGGAGGACTTCATCTAGTGACCCCAGAAGGGTATGAGAGAAGTGTGCCATGATCACAGCCGAGCTGGCCTGACGAAGGCCCAAGGATGGAGCCGCATAAACCTTCTGGGGCAGAATGGTCCATATACTTGGACTTCTTGTCTGGAGGGTGGTCAGTGTCAGCTGACCTACCCGTGCATCTAAACACAGAAGCAGTCACAAGGCTCTCGGTAGAGGGATGCTCTGTGAAACCCGCTAGGGACCTCAGGGGTACCGTATACTTGCAGGCCATGCTGGCAGACGGAGCTGGGCAAGAGGCAGGGCGTTGCCACAGCTCAAGGGCCAGGCCAACAATGGCTTTGACCACTGGAAAGGCCTCCGTCAGGGTATCCCCCCTCTTGAGGATATCCGTGAGGGGGTACTCCGCCTTCTTTGGATGGGCTCCAAGGGCATTCCAGTCGAAACTGAAACGAGGCAGAGGATGCCCTAAAAGGAGGAAGGACCTTCCTCCAAGCCTGCCACTGAGGACTCGTCATCCCCCGGATGCGAATGCAGACCAGTGGCATCGAAGTCCGAAGAATCGGGATATAAGAGTCTCCCACCTATGTCTCCCTCGATACGCCGAGGGTGATCGGGGACCACCGTAATGAAGAGATGACGGGAAAGGCCGGTGTCTATCCTATCCTCTTTCGAGGGAGCCCTTCCCTGAGGCTGCTTAGGCGGTGGTTCCACCAAAATCGGTAGGGAGACCAAAACAGGCCGAGCTGGAATGCGTACCGGCCCTACTGGTGGAAGAACCGGAATCTTCAGTTCCGGAGGGACCGGCATCGGCCTAAGAGGCTGTGGCCAAGTAATGGCCGGTAGTGCTGGCTTTTGAACGGTCAGAATCAGCTGTTGCCAGATGAGATCCTCATAACGTCGACGGAGTTTCCGTCTAAGTCTCTCCTCGTCAGAGGAGGATGAGAATTGGTGGCACCACCTCTTTCTAGAGTGCTTGTGACCTTTCTTCGGTTTTTCGACCGAAGGGGTCCTGGTCCTCGATCGAGCTCGAAGGGGTCGGCTGGTTCGATCGGGAGAAGCCAGAGTCGGTAAGAACTGAGGCTCCGTCACCTTTCCCTCGATCTGGACACCGAGGGCTGGGTCTCCTTGTCGGGGAAGGAAAGGATAGGTGTCCTTTCCAAGGAGTCGTCGATGGGAGTCTGCGACAACGGCTCGATCAGGTCGAGAGTAATCTCAGCCGGTTCAGCTGTGTCCTCGGCCTCAGTGCCTTGGCCTGATGGAAGGTCCGAGAAGCTGGCGGCCGAGGAAGCGATCTCGACCGAGGTCGAGACCGCAAGATCCCTGGAATCAGACCACTCTCGGTCCCAGGAATGTCTTCTTCGGGCAGAAGACGACTTAGGGGCCTTGTCCCTTTTCTTAGGCGGGAGGAGTGCGAGCCCGAGGGCCCCTCACCCCTGGTGGGGAGAGACAGGCACAGCTCCCGAAAGGACCCAGTGAAGGTGGAACCCAGGTTAAGCGGCACGAAAAAACTTCTGCTGGCCGAAGCTTGAGCAGCTTCCTCTTCTAAGGCCGCCATCTGTTCGAGCTGTTCAGCGGATCCCGCAGCCGCGGAAACTGCCCACCTGACCACCTTCGATTTCACCGGTGAGTTGCGAAGCTCTGGTCTCGCTAGTTTTAGGCGCGCCAAGCAGTCATCCAGGATGTTGGGATGGAAGGCCAGACAAAAGGTGCAAGAAGTGGTGTCCTGCACGACACCCAAGCAATAGACACGAGAGGTGGGGATTGGTGCGTGACATTTTCTGTCTGCAGGGACACCGGCGACATCCGGTGGACGACGTCCTCCATGTCTGATGCGCTCGGATCGGAATCATAAACTCTGATGAGTTTTAAAGAAAGCAATTGCAGTGAAAACCGTCATTGAGAATCCAGGGCCTATGAACTGCAGAAGTAGCACGAGGGAACCTGAATCTTCCAGCGTAAAGGAAGATCTGGCGTCATGGGGCGGAGCCAAGGTATTTACCACCGGGGTGGGTGGCAGGAGCCAGCTTGAAGACTTTCCGGCCAGATTTAAAGAACAAAGGGACATGCCAGAGAGTGAGGATGAACAACATATCCACACTCCTAGAAGCAGCATTTCAATGAGATTCAAGGTGAATGCTGTAATTGGAAATGAAGCAGGTGTAGAAATTAGGTTTTGCCACCACTAGCCCATAGGGCTAGTGACTGGGAAAATCCATAGTACTACAGACTTTTCCACTGGCCCAGCTGGTGTACTAATTGACTGTACCTTTTCCAGTACAAGCCCACAGGGCTAGTTAAAGGAAAATCGTACTAACCCAATACAAACTCTACCAGCATTTGGCTAGTGGGTCAGTGCCTGTTTCCACTCCTGCAAAAGTGTGTGCTGACTTCCAGGTAGCAACCCTGCAGGTCCTCCTGGATAGGAACATTTCATTTCATTTTTATTTTTTATATTTGTAGGCATGATGAGCAATACTGCCCGTTTTCACAAACGACAAGTATTACAAAAAGCATCAAAAGGGAATACAGAAAAACAACAGTTTAAAAACACAAACAATTTACAACAGTAAAAAATATTTCAAAGCTAAGCAAAATATCTTCCTTTCCATCCCAGGAAGCAGCCACCGAAGCAGTGGTATGACGCATGGAATGAACCCTAAGCCATACAGGAGGCTCCCTACCAGCCAACCTATAGCAGAGGTTGATGCAGGATGTGATCCACTTGCCAATCTTATGTTTTGCTGCCGGTCTGCCAGACGTGGCTTCAGTGTATGTTACAAACAGCTGTCGAACCTCTACACAAACTCCAGTCATGCGCTCCCTATAACAGGAGAGCACCCTTTGCAGGTTCATAGTATGGAGCCTGTGGTAGACCCCCAAAGAAGGGTTGGTGAAATATACTAGTTAGCTTATCACCTAATTGAGGTGAAACTCCAATACCATCTTTGGGAGGAACTTCAGGATAGGGTAAAGGATGACTGTCCCTGTGGAAGACCAGCTAGATAGACTCAACTGCAAGCAACTTTTCTCCCACCCGACAGAGCGTCTGCCAGCTGACTGTTGTCTCTTGCGACATGGACCACCAGGAGATCTGCAGTCAGGCTATGTACGAGAGTCCAGGTGCAGAGGACATTCTGACATAGGGGAAGGGAGTGTGCTCTGCCCTGCCTGTTCAAGTAGAACATGGTTGTGGTTTTGTCTGTCTGGACCTGCTCTACCTGACCCGTGGCCAGAGGAGCATATTCCGTCTCAGCTAGCTGTACTGCACGGAGCTCCAGCAGGTTTATGTGGTGTCGGGACTCTTGTGCTGAACAGAGCCCATAGGCTCTGTGGTCTCCCAGGTGTGCTCACCTCTCTTTCAGAGACACGTCCGTTGTTAGCAAAACAGTCACATCTGGGCAGACCAACAAGATTCCTTTCTCCGGGTGTTCCAGGACCAGCGACCACTGGATGGCATCCCACACTGGCTGGGTCACTGTAACCAACTGGTCCAAGTATCCTAGACGCTGGCCCTGGGACCAGTGAAAGCCCAACTCCCACTGGAGGTGGCACATCTGCAAGTGAGCCCACCGAATCATGCTAATGCAGAATGTCACGTATCTCAGCAGCTGCAGGAAATCCAAAGAAGAGAGCGAGAGCCCAACCTGAAATGATCGGGGGAAAAGGTATCTACGCCTGGTCCACATGGAGAAAGGCCTTGGCCTGCAGACAGTCTAGTTCAGTCCCGAAGAACCTGATCATCTGCGAGGGCACCAGCTGCGACTTGTCCGGGTTTGGCCAGGAGGCCCAAGTCTCAAGGGGTCTGAAAAGCCAGACCCATGGATCTCTCTCTATGGTCTCTTTGGATGGCCAGGGTTATCAGCCAGTCATCTGGGTAGGGATACTCCCTGATGCCTCCTCACCATAGGAAGGTTGCCACCACTGCCATGCACTTGGTGAAGACCCTGGGCACCAAGTACAGACTGAAGGGCATGACTTGAATGGGGTACAGAACCCCTTCTGCTTGGAACCGGAGGTAGCCAGGTGGGATGGGAGGATGGATGGATGGACTGGGATGTGGAAGAACACATCCTGGAGGTTCAGGGAGAAGAATCACATGTTCTCTTCCAGAGGTGAAATGATCGGACTCAGAGTGACCATCTGGAACTTGGGCATCAACGTCCACTGGTTCGGATTGTGTAGATCCAGTATGGGGCGCCATTGCTGAATCAGGATGTACCTGGACACATAACCCTGACAGGCCAAGGGGTCTGGGACACAGGCTATGGCTCCTTTTGCGAGGAGCTGAGCGATGCTCTCCCGAAGTGAGGAGAGTGTGTCCTTCAACACCCTGAACATCTGGGGAACGTGGAGTTGGCAATACAGGAGAACCTCAAAGTGTAGAGGCAGCCTCTGCCTACCACTTCTAACACCTACTTGACTGCTGTGATAGCGGATCAATGTGGCAAGAAGCGACTTAGCCAACCATGAACTGGGAGCACAGACAGGGACAGAACTGGAGGAGGGATGACCTCCCTCCAACCCTTTCCCGGGCAGGTTAAGCAGGGACATGGCTGCAGCAGCCGAAGGGCACCACCACCCTTGCCCTGCCTTGCTTAGGGCCCTGAGTCCCAAACTGTGGCTTGGGACACCAGGCCTGGTACTGACCCTGCAGGGGCTGCTGCCGAGGAGGCTGTGGATGAAAGTACCAATACTGAAAGGTATGTTTGTTAGGCCTCTTCTTTTTTTGGTCCTTCTGGGACGATGAAACAGTCAAGGGTAGTACTGGAGTTCTCGTTGCGGCAAGCCAGGACCTGCAACACATGGAGATGGCTGCTGCCATGGCACAGTCAGAGGAGTCACCCATGTCTGGCTCTACAGGTCCGGGGAGCAAGGGGACCAGGCGGCCATTGCCACAGCGAGTGAAGAAGTCGGCAGGAGCCGGCTTTAATCTTGTGCTGGGGCTTTTTTCCGGGATTGACTGCCCCGTCGCAGAGAGAGGAGACCTTCCAGCTCCAGGAGGGAGCTACATTCTGTGACTTCCATTTCTTCAGTTCTAGCTACATTCAGAGCACAGGTACTGTGACTGTTCCAGGATGTGTTGTGCTGCCAAGCTGGGGCCATAGTGATTGCTCTGGGTCACTTGGGTCATAGGGGGTGAAGTAAGTTGGAGCGGGTTCTGTTTTTCTAGGAGGGAGTGACTGATTAAGTTGGCAGCTGAGAGGAGGCAGGAAGGGACAATTAGGAAGGTGAGATATAGCAGAAAGGAACCTTTTAATCAGAAGTAGGGTACACTATAGAGGAGGGGGTTCACTTGAATATCTAGGGAATAGGAAGGAAGTTAAGAGGCTACGACTAACCACTGTGGGTATCTCGGGGGTTAAAATAGTAGAAGATAAATGGAGTGGGTTAGGAAGGGACACACCAGAAGGAGGGGGGCTCTAGTGGAGGCAGTTGGGGACAACGTTGGGGGGCTCTAGTGGAGGTGGCTGGCAGCAGCACAGAGGGGGGTGGTACAGGGGGATGCAGGATGTTAGGAGGGCCAACATGGGTAGAATCGTGGGATGCAATGGATGTGTGGATGAACTTATTGTGGAGGATGGGAGGGTGTCCAATCTGTAACAGATTGAGGTGGCTGGAGGAGTAAGTGCTGTGGCTTGGTAGGGAGCTGGAGAGGATGGGGGGGCAGGAGGATCTCACGTGGGGAATAACATGGGGTCCCCGCATGGGAAGTTCAGCAGCTCTAATGAAGGGTGGGGAAGGGAGTGCAGGAGCAGAACAAACAGGGGGTCTAACAGTAGGGAGAGGGCTAGAGTCGGGGTGGGGGGGAAGAGAGCCTAAGCACAGCCAGACAGGAAGGACAGGAAATAGGTTTGATGTGCTGGCAACACTGGTGGAGGAGGAGGGGTACACAATCACTAGGAAGGAACAGGAGGGGGAGGAGGAATCCTCAAGGGACAAGAGTTAGTCGGGGAGGGGCAGGGAAAGAAGTACTGCTGGTGGGAAGGATGGCAGGGAAGAGCAGAGGGGGCTCAAGGAGGAGGGAGGGATATGGAGACAGCAGTGAATGGGGAAACAGAACAGGGAGGGAAGAATTAGTGATGCAGCAGGCTCTAGTAATGGGTACCATGGGAAAAGGAGTAGTGGCGGGGATAGGGATCGGGGGGGGGGGTGCTAGTGCTGGGTGATTCCATACTAAAACGGATCAGATGGGGCGGCAAGGGGGAAAGGCATAGTCAGATATGAGTGGAGGCCATACCGGGGCTAACAGCGGACAGTATGGGGCAGGCAGTTCTTAAGTGTGCAAAGAGGGGCAGGAAGAAACCACACGTAGTGGTGCATGTGGGCACTAATGACCTGGCTGGGGAGACTATGGAGGTAGCGAGAAGGAGGTTTAAGGAACTAGGAGGGCTATGTGAGGAAGTGGGGGAATCAGTGGCCTTCTCCAAGGTGCTCCCAGTACCCTGTGTGAGTACAGGAAGGAAGGAAGAAGAGGATTTTGGAGTTCAACACTTGGTTGAGGGAGTGGTGTCGGTCCAAGAAGTATGGGATAGTGGGGGACTGGGGCAGAACCTGAGACAATAACGATTTATATGCAGGGGATAGGCTGCACTTGAGCGGGGTAGGGGGTATTGAAGCAGAGGTTTGAGGGGTACATAACATCAAGGGTAGATTTAAACTAGAAGCGGGGTGGCATGAGGACAGATGGTAGGCGGGGTTCCCAGAAAGAGGAGCCTAGCATGCTTACCCCCCCCAAGCTATCGGAGAAGAAATTGGGGTAGGGGCGCAAGAAGGGGTTAGGAGAGGGGGAAAAACAGGTTGGGGGGGAGGCACAGGTTGGAGGGTGGTCTCACTGAATGTGAGAAGCTTAGGCAATAAATCAGCTGCAGGCTCTCTTGGCAGTGGGGAAGGTGGACATAGCGGCCATCATGGAAACATGGGCCACCCAGAACCAGGATTGGGATCTGATGATCCCAGGGTACAGGATATTCAGGAAGGACAGGGTGATCTAAGTGAGGGAAGGGGTAAGGTGTATATGGGAGGAGGGCAGGACAGAGACCCTATGGATGCAGTTTCAAGACTCCAAAAGAAGGGCACTAAGGCTTTGGGTGGTGTACAGGCCACCAGCTCAGGGGGATGACCTGGATAGAGCTGGCAGAGCAGATCAGAAGGGTCTGTAGGAAGGGGAACACAGTAGTGGTGGGGGACTTCAACCTCCTTGGGGTGGACTGGAACACCCCAACCACCACAAGTGCAAGGAAGCAGATATTACTAGAGGCATTTCAGGACAGCTTCCTTGTGCAATTGGTCTGCAAGCCAACAAGGGCGGGAAGGACTCTGGATCTGGTACTAACAAATGGGGAGGCAGTAAGGGAGCTGGGGGTGGAGGTCCCACTGGCGGGGAGTCACCATCATTTGGTGTGGTTCACACTCAATATGGGCAGAGAAACATGAGGTACAGGTACCAGGGTGATATATTTTAAGGCTGCGGACTTTAAAAGGGTGGGGGGAATTTTGGTTAGGCATCTGGAGGGAATTTAAGCAGGCATGGATGCTAACCAAAAATGGGGCATTAATAAAAAAGGACTAGTTGAGGCTGCTGTGACTTGTACCAGGACAAGGAGCAAAAAAGGTAGGGCAAAGAAGCCAAGTTGGCTGATCTGGAAGATCATGGAAGGGGTGAGGGCCAAGAGAAAAGCACTCCAGAGACTCAAGCAATCATGAGGGCAGGGGGACAAGGAAGAGTACATGAAGTAGTCCAGGGAGGTTACCAGGCTAGTCAGGGCAGCCAAGGCATCCAGGGAGCTGAGACTGGCACAGGGAATTAAGGACGGGGAAGAGGACGTCTTCAGAAACATTGGCGAGAGAAGGAGAAACAAAGACCAGATTGTGAGGATTAAGAAGGATAGGGTGGGTGGAGAAGGCGGGGTGGCGCCAGGCAAAGGCACTAAATGATTACTTCTGCTCTGTGTTCATGGAGGAAAAAGGTGGGCAGATACCACATGGGAGAGGTGGAGTGGACGGGGGAGGGGTGACTGACAGGATTACAGAGGACAGGGTTCTGGAAGGACTAAGGGTGTTGAGGGTGAACAAGGTACTGGGACCAGACGGCATTCACCCTAGGGTGCCTAGGGAGTTAGCGGAGATCCTGGCGGGACCACTGGCGGACCTGTTCAGTACAACACGGGAAACAGGGTGCGTGCCACAAGATTGGAGGATAACCCATGTGGTGTCCATTCATAAAAATGGCCCGAATGATGAACCAGGCAACTACAGACCAGTGAGCCTTACTTCAGTCATGGGGAAGTTCATGGAGACAATCTAAAAGAGAGGCTGGTGACCTTTCTGGAAGACAATGGTCTCCAAGACAGTCATCAACACGGGTTTGTCTCGGGCAGATCCTGCCAGATGAACCTAGCTGAGTTCTACAACTGGGTGACCAGGAAGCTGGACAAGGGCCATGCAGTGGACGTTCTGTATTTGGACTTCAGCAAGGAATTTAATTCGATGCTGCATGGGAGGCGGGGGGGGGAGCTGAAATACATAGGGGTGGGGACAAAAATGGTTAATTGGATTACCAACTGGCTGAGGGGTAGGCAGCAAAGGGTAGTGGTGGTGGGGGAACTCTCATCGCCAAGCAACGTCACGAGCGGGGTGTTGCAGGGTTCGGTACTGGGACCAGTACTGTTTGGGATATTCATAGCCAATATCTCACATGGGGTCCGGAGTAAGATCAGTCTTTTCGCAGACGGTACCAAAATGGGGGCTGTGGTAAATGACATGGAGGGGACTACAGGAGGACCTGACCAAACTACAGGAGTGGTCGGAAACATGGCAGATGGGGTTCAATGCCAGAAGTGCAAGGTCCTGCACTTCGGAACTAGGAATCAGGGGAGGAAATATCAGCTGGGAGGGGTAGAGTTGGAGTGCACCATGGAGGAGAAGAATCTAGGGGTGCTTATTACGGGGAGAATGAACAAATCAGCTCGGTGCAGGAAGGTGGCTGCAAAGGCAAACAAGATGCTGGGGTGCATAGAGAGGGGAATCTCCTCCAGGAACAGGGAGGTGATCCTTCCCTTGTACAGGTCACTGGTTAGGCCGCACCTGGAATACTGCGTAAAGTAATGGTGTCCATCCTTAAGAATGACATCAGATTGTTGGAGAGAGTGCAGCGTAGGGCAACGAAGATGATCCAGGGACTGGAGGGAAAATCCTATGAGGAGATTATGGGAGAGCTGAATATGTACTCCTTGGAGGAGAGGAGGGATCGGGGATACGATCGAAACCTTTAAATACTTAAAGGGAATAAACAAGACTAATACAGAAGAGACTTTATGGATCAAAAGGGGGAGGAACACGAGGGGGCATGGGCTAAGACTGAAGTGGGGGAAGATTCAGAAGGGAAATCAGGAGACACATTTTCATGGAAAGGGTGGTAGACAAGTGGAATACTCTGCTCGAGGAAGTGGTATCCTGCAGAGCAGTGGGCGGATTTAAGAAGGGGTGGGACAGAGTGAGGAGGGGGGCGTAGTTGTGAGGAGGGGAGTGTGGGGCTGCTGCAAGTTGAGGGGCTAGCTGCACAAACGAGTAGACTCTATAGACTGTGAGGCCCGTTTCTGCTGGCATTTCATATGTTAGTATTTCCATGGCTGTGTGGTGCAGCTGCTTAGCCACTTGACCCTGGTCTGAGATAGCCTTCACTGCCAACTGTTGGTGAGCAGGGAGGTGAGGGAGGAATGTGTCAAAGACTCCCCATAAAGAGTGATCAAAGCTGGTCATCATCATGGCATAGCTCGCCTGAAGGAGACCAAAGGATGTCACAGCATAAACCTTTTTTGCAGCATGGTCAGTCTTTCTGGACTCATTGCCCAGAGGCTTCTTCACATCCTCCTGGCACCCGGAAAAGTGGAAGGCTGAGTCAGACACAAGCCCTTCATACTAAAGGTGGTCTGAGAATCCAGAAAGGCATCTACTAAGGACCACATACTTTCAGACCATATGGGTGGAGGGTGCCAGGCAGGATGCTGCCAAAGCTCCAGAGCCAGTCCCGAAAATGGCTAGAACCATGGTAAAGGCAACCCCAAGGAATTGCCCTGTCCAGAATATCCGTAAAGAGATATTTGGCCCCCTTTCTGGATGGCTCAAGCAGGACAGACATGGACTCTGAGATTAAGCAGAAGTGCTCGGTGGATGGGGCTTCGACCGAGCCTTGGTGGAGGAGGAGGAGTCCTAAAGGAGCCCACAGACTTGAGATCTGACTCATCCGAGGATTCCTTATAAATGACCCTTGACCGTTTTCTTGCCACGGACCACTTCAATATCCTCACCTGGGGTGATGTACATCATCAACTGGCCTGGCAAGCTGGTGGCTGATCAGGCCTTCTGGGTGGGAACACGCACCTTCCACTGCAGTGGTGGCAGCTCCATTCAAAAGGATGGAGAAGCAGTTGCCGGAAGCACCTGTATGGCCTGGATCAGCAAGGGCACCACTGGCAGCTGCCAGGTGACTGGCGGTCCCATGGATAAAGCCCTACCCTGCCCTGCAGTGGCCCACTGCTGCCAGAGGAGCGCCATGTAACACTGGAGGATCTCCCAAGGATTAGGAGTATTGACAGCGATGCCTCTTGGTCGAGCAGGATTGAGAGTGTAAGCACCTCAATCAAGATCATGACCTTGACCACAGACCCAATGACTGATGATGAGGAGAGACCCCTACCTGACTGGTTATGGTAGACTACATACCTGGCCATGTCTACGAGGACAGGCCTGGAAGGCTCAAATGCCAGCAGAGGCTGCTCCCGAAGGGAACTGGTCATGGATACCGACCGATCCACGTCATCCTGAGTGAGGACTGGCAGCACTGGGGTCTGAGGGACTGACTCCTCAATCCCATCTGACAGCTGGTAGACAGGCTCAAGGAAAATTTCCAAGGATAACAAAAGAAAGGTGCTGCGAATCAGTCTAATCAGCCCGGTGCACAAAAACGAGCAGCCAGCTCGTAGTAATGAGACCATACAGAAAAATGTGGCAGTCGTGCCAGCAAGTCCACTAGTAACATCCCAAAGAACACTGGTGGAAACTTTGAACCTTTGTAAATTTGTTTAGTGGCAGGGACAAGGATTAATTCAAAGGCTGAAGTCACCAAACCACGCCAGAGCAAGTTGTTTGGGCGTGTTTGTGATTGCTGGAATGTCTTTATCGCTGTCCTCGTCGTTACAAAATGCTCAAAGTTTCCACAAGTGTTCTTTGGGATTATTACTAGTGGACTCTGCTGGCACGAGTGCTACATTTTTTCTGTGTGGAAAATTTCCAAGGGCCTGCTCGATTGGAATCGAGATCGACAAGCCCGACGTGGGTGCTGAGGAGCTCTCAACTGGAGGAGTCTCAGTCAAAGTCGACTGGTTGGGGGAATCAAGAAAGAGAGCAGGAAATCTTGATCTTTCCCAGTCCTATGACCTAATTCAGTGGTACTTGTGCCTTTTGCCATGGTGGACAGGGCTCTTCCCCAGGGTCTGGAGGGCCAAGCACACATCAAGGAATTTCCCCGTGAATGAACCCCCGACGCTGGCCCCAGCCGGGAACTGTGACCAGAACGAGGAGATGCCTACTGCAGTGGCTGCTGCTTCCTCTTTGTGGGCCGCAAGCTAGTGAGCCAACCTAGGCCTTGAGACGGGCTTTACGATCCCTCTCTGGATGCCGTCGAGTAAGATGTCAGATTCCTGTAACATCAACATGCAAAGACCCCACACAGTCATGTTATGCTGCCCACCTAGGCAGTACAAGCACATGTCATGCAGGTAGACAACCGACGTCTTCTGCCACCACCAAATGCAAAACTTCAGCCCTGGCTTCCAATGCTTCATTGTCAAACTGAAGAGAGGAATAAAATCACATAAGTTATTGAAAACCTCTAAAGTAAGCTTTGTCTATGGCGCACTCATCTTACCAGGAGCTGTGAAGCAGGTGATCTGTTCTTCCAGCAGAAAGAAAGATCTGACATCATGGGGCAGAGTCAGGGGATATATAGCCTAGGTGGTGGGAGGAGGAGGTTAGCTTCAAGTCATCCAGTGAATCAGCAATTCTGGTGGAATTGCCAGAGTGTGGATACTGAACTATATCCACGCCCCTAGAAAGCTTCTTTATCCTTCGATAGTAGCATGCAATAAAAATGGAAATTACGTACTTACCATAATTCTTGATCTTTTTGGGTGCAGTCTCCCCCACTCATTCACACTAATGAGAGAGTACCAAGCTAAAACCAACCCACCCTGAGTAGGGTGGTAGGAGATAGGGCTCACTCAGAAAGAACGTCCAAGAACTGTCCTACTGAGAAAGAGATGTCTGGAAAGAAGATCCAGAACATGGTGCTTACAAGGGTATGCACTTGAGCTCCAACTCACCACTTTGCAGAAGACTGCAATGGACACAAAATGAAACTCTGCCAGGAAGCCGCAACCACCCCTGAAGAGCGGTGAGAACCCGGCCTCTCAATTTGGTAGAAGACAAAACTTAATAGTGTCGAAGACATGCTACTAAACTAGCTTAAAACATCTCAGGGCAAGAAGGTGATCCAACTGAGGCAAGCTGAAGCTACACAGAAAATGTTGAAGTGTAGCTCTTCGTTCTGTGAAGAAAGTCACAGAACTGTTGAAACAATCAGAGAGTGAAGGAAGCATTCCCTGCCTTCTGGAGGTAAAGCAAAAAAACTTTTACTAACTGAAAGAGCTAGAGGGAAAGTCTAGTAGTGGTTCAAGGTAGACAGAGAAAGTGCAGATGGATACCCCCACTACCAAGTATGGCTGACCTGTGAACAGGTGCAAGAGGCACTTGAACCCCTTACTTGGTGAGCAAACGGAGGTCCAGGTGGGGTTAAGCCCATAAATGGAGAAATGTTTCCATTTAGTCACTTAAGCCTTCCAGACAGAAGGCCAAAGCACGACTTAGAAGCCTCTTGTGGTGGTCTGGAAGAAGCAAAGCCTACCCACTTCTTATTCCAAGAGGAATTATTCTGCCCCCGTTTGCCTTCAACTCTAGCAGCAGTCTCTGAACTAAGGGAAGAGAGAGATAGTGTACAGGAGGAACGTGTCCACTGTGGAGAAGCCTTCTGCCAGGAAAAAACAGGGTCTGGATTTCTGAGGCAAGATAGGGGCCAATCTGCATTGACAGCGGACACAGAAAGAACCAAGTTTGGGCT
The DNA here is from genome assembly GCA_016271365.2 of Neoceratodus forsteri. Classification (NCBI taxonomy): domain Eukaryota; kingdom Metazoa; phylum Chordata; order Ceratodontiformes; family Ceratodontidae; genus Neoceratodus; species Neoceratodus forsteri. Next base: position 188,170,968 of record CM057451.1, read on the forward strand.
GACCCATTTGTTGAAAGTGACTGCACAATGACTGAAGTGACTCAACGTGGTGGGGCACCACTCGCTCTGGCCTTCCTGAAAGGGAATAGGAAAAAGGCTCTAGATTGCTTGCTGATAAAAAACAAACAACACAGTTTCGTCACCTGCTCGAAGTCGGTAACTTTGTGCCAGAGGGTCTCCTTTGCCCTGGAGGTAACTAGGGGAGCTCCTAAGAGAAGGAGCTGCTGGTAAGGTGAAACTAACACCTTCCCCATAATAGAAAAACTCTTCCTGGGAAATGGAGAGGACAGCTGAGCAACTGCTTCCGTAGAGTCTAGTCCGGAGCGACTGGCACAGAATCAATGTGCAGGAAGCGAATGTATGAATACCGAGAACCCATCTCTGAACAAGGACCTACACTTGACCTTTATGGTCGAGAAAGGGAGCATGCCGTCTGTTAACTTGGAGCAAGAAAGAAGTAGGAATCTGTGTTCCGACATGCTGTAGTCACTTCTGTTGCTCTGAGGCTCCGATCAAAAGAAGAGAGTCTGAAGAAAAAAAAAACAACAGACTGGGCTTCCACCTAGGTTTAGGGAACATCTCTGAATTAAAAGAAAATCTCCCTCAGAAAAAAGTGATGACCCATACCTCCGCTGGATTGGACTTCCCCTAGAAGTAGAAGAAGTCAGGTGCTCTCCACCGTAGTCTTAAGACGATCGCCTCAGGGAGCTGAGGCGGAACCTGGGTCAGATCCAGAAGGATGGTATCGGGTAGTTCCGGGCTAGGCCCTCTGCTGTGAGGATATATATATATTATTATTATTTTTTTTTTTAACAATTAGTTAGAGCCTGACAAGGCGCTCAGGCTTCTACCTTGACAGGACTGCCTGATTCAAGAATGACGAAGATGTCGTCCATCTGAGAGGCAGGGGGAGCCTGAGCATCCATAACTGAAACTGGGACCGGATCAATAATCACAGCTGAGGAGATGTTAATCACCCATTGCCAATGAGGCCACCGAAGAGACAATATCACGGGCAGTGGGGGGGGGGGCTATATACCCCCATCAAAGATGCGGAACAGTCAGGAAGGCTCCCAACCATTGATTTAGTGTGTTCCACAGGGTGTAATTGTATTGACGACTGAAAAGAGTCCAGACGCAGAAGTGTTTGGTCCGTGGAAGAAGTCAGAAATGTTATGGTGGACCCCATATCCCTGAGGAAAAACTGAAAAGAAGATCTTCCATCACAGACTCTGATGATAGAGAAGGCTTACCCTCCCAGTCTCTAAAAATGAGTCATCCACTGTATCACCGACAAGTAGGACAGGGACAGACTCATCCAGATGCACTACTATCCCAGAAGAACCTTCAAAAAGAGGTCTAGGTCAGAATCACTAGAGACTCCGCCACCAGGAAAAATGTCGAGGAGCTCGACGCCACATAAGGAGCTGATAAAGTACTGAGTGGAATTCTGCGGAAAGAACAAGAGTCCCACCAGCGGTAAACTGCCAGAACGACACAGGATCCCATGCGGACCTCCACCCTCTAGGATCCACAGAAAATATTCCGCGGAACAGGACTTCATTCCATGTAAAAGACTTCACAACAATTTCCACGGAAAGGAAAACTCCGCCAACTGTTCTGCTGGACAGCACCAACCGGCACCACCCATGGCACTGGCATCACCCGCAGGCATCCACAGCGTCACATGTGTCACCGCCCACGGCGCCGGACACCTGCGGCACCACCTGCAGAGCTGCCTGGCATCACCGGCACTCACAGCACCAACAGCGCCACCCAGCGGCACCAATGGTGCCATCCATGGTGCTGTGGCACCAACGGCGCCATCCAATGGTGCTGTCCATGGCACCAAAGGCACCGCCCACAGTGCCGCGTGGCACCAACTGTGTCACCGACGATGATGCCCGTGGCAGCACCAATGACAAGTTAGTGGTGCCACTGGCAATTCAAGATCCTGGAGGAGAGGAGAAGGAAAAGCGGTACTCGTGCCAGCCACTGCATGGAGAAAACAGAAAGGGATAAGCAAGAGGGGTTGACACGATGGCAAAGGCACCAAAGATGGCACCTTGCACATCATGACCCAATGGATTTGGCCCCAGTCCAGCGCCTCCAAGGCCCTGGAACCAGGAACACTAGCCAGGAAAACTGGACAGAATTTGAACCCCCTGCTCCAAAGGAGAAACTGCTCACCGGAACTCAATCGAGGACAGAGATGGAATCCAGTGTCGAAGAACGTGGCCATTAAGAGCTGGGTCAAGGGGAACCCAACAAAGTCGGTTCGGGGCTACCACACCGCACCACCGACAATCACTGGGCAGATGTACCAGAGGGTGACCTAGAGTGGTACAGATTCTTCTTTCCCAAGGATGAAGAAGAGCTCGAGGTCAAGCGGGGCCAGATCCCTGGAACCGACAGTTTTGTGCTTGATGGACTGTCCCGAGCAGAACTGCCCGTGGTTGGGGCCCCCCTTCGCGAAGGGTGGAGGACCGGACACAGCCCCTCTGCCATAACAACTTTCAAACAAAGTCTTCCTACCGTCACTGCTACTGTCTAAGGACAACTTTTGATGGCAGGTGAGAATTTTTTCTTCTTCATAATCTTCTTTTTCTTCTTCTTAAAATAAGAAAATAATACTAAAATGTTAATTTAAATGAATACTGAATGGCTTAATGCTGCTGTCATATAGATGAAAACTGACTCCTGCAGACAAGCAACACTGACATCCAAGCGCACTCGACAGCGGGAGAAAAGGAACTGAGGTGGCTGGAGGGTCAACGCCGAGATGGCCTATACAGGCGCAAGCTAGTCTTGCGGTGTCACACATACGTGGTCCTATCCTGGCGCCGGCACGTCAGAAAATTTTTGGCTCCTGCTGGATCCTAGCACCTCTGGCGCAGTCCCATTAGTGTGAATGAGTGGTGGAGACTTGAGTCCAGGAAGATTATTAATAACATAACAAAAAACAGCAAAGTGACAGCAAGTTTCATAGTTGATTCTCAGCTGATTCAAAACGTGGGTGACAGTGGAAGAAAGAATCAAGGAATGATGGGGCCACTCAAGTTACACAGGCATTATCAACACACGTCAACATGGGAGGCCGCAGCTGTCAAATGTTTCCGAGTAGTCCTGAAGCTGATGGCTTACAGTTCCATAAATGTGGCGCAATGAAGGGAGATGTCCCCGAGAGTAACAGAACACAAGGTTTAGGGGGCCACACACGTTCTTTGTCAGGTGCAACAGCAATCTGAACAGAAGAAGCTGAAGTTAAACTGAAAGCTACATTGTTTCCAAATAATTTAGGACAGGTTTGATTAGGTAAGGTGTAAGGTGTTAAGTCGGGATGGTGGATTAACAAAAGAAAGGAAATAGGCCTGACGCAGAGAAGGAAAGAATGTCTTTGAGGCTTACATCTGCTCTTTTATGTCTTGAGACTTCCCGGGAAATGCTTTCCTTCTCTGCTGAAGAGCACAAAATGTGAGCACACAAATCACCTAAAAGAAGAGAGATGTAGTGTTTGTGGTGCTGCAAAAAATAAAAAATTTCTTCGGTGTGCAGAGGCCCCTGGTCAAAGCAAAAGTGCGTCTGCGCGAAATGTTGGGGTATTCTTTAGCCATACTTTCTCCACCTGACAGACTCAGCACCCTGAATGCATTTTGTATTTTCTGCAGCACCTGATGAGCTACATCTTTCTTTCAGGTCCCTTGTGTGCTCGCATTTTGTGTTTTTCTGCTTCAAGTATTGCAGCATGTGCAGCTGTACTGTTCTTTTTTCACTCTGCTTCACTCCTGTTTCCTCTAAATTGTTTCTTCATCCTCCCAACAAACACGTCTCACCTTATCTAATCAAACCCATTTTTAACTTGTATTGAAACAATGCAACATTTACTATCAATTCAGCTTCTTCTGTTCAGAATGCTACAGTATCTGATCAATGGACCTGCATGGCCTTGAAAGCTTGTGTACTATACCATCTTTGTACAAGACATGCTGGTCCAATAAAAACTATCAAACTATCCAGCGACTCCTGTTTTCCAAGGCCAACATGGCTACAAACTCCTTCAAAAGTCATTTCAGTATGAAGTCGTCACATATGCACTGCACTGGTGAACAGTACCCTGCACTGCACTGACTGTATTATACTGTCCTGATGTGTACGCAATGCCTTTCATTAAAGCGGATTAAAAAAAAAAAAATTCCAGGTGCGATGAAACTGGCCTGTTTTCTTTTGTGGTAATATGGACGGCTGCATTAAAAATGCATATTTTAGCCTACTTTTCAGGTTCCATGGTATCCAATTGCCATTCTGAAACTGTCTCACAGCACAGAGTTAAATCTCCCTGCTTGGCTTTTTTCAACAGCCACCGGAAATGCTGCCCTTCTTACCTTATCCTCCTGCCACTGTGTACGCTGCTGCAGCTTGTTGTTCAGAAGCTCCATCGCTGTGCGCCGAACTGACGGCAGATGATTAGTTAGAAGTCCTCGAATCACTGGGATAAAGGATTCTGCAGGTAGCAGAGCATTCACCTAGAAACAGTGGCAAAGCAGAAGAGGCAATTATTGTTTGACAAATGTCGTCTCACTCCAGTTTAAGATTATTCAGAGCCTACACCCTGTAAGTGACCAAATGACTTGATCCAGATAAGATTTTGCTCCCTCTGCAATAATTAACTGCAACAAATACCAACTGCCAAAGAAAGCAAAAAAAAAAAATCACTGATTTAATATCTGGGTCTCCTACAAAGTGTCCACTTGTGTATGTAATATATTCAATAAGCCTGGCACACAATATTGGCACATAAATAATCCAAATGTGTATTAAATGTATATTGGATAAGGACTGATGCTTTTTCACTGGCAGACACATTTTCCAGATGTGAATCGCATGTATGCTGAACAGTTTAGTGCAGAGGACTGACAGATAAATGTTCCAGATGTATACTGAATGCATGCTGAATAAGCCTAGTGTTATGCATAGGCAAATACATTATCCAGAAATGTACCTAATGAATACTAAGTCTGATGCTATGCACAGGCAGGTAAAAGATCCAGGTGCATCTAATGTACACGGATTACACCTGGTATTTATTTATTTTGTTCTTGGATTACCACCTACGAGCTACAAGCTCATTTACATAGGTTCCACGTCAAAAGCAGACATTATAACAAACAACCTAATACAGAGTGCAGACAAACATAGGATAATGATACGCAAAACCTGTAACAAACAACTTAAAGTGTGCAGACATCAGTGGGATACTTGTATACAAATCAGTATTCACAGACCATAAGAGCACAGCAACGGTAGCCGAGGCTGCTAGGCAACAATATTTCCTTCCAAACAGTAATAGTACGAACCAGAAGGGAGGAAGATTTAGGAGATGTCAAGGGAAGGGGGTGATGGGTGAGAAGGAAGGTAGGTAGCCCATAGTTAGAGAGGCTACAGGAGGGCTGCAAAGTAGCACAGGTATGCCTCGTCAGGGTAAACTGAATGAGTACGGTTGGGGGGGGCAGCTCAAGCTCGCCAGGGGAGGAATTAGAGTAAGGTATTACACACTGGCAGATTACACTAAGGTTTAAGGAGCTAAGACGGCTGTTGGCCCATTAGCGCTCCTACTGGCTATCCATAATAAGATAGATTGTTTCTTTCTACTATATAGTTGTCTAATCAGATAAAAGGTCCAGGTGTGCATTTTTTTTGAAAATGATTTATTTTATTGAGATATTTTTGTAGGTTACACAGTACTTACAAAACTAGTTAACTACACATAAAACATAAAACAAAGGTCAAAAGAGCAAGTTGCTGACTGCTCCTCATGCAGAAGGAGACGGATGCAGCCTGCGAGGGCCACTGATGCCGTATCTCACTTGACTGATCAAGCATACATTCTGATTGACTAGTTAACAGAGTCCTAAGATGAGAGTGGTTCCCTATCTGATGCCAGGTTTGAGACGGCTTGTGGGAGACTGGGTTGGGAGACTAGTAGTAGGGCCTCTAGTGGAACCCACTTGGATTTGTATAACTGGTGTGTGGCATAGGTGGTTGATAATTTTTTTCCATATGTAAAGCTTCCAATGTCTCACTGTGCCACTCTGCACGAGGGAATTTTGTCATCTATCCAGTGTTTTAGAATAAGTTTTTTGGCCATAGTCGCTGTGAGGATGATGTGTAATTTCCCGATGCTGGTGATGGGTCGAGCTTCAGTCTTAAGAGGCAGCTTTCTGGTGTAAACGCCTGTTCTAGGCCTAACCATGGGATCAAGTTTTTTGAAGATGGACTCCCAGAGGGGTTTGGCTCTGGGGCAGTCCCATATGATGTGTCTGAGTGTGCCTTTGGCTTGTTTACAACGGATGCAATGGTCAGAGTCTAGCTTACCCATTTTGTGAAGTTTAGTAGGTGTGTAGTAAAGGTTGTGGTTGATTTTAAATTGCATTATGTGGAGTCCATCAAATTTCAGTAATCTGTATGTGTTTGACCAGAGTGCCTGTCTGCCTTCTGGGGTGTTTAGCTCCTGAAACTCGTCTTGCCAGTATAGGCTATGGGTTTAGTTTGGGTTGGTTGACATGTCCCTTAGTTTTTTTATAGATGAAGGAGAGGGTCTGTCTTTTGTTGGCTAATTCGCCTAGTTCGTCCCATATGTGGAAAATCTCTAGTTCCAGGGCATTGGACCTAGGGCTGCTGTTAGCATGTGTTGCATCTGTAGGAAGAGGAATATCCGAATATTGGTTGGGGTATTTTCGTGTTGTAGTTTCTGGTAGGAGATCAGGGAATTTCCATCCATAAGGTGCCTGAGTGTCTTTATTTCATCGTGTCTTAGAAAGTTTGGAGGTATAGGGCTTTTTTGGATGGTGACGTTTGGGTTGCCTGCCAGAGGTTGTTCTGGGTCGAGGCATGGGTTCATGTCTAGGAAGGCGTGGAGTTACCTACAGATTTTGTTGGAGATCCCCAATGGAGAGATCTTTATCTTGGTCGGAAGGGAACGGTATGGGAAGCTTGTTAGGGCACTGAGATTGAGACCTGCCCCTTTGCATAAATCTATTTCTATTTGTTTCCATTCAGGCACTTGCTCGTTAGAACTCAGTGAGCACCCACAGAAACATAGAATCTGATGGCAGATAAGGACCGCTTGGCCCACCTAGTCTGCCCATTTCCCTACCTAATGGATAAGCTGCAGATCCTAGCTAACCAACAGCCTACTTCCTCCTTCCCCCACTAGAATTGCCTTATGTCTGTCCCATGCATTCTTGAATTCCCCCCACTGTTTTTGACTCCATGACCTCCTCAGGAAGGCTGTTCCATGCATCCACAACCCTCTCCATGAAAAAATACTTCCTCACATTACTTCTGAGTCATCTCCCCCTCTATCTTCAAATTGTGCCCCCTTGTTCTTGCACATCTCTTCTTCTGAAAGATGCCATCTCCACCAAATTTGATGACATGGGCCACCAGATAGTAGAGCCAGAAGTCCAGGAGTTGTAATCCTCCCCTATTCCTGTCAGGCATTATCTTGTGATAGGCTCTCTGAGGGGTTTTCCCGTTCCACAGGGACTAGGTGAGTGCCGAGGGCAGCTGAATTAATCACTTAGCTGAAATAGGGCAGTCTGTCATGATCATGGGGTACAGTACTCTGGGGAGGATGTTCATTTTGATCACACTGATACAGGCCCAGAGTGTCAGTGGGAGTAATGACCATCTATACAAGTCTTGCTTGATGCAAGTTTTGAGGTCTTTGAGGTTCTTACTAAGCATGGGTTTGGCACTTTGGGAGATTGTGATTCCCAAATATCTCACGCTGTTTGGGTTCCAGTTGCCCCCCCCCATGGATTTTCTTTGAATGCGTGACAGTTGAGAGGCATAATGCATGATTTGGAGATGTTTAGTTTACATCCGGCTATTTTGCTGAATTCCTTCAGCAAGCTAAAGGCTTGGGGAATAGAACACCTGGGATTGTTTAGATGAAAGAAAACACCATCCGCATAAGTAGAGATTTTGTATCTGTGTTCACCTACTTGGATCCCTTGGATGTTATCATCTAAGAGGAATCTCCTGGTCAGAGGTTTGATATATAGGTTGAAAAGATATGGGGAAATGGGGCAACCTTGTCTGGTGCCTGGCTGTAGCGCGAATGGTGCCGAGAGAGTTCGTTTGCACAGGATCCTGGCTGTGGGATGGGAGTAAAGCAGTTTGCTCCATTTTGAGAAAAATTCCAGAAACCCGAATTCCACAAGTGTCTCGAGGAAAGGCCAGGAGACCCTGTTGAATGCTTTCTCTGCGTCCTGGGAGAGTAGAACTGACGGTATGTTTGAGGCTTTGGTTGCCCCTAAAATGTTCGCGAGTTTTCTCAAGTGGTGTGAAGCAAGTTTAACTTTCATGAAGCCGACTTGTTGGAGACTGATTAGGTGTCCTATCACCTTGTTTAACCTTGTCGCGAGGATCTTTGCTAGGATTTTCAGGTCAAAAGGGAGATGGGTCTTTAGTGTCGCATGAGTGTGGGGTCTTTGCCAGGCTTGCTGAGCAGAGTAACGGTGACCTCTTGTAGGAGAGGATCCAGGTGATCTAGCTTGTGGGCCTCGGTGAAAATCGTGGTGAGGGGCGCAGTGAGTGCTGCAGCTAAGGATTTGTACAAATTTGTGGAGAATCCACCAGGCCCTGGAGCTTTGTCGGGGGTCAGGGAGGAGATGGCTTGGCGTACCTCTTGTTCAAAAATCGGTTCCTCCATGATCTGCTGTGCCTCTTTGGAAACTTTGGGCAGTTTGGCTTTCATTAGGAATGCCTGAACTTCCATCTGCGGCTCGCACACCTCTTTTTTGTATACAGTCTGAAAGAATTCCCGGAAAGCAGAGGCTGTTTCCTTGGGGTGTGTGAGGAGGACACTGCTAGTGCTCCTTATGTACAGTATGGTTCTACGTTGTTCCTGTAGCTTTAATCTAAGGGCTAATAATCTGCCTGCCTTTTCCCCTTGATCCACGTATCTGGTTTTAGCCCTGAAGATGGCAAACTCCGCTTGTTCCCACAGGAGCTCCCCATTTCTAGCCCTGGCTGTGATGAGTTGAAGTCAGACCTTTGTGGGGAGGGCAGCAAAAACAGGTTACTCATCTGTAACAGTAGTTCTAGGAGTGATATATGTTGTTCATACACACTGGCATGTTCCTTTCTCCATTAAATCTTGCCAGAAGGTCTAAAAGCCGGCTGCTCCTCCCACCCACCCACCTGGGTGGTATATGCCTCGGCTCCGCCCCTTGATGCCAGATCTTGCCCGCTGGAAGCAGCGGGTTGTGTGTCAAAGCCAGGGAGGTCGGGGAGGTTCATGTGGATGAACAACATATACCACTCCTAGAAAGTACAGTTGCGTACTTACTGTAACGGTAGATCTTCGAGGGGCATCTCTTGCAGCATGTAATACACTTGGGTCGTTGCCAGAGGGTGCTGTGGTGGATGGCAGCTGTCTTCTAGCAGTCTTTTGCCAGGGTATGCCCACACATGACATCATCATTCTGTTCCTATATAAAAGAGTGGGTGATCCCTGGTATCCTCCATTCCCCGCAGGATTCAGCTCACTAAGCAAGGACCAAGGGAGATCTGAGGTACCACAGGTATCCCTTCCCATATGTATTTGGATCAGAAGTTGTTCCCAGAGAAGGAGGGGGGTGGAGGGAGGGATTGTACCTGCTGCAAGAGATACCCTTCGAAGATCTACCATTACAGTAAGTACACAACTGTACTATCTTCCATGGGGATACTCTCTTGCAGCAGGTAATACACTTGGGATGACTCCCAAGCAGTAAACCCAGGAAGGGCGGAAGTTATGTCAAAAGGCCTTGTAGGACAGCTCGGCCAAAGATCACCTTACGGCGTGAAGCAATATCCAAGTTGTAATGTTTCATGAAAGTATGAATTGTGGACCATGTGGCAGTACTGCAGATGTCTGTGATAGAAGCCCCTTTGAAGCAGGCTGATGTAGTGGCCATGTCTCTGGTAGAATGGGCTTGGACAGGTCCTGGTAATGGCTTGTTATATTTCTTATAACAAAAAGTTATACAATGTGCCAGCCAATTGGAGATGGTCTGTTTAGTGACCGTGAGACCTTCCCTGGTTGAGGCAAAGATAACAAAAAGCTGAGAAGTTTTTCTAACAGATTTGGTACGACTGGTATAGTATCTCGATATACGATGGACATCTAAGGTGTGTAGGAGGTATTCTCCCCAATTAGAATGCTCAGGGTAGTAAACCGGCAATTCAGTTGTCTGATCTAAGGTGTGTTCTGAGACCATCTTAGTTAAAAAAAGGAAGGAGTGGTTTGGAGAAAGTACAGTTACGTAAGAACTTACCGTAACAGTAGATCTTCGAGAACAGCTCTTGCAGCAGGTAACACCATTAGGACTGAAGCCAGCAGGCGTCAGGACCCCACAGAATTCTTCTAGCTAGCTATCTTCAGCGGGGACCGCCCCTGACGTCGGTCCCGCCTCCGACGTCAGGCGCAGTACATAAGAGGGCGGTCCCGCCAGATTCCCCAGTTCTCCCGCCGGAGACTTCCGGCCGCAGGACGACATCAGAATGGGAGACCGAGGATCCACCATCAGAAGACAAAAGGGCGTAAACCCCTGCCAAAGGCTCGGAAAGCCATGCCTCCTCCAAGGGGGAAGGTGGGCGGGAAGGTACCTGCTGCAAGAGCGGTTCTCGAAGATCTGCTGTTACAGTAAGTTCTTACGTAACTGTACTATCTTACTTCGAGATACAGCTCTTGCAGCAGGTAACACCATTAGAACTGATTTGCCAACAATATGCTTGGAAGCATTCTGGGAGGAGGAAACTAAGAAAAATCATACCAAGTCCTGACTCTAGGACAGGAGACCCTGTAGCACGGCCAGGCCGAAACCGGCTCTTCGCCGTGAAGCAATGTTCAGGCTATAATGCCTGATAAAATATGCACAGAGCTCCAAGGGGCTGCAGCACAAATGGCAGAGGAGGAGGAGACGTTACGAAGTGCTGCAAAGGAGGTAGCCACCCCCCTAGTTGAATGGCCCTGGACTGTACCCGGGAGGGGCTTCTGCTTTGTATCATAGCAGTAAGATATACACTGGACAAGCCAGCGAGAAGGGACTGCTCCGATACTGGTTGGCCCATCATCCTCTCAGCTGAAGGAAACTAAGAGTTGCTCCGACTTGATGAAGCAGTTTAGTCCTGTTCAGGTAATACCTTAGACAGCGGTGAACATCCAGGGTGTGGAGCAGCGCTTCTCCTCTATTAGAATATTTAGAGAAATATACAGGCAGGTCAATGTCCTGATTGAGAGTGAGTGCAAAGACCACCTTAGGCAAGAACTTAGGATTCGTCCTCAGGGACACTCTGTCCTGGTGGAAAATCAAATAAGGTTCCTTACACATGAGAGCGTAAAGCTCGGAAATTCTCCTTGCTGACGTAACAGCAACTAAAATAACTCTTCCGTGACAGGAAACGTAGCTCGCAATCTGCGAGGTTCAAAAGGGGAGTGTGAGTTGTTCCAGGACAAAGAGTAAATCCCATGGAGGAACAGGGTCCTTAATGGGTGGCCTAAGGTGTAACACCCCTCTCAGAAAGTCTCGAGAGGCGTCAAGTTGCGCCACTGTGCGCTGTCCCACCGGGAAGTGGTAAGCAGAAATAGCGCAGAGGTGCACCTTAATAGAGGAGTAGGCGAGACCCGAATGGAAAAGGGAGAGCAGGTATTCTAACACCGCTTTCACCGGGCAACCTAGAGGGAAAAGGCCGCTGCTTGCAACCACAAGCAAAAACTGTGCCATTTCATGGTGCACGTCGCATGCGTTGCCGGCTTTCTGGCCGAGGAAAGAACTTCCGCCACCTCTTGCGAGACCCCGTGTCGCAAAATGGCTATGTCTCTAGGAGCCAAGCATGCAGGTTCAGTGAACGTAAGTCCGGGTGGACTAGAGAACCTTCCTCCTGAGACAAGAGATGGGAGCTGAAAGGCAACGGGATTGGAGGATCCCGGGACAGCTGCGTTAGCAAGGGGAAACCAGATCTGTCTGGGCCAGAATGGGGCTACCAGGATCATTGTTGCCTGCTCCCTGCGCAGTTTGAGAAGAACTCTCTGGATCAACGGGAAGGGAGGGAAAGCGTAGAGGAATCTGTCCGCCCAGGAGAGGGACAATGCGTCTCGCCAGAAAACACCAGGCCCTGGATCTAGCGAGCAAAAATTGGGCAGTTTTGCGTTGGATGGGGAAGTGAACAGGTCCAGTTCTGGAGTGCCCCATCGAAGAAACAGATCCTCTGATACCCCTTGAAGAAGTTCCCACTCATGGACTCTGGCCTGTGAATGACTCAGGCCGTCTGCGATTGTATTGTCCACTCCGGGAACGTGAACTGCAATCAGGCTCGCGCCGTGTCGAATTACCCAATCCCACACTCTCATCGCTTCCCTGCAAAGGGGGTAAGAGTGTGCGCCTCCTTGTTTGTTGAGGTAATACATCACCGCCGTATTGTCTGTTTGGAGCAAGAGAGCATTTGACGGGATCTCTGACTGAAAGGCCTGCAGGGCTTAAAGGACCGCCCTCATCTCCAGAATGTTGATGTGGAGATGAGCTCTTGAGGGGTCCACGTTCCCTGGGACCTCACCCCGTTCAGGTGTGCTCCCCACCCCAGCCCTGAGGCGTCTGTGGAGAGGATTACCTCTGGGGATTGAGCTGTAAACGGGACACCCGCAGAAAGTGTCCCTGGGTCTAGCCACCATTGCCAATCTCGAATCACGGTGTTCATGATTCTGACCAGATGCTGCATGTGGTCTTGCCTTTGGTCCCACCGCACCTTGAGCATCCACTGGGTAACCTGCATGTGGAGCCTTGCCAAAGGGATGGTCGGAATGGCCGTAGCCATGTGTCCGAGCAGACGAAGGACCAGCCTGGCAGGGACAGTCTTCTTCGCCGAGAGATCCCTGATGAGGGATCTGATGCGTTCCGCTCTGTCGTCTGGAAGAAATGCTCTCCCCTGAACGGTGTCCAGAACTGCACCTATGAACTGCAGCTTCTGCGACGGTACAAGGAGAGACTTCTCGTAATGATTATGATGCCCAGAGACCGAAACAGAGTCTGGGTGCTCTGGATAGCCATCAACAACGCCTCGAGGCGGCCATGAGAAGCCAATCGCCCAAGTATCGGAAACACATAGTGGCCCTGCCTCCTTAGAGACGCCTGCCACGACTGCCATGCATTTGGTAAAGACCCTGGGGGCCGATGACAGTCCGAACGGGAGAGCTCGGAACTGGAAGTGGTGGCTGAGGAACTCGAAGCGCAGGAACCTCCTGTGCGCTTGAGCTATAGGTATATGCAGGTATGCGTCCTGCATGTCCAGGGACGCTAAGAAGGCATCCTTCTTTAGCATGGGAATAAGACCCTGCAGGGTCACCATGCGAAATCGTTTGTAGGCGACCGACATATTGAGGTCGCTGAGGTCCAGGATTGGACGGAGGTCCCCTGTTTTCTTCGGAACCAGAAAGAAGTGGGAATAGTATCTGTACCCTCTCTGGTTCTCTGGAACATACTCTACCGCTTCCTTTTGCAGGAGCGCCAGTATTTCTTGCCTGATAAGCAATTTGTGCTGACCCGAGTAACGGGAGAGCAGAGGAGGCCTCGAGGGTGGCTTGTCTGCGAATTCTATAAAGTGGCCTTTTTCGACCAACTGAAGAACCCACCTGTCAGTGGTTATGGACTGCCATCCTGGCAGGTAATTCGCAATACGACCCCCGACCTTGATATCCCGTTGATCCTGAGGGGCGGGGGCCGGGAAGGAGTCAGGCTGTGGCGGTGGAGGGGCCCGCGGGCTGAGCCAGTTTAGCTGGACGCTGACCTTGGCCCGCTGGCTGTCTTCCCAGGCTCTCCGGGCAGCGGACCCCTCTGCTGTGGACCGCAAGGGACTGTTGTCTCTGTGTCCGTCTCACCTAAAACGCTTTGGTTCCTACGAAGGAATCTAAGCCTTGGTCGGCTACATTGCCTGGACCGACCTCACCGCCTTCCTGGCCTCTTGAGCTTGGTGAGAACCTTCTCCAGGGTGCACCAAAGAGAACTTCTCCTTCGAAAGGGGCGTCCATGATGTTCTTCTGGACGTCCGGGGTAAATCCGGAGACACAGAGCCATGAGTGTCTCCGGAGGCATATGCCTGAAGCTGCCGCTCTGGCCGAGGAGTCCGCGGAATCATACGCGGCTCGCATCACCTGGGTTCCCACGTCCAAACCCGTATGGAGGAGCTGCAACATCTCCTCCTTCTGATCACCTTCTGGCAATTTCTCTGCCAGATCCAGTCCCTGTTCCCACAAGGCATTTTGAAACTGTACCATGTGGGTCAAGTAGTTCAGGGACCTGATGGCGCAAGTAGCGGAAGCATACGTACGCCTGCCCATAGCGTCCAGCTGTTTGGACTCCGGGTCCGGTGGCAGGGTGCTCAAATGTTGCAGTCTTTGGGACCGGTCATGAGGGGCTGTTATGACCAGAGTGTCGGCCAGAGGATGTTGAGCCAAGTACTGGTCCTCCTTAGGAGCCTTGTACAGGCGGTCAGCTTTTTTCGGCATCACCGGGAGCGAGTGTGGACGCTTCCACGCTGCCTTGGTGACATCCACAAAAGTGTCCACCAAGGGTGGTACCACCACAGGCTTAGGATCCTTCTGCCGAAGATACCTAGCAAGGCGTAGTCTGTCGGGGTCTAATTCTTCCGCATCCCATCCCATGTTCTCTTGGATGTGTCTCGTGATCTCAGAGAACGATGGGTCATCCGGAGGAGATTGAGGAAGCTCACGTGGGTCCGAGAGGGATGTGAAGAGAGAGAGGGGATCTGGATCCTGTCGAAACTCCGATCCCGTAACCTCCGTCGGAAGGCGACGCGGCGTCTTCTGGGTCTCTTAGGACTGGGTGACCCTGAAGAAGATCTAGACGGAGGTCTCTTATCAGGTCTCCCCTTGGAGGGTCCGAGGCTCCTGGGGAGAGGTACTCGCCTGCAGCCCCGGATGGAGAAGGGGCTCAGGAGCTGAGGGTTGAGTGGATGGAGGAGGAGGAGGAGGAAGAGGAGGCGCCGTGGGAACCATATCCCTTTTAATGGTATCCCACCAGTGAGAAAAGAGCTCCTTCACCTCGGAAAGGGAAAGGCCCGACAACTGACTGGGCGCCGGTCGTCGGGTTCCGGCGTCGACTCCTCAGGGGCCTCAGGTTGTGGAAAGGGTTCCCTGGGAGGTGTGACAGGACCGGGTTCGCCCGTCTGGTCCTCGGGCTGCGTCAACTCCTCCTCTGTGATAGTCTCCTGTCCGACGTCGGTAGGAGGTGTGGGGTCCTCTTCTCTAAACGTGCAGAGTGCGGACGTCGGCCCTCCTGCCGACGACCGAGAGGCGGCGCATCTGGCGGTCGGCGGCTCCTGGGACCTGTGATGAGTGGCCGATGTCGGACGGGCCGACGTCGGGTCTGACGGCTTCTTAAGAGAGGTGAGCTCCTTGGTCTTTCGCTGGGGAGGGGGAGGCAAGGGAAACAGACCTGACGTCGGGTTCGGAATGGCAGGAACCCGACTTGTGATGATGATGATGGTCCCCAGACCTAACCAGGGCTTTGGAGGAAGATGATGAAGAGGGCCTGGAGGTCTTGGCCTGTGAGGAGGAAGAGGAGCCCGAAGGTTTCTTCACCGCAGCGGGGGGAGGCTGAGAACGGGCCCGGGAGAGCGAACGGTCGGACCGGGAGCTGGAACTACGGGAGTCAGAGGCCCTAGACGGGGACTTGGAAGGAACCTTCCCCCTGTGCTTCTCAGAGTGTTTCCGGGCCTTTTCTGCTGAATCCCCCTTGGAGGTGTCCATGGCCTTAATCTTCTCCTCAAGCAGGAACGTCTGCAGAGCCTTCTGGTGACGGATCCAGGTCCGGCAGTTGAACCCCTGGCAGAAATTGCAGCACCGGGTGTCGTGGTCTGGGCCTAGGCACCGGACACAGGCCGAATGCGGATCCTTGAACGGGATTTGTTTCCCACAGGTGCACTTCGAGGGATGGCCTTCAACGGAGGTTGGAGAGGACATCAGACAGCAACTGAGCCAAAGAAATGAATGTTTTCCTGAAGGAAGAACTTAACCGTGCGTCGTGCGCTGGAAACGATCCGAAGGGTCGAGACATGCAAGTCGACGGCGGGAAAGAACTGGGGAATCTGGCGGGACCGCCCCCTTATGTACTACACCCGACGTTGGAGGCGGGACCGACGTCGGGGGCGGTCCCCGCTGAAGATAGCTAGCTAGAAGAATTCCGTGGGGTCCTGACGCCTGCTGGCTTCAGTCCTAATGGTGTTACCTGCTGCAAGAGCTGTATCTCGAAGTAAGATCCACTCTTCTCTTTGTGAAAGATTAGATAAGGCTCTTTGCACATGAGGGCATGAAGCTCAGATATACGCCACGCGGAAGTGACAGCTACTAAAAATACTGTCTTCCAAGAAAGGAAGCGAAGGTTGCAAGTGACTACCAGTTCGAAAGGCTCAAGGCTTAATTTTTCCAAAAAGGAAATTCAGATCCCACAGTGGGGTGGGTCGTCTAATGGGAGGTTTGATGTGTAGCATTACTGTTCGGAACATTTTGGTAAGATGATGTTGATACAGTAGTCTCCCTTCCAAGGGCTCATGGAAGGCTGACACAGAGGCCAAATGAACTTTAATAGAGGAGCAGCTCAAACCTGTCTCGGCAAGCGAGGCCAGGTAGTCCAGCACTTTAGTCAGTGGACATGAATAAGGGTCCAACGACCTGGAAGCGGCCCATGTGGAGAAGCATTCCATTTAGCATTATATGTTTCTCTGGTAGATGGTTTGCATGAAGCCAACAGAATATTGGCCACAGGAGAGAAGACTTGAAGATGGGTTATGAAAGCATCCTCAGGAGCCAAGTGGGAAGGTGTAGTGACTTCAGGTTGGAATGAAGAAGGGTCCCTTGCTCGAGTCAACAGATCTGACCTGACTGGCAGCAGAATGGGGTCTGCTACTGAGAACTGTTGAAGTAGGGGAAAACAAACCTGCCGAGGCCACAGAGGGGCTATGTGGATCATGGTGGCAGGTTAAAGTTGTGGTTTCAGTAGAGTTCATTGCAGGAGTGGGACGGGGGGGACCATACAAAGAAGAGTCCTGTCCACGGTTGGGACAGGGCATCTATAGACTGTCCCTTTCTGTTTGGGATAATGGAATAGTATCGGGGTCGTGACTGACGGGGGAGGCAAAGAGGTCAAGATGTGGGGTCCCCCACAATCGAAAGATCAACTGAAGAACTTCGTGATGAAGTGTCCACTCATGCGTGGAGGTGTGTCGACTGAGAATGTTGGCCAAGATATTGTGGTGTCCCGGTAGATGGACAGCTATCAACGATAGGTGTAGAAGTTTGGCCTCCTGCAAAACCGCCATCGTCTCTCTGCGGAGAGTGCGGGACTTGGTTCCTCCTTGTTTGTTCAGGTAGTACACCACCGAGCTGTTGTCTGATTGGATCAGGACAGGCCCCGGGGAGAGGTGGGGACAGAAAGCCTGAAGGGCGAGGTGGACAGCTCTCATTTCTAGTAGATTTATATGGGGAGAAATGGAGAATTGTGGCCACCTGCCCTGTGTCTTGTAGGGACCCAACTGTGCACCCCAGCTGTGAGGGGAGCATCCGTGGTCAACGTCTGCTGGGGAGGAGGGGAGTGGAAGGGCATGCCTTGAGAAAGGTTGGCACACTTGGTCCACAAATTCAGGGCTGAGCGCAGAACAGGAGTGACTCTGATTTTGTCTTCGAAATCCCCTGTCTTTTGACGCCATTGCTTCTGAAGAGTCAATTTGACTGGTCTTATATGTAGACGGGCAAAGGCTACTGTGGGGATGGCTGCGGCCATGTGCCCCAGAAGGCATAAGAGATGTCTGGCTGTGATAAACTGATGTGTTTGTATCTGAGAAGCCAGAGCCAAAATTTTGTTTTATCTGTCGGCAGGGAGGTAAGCCCTGGTGGAGGTGGTATCCAGAACAGCTCCAATATACTGGAGCGACTGGGTAAGGGTTGGATTGGACTTGGGCCAGCTGATCGTAATTCCTAGGGACTGGAACAGAGTGAGGGTCACCTGGAAGGGTGAAAGAAGAGAAGTTTCTGAGTCTGCCTTTATAAGCCAATCATCCAGGAAGACAAAATGTCCGTCCCATCTCAGGGCCGCCACCACCACCACCGCTAGGCACTTGGTAAAGACAAGGCAAGGCAATTTTATTTCTAAGGCGCCCAATCCCGGAGGCTCTGGGTGCCGTACATAATAAAACCAAAAATACAAAATACATAAATAACATTTGTGCAGTAATAAAAACTTTAAAACAGCGTTCTTAAAATTCTAAATATAAAATATAAAATGTGAAATAACTAAGGGTAGGGGGAAAAAGACTTAATCCCCAAAAGCATGGCAGAAGAGATGGGCCTTAAGCCTCTGCTTAGAAACACCAATCAAAGGGGCCTCCCGGACTGCAGCAGGAAGCGTGTTCCACAGGGTCGGCCCAGAGACACTAAATGCTTGATCACCAGAGGTCTTGAGCCGAACCCTGGGAACATCCAGGAGGCCCCTTGGAGCAGAGGGAATGGGCAGAGGTCGCAGGCGACAGGAGCTCAGACAGGTAGCTAGGACCCGGCCCGTATAGGGCCTTATAGGTGAGCAAGCCCACCTTGAAAACGACCCTCCACCTGACCGGCAGCCAGTGCAGAACACGCAAAACCGGGGTCACATGGCACGACCGAGATAGTCCCACCAGTAGCCGGGCCGCTGCGTTCTTCACTAGCTGCAGCCTGCGGAGGGTCCCCCCATGACCCCGAAGTAAAGACTCTCAGGGCGGATGAGAGACCGAACGGGAGTGCCCGAAATTGGCAATGTTGTCCTAGCAGGTAAAAGCGAAGGAAACGGTGGTGGGCGAGGTGGATGGGAATATGTACATAGGCATCTTTCGTGTCTAATGCGCAGAGCTAATCCCCTTGTTTTAACATCGGCATTACAGATGTTAAGGTGACCATCCGGAATCTTTTGTATTGAATGTGTAGATTCAGTTGTCTGCGGTCTAGTATAGGTCTGAGATCTCCAGTGCGTTTGGGTACTAGAAAGAAATGAGAGTAAAATTCCTGGTGGTACTCCAATGGAGAGACTGGAGAGATGGCATTCTTGTGAAGAAGTGCCTGAAGTTCCTCCTGCAGAATAGGAATATGGTCGGTGGGTAATGAACAGAGCGGGGTGGAATAAGGGGAGGCAGTGACGACGTAAGTTCTAGCGTGTGCCCCGTCCTTATGATCTGAAGTACCCACTCGTCCGATGTTATTGCCTACCAGGCCTCTAAATGGAGGGCAAAGCAACCACCCACAGTTTCCGAGGCCTGGTGGAGGAAGCCAGGGCAATGCCCCAGTTGGTCACTGGGAAGTGGGCTGACCGGCTCCACCCGGGCGGTGGGAGCGGGAGCCCTTGGAGGTAGGAGTGGCGGTCCTGGAAGAAGATGAGAATGACCACAGAATCTGCCCTTGTAGTTACCTCTGTGTTTACCACCCCTCTTCCATTGAAAGGAGGACTGAGAGCGGTATTGGTAAGATGGCTGCGAGGCAGGATACATGCCATGTACCTTACATAAGGTCCAGCCTGGAGGTCATCCAGAAGCGTTTGGGTACCTGGACCAAACAGTTTAGATTCATTAAAAGGGGCATTTACCACTTTATGTTGTATATTTGGTGTGAATCCTGATACACATAGCCAAGCATGGCATCTTAGGGTAATACCCGTGGCTGTTGTGCGGGCCGAAGTATCTACTGCATCACAACCTGAGCAGAGCAGGTGTCGAGATATGGAATTGCCAGTGGAAACTGTAGCCAATAATTAGTCCTTCTCCTGAGATGGAGGTGTTTATTGACTAGTTACATAGCAGAGGACCAGAGGGTACGTTGATACTGTATAGCAGGTTGAATTCACGTCCTCCAGATTTCGCGGATTCAACTTGCCTGACCTATTCGCGTCCGCTAGAATTAGCGCATCTGCTGTTCCGGTAAATACAGTTTACGATGGTATCTGCCTTCAGTGTTAAACTGTCAATCTCAATATTAATTAGCCTATACAGTTTTCAGCTGCTGTCAATTTGCCAGCAGTTAACTGACATACCCTGCATTCTTCATTACTTAGTTCTGTGAACCACAGTCAGTAATTTGCTAGTAACTTGTCTCATTCCGGTTGTTTGTTTACTTACTCATAAGGACTGTGCAATAGAAAGGGCTTTTTTTTCAGCTAATGCAGTTTAGGTTTTATGATTATGAATGACTGATAATGAGACTACTGTACATCCCCCCTCCCTCCTTACTCGTTGTCACTTGCCAGAAATCATTCAGTGGGAATCGCCGATATTAGCGAGCGAGTAAATAAACAACTGGAATGAGACAACTTACTGGCGAAAACTAAAAGGCAAAACACCAACTGAGTTACAAATTCTTTGTTTTCGAGTGCTCCCTCCTGCCTCCTTGGTCCTCCTGACTCCCGTTGTTTTCATCTTACTCGTCACAATCGGTAGAGTGACATCTTTTGTGACGCCATACTGATATAATCTCTATTTTGTACTGAAAGTATTTCCTTTCTTTCAGAGTGCTCTCTTCCACCCTCCAACTGTCCCTCCTTCCAACTCCGTTGTTGTCCATCCTGCAAGTCTGTGTGCTATGTGTTCTCTTTCACCTGACCCTCTATCCCATGTGCTGCACTAAAAAACTCTTGTTTTCATGCCGATATAGTAACATGAGGTTTCAGATTCTTATCACGTTCATGTTATTTTCGCTGATTTTTGCCAAGTGAATATAGCGAAAATAAACAGAACACGAAAATAACCTGCTATACAGTATTTAACCGTGTGTCCCATATAATTCAGAATTCTAAGATTCATGGTACCCGCCTGAAACACCTTCTTCCCAAGGTAGTCAAGTCGGCAGGACTCTTTATCGGTGGGGTAATGAGCTCATGTGTTTTGGTCGTTTGGTACGATCATGAGCCGTGGAGATCACTACCGAGTCAGCCTCAGGGCTAGTGGAAAGAAAGGGATGTCAGAAGGAGCCTGGTAATGGCGATCAGCCTTCCTATTTATTTAGTTAAGTCTTTGGTAACTGGGTAGGTGCGCTGATCCAAGGGACCGTTTTCAGGCATAACCTGGGCCACTGCAGGTGGTGGTGGTACAGAAGGAGCAATATATGTGACAATGAATACGAGTAGTGCATAAACATATATCAATAACTGACAAAAGCAAGGTACATAGTAGAAAAGTCAGTAAGGAGAGACTGTACAACTTAAAACTAAACAAGTCAAGTCATCAGGGTAGTCAAGAATACTAACTGTACATTATTTACAGCATTGGGATAATCAGAACTGGCTAACTATACATTATTTACAGCAGGATAAGGTGACAAGTGAAGGTAAGTGCCTAGGAATGGCAGGGACCACTGAGGGTTGGTTCCAAGCCATCAGTACTGCATTTTGATAAGTTTGTATAAGTGGGGGTTCCACTACTACAGGCTCTTCAGGCAGTTTGAGATAGTCTGTCATATCCTTTCTTTGTTTATCATGTTCTGTGGTTGAAAAACCCACGATTTTCTGAATTTGAACCACTATCTCGTGAAAAGATGGGTCATCAAGAGGAGAGGTGGCCATGTGGTGGGAGGCATCCTCATGTAAGGAGGAGGTAGTAGAAAGAGAGGACGGGGGACGAGAGTCCAAGTCCTGTAGGTCAACATCCTACAGATCTCTGGGAAAGCCTTCCGGAAATTCTGCCTCATCTGAAAAGTACTATTCCTCATATGAAGGAGGGCACAAGGGTGGTGAGCGTACCCTGTCTCCCTGGAAGCGTTTTGATGGAGGGGTAGGAGAACGGGAAGGGCAACTTGTCTCCCCAGAGTGGGAGATTGAGAGTGTCTAATTACTTGTAGAACCTGTTGTACCACTGAGGCTACATTCTATGAGGTAGAGGTAGGAGACAGGTTAGGGGGTTTCTGAGAAACCAGGGGGATTGTTGAGGGAATAGGACATGAGGTATAAAGAGGTCTAGCCCCTGGGTGGTGAAGTCCAGGGTCCCGATCCCTGTCCGCCTGACCTCTACAGGAGAATGGTTCTGAAGGCGGAGGGGCAGTGTAAACATCAAACCTAGTAGTTCTGCCCATAGAGGAATGGCCCCCCGTCATTGACGGGGCAGCAAAGGAAGAGGTACTGGGATGCTTAAAGGGAGACGTCGTCGACGGAAAATGAGTCATGATCGACGGGATGTCAAGGGAACCAACATAGGGTTCCATAGAGACTGCTGTAAGAGCACTAGAAAGCGCCGTCGACGAGAGGGTGAAAACCCCTGTCGACGAGGAAGCAGTCCTGGAGGGCATCGTCAACGGTGCAGCACCTGTGATAGTGACCGCTGATGAGCCTTTGCCCGATGAAGATGATTTATCCTTATCATGTTTATGCTTCTTATGTGAAGCAGCAGTAGGGAGCTCCTTGGAACGGGCCCCCTTCTGTAAGAGAGAGAGAGACTTTCTGCTCCATGAGGTGTGTTTCGATCTCCTGTCGCCATCGTCGACGGGTTTGCCTGGTTGAAATCCTGGCAATGAACGCAGGAGATGGTGTCGTGTGTGGGACCCAGACACCTAGTACAAACGGTATGGTTGTTGTACCGGTAGATCTTCCTACCACAATGACAGGAGCGGAAAAGCACCGTCTTACTTGTAGATTCTATGGACATTCGTCAATGAAGAAAAGGAAAAGTACAGTTACGTAAGACCTTACTGTCACAGTAGATCTTCGAGAACAGCTCTTGCAGCAGATTACAGCATTACGACTGAAGCTGGCAGGTAGCAGGACACCACGGAAAACTTCTAGTTGGCTACATACAGCGGGGGAACGCCCCCGATGTCGGCCCTGCCTCAGGGTCACATACATCATAAAAAAAGGGTGGTCCCCCAGCATCCCTCAGTTCTCCCACCGGAGACTCTCGGCACAGCAATGTGATTCTGATCGGGAGATCGAGG
Source organism: Neoceratodus forsteri (assembly GCA_016271365.2). Taxonomy (NCBI): domain Eukaryota; kingdom Metazoa; phylum Chordata; order Ceratodontiformes; family Ceratodontidae; genus Neoceratodus; species Neoceratodus forsteri. The sequence goes on from CM057451.1 coordinate 188,193,964, forward strand.
ATTCATTTCCAGAGGAAGACCAATATAGGTTATTATTCTAATTGCTGCGATAGCTGACCTCCTGAGGGGAAGGTGGGTGGGAAAGTACCTGCTGCAAGAGCTGTTCTTGAAGATCTGTTACAGTAAGTTCTTACGTAACTGTACTATCTTACTTCAAGAAACAGCTCTTGCAGCAGGTTACACCATTAGGACTGAGTCCCAAGCAGTGACAGGTATTACCTCTACATTTGGAAGGAGGACAGGAGAAGGGTGAAGGGATTCCCTCATGAAAGAAGCCCCTGCAGAACTGCCAGGCCAAAGCCTGCTCTGCGCCTAGAGGCAATGTCCAGACTGTAGTGTCTGATGAATGTCTGCACTGTACTCTAAGTAGCTGCTGCACAAATGGTAGGTGCTGAAACATTTTACGGGGAAGTGAAAAAGGTCGCTATCCCTCTGGTGGAATGGCCCTTTACCAGTCCCAGTAAGTGTTTCGCTTCTGGTAGCAGAACACGATGCAGTTCACCAACCATTTTGAAAGTGTCTATTTAGACAACGGTGCCCCTAACATCCTGTGGGCAAACGACAAAAACAACTGGTCAGACTGTCGGTGCGGTCTGGTCCTGGTCAGGCAGAACCCGAGAATCCTATGTACATCCAGTGTGTATAGGAGAGCTTCTCCCCTATTGGTATACCTTGGACAGTAGACCGGTAGGTCTATAGCCTGGTTAAGGGTTAATTCAGACACTACCTTAGGAAGAAACTTAGGACTGGTTCTTAAGGACACCCTGTCCTTGTGGAAAATCAAATAAGGCTCTTTACACATAAGTGTTTGGAGCTCTGAAATTCTCTTTGCTGAAGTAATTGCAACTAAAAATAATGCCTTTCAAGACAGAAGGCGTAGCTCGCAATGTGCAGCTAGTTCAAAGGGAGGTAGTGTGAGCTGTTCTAAAACTAAAAGAAGATTCCAACGAGGGATCGGATCTCTAATGGGTGGCTTCAAATGGAGGATGCCATGCAAGAAGGTGCATGACAAATCTATTTTTGCCGATTTTTCCCTGAATGGTGCATGGTACGGCAATATGGCACAAAGATGCACCTTTACTGAAGAGTAGCTCAGCCCTGCCTGCGACAAGGAAAGAAAGTACTCCAAAACTGATTTTACCGGGCAAGATAGTGGGTCTCGGTCACAGGCCAATGACCAAAGTAGAGGGCTTCCTTGCTGCCACTAGGATGTCCGCCACACTGTCCGATACACCGTGGCGAAACACTGCTAGGTCCTTAGGAGCCAGGAGTGCAGGTGCAAGGATATGAGGTTCGGGTGAATCAGAGACCCGTTGTCTTGTGACAGTAAGTGCGAGCTGAATGGAAGAGGAAGTGGTGGTTCGCTCACTAGCCCTTGCAGAAGAGGGAACCATATCTGTCTGGGCCAATATGGGGCCGCCAGAATCATGACTGCTCCATTGTCCTGTAGTTTGAGCAGGACCTTCTGGTCAAAGGGAATGGAGGGAAGGCAGAGAGGAACCTGCCTGTCCAGGAGAGGGACAACGTGTCTCGCCAGAAAACACCAGGCCCTGGATCTAGTGAGCAGAAACAGGGCAATTTTGCATTGTACGGGGAGACGAACAAATCCAAATCTGGCGATCCCCATTTTTCGAAAAGCATCTCCGCTACTGGTTGTAGAAGTTTCCATTCGTGTGTGCTGGATCTGGACCTGCTTAACAGATCTGCCAGCCTGTTCTGTAATCCGGAACATGCACTGCAGACAGTGTGATGTGCTATTGCCCAGTACCTCACTCTCACGGCCTCTCAACAGAGTTGGTAGGAGTGAGTGCCTCCCTGCTTGTTGATGTGGAACACTACTGACATGTTGTCTGTTTGGATCAGTAAGTGTCCTGGGGCTATGTCTGTTTGCAAGGCTTGCAAGGTGTAAAGAACTGCCCTCATCTCGAGGACGTTTATGTGAAGGGCTCCTTTGGGTCCTGACCATAGACCCAGAGTCTTTTTGCCACCCAAATGGGTGCCCCAACCTGATCCCGACATGTCTGTGGTCAGAATCAGGGAGTTGGTAGGAGAAAGGAATAGAACCCCTACCGAGAGGTGCTCTGGAACCATCCACCACTGCAAGACCCAGAGAATAGAGTTGGGGATCGAGACTAGCTGGTTCAAGTCATCTTGGCGTTGGTCCCACTGTACTCTGAGTGTCCACTGAATGGCTCTCATGTGGAGACGTGAAAGGGGTACCGTGGCTATGGCGGCCGCCATATGTCCCAGAAGGCGCAATATGGTCCTTGCTGGGACCTGACTTTGAGCTCTGATATATCTTATCAGGGCTCGTAGATGATCTGCCCTGTCTTCTGGTAGGAAGGCCCTTCCCTTGCTGGTGTCTAGTACCACGCCAATGAACTGAAGCCTTTGGCAGCTATGAAGGTCGATTTGGCCAGGCTTATCATGACACCTAGGGATTCGAATACTGAATAGGTGTCTCACAGAGCGTGGTTTAATTCTCTCTGGGACGCTGCCATCAGGAGCCAGTCGTCCAAATACTCCCGAGTGTCGCCGCTACCACTGCCAGGCATTTGGTGAATACCCTCGGAGCTGCCGAAAGGCTGAAAGGTAGGGCTTGGAATTGGTAGTGGCAACCCTGAAATTTGAATCACAGGAACCTCTGATGGTCTTTCGTGAATGGAATATGGAGGTAGGCATCTTGCATATCCAGCGATGCAAGCCGAGCGTCCAGGAGTAGCACGGGGATCAAGCCTGGTAGGGTCACCATCCCGAAGCATTTGTATGCCATGAAGGTGTTGAGATCGCTTAGGTCTAGGATGGGATGTAGGTCTCCTGTCTTCTTTGGCACCAGAAAGAAGTGGGAATAATATCCTTTCCCTCTCTGGATCCATGGGATCTTTTCTATGGCTTCTTTTTCAAGAAGGGAAGCTAGCTCTTCTCAAATTTGTATGGCATGTTGGCCCAAATACTGGGAATGCAGTGGTGATCTGGACAGTGGTTGTCCTATAAACTCAACAGAGTGCCCTCTTTAAATGAGCTGGAGTGCCCATTGATCTGGCGTGATTTGTTGCCACCCTAGTAGGTGGTTTACGAAGCAACCCCCAACCTTCTCTTCCATTTGAACCCGAGGGGGAGGAGGGGTCTGCAGTGAGTCAGGCAGTGGAGGGGAAGGGGAGGGAAGGGTAGCCTGAGGAGTTTGTGTGTTCCTGGCCCCTTGATCTCCGGTAGGGCGAGGCTGGCCTTTGTGATTAAAGCCTCCTCTCTGCTGTTTCCAAATCAGGACTGTTGACCCGGTTTGCCCTTGAATCTGTTCTGCTGCCTACGAAATGGCTTCTGTTTAGGTTTGTACATTGCCTGTACTGATCTGACTGCCTTGCCGGCATCCTGTAGTTTTGTTATTATCTTCTCGGACTCTTCTCCAAAGAGAACTGAGCCTCTGAATGGGACATCTAGGATACCCTTCTGGACGTCAGGTGTAAAACCCGAGACTGTCAGCCAAGAGTGTCTCCTAAGACAGACTCCTGATGCTGCACTGCTGGCAGCCGAGTCTGCGGAATCATAAGCCACTCTGAGTACCTGTGTTCCCACGTCAGAGCCTGTCTGGAGGAGTTTTATTAGCTCCTCTTTCTTGTTTCCCTCTGGCATGTCTTTAACCAGGTCTTGGCCTTGTTCCCATAAGGCATTTTGAAACTGCACCATGTGGGTCAGGAAATTAAATCACCTTATGGAGTAAGTTGCTGATGCATATATTTTTCTCCCCATGGAGTCGAGTTGCTTTGATTCTCGATCTGGGGGTTGCGTACTGAAATGCTGTGGTCTTTGAGACCTGTCATGAGTGGCCGTTATGACCATCGAGTCTGCCACTGGTTGTTCTCCTAAACAGGGGTCCTCAAGAGGGGCCTTGTACAGGTGATCCGCCTTCTTGGGGACTTCGGAAGAGGAGAAGGGGTGCTTCCAAGGAGCTTTTGTTACGTCTTGGAAGGTGTCCACTAAAGGTGGGACCACCACTGGTTTGGGGTCCTTTTGTCTTAAATATTTCGCCAATTGGTGTCACTCGGGAGCTAAGTGTACGGTGTCCCAGCCCATATTGTCTTGGATATGTCGCATAAAATCCATAAATGCTGGATCGTCCGGGGGGACCTCTGCAGATCCCCTGGGTCTGGAGTAGGGACACTGAAGAGCGATGCCGACCTGGACGATTCAGAAGATGAGGAGTGAGACTCATCCGATGATGACGAGTCTGATCTCCTATGGTGTCTCTTAAACCTATGTGCACTAGGAGAGCAGGAAGGGGTCTGGGAGGGAGACCTCGGCAGCTTTCTACCCTGGTGAAATCTTTTGTCCTTGGACCTGCCCCTAGGTATTGGACTCTCTTCTCTAGGGTGTGGTCTGTCCAGGATTTTCTCTTTCGGAGGAGGTGGGTTCACCACTGGAGGATTTGTGGGAACTACATTCTTCCTGATGATTTCCCACCAATAGGAAAACAATTCCTTAACTTCATTTATGTTAAGGCCAGACAACTGACCTGGCATCAGTTCCTCTCCAGGTGTCTGCCTGTCGCCTCTATCAGGGTTTCTGTGGCCTGATGCACCAGTCTGCTGGTCACTGGGTGGCGTCGGGTCACGTGGGAGGTTTCCCTCCTCCTGGCGCCTGGATGTCACTGATCTGTTCAACCCCGGCATTGGTACCGTCGTCGTCCGAACGTTCTGGATGCCTGATGTCCAGTACAGACGAGGTGACATCCTTCTGGCGAGCAAGGACTTCAGACTGGTCCTTGGGACGTTTGGCGGTTGTCTGCTCAGATGTCCGCTTTTGGTCTGAGGTCCGCTTGAGGGACGTCGGATCTGTGGTCCGCCTAACGGTTGTCCCTGTGGAACCTCTGGGAGGTTGGGAGACCGACCTGCTGTGGTTGGTTTCCTGGCGCTGGTCCAGGGAGATGGGGCCTGCAGTGGCAGCTGACTTGGAGTGTGCCTTAGGTGGGCGATCTGTCGACGCAAATCGGCCTGAAGAGCCCAAAGGTTGGCTATGTGAGGTGTCCTTGGGCCGGACCTTAAGAGGTTGAAGGGTGGATGTCTTCTCTGTACCACCCAATGTCTGGACTTTGGCCGGTGGAGGTTGGGTCTTTGCCCAAGACAGAGATCTGGTGGAGCGGGCAGAGTCAGAGCTACCCCTGGAGTCGGATGTCCACACTGATGGGGAACGCTCTTTCTCCTTCTCCCTTTTTCTTTGTGTTTCCCCAATCTGTGTGATGATGACTTCCCGAGAGGAGGAACTTCTCTGCATGGCTGCTAATCTTTTTTTCTAAAAGGAAGGTCTCCAAAACTTTCTGTCTGCGGATCCTTGTGTGGCTATTAAAGTTTTGGCAACTGGAGCAGGCCTTAGTGTCATGTTTTAGGCCTAGGCACCTGACACAGGCCGTGTGCTGGCCCTTAAAAGGAGTTTTCTTGCCACGCGTGCACTTAGAGGAGCACTTTTCGACAGAGGACATCGGGGAAGACGACATGTGAACGTAGAAAAGAAAGTCGAATGGCATCGTTCGATAGCTAAAGGCGTCCATGGAACTGATGCTTCCGAGTTGATGGTGGGAAAAGAACCGAGGGATACTTGGGGACCGCCCCATTTATAATGTATGTGACGCTGGGGTCGGGGTAGATATCGGGGGCAGTCCCCCGCTGTATGTAGCTAGCTAGAAGTTTTCCGTGGGGTCCTGCTACCTGCTGGCTTCAGTCCTAATGGTGTAACCTGCTGCAAGAGCCATTTCTCGAAGTAAGATCGGAGAAACTCCACTCCCAGATGAAGTTCTCATCGATGACTGCTGCTCTCTGCACTAGCTGCTGCGTGCGAGCTGAAGATGGCAGGAAAATGACTGAGCATACCAGGGACTGCCCACTCATATAGGAGCAGAATGATGATGTCATGTGTGGGCGGCCCCTGGCAAAAGACTGATAGAAGAGAGCTGCTGTGCACCACAATGCCTTCTGGCGATGACCGAAGTGTATTACCTGCTGCAAGAGATTATCCCCATGTAAGATCTACTGTTACAGGTGAGTAATCTGTTTTTCTAGGATCGTGGATATGTTGTTCTAGCCACACTATTTGGCAGAATCCTAGCCGCTCTCTGGGAGGAAGGAGGGAGGGAGGCAAGGCACACATACCCTACTTAGAGAACAGAGACTGGAGAACTGAGGCCCCAAAACCAGCATCCAAGCGTGACCCTAGGTCAATGTGATAATGGGAACTGAAGATGTTTGCTGACTTCCAGGTAGCAGCCCTGCAGATATCCTGGATAGGGACGTTCACAGAAGCAGCCACTGACGCAGCAGTATGGTGGGTGGAATCAGCTCTTATCCTTACGGGAGGCTCCTTGCCCACCAACCGATAGTAGAGATCAATGCAAGATGTAATCCATCTGCCAATCGTCCACTTAACTGCAGGTCTGCCAGGTGTGGCTTCAGTGTAGGTGACAGCTGGCAAACCTCTCGCCGAACTTCAGCCATACGCTCCTTGTAATAAGAGAGAGCTCGTCTCAGGTCCAAAGTATGGAGCCTGTACTCGGCCTCTGAGGTGTAACTGGGGTAGTACACCGGCAGAGTCATCACCTGGTTCAGGTAAAATTCTGAAACAACCTTCGGAAGGAACTTAAAGTTGGGGTGCAGGACAACCTTGTACCTGTGGAAGACCAGATAGGGAGACTCGACAGAGAACGCCTGTAGCTCCCCAGTCCTTCTGGCTGATATGATAGCCACCAAGAGGGCGGTCTTCCATGACAGATGTGACATCTCTCACCTGTGCATTGGTTCAAATGGCTTGCCCATGAGCTTTGCCAGTACCAACAGTAGATCCCACAGTGGCAGTGGTTCATGCATCAGAGGGGAAATATGGTCAAGGCCTTTAAAGAAACGCCAGACCACCTTTTCCTGTGCCACCGTCTGTTGACCGGCCCGTGCCCGGTAAGTAGAGATGGCTGCCAGATACACCTTAAAGGTCATAGACCAAAGACCTCCTTTGGAGAGAGAACAAAGGTAGTAGAGAATGCTAGCCACCGGACAGGACGGAGGGTCCAGACCCTTGCCCTGACACCAAATGGAGAATCTCTTTCATTTGAAGGCATAGCACCTCCTGGTCGACTCCTTCCTAGATGCCTCATCTACATTGAGTACATTATTGAAGAGACCCAAAGCCTGGAACTCTAGCTGCTCAGGAACCAGGCTGTCAGGTGCAGGAACTGATGGTCCAGGTGGAATACCTTCCCCTGACTGACCGAGAGCAGGTCCGGGCATGCTGGAAGACACCACGGGAGCCTGATGCTGAGGTTGAGGAGATCTGGATACCAGAACTGGCGGGGCCAGTCTGGGACGACCAGGATCACCTGTGCCTTGTCCCTCCTGACTTTGAGGAGCACCTTGTGGATCAAGGGAAAGCACTGAAGAGGCCCAGGGTCCACTGCCTCGAGAAGGCATCCTCCTGCAGTGAGCCCGACTGAGGGGGGCAGGCATGGAACAGCCTCAGCTGCGTGTTCTCCCTGGAGGCAAACAGGTCCACCTGAGGGGTGCCCCACTGGGAGAACAGGCTGTGCACTACCTCTGGATGGAGAGACCACTCGTGGGACACCTCTCCCACATGGCTGAGAGCGTCCACCAACTGATTCGAGGCACCTGCCATGTGGATGGCTAGATCAGCCTCCAGTCGGCACACAAGGGTCCAGATGTGGTGCGCTTCCCTTCACAGAGGCCGGGCCATGTCGCCCTGTTTGTTGAGGTAGTACACGGTTGTGGTGTTGTCCGTCTGGACTTGAACCACTTGACCCTGAAGGAACAGAGCGAATGCAGCCAGCACCAGCTGAACTGCTTGGAGCTCCAGCAGTTTGATATGGCATCGGGATTCCTTGGGGGTCCACTCTGTGATTTCCCATGTGGGCACCCCAGCCCGTGAGAGGTGTCAGTCATCAGGATGATCCTCGGCTCCGGGAGGACAAACAGGATCCCTCCCTGCAGATGTTCCAGGACGGTCCACCACTGGAGAGCATCCCACATCTTCTGGGTTACAGTGACCAGCTGGTCGAATTTACCTAGATGCTGAGACCACTGGCTGGCCAGCTCCCATTGAAGGGGGCACATATGCCACCTAGCCCATCAGACCATGGAGGTGCAGGTCGCCATGTAACCCAGAAGTCACAGAAAGTCCAGGGAAGGGCGCAATTGCCCAACCAGAAATGATCGGGCAAAGGAGGCGAGAGAACCTCCACCCTGTCTGCCGGGAGCCTGGCTCTTGCTCGGCAAGAGTTGAGCTCTGCCCCGATGAAGCAGATCACCTGCAAAGGCACGAGTTCCGACTTGGCCTCAATGATCAGGAGACCAAGGCTGAGGCAGGTTTAGAGTGTCAGATCCCTGCACCTCTCTAACTCCAGCCTGGAGGGACCTGCTATGAGCCAATCGTCGAGACAGGGGTACACCCTGACCCCTCGACGCCGAAGATGAGCCACCACCACTGCTATGCATTTGGTGACAGGTCAAACGGCATGGCTTGGAACTGGTAGAGAGTTTCCTCCACCTTAAAGCAAAGGAACCTTAAGTGAGATGGATGGATCAGGATGTGAAAAAATGCGTCCTGCAGATCCAGGGAGCAGAACCACATGTTCTGCTTGAGAGATGGTATGATCTGAGACAGAGTTACCATCCTGAAGGTGCGAGACCTGAGAAACTGATTCAGATCATGCAGATCTAGAATGGGGCGCCAGACCCCCATCTGCTGCAGGACCAGGAAGTACCTGGAAATGAACCCAGGGTTGACGGAGGATCCACGACTCTGACCACTACCTCCTTGCGGAGGAGTTGGGCAATGTCATCTCTGAGAGCCGACAGTGTGTGAGCGGATATCTTCTCCTCTCGTGGGGTGTGGGCTCGGCAGGTACTGCTTGAATTCCAGAGGCAGTTCCTGGCTGATCACTTCCAAGACCCACCTGTCCGTTGTGACAGCAGACCAGGCAGAAAGGAAGTGGCGGAGCCGGCCCCCCATGGGAGAACCCAGAGTGGTCGTGACAGGCATAGGGGTGGCAACCCCCATCCTGTCACTGTGCAGGCTTGGAGGAGGAGGATCCAGCGGGAGGACCGCTGGGGCCCTTTCCTCCGGGCTTACAGGCTGCCTAAACCCGACTTGGGCAGAGGGCGCCAAGTCTGAGCCTGCTGCTGCCCAGATTGGTATTTGGGCTATTTGGCTGCAGGGGCAGAAGGCCAAAAGGGCGTTCTTTTCTGTTTTTTAGAACCCTGAGGTTCTTTCTGGGCAGAAGTAATGGAGTCCAAGGTGGCACTGGACTTCTTGATACGCTGGAGGTGACCTTCAATTCCTGGACCAAACAAATCGGTACACAGGAAAGGAACGTCTGCCAACTTGTGCTGGGTGTCTGCCGTAAAGGTCAAGACTCTCAGCCAGGCCCTGTGGGGCATGGTGACTGCAGCTGCCACTGAACGGGCACAAGAATCCCCACTATCCAGAGCCGTTTGGAGTTGTTGTTTAGCAACAGCCTGACCCCAGTCCCGGACCTGCTTGACCGTGGTCTGAAGATCCACAGGCAGATGAGGAAGCACCTCATCCAGGGAGCCCAAGAGGGCATGGGAGAAGTGTTCCATGATGACGGATGAACTCGCCTGTTCGGAGACCAAGTGAGGCAGCAGCATAGACCTTTCTGACTGAATGGTTCAACTTCTTGGACTCTTTGTCTGGAGGTCTATCAGTGTCCCCCGAGTTGCCCGAGTGCCAAAACACAGACTTGGTCACAAACCCCTCAGTTGAGGGGTGCTGTCTGAACCCGGAAGGGGAGCCGATGGGAACCGCATATTTGCAGGCCATTCTGGCTGAAAGCGCAGGGCAGGACACTGGGTGGTGCCAAAGCTCCAAGGCCGAGTCAACTATGGCTTTGGCCATTGCGAAGGCCTCAGACGGAGAATCCCCTTTTCTGAGTGTCAAAGGGTGTGGGCGCAATGATGGACACTGAGACCACAGTAAGGTGGCAAGGCTTAATGTTACCAAGCCAAATCTTTTATTAAGTAGAGACAAGTAAATAACCAAATAAAACTTGCAAACTTGCAACGTGAAAAGAAATACAAAAGATACAAAAAAAAAAACAATACTCCAGTCTTCCAAGGACTATTCCAGCAATGAGCTGTCCTGGATTCAAAAAGAATCTTAGTCTGAAGAGTTGCAGACTAACACTTTGGACCAGCACCTACTGATCCTCCAACGAAATCTGAATGTTCCACAGGATGAGTTCCCTTTTATACTAGGAACCCATCAGGTGACCACATCAGACTCCGCCCCTTTTAAACCTTAAACATATTTTTTTAAATATACCTTTCTTTTGTTAGGTCCAAAAGTGTGCACACATTACCTTACATATTTATACATCTAACATATTCATAGAATCAAAAAGAAGCAAGCCTGAACAATATTAACTTCATTATCTCTGGACTAGCCCCTCTGTCCACTTACACATAGCATAAAAATGGAGTGGAGAGGGATGGCTGGCTCCTAGCAGAACATAGCAGGGATCTGAACAGGTCCCAAACAGACCCACCTCTGTTACCAGGCTTGGATTTCTCATTATTTGGGTAAGAACTGCTTACTTCATGTATTAGAAATGAGACCAAACACTTGTTACTAAGGCAGATGACTTACACATTTTCAACATGTTTGAACTTCTGTTTACAATTGTCAGAATTTCTAACTTGAACTAGTAAAGAGGGCAGGGCAAGGCTAGCAAGTAGCACACACAGCAGTTGTTACATGGCTCACCTCACTCAGCCTCAGTCACAATATATTAATTTACATTATTAAAGAAAAAACGTAATGCTGCATTTGTTTGTTTACTAGCATTGCTATGAAAAGCACTGGATTTAGCAGCAAAACCTTTTTGGATTGGACAACCAACCTAGTTTGTTACTAAACTGTTAGTGCACTACATCTTATACCTTTCTTCTTTATAGAAACAAGGAATATAAACAAACTGAAAAAACAAAAACAAAATAGCAGCAGACATTCCTGTGCCTCAATAAATAAATGTTTTAAGGCTGCAGACTGCTGCACCAGCATTATTTATGGTTTGTTGCTTTTGGGGGGTCGAGCACCACAATTCCACATCTGCAGAAAGACAGTGAAGGATTTGGCAAGAAAGGAGGAGATGTCCCATTCCAGGTGGCCAGTCTGAAATAAGGAACGAGGGATAGACCAGGAAGAAAAAGAATAGCAAGGTCACACACATCTGCTACTGCAGTAGGCTTCACACATACAAAGTGAGCAGAATTATGGAAGGGTACTAGTGCTCTCTCACACTCCTCCCTCACTTAAGAGGAAACTATACCTTAGTGTACTAATTTTATAGTTTCCAGTTTTGTAAAACGATGCACAATCGTCAGATCTCTCTCCAAGGAGGGAGAGATGGAGCTTTAGCCCACCCACTCCCAATGCTCCACCTCGGGGACCCTTTATAACAAAATAAACAACAAATGAAGGCTATAACGAACCTTTCACTTCACTTGCATTTTCCCCAAGGTCTGACTGCCCACATTGATCTGCCCCATAATGGGACATGAAATCTGCATTCTTATTAGCAGTACCAGGTTGGTGGTGTACAGTGAATTTATATGGCTGTAAGGCCAAATACCACCGCATTATTCTGGGGTTCTTATCTTTCATTACATTGAGCCAGCAGAGTGGGTTGTGGTCTGTTAATACTTCAAACTCCGCTCCCCATAAATAGAATTTAAGGGCTTCGATGGCCCACTTGATGGCAAGGCATTATTTTTCTATAGCCGAATAGCGTGTTTCTCTTTCATGCAGTTTTTGGCTTAAATAGATGATGGGATGTTCTTCTCCATTTACCATCTGGGACAAAACAGCTCCTATACCCAGTCTGAAGCATCTGTCTGTACCATAAAAGGCTGAGTAAAATCAGGACTTCTCAGTATGGGTGCTGCACACAAGTATGCCTTTATGGTACAGAAGGCCTTCTCACATTCAGGGTCCATTTTACATTAGTGGGACAGTGTTTCTTCGTAAGATTGGTTAGAGGGGTGGCTATTGTGGCAAAGTTGAGGACAAACCTACGGTAATACCCCGCTAACCCCAGAAATGACCTAACATGTTTCTTTGTCAGGGGTCTAGGGCATTGTGCCACTGCATCAACCTTTCGATTTCTGGTTTGACTTGCCCATTACCTATAATGAAGCCAGGATATTTGGTTTCCTGCATTCAGTGTCCACTGACTGGAAGGTACCAGTAACACCAGAGCATCCCACCTCTGACACCAATGTCAAAGGGTGTGGGTGCAATGATGGACACTGAGACCGCAGTAAGGTGGCAAGGCTTAATGTTACCAAGCCAAATCTTTTATTAAGTACAGACAAGTAAATAACCAAATAAAACTTGCGAACTTGCAACGTCAAAAGAAATACAAAAGATACAAAAAACAAAACAATACTCCAGTCTTCCAAGGACTATTCCAGCAGTGAGCTGTCCTGGATTCGAAAAGAATCTTAGTCTGAAGAGTAGCAGACTAACACTTTGGACCAGCACCTACTGATCCTCCAACGAAATCTGAATGTTCCACAGGATGAGTTCCCTTTTATACTAGGAACCCATCAGGTGACCACATCAGACTCGCCCCTTTTAAACCTTAAACATATTTTTTTAAATATACCTTTCTTTTGTTAGGTCCAAAAGTGTGCACACATTACCTTACATATTTATACATCTAACATATTCAAGGAATCAAAAAGAAGCAAGCCTGAACAATTTTAACATCATTATCTCTGGACTCAGCCCCTCCTCCACTTACACACAGCATAAAAATGGAGGGAGAGGATGGCTGGCTCCTAGCAGAACATAGCAGGGATCTGAACAGGTCCCAAACAGACCCACCTCTGTTACCAGGCTTGGATTTCTCATTATTTGGGTAAGACCTGCTTACTTCATGTATTAGAAATGAGACCAAACACTTGTTACTAAGGCAGGTGACTTACACATTTTCAACATGTTTGAACTTCTGTTTACAATTGTCAGAATTTCTAACTTGAACTAGTAAAGAGGGCAGGGCAAGGCTAGCAAGTAGCACACACAGCAGTTGTTACATGGCTCACCTCGCTCAGCCTCAGTCACAATATATTAATTTACATTATTAAAAAAAACTTAATGCTGCATTTGTTTGTTTACTAGCATTGCTATGAAAAGCACTGGACTTAGCAGCAAAACCTTTTTGGATTGGACAACCAACCTAGTTTGTTACTAAACTGTTAGTGCACTACATCTTATACCTTTCTTCTTTATAGAAACAAGGAATATAAACAAACTGAAAAACCAAAAACAAAATAGCAGCAGACATTCCTGTGCCTCAATAAATAAATGTTTTAAGGCTGCAGACTGCTGCACCAGCATTATTTATGGTTTGTTGCTTTGGGGGTTGAGCACCACAATTCCACATCTGCAGAAAGACAGTGAAGGATTTGGCAAGAAAGGAGGAGATGTCCCATTCCAGGTGGCCAGTCTGAAATAAGGAACGAGGGATAGACCAGGAAGAAAAAGAATAGCAAGGTCACACACATGTGCTACTGCAGTAGGCTTCACACATACAAAGTGAGCAGCATTATGGAAGGGTACTAGTGCTCTCTCACACTGAGACCATCAGTTAGGGGATATTCAGCCTGTTTTTCAACAGGCTCCAAGGGCATCCCCGTAGATTAATAGATGAGACGGAGGACGCCCAGAAAGGATGTGGGACCTTCCTCCATCGAAAGACTCACTGAATCATCGTCGCATGGACGCGAATTCAAGTCCGAGTCCTTGGAATCTGGATACAGCAGCCGACCACCAGAGTCACGCTTGACCCGCCGTAGACGGTTGGGAGTAAAGGTGACAGACAGCCTGTGCAGGAGGCCCTTAACGGGCTGAGACTCCTTGCCAGGAACCCCTGAGGGAGGCTGCTTAGGCGGTGGCTCCACCAGGACTGGTGTAGAGGCTGGCTTTGACCAAGCCGGGAAGGTCTTCACCGGCTCTGCGGGCGGAGGGTCAGTGTCGACTGCCTCCAGAGGAGTTGGCGTTGGCCTAGAGGGCGACAGCAATGTGATGGCTGGAGTGGAAGCTGGGGCCGACTTCGGAATGGTCAGCATTGGCTGTTGCCACATAAGGTCCTTGCAGCGTTAACGCAGCTTGCGTCGAAGCCTCTCCTTATCAGAGGAGGACGAGGATGAATGGTGGTGTTACCGCTTCTTGCAGCGCCGCTTGTGAGACTTCCTCAACCTATCGGTCGAGGGTGTCCAAGACCTCAACTGTCAGGGGGACTGACGGGGGTGCTTGGAAGGGGCCGGGGAAAACCACGGCTCCTCCAGGTCAGGGACAGAGACCATGGGTGGAGTCCCAGTGGGCTGGGTCTCCTCTTCCTCCTTAGGTCCCAGCAGGACCGGAGTCCTGAACAAAGAATTGTTAGCCTCATCAGTCAACAATGGGTCAACGGGGTCAATTAAAATTTCGACCGGGTCGTCATCCTGCGTCTTAGCCGGCTGGCCTGACAGAGGCACCATGAAGCCAGTGGCAGAGGTCGCAATCTCGACCGAAATCGAAACATGAGACTCCTGTGACAGAGATCTCTCTCTCTCTCTCTGCCCCAAGAGCGATGTCGATGCGACAAATCCTCTCTCGACCCTTTATCCTTTTTACAGGAGCGGAAGATGTGCGAGCCATATGGGCCCTCTCTTTCTGTTGGGAGAGACTGGCACATCTCCTTGAAGGAGCCGGAGAAGGAAAAGCCCAGTTTGAGCAGGATGAAGACTGAGACTGATGAGGATTGCTCGGTTGTGCGAACTGCCTCCTCCTCCTCAGCCTTGATCTGCTTAAGTTGATCGGCGGATCCCGCAACTGTGGAGATCACATGATGGGCATCTTTGGATCTGACCAGCAGGTACCATTTTTCCGGTCATCCAAGCTGCAAACGTGCAAGGCAACTGTACAAGACTGCTGGATGGAACACGCGACACAAGTCGCAGGCCTGGCTATCATGAGCATGGCCCAGGCAGTAAACGCATGTGGTGTGCGGGTTGGTATGGGACATCTTCTGTCTGTAGGGACACTGGCAGAACCCCGGCGAGGACTTGTCCTCCATCATGGTCGCTATCGCAAATTTATGTGTAGAAACTCGAACAAGTTTAATTTTCGGTAATTTATCCAAAGGATTAAGTGCCAGGGCCTACTCAATGTGGGAGCGGTAAGGAGGGAACCTGAATCTTCCAGAGGAAAGGAAGATCTGGTGTCAAGGGGCGGAGCTGAGGCATATACCATCCGGGTGGGAGGGAGGAGCCAGCTTTTAGACCTTCTGGCAAGATTTAAAGGGGAAAGGGACATGCCAAACAGTGTGGATAGAACAACATAACCACAATCCTAGAACGGCTTTTTCTAGGTTCTTGATTGTATCCAGCCGTTTCTGGCACTCTGCTCCCTTTTCTTCTTTCTGGTGGAGGCTAGGCGGAGGAGTTCTCCTCCCAGGGTGCATTTAAACGCTCCCCAGTGAAGGCTTTGGGTGGGGACTGAATTAGTATTTGTTTCAAAGAAGAGTGTTACTGCTTCTTTTATTCTGTTTAGGCATTCTGGGTCTTTTAGGAGGGAGTTACTGATCCTCCAAATTCTGTCCTGCTGGAGGGAATGGTGGGGGGGGGGGGAGGTTAAGGTGACTGGGTTATAGTTAGAGATGGTTTTGGCTTTGATTTCCCAGGTGGCCATCACCTTCAGCACTTCATGGCTGACCATGAAAGCAGTCCAATCTGGACCGAGTCATGTGGAGCCAACCTGAAGGCGAAATCCCTCGTGTTGAGGCGCAGGATTCTCCATACTTCCTCAAGACCCAGGGATGTTGTCGGTTCTGGTAGGGCACGCTGGGTTGGTGAAAGACCCACTCGTCTGGGCTTGGGTTTTGTCTAGGTGGTTGTCTAGGACTAGGTTTCAGTCCCTCGCTACAATGTTTGGTCGTGTGGCATGAATAGAGAGAAGGGTGGTGAAGAACCAGGGGTCAAGAGTTCGGACCTTAGATGCACACAAGAATCATTTTGCAACTGTTGCGTTGAGTTGACCCCTGACCACTACATATCTCCCTTCAGGGTCCATAGTCTCCTCAATAAGTTTAACTTGTGTGTTCCTATGGATAAGTATCACTACACACGCTTTTCTATTACTGTTCCCAGCTGCATAAGCCTGTCCTACCCAATCTCTCTTCCTTAGGAGGGCCTGTGCTGTTGGCATGTGTGTTTCCTGGAGGAAAGCAAACTGGGTTCTGAGCTGTTTGAAGTGTCATAGTATTGGATGTCTTTTTTCTTTAGTTTGCATTCCCTTGATGTTCCATGTGGTACAAACATATGGGTTAGCCACTGGGGGGGGGGGGAGGTTGGAGTGTGCACGAGTACTGAGTTTTATGATTGGGGGGCATGCGGTAGTAACAGCATGCAGTGGTGGGGATAGTTAATGTGTTCACGGAAACGTGTGCCCCATGTGGGGTGAGCTGGAGAAGTCACGCCGTTCTGAGCATCTCAGTCGCCTGGCATCAGCTTAGTGGCTTCAGATACATACAGAAAAGACAATAACAAACAGCTACTATTGTGACATAGACAGCCAGTTCTGAGTGCTGTATCATTTCTTTTTAATATGAAATGTATTACTGAATGTCTCTGCTGAAAAATCAAATGCTCTAGGAATGACCTCACTCATGCTCCCCCCCCCACCCCCAGATTTCAGCTGACAGATGCAGGCCAAGAGAAATGCTGAAAGCATGTATCACATACACTTAGTTTTTAGAGACAATGTGTTACATGGAAGACTTTAATCAAGGATCCTGTTTAAGTTAACTTTGTTAAGAGGGAAATCATAAAAAAGGTTTATGACGTTGAAGAGAAAACACAGGTTATTACACAGAGGTGAGAGGTTGTAAATGCTCATATGAAGCCTGTGTGAGGAGGATGCAGCATGATTCAAAAGAGGTGTCATTGAAATTGAGTTATGCTAAGGTTGAAGAATTAATACTTTGAAATTACATCCTGTGGTTGTATAGAAATATATGTTTTTTGTTTTTTTTTTTTAGATATTTTGACAGGGAGGAGCTAGATGACCTCATGCAAAAGAGGTGGGCAAAACCAGCTTTTAAAGATTATTCTGTTTCACTACAGACACACTTTTATCTGACACTGACCAAGAAAACATCTGAGCACTGAAAACAGGTATTTAGAAAGCTAGATAAATCTAAATATTGTTGTAGGAACTGCACTGTTTTAAACCTTGTTTTGTTTAAAGACATGTATGTCTTGTGATACAAGAGTTCTGTACTGTATGTTTGACATATTATTATATATTTTAGTAAAAACTCTAATTTTAGAGCATACCTGGTCTGTCTTTGAATTGCTTTCTTTTGCTAAGAAATATTTATGGTTATAGCAGACAGCAGACATAAGCTCGTATGGTGGTACCAAACTGGAAAGAGAAGCGTTTTAAATCTGTGGTCTTTATTAAAGTTTTAAGGGTTCATCTCTGAATACCTGGTTAGGTGCCCGTAGGCAACGATATCTGGCCCCTCAAAGACAGATATATCTGAGTCTGTGCATTGGGTAGGCTAGCAAGAGGTTAACGGTTTGAATCCCTCCAGAACTTGAGACCAAAGGTTGATCCGAACTCACAAAAACAGACAAGAGGGTTACTTTGTCTGTTACACTGTTCACAAGACTGCGCTCAGAGGTTGGCACTTTGGGAGTAGAGGGCCTGACTTGCTGAGTGGGTTTGTGACAACTAAAACACAGTTTATACAGTACTGCTGCCTGCCGTCTTCAGTCCTTATGGTGTAACCTGCTGCAAGAGCTGTATCTCGAAGTAAGATCCCAGTTTATACAGTACTGAACTAAAATAACTAAACACTACTATGTACAGAGATAAAATACAGAGAGAGGCCTCAACAGCGCCTGCTACCCCACACCATAAGCGCTGGTATGCTGTGGGGAGTGGCTCAGCTTCCGTTCAGAAGGTCCGCGGTGAGCTCCCATGTGGGTCGCTCCCTCTGTCCGTGCTTCACACAACTAACATAGATTAGTTACTACTTTCAATTGCAAAGTGTTTGGTTAAGATATATATTTCCAAGGACTAGCGTCGTCGTTCTAGTGTGGGAGGTCGCCCAGTTTGGGGAATCTCAGTCTTCAATGTTGTTATCTCCCCACTCCCCCCATCCGTATCCACCACTGGTACAATAACCCACAAGAGACCGGGCTATCCTAGATCTAGTACTGACTAACAGGGAAAGGATCACAGATCTCTAGGTAGAAGGTCACCTGTGTGCCAGGGACCATCACACTGTATGGTTCAATTTGGCCACTAGAACAAAATCATCCCATTCCAAGGCAAAAATATGGGACTTCAGAGGAGCTGACTTTGATAAGATGGCAACAGAGTTAAGCTAGCCCTGGCAAAATGAAATACAGGTGAGGGGGTACAGGCAAAGTGGGCAAGCATTAAAGATGCAATACTTGAAGCAACATCCCATTGTGTTACTGAGAAAAGGAAGTGCAAAAGAAGGAGGACACCACTTTGGTTCTCAAACACAGTAGCAGAAAAGGTCAGAGCCAAAAGGCTGGCCTTCAGGAAATATAAGGGAACGCCAGCAGGATGAAGATAGGGAGCCATACCAAACTTCCCTAAGGGAAGCAGGGAAGGCAGTAAGGCAGGCAAAGGCCCAAACCGAGGAAACACTAGCACGGACAGTAAAAGAAGGTGACAAGACTTTCTATAGATACATTAGTGAAAGGAGAAAGTCCAGAGGGGGTACTGCTAAGATCAAAGGGGATAAGGGGGCATGTAAGGATGAGGACCATGTAAAAGCATCTATCCTAAACAGATACATCTGCTCAGTATTTACTGAAGAGAAGGTAGGGCAGGGCCCACAGCTCAGCATCATGGACACGGAGGGAGGTGTGCACCAGTCCCCTTCACAAAAGAAAGGGTCCTACAGGAACTGAATAAGCTCAGGGTGGACAAGACAATGGGACCTGATGGCATACATCCCAGGTTACTAAAGGAGCTAAGGGTGGAACTAGCAGAGCCATCATCAGAACTTTTTAGTGAGTCTCTGAGCACAGGAGAAGTCCCAGAAGACTGGAGAAGGGCTCATGTGATCCCACTCCACAAGAGTGGTAGCAGGGAGGAGGCAGGGAACTACAGAGCAGTCGGTCTTACCTCAGTAGTGGGCAAGATTATGGAGACACTCCTTAAGGAAAGGGTAGTGCAACACCTGGAATCCATAGCAGCACAGGATCCAAGACAGCATGGGTTTACAAAAGGAAGGTCCTGTCAAACTAATCTCATAGATTTCTTTGACTGGGTAACCAGAGTGGTGGATCAGGGGGAGCAGTTGATATTGCCTACCTTGACTTCAGCAAAGCTTTCGATACTGTTCCACACAGAAGATTGATTAATAAGCTGGGTAGGCTCGGGTTGGGTCAGACATTGGTAAACTGGGTGGCAAACTGGCTGATGGGCAGAAAACAGAGTGGTGGTATACAGTCAGAAGAGATGCAAGTCACAAGTGGGGTACCTCAAGGATCAGTCCTGGGGCCAGTCCTCTTCAATATCTTCATCAGTGACATTGCAGATGGACTGGAGGGTAAGGTTTGTCTGTTTGCAGATGACACCAAGATCTGCAACACAGTAGATGATCCAGATGGGGTGGGCAGAATGAGAAGAGATCTGGATAAACTAGCAAAATGGTTGGAAGAGTGGCAACTGGGGTTTAATGCAAAGAAGTGCAAGATCGTACACATAGGGAAGAGAAACCCTGAAGCTACCTATAGGTTGGGAGAGGAGTTGCTGGCAATCACAAGGGAAGAAAGAGACTTGGGCATCATCATCACCGATGACCTGAAATCATCCAAGCAGACCACTAAAGCTGTAGGTAAGGCTAGAGGGATGTTGGGGTGTATTAGTAGGGGTATTACAAGTCAGAAGAGGGAGGTAATAATCCCTCTTTACAAGACACTGGTTAGGCCCCATCTGGAGTACTGCGTGCAGTACTGGAGGCCACACCTTCACAAGGGCATTAATCAAATTGAGGCAGTCCAGAGAAGGGCAACCAAAACGGTGCAGGGACTGCATCAGAAAACATACGAGGACAGATTAACTGAGCTCAATATGTATACCCTAGAGCAAAGGAGGGAGAGAGGTGATATGATTGAAACATTCAAACACCTTAAGGGCATTAACAAGGTGAAAGAGTCTAACATGTTTCAATATAAGAAAAATAGCAGGACAAGAGAACACAGCATGAGATTAGAGGGAGGCTGATTAAGGGTAATGTGAGGAAGTGCTTTTTCACAGAAAGAGTGGTGGATGCATGGAACGGCCTACCTTAGGAAGTGGTAGATATGAATACAGTGCAGGGCTTCAAACAGGCATGGGATAGACATAAGGGAGCAATACAGATGAATATGAATAGATAGGACGTTGACAGAGCAAAGGCCAATGGCACAGTCATAAGGTAGAAAAAGAAATGGGCAGACTGGATGGGCCTTGCGGTCCTTACCTGCCATCAACTTCTATGTTTCTTAGCCCACCACCCTCCATCTTTCGTTTCCCCAGAAAGAAGCCCTAGTTGAGCTTAGCTGTGGAGGGGAATTTAACTGGTGTTGGGGCTGCAGGAAATTTTGCCCTCTGTCTATCTGATCCCACTGTCCCCATCACCTCTAATCTCTCCTAGGTGGTGTCTGTGGGGTGGGTGAGGAGTGTGAGAGTGGTCAGGTCTCTGTTCTCTCATATACCCGGTACAGTTTCGATACTGTCCCTGATTCTCCATCTGGTTTAGGGCAATTTGACTTGGCGTTGGCCTTAGCCTGCGTGTGGAATTCACAGGGTCATGTGTCAGTGGGCTGTCTCTAGTTTGCATGGTTACTGCTCCTCCTGCTTATGGGTGGGCCTAGAGGTGGGTAGCACGGTGCATTTGCCCTGCATGCCACCTGTATGTAATTTGGTCCATGTCTGCCAACTCCCCCGGGGTCCGTTTCAGCCCCCCCACGCGTCAGTGTTTTGAGTAATGGGTTGGGGGCAGGGCAACGGGTGCTGCCCCCCTTCCCATCCCTGCCCTGGTTGCAGCACTCATACAGTTAGGGGGAGATCGGACGCCCTCCTATATCTTGCTGGGATGTCCCAATGTTCTGCTACGTCTGTCTTTCTCGACTTGTTTCAGAAAGTTGAGCAAGCTGGTTCATAAGGAAAATAATGAACTCTGTGGGGGGTCACGGGGGTAGTCCCGGAGGGATCCAGGACACTGGCGTGACATCCTGCACAGCGAAATCCCTGACAAAAACTTATCGACACTGACACGTCCCTGCAACGACCAGCAACATACGACACTGACGGCCACACTCAATCGTGTCAATGTGGGGGCCTGTGCCCCCCACCCCCACCCACTTTAGATAACCAATTTGACGGGCGCCTAGACAGTGGAGTTAGATATATGCTCCCAGTGGTATCACGTCACTTCATCGCAAACATTACGTCGCAAAAAATTAATTGTCAAGAACTTTATCGTATGATACAATTCCCCGCATGTAATTTCATCGCAAATCACTAAGATGAAGCTTAGTACTTAGAACAGCTAATGAGCTCAGACCTATTAATCATTATGATTGTACAGTAATATGAGACTAAGTCCTAGTCTAATGACACTGTCCCAATTTGGGTTTCTGTTTGCCTTCAAAGTAAATTAGATTTCTGCTTGTATTACGACTAAATGCATCTTTTTTTCAGAGATAGTAACTTATTGTTTAAAGTACATGTTTGTCAGTGAACATATATTTAAAAACACTGAAAGGATCACATGCTGCTTTGTACAAATGCAACATTTTTCTTGGGTTTTTCTTTGCAATACTTCCTGGCATCTCAGCTGTACTGGGATTCATATTGCCTATTGCCCGTACTGTTTTTTTGTCATCTATTTCAATTATGAATCAGAATTTCCACCAGAGCAGCAGTTAAACGGTTAAAACGGACACTCTAGTTTGTGTTTTGACTTTATTGAGTATTTTAAAAATACAGTAATGTCTTGCTTTGGTTGTTTTTTGGGGATCAGCAAAAGAATTCCACATTCTGCACAGCTCAAGTTGTTATACTTTTTAGATTTGGTTGCAGCATATGACTCATTTTACAAGTTCCGTACTTAAAGTTGCATTACTGCTCAATTAAGTGCCTTGCTGGCAAGAAGTCAACTCATCTTCAATATACTAAAGTTACTTGTATGCTAGCATAGCCTGAAAGAATGAGCACTGGAGATACTGAAAGATGCTTTCCACTTCCTAATGAATCCTTTGGTGACTGACACTACAATTAACAGACTAGGAAAGAAATTGAAAAACCTGAATGAACAACTCCAATTGCACTGTAGGTGGCGGCACAACAGAACAGCGAATTAATATATGCTGAACTGTCATGCACTGTACAGTCTATGCGTTGAAATGTATCGCGCTCTAATTAACTGCGACGAAAAGTTTTGCAATGAAAAGATGTGGAACCACTCCCAGTTGCTGCAAAGTCCATCGTAGCGAAATCCCCGTCGCTGCAAATACAGCCACTGTCGGGGTTTCGCTGTAGGAGATTTGCTGTGTGGGTGTCACTGTTGTGACAGCATACCATCCTGAAGTCACCTAAAAGTGTCCACTAAATCTGGGAGCCTAATGGTGGAAGAAAGAAATGGCCTTGAGGTGGGACAGACAGCGAAGCGGGGGACACAGGTGCATGCAGCCCCAGTGCTGTTAATCCTTGGGTCATTCCCTTCACTCTTAGCCACTAACCAGGTCTGGAGAGCATGTATCTTTCTTTGGGTTTTGGGACTCGGATTTTGCTGAATACCACTAATGCACCCCGGTTCCCGACTCTCTCCTCTCAACCCCGTCCAACCAACACCTGGGGTATGCCCAGCATTGACCACTAGTGCTTGACTCTGACCTCTGCATGATATTTTTTCTGTACAGTATCTATTCTTCTGGGATGAGATGGGCCACTTAAAACACCAGTAATCACAATTTGACTATGTCGAAGTCAGCCTTTTATGTTTCTTTTGTTGCTTAGCCCCCCAGTCAGCAGCAATTTCTCTGCAGGGCTGTCTGTGCTTACTGAGTTAGATTAGGGGTGGTCTGTGGTTCTGCCTCAGGGCCATCTTGCGTGTGTTTGACCTCCTACGTCTGGGTACTTCGTCCCTCTCTGTTTAGTGTCGATTGTCAAATGTGTGGTTTTATCAGGGTGGACTGTTAGTGCTTTAAGTGCAGATGGGGTTGTGCTGCGAGTCAGTGTAGTCCACCTGTGGCTCCCACCATAAGAGTCCATTGCAAGACAGTCATTAAGTACAAAAAGGTTACTGGTATGCCAAAGTGGGCAGTCGTGACTACAGGGTCCCCCCTACTGCACATGTAAGACCTGTTGTCCCGACCCTGCTGTGGCGCCCACACACACTGAATGAAGTGTAACTTCTACACGGTCGGGGGTAGTTCAATATGACCTTCTGTCACCTTTATCCCCAGTGGTCAGGGTCCGTCTGACCCTTCCTTGGGAATTTATGTTGGCACCACTGCCTAATCAGGAGAACCGGGCCAGTATAACCGCTTCGAGCAGGGGAGGAGTGGGCCCAGTGTTTGGGGATTGCCTCTGCCCTGTACCTGACCCGAATCCTGTCCTCCATTCCCTAGTAAACGGGTCTCTCCGGTGATGGAGGTACACAGAAGGGAATGCAGTTGTCCATCTCCGACTATTCCCCCTGTCTCCCCCCCCCCACACCCCAGCCCACCAACAATTTCGAGATGTTATTTTTTTTTTTTGGGGGGTGAACCGACTGCTGCACCTGGATGTCGCGCCCATCACCCCGTACATTCCTCTCCTTGTTCAGTTTTGCCATAACCGCCAGCCGAGCGGACATATCTGATAGCAGACCTCCACCCTATTCTGTATGGTAGTGCATGAATCAGTTCCAATGGCCTATCCCGAGATAGTACAGTCCAGATATTTGGAGAGGACGGTGATTGTGCTCTGGGGGTGTGGCAAGTATGGCTCTGCAGTACGTCTTCTGTAGGATCTCCATTACAAATGAACCAGAGTAGCTGCTACTGACATAGGGTCGGTCTTCTGTACAGTGTCTGGTGAGTTTTCTAGCAGGAGTTCGGTAAGTACAGAGGAGCAGGGAAAGCTGCATCTTGTTGAAGTGTTTTGAGTTGGCTCTGCTGACATTCAATCTGGGGGTGTATCACATACCAGATAAGTCCGAGGTGCAGTTCGGAGTTCAGCTGTGCATCCATAAGGACTTATTTGAGCCACGTCATCAGGGGTGGTGCTGTGATCTGTGAGAAGAGTGAGTAGGAGTGGCATCCCTGTCCGTTCTGTTCCTCTCTCACACCTCTGGCTGGGAACACCCTCATGATGAATGGACAGGGGAAAGGGGGGGGTCAATGACAGGAATATGAGGTTTGAAGGAAGACAGGGCGCTGTCTCTGTTGTACAGTCTGCTCAGAGGGGCCGGTTTGTAAATTGCCATTTTGTTCCCTTTGTTGGCGGCAGGGATCCGGGATATGTAGAGCCCCAAGACACACAAACATCCTCCAATAACTTACTTTTCACCCTCACAAAAATGGGATGGAGCTCCATGACTATTAATATAGAGCATGGTCTTATTATGCTCCTGTTGATGCTTTAGTGGGATCAAGCGTGTATTTAATGGACTGGATACAGAGAGGAGCGGCGGTAGCTGCCACAAGGGGAAACTGATAAAATCAAAGTCAATTACTTTTCTTGAGCCCATCTTCCCCTTGAACGCTTGTACATCTATCTATATTTTGGGGTTTGCTTGCCTTTGGGTGGTTTAGGTGCTGGGGCAAACACTGCTGGGAGGATGTCCGGGAGTTCCTTTCAGGCCATCTCGGCGTTAGAATATTCCTGTGTGTCCTCAAGTGCGTTATTATACGGCGCGCTGGGTAGAGCATTCGGAAAGGGATTTGTGCTTTGTGTAATGATTTTTTTCATATCCTGGTATGCTATTGGTTTTTCTCTGACAGCCAATGTTACATCACTGTAGATATGAAACTGTTGCCCATTCCAGGGCAGTGTGCCCTTTATCCTTGCTTGGGTCTGGATATGCTGCTTCATAAAGAAAGATTGGCATCTCGCGATGATGACCCTCAGTTTTTGTTGCTTTTAGATGGCTCTCAGAAGAACCTGTGTACATAATCCATCATGAAGACTGATCCCTGTGGTGGCAGACCCGAAACACTCGTCTGGAGTTTCAGAGTAAAATCCATCAGGTCTGGACCCTCTGAGCATCCCGCTATGCCCACAATTACTATGTTGTTCTTTCGGGTATAGCTTTCTTGGTCCTCCAGTTTGTCTTCTAATTTATTTAGTTTTTCTTTATGTTGGTGATCTCCGAGTGGTCTCAGATTTGCTGCTCTTCTGTAGAGTTTAATCTTGCCTCGATGTCTGTAATGTTGATTTGTAAAGTGTCTAGTGTTGGTCTAATAGTTTTTATGTCCACGGCGACTTCGTAAAGTGTAAGTTTCAAGTCGGCTAGTGCAGAGAAGAATTTGTCCAGCTGGTCTAGCTCGTCCAGTTACAGATGTTTGTTGGACAGTAACATTGTTTAGGATGGGAGTTGGTGGAGAATCCAGTGGTGAGTCAGGTTTTGGCCGTTTTGACAGCAAGCTTGACTGGGTCGCATTGGGGCTCGACCGAAAGTCCATTTGTGAGGTGTCCATTGCTTCGATTTTGCTGCGGTTGGGGATTTCATTTTTGCTCATATTCCCCTAACGAAAAGTTGTTCTACTGTCAGTCCTGGAGTGGAATTAACATTTAAAGAGCCACACTTTTTGCTGATGAGCCGGGAGCTAAGAGGGAAGCTGCTGCTCAGTGTGAGCACATCATGCGACTCCCCAGGTGTGCATTTAATGTGCACTGAAAATACCCGGTGCTGCACACTGGCAATAAAAGGTCCAAGTGTGCATCTAATGTTAACAGAACACACCTGGCACTACACATTGGCAGATAAAAGGTCCAAGTGTCTCTCTTTCCTTCCCATACATACTGCTCTTAACACAGACACCGCAAACCATGCCTCCCAGTCTCAGACGTTCCTGTTTAAGGAAGTAATGCATGTCACTAGTACATCATCCTTTTTGGTGGGGCAGGGGCAGTGCACTTTGTTCAGCTGCTCCAAATCTGGCTGCCAAAGAAGAATGCTCCTGAGACAGCATGCCAGAGTAGTATGGAGGGCTCCAGTGGCCTTCATAAAGTGGCATCTTGGCAGTCAGAGCACTAAAGCAGTTCACATACTGCTATTTGTTTCAAAATGAAAGTAGCCTAGCTGGTGAGTGATCAGGTTGCAGAGGTGAGGCGCTCTGCTACAGAGGAGGGCGCAGGTCTCCCTACATTTGTGCTCTCCCCTGCCAGCCAGTCGAAATGGCAATGGTGTGTGCTGTGAAGGTAGCCACTTTCTCTCCTTGCTGGAGAAAGGGCAGTGCAGCCATAAATGAAAATAACGTACGGTAATTGCTGAACTTGAGTATCTTCACCATTGTGAACCACTTACAGGTCTGGGGCTGAATGTACTAGGACACCACAGGACCGCATTTGTTTGCAGGTGGGGAGCTGCGGCTACTAATGGCAACTGTGCACCTCATCTGGTGCCATGCATGCGAGCCAACAACTGTCACTGGTTCCCTCATGCAACTCAGTTCTGTTCGTCAGGAGAGAAACAAACTAGAGAAAATAAGAGAGGGCTAGAGACTTTGTAGCCCACAGTGATAGGAAAATAATAAAGGAAAGAAAAATTAACAACAAAATAAAACCCGATCACCAATTCTGGAATAAGAGCAGTGCACACTAGATGGCACAGGGGTAATTGGGTCTGTACAGCCAGAGCCTCACACCACTAGCCAGACAGAAGGTGGATACTAGTCCAGAAGAAAGGTAAGCAGCCTAAGCATGTGGGTCCGGCAGAAGCATGACGGGAATGCCCAGGATTGGGACACACTTGTAAATGAAACAGCACAATGCGCCAAAAAAGAGTGCGTCACCAACTCCAAGAAATAAAGGGCAACTCCATGCCACCAGCTAGAGAACTGATTGAATGCATGAATTAACCACAGAGAACTCACTGAACTCGTGAGTCAACCATAGAGAACTGACTGTACTTGTGAGTTAACCATGTCCCTTTTTCTTACATCAGGAAAGAAGAAAGGGGGAACCAAAGCTGCACCAGGAGCTGCAGGAATGGACAGTCCAAGGTAGTCAAGATGTGTTCATCTCCCCATGCACCCCTAAGAATAATGGGCTAAAGGCCCCGATACACAAGGAAGAAGTGACATACCAACCAAAAACAGTCTGACATAGCCAGAGGAAAGATTCTGTCAAAAAATGACCTGCTTCTGTGGCAACCACAGGGATGTACCCCGTGTAAGAGCTAGTGCAGCTGATCCAAGCAGGTGCATAGCACCCGTCACATACAGAGCAGCTGCCAAGGAGAGTTAGACTGGATAGTACCCAGGGGCACATGCTGCATTTAGCAATTAATAGGAATATATAAAATAGGCAGGCAAATCCAAATGATGTGACTGGTACACAGCTGTCCAGAGCTGTGCACTAACAACTGCTTGGGTCTGGAAAGTACCTTGCAAGTCTTGGAACTTGTTTTCTAGGCTGATTAACTGCAGAGAAACATTACTGCACTGCTCTGGTATTCTCAGTAACTGTGACAGGAAAAAAAAAAAAGTTCAACTAACAACATGGGTGATTTACCTGCCAGCCAGTTTGACCTCTTTGATGGGGCAAACCCAGCTGTTGGTGGGAGAATGATTTAGCAATGATGAGGATTTATTTAAACTCTTTTTTATTATTTTGGTACCATTTTATTAATGCAATAACACACTGCAGGGCTTGTGGCTATTGGGTAATTACTGTACTTTCTCTACCTTGTGACTGAAGGGCATTCAGCTAATGCCTCGTGCCTCCAACTCTCGGGGGGGGGGGAATTACCCAACAACTGCACACACTATTATGTGTTACTGCCTACATACCAACAGAGGGGATATACTGGGACAGGGAAAAGGAGGACAAGAAAGAAAAAGGGAGGAAGGGGCCACCTTCCAGTAACAACCCCCCTCCCTTTTTTTTGGCTTGTGTGAGGGCCGCAAGAAACCCTCATCCCAGTTTTGTATTTTCTCTCTCTCATAATTAAAAGGAGATACCCTTTAGGGGGACTGTAACGGGGGATGTCCAAAGCAGTGGGTCTGTAGTGTTGCCAACACCAGCAGGGTAAGCATGCCTAGAGGCTTTGGTTCTGTCTGAGCAGGGGATTGTGGTTGGGGCGTAGTAATCAATGGTGAAGATATTCTGGAAGCTCAAAAATTATATTAAGTAGGTAATTTTCGTATCTTATGGAAATTAATCTTCACCACCGATTCCCACTTATGGGTCAGCGTACCAGACTTTATCTTCTTTTCTGAGGAAGAAGCTGGCTCACCCAGAGGGTAATAGGTACTTCAAGCTCTCTGCCTGGAGGAGAACACATGAATGCAGGGGCTCCTCATGATCTGGCAGGACCCAAGACTGGTCAGGGCCAGGCACAGCTCCTGTGGAACAGGAACAGAAGAAGGGTGCCTTGACAGCCACCACCTAATCTGGAGAGAGAGAAAAAAAGGAGTCCCCTGGAACTGCAAGTTTAGCACCTTACGCCAGACCAAAGGTGTCAGCCTGGAAAAGTGAAGCCACGCCATCCATTTGATGTAAACTGCAGTTCCTGCAAGACTGGAGGCCACCTCATTGGAATCGTACAATGCCCTTGATTTGTGCCGAGCTACCTCCAGACCTCGAGCAGAAAGGCAAATGGCTTGCCCGACTAATTCACATTGCGAGACTGCTCTAGGAACTGAGCTAGCTGCAACCACAGGGGCAGCAGAAGGCTGCCTGACGTGCCTGGTATGCAAATATGCACATAAGAATGTGTACCAAGATAAAAACCTTCCTCTCAAAGGCATCTGTCTGAGCAGAATCTGCCTCTGTAAGGTTGATCATGCTTGAGGTGTCTAGGCCCCCGACAGGGTCTGCAGTTCCTCCAGCACTGAAGAGGTGTGAAGTACTGCATCTGCAGACTCTGTGGGTGCGCAATACCAGTGTAGGAAATTCATGGGAGCTGAAGGACAACAGTAGGGAAGCCTCCACAGTACCCATGATGCCTCCTTGGCGGCTCTAGGCCAGGGAGGGATAACAACGGTGGCATCACTGGGGATTCCAAGGACTCCCAATGGCAGGGCTACCACACTGCAGCTTGTGAAGGACCCAGTGTCAAGTGCCTCAAGCACCTCCACCAGGACTCTCTGGAAGAGAGATTACTTGTCAGCTGAGGACAGGTGAGAAGTTTAGTTGTTATCTGAGGAGGACATTGATGGGAATGGGGGCACGGACCACAGAGGTTGTTGGTGCCCAGGAGAAGGGTCAGAAATGGGCCCTGTTGGAATCCCTGTGGAAAGTATGAAGGCACCACTGAACTCTGTGTTGCTCCCATGCAAGTGGCCCCCTCAGGACTTATGAACATGGGCAAACTTTCTAGGAAGTGGTGAGGCCCCAGAGGGGCAAGGCATAAAATAAGCGGGTTTGTATAGCAATCTGATACACAAAAATGCTATCTGCTACTCAAATGCAGCTTTGATTAGCAGAAGATACTAATCAATTGATTTGTGGCATTGAGTAAAAATGTTCCAAGTCCCATCTTAAACGCTCATACTGACAAGGAGAGTAACATAACTCAAACTGATTATGCCCTACCTGAGATAAGTAAACAAGATATCAAAAACAAATTAGACTCGATTAAAACTAATAAATCCCCGGAGCCAGATAATCTTCACCCGCGGTTGTTGAAAGAAACAGCTTTGTGGTTGATTGATCCTCTATACACACTATTTAACATGTCGTCACTAAGTACTGGGCATATACCAAATGATTGGAATACTGCACTAATAACTCCAATTCACAAAAAGGGAAATAAGAGTGACATTTCAAATTATAGGCCGATAAGTTTGACTAATTTATTAGGTAAAATCTTCAAGGGTATATTAAAGGATAGGATAGAAGATCTACTACAAAAAACAGCTTATGGACCCAAACCAACATGGCTTCAGAAAGAAAAGATCTTGCTTAACTAGTAATTTAGCATTCTACAAGACAGTGAGCAATCTCTTTCATAAAAAAAACACCAGTTGATATACTATATCTGGACTTGTGTAAGGCATTTGATAAAATGCCACATTATACCCTAATTAATAAAATGAAAAAAATAGGGATGCATTCCATAATAGTAAACTGGGTAAAAGAGTGGTTAAAAAAACGTACACAAGTAGTACGTATAAGAGGATACACATAGACTTCTGGAACAGTTATGAGTGGAGTTCCTCAAGGGTCTGTGCTGGGACCTGTCTTGTTTAACATATTCATGTCAGATATGAGTGTCAATCTTAAAAAACATGGCAATTAAATTTGCAAATGACACAAAGATAGCGGCCAGCGTTGGTTCATTAGAGGATATTGCTGACTTCAAAAATGACCTTCGAGAATTAGAACAGTGGTCAAAAATAAACAGTATGGAATTTAATACTAGCAAATGTGTCATCATGCATTTGGGGGAAAATAATCCAAATACGTGCTATAGGTTAAATGATTTTGATTTGATATCATTAAGCGAAGTAAAGGATTTGGGAGTTATAATTAAATCAGATCTCAGCTCCTCGGCTCATTCAAATTATCTAAAAAAATCAAGCAAACAAAATCATTGGCTGTATTAAAAGATCCTTTTTCATTAGAAATAGGGCCTGCATTCTCCCTTTGTATGGAGCGTACGTACGCCCCCCATTCAGATTACTGTTCACCATTATGAGTCCCCATCTTAGACGTGACAAACACACTGGAAGGTGTGCAGCGTAGGATAACAAAAATGATTGATGGTATGCAACAAAAAGAATACGTGGAACGACTTGGGGAGCTGGGGCTATATTCATTGGAAAGCAGAAGAACTAGGGGTGACCTTCTTCTGATGTTTAATATAATAAAAGACAACGAGCTTATGACCCAGTTGGGAATGACTATGAATATGAGGGAATGTAACCTCAGAAGTCAAATTTCAATTATCCTTAACTTTCCCTAGGTTAGACACCAGACGCTCTTTTTCACTCAGAGAATTATTTCAATTTGGAATGGGTTACCAAAAGTACTGTTAGATACAGAAAATGCAGTTTTAAGACCAACTTAGATAAATATTTATTAAATTTGGTATAAAGACATCCAATAATTTGGAGATGCACTTATATGGGCTATGGCCTTCTGTGTCATCTAATACTCTTAGTATGTAACTTGTGGTAATACTGTCCTGCAGTTGCGGTAAAAAGCAAAGAATTGCAGAAACTGTTCCTGCAATTTGACATTTCCCTGCAGTTGCACTCTTCTGGACTGTATCTTATTGAAAACAATAACTATTTAGTGAAACAGCTTCTCAGACCTGGCTGCCAGTTAATCAAAATGTTAATTAGCAAAGACTGCTAATCAAGTTTTGAAAACTAATTTATGCTTTGAAGGGGGATGAGACTCAGGGTCTCGAAAGGCCTCTACCTGATCTACGGAACTGCACAGGGGACCTTACCCAAGGGGAAAGCCTGGCAGAGTCACCCAAACAGAGTCCTCCGACATTAGAGGAGCGCACCAGGTCAGTGCCCATGGGGGATTCCCTCAGGTATAATTCCTGTAAGGCGGCCCTGGTTCTCACCAGTGGTAGTGTCGACCGGCAGCTCAGAGGAGAACCTGACATCAGACTCTGAGTCACCACGACGCTTGGGCTCAGGGTAGATGACATCCTTGGAGATGGGTTCACCTTCATCGCCGGGGCTGGCACCGTCCTTAATGCTGGGCTCGGTGTCAGCCCAGGCATCAAACCCACAGCCATCCTCAACCAGAGTACCGCAAAAGACATCAGGACCAGGGATGACCCCAGGGACAATACTGTCACCGGTGTCCTGCCTGGTGCTGGCCGCAGGACCAACACCATGGCCGTTGCTGTGTCTGCCACTAGCGACACCAGGGGAAAGGACAACCTTCACCTCAGCAACTGGACACACAATGGCCCCCATGCTGGACCTTCCTCTGACATTGTGAATGGTGTTAGAGGGGGCCTGGTGTTGCATCTAGTGCTGCCCAACTCACTGTCATCGCAAATGGTGACAGCGGCACCGATGACACCAGACAATACTGAGGTGTCCACCGGTGTACCCCAAGCATGTAGCTTCAGCTTCACCACAGGGGACATCTGCTGCTCCTGGCAGACAGACTGTGTGGGGTTTGCAGCCAGCTGCATAGAAGGAGCAAGCTGTCCACCAGAATCACCCACCAGGGCCTTCAACGCCTCAGCAGGGTATAGTTGAGGAGGTCCCTGTTCTTTCTTGGAACCAGAGGTCCCATGAAGAGGCTCGAGAAAGGCTTAGAGAATGTGGTTTGGCTGCAAGTGTGTGAAACCTACCTCCAAAGGTAGGGGATAGGCAACCCCACCTCATCGCGCAGATCTCAAGGGTACAGTGGTCCACTGAGAAGCAGGAGTCACACACATCCATGTCGTGGTGAAGATCGAGGCAGGCCACAAAGCACTGATGCTGTTCCGTCACAGTCAGCTGCTTCCAACAGGGGCACCGATACATGATGGGAGGCTGCCAGACTTTCTTGCGCTTCTTAGTTCACTTTGTTTCAGACTTTCACAGCACAGAAAAGTAAAATAATAAAGCAAGAAAGGCACCATGACTAAACTTCAGCAGTGCTGCATGTCGAAATTCAACGAGGAACAGAGGTGCTGTTCCTCCCACAGTGTGCACATTGTAAGAACAGAACTGAGATGCATGAGGGAACCAGTGAGGGTTACTGGCTGGTTCGCATGGCATCACATGAGTTGTGCAGACGCCATCAGAAGCCGACGTCTGCTCCCTCCTTGCAAAAAGAATTTACGCCCACAGTGTCCTAGTGTGTCCAGGTCCAGACCCATACGTGGGAATAAATGGTGAAGGCTGATTCAGCTTTGAAATTCCAAGGACAAGCCGCACTAGTGCTGCAACCTACTCAAGGTCTTCATCAGGGGACATGCACCTTAGCAAAGACCTTGGGTAGGTTGAAGAACCGGGGCTGCTTGTTGGTGTTCCTCCATACTTTGTTGTTCACCACTAATAACTCAGTGCAGTTTATTTTTGAGCCTTCTTTTAAATTGTTTTGGCATCCTCATGTGCAGATCTCCTTGGAATTTCTGACTGTTTGGGCTGGTGCTCTGTCCTGCACCAACCACATTTTCTCCAGTACACGTTACAATTGTCCATGTACCTTTCATGGCTTTACCAGTAGTTGATTAGCCTTCTAATTTCACTCTGTGCCATTAGTTTTATTTATAGTAATCAATGGATGACAAGTGAGTGGAGGGATCTTGGTGCACCAGACATGGAGGCATCATCTCAGTACCCCCTGAACAAAGGAGGAAAACTTTGAAAGGGCCATGAGTGAGGGCCGAAGCATGTAACCTATACTGTGAAATGCATTATATGTGTGTGTTAATTATGTTGGGCCCAAGTCTTTCTTTAAATTCTTTACACTGAACATTTCCACATGGAAGAGCATATGCAAACAAATTTACTCTAGGAACTGTGTACAGTGTGTGGCATTGTTTTTATAGTGTGATCATTTTAGGGTCAGGAAAAAGGAAAAGAAACTCTAAACCATAGATACCATGTTTTGTTTTACGCACATGGTCCATCTGTCCATCCATCCCCCACCCTCCCCACCACGACTGGAACCTCCTTCTAAGGACCACCATTACCTGTTGGTATAGGTCCAGCTATTAGAACAAAAAAGCATCAAGGAACCTACTTTATCCAGAACGTCGTAGCATTTGTTGAGTAAAGCCCTCCAAAACTTTGCCGTCGGTTTATGTGCATTCTCTTCCACTGAGCGAGCAACCACATTGATATAGCAAAGAGTTTCCTCCAGTAGCCTAGACCAACAGAGCAAAGGTCAGTGCACAGCACAATGAACAGATCAGAAATACATATCAGTCATTTGACAGGAAAAAAAAAAGAGTATGAGCATAAGCTTGCTGCCAAGGATTTATACATTCTAGAGTTCAAAGTGTTGTAGTAAAGTATACTGTAACTTCACGGAACTGATACAGCTAAGGGACAATTCTTTAGATAAGTACAACAAGGTAAGAGCTTGGGCAGAAATTAATCTCTACCTCAAGAGAGGTCACAGACAAACAGCAAGTTTTGGTTGCAAAGCTGTGTTGCACTGCTCCAGAAGAAAGCCTTCACAGTTGGGTTATTTAGTTTTTGTTGACTGGGTGGGTGTACTAGGCAAACAAATGCCTATATTCCAGCACGACCCAGGAAGGTACAACACACAAAACATTATAGAGAGTGATTTCAAGGCAATGACCAAAAAAAAGTGTAAAGACAAAAATGACAATAAATCAGTACATGGATAGCTTTGTATGATTAGAAGAAAAGTAATACATAACAGCAGATAAAGCATTAATAAAAGTACATACATTTTAAAAATACTGACAGATCAAAAATATTGGCAGATTAAAAATAAGTAAGAAAACTCTCAATTTACCTCTGCTCACATTGCTGTAAAGCCTGTTGTTGAGATGCATCACACTCGGCAACCTAATATTCATTAAAAAAAAAAAAGAAAACTGTAATGTCCCACTTGTAAAAGGGAGAGGCGCTTCACACAGCACAGACCAGGAGAGTACATCAGACAAGGACTGTTAACGGGGACATTGATAAAGCATACTTAGTGGGACAAAAGGAAGCAAGACCTGCTTGCTCCATGTGAGTCCCACAATATGACAGCATTTTAGTTCATAGAGTAGGTACAGTTACGAAAAGGTGAAACAGTCACATATGATTACCTCTTTGCCCCACTCATGATGCTGGAATAAACTCCAGGGATAAATCTCAAGTGTTGGGGGGGTTCGTGTTTGGTTTGTCTGGTATGAATTTTTAACTGTGCTTGGAGAATAAGCAGGTTTCAGAACTCCTCTATGGGATGTGTGTGTGTGTGTGTTGGGTAAGTGAGTCAGTGACAGAGGAAGCGTTGATCTTTGGATACAGAAAAGCATATCAAGACTTCTGCAAATTACTTATTTTCTGTACCCTGAGATTTGTATCATTCTGTCTTGGTGATTAAGCAGCTTGTAGTTTTGATTTGTATCATTCTGTCTTGGTGATTAAGCAGCTTGTAGTTTTTACTGAGCAATTCAAGTCACATCACTCAATTCATTATACAGAAACTATGTGGACATTCCAATTTTGACCCTTCATAAACTGCCAATACAGAATAATCTTCTCAAGGATTACTCACACACAGAAGGAGGCACTGGGAAGTTCATGGCCATAGTAAAGGGTGACGATACCATGTATTGAGGGATATTCACAACTTGGTCAGGGTCGCCCCAAAGGATGACAGGTGAGAAGGAAGCCTTGGACACTTGAGGTCTCAAGACACCACAACACAGCTTGTGAGCAGCCTATGAACAGAGTATGAAGTGTGCCAGGGTACTGAAGTCAAGCACTTGGCTTACAGACATTCATGCCAATAATGCTGTCATGTCTGTTAAGCTTGCAACCTACAGTATAAACTATAAGCAGTACAAGAAAAGGCATGTCCTAGTTTTTAACAGCACTGAGACACAGTTGTCAGTTTTGCATTCATACAACAATCTTTCATCTGGTAAGAGATATAGTCTTGTTTAGCCATTCTTTGCTTTAGGCAGTTCTCCAAAAATAGTTTCCTCTAAGTCAAAATATTTATTTTTCTATTTTGCTGAAAGGTGCAGAAACACAGACAAAAACGTAAAATCAAGCTATTTCTTCCTATTTCTAATGCATTTTGCTGCCTACTCTGCATTATTTTGTAACTGTTCTTTTACACCAGGCTGCCTATAACTCTAATATCGATTAATGCATTGCACTGCATTTTTATTCTATTTGGTTCTAGTCATCCTTTTTTCCTACTCATCCCTAAAAAGCACCAGGAAGCAAGCTATTCGCAGCTCAGTTCACTCTTATTGCCAAAAAGTTCAAATAATTATGCAAACATTTTATTTTACATTTTGCCAATAGAATAATTTTTACCAGATTGTATTTATTAGGTGTGATGTGTAGAACAGTAGTCAATGTCACAGTTTTAGCTGGGTGGCACTCTGGCCTGCAATTAGAAATCTAACTAGCCAAATTAAAAATCTCAGGTAACGGGCCATTTTTCCAAAGAAATGTAACACATTTTCTTTGAATTTTAAATCATAAGCAGAATCAATATAAAGGTTGAATTGCAGGATTCCACAATTTTGGGACTTAGACTGGAATTTTCAAAGGGGCAGAACCCAGGCCAAAATACATGTTCTGCTTGATTGCGCCTAAAGTCTGGCACCATGTTTTCCATGGCTAACGTGCTTTTTTTGCAACAGTTTCTGCCGTTTACAGTACTTTGGGCAAAAACAAATGACACGTATCATTTTGTGACGCAAATTCTGAATCTTGGACAATGTCAACCCATCTAATAGATGGTCTAACAGTATGGAGGGACACCTGCAAATGACAATACAGGCAGACACATCATGGGCGATCTGTTTTGAAAATCCTGCAAAGTCTAAACCTCTAAACAGTAGGAAAAGTTTTCTGTGGTTGAGTCAATTTGGGGACATGGAAACAAAACTGGAGTGGGCCATATGGCAACAATCCTACTGGCCAAAATAAAGTCCAGGTCACTACGGTAAACAAAATGGTCACAATGTAGAGGAAAGTACAGTTTTGTGCTTACCGTAATGGTAGATCCTCTCGAGGATCCTTTGAAGCAGGTCATACTCTTGGGTATCCACCAGAGGGCGCTCTAGTCGATGGTAGCTTTTACCAGCAGTGTTGACTGGGGGCCACCCACAATGATGTCATTCCATTCGTGTCTATAAATACATGGGCGGCCCCTAGTGGCCTTAGTTCCTGGCTGGCAACCACCTTGCGGAGCAGGACTCCGAGGGGAACCAAGGAGTCCAGAGGTACCTCCCAATAATAATAATAATAATGAGGATAGAAGCAGAAGATAGCTTTCCCCAAGAAGGGGGAAAGAGGGTGGGAACGTGACCTGCTGCAAGAGATCCTCTTGAAGCTCTACCATTACGGTAAGTACAAAACTGTACTATCTTCTTTGAGGGCATCTCTTGCAGCAGGTACTCTTGGGATGATTCCCACACAGTTGAATATGAAGGGCGGTCAAGACATGCCCAAAGGCAGTGCGGCGTCAGGAGGCCAAGTCAAGGCTGTAGTGCTTAGTAAAGGCATGTACAGTAGACCACGTGGTGGCGTCACAGATGTCAGTTATGGATATGCCATGGAAGCAAGCAGTGGAGGTAGAAAGGGCTCTTGTGGAATGGGCACGTACAATTCCAGGAAGAGGTTTCTTATATTTAGTGTAGCAGTATGTTATACAATGGGCCAGCCAATTGCAGAGGGTCTGCTTAGCGAAAGGGAGGCCTTCTTTGCCAGAGGCAAAGGTGACAAAAATCTGTTTAGACTTTCAAAAAGATTTTGTGTGTGCAAGATAGTAACACAGGATGCGGTGAACATCCAGAGTGTGGAGAAGAGATTCCCCTGGATTGGAATGATCTGGGTAGAGGACAGGCAAATAGATTGCCTGATTCAGTGTAAACTCTGAAACCACTTTGGGAAGAAACGTTGGATTGGTACGAAGTGAAACCCTGTCTTTGTGGAAGATCAGGTAGGGCTCGGAGCACATGAGGGCCTGGAGCTCTGAAATGCGTTGAGCAGAAGTAATATCAATGAGGAACAGAGTTTTTTACCGGTCAGGAAATGCATGTCACAGGTGGCAGCTGGCTCGAAGGTTCCAGAGTTCACTGCTCTAGGAAAAAATTAAGGTCTCAGGCTGGAACTGGTTTCTGAATGGGTGGTTTAAGGTGGAGTATGCCCTTAAGGAACATTTTGACCAAGTCCAGCTGGGCTACCTGGCAGTCCCCAGTGGGATTGTGGAAGGCTGAAATTGCAGATAAATGTACTTTTATGGAGGAGGAGCCTAGCCCCTGTGAGGAAAGCGAGGAACAGTACTCAAGGATTGTCTGAATAAGGCAGGAAAAGGGATAAAGGCCCCTGCCAGTCATCCAGATGACAAAACATTTCCATTTTGCCAGATATGTTTTTTTGGTGGAAGCCTTTCTCAGGGCCAGGAGAATGGCAGCTACTGAAGGAGAGACATTCTGTCTATTTATAAAGGCGTCCTCAGAAGCCAAGTGTGTAGGTGAAGGGACCGGAGGTTGGGGTTCAGGAGAGAGACCCCCCCCCCCCCCCCCAATTCTGAGTGAGTAGGTCGGGTCGCAGAGGGAGTGGAAGAGGATCCGCCTCTGCAAATTGTTAGATATGGGGAAACCAGATTTGCTGGGGCCAAAACAGGGCTATTCGTATCACAGAAGCGTGTTCTGGCTGTAATTTTAGTAGAACTGGCTGGAAGAGCGGGATGGTTGGGAAAGTATATAAAAATTGTCCATGCCAGGAGAGGGACAGGGCATCCAGAGAGTGACCCTGTTCATCTGGGATAATTGAGCAATAACGTGGAAGCCTGTGATTGTCCAGGGAGGCAAACAAGTCAATTTCTGGAGTGTTCCAGAAATGGAAAATGTCCTGGAGTACCGCCACGTGCAAGGACCATTCAAGGTCCTGGGCGTGTAGGCTGACTTTATCGGCGACAACGTTCTAGGCTCCCGAAATGTGGACTGTTACTAGATTTAGTTGTTGAGTCAGAGCTTGTTTCCATACCTGGATGGCTTTGTGGCATAGTGTCTGTGACTTTGTGCCCCCTTGCTTGTTGAGGTAATATACTACGCAGGTGTTTGTCTGTTTGAACAAGGAGTGGTCCTGGGAGTAGGAACGGCCTGAACCTTGCAAAGCCAGACAGAAGGCCCGCATCTCCAAGAGACTGATCAGGAGAGACGCAGTGTGGGCATCCCAAAAACCTTGTGTGGGCTGAGGTGGGCGCCTCAGCTGAGGTTGGAGGTGTCCGTCGTGAGGGTCTGGGATGGGGAAGGGGGGCAGAAGGGCACTCCTGTCCATAAATTGGTTGGGTCCATCCTCCAAGTTAGAGCCCTCCTGAGGGCAGGAGTCACCGTTATGAAATCCTCGAAGTCCCCATTTTTTTTTGGTGCCACTGGTGTCTTAGGACCCATTGGAATCGGGTGCATGTGCAAGTGTGCTTGACGCAT
The DNA here is from genome assembly GCA_016271365.2 of Neoceratodus forsteri. NCBI lineage: Eukaryota > Metazoa > Chordata > Ceratodontiformes > Ceratodontidae > Neoceratodus > Neoceratodus forsteri. Next base: position 188,233,313 of record CM057451.1, read on the forward strand.
GGTGGAAGTGGCCGCAGTGTGACAGGGTGGGAATAGGACCCTGTCCCATTTGTTATGGAGAAAGTGTTTAGATGCAAGGATTCTTTTCTGTCTCTTGTCTATCTGATTGCACAAGCAAAAATTTTCCTGTGAGAGTTTGGATTTGATCACCTCAACAATCTCGCAGTTTTTTTTAACTCTCACTGTCTCTCAGTTTTCTCTTCCTGTGTGTTTATCTCTCTTGCATATCTACTAACATAAAAATACGTGCAAATCATTGTATGGAAATGAAACTGATGTTGGGATCTCCTTTATTTAGAAAATATATAGTGTTACTGTTGAAATGTATATACTTATAATTTGAGATAACTGAAAAAGGCTAATGGAAAACTCCAGAGGTTACTTGAGTACAAATGTTTGTGCCATTTTGCAAAAGCTGTGCAAAGGGGGCCTCAAGAAGCACACAGTGTTCTAGCAGCTCCTGAAACTTACAAAAACAGGATGCTTACTAAGAATGGGTGTTGAAAAGACTTATAAAAAAGCTGAGCTGCAACTGCAAGAAAGATTAGAAGAGAAAGGACACAGACTGAAAGAAAAAACATTAATTTCTCCTCTGTACACAGTTATTCTGAAAAAGTTTATTTATTATGTTACTTATACTGTAAATACATATTTTTGTCGAATTCTAAAACTGCTCTTGGTTTTCCTATGCTTCCTGACCTGTCCCGACACGTGGCCACGTGACCCAAAAGTCACATGTACCGCCATGCTGTGAGTTGTTGAGCTGCTTGACACTGTATTGCTAGAGAAATTAGTTTTTGGCACCTGTCCTTGTGGAAGAAGGCGTCACCAGCTGCCATATCGAGGATTGCCCAGATGTACTGGAGGGATTGGGATGGCTTCATATGGGATTTTTGGATGCCGACTGTGATCTCAACCTCCTGAAATAACTAGAGAGTGGCGGCGAGGGAGTGCTGGTAGGCCTTCACGGCTGGACGCTCTGATGAGCCAGTCGTCTAGACACAGGAACACGTAGTGGCCCTGGTGGTGCAGGGTGACAGCCATGACCGCCAGGCACTTGGTGAAAACCTTTGGTGCTGAAGACAGCCCGAAGGGCAGGGCATGGAATTGATAATGAAGGCCGAACGGTACTGATGATGGGCATGATGAATTTTTATGTGAAAGCAAGCACCCTTCATGTCGAGGGGAACAAAGCCAGTCCCTTTGATTTAAAAGTGGGAGGACAGTGGCCAATGTGACCATCCAGAATCATTTGTACTGGATGTACCAATTTAGGACCCATAGGTATAGGACAGGGCAAAGATCGCCGGTCCACCTGGGCACCAGAAAGAAGTTCTTTCAGGGACACCGGCTGAATGGCACACTTTTTAATCAGTGAGAGCAGTCCTTCCATTAGGACTGGAACATGTTCTGGTGGGTATGCCAGAAGTCGAGGTGGATGGGGTGGTGGGATGGCAGTGAATTCCAATGTGTGGCCCATGCATACGAGTTGCAGGACCCACTTGTCTGTCGTTATTTTTACCAGGTCTCCAAGTGTAGTGAAAAGTGACCCCCACAGCCTCCGAGGCTGGCAGAGGAGGACTGGGGAGGGACTGAATAGAGTCAAAAAGACTGAGGGTCAGCAGCCTCTGCTGGAGGGGCAGCCCGGGTGCCCTTGGAGGCAGAAGCAGGAGGCCAGCCAGCAGGCTGGGTCTGTTGGCGGCTGTGAGCAGGACCATGCTGGCGAGAAGCTCATCTTAACTGGAAGGATTGAGAAGGTCTCCGCTGAGACACAGGCTGCGGAGTATGATACAATACATGCCATGGACAGTCCGAAGTGTATGGCTTAAGGCCTGTAAATAATTCAAGATGGTTTCTGTATCAGATCAAAATAATTTGTGTCCATTAAAAGGGGCACTGAGGATCGTCTGTTGGACATCTGGTATAAATCCAGAGACACACAACCAGGCATCACGGCAAAGGGTAATACCCATTGCCAAGGTAGGTGCCAAAGTATCCACAGCACCATAACCTGCACATAGGAGAAGTTGAGAAATGCTTGTACCTGTTTTCAGCGTGGCCCACTTGTCCATTAAATCAAACTTTGACTCCCTGTTAGGCAGAAGGGAGCTGAGATATTTTGGACGTTTAGTCCGGTCATGGGCAGCATATTAATGACCAAAGAATCTGCTTGTGGTGCAGCAGTGAAAACAGGATGGTCAGTTGGAGCCTGCTAGAGGCGACCTGCTTTCTTCGTGACTGGTGACACAGTAGAAGGATGGTGCCAAACCGCAAGCACCGCATCTTGGTATGCTTGAATAAGATCATCCAGGTAGTCCACCAAGTTTTGGCGGTGCCTGTCTCACAATGTCGTTGTAACTCCCATCTCTTGCTGCAACTGGGCCATGATGTCCTCCAGGAACGTTGGCTCATCAGGGGGTGAGCAAGGGGTGTACAGTCCAGGGTCCTCATCTACACAGGACACAGTGGAGGTATTGGATGGGGTAGGAACCCCCATCTTCTTCAACAAAGTCCTCCTCCTCATCTTCCTCACAATCGTTCTGGGTCTCCCCTTCCAAGGAGTGGAAGGAATGGGGAGAAGGGTCCCTGTGCAGCCTCTTGTGAGGAAGAGGAGGAAGGCTGTGCTGGAGGCTGTTACAAGACTTTCATTACCTCTAATACAGCCTGAATAACCAAAGCCACGTCGACTGCTGGGGTCATCGACGGGGCCAGAGAAGCTACAGGAGGTGCCCCCCCAGATCCCACAGTAGGTGGGGGCAAGATCAAAGGTTTCAGACGAGGCTGTAGGTGAGGCAGAGAGCCCAAACCAGGGGAAGTCCCATCCAGTGAGGGAACCACTGAGCTCCTGTATGTAATGGGCTTAGACAGTGGTAGCAAGTCCAGTAACACCGTCAGGCTAAACCCCCAAGTCCATGCTAAAGGTCTTTCGACAGGGCCTGAAACAGTGAAGTCTGAGAATGTTCAAAAGCAGCCATCATCAAAGAGGAGCCCTAGTCCATGCAGGAGGACCAGGTTGTCAATGAGGAGTGATCCACTGTTGGCGGAGGTGCCATCGTGGTCAAGATCGATAAGGCCTGGGAGAGTGTCCACGACAACAGAACAGGCAAGGCTGTTGTCAATGATGAGGTCTATTCCTTGGCATGGAAGGCCTCATAACCTTGGGCCAGTGCCACAAGGACCAGTTGTGTTTTCTCAATGGATGTCGGAGAAGCCCAGTCCATCGACGGGTGACCAGAGCTAGCAGCTGTCGGGCGGGTGTCCTTACCATGGCTCGTTGATGATCCTTCCTGCTCTCGATGTCTGTGCTTCAAGGAGTGTTTGGAGTGCAATGACTGGGAGGTCGCTGATGGAGGATGAGATGCGGAGTGGGACTTTACCTCCTGCTAGAGGAGAGCTACCTTCTGCTCCATGATGAATGCTGCAGGCTCCTGGAGTCGATGATGGGTTGCGTGGTTGAATTCTTGCAGTGGGCACAAGACCGCACATTGTGAGCAGCCCCCAGACAGTAAACACACAGCGTATGGTTGTCTTATCTATAGATTTTCCAGCCACAATGGCACTAACGGAACAATGAATCCTACACAAACATACGGTATACTGAAAAAACAATAAAACGGAAGTTTGTTGATTTCCACGAAGACAAACACATCGATACACTAGTGGCGAGAGCAACACGTGCAGCGAGCTGGGAAAAGGGCCGCTAGAGGAGGCCCAAGTATTTATAGACACAAATGGAGTGGCATCATTGTGGGTGGCCCCCAGTCAACACTGCTGGTGGAAGCTACTGTCAACAAGAGCACCCTCTGGCTGATACCCACGAGTATGACCTGCTTCAAGAGATGCCCTCAAAGAAGATTGATCCAGCCACAATGGCACTAACGGAACAATGAATCCTACACAAACATACGGTATACTGAAAAAACAATAAAACGGAAGTTTGTTGATTTTCACGAAGACAAACACATCGATACACTAGTGGCGAGAGCAACACGTGCAGCGAGCTGGGAAAAGGGCCGCTAGAGGAGGCCCAAGTATTTATAGACACAAATGGAGTGGCATCATTGTGGGTGGCCCCCAGTCAACACTGCTGGTGGAAGCTACTGTCAACAAGAGCACCCTCTGGCTGATACCCACGAGTATGACCTGCTTCAAGAGATGCCCTCAAAGAAGATTGAAAGTTACATGTTTATCATTAACTGTTAATCTTCCAGAATATCTTTATCTATTACCACTTATGGGTCTGGGCTGGAGGCACTAGGACCCTGCAGGAGCAAATCTTTTGCCAGGGGTCTGGCCACAGTTGCTGGGCATGGCACCTGTGCGCCCTCAATGTGGTGAAGACCACTGGACCAGAATAGGTTACTCACCTGTAACTGTAGTTGTAGGAGTGGTATATGGTTCGCATCCACACTGGCAATTACACTGGAACGATGTTATCGGCCAGAGAGTACAGTTACGTAAAGAACTTTCCGTAAAAGCAGATTTTCGACAACAGCTCTTGCAGCAGGTTACACCATTAGGACTGAAGCAGGCAGGCGCCAGGACCACACAGAAAAATTCTAGCTAGCAGTATCCAGTGGGGGACTGCCCCCGACGTCGGCCCCTCCCCGACATCAGGCATCACGTAAAAGGGGGCAGTCCCCCAGCATCCCCAGCCTAAAGGTGACATCTAAAGGGGAGACAGAGGATCCGCTTCCAAAGGAAGGTTTGCAATAGGATGGCATCAAAGACACTGTAGCCTAGAAACTCAGAAGACTCAACCTCCAGAGGGGGAAGGTGGAAGGGAAACTACCTGCTGCAAGAGCTGTTCTCGAAGATCTACTGTTACGGTAAGTTCTTTATGTAACTGTACTATCTTACTTCAAGAAACAGCTCTTGCAGCACATTACACCATTAGGACTGATTCCCAAGCAGTAAGGGAGCAATTTTGTTATCGGGAGGAGGATAGGAGAGATGTTTCAGATTTCAGGACAAAAGTCCTAGAAGGACCGCCAAGTCGAAACCTGCTCTGCGTCTAGAGGTAATATCCAGACTGTAGTGCCTGATGTAGGTGTGTACAGTGCTCCAGGATGCTGCCGCACAAATGGCTGAAGTACAGACATTCTTTAGGGCAGCAAAGGAGGTAGCCACCCCCCTCGTAGAACGACCTTTTACCGGTCCCAGTCAAGGTTTATTACACTTCTGGTAACAGAACAGGATACATTTCACCAGCCATCTAGAAAGAGACAGTTTGGAGACAGGAGCACCTTGCATTCTCTGTGCATAGGAAACAAAGAGCTGGTCCGACTTGCGATGGGCCCTGGTTCTAGTCAGATAATATCTGAGACTCCTATGCACATCCAGGGTGTGTAACAGGGCTTCTCCCCCTGTTACAGTGATTTGGATAATACACCGGAAGGTCTATGCCCTGGGTGAGTGTGACAGCCGATACCACTTTGGGAAGGAACTTAGGATTTGTTCTTAAGGACACCCTGTCCTTGTGAAAAACCAAATAAGGATCCTTGCACATTAGTGCACGAAGCTCAGAAATTCTTCTGGCAGAAGTAACAGCAACTAAAAGGAGCGTCTTCCAAGCGAGAAGACGCAGCTCGCAATCCGTGGCTGGTTCAAAAGGAGACAGTGTAAGCTGCTCTAGAACAAAAGGAAGATCCCAAGGTGGAACTCGGTCTCTGATAGGAGGTCTCAAGTGCAGGATGCCACGCAAAAAGGTGCGAGAAGCCTCTAGTTGAGCTAGAGACCAGTGACCTATCGGTGAATGGTATGCTGAAATGGTGCATAGGTGAACCTTAATGGAGGAGTAGGCAAGACCTGTCCCGTAAAGGGATAGGAGGTAGTCTAAAACTGACCCCTCTGAACAATCCAATGGGGTTAATCCACGAGCTTCAGCCCAGATACAAAATCTACGCCACTTCATGGCGTAAGTGGCATGAGTGGAGGGTTTTCTGACCACCACCAGAACGTCCGCAACTTCTTGAGAGACCCCGTATCTCGGGACTGCTATGTCCTTAGGAGCCAGGCAATCAGATTCAGTGATCAAAGATCCGGATGGACCAAGGAGCGTGCCTCCTGGGACAGAAGGTGAGTGCTGAATGGCAGAGGCACCGGAGGTTCCTGGGTTAGCTGATGTAGATTTATTTATTTATTTATTTATTGTTTAACCAGGTATAGCACACTAAGCTGAAAGCTTTTTTACAGGAGCGACCTGGGAGCACGAGGAGGTTAAGTGACTTGCTCAGGGTCACACAGAATGCAAGTGGAAGCTGTGGGATTCAAACCCAGGTCTGGTCTGCTGAATGTCACCAAATTTGCAGCTCAGAGCCTTAGACCACTGCGCTATACTGCCTCCTATGTAAAAGAGGGGATCACTTTTGCCTGGGCCAAAAGGGCGCTACCAGAATAAGGGACACCTGTTCTTGTCGGAGCTTCAATAGAACCCTCTGGATCAAAGGGAAGGGTGGGAAAGCATGGAGGAACCTGCCTGTCCAAGAGAGGGACGAGTCTCGCCAGAAAACACCACGCCCTGGATCTAGCGAGCAGAAATTGGGCAGTTTTGCGTTGGATGGGGACGCAAAGAGGTCTAATTCTGGTGTCTCCCATCTGCGAAACAGGTCCTCTGTGACTTTCTGAAGCAGTTCCCATTCATGGACTCTGGCCTGTGATCAGCTTAGATTGTCCACGATAGTGTTGTCCACTCCGGGAACATGCACTGCAATGATTTCTGCGCAGTGTTGCAGTACCCAATTCCAAACCCTTTGAGCCTCCCTGCAAAGGGGGTAGGAATGAGTGCCTTGTTTGTTGAGATAGTACATCACCGCGGTGTTGTCTGTCTGTACCAAAAGAGTACCAGGTGGAATCTCCGACTGGAAGGCCTGTAGGGCGTGCAGGACGGCTCTCATCTCCAGAATGTTTATGTGAAGGTGGGACTCTAGTGACGACCAGGAGCCTCGAGTCCTGACCCCATTGAAGTGAGCTCCCCATCCGGACCCAGAGGCATCCGTGGAGTGTGTCATTGAAGAGGGTGGCGCAATGAAGGGGACTCCCATCAAAAGGCGGTCTGGGACGAGCCACCAGTGCCAGTCTCGGATGACGGCATTCGTGATTAGGACCAGATGCTGCAGATGATCTTGCTTCTGGTTCCACTGGGCTCGCAACATCCATTGGGTGACCCGCATATGGTGTCGAGCTTAGGGGAATCCACGTAATGGCAGCTGCCACGTGCCCGAGCAGGCAAAGAACAGTCCAGGCCGGTACCGTATTCTTTTCCATTATGTCCTCTTATAAGTGATCTGATGCGTTCCGACCTGTCCTGAAGAAGGAATGCCCTTTCTTGAGTGGTGTCCAGAATTGCCCCAATAAACTGCAAGTTCTGAGACGGGACAAGGTGCGACTTCTCCTGGTTGATGGTGATGCCCAGCGATTGGAAGAGGGAATAGGTATCCTGGATGGTGGACATCAGGGCGTCCCGTGAGGGTGCCATGAGGAGCCAGTTGTCTAGGTACGAGTCCGCTGAATCAAAAGTGACTCGGAGCACCTGGGTTCCCACGGCTGACCCAGTATGAAGGAGGCTAAGCAGTTCATCCTTCTTTTCGCCATCCAGGAAATCCTTCAAAAGGTCTTGGCCCTGTGTTCCCAGAGGGCATTTTGAAACTGCACCATTTGCGTGACGTAATTTAGAGACCTTATCGAGCATGTAGCAGCCGCATACATGCATCTTCCCATAGAATCTAATTGCTTAGATTCCTGGTCTGGAGGCTGGGTACTCAGGTGTTGAGGCCGCTGAGACCGATCATGAGATGCAGTAATGACCAGGGGTTGTTGGGCCAAATACAGGGCTTCCATAGGAGCCCTACAGAGGCAGTCAGCCTTCTTTGGAACAGCCGGTGTTGAAAGCGGACGCTTCCAAGCCGCCTTGGTGATGTCTGTAAAGGTGTCTACCAGAGGTGGAACCACCACAGGCTTCGGATCCTTTTGCCTGAGGTAACAGGCAATGTGTTGTTTCTCAGGATCTAAGTCTTCTGTCTCCCATCCCATATTTTCCTGGATGTGCCTCATGATTTCTGAGAAAGAGGCATCATTCGGTGGTGACCTTGGGAGGTCTCATGGGTCTGGTGATGGGGGACTAAATGGGGATAGAAACCTGGAAGTATCGGACGTATCTGGTCTGGAGTCATCTCCCGGTGAGTGTCATCTGCCCCTGGGTCGTTTAGGGCTCAGTGACCCTGAGGGAGACCGTGGTGGGCTTCTCTTTCACTCTCTAGATCTGCCCCTAGGAGGCAGAGTTGGCTCCTTACGAGTTGGGGGTCTTGACATTCAGCGCCCCGAGGAGGTGGTGGAGGTGGAAGAGGCTTGAAGGGAACCACATCTTTCTTTATGGTCTCCCACCGGAACGTGAATAGGTCTTTCACCTCCTGTATGTTCATGCCCACTGACGGGCCTGGCGTCAGTGTGGGTCTGTCGCCAGGGTTGGGTGTTGGGTCCCGGGGAACCACTGAGTCCGGTGACGGCTCCCTGGGCAGGCCAGCATCCTCCGTGTTGCCTGTCTGGTCGTCCAGTGGCACGGTAGCCTCTTCTCCCGAGGACCCCTGACATCCGGTGTCAACTGGCATCGGTTCGGTAGTCCATTTAGCGGGTGCTGGGTCGGACGCCTTCTTCGACTCCGACGTCTGCCTAAGGGACATCAGCTCACTGGTCTTCCTTTCTGGGGCCTTTGGAGGCTGGGAGAAGGACGCGAGGTCGGTGTCCCGGCGTCGGTCTGACACTCCACCGGACTTTGAGGAAGACTTCTTATGCTGGTCTGAGTAATCCGGCCGGGTGGCGGAGTCGGGTGCCCAAGTTGGCTTGAGTGGATGCAGAGAGGCTGAGGAGCCCCCTGAAGACCTTACCTTAACGGGGGTGGCTGGGAGCAGGCCCGGGATGGTGATCTGTCAGACCGCGAAGAGCTGGAGCTGGCCTTAGACTTTGAGGCCCGGCTGGGGGATCTCGACCTACCCAAGTCCCAGTGTTTGTCCCGGTGTTTCCCTGCCTTGTGGGAAGATTCCCCTTTGGAGGAAGGTCTTTATTCCATCTTCTTCAATTTCTCCTCAAGAAGAAACCCTTGAAGGGCTTTTTGGCGGCAGATCCGGGTTCTGCTATTGAATTGTTGGCAGACTGAGCAGGCCTGGGTATCGTGCTCCGGGCCCAGACTCCTCATGCAGGCCGAATGATGATCGGCAAAAGGGATCTGCTTGCTGCAGGCACACTTAGAGGGGTGTCCTTCGAGAGAAGGGATAGGAGAAGCAGACATGGATTAATAGTTGATAAAGATTTCATGCGTCATTCGTTTATGCAGGTGTCCATGAGGCCGATGCTGGCAAGTCAACGGCGGGAAAAGAACTGGGGATGCTAGGGGACCGCCCCCTTTTATGTGATGCCAGATGTCGGGGAGGGGCCGACGTCGGGGGTGGTCCCCGACGTCAGGGGCGGTCCCCGATGTCAGGGGGCGATCCCCCACTGGATACTGCTAGCTAGAATCTTTCCGTGGGGTCCTGGCGCCTGTCAGCTTCAGTCCAAATGGTGTAACCTGCTGCAAGAGCTGTTTCTCCAAGTAAGATCTGCTGGAGTCGAATGTGGACTCTTCCAAGCAGCCTTGGTGACGTCCATAAAGGTGTCCACCAACGGTGGGACCACCACAGGCTTCGAGTCCTTTTGCCTGAGATAACGAACAAGGCATTGTTTCTTGGGGTCTAAGTCCTCTGTCTCCCACCCCATGTTTTCTTGGATGTGCCTCATGATTTCCAAAAATGAGGGATCATCCAGTGGTGACCTGGGAAGGTCTCGTGGGTCTGGTGATGGGGGACTAAAGGGGGATGGAGACCTGGAAGTTTCCGGCCTGGAGTCATCCCTCAGAGAGGGTCGTCTGCCTCTGGGTTGTCTAGGGCTAGGAGACCCTGAGGGAGATCTTGATGGGCATCTCTTTCACTCTCTGGATCTGCCCCTGGGAGGAGGTGTTGGCTCCTTAGGGGTCGGGAGTCTTTCACCCTCATTGCCTCGAGGTGGAGGTGGAAGAGGCTTGGTGAGAACCACTTCCTTTTTAATAGTCTCCCACCAAAAAGTGAACAGGTCTTTGACCTCCTGCAGATTCATACCCAACGACGGCCCTGACGTCAGTGTGGGCCGGTCGACGGGGTCGGATGTCGGGTCCTGGGGAACCACCGGATCTGCGATGATTCCCTGGGCAAGATGGCATCCTCCGTGTCGCCTGTCTGGTCATCAGGCAGTGCGATGACCTCTTCTCCTGAAGACCCCTGACGTCCCTGTGTCAACCAGCCAGTGGTGCGGGTGTCGGGTCCTGTAGCCCGTTAGGCGGGTGCCGGGTCAGATGCCTTCTTTGACTCCGATGTCTGTTTAAAGGACTTCAGCTCCGTCGTCCTTTCTGGGGCCTTTGGAGGTTGGGAGACTGACCGGTGGTCGGTGTCCCGGCATCTGTCTGATATCCCACTAGATTTAGAGGAAGACTTGGCCTTGTGCCGGTCTGAGGATCCAGGCTGGGCAGCCGAGTCGGGCGCCAGAGAAGTCTTGAAAGGGTGCAGAGAGGCTGAGGAGCTCCCTGAAGACTTTACCTTAAAGGGAGGGGTTGGGGGGCTGACAGCGAGCCAGGGAAGGCGATCAATCGGACTGCGTGGAGCTGAAGCTGGCAATAGACTCTGAGGCCCGGCTCGGGGATCTAGACCTACCTGAGTCCTGATGCTTGTCCCTGTGCTTCCCAGATTTATGGGAGGATTCCCCCTTGGAGGAAAGTCTCTTTTCCATCTTTTTAAGTTTCTCCTCAAGAAGAAACCCCTGAAGGGCCTTTTGGCGGTGGATCTGGATCCTGCTACTAAACTGCTGGTAGACTGGACAGGCCTGGGTATCGTGCTCTGGGCCCAGACACCTCACACAGGCCATGTGGTGGTCGGCAAATGGGATCTGCTTACTGCAGGCACACTTGGAGGGGTGTCTTTCAAGAGGGGTAGGAGAAGTAAACATGGAGTATTTGTTGAAAAAAGAATTTTGAAGATTTCACGGGTCATTCGTCTGTTCAAGCATCCGTGAGGCCAATGCTGGCGAGTCGACGGCGGGAAAAGAACTGGGGATTCTGGGGGACTGCTCCCTTTTATGTGATGTCTGAAGTTGGGGGAGGGGCCGACATTGGGGGCAATTCCCCGCTGGAGACTGCTAGCTAGAATTTTTCTGTGGGGTCCTGGCGCCTGCTGATTTCAGTCCTAATGGTGTAACTAGCTGCAAGAGCGGTTTCTCGAAGCAAGATCACAGGGTGTCAGCTGGTCAGAGCTTGAGGGACCCTTAGGAACAGACAGCTTTTTCTTGAGCCTTTCAATGTATTTTTCAACAGTTTTATCAGGAAACGTTCTGCAAATATCAGTCTGTTTTTAAATGTTCAAAGCTCAGGCAGACAACACAAATTATTCTTGTCTGCCTTGGCAAAAATTTCACCACAATCAGTACAAGGTTTGAAACCGAGTTCGCTGGTTCTTGTTTTAGGTTTTTCAGACATTCTGTGGGTAAAAAAAATCCCAAATAAAGAACTGCTAAACAAGAAAGATTTTTAAAATGTATTTAGTGCTTATAGAATTTGACGGCAGATAAGGACCACTTGGCCCACCCAGTCTGCCCATTTCCCTACCTAATGGATAAGCTGCAGATCCTAGTTAACCAGCAGCCTACTTCTTTCTACCCCAACCCCCTAGAATTGCCTTATGGCTGTCCCATGCATGCTTGAATTCAACCACTGTTTTTGACTTCACAACCTCCTCCGGAAGGCCGTTCCATGCATCCACAACCCTCTCTGTGAAAAATACTTCCTCACATTACCTCTGAGCCGCCTCTATCTTCAAATTGTGCCCCTTGTTCTTGCACACTTTTTAAAAGATGCTACCCTCTTGGACTTTGCTGATTCCCTTGAGGTACTTGAAATTTTCTATCATGTCCCCCCCTCCCTCCATTCCTCGAGGCTATACATATTAAGCTCCTTTAGTCTCTCTTCATACGTCTTCTGGGGCAGACCCTGCACCATTTTAGTTGCCCTTCTCTGGGCAGCTTCTCTATGTCCTTGCAGCGATTGGGTCTCCAGAACTGCACACAGTACTCCAGATGGGGTCTCACCACCTGTCTGTACAGAGGGATAACAACTTCCTGTTTTCTACTGGTGATGCCTCTCCCTATGCATCCCAGTATCCTCCTTACTGCCCTCTCACATTGCTTGCCCACCTTTAAGTCATCTGATATGACTACCCTCAGGTCCCTTTCTATTTTTGTTGTTGTTAGTATCTCACCCCCCATTGTGTACTCTTCCGCTGGGTTTTTGTTTCCCAGGTGCATTACCTTGCACTTCTTAGCATTAAATCTAAGCTGTCATACATTTGACCATTCCTCTAACCTTGCCAAGTCCCTTCTCATCCTTTCCACCCCACCTTGTGCATCAACTCTGTTGCAGATCTTTGTGTCATCTGCAAAGAGACATACTTTTCCTTCCAGTCCCTCTGCAATGTCGCTTATAAAGACACTGAAGAGGACCGGTCCTAATACTGAACCTCATGGCACCCCACTAGTAACCCCTTTCTTCAGAGTGGACTCCATTTACTATAACCTCTGTGTCCTATTCTCCAGCCAATTCTTTACCCAGGCTATCATCTTGGGACCCACTCCCAGGCTGGCTAACTTGTATATTAATCTTTTGTGTGGACTGGGTCAAATCCCTTACAAAAGTCTAGGTAGGCCATGTCCACAGCCCCTCCCTGATCTACTACTTTGGTCACCCAGTCAAAGAAATCTATTAGATTCGTCTGGCATGACCTTCCCGCTGTGAATCCATGCTGCCTTGGGTCCTGTGCCCCTCTGGCCTCTAGGTACTTGACAATTCTTTCCTTCAGAAGTGATTCCATCATTTTCCCTATCACTGAGGTTAAACTAACAGGTCTGCAGTTTCCTGCTTCTGCCCTGCTCCCACTTTTGTGAAGGGGAATCACATCTGCCCTCCTCCAGTCCTCAGGTACCATCCCATCCTCCCATGATTTGTTAAAGAGGGTAGTCAGTGGTGTCACTAGTTCTACCCTTAGTTCTTTTAGAATTCTGGGATGAATCCCATCAGGCCCCATTGCTTTGTCCACCTTCAGTTTCAAGAGTTCTTTCAGAACCCTTTCTTCTGTTATTGGTTCTTGAACCGATGAGAAACTGATCAGAACCAGGAACTGAACCCAAAAATGAACCAGAGCTAGTGGTTCAAGAACCAAGATTTGCGGTTCACAAAATAAATACTTCAAAACAAAACTGGGTTAAACTAATGGAGTTCCTTAGTCAGGGAACTCCGATAAATAAAGAATAAAGCCGGTTCCCCGCCGATTATACCGAACAAGGAAAAACAGAGAAAGATATAATTTAAATACAAAAACAATGGTTTAGCTGATATTAACAACTAGCAAATGGCAGCAGATGAAAAGGAGAAAAATATTTACGTAGTTTAATAAGTTTTATCGCGGAAGGACAAGTAGATGAGGAGAGGATCTCAGAGCTTCTAGTCTTGACAGGCGGAGAATGAAATCTGAGGGTTTAGAACCTAGTCAATTAGTTTAAGGCAGCATTTGAAAATAGCACGTACAAAGATTCCATCATTTACATACCATTCCAAATTCTCTCCAGGCAGTTCAGTCTTAAAGGGACACTGCAGAAGTTATGAATATCTGAGTATTACTGGGGTTAGACAACGGAGTCAGCCACAAGTCCCTTGGCCGAGAGATGCTCCTTAAAGCCTTACAGGGAGCCGGCAGGACTGCATACTTGTGGTCCATCTGGGCCGACGGCATAGGGCATGAGGCAGGGTGCTGCCACAGTTCCAGGGCAGGACCAGGGATGGCATCCTGATCGATGAAGGCTTCCATGAGGGAGTCACCCCAATCGAGGATCTTGGTTAACGGGTACCATTCACGTTTCAGAACGGGCTCTAGCTGGAGACCCACAGATTCTGAAATCAGGCAGAGCATGCCAAAGAAAGATGTGGGCCCTTGATCCATCGACGGGTCCTCCACTGACTCCACGTCCAGCGGTCGGGAGTGAAGGGAAGACCCTTCCAATACAGAGGAATCATGAAAAAGTGGCCGAACGCCCGAGTCCCCACTCACCCAGCGAGGGCGGTCTGGAGTGATGGTGACCAACAGCCAATGGGGTAAACCCTAGGCCGGCCGAACATCTTTGGTTGGAGTGCCAGTTGTCAGCTGTTTGGGCAGCAGCTTCACCAAGATCAGTGGAGAGGCTGGAGGGGGCCGCACCGAGATCACTTGGACTGGCTCTAGCTGAGGCGGGGTCGGCTATTGCTCTTTAAGCCAAGGCCAGGTAACGGCTGGGTTCGGCACCAGAATTGGCTTCACCTGGGTAAACAAAAGCTGTTGCCACATAACTTCCTTGTAACGCCGATGCCTCTCCTCACCAGAGGAAGATGAGGAGGACGAGAAATAGCAGCGGCACTGCTTGTCCAAGAGCCTGAAGCAGGAGTGTCAAGAACGACACGAGCAGCCTGAATTAGGGCTTCTATGGCGGGATCTCGACCATTGGGGGCGGGGGGAGACTGATGGCAGGTCTCAGAGGCTTCTCTTGTGCGGAGCAGTGGACTGGTCTGTTCCCCCCCTGAGAAACTTGCAGGACTGGAGTCCTGGAGAGAGAGGTATTGACCTCCTCAGCAGACAACGGGTCGACTAGTTCAAGAAAAATCTCAAGGGCGTCGACCAGAGTCTCAGCCAACTGATCCGACGGGAGTCCGTGGGGTCATCAACTAGAGCCAAAATACCGACCGTGGTCGATAATTCCGGCGAAGCATGAGAATCAGAGGCCCAAGAGCACTCCCGATCCCACAACTGATGATGAGACCATTTCTAGGTCTCTTTCCCCTTGCCTTCTTGGATTTTTTGGGTTTTGTGCCAGAGGGACCCTGCCCATAGGCGGGAAGGGTTTGGTACAATTCTTTAAACACTCCAGTAAATGAAGCACCCCAAAGGGAGCGGCAAAAAGACTGAAGCCAAGGAGGACTGTGAGCAGTGGCCTGAGCCGATGCCTCCTCAAACGCTGCAAGTTGTTCGGCCAACGCCGGAGACCACCTGAGAAGCATCTTTAGAATGAAAGAGCAGATCCCAATCATCTGGACTGCCAAGGAATAAACGGGCGAGACGATCCACCAAAGTTGGGGGGAGGAAGGACCGCAAGCCTGAATATTGTGCTCGTGGCCCAGGCAGTATACACCTGTATGTGTATAATATGACAGAATTTCAGTGCTAGATTCAGTAAAAGAGAAGATTCTATGAATTATGGATATTTTGGAAAGTGATGAGACGTGTGTGGGGGGTTGGTCAAAATAAGGGGCTCCTGAAAATAGAGAGACCTAGAAGGAAATATTACATGTGTTAGGAAAGACGCATGTTAATCTCACTGTCTCCTAAACCTGCCAGCAATGACCTCTGAGAAGGTGGGACAACATGCCATCAGCCAGGGGCTTCATTTCATTATTTTAAGGTGGATGTATTTGACCCCTAATAGTGAAAAATGTAGGTGACTGAATTTTGCCCACATTGTTTAGGTAATACACGGTCATGATATTGTCCATTTGGACTTGCACGACCGGACCCCAGACAAATGTAACAATTTCCCTCTGCACAAGACGCCCTGCATGGATACCAAGAAGGCTGATGTGCTAAGGGGACTCCCCGGGGATCCAGAACCTGAGAGCTCTGTGGTCCCCCAGGTGCGCTCCCCATACCACCAGAGATGCATCAGTTATCAGGGTGATGTCAGCTTTTGGCGGACAAATGGGACTCCTTCCTCTAGATGTTCCAGGATGGGGCATCACTAGATGGCACCCCGCACTGGATAGGTCACCATGACTGGCTGGTTCAGGTGACCTAGGTGCTGAGACCACTAGTGGCCCAGCTCCCACTGCACGTGGCACATCAGCCAACGGGCCCACTCAACCACGCTGGTGCAGGATGCCATGTACCCCAGCAGTCGCACAAAGTCCCGGGAGGGCACAAGTGCCGACTCTGAAATGACTGGGCATAGGAGGTAAGCTCCAATGCCCGATCCGCAGGGAGCAGAGTCTTTGTCAGGAGGGAGTCTAACTCTGCCATGATGAAGTGGATCACCTGCAAGAATCTGAGTTCAGACTTGGCTGGACTGGCCAGAAGGCCCAAATCTCTGCAGTTCTGGAGAGCCAGGTACCTGGACCGCTCCACTGTCTCCATGGATCACCTGTCTGTTAGCCAGTCACCCTGGTAAGGGTAGACCCTGACTTCTCAGCACCTCAGGAATGCTGCCACCACTGCGATGCATTTGGTGAAGACCCTGGGGGCTGAGGAAAGGCCAAAAGGCATGACTTGGAACTCATAGAGAACCCCCTCTGTGAGGAACCAGAGGTACTGCCAGTGGGATGGATAGACTGAAATGTGGAAGGTGTCCTGGAGGTCCAGGGAACAAAACCACATGCCCTGCTCCAGGGATGGAATGATCTGGTTCAGAGTGACCACCCAGAACTTGCACTTCCTCAAAAACTGATACAGATCGTGAAGATCTAATATGGGACACCAGCCCCCCCCATCCATTTTGGAACCAGACAGTACCTGGACACCTAACTCTGACTGGCCAGTGTGTCCGGGATATGGACCATTGCTTCTTTCGCGAGTAGCGGAGTGATGTCCTCCCTAAGGATGGACAGCAGATCCTGAGATACCCCAGCCTCTCGAGGCGCATGGAGGCGATAGGGTGGGAGCACCTTGAAATCTACAGACAATCCTCTGCCCACTACATCCAACACCCACTTGTCTGTTGTGACAGCGGACCAACATGGCAAGAAGTAACATAGCCAGCCTCCAACCAGGAGAGCAGTTGGGCAGGTGGAGGGATGACACCCCCCAATCCGTCACTAGGCAGTTTTTGTCGGGGCACTGGCGGCTGCAGCCAGAGGGGCATGACTATCCCTCCTCCCATTTTTGGACCATGAGTCCCCAACTTTGGCTTAGGGTGCCAGGCCTGGAGCTGTCCCAGCTGGGGCTGCTGCCAGGGAGGCTGTGACTTAAAAGGACTGTACTGAAAAGCCTGTTTTTTAGGCTTTTTCTTCAGCTTCTTCTGGGACAAAGTCACAGAATCAAAGGTGGAATTGGACTTCTCAATCTGTGTGAGATGTCCCTCCACCCCGGGGCCAAAGAGGATGGTGCCTGAGAAAAGGACATCGGCCAGCTTATGTAGGGTATCCGCTGTGAAGGTGGATAAATGTAGCCAGGCCTTGCGACGCATGGAGACAGCTGTTGCCACAGCACAGGCGCAAGAATCACCCATGTTCCAGGCTGTCTGGAGCTGGTGCTTAGCCAGTGATTGACTCAGGTCTCTGATAAGCTCCAACGCCATCTATTGCTCAGGATAGGGGTGGAGAGGACAGCATCAAAGTCTCCCATCAGGGAGTGACCACAGTTAGCTATCATTATGGCAAAGTTAGCCTGCCACAAACCTAGACTGGCCACAATGCACACTTTTTTAGTGGCGTAGTCAATCTTACAGGAGGCTTCTCCACATCCCCCTGGTGTGCAGATTTACAGAACACAAATTCGTGACCAGATCTTCCACCGAAGGATGGCCCAAAAACCCCTGAAAGGGGGCCCTTGGGGACCATGTGCTTGTAGACCATGCAAACCAAGGGTGCTGGGCAGGATGCTGGATGCTGCCAAAGCTTCACGGCCAGTCCTAAGATGACCTCAGCAACAGGAAAGGCAACCCACGTGGATTCATCCTAGAAACATAGAATTTGATGGCAGATAAGGACCACTTGGCCCACCTAGTCTGCCCATTTCCCTACCTATTGGATAAGCTGCAGATTCCAGTTACCCAACAACCTACTTTCTCCTACCACTCACTACAACTGCCTTATGTCTGTCCCATGAATTCTTGAGTTCTCCCACTGTTTTTGACCCCGCAACCTCCTCAGGAAGGTGGTTCCATGCATTCACCACCCTCTCCGTGAAAAAATACTTCCTCACGTTGCCCCTGAGCCATCCCCCCTCTATCTTAAAATTGTGCCCCCTTGTTCTTGTACATCTCTTTTTCTGAAAGATGCTCCCGTCTCGGACTTTGCTGATTCCCTTGAGGTACTTGAAAGTTTCTATCATGTCCCCCCCTCTCCCTCCTTCCCTCAAGGGTATACATATTAAACACTTTTAGTCTCTCTTCATATGGCTTCTGCTGCAGACACGGCAGCATTTTAGTTGCCCTCCTCTGGACTGCCTCCATCCTATCTATATCCTTGCAGAGATGGGGTCTCCAAAACTGTACGCAGTACTCCAGATGGGGTCTTACCAACTGTCTGTACAGAGGGATAACAACTTCCTGCTTTCTACTGGTGATGCCTCTCCCTATACATCCTAGTATCCCCCCAGCCCTCCTTATTGTCTTCTCACATTGCTTACTTACCTTAAGGTCATCTGATATGACTACCCCCAGGTCCCTTTCCATGTGTGCTGTTGTTATTCCCCCCCCTCCAACTGTGTACGCTTCCCCTGGGTTGTTTCCCAGGTGCATTACTTTGCACTTTTTAGCACTGAATCAAAGCTGCCATATTTTTGACCATTCCTCCAATCTTACTAAGTCCCTTCTCATTCTTTGCACCCCCCCGTCTATCAACCCTGTTGCAGATCTTTGTGTCATCTGCAAAGAGGCATACATTTCCTTCTAGCCCCTCCGCAATGTCTCCTATAAAGACATTAAAAAGGACCAGTCCCAGTACTAAACCCTGCGGTACCCCACTAGTAACCACCATTTCTTCAGCGTGTACTCCGTTTACTATTACTCTCTGGACCTATTGTCCAGCCAGCTTGTTACCCAGGCTACCACCCTGGGACCCACTCCCAGGCTGGCTAACTTGTTTATTAATCTTCTGTGTGGGACTGTGTCAAATACCTTGCTAAAATCTAGGTAGGCCATATCCACAGCCCCTCCCTGGTCTGCTACTTTGGTTACCCAGTCAAAGATATCTATTAGATTCGTCTGACATGACCTTCCTACTGTGAATCCATGCTGCCTTGGGTCCTATGCCCTGCTGGCCTCTAGGTACTCAACAATTCTTTCTTTCAGAAGTGATTCCATCATTTTCCCTACCACTGAGGTTAAGCTAACAGGTCTGTAGTTTCCCGCCTCTGCCTTGCTCCCACATTTGTGAAGAGGAATCACATCCACCCTCCTCCAATTCTCGGGTATCACACCATTCTCCCATGATTTGTTAAAAAGGGTAGTCAGTGGTGTCACTAGGTCTCTCCTTAGTTCTTTTAGAATTCTGGGGTAAATCCCATCAGGCCCCATTGCTTTATCCACCTTAAGTTTTAGGAGTTCTTTCAGGACCCTTTTTCTGTGAATGGACTGGTATCGACCCCCCTGACCAGAGTGCTTTTATTGTTTGGTTTTGGTACCTCACACTCTTCTTCTTCTTTTGTGAATACTGAGCAAAAGTATTTGTTCAGAATTCTGCTTTTTCACAATCACCTCTGCCCACCCACCCTCCCTTTATTAAGCCTCACTATCCTCCTTTGGTCTTCCTTTGTTCTCTGATGTACCTATAAAAAGTTTTGTCCCCCTTCTTAACCAAGTTGGCTATTTTTCCTCGGTTTGGGCCTTCGCTATTCTGACTGCGTTCCTGGCTTCCTTCAGCCTTAACTGATACAGTTCTCCGTCCTGCTCCTTCTGTGATTCCTTGTACTTCCTGAATGCTATCTTTTTCTCCCTAACCTTCCCTGCCACCTCCTTTGAGAACCATAGTGTTTTTTTTACTTCGTTTTGTTTTATTTGCTTTACACAAAGGTTTGTTGCCTCTGTGATGGCAGTTTTGATTTTCCCACTGTTCTTCCACCCCTCCTTCCTGCCCATTTGCTAGTGCATTCCTTAGTAACTCAAAGTCCAGTACCTTTGCCTTTGTATGGCTTGACTCTACTGCTGTGTTTGTCGTGAACCATACTGTTCGGTGGTCACTAGTTCCCACATGGCTACCCACTTCTACATCTGTGATCCTCTCTCCATCTCCATTTAAGAGTACCAGGCCTAAGACTGCTCCCTCCTGAGTGGGTTCCAATACTAGCTGTGTGAGGCATGACCCCGCTCTTGGATGTGGCTGCAGCAAATGTGCTCCAGTTAACAACTGCCATATTCAGGTCCCCCATCAACACTATTTCCCTTTTTACTGCCATTCTAAGGATGCCTTCTATCATTTCCTTGTCCATTTCCTCCCCCTGAGATGGGGGTCTGTATACAACCCCCGTGCGGATTGTGGTGCCACTCCCTATCTCCAAGGTGGCCCACAGTGCCTCCTCTCCTTCCCGTTTACCCTTTAGTTCCGTTGCTTTGATCCCTTCCCTTATGTAGAGAGCTACTCCTCCTCCTCTTTTTCCCTCCCTGTCCCCCCGTAGACTGTCTACCCTGGTATGTTTATATAATAATAATAAATAATAATTGTATTTATACAGTGCAATTCAAATGTCAAAGCACTGTACAGATATAAAATCAGAAATTTAAAAACAAGGGATAAAATCCAATATGTTCAACCAATTAATTCTTCAGCAATTCACAAATGCAAGATTAAATTTCTTTTTAGTACAGTGTTGAAGCTCTTGACGATCTGGCACTCCTGAACCAGACGAGGTGGAGAATTCCACAGGGTAGGCACTACAAAAGCAAATGAACGAGCACCAGATGGTTTTAACTGCACCCTGGGAACCTCTAGCAATCCCTCATCGGTGGAACGGAGGGGGCAGTAGGGGTGAAGAAGCTCTTGCAGGTAACTCGGACCCTGTCCATCTAGGGCTCTATAGGTCAGCAAGCCGACCATGAAGGTGATCTGCCACTGCACCGGCAGCAAGTGCAGCGCATGCAGCACAGGGGTAATATGGCTATATCGAGAAATCCCAGTTAGTAACCTGGCTGCTGCATTCTGCACTAGCTGCAAAAGGTGGATATCAACCCCTGGTAGCCCTGGTAGAGAGCATTATAGTAATCTAGGTGAGAGGTCGCAAAAGCATGGACTAGCGTTGGAAGGTCGCCCGACAGAACAAGGTGCTTAATCCAAGTGATATTCCTCAGATGGAAAAATGAGGTCTTGACCACAGATGATACCTGAGACTTCAAGGTCAATCCTACATCGAGGATAACGCCCAAACTACGCACCCGTTCGGCAGTATTCTAGCAGTCACCCAGTACCAGACCAGATGCTCACTCCACCGAAGACCCCTCTACCTGGCAACCCGAGTCCACCACCAAAACCTCAGTCATGTCAGAATTCAGCTCCCCGTCAAGGTTCTGTGTGTACCATGTTTCTGTGACTGCCATGATATCCAGGAGTCCCTCTTCCATCCTGGTCCAAAATGTGCATGAGAGGGTACTTGGCCCTCTTCTGGACTGGCTCAAATGGGATCAACGTGGATTCTGAGATAAGTTGGACCAGTCCACTGAAGGACACTAGGCCATGCTTCGTGGAAGGCTTCTTGATCAAGTTACAGTCGAAGAGACAAGTCCCAGAGGCGGCCATGGAAATTGCCGTTACATAAGAACTTACCGTAACAGTAGATCTTCGAGAGAGGTTCCTGCAGGAGATCTTCACTTGTAGGACTGCACCTCCTAGCATCAGGTCTGCACGGCAAACTTGTAGATAGCAATCATCAGTGGGAACCGCCCCCGACGTCAGGCGGCATGACGTCAGCCCGACTATAAAGGGGGTGGTCCCACGCCCACTCTCCAGTTCTTTTCCAGCGGAGACCTATAGAAAGATAAGAGTAAGACCGGAGTAAAAACTCCTCAGACCCTGATTCCACTCTAGTTCCGAAGGGCTAGATAGGATGGAAAAGAAGGATAAAACATCCAAAAACCGGGGGAATGAGGGTGGAAAACTTAACCTACTGCAGGAACCTCTCTCGAAGATCTACTGTTATGGTAAGTTATTACGTAACTGCAATATTTTACTTCGAGAGAGGTTCCTGCAGTAGGTCTCCACATATAGGACTGAATACCAAGCAGTCCCAAAGAAAAACAAAACATAGGTGCATCCGGGAGGAGGAAAATTCGCCATGAGAAATCACAACAGGAGGCCTTGCAAGATTGCAAGACCAAAGCCCATTTTGCGCCGAGAGGCAATGTCCAGACTATAATGCTTAGTAAAGGTATGAACAGATGACCCCGTGGCCGCTGCACAGATCTCCGCCGTGGACACATTCCTAAAAAAGGCAGTAGAGGTCATCACACTGCAGGTGGAGTGGCTTTTAACTGCCCCCGGAAGGGACTTCCCATATTTCATGTACGAAAAATGGATGCAGTTAGTTAGCCATCAAGAGATGGTTTGCTTGGATAAAGCCTTGCTCTGGCACTGTGGAGCAAAAGCTACAAACGGGTGGCTTTACGAACCTCCTTAGTTCGTGTAGTACCTCAGGATCCAGTGCACATCAAGGGTGTGCAGAAGGTGTTCCCCCCTGTTGGAATACTGTGGATAGTATACTGGTAATTCCACGCTCTGGTTCAAAGTGGTTTCTGAGATCACTTTGGGAAGGAAAGAAGGGTTAGTCCGAAGGACTACTCAGTCCTTGTGAAAAATCAAATAAGGTTCCTAACAGATGAAAGCCTGTAATTCGGAAACCATTCTGGCCGAAGTAACTGCAACTAAAAATAAAGTCTTCCAGGCGAGGAAGCATAAGTTGCAGGAAGAAGCTGGTAGGAAGAAGCTGGTTCGAATGGGGGTAAGGTCAGCTTCTCGAGGATGAAATTCAGGTCCCAGGGTGGACAAGGATTCCGGATCGGAGGTTTCAAATGAAGGATGCCTTTCAGAAAGATTTTGGCAACCTCCAGCTGAGCCAAGGTTTTGCCCTCCACCGGGAGGTGGTAGGCCGACACCGCAGATAGGTGGACCTTAATGGAGGAGTAGCTAAAGCCCACCTCAGACAGATGTGCGAAGTACTCTGGAACCTGGGAAACTGAGCGCGAAAATGGGTCCCACGCCTTGCTAGGGCCCAAGTCGAGAATCTCTTCCACTTCATGGCGTAAGTTGATCTGGTGGAGGGTTTTCTAGCCTGCACTAAAATATGCGCAACCTGCAAAGATACCCCATAATGAGAAATCGCTATGTCCACAGGTGCCACGCATAAAGGTGGCGAGACTGAAGGCTCAGATGCACCAGGGTGTCCTGCTCCTGAGTCAGAAGGTGGTGGGAAATGGGTAAAAGAACCAGAGGTTCCAATGCCAATTGTTGTAGCAGAGGATACCAAATTTGGTGCGGCCAAAGTGGAGCAATAAGGATGGCGTGAGCTCCCTCCTGTTGTAGTTTCACCAAGACCTTCTGAATGAGAGGAAAGATGTACAGGAACCTCCCTGTCCACGAAAGAGACAGTGCGTCTAGCCAAAAAGCACCATGCCCGGGAATGAGCGAGGAAAAGACGGGGAGTTTTGCGTTGTATGGGGAGGAGAACAGATCTATCTCTGGCCGACCCCATCAAAAAAAAGAGATCTTCGACCATGTCTGACTTTAGTTCCCACTCGTGGGCCCTGGCCACTGATCGACAGACTGTCCGCCAGGACGTTGCTTACGCCCGGAACATGGACTGCTGTCAAGTAAAGGCTGTGCTGAATCGCCCAGTACCATACCCTCATTGCTTCTCTGTAAAGAGGATAAGATCGGGTTCCTCCCCATTTCTTTAGGTACCAGACTGTGGACATGTTGTCTGTCTGGACTAGAAGAGATCCCAGAACCAGGAGAGACTGGAATGCCTGCAGTGGGCAAAGAACCACCCTGGTCTCCAAGACATCGATGTGAAGCATAAGCTCCTGTTCGGACCAAGACCCCTGTGTCTTGTGAGTCCCCAGATGGGCTCCCCAGCCCAGATCTGAGGCGTCCGTGGTGAGAATTTGGGTTGGAACGGACTGCTGGAAAGAAATTCCCTTCGATAGGTTTGAGAGATCCTGCCACCAGCGAACATCTCTCTGAAGGTTGTTGGAGATCATGACCTTTTGGTTCATGTCATCCGTCCTCTGGTCCCACTGGACTCGAAGAGACGACCGGGTGACCCTCATGTGAAGCCTGGCCATGGGAACTGTCGAAATGGCGGCCGCCATCAGTCCCAAGAGACAGAGCACAGAGTGTGCTGGGATCCATCGGGCCTGGGCCACGAGAGTGGCCTGAGAAGCTAAGGTCTCGGCCTGATCCAATGGCAGAAAAGCATTGCCCTGAACTGTGTCTAGTACAGCTCCAATGAACTGGAGCTTCTGGGATGGTACTAGCTGGGACTTGGGAAAATCGACCGTTATGCCCAGGAAACCAAACAAGTTCAGAGTGAAAGAGAGAGACTCTTTCAGGCTGGTAGGAGAGGGTGCTGCAAGGAGCCAGTCCAGATACGGGAAGACAAATGCCCTGACAGCGTCAAAACGCCACCACTACTGCTAGGCATTTGGTGAACACTCTGGGTGCCGAAGAGAGGCCAAATGGGAGTGTTCTGAATTGGAAATGGTTCTCCATAAGAACAAAATGGAGAAAGCAGCGGTGGGCCGGAAGGATAGGAATATGCAGGTAAGCATCCTGCATGTCCAGGGAGCACAGCCACGAGTTTGGGTGGAGCAAGAAGAGGAGCCCCTGAAGGGTCAACATACAAAACTTCTTGTACTTGAAGAAGACGTTAAGTGTGCTGAGGTCCAGGATCGGTCTCAGGTTGCTCGTTTTCTTCAGCACCAGGAAGATGTGGGAGTAGAATCCCCTTCTTATTTGGTTCCATGGGATGGGTTCTATGGCTCTTTTGAGAAGAAGAGCCTGAATCTCCTGAGAGACAATGGGGACCTGATCCCAAGGATAGAAGGACCGTCCCGGCGGAAGAGGGGCTGGAATTTCACTGAATTCTATCGAGTGACCTCACTGGATGAGCTGAAGCACCCAAGCGTCTGTAGTGATGTACCTCCAACCGTCCAGGTGGAGGCCACACCTCCCTCTGACTGGTTCCTCCAGTGTTACTGGAGGGAGCGGAAGGAGGGGAAAGGAGTCAGGACGCAGAGGGGAGGGAAGCTTTGGCCCCAGAGGCCTGTTTGGGAAATTTGGCCTGTGGGGTTTGAGCTCCAGATCCAGGGGCACGTTTCTTTGCTTGGCGCTTAGCGTGGGATTTGTTCCACATGCTCTGGTGGCGAAAAGGCTGCTTCTTCTGGCCCGTCTTATACATGGAACTGACGTCCCACAAGAAGCGTCTGCTCTCCTGCAGCCCTATAATGATATCCTTGACATCGCCGCCAAACAGGACGGAACCCCTAAACAGGGCGTCAATGAGGGAGGACCGTACATTCTGCACCAGGCCTGCTATACAAAGCCAGGAGAGGCAATGGAGACAGATCTCCAAGGCTGCTGCTCTAGCCACTGAGTCCACAGAGTCATAAGTCGTCCGAATTGCGTGACGACACGATGACTTCCCCATCCTAGCTTTATCCAGTTACTTCTTTCTCAGCGTTTCATCCTGAACCTCTTGGAGGTCTCTTTCTAGATGCAAAAGAGAGGCTTTTTGGAAGGCGACCATATGCGAAACGTAATTAAGGGAACGTATCACAGCAGAGGAAGAAGAATAGATTTTACGCCCAAACTGATCTAGCTGGCGTGAGTCCTTGTCAGAAGGCAAAGAGCTCAAGTGTTTGGGCTGGGCTGAACGGTCATGAGCGGCCGTGATGACCATGGAGTCAGCCTTAAGATGGGAGTTAAGGTGAGATATCCCTTCCGGGGGGGGGGGGGTTAATAGGTGCAGTCTGCTTTACACGAAACCGCTGGTATAGAGGACAGTTGTTGCCAAATCGTGGTCACTAGGTCCTCATGGAGCCCCATCCATGGGGGCATGGAGATAGGGTCAGAAGTGACCAGATCCAGGTGTTCCGCAAGATGTTTTCTTTGAGGGTCTAGCTCTTTGGACGGCCAGCTGCCAGCCGCCTGAATGGAATGCAGCAAGTCTCCAAAAGAGGGGTCCTCCGGTGATGACTTGGGTGAGTCTTTAAGGGGGAACCTCTATGGGAGACCTGGGGTCCGACTGATCTGAGTCAGACTCCGAGTCAGAGGGCTCAGAACCACTAGGAACTGATGGGTCTGCTTCCATGGTGCCAACAGTCAGGCAGCTCAAAGCTCTGGTCCGAGAAGGTGGTGGAGAGGTGACCCTGGGAGTGGGTGCCTCTTCCACAGACTGTCTTATCTCTGACAGAAGTTGCGTTCTGGTGTCCTTCCACCAAAGGGGAACGGACTCATGGTCCGGTACCGGAGGAGGGGGCTGGAAGCTCGAATACCCCAGATACTGAGGGTACTGCCAGGATGGATAATAAAAGGAGCACCTGGGATAACCCGGCATGGGGTGTCCTGGTGTGGGATACCCCGGCGTCAGATATGACGCTGTCGGGCAACCCGGCGTTGGAGGCACATGACCCAGCGTCGGATGCTGAGTGGTGGACAGAGGGCTGCCCGGAGGTGGGAAGGAAGGTTCAGGATCTAGGAACCCAGCTGAAATGCCCTCGGGGGCAGTGCCATAGTGCCAGCAGATGGTGCAGGATCTGGGGGCGCAGCCGAAGTACCAGAGGATGGAGGTTCCATGGCAGGATCCCCAGCCAGTGACGGATTCCTGTCCGGGGATGGTGGAAGGCCTGGGAGGGGGGACCTGAGGGGTCCCCGATGGCAGGTCCGATTAAGATCTAGCTAGTGCAAAAGCAGGATTCGTGATAGTCCTGGGAAGAAGAACCTAGGGACGTGTGCTCATTTGCCTCACTTCTGTCCAGCCGGGGCCAAACAGGAGCCCGACGGGAGAGCGGATGGATCTGGGTGGGCATCGAAGGAGCCGGTGTCCAACACAACAGATCCGGCCAAGCTAGAGATGACTGGAAGGCTGCTGCTAGACTGATCGGCGGCCGCGGGGGCTGCGTGCCCTTCGCTGGAGGTGAGGGGTGTCTTACCAGCAGGACAAGGCGAAGAGATTACGACCACCAAAGAGGCTACCCCCGGCTGCCCGCTCATCTTGGCAGGAGGGGGAGAGGGGGCCCGGCTCAAAGAAGTGTACGGGGCGCCCAAAGTACTCCTCACAGTTGCAGGCCTCTCGTGTGGCGACGGACTCCAGTCCTGGTGCTTCTCTTCTTTTTAGGAGCTGGCGATGACGACTTTTCCCTAAGATTTTGAAGCGCCTTTTCCATAGACGCCAAGCGTCGGGTCAGAAGATGGGCCTCGAGGGACCGTCTGCACCTGGTTCTGTTCGCCTGGTTGAAGGCCTGGCAAATGGAACACTCCTGGACGTTGTGTTTAGAACCCAGGCAAAGGAGGCAGCGGGAATGGTCATCTCCGTGCGGAATTTGAGCGCCGCACTTAGAGCACTTTTGTAGAAGACATCAATTTGAAGAAAACTTTGTGGGAAACTACTAGTAAGAGGCGAAGAAAACTTCAACAAAATTCAACGCGGGCGTTGGATTGCTGTTCAAACACAAGCCGAACGTTACTGAGGCGACGGCGGGAAAGAACTGGAGAGTGAGTGCGGGACCGCCCCTTTTATAGTCAGGCTGACGTCATGCTGCCTAACGTCGGAGGCAGTCCCCGCTGATGTTTGCTATCTACAAGTTTGCCCTGTGGACCTGATGCCAGGGGACACAGTCCTGTATGTGAAGATCTACTGCAGGAACACTCTCGAAGTTTAAGATCTCTTGATCCAAGTCATCTGATGACTCCCTGAAAATGTCCCTCGGCCACTGCTTGCCACAGACCTCCCAGAAATAGTCACCCAGGGTGATCTTCACTGACAATCTGGCCTATCAAACCCATGGCCAAATGGCCGGCCTCTTTGGTTGAAACGCAGACTGGCTGCTGTCGTGGTGGTGGCTCTCGCCCTAAACTGACTGAAGAGTAGGTGTGGGGAGCACCTGTTCAATGTGGACAGGCAGGGTAACCACTGGCAGGTGCCAGGGGATTGGAGATCACTGGGGTAGAACCTTGCCCCACAATGGCCACCCACTGCTGCCAGACGAATTCCTCACAGCACCAGCACATCCTGCGTTGGTGCCTCTCCTCAGCCGACGATGAGGAGGTTAAGAGACGATGGCCACGCCTCCTGGTTGAACAGGATTGTAAGTACGGGCACCTTGACTGTGACCTCGACTGGCCGGCTAATGGTGAGAAGGGTCTTCCTGCAGCTGACCATAAATTACATACCTACCAACACTGAGCAACCTAAGGGCCAAAGACCTGACCCCAGGCAGAGGCTGGTCCTGCTATGGATCGACCAGGGCCACTGACCGATCCATATCCTCAAGTGAGAACCAGGAGCATCGAAGCAGGTGAGACAGACTCCTCGGCTTCATCTGATAACTGTTGTACAGGCACAAGAAAGTGTTTGACAACCTGCTCAACTGGAGTCGAAGTCAACTGGCTCGATGGTGGAGCCGAAGAGCCCTTGACTTGCCCTTCAACCTGGGGGCATTCAATGGTCGTTGAGGGGTCGGGCGAGTCTAAAGACCAGGAGGACCTTGACTGCTTCCAGTCCCACGACTGGTGTCGGCAGTGCTTGGATATTGAATCACTGAGGGCAGGGCTCTCACCCAAGGTCTGGAAGGACAGAGAGATATCATGGGACTGGCCCATGAAAGATCCTCCAACACTGGCCCCAGGGAACAGTGCCAAAACCATGGAGGTGCCTGCTGTGGCAGCCATTGCTTCCGTCTCAAGGGATACAAGTTACTCAGCAGACACAGCCACTGCCGAGGCCTTTTTTCGGCCCTTAGGGCAGTCCTTTAGAACTCTCTATGAAGGCCAATCTAGTGAGAGCTGGAGCTTCCTGTCCTCAAGGGTTCAAAGCATGCTTTTGCACACACCGCACTCTTCCACGTTGTGTTGCCGCCCAGGTGGTACATACATGTGTCATGCAGATTGGTGGCTGACATCTTCTGCTTGCACCTAATGCAGAATTTGAATCCTGGTTTCTTGTGTTCCATCGTTGGTCTGGAAATGGAGTCAAAGGAGCCATGAAACTGAGTTAAAGAAATCAAAAACCTTTCAAAATTAAAAAGTTTCTCTATGATGCAGAGAATACTAAGCAGGAGCACGAAGGCGGTAACCTGTTCTTCTAGCAGAATGATAGATCTGATGTCACGGTGTGGAGTCGGGGAATATACTGCCCAGATGGTGGGAGGAGCTTAGATTGAAGATGTTCTGGCCAATAACATAGTTCCAGTGGAACTGCCAGAGTGTGGGTAAGTGAACTATATCCATGCCCCTAGAATAACCATTGCCGACTCCCTCACTAACCTCAGTTCTGTTCGCCAAATGAGAAACAAAGCGGGGAAAAAATAAGAGAGGACTAAGAATTATCCTAGCCCAAAGGGACAGGAAAACGATACAGATAATGTAAAGAAACAACAAAATAAAACCTAACTACTAAACTCTGAATAAAGGAGAAAGGTCACACTAGGTAGCCTAATGATTAGTTGGGTATGGAACCAGAGCTGCACACCACTCGCCACACTACAGATGGACACTGATTGGCTCTGAGATGCCATTTTGAATTAAGGTTAAGCAATGGAATCCTTGGACTTCAAAAAAACGCTACTGGCGCCAGTGAATTTTAAAGTGGCAGCCCTAAAGCATGTGACTCTGGCAGAAAAGCAAGAGGGGATGCCCAGAATTGGGACCCTCTTGCAACTGAGATGGCACAATGTACCAAAAATACAGGTTACTCACCTGTAACAGGAGTTCTAGGAATGGTATATGTTGTTCATCCACACTTTCTGGCAGGTATCCTTGCCACTTTAAATCTTGCCGGAAGGTCTTCAAGCTGGCTCCTCCCACCCACCCGGGTGGTAAAACTCTCGGCTCCGCCCCATGACGCCAGATCTGGCCCGCTGAAGCTCAGGTAAAGGCCAAAGACGGAGGTCGGAGGAAAGTCGGATGAACAACATATACCATTCCTGAACTCCTGTTACAGTGAGTAACCTATTTCTAGGGACATGGATATGTTGTTCATCCACACTTTCTGCAGACTCTAGCAGTTCTCCGGGAGGAGGGAGGCAAGCGCCACCCTCACTTAGGAATAGAGACTGGAGAACCGAGGCCCCAAAACCAGCATCCTGGCGTGACTCAAGGTCGATGTGGTAGTGGGTGATGAAGGTGTGCTGACTTCAGTAGCAGCCCTGCAGATTTCCTGGATAGGGACGTCCCTGGAAGCAGCCACCGATGCAGCGGTATGGCGGGTAGAATGAACTCTTATCCCTCTGGGAGGCTCCATGCCCGCCAACCTATAGCAGAGATCTATGCAGGAGGTGACCCACCTGCTTATCGTCCGCTTGGCTGCAGGTCTGCCAGGTGCGGCTTCAGCGTAGGTGACAAACAGCTGGCGAACCTCTCCCCGAATTTCAGCCGTGCGCTCCTTATAGTAAGCGAGCGCCCTTCAAGGGTCCAAGTATGGAGCCTATATTCGGCCTCCGAGGTGTGACTGGGGTAGAACACCGGCAGAGTCAACACCTGGTTAAGGTGAAACTCCGACACCACCTTCGAAGGAATTTCGGTGGGGCACAGGACAACTTTGTCCCTGTGGAAGACCAGGTAAGGAGACTCAATGGAAAGCGCGTGGAGCTCTCCCATCCTTCTGGCTGACGTAATAGCCACCAAGAAGGCGGTCTTCCATGACAGGTGAGAGAGATCACACCTGTGCATTGGTTCGAATGGCTTGCCCATAAGCTTTGCCAGTACCAGCAGTAGATCCCACAGAGGTGGAGGTTCTCACACCGGAGGGGAAATGTGATCAAGGCCTTTGAAAAAACGCCAGACCACCTTCTCCTGCGCCACCAACTGCTTCCCGGCCCGCGCCCGGGAAGCAGAGATGGCTGCCAGGTGCACCTTTAGGGTTGTCGACCTAAGCCCTTGCTGAAAAAGGGACCATAGATAGTCCAAGATGCTTGCCAAGGAACAGGAGGAAGGGTCCAGGTCCTTGCCCTGACACCAAATAGAAAATCTCTTCCATTTGAAGGCATAGCATTTCCTGGTCGACTCCTTATGGGATGCCTCAACTACATTGAGGACCTCATCGGAAAGACCCAAGGCCTGGAACTCTAGCCGCTCAGGAACCAGGCCGTCAGGTGCAGGGATTGAAGGTCCGGATGGAACACCTTCCCTGACTGACTGAAAGTAGGTCCGAAGAGCTGGAAGCTGCCTCGGGAGCCTGGAGCTAAGGCTGAGGAGATCTGGATACCAGCATTGGCGGGGCCAGTCTGGGGCTACCAGAATCACCTGCGCCTTGTCCCTCCTTGCCTTGAGAAGCACCTTGTGGATCAAGGGAAATAGGGAAGGTGGAAGAGGCCCGGTCCACGACCTCGAGAAGGCATCCCCTGCAGCGAGCCCTGCTGAGGGGGCGCCATGGAACAGCCTCAGCCAGCTGCTCCCTGGAGGCAAACAGGTCCACCTGAGGTGTACCCCAATGGGAGAACAGATCTTGTACTACCTCCGGCAGGAGAGACCACTCGTTAGACACAGCCCCTATCCGGCTTAGGGCATCGGCCAGGGTGTTGGAGGCTCCTGCCACATGAATGGCTAGGAGATCCACCTCCAAGCTGCGCACAAGTGACCAAATGCGGAGAGCTTCCTTGCACAGAGGCATGGAGCGCGTCCCGCCCTGGTGGTTTAGATAGTACATGGTCGTGGTATTGTCCATCTGGACCTGAACCACTTGACCCCGTAGAAACGGAGCAAAGGCGGTGAGAGCTAGACGGACCGCCCAAAGCTCCAGCAGGTTGATATGGCATCGGGACTCCTGAGAGGACCAGAGGCCGTGCGCTCTGTGCTCCCCCAGATGGGCACCCCAACCCATCAGAGAGGCGTCGGTCGATAGAGAGACCGTCGGCTCGGGTGGACAAATGGGATGCCCTCCTGCAGATGAGCTGGAACGATCCACCACTGGAGAGCGTTCCACATCCCCTGGGTCACTGTCACTAGCTGGTCCAATGGATCGCAGCATTGAGACCACTGGCTGGCCAACCCCCATTGAAGGGGACGCATGTTCCAGCAGGCCCAACGGACCACGCTGGTGCAGGCCGCCATGAGACCCAGGAGGCGCAGGAAGTCCCGGGCAGAGGCGAACTGCCCAACCAGAAATGATTGGGCAAAGGAGGAAAGAACCTCGGCCCTGTCCGCCGGGAGCCATGCTCTGGCTTGAAGAGAGTCGAGCTCTGCCCAGATGAAAAGAATCACCTGCTTCAGTTCGAGTTCTGACTTGGCCTCGTTGATGAGGAGGCCGATCTGAGAGCAAACCTGAAGGGCCAGATCTCTGGACCGCTCCACCTCCTGTCTGGAGGGGGCTGCTATCAGCCAAACGTCCAGGTAAGGGTACACCCGGACCCCTCGGCACCGCAGGAATGCTGTC
Source organism: Neoceratodus forsteri (assembly GCA_016271365.2). Lineage (NCBI taxonomy): Eukaryota > Metazoa > Chordata > Ceratodontiformes > Ceratodontidae > Neoceratodus > Neoceratodus forsteri. Next base: position 188,265,727 of record CM057451.1, read on the forward strand.
ACCACTGCCATGCATTTGGTGAAGACCCTGGAAGCAAGAGAAAGGCCGAAGGGCATGGCTCGGAACTCGTAAAGGGATCCTTCTGCTCGAAAGCGAAGGAATCTCTGGTGAGACGGACGGATAGGGACGTGAAAAAACGTGTCCTGTAGGTCCAGAGAGCAGAACCACATGCCGCGTTCCAGGGATGGTATTATCTGAGCCAGAGTGACCATCCTGAAGGTCCGAGACCTTAGGAACTTGTTTAGGTCGTGCAGGTTGAGAATGGGGCGCCAGCCCCCCGTCCGTTTTGGGACCAGGAAGTACCTGGACACAAACCCCGGGTCTGATGGAGGGTCCGCCACCTCTCTGATCACTTCTTTCTCGAGGAGCAGAGCGATGTCGGCTTGGCGAGCCGACAGCGAGGCTGTGGACCCCGAGGCCCCCCGAGGGGCGATGGCTTGGAAGGGCGGGGCCTGCTCGAACTCTAGAGGCAGGTCCTTTCCCACCACTTCCAACACCCACCGGTCTGTGGTAATAGCGGACCAGGCGGAAAGGAAGTGGCGAGCCGTCTCTCATGGGGAACCTAGGAGGTGACGAGGTTGGGGCGGCACCCCTCAACCCGTCACTGAGCAGGCTTGGAGAAGGGGCCGCCGAGGGACCACCTGGGCCTTACCTACCTGCTTCCTGGAGGAGGAAGCCACGGGCTTGGGTTTGGGATGCCAAGCGCGAGCCTGCTGGCCCTGACAGCCGCGGGCGCAGATGGACAAAAGGGCTTGGGTTGCGGTCTGCGGCCCTTGTCCCTCTGGGCGGATGAGACCGAGTCCAGAGTGGCACTGGACTTTTCGATCCTCTGGAGGTGACCTTCCACTCCAGGGCCAAAGAGGTCGGTCCCCAGGAAGGGGACATCCGCCAACTTATGCTGGGTATCCACTGTGAAGGTGGATATCCTCAGCCATGCCCGACGGCACATAGCCACTGCGGCCATGACTGACCTGGCACATGAGTCACCGATGTCCAAAGCAGTCTGAAGTTGCTGCTTGGCCACTGCCCTGCCCTGGTCCCACACCTGCTTAACCGTGGTCTGCAGGTCAGCTGGGAGATGAGGGACTACCTTGTCCAGGAAGCCCAACAGGGCGTGAGAGAAGTGTGCCATCAGCACAGCCGAGCTGGCCTGCCGAAGGCCAAGGAAGGACGCAGCGTAGACTTTGCACCCGGCGTAGTCCAACTTCTTGGACTCCTTGTCGGAAGGCTTGTCCATTGCCCCTGGCGCTCCGCACGCCGGAAGACGTTGTTTGTAACCAACCCTCGCCGAGGGGTGTTCCGAAAAACCGGACAAGGAACCAGTAGGGACGGCGAACTTCCTCGCCATCCTGGCTGAGGGCGCAGGACAGGAAGCAGGGCACTGCCAGAGCTCCAAAGCCGGGCCGACAATGGCCTTGGCCACCGGAAAGGCCTCCGTGGGAGAATCCCCTCGGTCCAATATCTCCGTTAGGGGATACTTGGCCCGCTTGGATACGGGCTCGAGCTGCATCCCGGTGGACTCCGAGATGAGTCTAAGCAAACCCATGAAGGACGATGGGCTATCGTCCAGCGACTGACCTCCGGAGGACTCCAAGTCGACCCGCCTGGAGAACAGGGAGGAACTGCGCCGGACTCGGAAGAGTCCGCAAAGAGCTGCCTTTGGCCTGAGCCACCCTCCACCTGCCGAGGGCGATCGGGAGTGAGGTGACAGACAGCCTACGGGGCAGACCGTGGGCCGACCAAGAATTCATGGTCGGGGCCCCAAACAACGGCTGTGGAGGCGGAGGTTCCACCAGAATCGGTGGGGCAGCCGGTTTTGGTCGAGCAACAGGCCTGGGAGCAGGCGCCTCGGCTAGAGCGAGGGGTTGCTCCGGCCGCTCCGGTGACAGCCACTTGATAGCCAGGGAAGGCGACAACGTCGGCTTGTTCCCGGACAGGAGCTGTTGCCACATGAGGTCCTCGTAGCGCCGACGCAACTTGCGTCGAAGCCTCCCCTCGTCCAAGGAGGAAGATGAGGACGAGCGGCGATGCCGCTTGCCACGGTACCGAGACCGAGACCACCTATGATGGCGGGATTGGCTGGACCGAGAAGAAGACCGAGACCGCGAACCTCGGCTTTTCTGAGGAGGGTTCTGGGGCAGGGCGGGGGGAAACCCGCTCTCCCCTCGGCTCGGAGGGTTCAACCGTGGACTCCGGAACCGGAGGCACGGGCAAGTCCACGGAAACCTCAATCTCCGCCGGGGAACTGGGGAGTGAGGGTTTCGGCTTCACCGTCGAACAGCCCATCCGACGGGTCGAGAAAATTCTCAACTCATGCCGATGGAGTCCTCTCGGTCAACTGACCTGACGGGACACCGTGGAGGCCAGTGACCAAGTCAAGGATCGACCGAGTCGATGGTCAACTACTGGGAGAGGGACCTCCTGCTCCCAAGAGCCGACGGAGGGATTTACCTTTGTGGTCCTTCTTCTTGGACCGAGAGGAAGGCCCTGAGGATGTTGGTCCCTCTCCCTTAGTGGAAAGGAACAGACAGAGCTCCTTAAAAGAAGCTGAATAGTAGGATCCCAGGGAGAGCGGCATAAAGGCCACGGCAGAGGCAGACGAAGATGCGGTCTGCGCCGCCTCCTCCTCAAGGGCGATCATCTGCTCAAGCTGTTCCGCCGAGCCCGCCGCCGCGGAAACTGCCAAATGGGCCTCCTTCGACTTTACCGGAGGGTAACGTTTCTCGGGGCGCCCAAACTGTAAACGGGCAGCGCGGTCTTCCAGGACGTAGGCTGAAAAGGAAGAGCACAGGTCGCAAGCCTGCGGGTCGTGCTCAAGGCCCAAGCAGTAGACGCCCGTGGAGTGCGGATCCGTCCAAGACATCTTCTGCCCGCATGGGCACCTCCGAAAACTGGGAGTCGATTTGTCCATCGCACCCGCGAGGGAAATAAATGACCGAAGTCTTGAAAACCTTAAAAGTAATTCGGTAAACCGAAGAAATAGGAACTAGTCTTATACGCAGAGCGTTAAGGAGGGAACCTGAGCTTCCAAGCGGTGAGGAAGATCTAGCGTCATGGGGCGGAGCTGAGAGTTTTACCACCCGGGTGGGTGGGAGGAGCCAGCTTGAAGACCTTCCGGCAAGATTTAAAGCGGCAAGGATACCTGCCAGAAAGTGTGGATGAACAACATATCCATGTCCCTAGAACAGGAATGAATTACATAGACTCCCGGGAAAAAACAAACCCAATGCCATCTCATTGAGTACTGACTGAATAGCTAGTCTAAATATGTCCCCTTTTCCCCCCCATCAGGAAAAAAGAAAGGAATCTCAGGTGCATGTGGGGCTGTAAGGCTGAACAGCACAAAGGAGGCAAGATATGTGCATCTCCTCAGGCACCCCTTAGGGTAGAGGGCTAACAGCCCAGCTGGCGTACGAGAAGTAGGATATACTAACCAAAGGAAATGCCAGAAGAAAGAAAACATCACAGAAAAGGACCAGCTTCTCCTGCCACAACAGGGATGTCCCCTTTGTATGAGCTAGTGTACTTGGTCCAATCCAGTGAACAACACTGATCCATAGACAGTTCTACTGCCAAGTGGCGTGAGACCGGACTGTACCCAGAGGAACACAATGCATTGCCAACTAACAGGGATATACCCCTGGAGTGGGATATGGGAGAAGGAAGACAAGAAAGAAAAAGGAGAGGAAGGGAGTTGCCTTCCCTCACTTCATTTTTTTGTGTTGGTATTAGGGCCCCAAAAAGGAACCTTCACCCCAGTTTTGAGTTTTTTTTGTTTTTTTTTTGGTGAGAGTGGAAACCCAGCAATGGGTCCCAAGCCCTTGAGAAAAAAAAAAAAAAGTACTCTGCAGGGAGTATAAATGGGGAGATGTCATGGCACTAGATGGTGCCGGCCAGCACTATCAGGGTGAGCTTCCCATGGGCCCTGCTAGAGTGGGGGACAGTGGGCATGTATTCTAATCAATAGAAGATATTCTAGAAGAGCAACCATTACAGTAAGAGTGTATCTTTCATATTTTCCAAGAATCATTCTTCCTTGATTCCTACTTATGGGTCGGAGTACGTAGCTTTCCCACCTAGCTTTCCCTTCTTTTCTGAGAAAGGAGCTGGCTCACCCTAAGGTAACAGATACCCTCTGCCCCTTTGCGTGGGGAAGAACCCTTGAGGGCAGTGGCTCCTTCCGGGTCTGGTAAGACCTGGGACTACTCAGGGCCAGGCAGGGGCTCCTGCGGCACAGGAGCAGGAGGGTTCCCCAACATTCCCCATCTGACCATACGTGAGAAGAAATGAGCCCCTTGGAAGTGCGGGTTAAGCACCTTACACCAAGACAAAGGTGCCAGTAAGGAAAGGTGAAGAAATGCTGTCTATCTAATGCAGACTGCAGTTCCTGCCAACCTGGAGGCCACCTCATTGGCACTATAAGATGGCTTCGACTGGTGCTGTGCTACCTTCCAGGTCCTTGGCAGAAAGGTCAATTGCCTGCCTGTCTCACTGTGTGGCAGTGTAGGCAGGAATGAGCTCAACTATAACCACACATGATGGTTATAGATCACCATATGTGCCTGGTGTGTAGAAATGCACATCTGGGTGCATGTTGAGAAAAAAAGCCTTCCTTACAGGGGCATCTGTCTGAGCGCAATCTGCCTCTGGAGGGTGGTCACACACAAGATATCATGGACCCGACGGGAACTGTAGTATTTCAAGCCCTGAAGAGGGGTGAAGTACCTCACCTCTGGACCCTGAAGGTGTGCGATGACACAGGAGGATGTCCCTGTGGATGGCTAGGTTGGAGGAGGGATGCCTCCACACCGCCCTGGATGCCTCCCCGAAGAGTCTAGGCCATGGAGGAACGACAGAAGTATAGCGATTCGGAACTCCAAGGAGTCCTAACAACAGTGCTACAATATCAAGGTTTATAAAAGCATGTTAGTCGAGCAAAGGAGCAGCTCCAACAAAGATCACTGGTACAATGCGTACTTAGCAGCTGAAGGAAGTTGGACAAATGAATCATTGTCCTCTGAGCAGGACATCGATGAAGACAAAGTGCTGACTCTGGTAACCACTGGTGCCAGGGATAAGGGCCTGTACGACTATGCCAGCTCTCTAAGGCACCAATGAAATCCAGGTTTTGTTCTCAAGCTAAAGGCCCCACAGGGCCTCTGAATAAGGGCAACCTCTCCAAGAAATGACAAGGCCTTGCTAGAGGGGGTTAAGACTCCTGATCTCCAGGGCCTCAGCCTGGGTTGCTGAACTGTGTAGGGGACCTTACCTGAGGAGAGGACCTAGCAGATTTGCCCTAAGGGTGTCCTCCTACATCTGAGGAGTGACTTGATTGGTGCTCATGGGGGGGGGGATCCCCAACATGAGGAGAGTGGAGCCGTGCAGGTCCCACAGGGTGACCCTAGTCCTCACTGGTGATGTCCAGTGGCTCCGGAGAAAATACCATCTCTGGGCCATTCGACCCCAGACTCAGGATAGGAGACAGCCTCGGAGACAGGATCATCTATGTCACCATGGTTGGCACTGCCCTCAACATGGTTCTCCGTGCTGACTTTTTGACATCATTCCCAGAACCATTACCCTCATCGGTGTTGTGAATGACGCCAGAGTCAGGGACGACCTCTGGGATGACATCATCATCAGCCCTTCACCCGTAGCAGGACCAAGGATCAACAACATGGTTTACCGCCTCTATCACTGTGTCCGGAGTGGTCACCTTCCTAGATGGTGACATCTGAAATGGCAACAGTGTGAAAAACAGCCTTGGTGCTAGTCCCTCTCATGACATTGTGAACAGTGTCAGAAGGAGGCCCTGCGTCCTCCTGGGTATCATCCACCATGTCATCACAATGAACAATGACAACAGCATAGGTGACACCAGAGGACAATGTCAAGGTACCTTCTGTTGTGGATCAAGTGTATAGACTGTGCAGAGTTTGCAGTTGACTGTCCACTAGGCCCATCTACCAGAGTGTGACGTCTCAGAGTGGTGAGGTCAAGAATTCTGTACTTCCATGGAACCAGAGGTCCCGGGAAGAGGCCCAGGGGAAAGGCACAAAGAACTGTGCTCAGATGCAAGCATATGAGGCCTGCTTCTGAACAGATCAGGTGACCCCACCTCCTCACATGGTTCTCAAAGATATGGCAGTACATGGAGATGCAGGCATCATAAGCAACCATACTGTGCTCCGGTCCAAGATAGGCCACGCGTCTGATGCTGGTCCAGCACAGCCATCGGTTTCTCACATGGGCAACAACACATAATGGGCGGCTGTTGAACTTTCCTTGACGACTGAGCACTTTTTTTTGTTTTGTTTTGTTTGTTTATCGGTCTTCTGCATGGTGGTAAAATAACACAGACAAGTGACACCGCAAACAAAAACAATTATGGTAACACACAGAAAAACAAGTGGCAACGAGGCAAACTGAGGTGCTGGGCTCCCAATGTGTGCATTTGAAGGTGAGAAAAACAAAGTACAGTTACCTAAGAACTTACCGTAACAGTAGATCTTCGAGAGAGGCTCTTGCAGTAGGTAATTACATATAGGACTGAAGCCAGCAGGCATCAGGACCCCATGGAAAAACTTCTAGCTGGCAGTCTCTGGCGAGGGATAGCCCCTTTATACTGATGTTGGTCACCTAACGTGGGGGGCCGGCGTCAGATCTGGTTCCCTAGGAGGAGGGTCTGACAGGGGTGGAATATCCCCCGCATCGCCCGGGTATGGTGGAGAAAAGTCCCCGGGGTCAGGCTGGGGTGAGACTTGGGCTCCCCGGATGGCAGCGAAGGCTGCAGGGAACCGGCTACGACGGGGGTTGGAGGGTCCGTCGTAGGTTCTGTCGCCCAGCGCACGTCGGGGGAGCCGACGTGCGGCTTAGGGGCTGGTTCCCGGTGGGCGCCGAAGGAGCCGGCATCCGACTTACGGGGTCCCTCATTGGAGGCAGGCCGAGGGAGGGAAGCGGCCTGGTCCGAGGGGGACGAGGTCGTGCGCCGCCCCGAAGGGTCGGGCGTCTTATCAACCTTCTCCCGGCGGGCATTGGAGGAGCAGACGTCCGGCTTATGGGAAGTGCCCGCACCAGTAGGCCGCAAGCCTGCGGCGGTACTGGGGGCAGAAGCCTCCTTATACCCGGGCGCCCACAAGGCCCGGCGGAGCCCGATGGGCAGGCTGACGCCTCTAAAACCTTAGAGGCTGCCGTGCGGACGGTTCCCCAGAGGGATGTTGAATGGGCCGCCACTCCGGCCAGAGTCGCAGGTGAGGAGGCCTTCTCCCGGTGCCTTTCTTTGTCCCGCTTTTTACGATGTCCTTCAGGAGAAGTCGACGCCTGCCTGAGCTTCTTCAATTCTTTTTCCATTGAAGACGTCTTTTTCTTCAGCAGATGGGCTTCCAGGGACTGTTGGCATCGTCTGCGGGTAGCCGCGTTGAAGTGCAGGCAATGCGGGCACTTATCGACCGGGTGGTCGGGACCTAAGCAAAAAAGGCAGAGAGAATGGCCGTCCTTGTGTGGCAGTTGGGCGCCGCATGAACCGCACTTGTTTTTGGAAGGTGTAGGGGACGACATACACCGATGCTGACCTGACGATGAGAAGAAAAAATACTCAAAACTTGGTAAAACCGACGAAAGAAAGGGCTTTATAGCCTGAACTACCCATGACTGCCGCAGGCTGCGGCGGAAAAAGAACTGGAAGGCAGGCGTCCGGGACCGCCCCTTTATATCGACGTTGTATGACGCCGGTCACCTGATGTGGGAGCGGTCCCTCGCCAGGGACTGCTAGCTAGAAATTTTTCCGTGGGGTCCTGCCGCCGGTCAGCGTCAGTCCTATATGTAATTACCTACTGCAAGAGCCCTCTCGAAGTAAGATCTATTGTTACGGTAAGTTCTTACGGAACTGTACTATCTTACTTCGAGAGGGCTCTTGCAATAGGTAATTATATATAGGATTGAGTCCCAAGCAGTCTGGAACAAGGAAAAGCACTCGGGAGGAGGACAACTACACACCAACAGAACCACCAGCTGTAAGGGTCTTAAGAAAGAAGACACTGCAGAACAGCCAACCCAAAGCCTGCTAAACGTCGAGAGGCAATGTCCGAACTGTAGTGTTTCATAAAGGTATGGACAAAAGTCTAAGTTGTGGCTGCGCAGATGTCAGCCGCTGACGCATTCTTGAAACAAGCCACAGAGGCAGCGACTCCTCTGGTGGAGTGACCTCTGACTTGACCCGGCAGGGTCTTGTGGTACTTGTCATAACAGAAAGTGATACAGTGAGCCAATCATTTAGACTGACATTGCTTGGAAACAACATTGCCCTCTCTTTTGTGAGCAAAACAGACAAAAACTCATCAGATTTCCTGAGATCCTTAGTCCTAGTGGTGCAGTATCTCAGAATTCTACGAACATCCAAAGTATGCAAAAGGTACTCCCCTTGATTGGCGTGAGAAAGCAGGTAGATCAATGGATTGGTTCAGCGTAGATTCTGCCACCACCTTCGGGAGAAACTTAAGGTTTGTGCGCACAGCCACAAGTTCCTTGTGAAAAATCAAATACGGGATTTTACACACCAAGGCCTGAAGCTCAGAAATGCGTCGAGCTGAAGTAATGGCCACTAGGAAGAGAGTCTTCCAAGAGAGGAACTTGAAGTCTGCTGAGGCTGCCGGTTCAAAAGAAGGAGGGGTAAGCTTCTCAAGAATAAAGTTCATATCCCAAGGAGGGGCAGGAACACGAACAGGGGGTCTCAAGTGGAGAACCCCTCTAGGGAAGGTCTTAGAGACTTCCAGCTGCGCTAAAGTTCTGTCCCCAAAAGGAACATGGTAGGCGGAGATAGCCGCCATGTGAACTTTCAAAGAGGAATGGCTGAGACCCAGGTCACAGAGATGACGCATATAGTCCAGAATTCTCCTGACAGGGCAAGAGAATGGCTCAAAGTCCTTGGAAGAGGCGTAGGTTGACCTAGTGGAAGGCTTTCTGGCCTCCACCAGAATCTCAGCTGCAAGCGGGGAAACCCCAAATCGGGCTTGAGCTACGTCTGCAGGAGCCGCGCATGCAACTGAAGGGATCTGAGACCTGAATGAATCAGGGTCCCCTGATCCTGGGTCAGCAAAAGTGGCGACAGAGAAGGAGGAGGTGCCTCTGAAAACTGTTGCAGAATAGAGAACCAAACTTGCCTGGGCCAGAAAGGAGTGATGAGGATCATGCGAGCTCCTTCTGAGCTGAGTTTGTGTACGATCCTCGGAATCACAGGAATCGGGGGGGGCATAGACTAATCTGTCCTTCCTGTCTAGCGACAGAGCATCTGGCCAGAAAATGCTTTGCCCTGGAGTGAGCGAGCAGAAGGTGGAAAGTTTTGCATTTTGAGGAGACGCGAACAGGTCTACCTGAGGGGTTCCCCAGTGCAGGAAGATATCGTCTACTACCTCTCGATCCAGTTCCCATTCATGGGCTTTGGCTGAAGACCGACTTGAGGTGGTCTGCCAGCGTGTTTTCGACTCCCAGAATATGAACAGCCGTCAGGTGAAGGTCGTGCTGCTCAGCCCAACTCCAAACTCTCATTGCCTCCCAGCAAAGAGGGTAGGAATGCATTCCTTCCTGCTCGTTAATGTACCAGACTACACACATGTTGTCCGTCTGGACAGCCAGATGACCGGGAAGCACATATGAGTTCAGAGCTTGGAGAGCATACAGAACGGCCCTGAGCTCAAGCAAGTTTATATGAAGAGTCTGCTCAAGTCTTGTCCAGGAGCCCTGAGTCCTGTGAGATCCTAGATGAGCTCCCCAGCCCTCTCCCGAGGCATCTGTTGTCAATGTTTGGGAAGAGGGTTTGAGGTAAAAGGGAACTCCCCGGCAAAGGTTCTCTTGTACCATCCACCAATGCAAGTCCTGAATCATAGGGTTGGAGACCAGAACTTCTTGGTCTAGGTCATGCAACGTCTGGTCCCACTGAGACCGAAGCATCCACTGAGAGATCCTCATATGGAGCCAAGCGCGAGGGACTGTCGGAATAGCAGCCGCCATGAGCCAGAGGAGTCGAAGGACTGACCTGGCGCTGACCCACCTGCGACTGGACAGCAGGTCTGCATGAGCCTGAAGGGTATCCACCCTGTCCAGCGGCAGAAAAGCCATGCCAATGGTCGTGTCCAGGATCACCCCTATGAACAGGAGCCTCTGGCAGGGGACCAGATGGGACTTGGCCTGGTTGATGGTGATACCCAGGCTGGTGAAAACCTGTAGGATAAGGGAGAGAGAGTGTAGGAGATCTTCCCTGGATGGGGCCGCCAGGAGCCAGTCGTCAGGTACGGGAAAACCTGCATTCCTTGGGTACGCAGGTGAGCCGCTACCACGGAAAGGCATTTAGTAAACACTCAGGGCGCCAAGGACAGACCAAATGGGAGGGCCTTGAACTGGTAGTGGTCCCCCTAGAATTAAAACCGAAGGAATATGCGGTGGGAAGGGCAGATAGGGATATGCAGGTATGCATCTTGCATATCCAATGCACACAGCCACTGTCCCTGCTGAAGTAAGAGCAGAAGGCTCTGCAGGGAGAGCATTCTGAACCATTTGTACTCCATACTCCATGAACATGTTCAGGGAGCTGAGGTCTAAAATAGGCCTCACATCTCCCGATTTATTTGGAACTAGTAGCCTGTCCCCCAAAAGTGGGTTGGGACAGGCTCTATCGCCACCGTCAAGAGAAGGGAGGAAATTTCTTCCCGAACCAGTGGAAGAAGTTCCGGGAAGTAAGACTACTTGGGGGGTGTTTTTTTGGGTGGTTTCTGAAGAAACTCAATTGAGTGTCCTGCTGCTATCAGCTGGAGCATCCAAGCATCTGATGTGATCCTCTCCCAACCCTGTAGATGGAAGGAGAACCTCCCGCCTACCAGTTCCTCTGTGGGGTCCAGAGGCTGTGGGAGAGGAAAGGAGTCAGGAGGTATCGGCAGCCGCAGCTGAAGCTCCTGCTCTTTGGGCGGGGCTGGCAACCAGAGGGGCCTGATATTAGTTGGCTCGCTTGCCCCGAGGTTTTGCTTTAGGCCGAGAACCTCCTGGATCTTTCTCAGCAGCTCCAAAGTATCTTCCGGGATGGTTCCCAAGGAATTGGTTGGTCGGGTCAGGGAGGTCTCAGTGGGGGAATTCTTGCTCTCTGATCATGCCCCGATTTTTATGTCGGTTTCATCTGGGGAGTTTAGAAGGTCCACCTTTTGGAGGTTGAACTTGTCGTTGTTGCAGGATAAGGAGGTGGTGGAATCTATCACTCGAACACTGGAACAAACACGGGTGGAAAATGATCTCCCAGGGACCTCCCCGGCTGTGTTATGGGATACTATAAAGGCAGTCATACGGGGGAATTTTATAAAATGGTCAAGTAGAAGGAAAAGTGAAAGAGAGGCTAAGAAGTCTGAGCTATTATCACAAATAGCACAGGTGAGGCCAAGCAAAAATTAAACTAGACAAAGATAGGACCAAACTATTGAAACAACTTAAGGCTAAATTAATGAACATTCTTGATTATGGGGTCAAGCAGAAGCTACTGTTTCTTAAACAGAAATATTACTAAGGAGGGCCTAGGTCTTTGAGATTGCTGGCAGCTAGACTCAGAGTCCAGAGGAGTAAGGCTACTATACAGGCAATACAGCACCCCATGGATAATAGTATGGCTAAGGAAACTGATTCCATAGCGGAATCGTTTAGGGCTTATTATTCCATCCTTTATAAGCAAGGCCCTCAGCCATCGAGTGCTCAGATCAAAGAATTCCTAGGGGAAGTTAGATCTCCCCTCGGTCTCAGAGGAGCAGGCAACTTGGTTGAGTAGACAGATTGAAGATGGGGAGGTGCCTGGGGCTATTAAGAACCTCAAGACCCTCAAATGCCCGGGGACCGATGGACTGCCTGGGGAGTTCTATAAACAATTTGTTGGGAAGGTCTCCCCATTGCTGGGGAAATTATTTAGGTTTCTACAGGGAGAAGAGACTGGGATTCCCCCCTCCTGGTCCCAGGCAATAATCTCAGTGATACCCAAACCGGGCAAGGACCCTGTATTGTGCTCCTCCTACCATCCCATTTCAGTTTTAAATATTGATTACAAATTAATGACCTCGATTTTGACCAAGAGATTACAAAAAATTGGTACCCCAAATAACTGGCCTAGAACAAACAGGTTTTATTCTGGGCTGACAGGCTCAGGATAGTCTGAGGAAAACATCCCTTCTAACTGATCACATAGTTAGCTCCAAAAAAATCTGCTTTACTGGTCAGTATTGAAGCAGAAAAAGCCTTCGATAAAGTGTCTTGGAGGTTTCTGGAGGAGGTCCTTGCCTGTTTTGGGTTGGGAGGGGCTTTTCAGACCCTGATAACCAAAATCTACAAATCCCTATAGCATATATAAGAGTGAATGGTCATCATACTAGGGGGTTTGGTTTGGAGACAGGGACAAGGCAGGGATGCCTCCATCTCCCCTCCTCTTCGCCCTTTACACTGAACCTTTGGCTCAGAGCATTAGGAAGGACGAGGGGATTGGGGGGTAGAAATGGCGGGCTGTCAGTATAGGATATCTCTCTACACAGATGATGTCCTCCTTTACCTGGAAGACCCAGACAAATCCCTTAGAATGGTAATGGACAGGTTGGCACAGTTTTCCGAAATGGCAGGTTATTCGTTGAACACTGCTAAAACAGAAGTCTTGAAGTTTAGATATGCCCCCACTCAGGAAATTAAGGAAGCCTATCCTATGAGATAGGACCTCACGCAAATGAAATATTTGGGGATCATTATTAGCAACTCCCCTGCACAACTAAAACATCTGAACTTCTCTCCCATGGTACAGCAGTTAAAAAATGATTTCAAAAGATGGGGTTTACTGCCTCTTTCACTTCACAGTAGGGTGATGGCTGTAAAGATGAATGTCTTGCCAAGATTTTTGTATCTGTTTCAGGGCACCACCTGCCTGGTGACCAGAAAAGACTTGGAAACATGGCAGAAAATGCTAATTAATTTTATTTGGGCAAATAGACGACCTAAAGTAAGGCAACATACTTTGTTTTTACCAAAGGAGGCGGGGGGATTGGGGGTCCTGTGGCTTGAGGGCTATTGGGAGGCCACACATCTGAGAATAACTCTGTTTTGGGGGCATACCTCATATAAAGCTATATGGAAGGAGATAGAGTTGGCTGCACATCTCTCCCCCCCTTGCCAGCAGTACTGTTCCATCCTGCGGACCGCATAACAGCACGAGAGTAGATATGCTCCACAACTCGGACAACGTGGGAGGGGTGGAAAAGGGGTACAGGGAGGGAAAGGAAACATGGGGGTCACTGGAGATACGGCTGGTGGGCGATAGATCCTACATTTGGCCCAGCACAATGGGACACCTGGGTTTTAGAAAGAGCCAGAAGAGGATTATAGGCACCATGGCAGTTGTTAGAGGGACGGGGACTACTATCTTTTGAGGTAGCACAGAGAGTTTTTGATCTCTTCCCCCAGAGACAGAATGCATTAGTGCCAAATAACTAGCTTTATTAGTAAACAATTTAAGCTGGAACACAGAACAGGTTTTTTTTGGGGGGACTGTGGAACAGATCTTTAAGGATACCTGGAAAGCTGAACATCCTACAGGGGTTATCTCTCAACTATATAAGAGGGGTATTAAACACATTAAAGTAAGTACAAGTTATATTAAAATGGCTTGGGAACAAGAAATGGGTCTATCTAGCCCCGAGGGAGCTTGGGAAAAGACGTGGGGTAACATCTGGAGGATTTCTTCATCCCCCACCTGGAAAGCGTTTATGTGGAAAATAAGGGTTATTCACTTCAGGGTACTGGTGGTGGTATCTAGACAACACAGGGGGTCCTCCACAGAATGTTCGAGGAAGTGCGGAGTGGACAGAGCCACCCATGAACGTATCTTTTGGTCTTGCTTCACTATCACTCAATTTTGGTCAATATTGACCACCTCGCTTAAGCAGATCTTCCAGATCCAAGGACGACTGGGTCTGCAGAGTCTACTGCTGGGAGAACTTCCAGGAGAAATTAAGGAGAGGGATGCCATATATTTATGGCAAATTTTAACAGTAGCAGCTTTAAAGTCTATAACTAGGCGATGGTTGCAGCCTCTTCCCCCAACAAAGGAGGACTGGTTGGAAATGGTGGGGCAAATTCAAATGATGGAGGAATTAACATTTAAGATCCAGAGGAGTGTCACATGCACTAAATAACAAGATGGAAACTTTCACCACACGTTGGACTAGGTGGACACTGTATCAGGGGCAGATCTAGAATCTGGATTAGAAGAAGGGCTAGTTACTAGCTTTTTGGGATTCCCCACAACCGGGAGCCACTCAATGTTAGATCTGGGTAAAGAAAAATAATCAGAGCTATAATTAACTCTTAAATAGACAACCAATTCTGTCCGAGATTTCTGTGCCTACTGTCTGTCCTCAATGGTTAAGTTATTCTGTTTTAGCTCACATAAAGTCTAAGCATCAGATATACAACATCTGTTTGGTGTGTTAGGCTTTTATGCATAAACCAATCCTAATGTAAGTCGTCAAAAATGTTACATTGCAACTTTATTGCAATGTAATCTCTGGGTGCTATGTGATATGTAACCATGTATAAAAGACTTATGTCGCTCATATATGTGCCTAGAAATATGATCTAAGTGAATAAAAAGTATAAAAAAAAAAACAAGATCCAGTGGAGAACTGCAATTTTTGTGAATTGTTGGACTATTTGGGTAGGGTAGGCCACAGTTGTGGTCCCACTGAGAACAAACAGGCCTTTTCTGTATAAGGCTAGGTCCCTCCTCCCCCCTTTTTCTTTTCCTTTTAATCCCGGATGACTTAGATAAGGTTGGGGGGGGGGGTTCCCCTCACGGGGTCGGGCAAAGCTGAGCGGCCCAGGCTGTGGGGATTGCCTGCGTCTCCCAATAAGTAGTTTGGGAAAGATACAGAGGACCTTACGTCAACTTCTGGGTTGGATTTTCAGGGGGAATACCAGAACTTACCCCCATTAGAAAGGGTTATAACAATTAAGTGACTCATGTAGAGGTGTGAGACCCTATGTATGTATATGTATGTTTTGTTTGTTATAGCTATCCTTCTGAAGTTTTAGCTACTTGTCTATTAATGGGAACAGATACGGTTATAAAATACTGTAAGGATATGTATGGTAAATTTCATGTGGCTGAAATTAAGAGGATATATACTGTCAACTGGAGAACTGTATATGGATATAATAAGCAACTTAAGCTATAAAGTAAAATGGAAGAACTAAAACAATACATGAATACAAAAAAAAAAAAAAAGATCTTTTGGAGGAGTCCTTGGCCTGGAACAGTCTGGAGTGCGTGGCTCGTCGTTAGGATCAGAGCACCCCTCAGAATCTGATTCCAAGGTCTCCGAAGAGGAAAATGAAGACCCCTCCCGTCGTAGGGGAGGAACGGACCCCTTGGGCAACCCTCGGGGAAGCGTATCCTCCCTGGACCTGGCACCCGAGGGCTCATCTCTGGTGTCGGGGAAGGGGAAGGGAGTCTCTCGTCTCCAGCAAGGGGCATTCAGAACCGGGTCTGGCATCGGCAGATGGCTCTCCACCTCCCTGGTAAGCTGAGCCTTGTCCTCAGCTCACCAGGTAGCCAGAGTCTCCTTCAGGTCCACTGGCGGCTGGGGTGGTGGTGGTGGAGGAGGAAGGGAATACAGATACTGAGGGTATCCGTAGCTAGACTTTGGGAAGCCTGGCATCGGGTACTGCAGTGCGGGATACTGCAGTCCCGGGTAGGACGGCGTCTGATAGGACGGGGTTGGATACCCGGGAATCAGGGGCTCTGACGGAGCAGAAGGCCCTGGGAGAGGCCCAGCGGGCAGGCCAGGAACAGGTGGCCCAACGGGCGCTGGGTCCAGTGTTGGGACGGCGTCCGGAAAAGGGATGTCGCCCGGTGTCAGGTAAGCTGGTGTCGGAGCTGGCGTCAGGGGATCAGGCCCAGCGGGAGGGAGACCTGACGGGAGCGTACCGGCATCCTCTGTGTCGCCCGGGGAAGGAGGACTAAAATCCCCTGGGTCCAACAGGGGTGATGCTGGAGCCTCAGTCAGTGGTGGTGATCGCTGTGGCAGGCCAGGGACGGCGGACTAATTGATAGGGTCCGGCGTTGGCTCTAATGCCGTACGTCCATCGGAGGAGCTGACGTCTGCCTTATCGGCGGGATCCGGGCGGGCGTGGTAGGAGCCAACATCAGACTTGTCGGATCCGACGCCCGACAAAGGCTGTGAGGGAGGAGCGGCCTTGCTGGGCGTTTTTAAGGCCGTGCACTCCCCCAAAGGGTCGGGCGTCTTAGCGGCCCTATCCAGGCAGGCGTTGGTGGCACCAGCTGTCCACTTTACCGGTCTGCTCTGGAAGGCCGCAGACGGTATGCCTTCCTGGAAGCGATAGCCTCCCTTTGTCCCGCAGGCTCCCGATGGGCCCAAGCCCCACTGGAGGGACGCCGCCTTGGGCACCGCCAAGATGGCCGTTGAGGATCGGTCCCCGGGGGGGGGCGTTACTTTTAACACAGCAACTCCAGCCGAAGTCGCAGTGGCCGTGTAAGTGGAAGTGGAGTCCTGGTCCCAATGCTTCTTATTCTTGCGGTGTCCCTCGAGGGAACTGGAGGTCTGCCAAACCTTCTTCAGCTCCTTCTCCATGGAGGACATCTTTGTCTTTAACAGATGGGCCTCCAAGGACTGCCGCCTCCATTTCCCATGTGGTGGCGTTGAATTGCTGGCAGTGCTGGCACTTCTCCACGGGGTGATCTGGGCCTAGACAGAAGAGGCACAGGGAATGACCGTCCTTATGCGGAAGCTGGGTGCCGCACGAGTCGCACTTGTTTTTATGTGAATCAGAGGGAGTAGGGGATAACATACACGGAAATGTTTGATGAAAAAAATTGAAAATCACGGAAAAACTCGGTGGATAAAACCGATGACAGACTAATGGAGCAGTAGGAACTTAACCGCGAGGCACTTTCACAAGCTAACGGCGGGAAGAACTGGAAGGCGGGCGCAGGGGACTGCCACTTTATACTGACGTCCGTCACCTGACGTGGGGGCGGTCCCCATAAGACTGCTAGCAACAAATTTTTCCGTGGGGTCCTGACGCCTGCCGGCTTCAGTCCTATATGTAATTACCTATTGCAAGAGCCCTCTCGAAGTAAGATCTTAGATTAATGAGGGAGACTGCAATGGTTATTGGCTGGTGGGTAACACCATGTGGTGGGGGTGGTACAGGTACCATGCTCAGTAGCTGTAGCTGGTCCTATACCAAAAGCTTTGTTCCCATGGAGTCCTAGTGCCTCTGGCCCAGATCTGTAAGCGGTAATCAGTGGTGAAGATTCTTGGAAGATCTGTCAGCCTGGAAGCTGGCATATCTAATACTGTCTATTCCTCATAATACCTTCATCAGAACTGTGGACTCGCACACTGCAACCAATCTTGTAACTCTATCTTAAGGTTACCCTTGTGAGGTCACAAGAGGAACCCATCACACTGGAAATGAACACTTTCCACAACTTAAATTTTGAGCAGATGAGCTGGAGATTTAGTTACTGCATGTTTAGTACACAGAATGGGTTATGTATTAGCTTACAAACTACAGATGTTTTACGACAAAGTACTGCAGACTAAAATGATGTTTTTTTTCCTATTATGTATTTTTGCTCCCGGAGCCTGGCGGGCGGCTATAGCCCTCCTTCGGAGGGACTCATCCTCTGGCCCCACATGTCCCTGCTCATGCCGATCCCTCAGTAGTTCCTCCACGGCTTGCCTCCTGCGTCGGGATGTAGGGAGGAGAGTGCCGGCTTTCCCTCCCGCCCCCAAAAGAGTACAATCCAGAAGCCTGGAGGAGGCACTGGGACGTGGGGCCATCATGGAGCCCGCCAGCCCCCTTTTCCACCTCTTTTACTCCTGTGTCCTCTACCACCAACGCAGTGCCGCCAGTATGTGTCTCCCGACCTGTACTGCCCTCGAGCCACAACCAGAGGGCAGTCAGTGAGCGGACGACAACCCCCCGAGAGAGGAGAGCAGTCCTCCGGATGCTCAATCCTCTCTTGCCCCTTACTGCCCCCATGATCCAAGCTCATTCCCAAACCTGGGTCACCAGCGTGGTGTGAGATGCAGCGACCAGCACCTCAACATCCAGTGCCACTGGGCTGGCAGATTAACATATTCTGAAAGCTGTACTTTTCAATATGTAAGCTGACTTAGACAATACCATTTTTTTTTTCATTTAATATGCTTTGTTACATTCTTCATACAGTTACACCACAATACAAACTGTACAATACCATACGAGGACAATACATGCAATTTATCATGACTTGTGAGGGGGCAGAACTTTTATAATGCACTTGTGGCTCAATGGGCTAAATGTTAGCTCAGTGCACCCAAACCCATAATCAAATAATAAACAAACACAAGCTAGGCAGCATTCTGAGGTGTGAGAAGTTTCTCTTTTGGAACACCTTCCAGAGTGTAAAGAGGCCAAAATGGCATACTTTGTTTTACTTGAAAAACCAAAAGTCACAAGACTGTATCTTTGTATCGATGAATTGGACTCTCCTAGGTTCTAGTCACTGGTAGATACAAATTTTTATTTAGGGTTGACATGCTAAGGTTCGCAACTGTAAAGCTCACTATACATTACAATACCGTAATTTCCTAAACTACCAAAAGTCTACCCTTGGCTATGAATGACCTATGCACAAACAAGAGGTTGCTTTATCTATTCTTACCTTGCCAATAAAACTGTTTGAAGCAAGAAGATGGGCCTGGAAGGAGACAGCTAGGAACTTGAAATGGCGTAGCTGTTTGCCTGTGTGAGATTCCACATTAAAGATGAGATCTACGGTTTTGGTTTTCTGTTTTCTTTTTTTCTGCCCCTGATCATCTGCAAGTTAAGTAAAATTCATGTCACATCAGTAGAAAAATGTCTACACTACTAAAAAGGAATGTGACATGTGGCAAAGTCCCTTGAGTAGCTCTGTTAACATATGCACTTCTGGTTAGATATTTACAGTGTTGAGTATTTGGATAAGGAAGTAATTTGTTCATGGGTAACCTGAGTCAACCCTTACTCATGGCCCTTTCTATTATGGTTTTCCTCTCTTGTTCAAGGGTACTAAGATGACCCCTTCAGTGTCTAGTACATCAAGATCCTGCCACTCATTGTGGTCCTCAGATTACAATAAATAAAACTAATATGACAGTGAAATGATAGGGCTAATCAACTATTAATAAACCCATAAAAAGGTGCCTGGTAAGCCACGTTTTTCGCTGTTTTTACCATCTTTGTCCCGCTGCCCTCCTCAACAGTCGAGGGAGCCATTGCTGCACCACTCTTCCTCCAGCTGCCAGCAAGTGGCAGTGTTCTCAGCACACACTGCTGCCACTCACTTATCTGTCAGAGGAGACTATGAATGCTGGCAGACCTGTGCCTTACCTCTGCAACCTTATAATTCCTTGGCAAAGCTACTGCAAATCTGAAACAAGCAGCGGTGCTTATTGTACTGCAGTAGTGCTCAGACTGCCAAGATGTCATTTTAGGAGTCCACCAGAATATCTGGAATCCAATGGGTTACTAGATCTGAGGCAGAATGGATTCACGGGGGTAGGAAAGACCATGTCAAACAAACCTGATAGAGTATTTTGACTGAGTGACCAAGGAATTAGATCAGGGTGGAGCAGTGGACGTGGCCTACCCAGATTTCAGTAAGGCTTTCAACGCCATTTCACATAGACTAGTAAGCAAGCTGGGTAGCTTAGGAGTGGGTCCAAAAGTGGTAAACTGTGGGACAGGCAACAGAGGGTGACAGTAAATGGAGTTCACTTCGAGGAAGGGAAGGTGATCAATGGTGTTCCTCAGGGACCTGTGCTGGGACCAGTCCTCTTTAACGTCTTTATAAGTGACACTGAAGAGAAGCTGGAAGGGAAGGTTTGCCTCTCTGTAGAGGACACCAAAATCTGCAATAGGGTGGATACTCTGGTAGTGGTGGTGGGGTTGGAATGTCTGAGGAAACTCGAGGTGAGGTCAAGGGTTTGGCAGCTGGGTTTCAGTGCAGAAAAGTGCAAAATAATGCACTTAGGGCACAAAAACCCAGGGGCGCAGTATAAACTGGGGGGAGTGGTACCAACAACCACCAAGTGGGAAGGAGACCTCGGGGTAGTCATATCTGATGACCTAAAAGTGGCCAAACAGTGCACAAAAGCACTGTGGGAAGGCTAGTGGAATGCTGGAGTGCACAGGGAGGGCATCACCAGGAGAAAGAGGGAGGTGGTGCTGCCTCTGTATAGATCACTGGTAAGACCCTACTTAGCGTACTGTGTCCAGTTCTGGAGACATCTCCAGAAGGATACAGATGAGATGGTCAGGACAAGGGCAACTAAAATTGTGCAGGTTCTGCATCAAAAGCCCTATGAGGAGAAACTAAAGCACCTCAATATGTACATCCTAGAAGAGAGGAGGGTCGGGATATGATAAGTGTGACAGGGAGCTCCTGCCACTCTTGAGGACTGACCTTTTCTTAAATATGTTGCAACAGTTATTCTATTTCTTAGCCTAATCTATCAGTTACAATTTCTAGTCCATAAGGTCAGCCACCTATGGGCACCCCCCTTCCCTTCTTGACTATGCTATAGTGTCCACTTTAATTTTCCTTTTCCCTCTCAAATCCTCATTCAGGGAGGTTATTGTGGTGACCTCCAAGCGTATGTAAAACAGGATGTATTCATCGTTATTGGATTTAGTATGTAATAGCACTATACCATAAAATACCTTGATGTATATACCTTGTGTTTATGAAACATATAAATGTTGAAAATATCATGGCACTAGGTGTTTTTTGGTAATGGTAAAAAGTACTAGGTGACTATTACAGAAATTAAGTTAGTTGTGCTATTTAAAATGCATGTACATTGCTGTACACTGAACAAGTCTAAAATTTCATGGTGATTTGCATATATCCCATGATGCTTTGCATTATGAAAATATGTATTATGTATTTCTTTCAAACTTGATTCGTTGCCAATGCCCTTTGGGGTAACCCTTTTTCAGCGTTTCTGCACTGAGGTTCTTTGTCTATAGCTTTGGTTTTTTTTTCTTTTTGAGCCCCCACTACCCAAGCAAACAAGGCCCACATAGGGACAAAGGGTCTTCACTGAAAAGTTTAGATCAGAGATCAGTGTCAGTAGGTGCTGGCTAAGTGCAGAGAAAGGACATACATAATCTGTTGCTGCAAACTGATGTACTGAAAAATGGATATGCCATTGCTTAAGTTTATCACCTGCATTTTGAATAAACATCACACAGAGATTGCATGTTGATCCTGAAGTTCGGTGTCTGGTCCATCTGTTATCTCACAACCTTCCACAACAAGGTACCGTACAAGAGGGAAGAATTTTTCAGACAAAAAAGATGCTCAAGAACAAGGAACATGATATGAAACGGGGGTAGATTCAAGAGAGATATGTGGGAGTACATCTTCACAGAAAGAGCAGAGGTGGTGGGGGCGAAAACAGTGGTGGAGATAAAGAATGCATGGGATAGATATAAGGGAATCTTTGTTGAAAGGATGGAGTGGGAGAAACAGCCAGAGATCAAGTAGGGTCTGTGGTGTTACTGCAGGTAAGGACAAATGTGCAGACTGGGTGAGCCAAGTGATCCTTATCTGCCATCAAATTCTATGTTTTTGTTTCTTACACACTCTTTGGTATGCTGGGTATCCCAGTGAAGTTTTCTTTTGGCAGCCTCAAAAAGGGCAACTGAACCAAGCACGCTGCTTTCCCCCAAAGGTTGCTGTACTTGGGGCATGCAACACTCTTAAATTGACTGGGGGTGGCTGTGGGAAAGCAGCAAGAATGGGAACAGAAGGGATGAGAAACTGAGAAAAACATTCAAGAGAAGTACTATAATTTAGCCAAAGAAACAGCAAGATAACCTGGACTTTAAATGTTGGTTTTCCTGGAGACCCATATGGTGCACCTTCTGCTATGGCCTCCCTGGGTAACCCTTGTCCCATGGCTTCACCCCTGTAGCTTTACCTTCTGCCCAGGATCCAACATCAGCTGGAGAGACTCTGGGGACATTGTCAGACCACTGGAGTATGAGGAAGTGATTAGGTGTCATCTGCACCACTGACATTCGCTCTCCTTAACAACCTTCACCTCCCTATTCTTGTTGCTGCCACCCCTCAGGAATGGGGGGGTGATGTTGCTTGGTCATCTTTAGAATACACCTCCCACCAACAAGGTGAAAAGACAATGGGGTGAACAGCAGCCCCCTCCCCATCTAAGCCCACTGCCTACACAGCTTGTCCTACATCGAGCATGGGAGTCAAACTTCGGAAACGAGCTGTCTCTTCCTCGTGGTAACGCACTGCGCAGCCGCTGGCATCACCAGGCACACAAGAATAATATAAATAAAAAAAGAAGTTACATACTTACTGTAATAGTAGATCTTCGAGAAACTTTCTTCCATTAGGCCACACCTTTGGAACGATACCCACATCAGTGCTAGGACCATATGGAAACCTTTGCTATCTGGGGACCACCCATGACAGTGTCACACATCAGTGTCTATATAAACATGGAGGGGGCGCGGCGGCACAACATTCCTCAGTTCCCCACTGGAGATAGATTCAGAGGACCTCCGCCCGTGGTGAACCAGGAGATAAGACCAGCTCAGGCATACAAGATGAGGCATACAGCTGGATATATGATGCATAGATTAGGTTCATGCACAATATCCAATGTAACCCTCTCTGAATTAGTGGGAGACAGAGGGAGGGACAGCACGGACTAATGGAAGAGAGTCCCTTGAAGATCTACTGTTACAGTAAGTACATAACTGTTCCATCTTCTTTCAAGGATATCTCTTCCATTAGGTCACACCTTTGGAAAGATTCCCATGCACTTCCCAAACAGCATTGGGAGAATGGTACAGTCTGATATATTCAAGACAGCAGGCATGGCTGCACAGCAAGCCCATAGAAACATAGACTTTGACGGCAGATAAGGACCACTAGGCCCATCTAGTCTGCCCATTTCCCTACCTACAGGATAGGCCGCAGATCCTAGTTAACCAACAGCCTATTTCTTCCTACCCCCCACAAGAATTGCCTTATGTCTGTCCCATGCATTCTTGAATTCTCCCACAGTTTTAGACCCCACAACCTCCTCAGGAAGGCTGTTCCATGCATCCACTACCCTCTCTGTGAAATAATACTTCCTCACATTGCCCTGAACCGCCCTCCTTCTATCTTTAAATGGTGTCCCTTGTTCTTGCAAGTCTCTTTTCTGAAAAATGCTACCCTCTTGGACTTTGTTGATTCCACTGAGGTACTTAAAGTTTCTATCATGTCCCCCTCTCCCTTCTTTCCTCAAGGGTATGCATTAAGCTCCTTTAGTCTCTCCTCATACGGCTTCTCTTGAAGACCCTGCACCATTTTTGTAGCCCTCCTCTGGACTGCCTCTATCCTGTCTATGTCCTTGCGGAGATGGGGTCTCCAGAACTGGACACAGTACTCCAGATGGGGTCTCACCAACTGTCTGTACAGAGGGATAACAACTTCCTGTTTTCTGCTGCTGATGCCTCTCCCTATACATCCCAGTATACCCCCAGCCCTCCCTACTGCCTTCTCACATTGCTTGCTAACCTTAAGGTCATCTGATATGATTACCCCCAGGCCCCTTTCCTTTTTTGTTGTTGTTACTACCTCCCCACCCATTGTGTATTCTTCCCCTGGTGCATTATTTTGCACTTCTTTGCACTGAATCCTAGCTGCCATACTTCTGACCATTCCTCCAACCTTGCCAAGTCCCTTTTCATCCTTTCCACGCCTCCTTGTGTATCAACCCTGTTGCAGATTTTTGTGTCGAATCTAGAACGTCTATGAGAGACTATGCCCAGGCTGTAATGTTTAGTGAAAGTGTGGCTCCACGTGGCTGCAAGAGAAACCTTTCTGAAACAAGCAATGGAAGTGACCATACCGTTTGTGGAGTGACCACGGCCCACACAAGGAGGTTCCTTACTGTACTTCCTATAACAGAAGCCACTACAATGTGCCAGCCACTGGACAGGTACTGTTTAGAAACAGGGCACCCTCTTTTCCAGGGGCGAATGAAACAAAAATCTGAGAGGATTTTCTGCAGTCCTTGGTACAAGTAACACAGTATCTGAATTGTCTATGTACATCTAAAATATGGAGCAGTGCCTCATCCTGACTGGCATGCTCAGGCTAACAAACAGGAAGGTGCATCATTTGATTCAATGAAAATTTGGCAGAAATGAAGGATTAGTATGCAAAGAGACTGTCTTTTTGGAAAATCAAATATGGCGGTTCATAGATTAGAGCCTGAAGCTTTGAAACCCTTCAAGCAGAATTAAAGTACAGTTACGCAAGATCTTACCGTAACAGCAGATCTTCGAGAACAGCTCTTGCAGCAGGTTACACCATAAGGACTGAAGCCGGCAGGCAGCAGGACCCCACGGAAAACTTCTAGCTAGCTATACCAAGTGGGGGACCACCCCCGATGTCCGACACATCATAAAAGAGGCAGTCCCCCAGCATACCTCAGTACTCCCGGCATAACGATGTGATTCAGAACGGGAGACCGAGGATCCGCTCCCAGCGGAAGACTAATAAATCTGATGCATCCGAGATGCTCTGAATTAGAACCAAACCTCCTGAGGGGAAGGTGGGAGGGTAACTACTTACTGCAAGAGCTGTTCTCAAAGACAGTACAGTTACGTAAAGAACTTACCATAACAGTAGATCTTCGAGAACAGCTCTTGCAGCAGGTTACACCATTAGGACTGATGGAAAAATTCTAGTTAGTAGTATCCACCGGTGGACTGCCTCCGATGTCGGCCCCTCTCCAACGTCAGGTGTCACATAAAAGGGGGCGCTCCCCTAGCATCCCCAGTTCTCCCGCCAGAGACTCCCAGCCCAAAGGTGACATCTGAAGGGGAGACCGAGGATCCACCTCCAAAGGAAGGTTTAGAACAGGATGGCATCAAAGACGCTGCAGCCTAGAAACTAGGTCAGAAGACTCAACCTCCAGAGGGTAAAGTGGAAGGGAAACTACCTGCTGCAAGAGCTGTTCTTGAAGATCTATCTTTACGTAACTACTATCTTACTTTGAGAAACAGCTCTTGTAGCACTTACCCAATAAGGACTGATTCCCAAGCAGTAAGGAAACTATTTTGCTTTTGGGAGGAGGATAGGAGAGATGTTTCAGATTTCAGGACAAAAGTCCTTGAAGGACCGCCAAGTCGAAACCTGCTCTGCGTCTAGAGGCAATATCCAGACTGCAGTGCCTGATGAAGGTGTGTACAGTGCTCCAGGTTGCTGCCACACAGACGGCTGAAGTGGAGACATTCTTGAGCGCAGTGAAGGAGGTAGCCACTCCCCCTCATAGAATGACCTTTTACCGGTCCTGGTAAAGGTTTGTTGCGCTTCTGGTAACAGAACAGGATACATTTCACCAGCCATGTAGAAAGTGACTGTTTGGAAACAGGAACACCTTGCATTCTCTGTACGTAGGAAACAAAGAGCTGGTCCGACTTGCAATGGGCCCCGGTTCTGGTCATATAATATCTGAGACTCCTATGCACATCCAGGTATGTAACAGGGCTTCTCCCCTGTTACAGTGATTTGGATAATACACCGGAAGGTCTATGTCCTGGTTGAATGTGACAGCAGAGACCACCTTGGGAAGGACCTTAGGATTTGTTCTTAAGAACACCCTCTCCTTGTGAAAACCAAATAAGGATCCTTGCACATTAGTGCATGAAGCTCAGAAATTCTTCTGGCAGAAGTAACAGCAACTAAAAGAAGCATCTTCCAAGCGAGGAGACGCAGCTTGCAATCCACGGCTGGTTCAAAAGGCGGCAGTGTAAGCTGCTCTAGAACAAAGGGAAGATCCCAAGGTGGAACTGGGTCTCTGATGGGAGGTCTCAAGTTCAGGATGCCATGTAAAAAGGTGTGAGAAGCCTCTAGTTGAGCTACAGACCAGTGACCTATCAGTGAATGGTACGCCAAAATGGCGTATAGGTGAACCTTAATGGAGGAGTAGGCAAGTCCTGCCTCGTAAACGGATAGGAGACAGTGTAAAACTGACCTCTCTGAAGAGTCCAATAGGATCAATCCACGAGCTTGAGCCCAGATACAAAATTGACGCCACTTCATGGTGCAAGTGGCATGAGTGGAGGGCTTTCTGGCTGCCACCAGAATGTCTACAACTTCCCGAGAGACCCCGTATCTCAGGACTGCTATGTCCTTAGGAGCCAGGCATGTAAGTTAATCGACCGAAGATCTGTATGGACCAAGGAGCCTGCCTCCTGGGACAGAAGGTGACAGCTGAATGGCACAGCCACCAGAGGTTCCTGGGTCAGCTGATGTAAGACAGGGAACCAAATCTGCCTGGGCCAAAAGGGCGCTACCAGAATAAGGGATGCCCACTCTTAACGGAGCTTCAATAAAACCCTCTGGATCAAAGGGAAGAGCAGAAAAGTGTAAAGGGACCTGCCCGTCCAAGAGAGAGAGACAAAGCGTCTCGCCAGAAAACACCAGGCCCTGGATCTAGCGAGCAGAAATTGGGCAGTTTTGCATTGGATGGGGACGTGAAGAGGTCTAATTCTGGTGTTCCCCATCTGTGAAACAGGTTTTCTGCGACTTCCTGAAGCAGTTCCCATTCGTGGACTCTGGCCTGTGATTGGCTTAGACTGTCCGCGATAGCGTTGTCCACTCCGGGAACATGCACTGCAATGATTTCTGCGCCATGCTGCAGTACCCAATTCCAAACCCTTTGAGCCTCCCTGCAAAGGGGGTAGGAATGAGTGCCTCCTTGTTTGTTGAGATAGTACATCACCGCGGTATTGTCCATTTGTACCAGAACAGTACCTGGTGGAATCTCTGACTGGAATGCCTGTAGGGCGTACAGGACGGCTCTCATCTCTAGAATGTTTATGTGAAGGTGGGACTCTAGAGACAACCAGGAGCCTTGAGTCCTGACCCCACTGAGGTGAGCTCCCCATCCGGACCCGAGGCATCCATGGAGAGAGTCACTGAAGGGGGTGGTGCAATGAAGGGGACTCCCCTCGAAAGGTGGTCTGGGACGAGCCACCAGTGCCAGTCTAGGATGATGGCATTTGTGATCCAGACCGGATGCTGCAGATGATCTTGCTTCTGGTCCCACTGGGCCCGCAACATCCACTGGGTGACCTGCATATGGAGTCAAGCTAGGGGAACCGTTGCAATGGCAGCCGCCATGTGCCCGAGCAGGCAAAGAACGGTCTGGGCCGCTACAGTATTCTTCTCCATTATGTCCCTTATAAGTGATCTGATGCGCTCCGCCCTGTCCTGAGGAAGGAATGCCCTTTCTTGAGTGGTGTCCAGAGTTGCCCAATAAACTGCAAGTTCTGAGACGGGACAAGGTGCAACTTCTCCTAGTTGATGGTGATGCCCAGCGATTGGAAGAGGGAATAGGTATCCTGGATCGCAGACATCAGGGCTTCCCGTGAGGGGGCCATGAGGAGCCAATCATCTGGGTATGGAAACACGTAGTGGCCCCGTCTCCTGAGAGCTGCTGCTACGACTGACATACATTTCGTGAATACCCGAGGTGCCGAAGACAGTCCAAAAGGGAGAGCTCAGAACAGGTAGTGGCGTCCCAGAAACTTGAAATGCAGAAATGTTTGATGCGTTCGAGTGATTGGTAGATGTAGGTAAGCGTCCTGCAAGTCCAGTGATGCTAGCAATGTGTCTTCTTTGAGCATGGGAATGAAACCCAACAGGGTCACCATGCGGAAGCGCTTGTGCAACACAAAGGTGTTGAGGTTGCTGAGATCTAAGATTGGGTGCAAGTCCCCTGTTTTCTTTGGAACCAGGAAGAAGTGAGAATAATAACCTTTTCCTCTCTGGTTAGGTGGAACATACTCTACAACCTCCTCGTCTAGGAGGGCCATGATCTGCTGGATGAGCAGGGCATGCTGACCCGAATAGTGGGAGAGCAGGGGAGGTCTGGACGGTGGGTGGTCGAGGAACTCTACAGAGTGTCCTTGCTTTACCAGCTGTAACACCCACTGGACAGAGGTTATCCTCTGCCATCCTGAAAGGTGATGAGAGATGCGACCCCTGACTTTCTTTACCCTTTGATCCAGAGGAGGGACGTGGGCCGGGAAGGAGTCATGCTGTGGTGGTGCTGGACCCCATGGACCTGGGCCTGTGGGGAACCTGGCTGGACCTTTACGACCAAAGTTCCCCTTGGGTTGCTGGCCGGAATGTGGCTGTTGCCGTTATTGCCGGCCGCAAAAACATTTTTGGTTCCCACGAAAGGAACCAGAATTGGGTCTGCACATGGCCTCTATAGTCCAGACTGCCTTCCTGGTGTCCCGTAGTCTAGTGATGACCTTCTTAAAAATTCCTCACCGGACAGGACAGCTCCATTATAAGGGACATCTAGGATGTTCTTCTGGACATCCAGAGTAAAGCCGGAGACTTTCAACCAAGAGAGTCTCCGGAGACAAACGCCTGTAGCTGCTCCCCTGGCTGCAGAGTCCGCTGAATCGTAAGCGGCTTGGAGAACCTGGGTCCCCACGTCTGACCCAGTATGAAGGAGGTTAAGCAGTTCATACTTCTTTTCGCCATCCGGGAAATCCTTCAAAAGGTCTTGGCCCTGTGTTCCCAGATGGCATTTTGAAACTGCACCATGTGCGTGAGGTAATTGAAAGACCTTATCGAGCATGTAGCAGCCACATACATGAGTCTTCTCATAGAATCTAATTGCTCAGATTCCTGGTCCGGAGGCTGGGTACTCAAGTGTTGAGGTCGCTGAGACCAATCATGAGATAAAGTAATGACCAGGGAATCGGCCAGGAGTTGTCGCACCAAATACAAGTCCTCTATAGGAGCCCTGTAGAGGCGGTCAGCCTTCTTTGGAACAGCCGGTGTCGAATGCGGACTCTTCCAAGCCGCCTCGGTGACATCCGTAAAGGTGTCCACCAGAAGTGGGACCACCACAGGCATCGGATCTTTCTGCCTGAGGTAACGGGCAAGGCGTTGTCTCTCAGGATCTAAGTCTTCTGTCTCCCATCTCATATTTTCCTGAATGTGCCTCATCATTTCTGAGAAAGAGGGACCATCCGGTGGTGACCTTGGGAGGACTCATGGGTCTGGTGATGGGGACTAAAGGGGGACGGAGACCTGGAGGTATTGGACGTATCCGGTCTGGAGTCATCCCCCAGTGTCATCTGCCCTTGGGTCGTTTAGGGTTCGGAGACCCTGAGGGAGACTGTGATGGGCGTCTCTTTTACTGTCTAGAACTGCCCCTAGGAGGCGGAGTTGGCTCCTTAAGGGTCGGGGGTCTTGAACCTTCAGCACCCTGAGGAGGAGGTGGAAGAGGCTTGGAGGGAACCACATCTTTCTTTATGGTCTCCCACCAGAAGGTGAATAGGTCTTTCACCTCCTGTATGCGCATACCCGATGACGGGCCTGGCGTCGGTGTGGGTCTGTTGCGAGCATCAAGTCCCGGGAAACCACCATGTCCGGTGACGACTCCTTGGGTAGGCCGGCATCCTCCATGTCGCCTGTCTTGTCATCTGGCGGCACAGCAGCCTCTTCTCCTGAGGACCACTGACGTCCGGTGTACTGGCTACCAAAAGTTTCCATCCGGTCCTATCACTGATGTGGGTACAGTTCTAAAGGTGTGGCCTAAACGGAAGAGATACCCTCAAAGAGGATCAAAACAAAAGGAGTTCCACTTACTGAAAAAGAATGAAAATAAGCTAATGAGACCAACACTAAAAATTAAAATGAAAGTGGTGAAGGAACAGGAAAAAAAACACACACACACACGGAAAGGAAGGTGCACTAATAGTTGTTACCTTCATCTTTGCTGTCTGGGAGAGCTGTGAGGTACTGCAGAATCTTTACCAAACTCTGGATCTGATCCTGGACGTCAAACTCGCAACAAACTGAAATCCAGAACTCGGTGTCTCTTTCCAGCACAGATTCCTGTTTTAAAACACCACATGCTTAAATCTCAGAGTGAAGAAGAACCTCCACAACCAGTCTAATTCCATAAATAACACAGGGTGACAGTATTTCCAAGAACATGATTTGGGCTTTTGAAAAGCACTCTGCCCTATATTGCAACCTGGTCCACACTTCTCTGAAGCCAGCTGCTGCTGCTTTTTACGGCTGTGTGGGTGGAGCCTGCAGCTGTTTGGCGATTGATGGCTTAAAAACGGCCGATCGTGGAACCTTCTGTTTTGGACTGTCGGAGTGTAGCCTTCTGACACTCCAAAGGAATGGAAACAGTCCACAAAGCCGACTGCAATGCATTCAGCAGGACCGCACTATTTGTGGTGCTATCCGCCACTTCCACATTGCAAAGGAACTGCGCATGCGCGAGCATCGCACATGAACAGTTCCACCAGCACCATCTTTGGAATGGCATTTTGTCATTCAGCCGAACTGCTGCGCGCCAGGTACTTTCTTATGTCTGCGTAGTTCCGCTACCACCATCTTACTGTGATAGCATTCCGTGGCGCTCCTTCCCCGGTGCCTGAACAAGCACGCCACAGCCGTATTGGCTCTGGATACATCTTGTTGTCTATTGCAGGAATCCAGCTACTACAAGAATACTGCCCTCTCACTATTGGCTTAGGGGAACATCAGGAGGCATTATTTTGCTCACAGGGGGTGTTAACAAGATAACAGCCTACTATGGTGGAGTGGTGGAAGCACTTTCAAAATAGTACATGACAGCTTCCTGATAGAGAATAGCATTCAGGGTTACACAGTGCAAAAGTGTGAACAGTCCTACAATAAGGCGTAAGTCTAGGAGGAAGAGGCGGGTTAGTGGTCATGGATTCCTGAAGGTTATAGCCACAGAAAGTTTCCCTCCTCTCATCCAAACAAGCCTGGAATTGGACAGCAAAGTCACTGCCACGGCACATTTTTTTGGGGAAGAGAGGTGGACAAGATGGACACAAAGTCCCTTCTGTCACTACAATGCTACTGCTATGTTACTATTTTACAGTTAGCTTCACAAAAACGAAAACTGAAAAATAATTTCAGTTTGACAGGTTGCATCCTGCCAGCACACTAATCCACACAATTCTAAAATGGCACGTTTTATACAGTAATACCTTTTCTCCGTTAGTGGCAGCTGAGGCAGTTTTCGTCACATGCTGCTCGAAGAGCAGCAACAGCAGAACCCAAAGGAACCGCTCCGCGCCAACTGTGCTGAGGAGTTGCACTAGGACTGGCAGGCGGCGATGCTCTGGTACATGAGGGATGGCATCCACAAACACTCGAATAATCCGAGTAACTATACTCTGTATATCACCCGAAGTCTCGGTCAATCCTCTCTCATCAGCCTGTCAGCACAAAAACAGGTCAGAGATTAAGACTCAAACTCTAGAACTTCATGCAGAAATATAGCTCTATCTGCGTTCTTGAGGCAAAAGAATGCAGGAAAAAGCTGATGTATTACGAGCAATATTTTATTGGTTATGCAACATATACTGAACAATTTCTCTAAAAACTATAGTCTGTGCAGTCTTATCATTCAGCGGGAGGAAAGCATCAGTAGGCCCATTCAGTCTGCCTCATGTTCCCCTGACCACCACTACACCCTGGACCCCACTCTGCACCGATATTCACCCCTCTCCTACCCACCACGCCCATGCGCCCATACCTGCACATCCAAAGCTCCCCACTGTCCTCACACCCCCCCCCCCCGGCAGGCCACCTCAGACACCCACCACACTGTGAGATCACAACAGAAGACCACAACCTCAAGCGGGGAACAAGATGTAAGGCGTAAGAACTCTTTTTTTTTTTTTTTTCCCTTCCCATATTTATTTTTATCCTTCTTATGGCCAGGACAGGATGGGCTCTTATCAGCTCTGCCCTGCTGACCTCTACCATCCCCAACTACCCAGGACTTATCAGGCAGCCGGATACCTCCATGGATTCTAACTTCATCCCCCTGTGGGGTCAGGAGAGCCATCATCCTCCCCTTCCCCCCCACAAAGCATACATCCAGTTCAGCTCCATGGTGTCTTGTAGGTAAGGTGGGTAAATCATCGATAGGCAGTGTGTCATGTCATGCGAAATTCTAATTACCTCTCCTCTGTCCACAACCCATCTCCGGCACATTTTAAATGTATTATAGTAAATAACCTAAACCTGACATAGAAACATAGAATTTGACACAGATAAGTACCACTTGGTTCACCCAGTCTGCCCACTGATGCAGATAAGGACCGCCTGGCTCCCCTAGTCTGCCCATTTGTCCCTGCCCATACTATCACAACAGGCCCTACTTGATGTCTGACTCCCTCCTCCCCCCTTGCTTTCCAACTGAGATTCCCTTGTGCCTATTCCATGCATGCTTGAAGCCCACCACCTCTGCTGAAGGCTGTTCCAGACATCCAACACTCTTTTCAGTGAAGAAGTACTGCGTCACATTTCTCCTAAATTTCCCCCTTCCAGCTTCATTGTATGTCCTCTTGTTCTCAAGCACCTTTTTCCTCTGAAAAATACCCCCCTTCCAAATACCTTGTGCAACCCTGGGAGGTATTTATAGGTCTCTATCATGTCCCCCTTCTTCCTCTCTTCCACAGGGTACATGCTGAGGTCCTTTAGTCTCTTATCATAGGGCTTCTGATGCAGCCCCTGCACCATTTTAAGCTGCTCTCCTCTGGACAGCCTCCACCGTGTCCACATCCTTCCTGACATTAATGAAATGTAGTCTTCAGAACTGGACACAATATTCCAAGCTGGATCTCACCAACGATCGATACAGTGAAAACACCGCAGCCACCTCCCTCCCTCCTTCTGCTGGCGATTCCCCTCCCTATGCACCCCAGCATGCCACTGGCCATACGTACTGCCTTGTTGCACTGCCTCGCCACCTTGAGGTCATCAGATACAGTATAGTTACTAATGGGTCCCTTTCTTATTTATTGAGTGTCAATACCTCTTGTCCCATTCTGTACTCTGCCTCTGGGGTTCTGCGCCCTGGGTGCATGATTTTGCACTTCTTCACACTGAAACACGGCTGCTATGCCTCTGACCACTCCTTGAGTTTTCTCAGGTCTCTGCACATTCTTTCCACCACCTCTGGAGCGTCTACCCTATTGCAGATTTTGGTGTCGTCTGACAAGAGGCATACTTTCTCTTCCAGCTCATCAGCAATGTCACTCAAAGACATTAAAGAGGACTGGTTCTAGTACTGAGGCCTGAGGCACTCTGCTGATCACCCTCCTTCCCCAGAGTGAACTCTTTACCACCCGCTGTTGCCTGTCCATAAACCAATTTCCTACCCAGTTTACCACCTATGGACCCACCCTTAAGCTGTCCAGTTTACTTATGAGACTCCTATGTGGTACACTGTTGAATGCCTTACTAAAATCTAAGTAATTCACTTCCACCATCCCACCCTGATCTATTTCCCTGGTCACCCAGTCAATGAAGTCTATCAGATTTGTCCGACATGACCAGTCCCCTCCCTCCGGTGAATCCATGTTGCCTTGGGTCTTGTAACCAGATGTACTCCACAATCCTTTCCTTTAGCAGTCACTCCATTAACTTCCCCACCACTGATGTCAGACTGACAAGCCTACAGTTGTTCACCTCCTCCCTGCTATTGCTTTTATGAAACTGGACTACATCCGCCCTTTTCCAGTCCCTGAACCACTCCTGTTTCCAGTCAGTTGTTGAGCAGGACTGTCAGAGGTGCAGCCAGTACCTCCCTGAGCTCCCTTGATACCGCTGGGTGTACCCCATAGCTTTGCCCACTTTTAGATTTGCGAGTCCCTTCAAGACTCTTCCCCTGTAAATTGACTTGTGTCTACCTCCCTTCCCAGTGACAGGGTGGAACAGGACCCTGTCTCAGTTGTTTACAGAAAGTGTTTAAATGCAAGGATCTGTGCTTTCCTTTTCTGTTTCTTCTCTGGTTGCACAACCAAATGTTCCTGTGAGACTTCGGACTTGATCAACCCAACAGGCTTGCAGTTCTTTGCCTCTCACTGTGTCTCAGTTTTGTCTTGCTGTCTGTTTTTCGCCCCTGCATATCTAGATTTGCTGATATAAGAATATGTGCAAATCATTGTATGGAAATGTAACTGATACTGGCATCCCCTGAGTCTGGAAAATATATAGCATTACTGTTTAAATGTATATATTTATAATTTGAGATGACTGCAAAAAGCTGTTGGAAGCTAGAGGTTACCAGAGTTCAGTTTTTAAGCCTTTTGCAAAAGCTGTGCAAAGGGGGGGCCTCAACTCAAGAAGCAGAGGGAGACTGTGAAAAGGCAGAGATACTAAACAAATATTTTTGCTCAGTATTTACAAATGAAGAGGGGGAGGTACATAAAACAAACAGTAGAGAGACACTGGATACAGAAGTTGATACCAGCCCATTTACAGAAGAAAGGGTTCTGAAAGAACTCTTAAAACTGAAGGTGGACAAAGCAATGGGGCCTGATGGGATTCATCCCAGAATTCTAAAAGAACTAAGGGTAGAACTAGTGACACCACTGAATACCCTTTTAACAAATCATGGGAGGATGGGGTGGTACCGAGGACTGGAGGAGGGCAGATGTGATTCCCTTCACAAAAGTGGGAGCAAGGCAGAAGCAGGAACTACAGACCTGTTAGTTTAACCTCAGTGATAGGGAAAATGATAGAATCACTTCTGTAGGAAAGAATTGTCGAGTATCTAGAGGCCAGAGGGGCATAGGACCTTAGGCAGCATGGATTCACAGTGGGAAGTTCATGCCAGACGAATCTGATAGATTTCTTTGACTGGGTGACCAAAGTAGTAGATCAGGGAGGGGCTGTGGACATGGTCTACCTAGACTTTAGCAAGGCATTTGACACAGTCCCACACAAAAGACTAATATACAGATTAGCCAGCCTGGGAGTGGGTCCCAAGATGACAGCCTAGGTAAAGAATTGGTTGCAGAATAGGACACAGAGTAATAGTAAATGGAGTCCACTCAGAAGAAAGGAGGGTTACTAGTGGGGTACCGCAGGGTTCAGAATTAGGACCAGTCCTCTTCAATGTCTTTATAAGCAACATTGCAGAGGGACTGGAAGGAAAAGTATGTCTCTTTGCAGATGACACAAAGATCTGCAACAGAGTTGATGCACAGGGTGGGGTGGAAAGGATGAGAAGGGACTTGGCAAGGTTAGAGGAATGGTCAAATGTATGGCAGATTAGATACAATGCTAAGAAGTGCAAGGTAATGCACCTGGGAAACAAACACCCAGGGGAACAGTACACAATGGGGGGTGAGATACTAACAACAACAAGAATGGAAAGGGACCTGGGGGTAGTCATATCAGATGACCTAAAGGTGGGCAAGCAATGTGAGAGGGCAGCAAGGAGGGCTGGGGGGATACTGGGATGCATAGGGAGAGGCATCACCAGTAGAAAACAGGAAGTTATTATCCCTCTGTACAGACAGCTGGTGAGACCCCATCTGGAGTACTGTGTGCAGTTCTGGAGACCCAATCTCCGCAAAGGCATAGACAGCTGTCCAGAGGAAGGCAACTAAAATGGTGCAGGGTCTGCACTGGAAGACATATGAAGAGAGACGAAAGGAGCTTAATATGTATAGCCTCAAGGAAAGAAGGGAGGGGGGGACATGATAGAAACGTTCAAGTACCTCAAGGGAATCAACAAAGTCCAAGAGAGTAGCATCTTTCAAAAAAAGAGGTGTGCAAGAACAAGAGGGCACAATTTGAAGATGGGGGGCGTGGCTCAGAGGTAATTTAAGGAAGTATTTTTCACAGAGAGGGTTGTGGATGCATGGAACGGCCTTCCGGAGGAAGTTGTGGAGTCAAAATCAGTGGTGGAATTCAAGCATGCATGGGACAGTCATAAGGCCATTCTAGGGGTTGGGGGTAGGAAGAAGTAGGCTGCTGGTTAACTAGGATCTGCAGCTTATCCAGTAGGTATGGAAATGGGCAGACTGGGTGGGCCAAGCGGTCCTTATCTGCCGTCAAATTCTATGTTTCTATGTTTAAGCACACTGTATTCTAGCAGCTCCTGCCTGATATTTACAAAAAACAGGATGCTTGCTAAGGGATGGGGATTGAAAGGACTTATAAGAGCTAAGCTGCAACTGCAACAAAGACTACAACAAGGGACACAGAGACTGAAATTAATTTCATTTTTAGTTAAACTTTTGTTATCCAGGTAAACAACATCAGCCGAGGCCCTTTTTCAAATGCGATCCAGAACCATAATCTATGTTACAGTCAAGATGTATTACAAATTGAATAATAGAGAGGTTGCAGTGAATTACAAGGCTGTAATTCCATAGAGAGGTTCTGGGGACATAGATAACCTCGAGAGCGAAGCTCGAGAGGTTTCTATGTCCCCAGAACCTCGAGGTGGAATTTTAGCCGAGTAATTCACTGTAACCTATTTTTAATTTTTTGTAATATATGGATGCGAGAAGGTGGTGGGGTCTCACTTGTTGGAGTGTTGTGTAGACTGAAGAGCGGCTTGAATGAGGAATCTGGAAGCTGTTTGAAGAGGTTATTAAGAAAGTGAAAGAAACAGTTCTAGTAAGAGTAACAGCTAAGGGCTGTTTTTGGTTTTTTTAAGGTATTTTGATTTTCTTGGTCAGAGATGAACTGTAGCCTGTTTTCCGTAACTGTTTGTGGCTTTCAAGCAGATATTATTGTTGCTGACAGAAAGTTTTGTGGTGTTTGTTTCCGGTGGAGCAGTTTTTTAAATTCTTCGTGCTGACTGCTGAAGAAGCTGACTCATGGTGAGGGTGAGGTGGCAGGGTGCGCTTGGGCTTTTCTGCAGGAGTGATAATGCTATCGTTCTAAAGCCTGAACGATAGTATTATTGGGAGTGGTTTATTGGGAGTGAAGTGTGCTATTACGGGGAAATGGTATCTATTACAAGGATTTTTTTGCACCGTTTTCGATAGTATTATTTTCATGATCCATATATTACAATACAATACAATCATACAAAAGAACATAAAACATAACAACATACAAACAGCAATTTAATAACAATCGCACACCACCAAACTGAAAAAGTATTGTCTCACTGATGCTTTAAAAGCATTTTTTCCCAGCAATATGTTGTAAAGTACATGGAATCTTATTCCAGTATACTGGAGCATAATCAGAAAAAGCCTGCTGACCCAATCTAGATATAGTTTTGGAACGGTTAATGTGACAGATGCAATAGAGCGTAGCTCCCTATTGGGCATCTTAATATTTAACAATGAAAACAAAGGAGAGACTATTTTATTTTTTCCTTTGTACATACTTATTATGAACAAGTTTTATTTATTTATTTAATTTTGGTGACTGGGTAGGCCCACTGGGCCCCCCGAAGGTCCCTTTTTCAGGGGAGACCCTGATATTGCTAGTGTAAATAAATAATTTTTGGTGAATTCTACAACTGCTCCTGGTTTTCCTATGCTTCCTGGCCTGTGCCTCAACGACATTCCCCCTGCACTCCTGCAGCTTTTTATGTGGCTCATTCCTTTTCTTTTTCTCCGTGAAAACTGTACAAAAACGGGTTACTCACTTGTAACAGTAATTCTAGGAGTGATATATGTTGTTCATCCACACTTGTTGGCATGTCCTTTCCCTTTAAGATTCTTGCCGGAAGGTCTAAATGCTGGCTCCTCCCACCCACCCGGGTGGTATATGCCTTGACTCCACCCCTTGACCCAAGATCTTGCCTGCTGGAAGCAGAGGGTTGTGTGTCGAAGCCAGGGAGGTCGGGTGGGTCCATGTGGATGAACAATATATACCACTCCTAGAAAGTGCATTTACACAAAGACTTTTGCTGTAACAGTAGATCTAGAAATGTCTCTTGCAGTAAGTCATTACTTCTGGGAGTTCCCAATAGGTGGCACTCCAGCACGGAAGTCCCTTCCAGCAGTCTCTATACCAGGGACCACCCACACTACCTCACTTCCTATAAAAGTGGGCGGTCCCTGGTAAGCTCTGTTCTCCGCCAATTTCAGCTCGGAAGCGTGGGACCGAAGGGAACCGAGGTACCGAAGCTTCTCAACCATACATCATTTTTCCTGTTACATAAAGGCAGGGGGATGGAGGGAGGGAATCTACTTACTGCAAGAGACATTCCTAGAAGATCTATGGTTACAGCAAAAGTCTTTGTGTAACTGCACCATCTTCCACGGTATGGTCTCTTGCAGTAAGTCATTACTTCTGGGAGATTCCCAAGCAGTTATGTGGCAGCGGGTGGTCACGGATGACATTTTGCCAGAGGTAAAATGCAGTCATGAGACCAAAGAATGCTAAAATAGCATATCAGTTGAACAAAGGAATTCATGATTCACTGTGTTATGTATCTGAATTGAAAAGTAACATGTCGATAACGCTGAGCAATTATGTTGCTTCAGTGATCAGAAGGGAAAGTACATTCTGAGTTAAATGCAACTTTGTCTTTAGTTGTAACAACATCTTGAGTAACAAAATGTTATTCTTCACAGATGATACAAAGTAGCAAGTAACCCCCCCGCCCCCGACTGTGTAGTCAGTAATGAATGTATCCATTTGACAGACTAGGATACTCATGTAACAGAGATGTAGCAAATAAAAACAATGTATCTGTGATTCAACAAAATGTAGTAGTGGTTAAAAGACATATAATTTCTGTATATGTACTCGCCCGATTTGATATGATCTTTGTTCATAATTAAGGGAAGTCTGCGAACAGCAGTGTAAGAGAGAAGAATATAGTCTATAATTAATTGAGTATCAGCATGTGAGTTAATAGTGGATGGACCTGCCCGGAGGGGGGCAGGACGTCCTGCATACCGTATCACAGGTCAAAAAGGCATCTCGATGGAATGGTCGTGATGGTCTATGAACAGCGATACCTGAGAAACTGGCTAGATGTATCAAGCCAATGGGAAAAAAGGCCGCAGTCTTGTTTGTGGCCTTAAAAGGTCCATGAGGCCAAGAAAAGGGGACGGGGTGGCGTCTGGAGTCTTCAATGAGGGGCAGAAGCCCTGGGGCGGCCACAGGTCGGCTTCGCTGGGGTCCTTGTTACTTGTTCTCTGCCCTTAAAGGTGTCCCGTGGAGTATAATTAGGTCCAGTTTTGTATGAATAATTATACTGAGGGTGTGGTTTTTGGTACATGTATTGTACTGTTTTCAGTTGCCTGTCTAAAGCTTGAAGGTTCTCCAGTATCGTTTGAGACCCTGGCCCAAAAAGATGGTCTCCTGAAAAGCGGCCATTAGCCACTCTGTGTTGAATATCAGGTGCTAGCCCTGAAAGTCAGAGTCATGCCTGGCGGCGTATCAGAATACCGACCACA
This sequence comes from Neoceratodus forsteri, assembly GCA_016271365.2. Classification (NCBI taxonomy): domain Eukaryota; kingdom Metazoa; phylum Chordata; order Ceratodontiformes; family Ceratodontidae; genus Neoceratodus; species Neoceratodus forsteri. The sequence goes on from CM057451.1 coordinate 188,305,072, forward strand.
GAGGCTTGAGCTGAAGCATCGGCAAGATCATATCCTGATCGTAATAGATGTCGAGACAGTGAAGTAATAGTGTTATTTATCGATGCAAGTTGTTCACTTTCAGGGGAAGCAGGTAGCTTGTGTATAACTTCTTCAGCAAAAGTGCTCATCGTGAGCAGGTATTGCAGCATGTGCCCCATATAGTTAAGTATTCTGATATTTAGTGTGTATAGAGAAAACACTCTTCCCCATATGGTCAAAATGTTTAAAATGTTTCTCTGGAGGTACTGTACTTGTATGTTTGGACTTGCTGGTGCAGTTGTGGGCAGCCGCAGTAACCACAGAATCCGTCACTGGCGTATTTGTTAAATATTGATAATCAGAGGGAGCCTGATACATCCCGTGGGCCTTTCTAGGCAATTCCTGCGCTGCTATGGGTTGACTCCAAGCTTCAGTAATAGCATTTCTGAATGTAGGTACAGTATAAAAGGAGGAATAGCCTGGACAGGGTCCTCTGGTAGGCCCAGATATTCAGCCATATCTTTACTTAATCTATACTGTTCCGCTGTGGTAAACCCCATTGTTTTTTGTATTTATAGCATCATTTCGGGAAATGAGGGGTCATCTGGTGGAGAAATGACCTTTCGGGGCTGTAATAGCCTTTTGTCTGAGTAAGAGGGCACCTCCGAAGGAGATTCATATCCTTTTGTGTCAGGGGAACCATCATAGGTCCTATGAAGGTTCGGATTCGTATGATAATCTGAATAATATTCGTCTGAATATTCGAGAGGAGGCAGGACTGGGGAGTATTCTAGCTCTGTGCGTGCCTGTTTTGATGGAAGTGATGATATCCTTTGTGTTTGAGGGTTATGTCCCGGAGTGAGGCTATGGTCAAAACCCACAGAATCCAGTACTCTATTTACTATTTCTTCAATATATGGAACTTGTGACAATGGAACTGCCATGCAAGCAGGTTCTGAATCCAACGTACGTGGGAATGGGGGATCAGTTTGCGCCTCCCAGTAGAGTCATCTGGTGTTTCTGTGGAGTCTTTGCTCATTTCCAATGGGGTTGAGAGACCCATGTGGGAATGACAACAAGGCTGGGGGCCTCTGCGTTCTGAAGCATATAGTTTTTTATTTTGTAGTAATGTAGCTCCATATGCATCTTTCAATACATATTTTTGAGAATACTCTTGGTTTTTCATGGTCGACCTTACATAAGGATCATCCATATCAGAGCTATATGCCTGCAACGGTGCTGTTCTCCATCATCAAGACAATCAATGCTGCATAGGCATCAGTCCTATCGATGGGAGAGGCAGAGAAGCATGCCTCGATGATGTACTGTGTCTTACAGGTGACAGATCAGTAACAGCATGCTCAGTCAATGGGGACATATACTCCATTGATGATGATGATGAAGATGAAGAAGGCAGGGCATGGTGTCGCAGATGGTGGGATATGCTCCATCTAGATGGGAGATGGGATAGTGAATGCATGCACCGTTGACGACAGGGGGTGACATCGTTGATGATGGGGGAGTGAAGACGTGCTCCGTCGATAATGCAAATGCTGTCATTGACAATGGGAGAGTGGATGTATGGCCCGTCGACAGTGACAAGCCTCTCGTCGACGGTGGAGCATAGGGAGCATGTCCTGTAGACGGGGGAGGCAGCCCCGTCGACGAGGAAGTATGTAGCATGTGTTCCGTCAATGGAAGAGGCGTTCTCATTGATGATGCTGTCTTGTAAAGCCCTCCTGCCAATGAGGGGTTATGCCCCATTGATGGAGAAGGTAGTAAGACCTCTGTTGTTGATGGTGTATGGGTTCTGGTCGACAGGGGAGCTGAGGAATGACGCCCTATCGACGAAGAACATTCCTTCTTTGATGGAGTAGAACCTGCTATTGACGGGGGTGAAGGGCCCATCGGCGATGAATATCTTCTTGATGATCCATGATTTGGAGGCATGACCATTGAAAGGCTGTCAGGCAGGACTTTAGGTGAAGGGGTTTCCTTCCCAGTATTCTCTCTTGAAGAGGACTCTCAAGTTTTCTGAGCCCTTTGGTTGAGTACCCTTTGTGTGAGACTGAATCATCCATTGTAGGTATATAGTGCCTGTATGAAGCCCAGGCACCTAGGCTACGGGTTCAAACCACGTCGTAGACTATTACCAGGAGAGATGCTGCCAGAGCTGAAGCCGGTGGGAAAATGAACGGAACTTACCAGGGACTACCCACTTTTATAGGAAGTGAGGTAGTGTGGGTGGTCCCTGGTACAGAGACTGCTGGAAGAGACTCCCGTGCTGGAGCGCCACCTATCGGAACTCCCAGAAGTAATGAATTACTGCAAGAGACCATTCCATGGAAGATCTACTGTTACAGGTGAGTAACCTGTTTTTCTAGGATCGTGGATATGTTGTTCTATCTGCATTTGTTGACAGACTCCTAGTAGTTCTCCGGAAGGAGGGAGGCAAGGTGAAAACCCCCTACTTGGGAAACAGAGATTGAAGAACTGAGGCCCCAAAACCAGCATCCCAGCGTGACTAAGTCGATGTGGTAGTGGATAATGAAGATGTTTGCTGACTTCCAGGAAGCAGTCCTGCAGATTTCCTGGATAGGGATGTCTCTAGAAGCAGCCACCGACGCAGCAGTATGGCACGTCGAGTGAGCTCTTAGCCCTACGGGAGGCTCCTTGCCCGCCAACCTATAGCAGAGATCAATGCATGATGTAATCCATCTGCCAATCGTCTGCTTGGCTGCAGGTCTGCCAGGTGTGGTTTTAACGTAGGTGACAAACAGGTGATGAACCTCTGCCCGAATTTCAGCCGTCTGCTTCTTATAATAAGACAGCGCTCATCTCAAGTCCAAAGTATGGAGCCTGTACCAGCATCCGAGGTGTAATTAGGGTAGTACACTGGCAGAGTCAACACCTGGTTAAGGTGAAACTCTGACACAAACTTTGGAAGGAATTTCGGGTTGGGGAGCAGGACAACCTTGTCCTGTGGAAGACCAGGTAAGGATACTCAGAGAGTGCCTGTAGTTTCCCAGTCCTTCTGGCTGATGCGATGGCCACCAAGAAGGCTGTCTTTCATGACAGATGTGACATTTCACACCTGTGCATTGGTTTGAATGGCTTGCCCATGAGCTTTGCCAGTACCAGAAGTAGATCCCATGGTGGTGGTAGTTCATGCACCGAAGGGGAAATATGGTTGAGGACTTTAAAGAAGTGCCAGACCACCGTCTGCTGACCGGCCCAAGATAGGTAAGCAGAAATGGCTGCCAGGTGCACCTTAAGGGTCGTAGACTGAAGACCCCCTTTGGACAAGGACCAAAGGTAGTCGAGGATGCTAGCCACCAGACAGGACAAAGGGTCCAAGCCCTTGCCCTGACACCAAATGGAAAATCTTTTCAATTTGAAGGCATATCACCTCCTGGTTGACTCCTTCCTGGATGCCTTCACAACTGTGAGTACATCCTCAGACAGACCCAAAGCCTGGAACTCCAGCCGCTCAGGAACGAGTCTGTCAGGTGCAGGGATTGAAGATCAGAATGGAATACCTTCCCCTGACTGACTGATATTAGTTCTGGGCATACTGGAAGACACCTCGGAGGCCTGGAGCTGAGGCTGAGGAGATATGGATACCAGAACTGGCAAAGAAAGTCTGGGGCTACCAGGATCTCCTGTGCCTTGTTCCTCCTGACCTGGAGGATCACCTTGTAAAGTAAGCAAAGTGGAGGGAAGGCATAGAAGAGACCTGGGGTCCATAGCCTCAGAAGGCATCCCCTTGCAGTGAGCCCTGCTGAGGGGGGCAGGCATGAAACAGCCTCAGCTTTTTGTTCTCCCTGGAGGTGAGCAGATCCAACTGAGGTTTACCCCAGCAGGAGAACAGTCTGTGTACTACCTCTGGATGGACATACCACTCGTTGGACATCTCATCCACACGGCTGAGAGCATCCGCCAGATGAGTTGAGGCTCCTGCCACATGGATGGCTAGGAGATCTGCCTCCAGTTGGCTCACGAGGGTCCAGATGCAGAGCACTTCCCTGCACAAAGGCTGGGAGTGTGTGCCACCCATCTTGTTGAGATAGTACATAGTCATGGTATTGTCTGGACTTGCACCACCTGACCCCGAAGGAGTGAATGCTGACAGTGCCAGCTGGACTGCTCTGAGCTCCAGCAGGTTGATATGACATCAGGATTCCTTGGAGGTTCAGAGTCCGTGGACTCTGATTCCCCATGTGGGCACCCCAGCCCGTGAGAGAGGCATCAGTTGTGAGAAACGGAAATTACGTACCTACCGTAATTCTTGATCTTCTCTTGTATCTTCACCATTCATTACTGCTTGGGTGTAAGCAGGAAGTGCGCACCTGCTACGGGAGTTTTTTTTGGGGGGGGAAGAGGAGATGGCGCCGCCCCCAAGAGCGACGCACTATGTGATGTGCAAGGGGTGGCCGTTAGCTGCTGCAGACTCCTCCTCCATCTCAATTCTGTAAGCCGGAGAGGTGAAATAATGATAAGAAAAAAGAAGAGCGAGGCAAGAGAGCCGAGGATAGGAAAAGGAAAAGATATAAACTGAAAAAGGAATAAGCCAACAGAGGACAGGAAAGAGGAAACCTACCCTATGGGACCACAGGGCCTCACTCCTGGGGTGGCTCCGAGGGAGGAACAGGTAAGGGAGAGAGAGAAGAAGGAAGAAGAAGAAAGAAAGGGGGATGTTGGGAGGAGGGAGAAGTTCTGCCAAATTGTGAGAATTGGCTTGAAGGCTCGTAATTTCGGGACCAAGGATCCCATTTAAGAAAACAGGTGCAGAAGGTTCAACTGAACCTTCTGCACAGCTTATTAGACAAAAGGCAGAGACTCTGCACCTCCCGGCATCCCCAACTCCTTACACTGTAGCTGAGAGCTCACAGACTGCCAAGGCAGAATCTGTTCCGAAAGGAGAGTGCCCAACTAGGAAGGGGAAGAGGAAGGAAGTCCACTAGCACCTTGTTACATGCTAACACAGATGTGGGGTGGGGGAGGGGGGGTATTTGAAGCCCTACAGAGGGCACCCCTTTGCGGAAGGAAGAGTGGGAACTCAGTCAGACTCCCCAAAGGTAAGGCAAAACAGATCACCAGTTCAAGGAATTGGGAGTGCCAGGGCAGTGTTTAACTAGCGGAGGCTGGCGCAAACAGGAGATTCAGACATGCCAGAGGGTACCTAGAAAAAGGAACCGAACCATTTAAGGAATGGTTTCTTTAACTGTGAATTTAACAGCATGGCCTAAGAAGGAGCCAAGAGGTCACCCCTAGGGCAATCAGAAAGAGTTCCCTCAGGATAGAGATAAATTCTACTCGTTCCGCTCTCTTCCTCAATTAAATGAATCCATTCTGAGAGAAGAACGGAATGCTCAAAAAATGTTTTTTTTTCTTTCTTTTTTTTTTTTAAATTTAGGCTTTAAGGCCATGAAAGGAGGGAGGAGGAGATGCCGAACAAGGAGGCTCATGGGGGAAAGTGGGTGGGTATCAGTAATGAATGGTGAAGATACAAGCGAAGATCAAGAATTATGGTAGATATGTAATTTCCGTATCTTCCCTTGTCAATCTTCACCATTCATTACTGCTTGGGTGAGTACAAAGCCCCCCCGAAGGGGGACTGGGAAAAACCCTCAGCCTCCTGCTGATGAGAAACAGAAGGAAGAGACCCTGGCTTTACGAGACAGGAAGCCTAAGGTCAAGGAGAGCTAGGTGGTGTCCCCCAGAGATGAGGAGACAGAGGAAGCCCCTGCAGAAGCTTCCTAGCCCTGGTGGAAAAAAGGCGGGTCCCTCGGAAGGTGAAGCGAATCACCCTACACCAGGCCAGGAGTGACAATCCTGACAGACAAAGCCATGCCGTCCGCCTAATGCAGATCGATGTCCCCACAAGCCTGGAGGCCACCTCACAGGCGTCATAGGATGCCCTTGCTTGGTGCCTTGCCAGTTCCAGGCCTATAACGGAGAGGGCAATGGCGTGTATGGATTGCTCCGTATCAGGCATTGCTGCTAGAACTTGAGAGAGCATCGACCATAAATGCCTGTTGTAGGCAGCATGGTGAGTCAGATGTGATGCAATGCACAACATCGCAGGACAGGAAGAGAACACTCTTCACCCCCCACAGGTCAAATTGTAGGGAATCCGAGTCCGGTGGATGGTCATGCGCCAGGCGGTGTCCGGAAGGAGTCCCTAGGAAGTCCAATCCCGACAGCGAGTTGGGGAGTGTACCCAGAGATTCCAATGGGGCACAATACCTCCTTCTGCAGTCTACCGGGGCTGGAAAAGGTGCAGATGGAGACTGCCAGGTGCGGACAGACGCCTCCTGGAAAGGTCAGGATGGCACCACCAGATGCTGGGCACTGAATTCCCCAAGTAATTCATGCGTCTGCCGCTCGGTATTGTCTCATCTGAGAAAGGAGATATGGAGATCCCTAATCATCCTTGATAGGAAGTGCTGATATTCCATGAAATCAGCGTTGGATGAAAGGTGAGCAGAGGGTTCCTCTCCCTCTGAGGAGAGAGTCGAAGAAGGTGAGGAACTCGAATGCCCAGAGGACTCCTGCAGTGGTGGGGAGAGGTGAAAAATCTGCTCATGCATATACCTAACATATGACGGGAAGGCCCCCGCACAGCCTCTGAACGTCTCCCAGGACAACGGGCCCATAGGACCGACATGGCCTGAAGAGAGGGGGGTGGCTGCAGAGGAATGGGAGAGGGTCACCTACAAGAGGGTAACTGTCCTCTGCTAGGGCTCTGAAATCCAGGGAACGGAGCCCGAGCTGGCGGCATCCCGGATATCAAAACGGGTCGCAAAATGGAACATCTCCTGTGATGCATCTGGGGTTGCAAGGGTCCAGAAGGACAACCCGCAGCAATGCCCCCGGAGGGATAACTTGAGCCTAAGAGGTAGAGGCAGGGCTCAGCACTCCGGCTCCTCCCCACACCCTGAAGGGTGGCAGGTGGAACTGGATGCCCCTCACCTCGGGCTCTCAACCCCTCAGACTCTGAGGACACCCTCCTCCTCGACCCCAGTGACAGGTTCCGTCGATACTGAGGCCTCCCAAGGGGGGCCCCTGGAGACAGAACCCGTAGTCCACTCCAAGAAGGCATATAAGCACCTGAAACGGCAGCTGCCACTGCCCCCTCTGAGGAGACAGACCACTCCCTAATCTCCAAACCGCCCTCCCCGATGGACTCCAGGCCACCCCCAGCCTGGGAATCCTCGGAGGAAGATTGTTTGGGAGACTCAGGAATGGGAACGCTGGGTTGCCTGACACCGCGTTCTAGAAAAGACTCTGATTCCAAAGAATCGGGGAATCAGGCCAGGCCAACCTCTGAATCATCTGCCTCCGAGGAGGAGTCAATCAGAAGGACCTCGATGCTGGCTACCCTAAGAGTCCCTTAAGAAATGGCACCGCTAACGGTGCCGGTGTCATGCACGATGCTGTACGGTCCCAGCGCATCACCCGCAGCACCAGAACCCAGCCTCGATCCACCCACAGCTCCAGCTAAGTCACTGGCGCTGCCCATGGCACTCAACACAGTGCTGCTCACTGAGTCGACCAAACCCACGGCACAGAAAGCCAACATGGCACCTCCCCAATCACCGGCACCGCGAACGGCCCCAGGATCCAAGACAGCGCAAGAGGGCGGAGTCAAGGGTCCACCAATGCTGGACCCAGCAATCATGGGCTGCGACACTGGAGCAGCCTGCACCTCCGAAGAGGTGACTGCTGAGACGTTGTCCCCACCACGGCCCTGGGAGGGACCACGGCATTCCTCCGACACCGCAAAAGAGGCCTCCTCCTTAGCAAGGCTGGAGGATGAGGAGACCTCCTCCTCTTTACCAGACCGTACAAGCCTGGGAGGGAACCCAGAGGAAGGGCCTAGAGACCTGGCCTGGGAGGCCCGAGAGCAATGCTGTCCTCCAAAAGTCGACGGGGCCTTGCCGATATTGAATGTACAGACTTCGAGAACACGGCGGTCCATCAAGAAATGGGCGACGCATCTGTCCATATCATGGTTAGGTCCCAGGCAGCAAAGGCAGACATCACGTCGGTCCGAAACAGAAAAATGCCGGCCACAGGAGGACCGACACATGGGGGCATGGCCCGCTTTTGACTTACGCTTAGCTCCTGAACCAGACATGATGCAAAATTAACTATAAAACAGAAAAGCTCCCGATGCCGTAAAAATATTAAAGAAAAGAATGGTCTTACCAGCAACAGCGTCGGGAAAACGAACTGAGACGGAGTCATAGAGAGAAGGCCTAATGGCGTAGCACTGCTGAACTCGCGCAGAAGGTGTTGCCTTGACGGCTTGAGAAACAGAACAGAGATGGAGGAGGAGCCTGTGGCGCCTAACACCCGCCCCTCGCACATCATGTAGTGCGTTGCTCGATGGCACTGACTCCTCTCCAAAAAAAAACTTCCGTAGCGGGTGCGCGCCTCCTGTTTACACCCAAACAATTATGAATGGTGAAGACTGACAAGAGAAGATCGACCGTTTGCTCGGGACGGAAAACGGGATCCCTTCCTGCAAATGTGCTGGCCAGCTCCCATTGAAGGGGGCGCATATGCCACCAGGCCCATCGGACCATGGCAGTGCAGGACGCCATGTTCCCCCGAAGGTGTAAGAAGTCTGGAACAGGACGCAAGTGCCCAACCAGAAATAACTGAGCAAAAGAGGCGAGAACCTCCGCCCTGTTGGTCAGGAGCCTGGCTCTGGCTCGGCAAGAGTCGAGCTCTGTCCTGAAGAAGCAGATTACCTGCGAAGGTATGAGTTCCGACTTGGTCTCGTTGATCAGGAGACCAAGTTCAATGCAGTTCTGGAGGGCCAGATCCCTAAACTTCTCCACCTCCTGTCTGGAGGAACCCGCTATGAGCCAGTTGTCAAGACGGGTACACTCTGACCCCTCGACACTGAAGATGGGCCACTACCACTGCAATGCATTTGATGAAGACCCGGGGGGCCAATGACAGGCTGAACGGCATGGCTCAGAATTCGAAGAGGGCTCCCTTCACTTGAAAGCGAAGGAACCTTTGGTGAGACGGATGGATCGGGACATAAAAGACCGCGTCCTGGAGACCCAGAGAGCAAAACCACATGTTCTGCTCAAGAGGTGGTATGATCTGCAACACAGTTACCATCCTGAATGTAGGGACTTGAGAAATTGGTTCAGGTTGTGTAGATCTAGAATGGGGCACCAGCCTTCCGTCTGTTTCGGGACCAGGAGTACCTGGAAAATAACCCTGGGTAGACGGGGGGTCCGAGACTCTGGCCACCACCTACTTATGGAGGAGTTGGGAGATGATATCTCGGACAGCCGACAGTGTGTATGGACACCATTTCCTCCTGTGGGTCGCGGGCTCAGCTTGGTGGGTACTGCTCGAATTCCAGAGGCATTCCCTGACCAATCACTTCTAAAACCCACCTGTCCATTGTAACAGCGGACCAGGGGGAGAGGAAGTGGCGGAGCCGGCTCCCCCATGGGAGAACCCAGAGCTGGTGTGATGGGTATGGGGTTGGCCACCCCATCCAGCCACTGGGCAGGCTTGGAGGAAGAGGGTCCAGCTTGGGGACCACCTAAATCCCGTCCTCTGGGTTTACGGGCTGCCGAGGGCCTTGACTTGGGCTGAGGGTATTAAGGTTGAGCATGCTGCTGTTGCTACCCTGACTGGAAATGGTGCTGCTTGGCCACAGGGGAAGAAGGCCGAAAAGGTTTTCTCTTCTGCTTTTTGGAACCCTGAGACTGCTTCTGAGCAGAGGTCACAGAGTCCAAGGTGGCACTGGACTTTTCTATGCGCTGGAGGTGACTGTCCACACCTGGGCCGAAAAGGTCGGTACCCAGGAAAAGGACATCCGTCAATCTGTGCCGAGTGTCCCCTGTGAAGGTAGAGATACTCAAACAAGCCCTGTGGTGCACAGGAACCATGGCCACCACCGAGTGGATGCAGGAGTCCCCAGGGTCCAGGGCAGGGCCCCTACTTTTTTGCGGCACAGTGGAACCAAGTTCTGTGGCAAGACTAACCATTTGCCGCAGAACTCCTGCGGCGGTGGTTCGTAATTTCTTCGGCACTAACAAACTACCACATCACAGTGTCAGCTTGTCATTCTGACTTCACTTTCATGGTAGTAGATACAGCAGTCAGGATGGTGGAAAGCACAGTAACACTAGTTCAAAAAAGTAACAGACTTATAAAAATAATTTTATGCCTAAAAAAGCAAAACAAATGTCTCTCCCTTAAGGTCCTAGCCTGTTGCATAAATGACATATGCAGAAGGGATCTTATGTGATAAATAAGGTATTTCTATATGCATGGTATCTATCCCACTAATAAGGTTTCCACTGTCTATCACTTATATATTTGTATGTGCTTTCTACACCACTCATGAGGGTCCCACTGTGTATCACTTATATATTTATATGCAATCTGTAACATACATACAAATATGCATGTGTGTGTGTGGTGAGAGAGACAGAGATACTGTATATGTGTGTGTGTGTGTGTGTGTGGTGAGAGAGACAGATATACTGTGTGTGTGTATATATATATATATATATATATATATTTTTTTTTTAATTTCCATGAACTTGCATCCTCATTCATACAGGTCCCATTAGAAAAGGAATAGAGGATTTATTGCAAAACTCATTTTTCATGTCAACCTGCTCTCCCTGACACACTACGTAACACCATCAGGCCATGACATGCATGTGAACCAATTATGAGATAGAGCTCTCCGGCCCATCACAATGTGTCCACCATGTGACAGAACACTGCACCATACCTTCCCAGGCTCCGAGCAGTGATGTGTTCCACCAATCCTTGTGCTGCCCAGCCAGATCCCAGAGCTAATCTCTGAACCAGAGTTGCCGGCACAGAAACACAGCATGCTACCCTCTGGCCAAACAGCTGTCACTGCACACAACATTTCTCCATAACCTTTAGGTGATTCTATCAACCAATGACAATATGTAATCAATAACCCTGGTAAAATGCGTACAGTGCAATTATTTATTTAACAGGTCTATTCTTTCAATAGGTCTACACATTATTATATTTCACTTTTCTGGGCATAATTACTTTATTTTTCTTACAAATTTAGATAGTTAAATTCATTTTACCAGTTATTCATTTCAGATAGTGTCTCTATACCTTAAAGGCACAAATAGGTTTGTACAAAGTGAGGTATGGACTTAACAGGTCTGTACTATTGACAAGGTTTTGTTTAAGTTGGCCCTAGTGCAACAATGCAAGACTGAAAATTGTATTAGGCTGTAGTGCAGGTTGAGCAAATATCACCATGCATGATGTGCTGTGCCACCGTCTCTGGCAGTGGGAGCTGTGGTAGATAACTGACTGTTCATTTATGTTGCAGAATGCAGCCATTTCATTAGCTAATGCATGATGTTATAACAATGATAACATCACATTCTGAACATATAGGGGGGGTTTGGATACAAATAGAGGGGAAGGGAACCAGATTCTATGTATAAACAGAAATATTAATAAAAAAATCACCGAGAAGAGCGAGTTCTGCGGTAGATTGCAAGTTCTACGCAAAATTCTGCAGCCGCAGAATTCTAGGGGCCTTGATCCAGGGCCATCTGGAGTTGCTGTTTTGCCACTGCCCGACCCTGGTCATGGACCTGCTTGACCATGGTCTGGGGGTCTGTGGGGAGGTGAGGAAGAACCTCATCAAAAGAGCCCAAAAGGATGTGAGAAAAATGCACCATGATGAGGGCCGTGTTTGCCTGACGAAGGCCCAGCGAAGAGGAGGCTTAAACTTTCCAGGCTGAAAGGTCCATCAGTGTCTCCCGAATTACCAGAGCATCTGAACACAGAATCAGTCACCAGTCCCTTGGCTGAGGGGTGTTCTGTGAATCCCGAAAGGGAACCTATGGGTACAGCATACTTGCGAGCCATTCAGGCTGAAGGCACAGAGCAGGAGGCAGGGTGCTGCCACAGCTCCAAGGCTGGAACAACAATGACCTTGGCCACTGGGAAGACCTCAGTCAGCGAATCCCATTTGAGAATGTCAGTGAGGGATATTCAGCCCATTTCTGGATGGGTTCTAGGGGGATCTTCGTGGTTTCAGAGATGAGACGGAGGATGCCCATGAAGGAAGAAGGGCCTTCCTCCATCAAGAAATTCCCAAAAGATTCCTCATCCAGGGGACGAGAATGTAGGTCAGAGTCCTCGAACTCCGGATAGATCAGCTGGCCACCAGACTCACCCTCCACCCGCCTAAGATTGTCCGGAGCGAGGGTAATGGATAGCCTCTGCGGGAGGCCCGGAATGGGCCGAGACCCCTTAGAAGGAGCCCCCAAAGGAGGCTGCTTACGTGAAGACTCCACCACAATCAGTGGAGAGGCTGGTTTCGGACAAGCAGTAATGGTCTTGACCGGCTCTGCAGGCTGAAGAACCTTATGGACCGGCTCCTGAGGAGCAAACGTCGGCCTAGAGGGCAACAGCCAAGTAATGGCTGGGGTAGAGGCCAGTGCCGATTTCTGGCTGGTCATAATCAGCTACTGTCACATCAAATCCTCGTTACGTCGATGCAGTTTTCGTCGAAGTTTCTCTACACCCAAGGAGGACAAGGAAGAGTGGTTGTGGCACCACTTTTTGGAGCGCTTATGCGCCTTCTTCAGCCTGTTGGTCGAAGGGGTGCGAGACTGCGAATTGGACCTTCTGGGTCATTCAGAAGAAGCCAGGGAAAACCATGGCTCTTCCTGGTCAAGGACTGGGACCATGAGGGGATTCCCAGAGGGCTGGGTCTCCTCATCGGTGGCAGGCAGGATCAGGGTCCTGAATAAGGAGTTGTCGGCCTCATCGAGCGAAGACTGGTTGACAGGGTCGAGAATAATCTCAACTGGGTCATCGTCCTGCATCTTAGCCGGCTGGCCTGACGGGGGTACCGTGAAACTAGCGGCCGAGGCCGCAACCTTGACCGAAGTCGAGACAGAAGATTCCTGGGACCAAGATCTCTTACAGTCCTAAGAACGTCAGCGGCAAGATGAATCCTTGCGTTCCTTGTCCTTCTCACAGGACCGAGAGATGTGTGCACCCAAAGGGACCTATCCCTTGGTCAAGAAGCCGGACACATCTCCCGAAAACAGCCTGAGAAGGTGGAGCCCAGATTGAGCGGGACCAAGATCAACATGGAAGAGGACTAATCAGCAGCCTGAGCTGCCTCCTCTTCAAAAGCCTTCATCCGTTTCAGCTGCTCGGCAGACCCCGCAGCCGCGGAGATGCCCAACGCGCTTCCTTGGATTGGACCGGCAGATTCCGTTTTTCCGGTCTGCCCAACTGCAGTTGTGCGAGACAATCGTCCAAAATGTTTGAATAAAAAGCACAACACATTTCACATGCCTGAGTGTCATGATTGTAACCCAGGCAATAAACACACAAGGCATGCGGGTTGCTCCAAGACATCTTTTGCCCACAAGGGCAGCAGCAGAAACCGGGCAGGGACTTGTCCTCCATCACGGTCAAGATCACGAAGCGATTAGGAGAAACACGAGTCTAAGTTTGAGTAATGCATGAGCGATAAGGAGGGAACCTGAATCTTCCAGCGGAAAGGAAGATCTGGTGTCAAGAGGTGGAGCCGAGGCATACACCACCACTGTGTGTGGGAGAAGCCAGCTTTTAGACCTGCCGGCAAGAATCTTCAAGGGAAAGGACATGCTAACAAATGTAGATAGAACAACATATCCACAATCTTAGAAAAGTATTTTTCAGGATATCTGTTTTTTCCTTATCCTCCTCTACAGTTCTCCCCTACATGTCTTAACCTCACAATCCCTCCTCTAGTCTTCTTTTCACTTATGTACCTAAAAAGTCCTGTCTCCTTTGGTTACACAGTGGGTTATTTGTCTCTCAGTTTGTGCCTTTGCACTCTTTAATGCTTTCCCTGCCTTCCACTGCTTCCCTTGATACACCTCCCTATCCTTTTCTCTCTGCATCTCCTTGTAACTCCTGAATGCTACCTTTTACCTTTTTAGCCACTTCCAATGCCTAGGTCGATGATGGACTCTCATTTGGTCGTGACCTCCTGCTCAGTACGAAAACTATGGGCCTGTTGTAGGTTGTCCTCAGTGACCCATTTGCGCAGTGACACACTGGACCTGGTGTTCACTCTGGGTCTTGGGGTCAATGACCTCAAGACTGATCCAGTCATTTGGTTGGATCATAGCACCATGAGGTTCATGTTTCGCATCCCCCGAGGGTCTATCCTCTGTGGAGATGGTCCAGTACCGTCCTTTATGGAGAGTAACTCAAAAGGACTTCAGGCAGTGCTGGACCTATCGAATGTGGAAACTGCGTTCGTAAATGGGGTGGAGGAGGTAGTGGTGGCCCATAATAGGGCCCCCTTGGTTTGTTGGGGAGCTCAGGGAGTTAAATATAAAGGGTCAGAGATTGGAATAGTGCTGGAGGACGTCTGGACTGATGGAGGACAAATTGGCCTTGAGATCACATTATGGTGACTATTAAGGAGCCATCTTCCAAAGAAGGCAGATTTTCTGTCAAGGGAGATTGCTGCGGCAAGGAACAGACCAGCTCAACTCTTCTGTATGGTGGACAGGCTATTACATCTGGCCTGTCTCCGTGCGGGAGGAGCAGGTGCAAGCACGGGGTGTGAAGAGTTTGCTCTGTTTCTTGCCGGCAAAGTGTCCTCTATCAGGACCAAGATCTCTTTCAGTGTCATTCAAAGAGCTTGCGAAGTTGGATTTGTAATGTGTCAGGCCACCCCTCTCGTATGGGCTGCGTTTGATCCAGTTGGAGTGGATGAGGTGGTTGAGACAGTCTCGAGGCTGCGACCAACCTATTGTGATCTTGACCCAGGTCCAACCTGACTTTTGGTTGGGTGTGTGGACCCAACTGGATCTGTGGTTGCTGAGATTGTCCAGTGTTTCTTGGGGAGTGGGGTCTTTCCTATGGCATTGGTTAGACCCCTGTTGAAGAAACCCTCACTGGACCCAGAGTGTCTCATTAACTACAGACCAGTCTCAAAGCTCCCATTTTTACAGAAGGTTTTAGAAAAAGTGGTGGCCTTTCAGTTCGAGACTCATCTTCCCTCCTCTGCCACTTATGAGTGTTTCCAGTCTGGACTTAGATTTGGACATAGCATGGAGACTGCCGTGGTGAAGGTGCTGAATGATCTCTTGATGGCGAGAGATGGGGTGGGGGAGAGAGAGAATGTACCATTCTTGTTCTCCTTGATCTCTTGGCGGCATACAATCACCTTATACCATGAGGTGTTGCTGGACCGATTGCGGAACTGGTGTGGACTAACCGGTAATGTCAACAACTGGTTTAGGTTCTACCTCCCCAGTAGAGTGCAAGGGGTGATGGGGTTATCCTCATCTAACCCGATGCCTCTACGCTGTGGAGTTCTGAAGGGGTCGGTCCTGTCCCCTCTGTTCATGGTGTATATGCTACCATTAGGATATGTTATCAGGCAGTATATGGGCTGGGTTTTCATTGCTATGCTGATGACACCCAGCTATATCTGTCCTGTGCACCTGGAAACGAGATGGCGGCCTCTGTGTTTAATATCTGCCTGGAGGAGATCCATAACTGGATAACTCAAAACTGGCTACAACTCAACGAAGACAAGACGGAGGTACTAGTGGTAGATCCATGTCATCGATGGGATGGAGGGGGATATGGGAATGTACCTGGTTTGATACTGGGAGGCATTCCCTTGACCCCTTTTATTCGGATCAGGGATCCAGGCGTGGTCCTTGACGACGGTCTGACACTTGAGGCTCTGGTGTCAGCCGTCATCCAAAGTGTTTTTTACCATTTGAGGAACACTGCCCAGATCCGAGCCTTAATACCAATCAAAGACCTTACTACTCTGGTACATGCCTTTGTCACATCCACGTTGGACTACTTCAATGCTCTGTACCTGGGGCCATCTGTAAGCAACCTCCGCGTCTGCATCTGGTGCAGAACACTAAGATATGATGATATTATGCCTGTCCTCCGCGAACTGCACTGGCTGCCAGTAAGGTGGAGGATTCCTTTAAGGTCGGATTACTGACCTATAAAGCCCTGTACGGATGGGGACCGGACTACCTGCAAGACCTCCTGGTTCCACACTGCCAGACTCGTGCTCTCTGTTCCACCAAGGGTTGCCTCCTGGTAGTTCCCAGGGCTAGGCTGCGGCATTCTGGGGACCATGCATTCTCTGTTGCCGCGCCGGCCCTGTGAAACTTACTGCTAAGATATCTAAGGGAGGCACCCTCAGTAGAAACCTTCAGAAAAGGGCTGAAAACATTTTTATTTAATCAAATCTATGATCTACATAATACATAATAAAGGAAGGTTTAGTAATGCACTGATTGTCATTTTAAGCTACAGATAGAGATTGCTGCTTTTATATTTATACTCTGTGTTGTGTTATTGGAATTTCGTGTTGTTTGACGTTTTTAAATGCTTTGTTAAGCGCTCCATGCCTCCGGGAAGGGGCAGTATATGAATAAAATATCTATCTATCTATCTTTGAGAACCACAGCTGTCTCCTTTCTCCTGTTTCTACTCACTTCCTTTGCGCAGAAGTTTACTGCCTTCACTACGCCATCCCTTAACTTGGCCCACTGCTCCTCCACCCCAGCCAGGTCATTTCCTCCTGCAAGACAGTCTCTGAGGCATTCAACCATTTTCTAAAAATTCTGCCCTCCTGAAGTCCAGGACCCTCGTCCTTGTGTGGTTTGCTTCTGCTCCTGTCCTTAAGTTGAACCACACTGTATGGTGATCACTGGTCCCCACATGGCCTCCCACCTTGAAGACTGCAGTACTGCCCCTGTTTGTTAGTAGCAGGTCCAGCACTATGCCATCATGAGTGGACTCCCCCACTAACTGCCTGAGAAATGCCCCAATGAAGGCAGTCTAGGATGTCCTTATTTCTACCTGAGGCTGCAGCTGGGAGACTCCAATCTACATCCAGCAGACCAAAGTCCTCCACCACCTCCCTTTGTCTGCCATTGTGCTAATGGCTTCCACTAGTGCCCTATCCAGTTTCTCCCCACGTGTCGGAGGTCTGTGTGTGAGTAGTGGCTCTGGTACCTGTCTCCAGGGAGACTCGCAGTGCTTCCAACCCCTCCTTTCCCCTGTGAATTCCCAGCGTCTCCATACAGCACCACCCCTCCTCCCTTCCTTCCCATCCTACGATTTCTGAACTGAGTACAGCCTGGTATGGCCATGTTCTGGTAGCGGTTTCTTATGCACCACGACTCAGTAATGGCCACAATATCTAGGTCTGCCTCTGCCACGATGGCATCTTGGTCCAGAATTTTACTTCCTAGACATCCTGCATCTGCACACATGACCTTCTATACCTTGGTTCTCACTCTGCCTGCTACCCCCCCCCTTTTGTCCTGCCTCCTTTTCTGTAAATAAACAAGGATGTAAAGCTATCTCGGGGTTCTGGTGATCCCTAACACAACACTGCATTAAAAATACACTGCAAAGCAAAACCACTGAGAAATGCTACCAACAAAAGTCACCAAGACATAAATAAGCCAGACTCCCTACAAAAGAACCAATATTAAAATCATATATTGCAAAGCCAAACATTCAAAATGAAGTAATAAACACAATACTTAGTCATAGAAACTCGAAATCCATCCTAAAAGGCACATCTTACAGAAAATCAAACCTCAAAAGGCTTCAGTGGTCCAGCCCACCAGTGCAGCAGTAGAGCTACCATTTCACAGGCGCAGCAACCTGGGAGTCATAATATGGGGGTAGAAATGGGCTTCCCAGTACGGGAAATGGAGGCCTGGGCAGGAGTGGAGGGCTCCACTGGTAGATAACTGTATGTCAGTGCCATGGACAAGGGAGCATAAAAGAAAGACTTTACACCCCACAAAGCTGTGTGGAACTAAAGTACCTTTTTCTTATAAGGACAATACTACTAACTGTACATATGAATACAGGTTCTAATAAGAGCCAATACAATAACCCCAACTGAAAAGGGCCCCCATTCTTAAAGAAGCAATGACTTTCCAACCACATTTAGACTTGTTTAGCTTCTCATTACAAAAAAAACATTTTAGCCATTTTATAAGTGGAATAAGGCATTTCAAAGGGGGCTCTATGCTATGTCAATCCATCAGCTGATACAATAACATATTATAATGCCCCCTCTTTTGTGTCTCATTCCTTACTAAAGGCACGCTAAACAAACTCACCACTGGCCCTTTGTGCGTACGTCCCGGCTTCAGACAATAGCAGGGTAAACGGGAGACTTGTGTGGTTACATTGGGATATCCACATGGTTACCAGCCAAAAGGAGTCTGGAGTCCATTTTCAAATGTTATGATAAAGGACTGCAGCAGTCTGCATTGCCAGAAGCCTGCCAATAGATCTGTTACACAGCAAAAGCTAATTCTCCGTAGAAAGTTGTCAGGGTGACTGGCCTGTGCAATTAAAAACTGGGCAAGTTTTGTTACAGAAGGGGCTGAAAAAAACCTCATCTAGAATGAATGTCTGCACACTTTACCTGAATCAGTGCTGGGATAACCGTCTGCACCGTCTTGTTGATCACCTGGAAGCTGTAAGTATCATCCAGTCGCATGACACTAGCGCCCATGAATGTGAAAATGGGCATAATGTTGTGCAGAACTTTCTCCTACAGTACAAAATAAAACAAAGCCAGTGGTCAGTTAGATAATGAATAAGTGGTGGCACGTTACAAAAATGGGTAGGCAGCACAACCCCCCCCCCCCCAATTGAACAGTGTTTGATCCCAATGCCCACAGCACAGAGGATCCCCCTGTGCTTTAGCAGTGCTATCTGCATCCTGAGGCCATGGGCTCAAATCACAATACAAGGTTGTGCAGATGTGAGGGTGGTCTGTCATGGGTTATGGTCAGGCTAGATATGGGGTGAGTGGGATAGCATACTCTTTAGTAACACAGAAGTCAAAGGGTCCAATATCTCTAGGATGACGGTGGGGAGGCGAAGTGACCTAGAATACACCACCACAGCACTGCTGAAGATGGACATATATAGTGGTAGTGATGAAAAGAAATGCCATAACCATTCCAACCCTGTCCCCACAGAAACTTACTGTGGTGCAGCTGTGAAACAGACAGCTAGATGCCTGACCATTGGGAGAGGGAGGTATAAAAATCAGTGCAGTCATCCAATGTATACACAACAGTGACATTTAATAAAGCAGATTACAACTGTTACCAGCCAGGGCATAGTATTTTATTTTTTTAAGTACATTTTTATTGACAAGGAACACTGTGTTTACATATTAACTTCTTACTTTTAAAGAAGCAGTGCAACCTGGTGCTGGGAACAACTTACATTTATTTGCACTGACACAGGATTTCACACATCTTCTAGTTCTGGGTAAAGGCAGTGGTGAAGCGGCACAGGGAGGGATAAAGGGGGGGAGAATAGGGGTAGGGAAAGGGAGGAGACAGGCTGGAGGGTGGTTTCACTGAATGCAAGAAGCCTAAGGAATTGAACAGTGGAGTTACAGGCTCTCTTGGCGGTGGAGGGGGGTGGACACTGCGGCCATCAAGGAAACGTGGGCCACCCAGTACCAGGACTGGGATATGTTGATCCTGGGGTTCAGGTTATTTAGAAAGGATAGAACTAAGGGGAATTGGGGGGGAGTGGTGATCTATGTAAGGCAGGGGATAAAGTGCGTAGGGGAAGACAGAAGCACTATGGATGCAGTTCCAAGATGCAAAGAACAGGACACTGAGGATGGGGGCGGTGCACAGGCCACCAGCTCAGGGGAGTGACCTGGATAGGGAATTAGCTGAACAAATAAAGAAGGTCTGCAGGAAGGGGGAGCAAAGTGGGGGACTTCAACCTACTAGGGGTGGAGTGGGGCACCCCATCCACCATGAGTGCAAGGGAGGGGGTCCTGTTAGATGCATTTCAAGACAGCTTCCTGACACAGCTGGCCCAGGGGCTGACTCGGTTAGAAAGGACTCTAGACCTTGTACTGGATAATGGGGAAGCTGTAAGGAATCTGCAAGAGAAGGAACCACTGGCTGGGAGTGACTACTATTTGGTGTGGTTCACGCTCAACATGGGGAGGGAAACAGGGGGCAAGGGTACAAGGGTGATTGAGTTTGGGGGGCGGACTTTAAGAAGATGGAGGAAATTTTGGGCAGGCACCTAGCAGGTATGCAACCACACATGGATGCAGACCAGAAATGGGACATCATAAAGGAAGAGCTGGCGGAGGCTACAGAATCTTGCACTAGGAAGAAAAGCAAGAAGGGGAGTGCGAAGAAACCCAGCTGGCTGAAACAGGAGGTTATGGAAGGGGTGAGGGCCAAGAGGATAGCATTTTGAAGGTACAGGAAAGCGGGGAGAGGTGAAGATAAAGATGCGTCCAGGGAAGTTGGGGCGGCCAAGGCATACAGGGAGCCAAAACTTGGAACAGGGAATCAAAAGTGGAGAAAAAGACTTCTTCCGCTACATCAGAGACAGAAGAAGGAGCAAGAATCAGCTGGTGAGGATTAAGAAGGATGGAGTGTGGGTGGTGAAAGGGATGGAGCAGGCAGAGGCACTGAACGAATACTTTTGCTCTGTATTCACGCAGGACGGGGTCGGGGGGGGCAAATACCCCAGGCGAGGGTGTGGGTGGGAGGAGATAACAGACGTAGGGATTACAGAGAGTAGGGTACTAGATGGGCTGAGGGCATTAAGGATGGACAAAGCACCTGGAACAGATGGCATTCACCCTAGGGTACTAAGGGAGTTGGCAGAAGTCCTGGTGGGGCCACTGACTGACCTGTTCAATACCTCCCTGGACACGGAATGTGTACCACAGGACTGGAGAATGGCCCATGTGGTGCCCATCCTCAAAAGTGGCCCAAAGGATGAACCAGGAAACTATAGGGCAGTGAGCCTCACATCGATCGTGGGAAAGCTCAAGGAGATCATCCTAATAGAGAGGCTAGTGAGCTTCTTGGAGGAAAACGGTCTTCAGGATGGTCAACAGCACGGGTTTTTAGTGGGCAGATCCTGCCAGACAAACCTTGTAGAGTACTACGACTGGGTGACGTGGGAACTGGACAAGGGCCATGCAGTGGATGTCCTGTATTTAGACTTCAGCAAGGCCTTTGATTCAGTGCTGCATGGCAGGTTCCGGGGGGGGACTGGAATATGTGGAGGCGGGACCAAAAATGATGAAATGGATCACAAACTGGCTAAAGGGAAGGCAGCAAAGGGTGGTGGTGGTGGACCTCTCGTCACAGAGAGCGGTGACGAGCAGGGTACCACAGGGATTGGTGCTGTTTGGGATTTTTATTGCAGATATCTCACATGGGATCTGGGGCAAGATCAATCTGTTCGCAGTCAATACCAAGATGGGAGCTGTGGCTGATGATGCGGAGAGGTGGAAGGGGTTGCAAGAGGACCTGACTAAGCTGCAGGAGTGGGCGGAAACATGGCGTTGGGTTCAATGCCAAGAAGTGCAAGGTTCTGCACTTCGGAACCAGGAGAGGGATTATCACTTGACTGGGGTACAGTTGGGGAGCTCCACAGAGGAGAAGGATCTATGAGCGATCATTACGGGGAGCATGAACAACTCTGCGCAGTGCAGGAATGCGGCAGCAAAAGCCAACAAAATGCTGGGGTGTACTGCAAGAAGGATCTCCTCCAGAAGGAGGGAGGTTATCCTGCCCCTGTATAGGTCATTGGTCAGGCCCCACCTGGAGTACTGCATGCAGTACTGGCACCCATTCCTGAAGAAGGACATCAGATTGTTGGAAGGGATGCAACGAAGATGATCCAGGGATTAGAGGGCAAGCCCTATGAGGACAGGCTGGGACAGCTGAATATGTATTCACTGGAGGAGGAGAAGAGGGATGGGGGGATACGATTGAGACCTTTAAGTATCTAAGGTGATCAACAAGACCAACACAGATGGGGTTTTCCAGATGAGAAAGGGAGGAACATGAGAGGGCATGGACTGAGATTTGGGGGAGAGTCAGGAGGGAGAAGAGGAGATATTTTATCACTGAAAGAGTGGTGGGCAAATGGAACACCTTACCAGACGAGATAGTGTCCTGTAAGATGGTGGACAGTTTCAAGAAGGTTTGAGACAGGGTAAGGGGAAGAGACACTGGGAGGAGGGGGGTGGGAGTGGCAGCTGCGAGATGAGGTGCTAGCTGTACACTTGAGCAGACTCGATAGACCGTGAGGCCTGTTTCTGCTGGAAATTCGTATGTTCATATGTTTGTAGTATCATTTACTCTCCAATCATTTGAATATTTTCATTTCTCAAAAAAAAAAAAAATACTTGCCCCCTGCCTAACTTCACTTCTCCATCTTGCTGCTGTATTAGCAGCTGGTATCCTAAGTTTCACTGCAGTCTACTTAGTGCTTACTGCTGCACGATAGTTTAAGGCAGCAAAATGTACAATCTGTGCTCAACAAATCCGGATCCCAGCAGCAGGGTTGGGAGTGCTACCTGAAGCAGCGCCCTCCCTCCTAGGCTGAGGGGAGCCAGACGCCCTGCTCTGTCAGCAGCCCTTACAACCACGTTCTGCCAGACACACTGTGTGTCAGCACCTCTAGCTGCAGGGTAGCCGAGTGTCAGACTATGGAATGGATGCCAGGGACCCACAAAGGTGTATGCGTGTGTGAGGATAGTCACAAGAAAACATGGAAAACAGGTCTCCTCCTAAGGGCAGCACTGCCTCAATACTGCCTCGCTCCAGTCGTTGAGCCTGTCTAGAAGGACTCCATTTTTTGTCCCTCTTGTCATCAGGCAGGTGGGCAGCACCTTGGAGAGCAAGCCATGGAATGACCCACAAGGATTAGGCTGGGTGACAAGGAAGATCACCATGGGGGTGAAAGACCAAACTGCAGGCAGGGGATAGGTAAGGAAGTTAAACAAAAAAAGGAAAAAAGTTAGCTGGCAAGTACAAGCCTACTTTGTTCTTGACATCAATATGGGTGCCCAAAAGCCAAGCCCTAACAAGACAGGTGGAGAGCATGGCACATTGTCATGGCATATTGTGTTCTGTTCCCTTTCCCACACACTGGATTTACAGAGAGAATGAGACTGAAGCGGATTCACAGACCTTTTAGTCTTTTTTTTGGGGGGAGGGGGTGCACTGGATTTTGAAATTAGGACTGAAAACACATCTTACAGGAAACATCCCTGCCACAGCACCCAGGAGCAGTAGTGCATGATGGTGAGTTTGAGGCATGTTGGAGGTGCGGACACATTGAACTATCAACTCCACGTTAAACTTCTCTTCCTCGAGGACATCTGTGGAGAATCAAACAACCAAAGATGAGAACTGTGCACTGTTTTCTACCAGACCTATTGCAGCTTCAAATGCCATGTTCTAGGAGTACAACATATAGCGTAACTTTGAAAATGGAGCGAGGCAATACAAAATCAACCAGTACTACCCAAGCTGAGAAAAGGAAAAGATCCCATTATGCAGCAATATGGATTCGAAAAATGCTTCAGGGCGGGGGAACAAACCTGGTGTGAGGGTGATCACTGCTGTAATTCTGCCACCTGTCAGCTGATACATGGCTCATAAAGGAAAGCAGTACAGCGTAGTGGTTAAAGCCATGAACTATGAACCAGGCAGTTCCGGGTTTGAATCTCACATGTCACTGGCTCACTGTGCTGCCTTGAACAAGCCAGTGGAGCTCCAAAATTTCAAGTTCCGTCAGCAAAACAACTGCAAGATTCTACTGAAATATTTCAGTTGGACTATCCTTTGTAAATAAATTGCAAAATAATGTAATAAAAAAGTATATCATTCTCCACCCTTTTGTTTGTTTATTTACATTTGTTAACTGGGTAAGAAGCACTGAACCAAAGGCACCTTTTCAGGCTCAAGCCAGGCCAAAGGCATACAAAAGATAAAATTACAAAACAGCAGACATTATTACGGCACTGACGTAAAACTTTAAACAAGTTAAAAGTGACAGCACGTATTTCAACTGGTAAAGCATTCCAAAACCCAGGACTACTCATTTCAATAAAATGTTTGACCAGAAGAAGACATGCCGAGCTATCATGTGTGTCTCGGGGTAGGGTACAGAGGAGTAAACAAGCATAATACACGTGAAATGATTCAACAAACATGACTGGATCTACGACCAACCTTAAACACAGTAATCCTGAAATTGGCACAGCATATTAAATGGTATTACAAATTGAGGGAGCGCTCCTGACCCACTGGAGCACTCCTTTCCTCTGCAAGCGAGACACTGTTATTCTGTTAAGAATCTCTCAGGTACAGCTGCACAGGATGCAGGCAGGTTTGGGGCCATTTACTTCAATTTTAATATGCCATTGATCAATAATACAGTTGCCGAGACCACTCTTACGGTTACATCCTTAGGGTATCAGAACCGCTCACCTTCGGTTTGCAGATCTCATAACCTAAGAATGTGTGTGAGACCACTCCTGCAACTGTAGAAGTGGTCACAGCAGCTGTATTAACATACAATACAGATTGGGAAGCTATCCAAATACGTGGCATAGCATTTAAAGCAATTTCTTTTTTAAAACCAAGAATTTTATACCTGAAAATTTGGTTTCCCATAGTCTCCCATATCCATCTGTCTGGCCAAGTCAGTCACCATTTGGGTTATACTCAAAGGGAATGATGGAGGCACACCCACTTAGATTGCTTGACAGCTTCCCCCCCCCCACACCTGGTGCACCCCTAGCTCTTGTGCTCGCCTTCCCCAGTATTCCCTTAGATCTGGTGCACCACTAGCTCTGGTGCTCGTCTAAGCTCTGGCCCTCCCCCGAGCTCTGGTGCACCCCTTAGCTCTAACTTTCCTCTTAGCTCTGGCATACCCCTAGCTCTGGTATTACCCCTAGCCCTGATGCACCCCCTAGCTCTGGTGCAGCCCCTAGCTCTGGCGCACCCCCGTAGCTTTGGTGCAACTCCTAGCTCTGGTGGTCTCCATAGCTCTGGTGCATCTCATAGCTCTGATGGTCCCCCTAGCTCTGGTGGACCCTAGCTCTGGTGCACCTCCTAGGTGTGCTACACCCCCGAGCTTTGGTGCTCCTCTTAGGTTACGTAAACGTTAGGTTTCTTTTGTTGTTGCTAGGCTAAAAACCTGATGGCAAGAATGCCCATTTCCATGGGCAATACGTACAATACGAACACGTGTATTTGCCTGCTGTTCCTGTCAAAAAGCTCAGCTGCACTGTGCCAAAGCTAAAACCAGTTTAGACCAGCAAGCAAAAATCAGCCCATACAAAGTGATGATGTTGTTCCAAAACCCCTATTCAGAAAAAAACAGGAAAAAAACAACAGCAGCTAGAAGAAAACCCATCACAAGACTGCATTAACGGGTGCCCCCAGGCTTCCTTTTCCTGGTGGGATAACTGTGACTGGACCAACTTAAAACAGAAGTACTCCATGGCACCCAGCAGGGACTGAGGAGGAGCAGGTGGTGCAACTGCAGGGTTCTGCTCAGATTCCTGTCGACTGGACTCCTGTAACTGCTGGAGTGCTTCAGTGCTTGAGCAGCTCCAATGCCACTAATAACTCTTCATCGCAGTCTGGGCAGACGGACCAGATACTCAAGGCCCCTACTTTTCTGCGGCACAGTGGGACCAAGTTCTGCGGCAAGACTACCATTTGCCGCAGTACTTCTGCGGTGGTGGTTTGTAATTTCTGCGGCACTAACATACTACCACATCAGAGCATTAGCTTGTCATCCTGACTTCACTTTCATGGCAGCAGTTATAGCAATCAGGATGGTGGAAAGCACAGTAACACTAGTTAAAAAATGAACAGACTTATAGAAATAATTTTATGCCTAAAAAAGCAAAACAAATGTCTCTCCTTTAAGGTCCTAGTTTATTGCATAAATGACATATGTAGAGGGGACCTTATGTGATAAATGAGGTATTTCTATACACGTCATCTATCCCACTACTGAGGTCTCTACTGTCTATCACTTATATATTTGTATGTGCTTTCTACACCACTCATGAGGTTTCCACTGTGTATCACTTATATATTTATATGCAATCTGTAACATACATACACATGTATGTGTGTAGTGAGACAGAGACACTGTATGTGTGTGTATATACACATATTTAATATATATATCTTTTTTAATTTCCATGAAATTGCATCCTCATTCATACAGGTCCCATTGGAAATGGAATAGAGGAGTTATTGCAAAACTCATTTTTTATGTCAACCTGCTTCCCCTGACACACTGCGTAACACCATCAGGCCATGACATGCATGTGAACTGATTGTGAGATAGAGCTCTCCAGCCCATCACAATGTGTCCACCGTGTAACAGAACACTGCACCATACCTTCCCAGACTCCGAGCAGTGATGTGTTCCACAAATCCTTGTGCTGCCCAGCCAGCTCTCAGAGCTAATCTCTGAACCTGAGCTGCCGGCACAGAAACACAGCATGCTACCCTCTGGCCAAACAGCCGTCCCAGCACACATTTCTCCATAACCTTTAGGTGATTCTATCAACCAATGACAATATGTGATCAATAACCCTGGCAAAAATGCGTACAGTGCAATTATTTAACAGATCTATTCTTTCAACAGGTCTACACATTATTATGGTCCACTTTTCTGGGCATAGTTATTTTATTTTTCTTAAAAATGACAATTAAATTCATTTTACCAGTTATTCATATCAGATGGCATCTCTATACCTTAAAGGCACAAATAAGTTTGTACAGAATGAGGTATGGACTTAACAGGTCTGTGCTACTGACAAGGTTTTGTTTAAGTTGGCCCTAGTGCAATAATGTAAGACTGAAAATTGTATTAGGCTGTAGTGCAGGTTGAGCAAATATGACCATGCATGATGTGCTGTACCGCCGTCTCTGGCAGTGGGAGCTGTGGTAGATAAGTGACAGCCATTTCATTAGCTAAGGTATGATGTTATAGCAATGTTAACATCACATTCTGAGCATATGGGGGGGTTTTGGATATAAAAAGAGGGGAAGGGAACCAGATTCTATGGATAAACAGAAATATTAATAAAAAAATCACCAAGAAGAGTGAATTCTGCAGCACCACAGAAGTTCTGCAGTAGATTGCAAGTTCCATGCAAAATTCTGCGGCCGCAGAATTCTAGGGGCCTTGCATATACTAAAAGCTTTTATTTTGGTGCTGCAAGTGGCATACTTTCTGCCATGCTTCTTTGTTGGCATGCTGTGAAAAGAAAAACGCCATGGGCCCCATACACAGTCACAGTGATAGGCAGCGGTATTAGAGGGTCAACTGGGCTTTCTTTACTACCAACCACCAGTACAGGGTACACAAATGTGAGCCACTGCCTGCAGGAGCTGAACGTCCCCTGCGACAACAACACTGCATAACATTATGCAGACTGCCTTTCCAGATGTTAGTGTCTGCACACAGGCTGTGCAACCACTAGCATGCAGAAAAGAACAGTTGTGTAAGAACTTACCATAAGAGCAGGTCTTCAAGGGGATCTCAATTATCAGGTCACACTGTAGGAACTTCACTGTTGGTGAAGCAGGATCCACACAGAAGATTTTCCAGCAGTACCACTAAGGCCACCTGCCTATGTCATTAACCTTATAAAGGCATGAGTGCCCCCCCCCCCCCGAGACTAAGGGAGCAGACCAGTTCTGTGGGGGGCCGAGGAAAGAGTGTGGTGCCCAGGTCAAAAATAAAAGCTGGATATACCAGTTAGGCAATTCGGAGAAATAGGGGGATGGTGGAAGGGAAGGCAGACCTGATTGAGAGCCCCTCGAAGATCTACTGTATGGTAAGTTCTTACGTAACTGTTCTATCTTCTTCAGGAGTAGCTCAGTCATCAGGTCACACTGTAGGAACGAGTCCCAAGCAGCTGCAGGTGCAGCAAGACAGTCCTGAAGGAAGGCCAACCAAAGCCTGGGAACGGACACCCTGCAGGACAGCCCATCTGAAACCTGCTCAAGCTCTAGAGGCAATGTCCAGACCATAGTGCTTAGTGAAGGCATGAATGGTACTCCAGGTGACAGCAGTGCAAATGTCAGCAGTGGAGACCCCCTTGAAACAGGCCACAGAGGTAGCCATGTCCCTGGTGAAGTGGGATTTCACTGCCCCTGGTAATTCCTTGCCATGCGTGTTGTAGCAGAACAAGACAGTGTTGTGCCAACCATTTGGACAAACATTGTTTAAAAATTTGAACACCCTCTCTTCCTGGGGCGAAAGAAACAAAAGCTGCTTCGACTTAGTTCGGAGCAGATAATACTTCAAAATTCTGTGCACGTCTAACGTATGCAGCAGCGCTTCCCCTGGATTGGCATGCTCAGGAAAATAAACTGGAAGGTGGATAGATTGGTTCAGGGTAAATCCAGACACCTCCTTGGGGAGAAAATTAAGATTTGTGTGCAAAGACACCCTGTCTTTGTGAAAAATGAAATAAGGATCCTCACACCAGAGAGCTTGAAGCTCGGAAATCCTCTGAGCAGAAGTAATAGCAACCAAAAATACAGGCTACTCACCTGTAACAGGAGTTCTAGGAATGGTATATGCTGTTCATCCACACTGTCTGGCAGGTTCCTTGCCGCTTTAAATCTTGCCGGAAGGTCTTCAAGCTGGCTCCTCCCACCCACCCGGGTGGTAAAACTCTTGGCTCTGCCATATGACGCCAGATCTGGCCCGCTGGAAGCTCAGGTTGTGCGTCGAAGCCGGGGAGGTCGGGTGGGTCGTGTGGATGAACAACATATACCATTCCTAGAACTCCTGTTACAGGTGAGTAACCTGTATTTCTAGGGACATGGATATGTTGTTCAACCACACTTATTGGCAGACTCCTAGCAGTTATCCGGGAGGAGGGAGGCAAGGCGCACACCCCCTACTTAGGGAATAAAGACTGGAGAACCGAGGCCCCAAAACCAGCATCCCGGCGTGACTCAAGGTCGATGTGGTAATGGGTAATAAAGGTGTGTGCTGACTTCCAGGTAGCAGCCCTGCAGATTTCCTGGATAGGGACGTCCCTGGAAGCAGCCACCGATGCAGCAGTATGACGGGTAGAATGAGCTCTTATCCCTCTGGGAGGCTCCATGCCCGCCAACTTATAGCAGAGATCTATGCAGGAGGTGACCCACCTGCCTATCGTCTGCTTGGCTGCAGGTCTGCCAGGTGCTGACTTCAGCGTGAGGTGACAAACAGCTGGCGAACCTCTCCCAATTTCAGCACTAGCGCTCCTTATAATAAGCGCGCCTTCTAGGGGTCCAGAGTATGGAGCCTGTATTACCTCCGAGTGTGATTGGGGTAGAACACCGCAGAGTCAGCACCTGGTTAAGGTGAAACTCCGACACCACCTTCGGAAGGAATTTTGGGTGGGGCGAGGACAACCTGTCCCTGTGGAAGACCAGGTAAGGAGACTCGATGCAAAGCGCCTGGAGCTCTCCCATCCTTCTGGCTGACGTGATAGCCTCCAAGAAGGCGGTCTTCCACGACAGGTGAGAGAATCACACCTGTGCATTGGTTGAATGAAGCTCCCATGAGCTTGCCAGTACCAGCAGTAAATCCCATGGAGGTGGAGGTTCTGCACCGAGGGAAATGTGATCAAGGCCTTGAAAAAGCCCGACCACCTTTTCCTAGCCATCGACTGCTCCTCGGCCCGCGCCTGTAAGCAGAGATGGCTGCCAGGTGCACCTTTAGGGTCGCCGACCTAAGCCTTGACTAGAAAGGGACCATAAATAGTCCAAAATGCTTGCCACAGAACAGGAGGAAGGGTCCAAGCCCTTGCCCTGATACCAAATGGAGAATCTCTTCCATTTGAAGGCGTAGCATTTTCTGGTCGACTCTACGGACGCCTCAACAACATTGAGGACCCGTCGGAAAGACCAAGGCCTGGAACTCTAGCAGCCAGGAACCAGGCCGTGGCCAGGTGCAGGGATTGAAGGTCCGGATGGAACACCTTCCCTGATTGACTGAGAGCAGGTCCAGGCGAGCTGGAAGCTGCCTCGGGAGCCTGGAGCTGAGGCTGAGGAGATCTGGGTACCAGAACTGGCGGGGCCAGTCTGGGGCTATAAGAATCACCCGCGCCTTGTCCCTCCTTGTCTTGAGAAGCACCTTGTGAATCAAAGGAAATGGGGGAAAGGCGTAAAAGAGGCCCGGGGTCCACAGCCTCGAGAAGGCATCCCCCTGCAGCGAGCCCTGCTGAGGGGGGCGGGCATGAAACAGCCTCAGCTTCGCATTCTCCTTGGAGGCAAACAGGTCCACCTGAGGTGTGCCCCAGTGGGAGAACAGATCTTGTACTACCTCCGGCAGGAGAGACCACTCGTGAGATGCAGCCCCTATCCGGCTCAGGGCATCGGCCAGGGTGTTGGAGGCTCCTGCCACATGAATGGCTAGGAGATCCGCCTCCAGGCTGCGCACGAGTGACCAAATGCGGAGAGCTTCCTTGCATAGAAGCATAGAACGCGTCCCGCCCTGGCGGTTTAGATAGTACATGGTCGTGGTATTGTCCGTCTGGACTCGGACCACTTGACCCCGGAGAAATGGAGCAAAGGCGGTGAGAGCTAGGCGGACCGCTCGGAGCTCCAGCAGGTTGATGTGGCATCGGGACTCCCGCGGGGACCAGAGGCCGTGCACTCGGTGTTCCCCCAGATGGGCACCCCAACCCATCAGAGAGGCATCAGTCGATAGAGAGACCGTCGGCTCGGGGCGGACAAACGGGATGCCCTCCTGCAGATGGGATGGAACGGTCCACCACTGGAGAGCGTTCCACATCTCCTGGGTCACTATCACTAGCTGGTCCAAAGGATCGCAGCGTTGTGACCACTGGCTGCCCAGTCCCCACTGAAGGGGGCGCATGTGCCAGCGTGCCCAACGGACCACGCTGGTACAGGCCGCCATGAGACCCAGGAGGCGCAGGAAGTCCCGGGCAGGGCGCAACTGCCCAACCAGAAATGATTGGGCAAAGGAGGTAAGAACCTCGGCCCTGTCCGCCGGGAGCCGTGCTCTGGCTCGAAGAGAGTCGAGCTCTGCCCCGATGAACAGGATCACCTGCTTGACTCGAGTTCCGACTTGGCCTCGTGATGAGAAGGCTGACTTGAGAGCAAACCTGGAGGCCAGATCTCTGGACCACTCCACCTCCTGCTTGGAGGGCTGCTATCAGCCAATCGTCCAGGTAGGGTACATCCGGACCCTCGGCGCCCCATGGGAATGCTGTCACCACTGCCATGCATTGGTGAAGACCCTGGGAGCTGGAGATAAGCCGAAGGGCATGGCTGGGAACAGAGAAGGGATCCTCCGCTCAAAGCGGAGGAATCTCCCATGTGACGGACGGATAGGTCGTGAAAGAACGCGTCCTGTAGGTCCAGAGAGCAGAACCACCGCCGTGTTCCAGAGATGGTATTATCTGCCCAGAGTGACCATGCTGAAGGTTCGAGACCTTAGAAACTTGTTCAGGTCGTGTAGGTCGAGAATGGGCGCCAGCCCGTCGTTTGTTGAACCAGGAAATACCTGGACACGAACCCGGGTCTGAAGGGGTCTCTTCTCCGTGATCACCTCCTTTGGAGGAGGAGAATGTCGACCAGGGCGAGCTGCAGTGAGGCCATGGACCCCGAAGGCCGGGGTGAGCAGCTCTGAAGGCGGGGCCTGCTCGAATTCCAGAGGTAGGACTTTCCCACCACCTCCAGTACCCACCTGTCCATGGTAACAGCGGACCAGGTGGAAAGGAAGTGAACTGCCGTCCCCTAAGAGGAACTAGGGTGAGGTGACAGGGATGGGGCGACACCCTCAGCCCGTCACTGGGCAGGCTTGGAGGAAGGACCGGCCGAGGACCACCTGGGCCTTTCCTCCCGCTTCCTGTTGGAGGAAGCCGACGGCTTGGGTTTGGGATGCCAAGGTCGAGCCTGCTGGCCCTGACGTTGCTGGGCCGGGCGTGCAGAAGGACGAAAGGGCTTAGGCTGTGGCTGCGGCCTTTGTCCTTCTGGCGGAAGAGACCGAGTCCAAGGTAGCATTGGACTTCTCGATCCTCTGCAGGTGACCTTCCACCCAGGGCCGAAGAGGTCAGTCCCAAAAGGGAACATCCGCCAACTTGTGCTGGGTATCCGAGAAAGGTGGATATCCTCAGCCAAGCCCGGCCACGCATGGCCACTGCGGCGCGCCACAGACCTGGCACATGAGTCCCGATGTTCAACGCAGTCTGGAGCTGCTGTTTTGCCACTGCCCTGCCCTGGTCCCGCACCTGCCTGACCGTAGTCTGCAGATCTGCGGGAAGATGAGGGACAACCTCATCCAGGGAGCCCAACAGGGCGTGAGAAAAATGTGCCATGAGGACGGCCGAACTGGCCTGACGAAGGTCAAGAGAGGACGCAGCATAGACTTTTCGCCCGGCATAATCCAATTTCTTGGATTCCTTGTCGGGAGGTTTGTCTACATCTCTTGCGTTCGGCACGCGGAAAACGCTGTAGCGGTAACCAACCTCGGCCGAGGGGTGCTCCAAAACCGACAGGGAACCGGTAGGGACCGCATACTTCCTGGCCATCCTGGCCGAAAGCGCAGGGCAGGAAGCAGGACGCTGCCAAAGTTCCAAGGCCGGACCCACTATGGCTCCGGCCACCGGAAAGGCCTCTGTAGGAGATTCCCCTCGGTCCAGAATCTCCGTGAAGGGATACCTGGCCCATTTAGAAACGGGTTTGAGCTTCATCCCGGTGGACTCCGAGATGAGTCGAAGCAACCCTAAGAAGGACGAAGGGCTATCGTCCACTGACTGCCCTCCCGAGGACTCCAAGTCCAAGCGCTTGGAGAAGAGGGAGGAACCATCATCGGAATCGGAAGAGTCCTCAAAGAGCTGCCTCGGGCCTGAGCCACCCTCCACCTGCCGAGGTTTATCGGGAGTGAGGGTGACAGACAGCCTATGGGCAAACCAAGGCCGACCGAGAATTTTTGGTCGGAGCCCCAACTAATGGCTGTGGAGGCGGAGGTTCCACCAGAATCGGTGGGGCAGCTGGAATTGGCCGAACAACCAGCCTGGGAACAGGCTCTCGGCTACAGCGAGGGTTATTTGACCGCTCGTGGCACCACTTAATGGCGGGGAAGGCGACTGGGTGACTATTCCTGGTCAAAAGGAGCTGTTGCCACATGAGTTCCTCGTACTTCCGGCGCAACCAAGCTCCCCTACATCCGAGGAAGAGCGGGCGCGCTGCCGGTGCAGAGATTGAGACCGTCTATGGCGGGCGGGATCGGTTGGACTGCGAGGATGTCAGAGACCGAGACTGAGGTCCCGACTAGGCCGAGGAGGAGAAGTGTCGAAAATCGCCTCCCTCGGCTCGACGATCCCACCGAGGCTTGAACCGGAGGCACAGACGAGGCGAGCGGGATCCTCAACTCCACAGGGGAACGGGAGAGAGGATTCTCAGCTTCTCCAGCCGACAACCCGTCTAACGGGTCGAGAAAAATCTCGACCGCGTGGCGCGAGTCTCGGTCAACTGGCCTGGCCGGGACACACGGAAGCCAGTGGCCAGAGCCTGAGGGTCGACCAAGCCCAGCTGTCGACAAGGGAGGGGGATCTTCCGCTCCCAAGAGCGTCGACGGAGAGACTTACTTCTCTCTTTTGGACCTGGAAAAGGTCCGAGAAGTTGGACCCTCACCTATAGATAAGAGGGTCAGACAAAGCTCCTTAAAAGAAGCCGAGTACGAGGCACCGAGAGAGAGCGGGACAAATGCCGCAGCCAAGGTAGAAGCGGCCCGTGCCGCCTTCTCTTCGAGGGCGATCATCTGCTTGAGCTGATCCGCCGAGCCAGCCGCCACGGACACCGCCAACCGGGCCTCTTTAGATTTCACCAGTGGAATTCTTTTCTCAGGGTGCCCCAGTTGTAATCGGGCAGCACGGTCTTCAAGGACGTAGGCGAAGAAGAGCACAAGTCGCAGGCCTGCGGGTCGTGCTCAAGGCCCAGGCAGTAGACGCACGTGGAGTGCGGATCCGTCCTAGACATCTTCTGCCCAAGGCACCTCAGAAACCGGGAGTCGATTTGTCCATCGCGGCGGGGAGAGAAAACCAAAGTCTTTTAGCAAAAACTTTTGATTCGAACTTTCGAAGAATTAGGAACCAGTCTTAATCTGAAACGTTAAGGAGGGAACCTGAGCTTCCAAGCTAAGGAAGATCTGGCGTCATGGGCGAGCCAAGAGTTTTACCACCGGGTGGGTGGGAGGAGCCAACGAAGACCTTCGGCAAGATTTAAAGCGGCAAGGAACCTGCCAATAAGTGTGGATAACAACATATCCATGTCCCTAGAACCTGTATTTCTAGGGACATGGATATATATTCATCCACACTGTCGAACTCAGCAGTTCTCCGGGAGGAGGGCAAGGCCACACCCCTACTGGGAAATAGAGACTGGAGAACCGAGGCCCCAAAATCAGCATCCGGTTTGACTCAAGGTCGATGTGGTAGTGGGTGATGAAGGTGTGTGCTGACTTCCAGGTAGCAGCCCTGCAGATTTCCTGGATAGGGACTTCCCTGGAAGCATCCACCGATGCAGCGGTATGGCGGGCAGAATGCTCTTATCCCTCTGGGAGGCTCCGTGCCCGCCAACCTATAGAAGAGATCTATGCAGGAGGTGACCCACCTGCCTATCGTCCGCTTGGCTGCAGGTCTCCCAGGTGCGGCTTCAGCGTAGATGACAAGCAGCTGGCGAACCTCTCCCCGAACTTCAGCCGTCCGCTCCTTGTAATAAGCGAGCGCTCTTCTACGGTCCAAAGTATGGAGCCTGTATTCGGCCTCCAAGGTGTGATTGGGGTAGAACACCGGCAGAGTCAACACCTGGTTATGGTGAAACTCCGACATCACCTTCGGAAGGAATTTCGGGTGGGGGCACAGGACAACCTTGTCCCTGTGGAAGATCAGATAAGGAGAGACTATGGAAAGCGCCTGGAGCTCTCCCATCCTTCTGGCTGACGTGATAGCCACCAAGAAGGCAGTCTTCCACGACAGGTGAGAGATGTCACACCTGTGCATCGGTTCGAATGGCTTGCCCATGAGCTTAGCCAATACCAGCAGTAGATCGCACAGAGGTGGAGGTTCTCGCACCGGAGGGGATTTGTGATCAAGGCCTTTGAAAAAGCACCCGATCACCTTCTCCTGCACACCAACTGCTTCCTGGCCTGCACCCGGTAAGCAGAGATGGCTGCCAGGTGCACCTTAAGGGTCGTCGACTGAAGCCCTAGCTGAGAAAGGGACCACAGGTAGTCCAGTATGCTTGCCAAGGAACAGAAGGAAGGGTCTAGACCCTTGCCCTGACACCAAATGAAGAATCTCTTCCATTTGAAGGTGTAGCATTTTCTGGTCGACTCCTTACGGGACACCTCAACGACGTTGAGGACCTCATCAGAAAGACCCAAGGCCTGGAACTCTAGCCGCTCAGGAACCAGGCCATCAGGTGCAGGGATTGAAGGCCCGGATGGAATACCTTCCCCTGACTGACTGAGATCAGGTCCGGGCGCGCTGGAAGCCACCTCCGGAGCCTGGAGCTGAGACTGAGGAGATCTGGATACCAGAACTGGTGGGGCCAGTCTGGGGCTACCAGAATCACCTGCGCCTTGTCCCTCCTCGCCTTGAGAAGCATCTTGTGGATCACGGGAAATGGGGAAAGGTGTAGAAGAGACCCGGGGTCCATGGACTCGAGAAGGCATCCCCCTGCAGCAAGCCCTGCTGAGGGGGGCGGGCATGAAACAGTCTCAGCCTCGCATTCTCCCTGGAGGCAAACAGGTCCACCTGAGGCATGCCCCAGTGGGAGAAGAGATCTTGTACTACCTCTGGCAGGAGAGACCACTCGTGAGACGCAGCCCCTATTCAGCTTAGGGTATCGGCCAGGGTGTTAGAGGCTCGTGCCATGTGAATGGCGAGGAGATCCGCCACCAGGCTGCACATGAGAGACCAAATGCGGAGAGCTTCCCTGCACAAAGGCATGGAGCGCGTCCCGCCCTGGCGGTTTAGGTAGTACATGGTCGTAGTATTGTCCGTCTGGACTTGAACCACTTGACCCCGTAGAAACAGAGCAAAGGTGGTGAGGGCTAGACGAACCGCTCGAAGCTCCAGCAGGTTGATGTGGTATCAGGACTCCAGAGGGGACCAGAGTCTGTGCACTCTGTGCTCCCCCAGATGGGCACCCCAACCCATCAGGGAGGCATCGGTCGATAGAGGGACCGTGGCTCGGGGTGGACAAACGGGATGCCCTCCTGCAGATGTGCTGGAACGGTCCACCACTGGAGAGCGTTCCACATCCCCTGGGTCACTGTCACTAGCTGATCCAACGGATCGAAGTGCTGTGACCACTGGCTGGCCAGTCCCCACTGAAGGGGACGCATGTACCAGCGTGCCCAACGGACCACACTGGTGCAGGCCGCCAAGAGGCCCAGGAGGCACAGGAAGTCCCGGGCAGGGCATGATTGCCCAACCTGAAATGATTGAGCAAAGGAGGAAAGAACCTCGGCTCTGTCCGCCGGGAGCCGTGCTCTGGCTCAAAGAGAGTCGAGCTCTGCCCCAAAGAATTGTATCACCTGCTTTGGCATGAGTTCCGACTTGGCCTCGTTGATGAGGAGGCCAATCTGAGAACAAACCTGGAGGGCCAAATCTCTGGACCGCTCCACCTCCGCTCTGGAGGGGGCTGCAATCAGCCAGTCGTCCAGGTAGGGGTACACCCAGACCATTCGGCGCTGCAGGAATGCTGTCACCACTGCCATGCATTTGGTGAAGACCCTGGGAGCTAGGGAGAGGCCGAAGGGCATGGCCTGGAACTCGTAAAGGGATCCCTCCGCTCTGAAGCGGAGGAATCTCAGGTGAGATGGATGGATTGGGACGTGAAAGAACATGTCCTGGAGGTCCAGGGAACAGAACCACATGCCTCGTTCCAAGGATGGGATTATCTGAGCCAGAGTGACCATCCTGAAGGTCCGAGACCTTAGGAACCTGTTCAGGTCGTGCAGGTCGAGAATGGGGCGCCAGCCCCCCATCCGTTTTGGGACCTGGAAATACCTGGACACAAACCCTGGGTCTGGAGGAGGATCCGCCACCTTCCTGATCACCTCTTTTTCGAGGAGCAGAGCAGTATCGGCTCGGTGGGCCGATAGCGAGGCTGCGGACCCCGTGGCCCTCCGAGGGGAGACGGCTCGAAAGGGTGGAGCCTGCTCGAACTCCAGAGGCAGACCCTTTCCTACCACCTCCAACACCCAACGGTCTGTGGTGATAGCGGACCAGGCGGAAAGGAAGTGGCGGAGCCATCCCCCCCATGGGGGGCACCCAGGGGTGAGCGACGAGGCTGGGGGCGACACCCCTCAACCCGTCACTGGGCAGGCTTGTAGGAGGGACCTCCTGGGCCTTTACCTCCCTGCTTCCTACTAGAGGAAGCCGCGGGCTTGGGTTTAGGATGCCAAGCGCGAGCCTGCTGGCCCTGGTGCTGTTAGGCCAGACGTGCCGCAGGCGCAGAAGGACAAATGTGCTGCTGCTGTCAGCGGCCCTTGTCCTTCTGGGCGGAGGTGACAGAGTCCAGAGTGGCATTGGACTTCTCGAACCGCTGGAGATGACCTTCCACTCCAGGACCGAAGTGGTTGGTCCCCAAGAAGGGGACGTCCGCCAACTTGTGCTGGGTATCCGCCATGAAGGTGGATATCCTCAGCCATGGTCTACGGCGCATGGCCACCGCAGCTGCAACTGATCCGGCACAGGAGTCCCCTATGTCCAGAGCTGTTTGGAGCTGCTGCTTCACCTCCACCCTACCCTGGTCCCGAAACTGCCGGACCGTGGTCTGCAGGTCAGCCGGGAGATGAAGGATCACCTCATCCAGGGAGCCCATGAGGGCGTGGGAGAAGTGTGCCATCAGCACGGCCGAGCTGGCCTGGCAGAGGCCAAGGGAGGACGCAGCGTACATCTTGCACCCGGCGTAGTCCAGCTTTTTGGGCTCCTTGTCGGGGGGGTTTGTCCATGTCCCTAGCTTTCCCGAAACGCTGGAAAACACTGTCGGTGACCAATCCCTCAGCAGAGGGGTGCTCCGAAAACCCGGGTAAAGAGCCGGTAGTGACCGCATACTTACTGGCCATCCTGGCCGAGGGCGCAGGACAAGAAGCAGGCCGCTGCCAAAGCTCCAAGGTTGAGCCTACAATGGCCTCAGCTACCGGAAAGGCCTCCGTGGGTGAATCCCCTCGGTCCAGTAGCTCCGTCAGGGGATACTTGGCCTGTTTGGATACGGGCTCGAGCTGCATCCTGGTGGACTCCAAGATGAGCTGAAGCAGACCCATAAAGGATGATGGGCTTTCATCCAATGACTGGCCCCCGGAGGACTCCAGGTCAACCGGCCTGGAAAACAGGGA
This sequence comes from Neoceratodus forsteri, assembly GCA_016271365.2. Classification (NCBI taxonomy): domain Eukaryota; kingdom Metazoa; phylum Chordata; order Ceratodontiformes; family Ceratodontidae; genus Neoceratodus; species Neoceratodus forsteri. The sequence continues at coordinate 188,343,376 of CM057451.1, forward strand.
GGAGTCGTCGGACTCCGAGGAGTCTGCGAAGAGCTGCCTAGGGCCTGAGCCACCCTCCACCTGCTGAGGACGGTCGGGAGTGAGGGTGACCAACAACCTGTGGGGCAGACCTTGACCCGACCGACAGTCCTTGGTCGGTGCCCCCGATTTCGGTTGTGGAGGCGGAGGTTCCACCACAATCTGTGGGGCAGCAGGTTTCGGCCGAACAACTGGCCCAGGCTTGGGCATCTCGACTGCAGCAAGAGGTTGTTTCGGCCGTTCGGGTGACAGCCACTTGATGGCCGGGGAAGGCGTCGGTGTCGACTTGCTCCCGGACAAAAGTAACTGCTGCCACATCAGGTCCTCACAGCGTCAACGCAATTTGCGCTGAAGCCTCTCCTCTTCTGAGGAGGAAGACTAGGGCGAGCGGCGTCGCCGCTTACCTCGGTTCCGAGACCACCGATGTCAGCAGGATCGGCTGGACCGAAAAGAAGTCAGAGACCGATATCCTCGGTGTTTCCGAGGATGGGCCTGGGAAGGAGCGGGGGACACCCACTCTTCCCTCAGCTGGGACATCTTAACCGGGGACTGCTGCACCTGGGGCGCAGGCAGATCCTTGGACTCCACCGGGGGAACTGGCGACGAAGGGCTGTCGGCTTCACCAGTCAACAACCCGTCCAACGGGTCGAAAAAAATCTCGACCGCGTCGATGGGTGTCTCGGCCGGCTGACCTGACGGGGAACGCCGTGAAGCCAGCAGCCTTATCTGCAACCTCGACCGAAGTCGACAGTCGGCTGTCCGGGGAAGGGGACCTCTCCTGCTCCCATGAACGCCGACGATGGGACTTACCCTTAGAATACTTCTTTTTGGACCGAGAGGAATGTCCCAATGGCCCCTCTCCCTTCGAGGAAAGGGATTGGCAAAGTTCCTTGAATGAAGCAGAATACGAGGTACCCAAAGAGAGCAGGATAAATGCTGCAACCGAGGAGGAGGAAGATGTGGCCTGGGCCACCTCCTCCTCGAGGACGATCATCTGCTCGAGCCAGCCGCCGCGGTAACCGCCCAACAGGCCTCTTTCGACTTTACTGGCAGATAGCGCTTCTCGGGGTGCCTAAGTTTCAACTGGGCAGCGCGGTCCTCCAATACGTTGGCCGAGAACGAACAGCATGACTCGTAGGCCTGCGGGTCGTGTTCTAGGCCGAGGCAGTAGATGCACGTGGAGTGCGGATCCGTCCTGGACATCTTCTGCCCACAAGGGCACCGCCGAAAACCGGGAGTCGATTTGTCCATCGCAGCCAAGAGAGAAAAGGAAGACCGAAGTCTTGAAAATTTTAAAACGAGTTTCGGACGAACCGAAGAGTTAGGATCCAGTCTATCATGCACAGCGTTAAGGAGGGAACCTGAGCTTCCAAGCGGTAAGGAAGATTTGGCGTCATGGGGCGGAGCAGAGAGTTTTACTACCCGGGTGGGTGGGAGGAGCCAGCTTGAAGACCTTCCGGCAAGATTTAAAGCCGCAAGGAAAGTACAGTTACGTAAGAACTTACCGTAACAGTAGATCTTCGAGAACAGCTCTTGCAGCAGGTAACACCATTAGGACTGAAGCCGGCAGGCGTCAGGACCCCACGGAAATCTTCTAGATAGCAGTCTTCAGCGGGGACCGCCTCCGACGTCGTTCCCGCCCCCGACATCAAACATAGTACATAAGGAGGCGGTCCCGCCAGATTCCCCAGTTCTCCCGCCAGAGACACCCGGCCGCAGGATGACATCAGAAGGGGAGACCGAGGATCCGCCATCAGAAGAAAAAGGAAGAAAGAGCATAAGCTCCTGCCAAGGCCTGGTAGGCCATACCTCCTCCAAGGGGGAATGGTGGGCGGGAAGGTACCTGCTGCAAGAGCTGTTCTTGAAGATCTACTGTTACGGTAAGTTCTTACGTAACTGTACTATCTTACTTCGAGATACAGCTCTTGCAGCAGGTAACACCATTAGGACTGATTCCCAAGTAAAAGCGCATCTAAGCATTCTGGGAAGAGGAAGTTAGGAAAGATCTTGAACAAGTCCTGACTCTAGGACAGGAGACCCTGTAGAACGGCAAGGCCAAAACCAGCTCTCTGCCGTGATGTAATATCCAGGCTATAGTGCCTAATAAATGTGTGCACAGAGCTCCAAGTAGCTGCAGCACAAATGGCCGAGGTGGAGACGTTGTGCAGTGCTGCAAAGGAGGTAGCCACCCCCCCTTGTCGAGTCGCCCCAGACTGTGCCCGGAAGGGGCTTCTGTCTGCTGTTGTAGCAAAATGAAATACATTGGACAAGCCAGCGAGAAAGAGTCTGCTTTGAGACTGGTTGGCCCAGCATCCTCTCAGCGAAGGATACAAATAGTTGCTCCGACATGCGAAGCTGTTTAGTTCTGTTCAGGTAGTATCTTAAGGAGCGGTGAACATCCAGGGTGTGAAGCAACGCCTCTCCTCTATTACAGTACTTGGGAAAGTACACAGGCAGATCGATGTCCTGGTTGAGAGTGAGGGCAGAGACCACCTTAGGCAGGAATTTAGGATTCGTCCTCAGAGACACTCTGTCCTGGTGGAAAATTAAATAAGGCTCCCTACACATGAGAGCATGAAGCTCGGAAACTCTCCTTGCTGACGTGACAGCAACTAAAAGTAACGTTTTCCACGACAGAAAACACAGCTCGAAATCTGCGGCAGGTTCAAAGGGGGGAAGCGTGAGTTGTTCCAGGACAAAGAGTAAGTCCCAAGGAGGAACGGGATCCTTGATAGGTGGCCTAAGATGTAACACCCCTCTCAGGAAGTCTGGAGAGGCATCTAGCTGTGCCACTGTGCGCTGTCCTAACGGGAAGTAGTAGGCAGAAATCGCGCAGAGGTGAACTTTGATGGAGGAGTAGACGAGACCGGAATGAAAGAGGGAAAGCAGGTATTCCAGAACCAGTTTCACTGGACATTCTAAAGGGGAAAGGCCGCGTGCCTGCGACCATAAGCAAAAACGGCGCCACTTCATGGCATACGTCGCATGCGTTGCCGGCTTTCTGGCCGCGGAAAGGACTTCCGTTACCTCTTGCGAGACCCCGTGTCGCATAATGGCTATGTCTCGAGGAGCCAGACATGCAGGTTCAGTGAGCGTAAGTCCGGGTGGACTAGTGAACCCTCCTCCTGAGACAATAGATGGGAGCTGAAAAGCAACGGAACTGGAGGTTCCCGGGACAATTGCGTCAGCATGGGGAACCAGATCTGCCTAGGCAAGAAAGGCGCTACCAGGATCATTGTTGCGTGCTCCCTGCGGAGTTTGAGAAGGACTCTCTGGATCAACGGGAAGCGAGGGAAAGCATGGAGGAATTTGTCGGCCCAGGAGAGGGATAACGCGTCTCGCCAGAAAACACCAGGCCCTGGATCTAGCGAGCAAAAATTGGGCAGTTTTGCATTGGATGGGGAAGTGAACAAGTCCAACTCTGGAGTGCCCCATTGAAGAAACAGATCCTCTACTACCTCCTGAAGAAGTTCCCATTCGTGGACTCTAGCCTGGGAATGACTCAGGCCATCTGCAATTGTGTTGTCCACCCCGGAACGTGAACTGCGATCAGGCTCGCGCCATGTCGGATTACCCAATCCCACACTCTCATAGCTTCGCTGCAAAGGGGTTAAGAGTGTGCGCCTCCCTGTTTGTTGAGGTAATACATCACCGCCATATTGTTTGTCTGAAGCAGAAGAGTACTCGACGGGATTTCTGACTGAAAGGCCTGCAGGGCGTAAAGGACCGCCCTCATCTCCAGAACGTTGATGTGGAGGTGGACTTCCTGAGGGGTCCATATTCCCTGGGACCTCACCCCGTTCAGGTGTGCTCCCCACCTCAGCCCTGAGGCGTCTGTGGAGAGGATTGCCTCCAGGGACGGTGCTGTAAATGGGACCCCCCGCAGAGAGTGTCCCCAGGTCTAGCCACCATTGCCAGTCTCGAATCACGGCGTCCGTGATTCTGACCGGATGCTGCATGTGATCTTGCCTTTGGTCCCACTGCACCTTGAGCATCCACTGAGTTATCCGCATGTGGAGCCTTGCCAAAGGGACGGTTGGAATGGCTGCAGCCATGTGTCCGAGCAAGTGAAGGACCAACCTGGTGGGGACAGTCTTCTTCGCCGAGAGATCCCTGATGAAGGATCTGATGTGTTCCGCTCTTTCGTCGGGAAGAAAGGCTTTCCCTTGGACGGTGTCCAGAACTGCGCCTATAAACTGCAGCTTCTGGGACGGTACCAGGAGAGACTTCTCGTAGTTGATAAGAATGCCCAGGGACTGGAACAGATCGTGGGTGCTCTGAATAGCCAGCAACAGCACCTCTTTGGAGGCGGCCATGAGAAGCCAATCGTCCAGGTACGGGAACATGTAGTGGCCCTGTCTTCTTAGAGACGCTGCCACGACTGCCATACACTTGGTAAAGACCCTGGGGGCCAATGACAGTCCGAACGGAAGAGCCCAGAACTGAAAGTGGTGGCCGAGAAACTCGAAGCGCAGGAACCTCCTGTGTGCTTGAGCTACTGGGATGTGCAGGTAGGCATCCTGCATGTCCAGGGACGCTAAGAAGGTGTCCTTTTTTAGCACTGGAATGAGCCCCTGGAGGGTCACCATGCAAAAACGTTTGTAGGCGACCAATATGTTGAGGTCGCTGAGGTCCAAGATTGGACGGAGGTCCCCTGTTTTCTTCAGAACCAGAAAGAAGTGGGAATAGTATCCGGATCCTATCTGGTTCTCTGGGACATACTCCACCGCTCCCTTTTGCAGGAGCGCGAGTACCTCTTGCCTGATGAGTGATTTATGCTGACCCGAATAACGGGAGAGCAGAGGAGGCCTTGTGGGTGGCTTGTCCACGAATTATATAAAGTGGCCTCTTTTGACCAACTGAAGAACCCACCTGTCGGTGGTTATGGACTGCCACCCTGGCAGGTGGTCCACGATGCGACCCCCGACCTTGGTGTCCCGCTGATCCTGAGGGGCGGGGGCCGGGAAGGAGTCATGCTGTGGCGGCTGAGGGTCCTGCGGGCTGGGCCGGCTTAGCTGGGCGTTGGCTTCGGCCCACGGACGACTTCCCCTGGGCTCTGCGGGAGAAGGAGCCCCTCTGTTGCGGGCCGGTGAGGGACTGCTGTCTCTGCATCCGGCCTCGAAAACGGCTTTGGTTCTTACGAAAGGAACTAAGCTTGGGTCTGTACATGGCCTGGACAGACCGCACCGCCTTCCCGGCCTCTTGAAGTTTGGTGAGGACCTTCTCCGAGGACTCACCAAAAAGGACTTCTCCATGAAACGAGGCGTCCAGGATGTTGTTCTGGACGTCCGGGGTGAATCCGGAGACATGGAGCCATGACTGTCTCCGGAGGCATACGCCTGAAGCTGCTGCTCTGGCCGAGGAGTCCGTGGAATCATACGCAGCTCGCAGCACCTGGGTTCCCACGTGCGAAGGAGTTGTAGCAACTCCTTCTTCTGCTCACCTTCTGGCATCTTTTCCGCCAGATCCAGTCCCTGCTCCCACAAGGCATTCTGAAACTGTACCATGTGGGTTAACTAGTTGAGGGATCTGATGGCGCAGGTAGCGGATGCATACGTGCACCTGCCCACAGCGTCCTGCTGCTTGGACTCTGGGTCCGGTGGCAGGGTGTTCAAATGTTGCGGCCTCTGGGACCGGTCAAGAGAGGCTGTAATGACCAGAGAATCGGCCAGAGGATGTGATGCCAAGTACTGGTCCTCCCTAAGGGCCTTGTACAGGCGGTCAGCTTTCTTCGGCATTGCCGGAAGTGAGTGTGGACGTTTCCACGCTGCCTTGGTGACGTCCACGAATGTGTCCACCAAGGGTGGCACCACCACAGGCTTTGGATCTTTTGGCCGAAGATATCTGGCAAGGCGTAATCTCTTGGGGTCTAGTTCCTCTGTGTCCCAGCCCATGTTCTCCTGGATATGCCTCATAATCTCTGAGAACGATGGGTCATCCGAAGGAGATCTTGGAAGCTCACATGGGTCCGGAGAAGGGACACTCATCGGAGAGGGAGATCTGGATCCGTCCGAGAAGTCCGATCCCGTGTCTTCAGTCGAAGGCGAATGACAGCGTCTTCTGGGTCTCTTGGGGCTGGGTGACCCTGAAGAGGATCTGGACAGAGGTCTCCTTTTTACTGGTCTACCGCTAGGAGGATCCGTAGGCTCCTGGGGGGGGAAGGTACTCGGCCCGCAGCCCTGGGTGGAGTAGGGGGCGCAGGGGCCGGTGGAGTCACAGGTGGAGGAGGAGCCTCGGGCTGGGTCAGCTCCTCCTCCTCCGTGATCGCCTCTTGACCGACGTCGGTGGGAGGCGTAGGGGTTCTCCTCTCTGCGAAGGCCTAACCGGCGACGGGCGTCTGGCGGTCGTCTGTTCTCGGGACCGATGGTGCTTGGCCGACGTCAGGTGGGCTGGCGTCGGATCCGACGATCTCTTGAGTGAAGTCAGCTCTTTGGTCTTCCGTTGGGGAGGAGGCGGCAAAGAGACTGACCTGGCGTCAGGCTCCGAATGGCGGGAACCGGACTTGTGGTGGTGGTGGCGGTCCCCCGACCTCGGCAGGGCCCTGGAAGCCGAAGAAGACGAGGGTCTGGAGGTCTTGGCCTGAGGAAGAGAGGAGGAACCCAAAGGAGTCTTCACCCTGCAGGGGAGGCTGAGCAGGCCGGGAAGGAAGTGGTTGGACTGGGGCAGACTCACGGGAGTCAGAGGCCCTAGGCGGGACTTGGATCTCACCTCTCTCCTATGCTTCTCAAGCTGTCTCGGGCCTTGTCAAAGATTCCCCCTTGGGCTGCGTCCATGGCTTTAATCTTTCCTCGAGCAGGAGCGCCTGTAGGGCCTTCTGGCTGACGGATCAGGGTCGGCTATTGAACCCCTGGCAGAAGGAACAGGCCCTGGGTGGCGTGGTCTGGGCCCTAGGCACCGGGCACGTAGGCGAATACGGGTCTTAAACGGGATTTGCTTCGCAGGCGCGATTTAGATGGATGGCCTCTCAATGGAGGTTGGAGAGGACATCAGACAGCAACTATGCAGAAGAAACGAACTTTTTCCTAAACGGAAGAACTTAACCAGGCGTCGCGTGCTAGAAACGAACCAAAGGGTCGAGACATGCAAGTCGACGGCGGGAAAGAACTGGGGAATCTGGCGGGACCGCTTCCTTATGTACTACATCTCACATCGGGGCCGGGACCAACGTCGGAGGCGGTCCCTGCTGAAGACTGCTAGCTAGAAGATTTCCGTAGGGTCCTGACGCCTGCCGGCTTCAGTCCTAATGGTGTTACCTGCTGCAAGAGCTGTATCTCGAAGTAAGATCCTGCCAGACAATGTGGATGAACAACATATCCATGTCCCTAGAACCTGTTTTTTTTTTTTTTTTTTTTAGACACATTATTCAAATGTACATACCAATGTATGTTCACTGGGTTCATATGATGTTCTCTCTTGTGGTTAAAACTATACTAGACATGACTTATCGAGTAGCCAAGACTACACAACTGAGAGGGACCCCAGTCGTGTAGACTGGAGGGAGGCATGACAGGTATAAAAAATGGTGGCTGCTACAAGCATGACTTGTAAGGCCATAATCCTTTCATACTGAAAAACGTTGGGTCCCCTTAGTCACTGGGTACAGCTCAGCAAAAGAACTGCCAATGTCAGCCTGGAGAGCGTGTCTACTGCCGTAGGTAGATAACTGTATCACAGTAGCCATTAATTGAGGTTTTCATGTATGCCTGTTATTTCTTAGGCTCTGTACTCAGTTTAGTACTACTGCTGTGTATTGTCAGTGGATATCATGTCAATTTACAGTATTTGCTGTGTATTGTTGAGGGCATTCATGCTTCTTTTTGTGCTACATACTATGTCAGGGTAGGATAACGATCTGCTGAACTTCTTTATCACTTGTGCGAGTTCTGGCGATGCTTGTCTTCATGTGTAACCATGAACATTGTTTGCGTGCACATTAATGCACACAAGCTTGCTGAACATTATACTACTATAATTACCAGTGACCTATATCATCAACCAGATTATGGTGCTTGTCAAATGCCGTAATAACCGGATTTGGGGTTTTTAAGCTCCAAGAAGCTGTAATAATCTGAAATACGGTTATTATGGCGTTCAAAACAACTTTCACTTTCCAGCAGTTTTCGCCATGCCTGTAGCGTGACAGAGTGTTGCTTGCTCTTGTAAAAAATACTGTAGAAACTGTACAGAAACAGAAACTAGCAGTGTTTAGTACAAAGGACACGCCAGCTCTGTTCCTTAAGGTTATTTATTTTAAGTTTCTTAGGAAAGAAGCCGCTGAGTGCAGAGCGAGCACAGCGAGTAACTCAGTGACTTCAGAAGACTCGGTGGGTTAAAGAGTGTTGCTGTAGCAATGCTCACTAATGCTTGCATCGAGTCTTCTGAAGCAGTCACTCGTTCTGCTCGCACTGCACTCGCCGGCTTCTTTCCTAAGAAACTTAAAAAAAATACCTGCGGAACACAGCTGGCATGTTCTTTATACTAAGCACCGCTAGTTTCTGTGAAGTTTCTACAATATTTTTTATAGGAGCGAACACGCTCAGTCACGCTAATTCACAGAGGAAACCGAAACTTATCAAAAACCCTGCACCAACAATTATAAAAAATGAAGGTTTATGGGTTATCACACACCGAGGGTGTGTAAAATAAATCCATAATACAGATGTACTTATCCATTATTCTCTAGGAAATAAACTGCTCCCACTCTTACCATTGCTGATCCTGCTACCATCGGGGGATAGCTTTTGGCAGATATTAAGCAAACAGCTCAGCACCAGCTGCTTGGTGTATTCCAGGTTCCCCTGCTCCAAGGACTGAGGCACTAAGCATCTGAATGAACAGGAAAGAAAGAACACATGTTAAAAAACTTTCTGAGTAATGTCTAAATCAAGCCAATCTGTTACCTAAGGTTTAGGTGATTTTTTTTATTTTTTAACTTTTTTTATTTTCTGGATCTCAGCAAGGCTATACGCCATAACTGCCCATGACTACTGCTCTCAATCCCCCAGCCCCCGGGGGGAGGCGACCTGGCTTATCTCCCAAGGCAGGGCTTCCTCCAGGGGGCTAGGGGAAGAGACCAAGATCTACCGTGTTCTCCAGCAGGATACTCAGGGCATCATTCAGCAGGCAGTGGAAGCCCTTCCCCCAGCGACATGCTGCTTGAGATGCAACATTTTCCTTTCCTGTTTCATCTTGACCCTGGTGAAGTGGATTTGCTATGATGTCCTGGCACCCTGGACCTGCTCCCACACGCAGATACCCACCACTCTGCCAATCCCTACACCTGCATCAGTCTCTCCACAAGGGGGACAGACATGCCCCCACCAGGGCCCCCTACTTTTCTGCGGCACAGTGGTACCAAGTTCTGCTATAAGACTACTATCTTGCTACAGAACTTCATGTACAGTGGCTTGTAATTTCTGCGAAGTTCTATGCACTCAACAAACTACCACATCACAGTTCTGCTTGTCATCCTGACTTCACTTTCATGGCAGTGGTTATCGCAATCAGGATGGTGGAAAGCACAGTACTAGTTCAAAAAAGTAACAGATTTATAAAATAATTTTATGCCTAAAAAGCAAAACAAATGTCTCTCCTTAACATCCTAACCTGTTGCATAAATGACATATGCAGAGGGGATCTTATGTGATAAATAAGGTATTTCTATATGCATGCTATCTATCCCTCTAATGAGGTTTCCACTGTCTATTACTTATATATTTGTATGTGCTTTCTACACCACTCATGAGGTTCCCACTGTGTATCACTTATGTATTTATATGCAATCTGTAACATACATACAAATATGCGTGTGTGTGTGTGGTGAGAGAGAGAGAGAGAGATACTGTATATACTGTTTGTGTGTGTATATATATATTTTTTTTTTAATTTCCATGAACTTGCATCCTCATTCATACTGGTCCCATTGGAAATGGAACAGAGGAGTTATTGCAAAACTCATTTTTCATGTCAACCTGCTCTCCCTGACACACTACGTAACACCATCAGGCCATGACATGCATGTGAACCAATTGTGAGATACAGCTATCCTGCCCATCACAATGTGTCCACCATGTGACAGAACACTGCACCATACCTTCCCAGGCTCCGAGCAGTGATGTGTTCCACCAATCCTTGTGCTGCCCAGCCAGCTCCCAAAGCCAGTCTCTGTACCAGAGTTGTTGGCACAGAAACACAGCATGCTACCCTCTGGCCCAACAGCTGTCCCTGCACACAACATTTCTCAATAACTTTTGGGTGATTCTATCAACTAATGACAATACGTAATCAATAACCCTGGCAAAATGCGTACAGTGCAATTATTTATTTAACAGGTCTATTCTTTCAACAGGTCTACACATTATTATATTTCACTCTTCTGGGCACAATTACTTTATTTTTCTTAAAAATTTAAACAGTTAAATTCATTTTACCAGTTATTCATTTGAGATTGCGTCTCTATACCTTAAAGGCACAAATAGGTTTGTACAAAGTGAGGCATGGACTTAACAGGTCAGTGCTATTGACAAGGTTTTGTTTAAGTTGGCCCTAGTGCAACAATTTAAGACTGAAAATTGTATTAGGCTGTAGTGCAGGTTGAGCAAATATCACCATGCATGATGTGCTGTGCCACCCCGCTTGGCAGTGGAGCTGTGGTAGATAAGGACTGTTCATTTCTGTGGCAGAATGCAGCCATTTCATTAGCTAATGTATGATGTTATAACAATGATAACATCACATTCTGGAACATATAGGGGGTTTGGATATAAAAGAGGAAGGAACCAGATTCTATGTATAAACAGAAATATTAATAAAAAATCACCAAGAAGAGTGACTTCTGCATCGAGAAAGTTCTATGTGTAGATTGCAGGTGTTCTATACAAAATCTCATGGGTCAAGAGAATTCTAGGGGCCTTGGCCCCTGCCTTGGGAAACAAATTTTAGATTCGCCTAGCTGGGGTCCTGATGGAGGCACGGGACTGGCACATACAGCATCATTTATGCTTGCCTTGTCATCCATTTTCCACCTAGGTTTTCTCACTGTTCCACTGGGCTGGGACGCACATGTCGGCATGTGCCTGTGAAAACACGCACACACTGGAGTCCTGCAACTCCCTTCCCTTGCACTGCCACCAGGCCTCCAACTGGTGACACTATTGAGGCAGTGCAGACAAACCCTCCCTGGGAGAGGAGAGCTGTCTGATGTACACTCAATCCTCCTTTCAAAGGCCACCCCCCCCCCACAACCCGAGATTGCTCCCAATCTCAGGTCACCAGTGTGACAGGCGGTAGCGCTACTGACACACCGCTGGCCCAGCTTTGGAAATGTAAATATATATGCTGGCCCGGTGGTGCTGAGGGTTGAGGCACTGGATGCCACACCGCGCACCATGCCGACGACCTGTGTTCGAGAACGAGCGCAGGCCGCTGTAGGTCGGCAAGGGAGGGAGAGAACCGAACATCTGGAGGACAGCTCTCCTCTCCCGGGGAGGGAGGACTGGTGCTCACACTGAACGACTACCCCCACCTGGAGGCCAGAGGGTAGTGTGGGTCGGAGGATGCCAGAGAAACGGAAGGGTGCTGCAGGACTTCTGCAGATGTGCGCGCGACTCCTCGCATGCACATCAGGCATGTGCGCCCCAGCAGGAGAAATGGGAGAAAATGGTGGAAAAATCCCTCCAGCTGTAGTATGATGGCCCAACCCTTAGCAGGCTCCACACCCAGACCAGGCAGGAAGGTAAGTCCCGGTGATTCCGAGGTGACAGGGTTAGGAAGGTCAGTTGGAAGGGGGCAACCGGAGGTGGCAAGAGCATAAAGTGTATATAAAAAAAAATATAAGTATATAAACAGAGATGGTGTCCTCAGATTCCAAACAGTTCAAACATCTGAATCGTAGGAAGGGGTATAACAAGTAGGAAGAGGGAGGTGTTGATTCCTTTATATAAGACCATGGTTAGACTGCTCCTGGAGTACGGGGCACAGTTCTGGAGGCCTCATTTATGAAAGGATATATACGGGTTGGAGAGGGTTCAGAGATGGGCAACAAAGATGGTGCACTAACTTGTTTTTTTTCTCTTTTAGATATTTCCTGAAGAAGACCTAAGGTCGAATCGTAGATTTTTAGCTCTATTTTCAGCGTGCATTTAATATAACCATTTTGTTCTGCTTTTAGACCACATGCTGACGCAGCGCCTTGTTTTTGTTTTTTTACAAAGATGGTGCAAGGTATGCAAGAGAAGCCATACGAGACTAAATGGAGAGAATTAAATCTATACCCGCTGGAGGTTAGAAGAGTTAGAGGTGACATGATAGAGACTTTTAAGCATATGAAGGGAATAAATAAAGCAAATGAAGGTCTATTATTCAAAAGGAAAGTGGTAGTAAAAACAAGGAGTCATAATTTAAGATTGGAAGGGGGAAGATTTAAGAGCAATGTAAGGAGCTGTTATTTCACTGAGAGGGTGGTGGAACCCTGGAACAGATTACCTAATGAGGTGGTGTGTGCAGAAACGGTGGAGGAATTCAAGGGGGTGTGGGACAGACACAAGGGGTTGGCTAGTGGGCACAGGAAAATATCCCTGGGAAGTGGAGACAAGTAGGGGTGGGTGGGAAAGGGGAAGAACAGATGGACCAAGATGGTCCTTTTCTGCTTACACATTACTATGATACTATTTATCAAATCAAAGGGGGAACTCTGTACACCTAATTTCCTACATCTCACTGACTCCAGTCCTGGACCAGTGGCACTCATTAATACTTTAGGCCACTACTGCTGACTTTCGCTGGGTACTGCTGAAAGGAAGTGAGGGCTTCCATGTGGCCTTCCATGTCAATTTGTTAGCACCAGTCATGTTTAATGCTTCTATCTACAGTGCAGCGTACAGACGGATTCCCAGATTTTTGCACTATATGCTACATTTTTGTAGCTAATACTCTTTAGAGTAATGTCCAAGGACAATACTAAAATGTGGCCAACATGTTCTAAAGGCTTTCTGAGTGGGTCCTGCCCACTGGCATGGAGTGAGGCGCCGGATGCCATACTACAAGCCACGCCCATGACCAAGAAGACTGGACATGTACCAAGGTCATTCGGGGCCAGACGGCAGAGGGAAGGATTGATCGTCCAATGACAGCTCTCCTCCCCTCAGGGTGGGGGGTGCTGAGTTCGGGGTCCCACCAATTGACTGCCATGCAGAGGTGGCTGGATGGCTGCAATGGTGGGGACAGTCGAGTGGTGAGGCATTGGTAGACGCGGTGCGCCAACTCACCTCGCACGCGAGCATGCAGTCGCATTATTGCATGCATGATGCCTTGGGGACGAGCACCTAGAGGAAAAATACACCCAGCTCATCCGGCTTCTCCCACAGGCACCAAACAACCCTATGGGGCAGGACATATAGGTGGTTAACCTGCCTGCAAGCCTTGAGATGAATTGGTGATGGGGTTGGAGGACGCTACAGAGACTGGGGAAGAAAACAAATTCAGGAGTCAGAAACCAAAAAGCAAAAAGGCTACTGAATAATGAGCACAGACTAAGTCAAGTGGATCAATTTTACATCTATGCACACACAAATGAGTTAGTTTTTTTAAATCCACCACCCCCCTCTTGACCCCTTTCTTTTTTTTATAATAAAGTTTTTATTAGGCATGAGGGTAAATACATACACACATGTTGTTACATGTACACATTGTTCAGCATATAAAATTATACATTAATACTGCTCCCAGCACAATTTCCAGTTAATCCCATACAGAAGGAAATCGGGCATCATCGTTACTTATACATTGATTTGTTTAATTCCTTTCAGGGAACAAAATCAGGATATGTGTTTAACTGGTATAGAGTCCATTTCCTCCATTTGGTGTCAAAAGTCTCTATTCTGTCTCTTAATCTGGTTGCCATCCTTTCCAGACTACAAATTTCTCTTGTCAAGTCTAGCCATGCTCCCTTAGTTGGTAGGCTGTTTGTCCCCCAAAGTCTGGTTATTACCTTTTTTGCTGCCAATATCATCAATGTGGTATGTAGGTAGATAGTCTTGTCTACTTTCAGGCCAAAAGGGGTAGTGGCAGTTAATATATACCCGGGTGTAAAAAGGTCTGGGACCTCATATTGCCATCAGCTGCTGCACTACCTACTTCCAATAGGGGCCCAGCAAGTTGCATTCCCACAGTATGTGGGCATGGTCTGCCTGAGGAGTCCCACACCCTCTCCAGCATTTACCTTCAGGGTCCCCTGTAAACCTGGCTACCACTGCGGGAGTGCGAAAAATCTGTATCTTAACTTTTACGCGTACTCTCTCCAATAGGGAGATCCCGAGACCCTCAACATGAGTGAAGAGGCCGCCTGCCAATTCATGGCAGGGAGATCTAGCCCCAATTCCAAGGACCATCGGGCCCTAATGGGTTTGGGAGAGTCACTGGGCTTCTCACCCAAAGCAACAAACAGAAGACTAATGCAGTGGTCCATATTAGCACCTTGCCTCTGGGATTGGAGAAGCTTTATTATTGGCAAAGGATCCTCAGCTACTGCTGCCAGAGCCTCCTCCATAGGCTGCAAGTACGATTTTAACTGCAGATATTTATGAAAGAAGCTCTGAGGTAATTTATGTTGTGACTGAAGCTGCACAAATGAATATAGGCCTCTTGGCCCTGCCAAATGAAAGATATGTTTAATATTATATTTATACCACTGAAACATAGATTTATCCGTGACATTAGGTGGAAAGGCACCGTTTACCGCCAGGGATCTACGAAACATTGCCTCCATGGGCGCAAGTCTTTTATTGAACATATGGAGCCACTGCTTAAATACCTCGGCAGTACACTGTGGGAACCTGGAGATGGGTAAGCATCCAGGAGGGTGTCCAAAAAGATAATCTGTTAAATCGAGGATGTCACTCCAGGTCAACTCAAATTGTTTCCAGGGCATGATATAATTAGGATTTATCCAGGAGAGCAAGACCTTTAACTTAGAAGCCGGGGCATATTCTAAGAGATTAGGTAGGTTCAGGCCACCTCTGTCTCTGCATAGCTGCAGCAGAGTGTACCGGATCCTGGGAGGCTTTCCCTGCCATATAAAGTGAGAGATGAGCCTATTTCAAGTCTGAAAATATACCCGAGTTGGCATTATTGGTAATGTCTGCAAGAAAAACAACATCTGGGGAAATATATTTTGCTTGCTGGTTTCTATTCGAGCCAGGAAACAATGGCACATGTGACCATCTTGCAAGATCTTTAGTTAGATTTTGAGTTAGGGGTTCAAAATTTACTATATCTGCATGTATTAGATTTTTGGTGAGGCGAATCTCCAGGTACCACATCGTCTGTTTGTGCCACTTAAAGGGATATGCTCGTTTTAGAGAGGTGGGTGTGTAATCACAGAGCAACACCTCTGTTTTTTGTTGGTTAATTTGTATATCCTGAGACCTCTCCATACACCTCCAGTTGTTCCCAAACCTTCGGGATTGATATATCTGGAGAAATCACAGAGAGGAGGATGTCATCAGCAAATAATGACATTTTACATATTGTACCTCCCATGGGTATTCTCTCGATTTCCGGATGTGTTCAATGGCCTGGGCTAGGGGTTCAAGATAGAGGGCAAATAACAAGGGGGAGAGGGGACACCCCTGTAGGGGAAAAGGGTCAGAGATACAGACATCTAAATTTAAATAGGCCTTGGAGTATTTTTAAATGGCCTTCTTAACCTTCGGCACGAGGCAAAGACTCTCCCAACTCCCTGCCTCCCCCACTTTCAAAACCCTAGATGGGACCCCATTAGAAGTTTGTACCTCCTTCAGATATCTAGGGGTCTGGCTGGACCAGCACCTCGACTTCTCTACACATATCAAAGCAACCCACAAAAAAACTGCACCCCAGGCTGGACACATTATACCGGAACCGCAGCTGCATTCCTCTGCCAGCCCGCAAAGAATTATTGCAGAAAACGATCCTCCCTATTTTTGACTACGGGGACGTAGTCTACAGTGCTGCCCCTAAGTCCACCCTGGCTAGACTGGATCTTCTTTTCAGCTCCTTCTGTCGTTTCGCACTGGAATGTTCACCCTCCACCCACCACTGTGACCTCTACCGGACCCTTAACCCCCTCGCTTTTCGATAGGCGCCAGTCCCACTGTAACAGACTCATGGCCAAATTCTGGGCCCAGTTATTACCCTCCTACTTCGCCTCTACCCTAACTGCTCAAACACCACCTACATACTCACTCAGGAATTTCGACTCCCGGCTCCTTCAAGTCCGGTAAATGTTGAACTCTGCTGGCCAGTCGGCTTTTACAGCCAGACCACCAAAACTCTGGAATTCCCTACCTGTGGACTTTCAGCATGCCCCCTCCTCTCGGCAATTAATTTCCCTCCTTAAAGGGCAAGTCTCCACTAACTGCTCATGCTGCCTAGACTCACACTAGGAATGGGCCAGCTCTCCAGCCTGCTCCAACTGTGATTTACTCTAAATGTTCAGCCCTAACCCAGTTAGTTGTTATTGCACTTTCTACCAACTGCTGCCTTATTTACTCAGATTTTTCTGTTGCTTGCTGTGTACATACTGTTTATATTCTTGTATACATCTTTTGTATATAACCGATAAAATTTCGATATTCTGTATTTTGTATTTCTGTATTTGATAGGTATCATCCCGTCCCCAACAACCCCCAGGACGCATCTGGAATCAAGCGGTAGTCTGCTCAGTATGCCTTTCCTGGTAAAACTTTTAAATAAATAAACGTTTTGCAACTGTTGGACACCTTCCTCAGGGAAGCCAAATCTAGATAGGGTTGCCCACAAAAAAGGCAAGGCAACCCTACTGAATGCCTTTTCAGTGTCTAGTGCAATGAGTGCTAGGGGGATTAAGCGTCACTCTTGACCCCTTCCTGATGCTATATCTACAATACAGGAGAGGTATACTACAGTAGCTGTTGAATCATGGACTAAAGGTTAACGGTTCCAGTCCTGCTTATTCTGATGTCAACACTGCAGCTCGAGGTAAGGTGTCCCCCCATTAAAATTAATTTGTTTACCAAAGTAAAACCTACTATGGATCAATTACCTTAACCACCTAAAAGTGCTAGATATACAGTAAATGGCAGAATCCTGTTTAGTACGGAGTTGTAAGTGGCATCCAAAATGTCGTCACTGTTGTTAGTATGGTCCACTATTTATTCCAAAACCAAGGTATTCCTGAAATTTTGAACCCATTTCATCACGCTGAATGGTGGTAGCCTGGTGGAGTTCAATGTTCTAATATAAGACGTTTTGTTGCCACAGTGGCTAAAGCTTTGTCTTTAATTCCAATCCCAAAAAAATCATTTAACAGCATAACTTCAGGACTTCGTGCAAGTATTTGTTTAATTTCTGATTTTATCTATGCTGCTGTTTGTTATTTGCCACCAGTTTAAAATTTTACAGTTAAAAAATAAATTAAAATGATCTAGCTTGCCTTTACTTTAGCACATGTGCCAGACTGTTTACTGAAAACATATACTGTAACTTACTTGGAGTAATCAAAGCACGATCTAGAATTTTAAACAGAATAGTTTAGTGTATAGTTTGTTTGCATTAACACAGATTTGTTTCATCTATTAAAGTGTATTTGTTTTCCCATTTCCTTTTCTCATCTACTTTGTGTAATTCCATGTATGTTTTTTTTCCTGTTTTTAACTTGGGGGTCAGAAATATTTTGTTAAAATATGCCATTATACTCATTTTAGTATTTCACTGTGTTGTGTAAAAATTACAGTACTATTAGTGATTTTTTGTGCTTTTTATCTGGGTCTGAGTACTTAACATATTTCTTAAGTTTATTTTTCAGCATTAACTATTTCATACAAGAATTCTTTATTTGACCGTTTAAACATCTCCTTCCAAATTCTTCTCATGGCATTTCAGTATTACTGCTAAAAGAAATCTTCCCAGTTTACAAGGTTTATTTTCTTGAGAGCTTTGGCTATATTGGTACTATCTATGTTAGAATCCCATATAACAGAATTCCAAATAATACGTGATGCAATTCTTGAAGTTGTTATAGGGAAAAAAAAATGTCACATTTATTTTACAGATCTTTAAAGCTGCAGTAATTATTGGATTTTGAATCTGGGAAAACATTTTGGGATAAGCAAACAAGTTTTGTAGTGTTACATTAATATCTTCTTTATTTAGTATTTCTTATATTTGGGACTGATAAATATCATTATTGTCGCTTATGTTTTTCTTCCGAATTATCCAGTGAATTACATGTTTACGTTTTGCTACACAATAGCACAAAACCGGATCTGGAAATCCCATCCCCCTTCTTTACATAATAAAGCTATTTTTTTTCCCCAGACGACAGAGGAACGTCACCATGCCATAAACATGTTTTAAAAGATTTTTGTATTTGTTATAACCAACTCCGTGGTATTTCACCTTGTAGACTTTGAAAAAAGTATATCAAATGGGACGTTATATGCATTTTCAATGCTTCGATTCTCCCCCATAAAGATAGGGATTTGTCTTGCCAGTTGTTGAGTAGACCTTTTACTCTACAGCAAACATTAACAAAAAGGTGATTGTGTGAGGTTTTGCACATGCCCTTTTCACATAGTATATGCCATTGCCAGTCATGTTTCACATGATGAAGTTGCAATTTGTTTTGTAAAAAAAAAAAAAATCTGTCAATCATTTTATTGTTACGTTTTATCAGCGCTTTATGTCTAGCTGCCTTCCAGTTTTCTCTGTGTGGCCACACTCCCAGAATGTTTCATACCAGGGAGCTGTCAATGTTTTACATACAGCAACAAGGCATTCTGGGTAATTTATAACAGTGACTTCAATGTGCCTTACTCAGAAGTACAGTCTCATATGTTGGTAGTGGTGAGCAACTAATATGTAAATGTACATAGCAAGGCATTGTAGGTACAATAAGAAGTTGATTTCCAAGCTCCTTACTGTGAGGTGCAGTCTTGTTTTTCTATAGTGGCATCAACAATATACACTCTTGTATGTTTATTTTCAAAACAAGGCACTGTGTACTCAGTATCTAGCTATAAGTGTTCTATATTGAGAGCTGTAGTATCCTATTTCTGCAGTGAGCACAGAAATAAAATAGTCTGTATACTAATTTACATAGTGAGGCATTGTGGGTACAGTAAATGGCTGTTTTTGCCATCTACAAGTAAAAAATGACAGTGTCCCTTTAGTAAATTAGTTTCCTTGGTATAATGTCACAGTTGGGGGTTGCAGCACTGAGAAAAAGGGGTGGGTTATGCAAATGAAGCACAGCACAGAAATAAAAGCATTTGTTTCATGGAAAACAGCACTTTTTGTCTGCTTGAATGGCAGGAGAATGATTCACAACTCCTACAGGTTACTACTCCCATTTGTTATGGCAAACATCACACAATCTTTTCTGTACATAATTTGTTATACAAATACCTAAATATTTGAATGTATTTTCATTTCACGTAGTGTTTCTTTTGTTTCCAAGTCTGTTCTGGGTAATAGTATAGATTTGGATTTTTTAGTCGATAACCTGAAAGAGTTAAGTATTTCTCAAGCTCGAGCATTAATACTGGAAAAGATGCTTCTGGTTAGAAAGGAATTCACCTGCACAGGCATTTAAGTATGAAGTGAACATTTGTGTTTGGTATGCCGGTAATTGCTTTATTTGCACCGATATTTGATTAAGAAGACAGGAATAATGTGCATCCATGACACACTCCATTCCGTACCTGAAGTGGATCTGATTGATACGGATCGATTTTAAAACATGCTTTTGAATTTGTGCACAGAGCTTTTATTTATCATGCAATAACAGAGGACCCCCCCCACCATGCTTCCAATGATTCAAACATGAAGGACCAGTTTAACAGGTCAAAGGCCTTGGCTGCATCCAAGGCCAGTGCTGTAGTTTCTATGTCTTGGGGTTGGATGGAGGAAATAATGGATTGAACGTCACTCAATCCCTCAAAGATATGTCTATGTCTAACAAACCCTTTCTGGTCTAGGTGTAATATACTCGGAATTTGGTCCTGTATTCTTACAACTAGTTTCTCTACCATTTATAAACAGCGTTTAGAAGCACTACTGGACCATAATTTTCTGGATATGAAAGACCTTTATTTTCTTTCAGTAGCAGTATAATTTTAGCTTCTGATAAAGAGGGAGGTAGGCAAGTCCTACTCGTCATTTCCTCTACCATTTTTTTGTATCCAAAGGATCACATCTTCTCTGAATGCTTTAAAAAATTCAGTAGTAAAACCCATCAGGTCCAGTAGCCGAGTTGTTTTTCATTGATAAAACTGCTTCTATTATTTCTTTTTTTTTTTTTTGTAAAGTCTCCTACGATATTTCAATTGATGAATGGTTTTATAGTAATCTGGAAATATTTTTGTGTTTTGTAAAGGTATGGCCTTCTACATTTTTAATACCTCTAATTGTATTTATTATGTTCCTTTTGTTTTCTTTAATGCACAGGCTAATAATCTGCCAGATTTATCCACATGAAAACATAATTTATTTTTTTATCTTGAGTATGTTTTTTTCCACTTCCTGTGTTATTCTTTTTTCCCTGTATTTTTAGATTTCACATTTCTCATATAGAAGAATGCCTCTACTTATTTTTCTTGAAGGACTTGTATTTCTAGATATACAGTTCTTCCTTTTTCTCTAAACTTATTGATTCCAATTTTATAGGATATTACTACCCCTCTAACAGTAGCCTTAAAGGCAACAGTTCCCTCACTTTTGGGATCATTAGTTACTCAGTTGATGAGAAAATGGGTACAATTTTGCCTAGAATCCCATTAATGAAAGAAGGGCTACTTCAGTGTCTGTTTATGTCTGGTAAACAAGTAATCTGTTTGCCTCCATGGGCTTAAAGAATGACTTTTCTCATTTCTCAGAAACACTACTCCACTCTATGCATACAAACCATGGCCAGCAGGTGCCTTTAGTGCTATACTGTAGACATGGCAATGTGATTTAGTGGTTAGAGCACTGGTTTGGGAACCAGGAGATCACAGGGTCAAACCCCACTCAAGCCAAATACTCACTATGTGACCCTGGGCAAGTCACTTAATCTCTCAGTGCTCCTGTCCACCCAGCAGGGGGAAATGGGTAGAAGCAAGACCCCAAAGAAAACTAACTGTTGCATCTCAGCTGGGCTGATCCTGGGTAAATAAACTCTGAAATAAATAAAATTACAGTATAGTATCTGTACCTGGAAAGCAGGTTAAAAAGAGCAGGGACCAGAATCTGCGGGCGCTTCAGCTTCTTTTTGTGTTGCAGTAACTCCAGGATGAGGGTTACTCGTTCCCAATTCACGCTGTTAGCCTCGGAAGCAGAATCAGCCTCCTGAGATTTTCTGCATGATCAAGAAAGCAACCAATTAACTGTGCAGCCTTTACAATCTTTCAAAGTATTAAGACAATGCAAATCATCAATGCAAACTATCAAGCTCTCAAAGTGGAGATTTCGGACAGCGCTCGGCATCAGATTTGCTTCCTGACTTTTGATTTCAACAACAAGGCAGCTAGATGGGGGAGGGCATCATGGTCCAGACTGTCGACAGAATGCAGAAGTTTGACCCAGGAGACCTTGGGTAGAAACACCACCCCAGCCCCAGGCTCACTGCAAGACCATGAGCCACCGATCCTTGATCTTCCTGTGCTTCAGCCAAACAAACGCTGTAAAATGAACTGGGGAGCTAGGCCCCTCTACTGAAACTAGGGGTATCACAAGTCGGAAGAGGGAGGTAATAATCCCTCTTTACAAGACACTGGTTAGGAGTAATGCGTGCAGTACTGGAGGCCACACCTTCACAAGGACATTAACCAAACTGAGGCAGTCCAGAGAAGGGCAACCAAAATGGTGCAGGGACCGCATCAGAAAACATATGAGGACAGATTAACAGAGCTCAATATGTATACCCTAGAGCAAAGGAGGGAGAGAGGTGATATGATTTAAACATTCAAACACCTTAAGGGCATTAATAAGGTGAATGAGTCTAACATGTTTCAATAAAAGAAAATAGCAGGACAAGAGGACACAGCATGAGATTAGAGGGAGGCCAATTAAGAGGTAATGTGAGGAAGTTCTTTTTCACAGAAAGGGTGATGGATGCATGAACGGCCTACCTCAGAAAGTGGTGGATATGAATACAGTGCAGAGCTTCAAACAGGCATGGGATATGCATATGGGAGCAATACAGATGAGTATGAATAGATAGACCATTGACAGAGCAAAGGCTGATGGCACATTTATAAGGTACAAAAAGAAATGGGCAGACTGGATGTGCCTTGCGGTCCTTATCTGCCGTCAACTTCTTTGTTTTTTTTATTTTTTTTATTTTACTGTTTATGCCTCTTCCTCACCCCCTCGGCTTAGGTCTTCCTCGGGAGCACATGGAGTCATTCCTCTACGGCACAAACCCTACCTGGCCATCCTCCGTTGCCCATGTAGCCTCGGTTATACCCCCCGGGTGGGGACGGGCCGGGCCCCAATGCCCCGACACAGTAGTAGCGTCGGTTGGGAGGATGCCAGGTGGGCAGCCGCACATCAGAGGCAAGCGCCGTCTCTGAGAGGCATTTTCTCCATTTCCTCTGGGGAGTGGCTGGTGCCCTGACATCAAGGCGTGTCCGACGTCTGCCACTCCCCCCAATCCTCTCTCTATTCCTCAGTGCCTGCTGTATCTCCAGCCTCTGCCAGAGATCAGCCAGAGCACCGAACTGGGACCCCTGTCCCCCCTCGGGAGAGGACATCTGTCCTCTGGATGCTCAATCCTCTCTCTTCCCTGCCGACCCCCAGCAACCCAGGCTCATTCCTGAACCCAGGTCGCCGGCGTGGCGCTAGGTGTGGGGTCCAGCGCCTCAACCCTCAGCGCCACTGGGCCAGCGCCAACTTCTGTGTTTCTAGATGCTTGGCCACAGCCGTGAAATCCTGGGAAACTATTAAAGCCAAACAAGTTCATGGTAGCCTTGAATTCCTATGGACAAAACCAACAGAGGCTAAAACACAGTTGGGGCAGTGTTAAGTGCTTAATAGTGACCCAGGAGTTAGCAGTAAGGGAGGAAACATGGGGTTAGGGTAGTGTGATCAAAAACCCTACACAGATGATACAGCTGTTAGGAATACAAACACAGATCAAGTACCTATCTCCCTGCGGCCACTTTGTATCAGGTTAAGCAATGGAAAGTTCAGACTTCATAGAGTTCTGGGTTAGGGCTCCTCCTTGGCTAACATGTCTCTCAAACTGTTTAGAAAAAGCTCCACTCCACATATTTCAAATTTTATTGGCCCACACAGGAATCCATCATTTTATAGTAGTAGTATTTATTATAAAATCTTGGTACTGCTGTTATCCACTTCTCAGCTTACCAAGCTCCTCCCCACTCCTATATGTTAATGAACTCTCTGCCACATATACTGTGGCAATGAAGTTTTAAGTCAGTGCTTTGGGGAGCAGCCTGCCCCTCTACTGTCTGAAGCAGAGTGGGGAGAGCTGGGTAAGCTGAGAAAAAAGACAAAAGCAGTATCAAGATCACTGATCTTAGGAAGCAAAAATCTACACATGAGTTACTACTGTTCCCTAATGAAGTGATGACTACCAGGAAACGGACAAACAAAACTGAACCTATATTGTGAAATATATGGAGTAGAGCTTTCTCTCTTTCAGCTGTGTAGTGGGAAGCAATCATAGCTGTCTAGTTGATCAAACAACACAAACTTACCAAAATTATAGTTTTACGTCTCAGTCTTCTGGAAATAGAACAGTTATGTAAGAACTTACTGTAACAGTAGATCTTCGAGGGGATCACAGTCATCAGGTCACACTGTAGGAACTTCACTGTCAGTGAAGCAGGATCCACACAAGATTTTCAGCAGGACAACTGGGGCCGCCGTCGACGTCACCAACCCTATAAAGGCATAAGCGACCCCACTCCCTCCTCAGTTCTTTTCCCCGGAGACAAAGGGAACATAGCTCTAGCCATGGGGGATTAAGGAGAGACAGAGACAGACAGAGAGAGAGAGAGAGAGAGAGAGAGAGAGAAAGAGGTGCCCAGGCCTATATGAAAGGCTGGATACACCAGACAGCCAGTTCCAGTACAAGAGCCTCAAGAAGGGGGATGGTGGGAGGGAAAGCAGACCTGATGACCGAGATTCCCCTCAAAGATCGGGCTGTTACGGTAAGTTCTTACATGACTACTCTGTCTTCTTTGGGGGTACCTCTGTCATCAGGTCACATCGTAGGAATGAGTTCCAAGCAGATACAGGTGCAGACAGACAGTCTGGGAGGAAGGCCAACCATAAACGTTAGACAAAAGGCCCTGCAGCACAGCCCTGACAAAACCTGCACTGGCTCTTGAGGCAATGTCCAGACTACAGTGCTTAGTGAAAGTATGAACAGTACTCCAGGTGGCAGCTGCACAAATGTCAGTGGCTAAGACTCCCTCAGAAACAAGCCACTGAGGTAGCCATGCCTCTGGTGGAATGAGCTTTGACAGTACCAGGCAATTCTTTGCCGTAATTGTTGTAGCAGAACACAATGCAATTTGGCAACCATTTGGATGAACACTGCTTATAAACTGAAGCACCCTCTCCACCTGGGGCGAAGGAAACAAACAACTGCTTCAACGTTCTACACTCCTTGGTGTGAAGCAGGTAGTACTTCAAAGTTTTGCACACATCTAATGCATAGAGCAGTGCTTCCCCTGGATTAGCACATTCAGGAAAATAAACGGGAAGGGGGATACATTGGTCACGTGTAAACTCAGAGACCACCGTGGTGAGAAACTTAGGATTTGTGCACAAGGACTCCCTGACTTTGTGAAAAACCAAATAGGGCTCCTTGCACCAGAGGGCATAACGCTCTGAAACCCTTCGATCAGAAGTAATGGCAACTGAAAATAACGCTTTCCAAGACAGAAAGCGTAGCTCACAAGTGGTGACTGGCTCAAAAGGAGACAGGGTCAGTTTCTCCAAATCAAAATTCAAATCCCAAACCGGGACTGGAGAATGGATTGGGGGTTTCAGATGCAGGATGACCCTTAAACAAGTACAGGAGACATCAAGCCGAGCTATCATGCGGTCACCCACGGGCTCACGAAAGGCAGAAATAGCAGAGAGGTGCACCTTGAGGGAGGAATACTGAAGACCTGAATCAGACAGAGAGATCAGGTAGCCCAGAATCTGGCTCACCGGACAAGTGAAAGGGCCCAGATTATGTCTGGCAGCCCAGATAGCAAACCGCTTCTACTTCATGGCATGTGTGGCTCGAGTGGAAGGCTTCCGGGCGGCCACCAGGACGTCCGCCACTCTGTTGGAGACCCCAAACCTGGCAATGGCTATGTCCCCAGAAGCCAAATATGCAGATGAAGGGACCTGAGTCTGGGACGGATCAGGGTCCCCTAAGCCAGGGTCAGCAGATTCCAGCAGAGGGGGATAGGAATCAGAGGTTCTTCCACTATCTGCTAAAGTAATGGGAACCATATCTGTCACGGCCAGAATGGAGCTACCAGAATCATTTTTTTTTTTCCTATTTATTCTTTTTCCACCGAGCTGCCTGCCGCCTGATGTTCTTATCAGCCTGGTCACGGGCCGCCGGCTTCTGCAACCCCAAATCGGCCACGAACCCTCCGATACCCCGTGGCTTACCCCCCACGGCGGGGCTGCGGCACTCCCCCGTGCATGCCGCAGGGTTCGGAATAGGTCGGAGGGCTGGCCTGGGGAGCATATCGAAGCCGCGGCAAGCTTCATTCACGGTGGCAGGCAGCTTTCCCCTTTTTCCATTTTTCTGGGGAGGTGGGGTCGTGCAATGACACCGGTGTCTGCTCCGCCTCCAATGCACTGCCGAATGCCGGCAGCTATGAGACTCCTGGCCTCCACCAGGGGTCAGCAAAGCTCCGGACACTTCCCCTCCAACCCCCCAGAGAAGGAGAGCAGTCCCTAGGACACTCCATCCTTCTCCCCCCAGCCGGCCCTCCAGCGACCCTGGTCCATTCCCGAACCCGGGTCGCCGGCGTCGCATGCAGAAATCCAACCGCTGTGCCAACGGGCCGGCCGGAGCTACCAGAATCATGCTGGCCCCCACCATCTGTAGCTTGATCAGCACCCTCTGAATTCGAGGAAATGGAGGGAAGGCGTAGAAGAACCTTTTGCTCCAGGAGAGGGACAACATATCACGGCAGAAAACTCCAGGCGCTGGATCGAGTGAGCACAAATTGGACAGTTTTGCATTGAGTGGGGATGCAAAAAGGTCCAGCTCTAGGCACCCCCATCTGTCGAACAGATGTTCTGCGATGGATGACAGGAGCTCCCACTTGTGCATGCTGGACAGAGTCTGGCTGAGACTGTCTGCTAGGGTGTTTAGCACCCTGGGGATGTGGACAGCTAAGAGAGTCTGGCCAATGGAACAGTGGGAATGGCAGCTGCCATCAGACCCAGTAATCTCAGGTAGCCCCTGGCAGGAATATAGTGGCTTTGAGATACTCCCTGAGCTTGGGCTACAAGGCACTCTGCCTTGTTCTGGGGCAGGAAGGCCTTCCCCTGCACCAAGTCTAGTAACAACCCCTATATAGTGCAGCCTTTGGGACAGCACTAGAACTGACTTGGGCAGACTGACAGTAATGCCCAGGGAGAGGCATAGTTGGAGGGTTCTCTCCAGAGCCAGCAGGAGCTGTTCCCTGGACAGGGCCTTCAAGAGCCCATTGTCCAGACTGGGGGGAAAGTACAGTTTCATACTTACCATAACAGTGGATCTTCGACAGGATCTCTTGCAGCAGGCACTACTCTTGTGAATCTGCCAGAGGGCACTCTTGTGGATGGTAGCTTTCACCAGCAGTGCTCAGTGGGGGCCACCCATCGTAATGTCACCACTCTATGCAGTATAAAGAGTGGGGGTCCCAGTATCCTCAGTTCCCCGTTGCCTAACAGCTGGCTGAGCATAACTCTGAGGGAGAACTGAGGAGACCAGTGGTGCCCTCTATGCACAGAGAATGCATAAAAATTGCTCTCCCTGAGAAGGAGGGGGATGGAGGGCAGGTATGTACCTGCTGCAAGAGATCCCCTCGAAGATCTAACATTACGTAAGTACAAAACTGTACTATCTTCATCAAGGGTTATCTCTTGCAGCAGGGACTACTCTTGGGATCACTCCCAAGCAGTAATAATGTGGAAGGGTGGTCGATCAACACAGGAGGCCTTGTAGCATGGCATGCCCAAATGTGGCACAGTGCCTAGAGGCCATGTCTATACTGCAGTGTTTTGTGAAAGTATGTATGGTAGACCATGTGGCAGGCTCACAAATGTCCGAGATGGAACACTTTGGAAACAGGCAGTGGATGTAGAGAGGGCCCTCGTGGAATGGGCATGCACAGTGCCTGGTAATGGGTTTGTGAGCATTATTGTAACAGTAATTAACACAATTTGCCAGCCAATTTGATAATGTCTGTTTGGTAAAAGGCTGTCCCTCTTTGCCTGGAGCAAAGGCTATGAAGAGTTGTTATTTCTTTTTTGTGGGCTTAGAATATGTCAAGTATATGTTTAGGATACAGTGGACATCCATGGTATGTAATAGCTGTTCACCTGGATTAGCGTGGCTGGAGAAGAATACAGGAAGGTGTATAGATTGGTTAGTGTAAACTCTGATACCACTTTTGGTAGAAAGGCTGGAATGGTACGTAATGAGACTATCTTTATGGAATACCAAAAAAGGATCTGAGGAGGGGGGCGCTGTGAAGCCCGAGCTAAACAGCAGCAGGAGAACACAGCTCTGATCATTTTGGTTGATTTTATTAAAATACTGTACTTTCTAGTAGTTCTTGGAGAAAAACACTAGTTCCATTGGAAAGAGGAACCCCTCAAACCCTAGGATGGGCAACCCGAAGAAGGAAAGGGGTGGAGGTACAGGAGGAAAATCGACGGGAATTTTTAATCCACCTAAGACTCCTAGTGAGGTGCAGGTCATGCCTAATAAAGAATCAGGGGAAACAACAGCATCCATTGGTTTGAAATTAAAAAGAATCATCACCTCGGTAGCTGAATTAAATAATAAGATGGATACCTTTGCCACTAGGGTCACGATGGTGGAAAAGGATGTGGAAGGCCGTAAAACTGAATTTCATGATGTAAAAAAAACATCGGAATCCTCCACAGCAGCTATGGCCACGACCATCAAGGAGAATACTCATATTCGGGCTCGTATGGAGACTCTGGAAAATCAGGCCTGCCCCTCCAACGTGCGCATTCTAGGACTGTTGCAGGGGGTTGAAGTAGATCATCCTCTATTAAATATCAAAGAATGGCTAGAAGAGAAACTAGTCCTGAAAGGTCAGCCTTCCACTTTTAATATTCAAAAAGTTTATCGGATAACTCCTAGGGGCCGAAGAGAAGAATCAGAGGTGCCACGCATGTTTCTAGTGGTAACCGATGGAGTGGGGACGAGAGATCGAATTCTGCGGTTGGCCAGACAGCTAAGCCCAATAATACAGGACGATCACACTGTCCTTTTTTTCCCCCAATATCAGTTATGCCACCAGAATGCGCCACAAGAAGTCTGATGGCACAAGGCGCCTGTTACGTGAAGCCTCTATTCCACACTCAATTATCTTTCCAGCCAGGCTACATATTGTGCATCTAGGGAAAGTGTGGCTGTTCTCAGACCCCACTGAGGCCAGGAAATGGGCCACTCGATTTGCTTCTTCTCCAGCTCGGCATACAGTACTACAGAGACTGAATCGGAAGATGAGGATTCTGGGGAATTAGGAGCTGGTTGAATTGACTGGATGCTTGCTACTTGTTGAAGCCGTTCTGACACTGTACTGGAGAGCACTGAAGGACTCTCGTAACTGTTGAGATTTCTACCTATAGTTTGGAGTTCTGATTTAGCTTGTTGGCATAACATTATTAAGATTAATAAAAACACAGCTCCTTTATGTATCTTGAGTTAGCAGAGTTCTTAAATCCTTGCTGCTGATGTTTAAAATTTAAAAAGTTTACAAGTTAACTTTAGTTATATAGTGTGACGTCCCTTACTCCACTTTTGTGGAGTTAATGCTTTGTGCTGGACTTTATTTTAAATGGACTTTAGTATGATGAAATTAGTCACAGTGCGCGTGGGTTTTTTTACCACAGCTCATTTTCTGTTAGTATATGAATGGAATATTATATATTTTACTACCCCCCAATGTGGTATCAAAATGTTCAGGATGCTGTTACTTCCTTAGATTAAGAAGAGGATTACCCTCCCCAGAAGGAATATCTTTACTGTGATGTATCGAATTGTCTTGAACATGGTAAATGTATAAGTGTAATCACTTTTAAACTAAATAAAAAACAAAGTATAAAAAAAAAAAAGTTTTTGAGCACGCAAGTGCTTGTAGCGCCACTATGCGGTGAGCGGACGTGATCGCCACTAAAAAGAAGGTCTTCCATGCTGGGAAGCGCATGTTACAAGAGTCAGCTGGTTCAAAAGGGGCTGACATGAGTTGCTCTATGACAAAACTAAGATCCCAAGGTGGGATCGGTCTACGAATGGGAGGCTTCAGGTGAAAAATTCCTTTAAGAAACATTCATGAGAAGTCTAGCTGGGCCACTGTATGACCTCCTATAGGTTCATGAAATGCTGAAATGGCAACTAGGTGAACCTTGATGGATGAATATCCTAATTTTAGTGCAGATAGTGTTGTAAGGTATTCTAGTACGTCTGAAAGTGGGCATGAGAAAGGATTGAGCAATTTTGTAGCCGCCCCAATGGGTGAAACGCTTCCATTTGTCTTGAAAAGTTTTTCCTGTTGATGTCTTTTCTGCGGCCAGTAAGACGTGGGCTACATTTTGGGAAACATTATGTCCGTTTATGAAGATGTTTTCAGGAGCCAGGAAGGTACAGTGAGCGCAGGCTGGGATGCAAAACAGATCCCTGACGTTGAGTTAGTAGGTCTGGTCGGAGGGGAAGGGGGATGGGGTCTGCGACTGCGAATGCCAGCTGTTGCAGGAGCAGTAACCATATTTGTCTGGGCCAGAATGGTGCTATTAATATCTGCATCTCCGGTTCCTGCTGCAATTTGAGAAGGACCCGTTGGAGAAGAGCGAGAAGGGGAAGGCATATAAAGTACAGTTACGTAAGAACTTACCATAACAGTAGATCTTCGAGAGGAGCTCTTGCAGCAGGCTGTAACAGTCAGGACTATGCCACAGGCACTAGGACCCTCCAGAAAGCTTCTCAGCCAGCAGTACCAAGCAGGGACCACCCCAGACGTCAGCCCTGGTACAATAGGGGGCGGATCCAGCTCCACCTCAGTTCCCCCAACAAGGCCCGCAAACAAGCCCTGACAAGAGAAGGAGACGAAGCACTAGATGAAGATATAGATGAAGATCTACACACCTCAAGGGGGAAGACAGGTGGGAAAGTAAACGCCTGCTGCAAGAGCTCCTCTCAAAGATCTACAGTTAAGGTAAGTCCTTATGTAACTGTACTATCTTACTTTGAGTGGGAGCTCTTGCAGCAGGCTATAACAGTCAGGACTGAATACCAAGCAGTCCCACGCCAAAGAGGTAGTCAACCCCGGGAGGTGGAAAATACTGACTCCAGAGGCCTGGGACAAAAGTCCCTGCAAAACAGCCAGACCAAAACCGGCAAGGTGTCTGGAGACTATTTCCAAGCTGTAATGCTTGAAAAAGGTATGCACAGAGTTCCAGGTAGCAGCCTCAAATATGTGCTTTATGGAGACATTTCTCAGGGCAGCAAAAGATGCAGACACTCCCCTAGTGGAGTGACCCCTGACTGGACCTGGCAAGGGTTTATTGTGCTTTTCATAGCAGAAGGATATGCAGTGGACGATCCACTTGGAAATAGTCTGCTTGGTCACCGGTTTGCCCAAGCATTGTGATGCAAAGGCCACAAAGAGTTGCTCCAACTGACGGTGCGCAGCCGTCCTTTTCAGGTAATACCTCAATGTCCTGTGGAAGTCCAATATGTGAAGAAGAGCTTCCCCTCTATTACATGAGGAAGGGAAATAGACTGGAAGGTCAACCGACTGGTTGAGGGTCAACTCCGAGAACACTTTTGGAAGAAACTTAGGATTTGTTCTAAAGGAAACCCTTTCCCTGTGAAAAAACAAATACATCTCTTTACACAATCAGAACCTGAAGCTCAGAAACTCTTTAAGCTGAGGTAATAGCAACCAAAAAACACACCTTCCAGGAAAGGAAATGCAGCTCAGAGTCTGCTGCCGGTTCAAAAGGAGGAAGGGTAAGCTTCTCCAACACAAAAAGGAGGTCCCAGGGTGGGATAGGATCCCTAATGGGAGGTCTCATAAGCAAAAATTCCCCTCAAAAAGGTGCCTGCTACATCTAACTGTGCTAAAGCCTTGTCTCCAATCACAGCATGATAGGCGGAGACAGCCCACATGTGCTCCTTAATAGAGGAGTAACTCAGGCCAGGTTGGTACAAGGAGAGGAGGTACTGTAAGAACAGGTTACTCACCTGTAACAGTAGTTCTAGGAGTGGTATATGTTGTTCATCCACACTGTCTGGCATTGTCCCTTTCCCCTTTATAAATCTTGCCGGAAGTCTTCAAGCTGGCTCCTCCCACCAACCCGGGTGGTAAATACCTCGGTTCCGCCCCATGATGCCAGATCTAGCCCGCTGGAAGCCAGGTTGTGCGCCTAAAGCCGGGGAGGTCGGGTGGGTGCGTATGGATGAACAACATATACCACTCCTAGAACTACTGTTACAGGTGAGTAACCTGTTCTTCTAGGAGCGTGGATATGTTGTTCATCCACACTGTCTGGCAGACTCCAAGCAGTTCTCCGGGAGGAGGGAGGCAAGGCGCACACCCCCTACTTAGGGAATAGAGATTGGAGAACCGAGGCCCCAAAACCAGCATCCCGACGTGACTCTAGGTCAATGTGGTAATGGGTAATAAAGGTGCTTGCTGACTTCCAGGTAGCAGCCCGACAGATTTCCTGGATAGGGATGTCCCTGGAAGCAGCCACCGAAGCAGCAGTATGATGGGTAGAATGAGCCCTTAGCCCTTTGGGAGGCTCCTTACCCGCCAATTCATAGCACAGACTTATGCATGATGTGATCCATCCCGCAATAGTCCGCTTGGCTGCAGGTCTGCCAGAAGCGGCTTCAGCGTAGGTGACAAACAGCTGGCGAACCTCTCCCGGAATTTCCGCCGTCCTCTCCTTATAATAGAAGAGGGCACGTCTGAGGTCCAGAGTATGGAGCCTATACTCGCATCCGAGGTGTAATTAGGGTAATATACTGGCAGGGTCAACACCTGGTTAAGGTGAAACTCTGACACCACCTTCGGAAGGAATTTCGGTGGGGCGAGGACAACTTTGTCCCTGTGAAAGACCAGATAAGGGAGTCCACCGAAGCGCCTGGAGCCCCTGTCCTTCTGGCTGACGTGATAGCCACCACGGCGGGCAGTTCTTCACGACAAGTGCGAGAGCTCACACTTGTACATGGTCTAATGGCTTGCCCATGAGCTTTGCCAAAACCAGCAAAAGATCCCACGGAGGTGGAGGCTCACGCACGAGGGATATGTGATCCAGGCCTTGAAAAGCGCCCGATCACCGCCTCCTGAGCCAACGCCGGCTGACCGCCCGCGCCTGGTAGGCAGAGATGGCTGCAAGGTGCACCCTAAGGGTCGGGACCAAGACCTCCTTTGAGAGAGACTAAGTAGTCCAGAATGTTAGCCACCGAGCAGGATAAGGGATCCAGACCTTTACCCTGACACCAAATGGAAAATCTCTTCCATTTGAAGGCATAACATTTCCTGGTTTATCCTTTTCGAGATGCCTCCACCACGGTGTAGACATCCTCAGAAAGACCCAAAGCCTGGAACTCTAGCCGCCAGGAACCAGGCTGTGAGGTGCAGGGATTGAAGGTCCGGTGAAGGACCTTCCCTGGTTCAGAAAAATCAGGTCCAGGCATGTACTGAGCCGCCCGGGTTCCTGCAGCTGAGGCTGAGGAGATCTGGATACCAGAACTGGCGTGGCCAATCTGGGGCTACCAGGATCACCTTCGCCTTGTCCTTCCTCACCTTGAGTAACACCTTGTGGATCAAGGAAATGGAGAAAGGCAAAAGAAGAGGCCTGGGGTCCAGGCCTCGAAGGCATCCCTGCAGCGAGCCCTGCTGAGGGGGCGGGCATGGAACAGCTCAGCTTGGTGTTCTCCTGGAGGCAAACAGGTCCACCAACGGTTTGCCCCTAATGAGAGAACAGGTAGTAAGCTACCTCTGGATGGACAGACCACTCGTGGGATGTCTGGCCTAAGCGGCTGAGAGCATCTGCCAGTTGGTTCGCGACTCCTGCCACATGGATGGCTAGGAGATCCGCCTCAGTCGGCTGACGAGGGTCCAGATCCGGAGCGCCTCCTTGCATAGCAGACGGGAGTGCGGCGCCCTGTTTGTTGAGGTAGTACATGGTCGTGGTATTGTCCGTCTGTACTTGAACCACTTGACCCCGGAGCTGAGGAGCGAAAGCTGACAGAGCCAGTCTGACTGCCCTGAGCTCCAACAGGTTGATGTGGCATCGGGACTCCTCTGGGGTCCAGAGCCCATGAGCTCTGTGGTCCCTCATGTGGGCTCCCCAGCCCATGAGAGAGGCATCGGTCATAAGGACGACCGTCGGCTCGGGGCGGACGAATCGATCCCTTCCTGCAGATGACTCGGACGGTCCACCATTGGAGAGCCGCCCGCATCCTCTGGTGACCGTGACCAGCTGGTCGAAAAGACCCTGACGCTGAGACCACTGGGCGAGCTCCCACTGGAGGGGCGATGTGCAGTCTGGCCCAGCGGACCACCGGACGGCACGCCGCCATGTAGCCCAGGAGGCGCAGGAAGACCCGGGCAGGGCGTGAGTGCCCAACCAAAAATGATTGGGCAAAGGAGGAGAGAACCTCCGCCCTGTCCGCCGGGAGCCGAGCTCTGGCTTGACGAGAGTCGAGCTCTGCCCCGATGAAGCCCATCACCTGGGAAGGTACGAGTTCCGATTTGGCCTCGTTGATCAGAAGGCCCAAGTGTGAGCAGGTTCGGAGGGTCAGGTCCCTGGACCTCTCCACCTCCTGAAGGGAGGATCCCGCCAGGAGCCAATCGTCCAGGTAGGGGTAACTACGAACCCCCTGACGCCGAAGATGGGCTGCCACCACTGCAATGCATTTGGTGAAAACCCTTGGGGCCGATGACAGGTCGAATGGCATGGTTTCGAACTCGTATAGGGTCCTTCGACCCTGAAGGAGGAACCGCTGATGAGACGGACGGATAGGGACGTGGAAAAAGCGCCCTGAAGATCCAGTGTGCAGAACCATGCTTCAGCCAGGGATGGTATGGATCTGATTTAGAGTTACCATCCGAAAGGTGCGAGACCTGAGATACCGATTCAGGTCGTGCAGATCTAGAATGGGGCGCCAACCCCCCGTCCGTTTTGGCACCAGGAAATACCTGGAGACAAAGCCTGGGTCTGAAGGAGGATCCGTCACTCGGGCCACCACCTCTTTGAGAAGGAGTAGCGCAATGTCGTCTCGGAGGACAGACTGGGCGACTGAGATCTGCTCCTCTCGTGGGGCACGGGCTCGGCTGGGTGGGTACTGCTCGAATTCTAAGGGCAGACCCTGCCCGACCACTTCTAGGACCCATCTGTCCGTGGTGATACCGGACCAGGCGGAAACGAAGTGGCGGAGCCGGCCCCCCACAGGAGGACCCAGAGCTGAAGTGACGGGTACGGGGGAGGACACCCCCGGCCCGTCACTGAGCAGGCTTAGAGGAGGAGGAGGTACCTGGACCAGCGCCTCGGCCTCCTTTGCGTGGCTGCTGGGAACCTTGCTTGGGCCTAGGGCGCCAGCCTGAGCCTGCTGCTGTTGTTGACCCCCCTGGAAGGTTGGCTGCCTGATCGCAGAGGAAGACTGACGAAAAGGCTTCTTCCTATCCTTCTGCTGGTTCTTACTTGAAGAACCCTTAGAGATGTAGCATCTAAGGTGGCATTAGATTGCTCGATACGCTGCAGGTGACCTGCCACTCCTGGCCCGAAGAGGTCGGTGCCAAGGAAGGGCACATCAGCCAGCTTGTGCTGAGTATCCATGGGAAAGGAGGATAACCTCAGCCAAGCCCTGCGGCGAGTGGATACCGCTGCAGCTAGTGAACGGGCACAGAATCACCCACGCCCAGAGCAGTCTGGAGTTGTTGTTTAGCAACAGCTCTGCCTTTGTCCCTGACCTGTTTGGACCGTCTGCATGTCAGCTGGGAGGTGGGGAAGAATCCCATCCACGACCCCAAGAGGGCGGAGAGAAGTGTGCCATAATCACTGCTGAGCTTGCCTGATGAAGGCCCAAAGATGATGCAGCATAGACCTTTCGGGCCGAGTGGTCCATGAGTTTGGACTCTTTGTCTGGAGGGCGGTCAGTATCGGCTGAGCTGCTTGTCCACCTGAATACTGAGGCAGTCACAAGGCTTTCCGCTGAGGGGTGCTCAATAAACCCTGCCAAAGACCCTGTGGGCACTGCGTACTTGCGTGCCATGCGGGCAGATGGAGCTGGGCAGGAGGCTGGACGCTGCCAGAGTTCCAAGGCCGGACCCATAATGGCTTCGGCGACTGGAAAAGCCTCCGTAGGGGTATTCCCCCTCTTAAGGATATCCGTGAGGGGATATTCCGCCTTTTTCTGGATAGGCTGTAGGGCCATCCCTGTCGATTCAGAAATGAGCCGGAGGATACCCTGGAAGGAGGAAGGCCCTTCTTCCAAGCCTGACGCCGAAAGCTCATCGGGAAGTGTAGGCCAGTGTTATCGGAATCGGAGGAGTCCCGATATAAAGGCTGCCCACCTAAGTCCCCTTCGATACGCCTAGGGCGATCAGGGGTGACCGTAATTGACAGTCTGTGGGGAAGACCCGAAGACTGTCGTGCCTCTTTGGAGGGAATCCCTCCGAGGGGCAACTTAGGTGGAGGTTCCACCAAAATAGGTGGGGAACCTGAAACCGGTTGCGGCGGAAGACGCACCGGAGCCCCCGAAGAGACCGGCACCGGAGCAATCGGTGTCTGAGGCGGCCGAAGAGGCTGAGGCCAGGAAATAGCCGGGACCCCCGAGGGGGCCAGCTTCTGACCTGCTAGCAGGAATTGCTGCCACATGAGATCCTCGCAGGGTCGACGAATTTTTCGTCGAAGCCTCTCCTCGTCCGAGGAGGAAGAGGAACGGTGGCGCGCCTGCGGGAGTGCTTGTGTCCTTTAGGTCAATCGAATCGAAGAGGACTTACTCCTGATCGAGACCGGACGGTGTCGGTTTTGTCGATCGGAGAGACTGGGTCGTGAAACCGAGGTTCGTTCTTTCCTCGATCGGAGGTCTGCAGGGCGGGTCTCCTCGTCACCGGGAAGGAGAGAATCGGGCGCCTTCCAAAGAATCACTTCGACAGGAGTCGGTGATAACGGCCTCGACGGGTCGAGCTAACTGCCGATCACCTCTCGGCCTCTATTCCAGGTACAGACGGGAGGTCTGAAAACCCAGCGTCCGAGGGAGGCAATTTCGACTGAAGTCGAAACCGGACTGCTCCTGATCCCAGGAGCGTCTTCTCGACTGAAGAAGATTTAGGATCCTTTTTCTTCTCGAACGGGAAGAGCAAGGCTCGAGGCGCCCACCCTTGGTAGGAGAGACTGGCACAACTCAAAAGGATCCTGAGAAGGAGGACCAGGTTGAGTTGCACGAAGAAACCTCGCTAGCCGAGGCTTGAGCTGCTTCTTCTAAAGCCGCCATGCACTCGGCTGCTCGGGCGGATCCCGCAGCCGCGAAACCGCCCACCTGGCCTCCTTGGATTTTACCGGTGGGTTGCGGAGCTCCGGTCTACCCAGCTTCAGGCGCGCCTGACGATCTTCCAGGACGCTGGGTTGGAAGGAAGCGCAAATGGAGCACTGTGAGGTATCGTGAATCGAACCGAGGCAGTAAACGCACTCAGAGGTGGGGATCGGGCGCCACATTTTCTGTCCGCAGGACACCGGCGAAACCCGGGAATGACTTGTCATCCATGTCCGATCAGAGTCATAAACTCTAACGAAGTTTCAGAGTGAGAAGATGCGTGAAACCGTCGAAACGTAATCCAGGCCTCAACACTGCAGAAAGCACTTAGGAACCTGGAATCTTCCAGCGAAGGAAGATCTGTGCGTCCGTAGGTTGAGGTATTTACCACTTGAGTGGTGGAGAGTTGCTTGACGCTTCGGCAAGACGGAAGGGAAAGGACACGCCAGACAGTGTGGATGAACAACATATCCACGCCTCCAGAAATACAGGTTACTCACCTGTAACAGGAGTTCAAGGAATGGTGTATTTGTTCATCCACACTTATTGGCAGGTTCCTTGCCGCTTTAAATCTTGCCGGAAGGTCTCAAGTTGGCTCCTCCCACCCACCCGGTGGTAAACCTCGGCCCGCCCCATGATGCCAGATCTGGCCCGCTGGAAGCTCAGGCCAAAGGCCGAAGCCGAGGTCGTAGGGTCGTGTATGAACAATATACCATTCCTAGAACTCCTGTTACAGGTGAGTAACCTGTATTTCTAGGACATGGATATGTTGTTCATCCACACTTACTGGCAGACTCCTAGCAGTTCTCCGGGAGGAGGGAGGCGACACCCCTACTTAGGAATAAAGACTGAGAACCGAGACCCAAAACCTGCATCCCGCGTGACTCAAGGTCGATGTGGAATGGGTAATAAAGGTGTGTGTGACTTCCAGGTAGCAGTCCTGCAGATTTCCTGGATAGGACGCCCCTGGAAGCAGCCACCGATGCAGCAGTATGACGGGTAGAATGAGCTCTATCCTCTGGGAGGCTCCATGCCCGCCAACTTATAGCAGAGACCTATGCAGAGGTGACCCACCTGCCTATCGTCCGCTTGGCTGCAGGTCTGCCAGGTGCGGCTTCAGCGTAGGTGACAACAGCTGCGAACCTCTCCCCATCTCAGCCGCAGGCGCCCTTATAATAAGCGAGCGCCTCTAGGGTCCAAAGTATGGAACCTGTATTCGGCCTCCGAGGTGTGATTGGGGTAGAACACCGCAGAGTCAACACCTGGTTAAGGTGAAATCGACACCACCTGGAAGGAATTTCGGTGGGGTGCAGGACAACCTTGTCCCTGTGGAAGACCAGGTAAGGAGACTCAATGCAGAGCGCCTGGAGTTCTCCCATCCTTCTGGCTGACGGATAGCCACCAAGAAGCAGTGTCTTCCACGACAGGTGAGAGAGTTCACACCTGTGCATTGGTTCGAATGGCTTGCCCATGAGCTTTGCCAGTACCAGCAGTAAATCCCACGGAGGTGGAGGTTCTCTCACCGGAGGGGAAATGTGATCAAGGCCTCTGAAAAAGCGCCAGACCACTTTCTCCTGCGCCACCGACTGCTCCCCGGCCCGCGCCCGGTAAGCAGAGATGACTGCCAGGTGCACCTTTAGGGTCTTCGACCTAAGCCCTTGACTAGAAAGGGACCATAAATAGTCCAAGATGCTTGCCAAAGAACAGGAGGAAGGGTCCAAGTCCTTGCCCTGACACCAAATGGAAAACCTCTTCCATTTGAAGGCATAGCATTTCCTGGTCGACTCCACGGACGCCTCAACAACATTGAGGACCTCGTTGAAAGACCCAAGGCCTGGAACTCTAGCCCAGGAACCAGGCCATCAGGTAGGGATTGAAGGTCCGATGGAACACCTTCCCTGATTGACTGAGAGCAGGTCCGGGCGAGCTGAAGCTGCTTGGGAGCCTGGAGCTGAGGCTGAGGAGATCTGGTACTGAACTGGCGGGCCAGTCTGGGGCTATCAGAATCACCCGCGCCTTGTCCTCCTGCCTTCAGTAGCACCTTGTAGAATCAAGGGAAATGGGGAAAGGCGAAAAGAGGCCCGGGTCCACCGCCTAGAAAGGCATCCCCTGCAGCGAGCCCTGCTGAGGGGGCGAGCATGAAACAGCCTCAGCTCAAGGCTCTCCCTGAGGCAAACAGGTCCACCTGAGGTGTGCCCCAGTGGGAGAACAGATCTGTACTACCTCCGCAGGAGAGACCACTGTGAGATGCAGCCCCATCCGCCCAGGGCATCGGCAGGGTGTTGGAGGCCCGCCACATGAATGGCTAGAGATCCGCCCAGGCTGCGCACACAGTGACCAAATGCAGAGAGCTTCCTGCACAGAAGCATGGAACGCGGCCCCTCCTGGCGGTTTAGGTAGTACATGGTCGTGGTATTGTCCGCCTGACTCGACCACTCTGACCCCGGAGGAACGGAGCAAAGGCGGTGAGAGCTAGGGGACCGCCGGAGCTCCAGCAGGTTGATGTGGCATCGACTCTCGCGGGACCAGAGGCCGTGGCGCTGGTGTTCCCCAGATGGGCACCCCAACCCATCAGAGAGGCATCGGTCGATAGAGAGACCGTCGGCTCGGGGCGGACAAACGGGATGCCCTCCTGCAGATGAGATGGAACGGTCCACCACCGGAGAGCATTCCACATCTCTTGGGTCACCACCACTAGCTGGTCCAATGGATCGCAGCGTTGTGACCACTGGCTGGCCAGTCCCCACTGAAGGGGGCGCATGCGCCAGCATGCCCAACGGACCATGCTGGTACAGGCCGCCATGAGACCCAGGAGACGCAGGAAGTCCCGGTAGGTGCGATTGCTCAACCAGAAATGATTGGGCAAAGGAGGTAAGAATCTCGCCTTCCGCCGAGCCAGCGTTTGGCTCAAGAGAGTCAAGCTCTGCCCCAATAAACAGAATCACCTGCTTCGCTCGAGTTCCGACTTGGCCTCATTGATGAGAAGGCCGACTTGAGAGCAAAACCTGAGGACCAGATCTCTGACCGCCCACCTCCTGTCTGAGAGGGGCTGCTATCAGCCAATCGTCCAGGTAAGGGTACACCGACCACCACGGCCAAGAGGGAAGGCTGTCACCACTGCAATGCATTTGGCGTAAGACCCTGGGAGCTGGAGACAGGTCAAGGGCATGGCTCGAACTGAAGAGGGATCCCTCCGCCTAAAAGCGTAAGGAATTCCAATGTGACGGATGGATAGAGATTTGAAAGAACGCGGGCCCTGTAGGTCCAGAGAGCAGAACCACATGCCGTGTTCCAGAGATGGTATTATCTGCGCCAGAGTGACCATCCTGAAGGTTCGAGACCTTAGGAACTTGTTCAGGTCGTGTAGGTCGAGAATGGAGCGCCAGCCCCCCGTCCGTTTCAGAACCAGGAAGTACCTGGACACAAACCCTGGAGTCAGGGAGGATCTCACTCTCCCTGATCACCTCCTTTGGAGGAGAAGAACTATGTCGGCCCGACGAGCCGACAGTGAGGCTGCGGACTTGAGGCCCCGAGGTGCGACGGCTCGAAGGGTAGGGGCCTGCTCAATTCTAGAGGCAGGCCTTTTCCACCACCTCCAGTACCCATCTGTCCGTGGTAATAACGACCAGGCGGAAGAAAGTGTCGTGAGCCGCCTCCACGGGGAACATGGGGTGAGGTGACGGGGTTGGGGCTACACCCCTCAGCCGGCCACTGGCAGGCTTGGAGGAGGACCGCCGAGGGACCTCCTGGGCCTTTACCTCCTGCTTCCTGTTGGAGGAAGCCAATGGCTTGGGTTTGGGATGCCAAGCCCAGCCTGCTGGCCCTGACGTTGTTGGCTGGTGCGGCGGGCGCAGAAGGAAGAAAGGGCTTAGGCTGTGGTTTGCGGCCTTTGTCCTTCTGAGCGGAAGAGACCGAGTCCACAGTAGCGGACTTCTCGATCCTCTGCAGGTGACCTTCCACCCCAGGGCTAAAGAGGTCAGTCCCGTAAGG
The DNA here is from genome assembly GCA_016271365.2 of Neoceratodus forsteri. Classification (NCBI taxonomy): domain Eukaryota; kingdom Metazoa; phylum Chordata; order Ceratodontiformes; family Ceratodontidae; genus Neoceratodus; species Neoceratodus forsteri. Next base: position 188,384,156 of record CM057451.1, read on the forward strand.
GAACATCCGCCAACTTGTGCTGGGCATCCAAGGCAAAGGTGGATATCCCCAGCCAAGCTCAACGCATTTATGGCCACCGCGCCGCCACAGACCTGGCACATGAGTCCTCAATGTCTAAAGCAGTCTGGAGCTGCTGTTCACACTGCCCTGCCCTGGTCCCGCATCTGCCTGACCGTAGTCTGCAGATCCGTGAAGACGAGGGACGCACTTATCCAGGAGCCCAACAGGGCATGAGAAAATGTGCCATGAGGATGGTCGAACTGGCCTGACGAGGCCGAGAGGACGCAGCATAGACTTTTCGCCCGCATAATCCAACCTCTTGATCCTCTTGTCGGAGGTTTGTCCACATCCCTCATGCTCTCACCTGAAAACACTGTCGGTAACCAACCCCTCAGCAGAGGGGTGTTCCAAAACCGACAGAGAACCGTAGGGGACCGTGATACTTCTGGCCATCCTGCTGTAGGCGCAGGGCAGGAAGAAGGCCGCCAGAGCTCCAAGGCCGACTCACTATGGCCTCGCCACCGGAAAGGCCTGCGGAATCCCTCGTCCAGAATCTCCGTGAGGGATACCTGGTCTGCTTAGGAATGGGTTCGAGTTCATCCCGTTGGACTCCGAGATGAGCCGAAGCAATCCTAAGAAGGACGAAGGGCTATCGTCCACTGACTGTCCTCCTGAGGACTCCAAGTCCATTCGTTTAGAGAAAAGGGAGGAATCATCCTCGGACTCGGAAGAGTCCTCAAAGAGCCTGAGCCACCCTCCACCTGCCGAGGTCTATCGGGAGTGAGGGTGACAGACAGCCTATGGGGCAGTCCCTGAGCCGACCGAGAATTTTTGGTCGGAGCCCCAAATAACGGCTGTGGATGCGAGGTTCCACCGAATCGGTGGGCAGCTGAATTGTCGAACAACCGCCTGGGAACAGGCTTTTGGCTACAAAACGGGGTTGTTTCGCCACTCCGTGACAGCTCACTTAATGGTCGGGAAGGCGACGGCGCCGGCTTATTCCCGGTCTGTAGTGAGCTGTTGCACTACGAGTTCTCATACCTCCGACGCAACTTGCTCGAAGCTTCCCATCGTCCGGTGGAAGAGGAAAGGATGAGCGGCGGCGCTGGCTGCCACGGTGCCGAGACCGCTTATGACAGCGGGATCGGCTGGACCGCCAAGACGCCCGGAGACCGAGATCGAGAACCTCGGCTAGGCCGAGGACGCGTGAGGGAGTCGATAGAATCGCACTCCCCTCGGTTCGGACGATTCCACCAAGGCTCTGGAACCGGAGGCACAGACGCAGCCGACGGATCCCTCTCCCACCGGGGAACCGGGAGAGGATTCTCGGCTTCAGCAGACAACCTCCAACGGGTCGAGAAATGACTGCCGACGGAGTCTCGGCCAACTGGCCTGGACGGGACACCGGGCAGAAGCCAGTGGCCGGAAGCCCAGGGTCGACTGTCCACTGCCCACAACCAGGGAGGGGATCTTCCGCCTCCCAAGAGCGACGGGAGACTTGCCTTGTCTCTTTGGACCGAGAAAAAGGTCCAGAAGAAGTTGGACCCCACCTTCGCCGAGAGGGTCAGACAAAGCTCTAAAAGAAGTCAATACGACGGCACCGGAGAAAGCGGACAAATGCCGCAGCCGAGGTAGAAGCGTCCCGCAAGGCTCTTCGAGGGCCATCATCTGCTCGAGCGATCTGTCGGTACCGCGGACACCGGCCGGATCGGCCTCTTTTGATTTAACCGAGGAAATCTTTTCTCGGACGCCCCAGCTGTAACCGGGCAGCACGGTCTTCAAGGACGAGACCAAAAGAAGAGCACAGGTCGCAGCTCGCGGGTCGTGCTCAAGGCCTCATGCAAGACGCACGGGAGTGCGGATCCGTCCGAGACATCTTCTGTCCGCGGCGGGCATCTCCGGAAACCGGAGTCGATTTGTCCATCGTAGCCCTGAGGGAGAGAAGACCAAGTCTTTTAGCAAAAACTTTGATTTCAAAATTCAAGAATTAGGAACCAGTCTTATACGGAGAGCGTTAAGGAGGAACCTGAGCTTGCCAGTGTAAGGGAAGATCTAGGCGCATGGGGCGGAGCCGAGAGTTTTACCACCCGGGTGGGTGGGAGGAGCCAGCTTGAAGACCTTCCGGCAAGATTTAAAGCGGCAAGGAATCTGCCAATAAGTGTGGATGAACAACATACCCATGTCCCTAGAATGCTGAGTTCACTGGACAGGTGACAGGGTCCAAATGCTGTGACGAGGCCCATAAACAAAACCGCTACCATTTCATAGCATAGGCGGAGCGTGTGGAGGGCTTCCTTGCAGACACTAGGACTGCCGCTACCTCCGGGGAGACCCCTTATCTCTGTTGGGCTACGTCCGAAGGAGCCAAGCATGCAGATGTAAGGAACAGAGATCAGGATGGACCAGCGACCCCTGTTCCTGGGATAGCAACTGCAAGCATATGGGCAGCGGAGTTGGAGGCTCCGTGGATAACCGCTGTAGGAGTGGGAACCAAATCTGCCGAGGCCACCGGGGGGCTACTAGAATCATTCGAGCCCCTTCTGCCTGCAACTTCAGTAAAACTCTCTGAATGAGAGGGAAGGGTGGGAAAGCGTAGAGAAGCCTCCCTGCCCAGCAAAGGGATAACGCGTCTGTCCAAAAAACTCCAGGCGCATGTTCTCGCGAGCAGAAAATTGGCAGTTTGGCATTGTGTGGTGACGCAAAGAGGTCCAGCTTTGGACGACCCCACTTGCTGAAGAGTTGATCTGCTACGAACTGTAAGAGTTCCCACTCGTGAGCTCTGGATTGAGACCTGCTGTTGTCACTAGGATTGTTTAGGATTGTCTGAAACGGCACCACTGACAGCAGAATGTGTCATCCAGTGCCCAGTACCAGACTCTCACTGCCTCCTGCAAAGGGATCACGAATGAGTGCCCCCTTGCTTGTTGATGTAAAAGATGACCGCCATATTGTCTGTTTGAATTAGAAGAGAGCCCAGCACCAGGTCCTCTTGAATGCCTGTAAGGCATAGAGGACCGCTCGCATCTCCAGTACATTGATATGGAGAGATCGCTCCTCGGGTGTCCAAACCCCTTGTGTTTGACAAGCACCCAGGTGCTCCTCATCCCAGATTTGATGCATCAGTCGTAAGGGTCTGACCTGGTGGCTCCGGACGAAACCAGACCCCTTTCTCCAAATTCCGGGGTCCATCCACCAAGCAAAGTTCTCCTGACTGGCTCGGTGATCCTGACCAGAAAGTCTAGATTGTCAGAGCCCTGGTCCCACTGCACCCTGAGCATCCGCTGTGGGACCCACATGTGGAGGCAGGCCAGGAGTGACCGGAATGGCTGCCGCCATGTGCCCCAGCAGCCTGAGGAAGTTCCTTGCTGGAACCTGAGGAGTTACTGAGATCCATTCGGCAATCTCCCGCAGGCGAGCGCCCCTGTCCGGGGGTAGAAAGGCCATGCCCTGGACAGAATCCAGGACCGCTTCAATGAAGACGAGTCTCTGACTTGGCTCGGGGGACGATTTCTTAAAGTTCAGGGTAATCCCCAGCTCTCGGAACAAAGTATACGTGTCTCCGAGAGCTTGAAGCAGGCTTGACCTGGACGGGGCCGTAAGCCAATCGTCGAGGTAAGGGAAGACATAATGCCCCTGACTCCTTAGAGCCGCAGCCACCACTGCCAAGCACTTTGTGACGACTCGAGGAGCAGAGGAGAGGCCGAACGGAAGAACTCAGAATTGGTAGTGCTCCCCTTGGAAGTGAAACCTCAGAAAATTCCGGTGGGAAGGGACGACCCCGATATGCATATATGCGTCTTGCATGTCTAGGGAGCAGAGCCAGTCTCCTTGGTGCAGCAGGGGAAGTAGACCTGGAAGGGTCACCATCCTGAACCTTCTGTACTCTATAAAGAGATTGAGAGAGCCGAGGTCCAGAATGGGTTGAAGATCTTCTGTCTTTTTTGGGACCAGGAAGAAGCGGGAATAAAACCCCTTTCCCCGCTGATGCAAGGGGACTACCTCTATTGCCTTTTTCTGCAAAAAGGTCCAAATTTCTCCTTCTATAAGTGGAATGTAGAAGGAGGATATCAGGAGTACTTTGCTGGAGTATTTGGAGGGAACTCCATGAACTCTAGTGTGTGTCCTCTCCAGATAATATCAAGGACCCATTGGTCCACAGTTATCGATCTCCACCCTTCGAGATGAAGGGAGAAGCGGCCCCCCGACCGTCTCTCCAGAGTCTTCCTTTTGGGGGGGTGGAAGGGAGTCATTGGGCTGAGCCGGGTGTAGGCAGAGAGGCCTGGGAGGACTTGGACCAACAGTTAGTAGCGCCTCCAGGTTGCTGGTTACTGCTCCCATATGAAAGCCGCCTCTTTGACTCTTCTGGTTACCAAGGGCTTGCCCACCTGAGGGCTTGAGAAAGGGCAGTTTCCGTTGCCATCGCTGGAAGCTGCAGGACATCTGGTGGACCGACCAGATGGACTTGCCTGACTCCTGGAGACATGAAATACAGGTTACTCACCTGTAACAGGAGTTCTAGGAATGGTATATGTTGTTCATCCACACTCATTGGCAGTATCCTTGCCGCTTTAAATCTTGCCGGAAGGTCTTCAAGCTTGCTCCTCCCACCCACCCGGGTGGTATAACTCTCGGCTCCGCCCCATGACGCCAGATCTGGCCCGCTGGAAGCTCAGGTTGTGCGTCGAAGCCGGAGAGTCGGTGGAGTCGTGTGGATGAACAACATATACCATTCCTAGAACTCCTGTTACAGGTGAGTAACCTGTATTTCTAGGGACATGGATATGTTGTTCATCCACACTCATTGGCAGACTCTAGCAGTTCTCTCGGGGAGGGAGGCAAGACGACACCCCATATACTTACTTGGGAAAGAGAGACTGGAGAACCGAGGCCCCAAAACCAGCATCCCGGCGTGACTCAAGGTCGATGTGGTAGTGGTAATGAAGGTGTTTGCTGACTTCCAGGTAGCAGCCCTGCAGATTTCCTGGATAGGGACGCCCTGGAAGCAGCCACCTAGCAGCAGTATGGCGGGTAGAATGAGCTCTTATCCTCTGGGAGGCTCCATGCCCGGCCAACTTATAGCAGAGATCTATGCAGGAGGTTACCCACCTGCTTATCGTCCGCTTGGCTGCAGGTCTGCCAGATGCGGCTTCAGCGTAGGTGACAAACAGCTGGCTAACCTCTCCCGAATTTCAGCCGCATGGCCTTATAATAAGCGAGCGCCTCTAGGGTCCAGAGTATGGAGCCTATATCGCCTCCAGGGTGTGATTGGGGTAGAACACCGCAGAGTCAACACCTGGTTAAGGTGAACTCCACACCACCTCGGAAGGAATTTTGTGAAGAGGACAACCTTGTCCCTGTGGAAGACCAGGTAAGAGACTCGATGGAAGCGCCTGAGCTCTCCCATCCTTCTGGCTGACGTGATAGCCACCAAGAAGGCGGTCTTCACGACAGTGAGAGAGAGCACACCTGTGCATAGGTTCGAATGGTTCTGCCCATGAGCTTAGCCAGTACCAGCAGTAGATCCCACGGAGGTGGGGGTTCCTCGTGACTGAGGGGAATGATCAAGGCCTTTGGAAAAGCGCCAGACCACCTTCTCCTGCGCTTCATCGACGTTTCCCGGCCCGCCGCCTGCAAGCAGGAGATGGCTGCCAGGTGCACCCTTAGGGTCGCCGACCTAAGCCCTTGACTAGAAAGGGACCATAACAGTCCAAGATGCTTGCCAAGGAACAGGAGGAAGGGTCCAAGCCCTTTTCTGACACCAAATGGAAACCTTTCCATTTGAAGGCATAGCATTTTTCTGGTCGACTCTCACGGGACGCCTCAACTACATTGAGGACCTCGGAAAGACCCAAAGCCTGGAACTGCCAGGAACCAGGCCGTCAGGGGCAGGGATTGAAGGTCCGGATGAACACCTTCCCTGATTGACTGAGAGCAGGTCCGGGCGAGCTGGAAGCTGCCGGGAGTCCTGGAGCTGAGACTGAGGAGATCTGGTACCAGAACTGGCGAGGCCAGTCTGGGGCTATCAGAATCACCTGCGCCTTGTCCTCCCTCGCCTTGAGAAGCACCTTGTGGATCAAGGGAAATGGGGAAAGGCGAAAGAGGCCCGGGTCCATTGCCTCAGGAAGGCATCCCCTGCAGCGAGCCCCTGCTGAGGGGGCGGCATGAAACAGACTCAGCGCTGCCTCCATGGAGGCAAACAGGTCCACCTGAGGTGTGCCCAAAGGGAGAACAGATGCTGTACTACCCGGAGAGACCACTCGGGATGCAGCCCCTGTCCGGCCCAGGCATCGGGCCAGTGTTGAGGCCCTGCCACGTGAATGGCTAGAGATCCGCCTCCAGCCGCGCATTTGAAAGACCAAATGCGAGAGCTTGCATAGAAGCATGGAGCTGCCCCGCCCTGGCGGTTTAGATAGTACATGGTCGTGGTATTGTCCGCCTGACCGGACCACTGACCCCCGGAGGAACGGAGCAAAGGCGGTGAGAGCTAGGCGGACCGCCTGAGCTCCAGCAGGTTGATGTGGCATCGACTCAAGGGACCAGAGGCCATGAGCCCGGTGTTCCCCAGATGGGCACCCCAACCCATCAGAGAGGCATCGGTCGACAGAGAGACCGGCTCGGGCGGACGAACGGGATGCCTCCTGCAAATGATCTGGAATGGTCCACCACTGGAGAGTCGCTCCACATCCCTGTGGTCACCGATACAAGCTGGTCCAAGGGATCGTAGCGCCAGGACCACTGGCTGGGCTGTCCCACTGAAGGACGATGTTCCAGCGGCCCAACGGACTAGCCGCCTGGTACAGGTCACATGAGACTCCAGGAGGCTTAGGCAGTCCCGGCAGGGCGCAATTGCCCAACCAGAAATGGGATCGGGCAAGGAGGAAAGAACTCGGCCCTGTCCAACTAGGGGCTGCGCCTGGCTCGAAGAGAGTCGAGCTGCGCCCGATGAATAAAATCACCTGCTCGCTCGAGTTCCGACTTGGCCTCTGCTGGATAAGGAGGCCCAGTTGAGAGCAGACCTGAGGGCCAGATCTCTGGACCACTCCGCCTCCTTCCTGGAGGGAGCTGCTATCAGCCAGTCGTCCAGGTACGGGTAGACCCCCTGCGCCGCAGAGGAATGCTGTCACCACTGCCATGCATTTGGTGAAGACCCTGAGCTGGAGACAAGTCAAGGGCATGGCTTGAATCAAGAGAGATCCCTCCGCTGAAGCGAAGGAATTTCTGGTGAGACGGACGGATAGGGACGTGAAAACGCTGCCCTGCAAGTCCAGAGAGCAGAACCACACGCTGCGCTCCAAGGATGGCATTATCTGAGCCAGAGTGACCATCCTGAAGGTTCTGACCCTAGGAACTTGTTTAGGCCGTAGGTTGAGAATGGGGCGCCAGCCCCCGTCCGCTTCGAACCAGGAAGTACCTGGACACAAACCCTGGTCTGAAAGAGGGTCCACCACCTCTCTTACCACCCTTCTGGAGGAGGAGAGTTGTCGTGTTTTGACGAGCCGCCAGTGAGGCTGGGGATCTGGCCCCCGAGGCTACTGCTCTGAAGGGTGGTGCCTGTCAATTCCAGAGGCAGGCTCTTCCCACCACCTTCCAAGACCCACCTGTCCGTGGTAACAGCGACCAGGCGGAACGGGAAGTGCTGGAGCCGCCTCCCACGGGGACCTAGTAAGGTGACGGGGATGGGGGCGACACCTCAGCTCATACACTGGGCAGGCTTGGAGGAGGACCGCCGAGGGACCTCCTGGGTCTTTTTCCTCCTGCCTCCTGTTAGAGGAAGCCGCCGGCTTGGGTTTGGGATGCTGGACGAGCCTGCTGGCCCTGACGTTGCTGGCCGGTCGCGGCTGGGGCACAGTAGAAGGACGAAAGGGCTTAGGCTGTGGTTTATGCGGCCTTGTCCTTCTGAGCGGAAGAGACCTAGTCCAAGGTGGCATTGGACTCCTCGATCCTCTGCAGGTGACCTTCCACCCCAGGCCGTCAAGAGGTTCAGTCCCCAAAAGGAACATCCGCCAACTTGTGCTGGGTATCCGGCAAAGGTGGATATCCTCAGCTGGCCCGCGGGACGATAGCCACTGCGTCGCCACCGATCTGGCACATGAGTTCCCTACATCCAAAAGCAGTCTGGAGCTGCTGTTTGGCCACTGCCCTGCCCCGGTCCCGCACCTGCTTAACCGTAGTCTGCAGATCGGGCGGAAGATGAGGATGACCTTATCCAGGGAGCCAACAGGGCATGAGAAAAATGTGCTGAGGACGGGCAACTGGCCTGATTAAGGCCGAGAGACGTTTAGCGTAGACTTTTCGCCCGACATAGTCCAATTTCTTGACCTTGTCAGGAGGTTTGTCCACATCCCTCGGCGCTGTTACGGCGCACCGGAAAACGCTGTCTGTAACCAACCCCTCAGCAGAGGGTGTTCCGAAAACCGGACAAGGAAACTGGGAATCAGATACTTCCTGGCCATCCTGGCCAAGGCGAGGGCAGGAAGCAGGGCGTCACAAAGTTCCAGTGCTGGACCCAACTATGGCCTCGCCACCGGAAAGGCCTCGCCGTCGGAATCCTCCGGTCCAGAATCTCCGTGAGGATACCTGGCCCGCTTGGAACGGGTTCGAGCTCCATCCCGGTAGACTCCGAGATGAGTCAAGCAGTCCTAGGAAGGACGAGGCTATCGTCTATTGGCTGACTTCTGAAGACTCCAAGTCCAGTCGCTGAGAAGAAGGAGGAATCATCTTCGACTCGAAGAGTCCTCAAGAGCTGCCTCTGGCTCTGAACCACCCTTCACCAGCCGAGGTCGGTCGGGAGTGAGGGTAATCGACAGCCGATGGGTGAAACCTCACGACCGTGAGAATCCTTGGTCGGAGCCCCAATTGGTGGCTGTGGAGGCGGAGGTTCTGCACCGCAACGGGTGGAGCAGTTGGTTTGGGCCGAACAACCGCCTGGGTATAGGCCTCGGCAAGTCGAGGGGTTGTGTCGGCCGCTCCGTGACAGTTATTTTAATGGCCGGGAAGGCGCCGAGTCGGCTTATCTCGGCCAGGAGGAGTTGTTAAAACATAAGGTCCGCATCACGACGCACTTACGCCGAAGCCTCCCTCATCCGAGGAGGAGGACGAGGACGAGCGGCGACGCCGCTATCAAGGGGTGCCGAGACCGCTTATGACGGTTGGGAACGGTTGGACCGCCAAGAGGTCCGAGACCGAATCGAGTCCCGAATTTCCGGGTCGGTGCAGGGAGGTGTCGGCCGAACCGACACTCCCTTCGCTCGAAGGTCCATCCGAGGGCTCCGAACCGAGGCACAGGCGAGCCCACGGGATCCTCAACTCTCCCGGGGAACCGGGAGAGGGGAATCTCGCCGCTACAGCTCATTCAATGGGTCGAGAAAATCTCGACTTCATCAGTGGGAGTCTCGGGTCAACTGACCTGACGGGACACCGTGAGGCCAGTGGCCGATGCCGAGCGGTCGACCGGAGCCGACGGTCGACGGCCCGGGGAGAGGGACCTTTCCCGCTCCCAAGAGCGTCGACGGAGGGACTTACCCTTGTCCTTCTTTTTGGACCGAGAAAAAGGTCCAGCAGACGCAGGCCCTTCTCCTTTAGTGGAGAGGGACAGACAAAGCTCCTTAAAGGAAGCCGTGTAGGAAGAACCCAGAGAGAGCGGGATAAATGCCGCGGCCGAGGAAGATACGCCCCGCCTTCTTCGAGGGCCACCATCCGCCGAAGTGATCCGCCGAAATCCGCCTGACACCGCCAACCGGGCCTCCTTGGACTTCACCGGAGGGAACGCTTCGGACGCCCAGTTGCAATCGGGCAGCACGGGTCTTCGAGGACGAGGCCGAGAAAGATGAGCACAGGTCGCAGCCCGCGTGGACGGCTCAAGGCCTAAGCAGGAGACACACGTGGAGTGTGGATCCGTCCGAGACATCTTCTGCCCGCATGGGCATCTCCAAACTGGGAGTCGATTTATCCATCGCGAGTGCATGAGGGATCAAGACTGAAGTCTTTTGCAAAATATTATTTTTAAATCCGCAACGGGAGAAATAGGAACCAGTCACAAACGCAGAGCGTTAAGGAGGGAACCTGAGCTTCCAAGCGGTAAGGAAGATCTAGCGTCATGGGGCGGAGCCGAGAGTTATACCACCCGGGTGGGTGGGAGGAGCAAGCTTGAAGACCTTCCGGCAAGATTTAAAGCGGCAAGGATACTGCCAATGAGTGTGGATGAACAACATATCCATGTCCCTAGAAATCAGAGTTTCTGTCTCCTGCCCAAACAACACGGTACCTTGGAATGGCAGATCCTTGATACCGGACTGCAGGTCCTGGTGAAAGCCTGAAACTCTTAACCAGGCATGGCACCAAAGGCAAACCCCGGAAGTGGCTGCCTGGGATGCTGTATCTGCAGTGTCGTACAAGGCTCTCAGGACATGAGAACCCACGTCAGAGCCCGACATAAGTACATCCAGAAGTTCCATCTTCTGCTCGGAATCTGGCATGGCTCTCAGTAGTCTTGTCCCCTCTCCCACAGAGCATTCTGGTACTGGACCATATGCGTCAGGAAGTTGAGGGACCAGATGGAGCAGGTGGAGACAGAGTAAACCTTCTTGCCCACCTGGTCCAAATACCGAGACTCCGGATCAGGAGGCTGCGAGCTAAGGTGCTTCGGCTGCCTGGACTTGTCATGGGCAGCCATAATGACCGAAGAGTCTGGCTGAGGGTTCTCCGCTAAAAAGGCTTCTGCCCTCGGGGCCTCATACAGCCTGTCCAATTTTTTGGGAACAGCCAGGATGGAGGCTGGATGCTTCCAGGTAGTCCGGGTAAGGTCCTGGAAATTGTCCACCAAAGGAGGGACCACCAGTGGTTTCAGCTCCTTTTGCCTCAGGTATTTGGCCAACTTTCGGCGTTCTGGATCCAGGTCCTCCGTTTCCCACTCACTGGAGGCCTGGATAAGCCTCATGACGTCCATAACAGTCGGCTCATCCAGAGGCGAGCGAGGCTGGTCCTTCTCTCTCGGGAATCCCCCGATCCCAAGAGAGGAAGAGGATGCCAATGAAGAAGAGGAGGACCGACAACTAGGTCTGGAATAGTCTGATCTCTCCTTGTGACCAGACTCCCTCTATCGTCGGTAGCTGGGGGACCGAAGTCCGGCTCCGGTCCCAAGACCGGCGACGGAGTGTAGACAGACGTCTGTCAGAGGACCGACGTTGGGAGCGCTCTCGCTCAGAGGAACGAGTGGGGCCAGCGAAAGCGGAGACCTGGACTGGCAACGGTCTCCAGAGTCCTTGGAGCGTTAGCGGTGGTCTTTGGACCGGGAGTGGGAACGAGCCCTGGGTAGAAGTGTAGGCGTTGCTCGGAGACTTCCTCTGGGAAGGCTCAGCTCCAGGCTGTGGTTTGCCCGCCGGGTCCGGTACCGGTGTTTGGGCCGGCATCGCGGGGGGGGGGGCGCGCTTCTGCACCTACCCCCACCAAAAGGAGAACAACTCCTGCAGCTCGTCGTCCGAGAAAACTTCGGCCACTTGGCCCAGAAAAGGAGTATCAGGGATGTCAGCCCGCGAAGGGAAGCCCAGGGGGGAGGAGGACTTAGGAGATGGGGACGCCGGTCTTCCGGTGCCATGCCTGAACCTGCCCAGTCAACCGGGCCGGAGGTGGGACCCCACGACGCAGATGTCTTGGGGGGCACTAGAGAGTCTTTTGGTTCGAAGGCGCCTTTAGCAGGCGGCGCCGGTGCCTTGAGAGATGGGGCCAAAGCTTTTAACTCCAAGGTCTTGGTGGTGACCCTTAACGGGGTTACCTTAGGCTTGACAGGCTTCTCCCCCGATGGACCAGCCTTGGCCTGGGATGACTTTGGACGCTCACCTGGGCCTGGGGACATACGGGCCTTTTTGGAAGAGGGCCGTGAACAAGAACGGGACCGCGACCGGGCCCTACTACGATCTTTCCCGTGGTGCTTGGTCTTCTCCTTGCACTGCCCCTTCTCCGAAGTGTGCAGATCCATCTTCTTCTCTAACAAAAAAGCCTTCAGGGCCTTGAGACGCCGGATCCAGGTCCGGCTGGTGAACGCCTGGCAGGCTGAGCAGGCCGCGGTATCGTGGTCCAGCCCGAGGCAAAAGATGTAGCGCCTGTGCCAGTCTTTGGAAGGGATCTGCCGTCCGCACTCGCACTTCTTCTGATGAATCTCCGGAGAGACCAACGACAGTGAAGACATCTGTCGAAACAACTGAAAAAAACTTTGAAAAACGGTACAAAGCGGTTAAAAAAAACATATCTCGCTGTTCCTGGCAAGTTGAATAGTGAAGGCTTCTTCTCATGTGTGCAGGACGCGGCTGGAAAAGAACTGAGGTGGAGCTGGGTCCGCCCCCTTTTGTACCAGGGCTGACGTCAGGGCGGGACCGACGTCAGGGGCGGTCCCTGCTTGGTACTGCTGGCTGAGAAGTTTTCCGGAGGGTCCTACCGCCTGCGGCATAGTCCTGACTGTTACAGCCTGCTGCAAGAGCTCCTACTCGAAGTAAGATAAATAGTTCTATCCATGGAATGGACAGAGAATCTACAGAATGCCCCTTCTCATCCGGTATAATGGAAGTGAGGTAGTCTGTGGTTGATCGGAGATGCAAAGTGGTCCATCTCTGGTGTGCCCCATTGTTGGAATATGTTCCACAGGATCTACGCTCACAGGGTCCATTCGTGGCCTTGTGCGTGGCAGCTGAGGTGGTCTGCCAGGACATTCTGTGCTCCTGGGATGTGAACTGCTATAAGCGTTAATTGTTGTCCTATAGCGTCTCTCCATACCCTGGCTGTTTCGCGACAGAGACATCGGGATTTGGTGCCTCCTTGTTTGTTGATGTAATAGACCACGGCCATATTGTCCGATTGTACAAGAAGGGGGCCTGGCGCTAGATATGGATGAAATGTTCCAATTGCTAGCCTTACTGCCCTCATCTCTAGGATGCTGATGTGGAGCTTGGCTGTGGTGGCATCCCACAAACCCTGGGTTTGATAAGAACCCAAATGGACGCCACATCCTATGGAGGATGTGTCCATGGTCAGTGTTTGAGCCGGGACAGGTGCCCAGAAGGGCATACCCTGGTCTAGGCCAGTCTTTTCTGTCCACCACTACAGAGCCTTGCATAGAGCAGGGGTGACCACAAGCTGGTCTTCTAGGTTCCCAGTGCTTTGGTGCCATTGGTCTCATATGGAGTCAGGCATCAGGAACTGCTGAGATGGCGACGACCTTGTGGCCTAGCAGTCGTAGGAACTGATGGGCTGTTATGGTTGTGGCCTTCCTGTATCGGGCAGCCAAAGACATCAGAGTGTGACACCTGCTGTCTGGCAGGAATGCCCTGCCGCAAGTGGTGTCCAAGATGGCCCCAATGTATTGGAGTCACTGAGATGGATCCATATGAGACTTGGGTAAGTTGACCGCTATCCTTAGGTCTTTGAAGAGGTGTAGCGTGGTCTAGAGAGAGTAAATGAGACCTTCTTTGGTGAATGTTTTTTGAGCCATTTGTCTAGGTAAGGGAGGATGAAGTGTCCCCTTCTTCTCAGGGAAGCTGCCACAACTGCTAGGCATTTTGTGAAAACCCTGGGAGCTGCGGACAGGTCATATGGTAGTGGTACCCAACTAGCTGGACTTGCACGTATCGGTGGTGGGCTGGATGGATCAATGTGTGAAGGTATGCATCCTTCATGTCCAGAGCACAAAGCCAGTCTCCTTGATATAACAGAGAAAGGACAATGGCCAAAGTCACCATTCTGAATCGTTTGTACAGAATGTATTTGTTGAGATTTCTGAGATCTAGAGTTGGATGTAGGTTTCTGGTACGTTTCAGTATGAGAAAAAAATGGGAGTAAAATCCCAGTCCCTGTTGGTTGGTAGGGACTGGCTGAATCGCCAGTTTCTGACTGAGGGACTGCTAGCTTCTGGCAAACAGGAATTTTTCTTTCAGAGCAAGGAGTAGCTGACTAAAAAGTTAGAACTCTTCTTACTTATTGCCCTCCTTCCAGTTCTACTTTTATAGGCACTGGATTTGACTGACAAAAGGAACTTCCTGTTTAGCAGTAGAGTAGTATCACTGAGACACATAGGTTTCGTCATCCTTGAAGGAAAAGAGTAGCTCTCCCTCTCCCCCTAGCTGCTGGAGGTCTGACTGAGCAAGGAAGAAGGAAACTACTGAAGAATACAGGAAGTTCCTGTCCCAGAACAGGAAGGGCAAGAGCTGTAAGGGCACATAGGCAGTAGGAAAGTAGGTGGAAAAATAAACAGAGAGAGTAAGCATACAAAGCAACAGGAGAGGGGCCACAAAATAAGACATGATGGGTGTGGTGCAGTGCAATGGCTGAGGGGCGGCAGTCTTCCAGGAGACATTCTGCATGGGACAGACATAAGGCAGTCCTAGTGGGGGGTAGGAAGAAGTAAGCTGTTGGTTAATTAGGATCTGCAGCTTATCTGTTAGGTAGGAAAATGGGCAGACTAGGTGGGCCAAGCGGTCCTTATCTGCCGTCAAATTCTATGTTTCTATTCTGGAGGCTGTGATGCTGCTCTATTTGCAGGCACCTCTCTGGTCTGAGGGAGGAGGTTGCCTGTCTCCAGGCTGACCTGGCTAGGTTTTGTGAAACCTCCTCCCCCACCCAGGGACCACCAGGGTCGCCGCTGCTACCTCAGAGGTTGCCAAGAAACATGCAAACATAGAATCTGATGGCAGATAAGGACCGCTTGGCCCACCTAGTATAAGGAGCGGTTGGACCAAGGTGGGCTCAGGGAGGAAGAGGGTGGTGGAACAGAGGCACATCCCTCCAGTTGTACCTCTCCACAATTCATACGCTGTTCTGGCTGAGAGTGGTTCCTTTATGGAGACACCTGCAGTGGAGACCAAGGAGGATGCTGGGAACCTCCACGAAGGAGACCCACAGGAGGGTGGCATGGGACCCCACAGGGGAAGGAAACCACTCCTGGTAGGGGATTCAGATCATTAGGGGATAGAACTGGGGGAGGAAGGGGAGAGAGAGGTAAGTCACCTGCCTGGCACCACAGCTTGGAGGGACAGGGAACGAATCCTCAGGATCACGGGAGCAGCTGCACGAGAGAGAGAGAGATGGATGTCACAGTCCACCTAGGGACAAATGACCTGGCCGAGAATGGGATCAGAGCAGTATAAAAGGAGTTTGTAGAGTTGGGGAGGGGCTTTAGACAAGTAGCACGTATGGTAACCTTCTCGGAGGTGCTGCCTGTCTATGGCAAGGGTGATGCTAAGGTACTCCGCACCATGGGATTCAATGAATGGTTGAAAAACTGGTGTGGAGCTCAGGGTTTTGGCTTCACTGGGGACAGGGGGTCCACCTGGAGGGATACAGACCTATACTGGCATGATGGTCTGCATCTGTCTGGGAGGGGAACCAGGATCCTAGGTGATAGGTTTAAATGCTTGATTGGCAAGCATTTAAACTGGCCAAGGGAGGAGCCACTGAAAAGGAGCAGGGAAAACTCAGCCTCCCCCCAACAAAACACAGTAGTTAGTGAGGTAAACACCAAGGTAGAGAAGTCAATAGGGAGCAGGACAGGGGTAAATGCAGAAAAAGGCAAAGGCAGTAAGTACAGGGATGGGGCTAAAAGGGGTAAGACCATCAAAAAATGGAGGGTGATGAGAACCAATGCCCATAGTTTGTGTAACAAGCTCCCTGAACTAGTGGCCTTGATGGAAGAGGGACACCTAGATATCGTGGCAGTCACAGAAACATGGTACACAGAGAACCATGACTGGGATGTCAACATACCAGGGTACACAAGCGACAGGAGGGACAGGGAGGGTAAAAGAGGAGGAGGAGTAGCGCTCTATGTATAGGAAGGGATCAAACCAATGAATTAAAGGATAAACGGGGAGTAGCGGAGGCACTGGGGGTCACCCTGGAGACAGGAAATGGCACCACAATCTGCACGGGGGTTGTATACAGACACCCATCTCGGGGGGAGGCAATGGAGAAGGAAATGATAGAAGGCAACCTTAGAATGGCAGAAAAAGGGGAGATATTGTTGATGGGGGACCTGAATATGCCAGATATTAACTGGAGCACCTTTGCTGCAGCCACTTCCAAGAGCAGGGTTATTCTCAATGCCCTACGGGGGCATGCCTCAGATAGCTAGTGGTAGAATCCACTCGGGAGGGAGCAATCTTAGATCTGGAACTGTCACACGGGGATGAAGAAAGGATCTTGGATTTAGAAGTGGGTAGCCATCTGGGAACAAGTGACCACCAAACAGTGTGGTTTATGATAAACACAGCCATAGAGTCAAGCCATACAAAAGCAAGGGTACTGGACTTTAGGAGGGCTGACTTTGGGAAAATGGGACAGTACCTCAGAAAAGCACTAGCAAACAGGCAAGAAGGAGGGGTGGAGGAACAATGGGGGAAAATCAAAACAACCATCACAGAGGCAACAAGCCTTCATGTGAATCAAATCAACAAAACAGAACAAAGGAAAAAAAACTATGGTTCTCAAAAGAGGTGGCGGGGAAGGTTAAGGAGAAAAAGGTAGCACTCAGGAAGTATAAGGAAACACAGAAGGAGCAGTGCCAGTTGAAGCAGAAGGAAGCAGGGAAGGCAGTAAGAACAGCAAAGGCCAAAACTGAGGAAAAGATAGCCAGCTCAGTTAAGAAGGGGGATAAGAACAGATTACTCACCTGTGACAGTAGTTCTAGGAGTGGTATATGTTGTTCATCCACACTGTTTGGCATGTCCCTTTCCCCTTTAAATCTTGCTGGAAGTCTTCAAGCTGGCTCCTCCCATCCACCTGGGTGGTATAATCCTCGGCTCTGCCCCATAATGCCAGATCTTAGCCCGCTGAAAGCCAGGTTGTGTGCCTAAAGCCGAGGAGGTCGGGTGGGTGCGTGTGGATGAACATATACCACTCCTAGAACTACTGTTACAGGTGAGTAACCTGCTCTAGGAGCGTGGATATGTTGTTCATCCACACTGTTTGGCAAACTCCAAGCAGTTCTCCAGGAAGAGGGAGGCAAGGTGCACACCCCCTACTTGGGAAATAAGGATTGGAGAACCGAGACCCCAAAACCAGTATCCCGGCGTGAATCAAGGTCGATGTGGTAGTGGGTAATGAAGGTGTTTGCTGACTTCCAGGTAGCAGCCCAACAGATTTCCTTGATAGGGATGTCCCTGGAAGCAGCCACCGATGCAGCAGTATGGCGGGTAGAATGAGCTCTTACCCCTCTGGGAGGCCCCTTGCCCGCCAACTCGTAGCACAGACGTATGCATGATGTAATCCACCTTGCAATGGTCTGTTTGGCTGCAGGTTCTGCCAGAAGCGGCTTCAGCGTAGGTGACAAACAGCTGGCGAACCTCTCCACGAATTTCCGCCGTTCGCTCCTTATAATAGGAGAGAGCACATCTCCGGTCCAAGGTATGGAGCCTGTACTCGGTGTCCGAGGTGTAGTTACGGTAGTATACCATCAGAGTCAAGACCTGGTTAAGGTGAAACTCTGATACCACCATCGGAAGGAATTTTGGGTGGGGACGCAGGACAACTTTGTCCCTGTGAAAGACCAGATAAGAGGAGTCCACCAACAGCGCCTGGAGCTCCTCTGTCCTTCCGGCTGACATGATAGCCACCAGGAAGACCGTCTTCCACGACAAGAGTGAGAGTGCACACTCGTGCACAGGTTCGAATGACTTGCCCATGAGCTTCGCCAAAACCAGCAACAGATCCCATGGAGGTGGAGGTTCACGCACTGGAGGGGATATGAGATCCAGGCCTACGAAGAAGCGCCCAACCACTGTCTCCTGTGCCAATGTCTGCTGACCAGCCCGCGCCCGGTAAGCAGAAATGGCTGCCAGGTGCACCCTAAGGGTCAATGACTGCAGGCTCCCTTGGAGAGAGAGAGAGAGAGAGAGACCAAAGGTAGTCGAGAATGTTAGCCACAGAGCAGGATAAGGGGTCCAGACTCTTACCCCAACACCAAATGGAAAATCTCTTCCATTTGAAGGCATAACATTTCCTGGTCGATTCCTTATGAGATGCCTCCATCACCGTGTACACATCCTCGGAAAGACCCAGAGCCTGGAACTCCAGCCACTCAGGTACCAGGCTGTGAGGTGTAGGGATTGAAGGTCCAGATGGAATACCTTCCCCTAGTTCAGTGATATCAGGTCTGGGCATGTACAAAGCCGCTCCAGGGGCCTGCAGCTGAGGCTGAGGAAATCTGGATACCAGAACTGGCACGGCCAATCTGGGGCTACCAGGATCACCTTCGCCTTGTCCCTCCTCACCTTGAGTAACACCTTTTGGATCAAGGGAAATGGAGGGAAGGTGTAGAGGAGGCCTGGGGTCCATGGCCTCGAGAAGGCATCCCCCTGCAGTGAGCCCTGCTGAGGGAGGTGGGCATTAAACAGCCTCAGCTTGGTGTTCTCCCTAGAGGCAAACAGGTCCACCAATGGTTTGCCCCAACAGGAGAACATGCTGTAAGCTACCGCTGGATGGAGAGACCTCTTGTGGGATGCCTGGCCTATGCGACTGAGAGCATCCACCAGCTGGTTCAAGACTTCTGCCACATGAATGGCTAGAAGATCCGCCTCCAGCCAACTTACAGGGGTCCAGATGCAGAGCACCTCCTTGCACAGCAGATGGGAGTGCATGCCACCGTGTTTTTTGAGGTAGTACATGGTCATGGTATTGTCCATCTGGACTTGAACCACTTGATCCTGGAGCTGAGGAGCGAAAGCTGAAAGTGGCAGTCTGACTGCTCTGAGCTCCAACAGGTTGATGTGGCATCGGGACGCCTCGGGGGTCCAGAACCCATGGACCCTGTTGTCCCCCATGTGGGCTCCCCAGCCCAAGAGAGAGGCATCGGTCATTAAGGATGACCGTCGGCTCGGGGCGGACAAACGGGATCCCTTCTGCAACTGTTCTGGGGTGGTCCACCATTGGAGAGCGTCCCACATCTTCTGGGTTACAGTGACCAGCTGGTCAAAATGACCATGGCACTGAGTCCACTGGGCGGCCAGCTCCCACTGGAGGGGGAGCATGTGCCGCGTGGCCAATGGACCACAGACGTGCACGCCGCCATGTAACTCAGAAGGTGCAGAAAGTCCCGGGCAGGGTGCAAGTGCCCAACCAGAACTGATCGGGCAAAGGAGGAGAGAACCTCCGCCCTATCCGCCAGGAGCTGAGCTCTGGCTTGACAAGAGTCGAGCTCTGCCCCGATGAAGTCCATCACCTGAGCAGGCACGAGTTCTGACTTAGCCTCGTAGATTAGGAGGCTGAGTTGGGAGCAGGTTTGGAGGGCCAGATCCCTGGATCTCTACACCTCCTGAAGGGAGGATCCTGCCAAGAGCCAGTCGTTGAGATAAAGGTAGATATGTACTCCTCGACACTGAAGGTGGGCTGCCACCACTGCAATGCACTTGGTGAAGACCCGAGGGGCCGAATGGCATGGCTCGGAACTCATGCAGGGTCCCTCCAACCCTGAAGTGTAGGAACCGCTGATGGGACAGACGGATTTGGACGTGAAAGAACGCATCCTGTAGATCCAGTGAACAGAACCACATGTTTTGCTCCAGGGATGGTATGATCTTGTTAAGAGTTACCATCCGGAAGGTGTGAGACCTGAGATATTGATTCAGGTCGTGGAGATCTAGGATAGGGTACCAACACCCCCCCCCCCGGTCCGCTTGGGCACCAAGAAGTACCTGGACACGAAGCCTGGGTCTGTAGGAGGATCCGGCACTGGAGCTACCGCCTCCTTGAGGAGGAGCTCAGCTATGTTGTCTCGAAGAGCCGACTGAGTGCAAGCTGAGATCCTTTCCTTCAGAGGGGCGCAGGCTCGGCTGGGAGTGTACTGCTCAAACTCTAGAGGCAGTCCCTGACTGATCACTTCGAGAACCCACCTGTCCGAAGTGACATCGGACCAGGCGGAATGAAAGTGGTGGAGCCGACCCCCACAGAAGGACTCAGAGATGGCGTGACGGGTGGCAACCCCCAACCCGTCACTGAGCAGGCTTGGAGGAGGAGGAGAAGGAACCTGGACCTGCGCCTCGGCCTCCTTTTTGGGGCTGTTGAGAAACCTGCTTGGGTCGTGGGCACCAAGCTTGAGCCTGCTGCTGCTGGCCTCCTTGACAGGAGGGCGCCTGACTGCAGGGGAGGACTGCCAAAATGGCTTCTTCTTTCTTTTCTGCTGGTTCTTGCCCAAAGAACCTTTTGCAGAGGTAGCATTCAAGGTGGCACTGGACTGCTCGATATGCTGAAGATGACTGGCCACTCTTGGATCGAACAAGTCTGTACCAAGGAAAGGAACGTCAGCTAACTTGTGCTGGGTATCTGCCGGGAAGGAGGACAGCCTCAGCCAGGCCCTGCGGCGAGTGGCCACTGCGGCTGCTAAAGAGCGGCACAAAAATCCCCGACGTCTAGGGCCATCTGGAGCTGCTGTTTTGCAACATCACAGCCCTGATCACGGACTTGCTTGACCATGGTCTGCATGTCCTCCGGGAGATGAGAGAGGACTTTGTTTAATGACCCGAGAAGGGCATGAGAGAAGTGTGCCATAATGACAGCCGAATTGGCCTCACGAAGGCCTAAGAAAGAGGCTGCATAGACGTTGCGGGCAGAGTGGTCCATATTTTTGGACTCCTTGTCCGGGGGTTGGTCTGTGTCATCTGAGCTACTAGTATGTCTAAACACAGAAGCGGTCACCAAGCTCTCGGACGAAGGATGTTCTGTGAATCCCGGAAGGGACCCCATGGGCACTGCATACTTGTGAGCCATGCGGGCAGATGGTGCTGGGCAGGAAGCTGGACGCTGCCGGAGCTCAAGAGCCGGGCCAGTGATGGCTTCGGCCACTGGAAAGGCCTCCGTCGGGTTATCCCCCCTTTTAAGGATGTCCGTAAGGGGTTACTCCGTCTTTTTCTGGATAGACTCCAGGGGCATTCCAGTGGATTCAGAGATCAGGTGGAGAATGCCTTGAAAGGAGGAAAGACCTCCGCTAAACCTGCCACGGAGGACTCATCATCCCTAGGATGGGAGTGCAGTCCTGTGACATCCGAGTCCGAGGAGTCGTGGTACAACGGTCTCCCACCTATGTCCCCTTCAATCCGCTGGGGCAGTCAGCGGTAACTGTGATGGACAGACATCGGGAAAGCCTGGTGGCTGTATGGTCCACTTTAGGAGGGAGCCCCTTCCTGAGGCTGCTTAGGCGGTGGTTCCACCAGAATCAGTGGAGAGACCGAGATGGGCCGAGCCGGGATACGGGCCGGCCCCGCGGGTGAGAGAACCGAAGACTTCGGTTCCGGAGGGGTTGGCGTCAGCCCAGGAGGCGGTAGACAAGTGATGGCTGGGGTGGACGTCGGAGCCAGCTTCTGCCCGGTCAAAATCAGCTGTTACCATATGAGATCCTCATAGCTTCTACGGAGTTTCTGTCTAAGCCTCTCCTTGTCCGAGGAGGATGAAGATCTTCGGCGATGCCTCTTTTTAGAGTGCTTGTGACTCTTTTTTGGTCGTTCGACTGAGGGGTTCTGGACCTCGATCAAGATTGGGCTGGCCGACTCGGTCGATCGGGAGACACCGAGGTCGGTGAAAACCGAGGGTCCAGAACAGTTTCCTCGATGGTGACACCAGCCGGCTGGGTCCCTTCATCGGGAAAGACAAGGGCCGGAGTCCTTTCTCAAGAATCGTCAACCGGAGTTGGTGAAATAGGGTCAATCTAGTTGAGAGATCTCAACTTCCTCGGCCACTTCCTCGATCTCTTGGCCAGATGGAAGATCCATTTAGCCGGTGGCCGAGGTCGAGAACACATGTTCCTGGGACTCGGACCTTTCTCGGTCCCAAGAACATCTCTGTTTTGACAAAGATTTAGGGTCCTTTTCCCTCTGCCGAGGGCGGGAGGAGTGCGAGCCAGAGGGTACCTCACTCCTAGTGGGGAGAGACTGGCACAACTCCTTGAAGAAACCCGAAAGGGTGGAACTGAGGTTCAGAGGAACAAAAAAGCTCCGACTGGCTGAAGCTTGGGACACTTCCTCCTCGAAAGCCTTCATTTGTTCCAACTGTTCGACGGATCCTGCAGCCGCGGAAACCACCCACCTCGCCTCCTTCGATTTCACCGGCGGGTTCCTTTTTTCCAGTCTCCCCAGTTTTAGGCGCGCCAAGTGGTCATCCAGGATGTTGGGATGGAAGGCTAGGCAGAACATGCAGGTGGAGGTGTTATGTCCAACACCAAGACAGTAGACGCACATTAGGTGGGGATCAGTGCGCAACATCATCTGGCCGCAGGAGCATTGGTGAAATCTGGAAGCAGATTTATCCTCCATGTCCGATGCGCTACCATCAGAATCTACAACTTGAACGAGTTTTAAGGTAAGCTGCGTTAAAAATCAACATTTTAAATCCAGGGCCTACGAATTGCTGTGAAGCATGAGGGAACCTGCACCTTCCAGCGGAAAAGAAGATCTGGCGTCATGGGGCGGAGCCGAGGTTTATACCACCCAGATGGGTCAGAGGAGCCAGCTTGAAGACTTCCGGCAAGATTTAAAGGGGAAAGGGACATGCCTAACAGTGTGGATGAACAACATATCCACGCCCTAAAAACCCTTTACAGGTACATTAGGAGCAAAAAGACCAAGGGAGGGATAGTGAGGCTTAAGAAAGGGAGGGAGGGTGGGCAGAGGGTGACAGTATAAAAGCAGGGATACTGAACAAATTCTTCTGCTTAGTATTCACAAAAGAAGAGGAGGGGGAGGTACCTAAATCAAAGAACAGAAGCACTCTGGATAGGGATCTGGTTGGTTCCAGTCAACACACAGAAAAAAGGGGTTTGAAAGAACTCTTAACACTGAAGGTGGACAAAGCAATGGGGCCAGACAGGATTCACCCAAGAATTCTAAAAGAACTAAGGGTAGAACTAGTGACACCACGGACTACCTTTTTTTTAACAAATCTTGGGAGGATGGTGTGGTACCAGAGGACTGGAGGAGGGCAGATGTGATTTCCCTTCACAAAAGTGGGAGCAAGACAGAGGCAGGAAACTACAGACCAGTTAGTCTGACCTCAGTGGTAAGGAAAATGATGGAATCACTTCTGAAGGAAAGAACTGCTGAGTACCTAGAGGCCAGTGGGGCACAGGACCCAAGGCAGCACGGAGTCACGATGGGAAGGTCGTGTCAGACGAGTCTAATAGATTTCTTTGACTGGGTGACCAAAGTAGTAGACCAGGGAGGGGCTGTGGACATGGCCTACCTAGATTTTAGCAAGGCATTTGATACAGTCCCACACAAAAGATTAATACACAAGATAGCCAGCCTTGGAGTGGGTCCCAAGGTGGTAGCTTGAATAAAAAATTGGCTAGACAACAGGACGCAAAGGGTAGTAGTAAATGGAGTACACAGTGAAGAAAGAAGGGTTACTAGCGGGGTACTGCAGGGTTCAGTACTGGGACTGTCTTTATAAGTGACATTGCAGAGGAACTGGAAGGAAAAGTATGTCTCTTTGCAGATGACACAAAGATCTGCAACAGGGTTGATACACAAGATGGAGTGGAAAGGATGAGAAGGGACTTGGCAAGGTTGGAGGAATGGTCAAATGTATGGCAGCTCAGATTCAATGCAATGAAGTGCAAGATAATGCACCTGGGAAACAAAAACCCAGGGGAAGCGTACACAATGGGGGGTGAGATACTGACAACAGTAAAAACAGAAAGGGACCTGGGGGTAATTATATCAGATGACCTAAAGGTGGGCAAGCAATGTGAGAAGGCAGTAAAGAAGGCTGGGGGGATACTGGGATGCATAGGAAGAGGCATCAATAGTAGAAAACAGGAAGTTGTTATCCCTCTGTACAGACAGTTGGTGAGACCCCATCTGGAGTACTGTGTGCAGTTCTGGAGTCCCCATCTCCGCAAAGACATAGACAGAGTGGAGGCTGTCCAGAGGAGGACAACCAAAATGGTGCAGGGTCTGCACCAGAAGACATACGAAGAAAGACTAAAGGAGCTTAATATGTATATTCTTGAGGAAAGAAGGGAGAGGGGGGACATGATAGAAACTTTCAAGTACCTCAAGGGAATTAAAATCCAAGAGGGTAGCATCTTCCAGAAAAAAGAGATGTGCAAGAACAAGGGCACACAATTTGAAGATAGAGGGGGGACAGCTCAGGGGTAATGTGAGGAAGCATTTTTTCACTGAGAGGGTTGTGGATGCATGGAACAGACTCCCTGAGGAGGTCGTGGAGCCAAGAACAGTGGGGGACTTCAAGAATGCATGGGACAGGCATAAGGCAGTCCTAGTGGCGGGTAAGAGGAAGTAAGCTGTTGGTTAACTAGGATCTGCAGCTTATCTGTTAGGTAGGAAAATGGGCAGACTAGGTGGGCCAAGCGGTCCTTATCTGCCATCAAATTCTATGTTTCTAAGTTCCAACATGCACCTGACCAATGGGATAGCTACCAGGAACAGGGCCTTCCAGGCCAGGAAGTGCATTTCACAGGTAGCATCTGGTTCAAATGGTGAAAGGGTTAGTTCTTCCTGTACAAAGTTGAGGTCCCAGGGAGGAACTGGATTCCGGACTGGGGCTTGAGATGCAGAATACCCCTGAGAAACATCCTGGCCAGGTCCATGTGGGCTACCTGTCAGTCCTCGATGGGTTCAAGGAAGGCTGAGATAGTGGTTAAATGAACTTTGATGTAAGAGTAGCTGAAACTAGACAGTCCATAAGGCAAAACATATGTCTTTCTGGTAGACGCTTTTCTGGAGGCCAGCAGAATCACGGCCACAGAGGCAGAAATGTGGTGCCGAGCTATAAAGACGTCCTCAGGAGTCAAGCATGTAGATGAAGGGACCCGAGATTGAGGTGAAGAAGAGTTCCTTAGTTCTGCGTGAGCAGATCAGGTTGGGGAGGAATGGGAAGGGGATCTGTGACTGACAGTTGCTGAAGGAGGGGGAACCATGTCTGTTGCGGCCAAAATGGAGCAATAAGAATCATGGAGGCCCACTCCATCTGTAGTTTGAGTAGTATTCGCTGTATGAGGGGGACGGTCGGGAAGGCATATAAGCAGCACCCATGCCAGGAGAGGAACAGTGTGTCCAGGGAGTTGCCGAATGAGTCCGGAATGATCGAGCAGTATTAAGGTAGTCTCTGATTGTCTGGAAAGGTGAACAGATCGATGTCTGGTTTGTTGCAAAGCTGGAGGACCTCCATTGCCAATGTCCACTCGTGGCCTGAGCGTGATGGCTCAAGTGATCTGCAACGATGCCTTGGGCTCTGGGAAAATGGACTGCCACCAGATAAAGGTGAAAAGCCAGGGCCGGATTCCAAATTTTCATGGCTTTCTGGCACAGAGCTTGTGACTTTGTGCCCCCTTGCTTGCTGATGTAGAATACCACTCAAGTATTGTCTGATTGGACCAGCAGGGGTCAGGGGGCAAGGAATGGCTGGAAGGCTTGAAGAGCCAGATGGACAGCTCGCATCTCCAGAAGGTTGATATGGAGGGATGCAGCATCTAGACCCCAGCGGCCCTGCATTTGGTAAGGACGGGGGGGGGGGTCAACTGAAAGGGCACGCCAATTTGGAGGTGTGTCGGATCCAGCTACCAGGAGAGGGTCTACCTGAGGGTAGGGGTTACTTAAATGGAGTCCTCTATGTCCCCTATTTTTTGGTGCCATTGGTGGTGAAGGGCCCACTGGACCAGGCACATGTGTAAGCGGGCATATGGCATGGTGGAAATGGCCACCATCATGTGACCAAAGAGGCACATGAATTGGCGGAAGATAATCTGCTGAGCGGCAAGGCACTGCCATGTGAAGAGTTGTGCTTCTGCCACCTGTCCTCCAGCAGAAAGGCCCTGCCTTGCACCGTATCCAAGATTGCTCCAATGTACTGGAGGGATTGAGATAGCGCAATGTGGGACTTGCCGACATTTATTGTGATGCTGAGGTCTTAGAAGAGCTCCAGGGTGCAGGCGAGGGAGCGGAGCAATCCGTCCGGAGAGGAGGCTTTTATTAGCCAGTCTTCCAAGTATGGGAACACGTAGTGTCCTCGGTGACAAAGGGCTGCGTCTATGACTGCCAGGCATTTTGTGAAGACCCTGGGGGTGGAGGACAGCCCGAAGGGCAGGGCATAGAATTGGTAATGGTAGCCTAGACGTTGGAACTGGAGGTACTGTCACTGGGCTGCATGTATCTGGATGTGAAGGTATGCATCTTTTATGTCTAGGGTGCAGAGCCAGTCCCCATGGTTTAGAAGCAGCACGACTGTTTGCAAAGTGACCATTCAAAATCTTTTGTACTGGATGACCCAGTTGAGCTCTCTCAGACCCTGGACAGGCAGAGATCGCCCGTGCGCTTGGGTACCAGAAACAAAATGGGAGTAAAAGCCCTTGCCTAGGTCTTGTGGAGGAACAGGCTGAACTGCCTGCTTCTGAATTAAAGAATGGAGCTCCTACAGCAGAACTGGGATGTGTTCTGGTGGGTATGACAGGAGCCAAGGCGGATGTGTGTGTGTGTGTTTGGGGGTGGCTGTGAGCTCCACAGTATGGCCTGCACCAATCGGCAGTACCCATCTCGCCTGATGTGATTGTTTCTAGGTCTCGAATGTAGAGAGAAGCACCACCACTGCCTCTGAGGCCTGCAGGGAGGCTGGTTGATGAACTGTGTGAAGCGGTGGCAGCGGCCACAGCAGGGTGGTCCTGGCACCTCTGGGAGCAGAGGCTGAGGTACCGCCAAGAGGTGGGGGTCGGGCGTTTTCTAGTGGGCCGATGGGCTGAGCCTTTCTTGTGGTGGTGGAACCTTGGAACAGTCTGTCAGTTGAAGTGGTGGGAGTAGAAACAGTCAGGAGATTCAAGTAGGGATGGGACATAATAAAGGGTTTAGTGGTTACCGGGGGTGACAGAACCAAGGATTAGAACAGATGGAGGATGGGGAGAGTTAGTACCCTGGAGGAACAGTAGGTTCCAGGGATTACAGGGAACATGGGCAGACTGGATGGACCTATGTTCTTTTTCTGCTGTCACTGTCTATGTTTCTGGAGAGCGGCACACTGAAACTGAAAGAACTGAAATGGCCGCCATTGACAGACAGGTGACAGAGTGTGGTACATCGTGTGTACTGTAAAGAGAGTGTGCCCCAAGGCTTCTAAGTCATTAAGGATGCCTTCGTGTCTGTACCAAAAAGTTTGTGCCCACTAAATGGAGCATTTACGATGGACTGTTGCACAGCCAGTGTAAAGCTGGAAATCTGGAGCCACGCATGTTGGCAAAGGGTAATACCCGTCGCCAAGGTACAGGCAGAGGTGTCCATGGCATCGTAGCTGGCACAGAGAAGGTGCCCAGAGATACTAGTACCAGTCTTAAGGATAGCCAGCAACTGGTCAGTGTCTGTGGATTGGGTAAGCTTTGCCGCTATTTCTGAGGTGGCAGTCCAAAGGTTTTTTATGGCACTTGAGCATATGCTCCATCTAGTACAGAATATGCATGACTAGGGTGGATGAGGCACAGACCCTTTTCCCCAACAAGTCCAATTTCTGGGACTCTCTGTCAGGAGTCAGAGAGCTCAAGTGTTTAGGATGCTTGGTCCGATCAATCATGTGCAGCATTTATGACCACAGCATCCGCCTGTGGAGCCGTGGCAAAAAAGGGGTGGTCTGTGGGGACCTGGTAAAGGCGATCCACCTTCTTAGAAATGGTGGTGGGGGAACCATGGGTGAGAGGTGCCAAGCTGCAGAAAATGGAAATTATGTAACTGCCATAATTCTTGATCTTCCTAGACGAAGTCTCCACCACTCATTCACACTAACGGGGAGTACGCCAGAGGCACTAGGACCCAGTGGGAGCTAAACTTTTTCAGAAGGGCCAGCACCGAGATGGAGTCACAAGGAAGCAGCACCGTGAGCTAGGCTCACGTGGTATAGACTATCTTGGCTTCGACCCTCCAACCACCTCAGTACCTTTTCTTTTTTCAATCGAGGAGGTACAGCATAACTAACCTAGAGAAGGACTAGCCTAACTATTGGACATAAGATAGTCCGAATGACCCCTGTAAGAAGGGTCAAAACACAAAGTCTTCACAGCCCAAATTGGAGGAGTGAAGAGCAGAAACAGAAGTGAACTCGGGGGATGGTGGGTGGGCATGTGAATGAGTGGCAGAAACTTCGTCCAAGAAGATCAAGAATTACGGTAGGTATGTAATTTCCATATCTTCTTGGACATAAAGTCTCCACCACTCATTCCCACTAATGGAAGAGTACTGAGCTAAATAGTCCCCCGAGACGGGCAGCAGGAAAGAGAGAGCGAGAGAGAGAGAGGAGCTCACTTTTTAGGACAGAAGTCCATTAAGAATTGTCATGCCAATGACTGATGTTGTCTGGCATGCACATCCAAGGCATAATGCTCAACAAAAGTATGCATGGAGCTCCAGGTAGCCGCACTGTAAATGTCTGCAATGGAGACATTATAAATTTCTGCCAAAGATGCCGTGACTGCTCTGGTAGAGTGAGCGTACACTCTGCCCTTCAACTTGACCTGTACCATTTAGTAACAGTGGCGAAGACATGCTACCAGCCATGCTGAAATGCACCTCATAGCAACAGGCTGACCCAGCCAGGTCATGCTGAAGGAGACAAACAGTTGTTGAGCCTTGCAAATTTCTTTTGTTCTGTCCATATAGAATCAGAAAGCTCTTTTTACATCCAGGGAATGAAGGGTATGCTCTCCCTCATTCTGGAAGTTAGCAAAGTAGGTAGGAAGGACTAAAGATCGATTTAGAAGAAATTCTGAAACAACCTTAGGGAGGAACTCAAGATGAGTCCTAAGAACTACTTTGTGACCAAAGCGTGTATTTCTGATACTCTACGAGCAGAAGTAATGGCCACCAGGAAGGCCGTCTTCCAAGTAAGAAATTTCAACTCGCAAGTGGCTAGAGGCTCAAAAGGTTTACAAGTGAGCATGTCAAGCACAAGGTTAATGTCCCAGGCTGCAACTGGACATCTCATAGGTGGTCTGGTATGCAGAATACCCTTAAGAAAACTCTTAACTACAGGTAACTGAGCCAAGACATGGAATGTACTGGCTCATGATATGCAGAAATTGCACAAACAAGAACCTTGATTGTAGAGTATTGCAGACCTATGTTTGAGAAGTCTAAGAGATGCTCCAGGACTTTATTCGGTGGGCAGGAAAAAGGATTCCAAGAGGATTTTGTGCACAAGATACAGAAATGTTTAACGGATGGCTAAGAACCTGGTGTTGTGCTAAAGGGTATGAGCTGTTGGGGGTGGGGAGGGACCTGGGAGGACAGTAGTCTCTATGACACTTGAGTGAGGAGGGAAAAAAAGTGTTGAAACAGAGGATGGAGGAGTACATAGAGGAAGTAGGGAATTTAAACTAGGAGCGGGGGGTGGCAATTGGGCAAGAGACATGCAGAGACCACAGGTTGGGAAACCATATAAGCTTACCCCCCATAACAGTGACAAAGGATGAATTGCAAGTATTATTGGTGGTGCTAGTAAAGGAGGGCAGGATGGGGGGGGGGAGGGTGGAAGGTGGTTACCCTTAATGCTAGGAGCCTTGGGAGGAAAACTGCAGAGTTACAGGTGCTCATGGCAGAGGGAGAGGTGGACATTGCAGCCATCATAGAAACATGGGCCACCCAATACAATGACTGGGACCTGTCTGTACCAGGGTACAGGTTATTTCGTAGGGACAGGGTAATTGGGAAAGGAGGGGGTGTAGCACTATATGTGAAGGAAGGACTGAAGTGTGTAAGGGAGGAAGGGGAGGAGGGTAGTACATTGTCAATTTGGATGCAAATCCAGGATTCCAAGAATAGAATTCTTAGAATGGGAGTGGTGTACGGGCCGCCATCTCAGACAGAGGAGTTAGACAGGGAACTAGTGGGACAGATCAGGAGGACCTGTGAGAAGGGTAGTGGGGTGATTGTGGGGGGGGGGGACTTCAACATGCCAGGAGTGGACTGGAGTACCCCCCAACAACCAGAAACAGAAGGGAACAGGTACTGCTGGATGCCTTCCAGGACAGCTTCCTGCTGCAAATGGTCAGTGAACCAACCAGGTTAGGGAATACCCTTGACCTTGTGCTGGCAAATGGGGACTCTGTGAGAGAACTTACAGTGGAGGAACCACTGTCAGGGAGTGACCACCACTCAGTATGGCTCACACTGGATATGGGCAAGGAAAGAGCGGAATCTGGCACAAGAGTGCTGGACTTCAGGAGGGCAGACTTTGGGAGGATGGGGAAGTGGTAAAAGGGTACCTGGCCAGAATTCAATCTAGTATGGACACTAACCAGAGGTGGGAGCTCATAAAGCTGGGTATAGTAGAGGAAACCAAAACCTGCTGCAAGGCCCAGAGCAAGAAGGCTAGGGCTAAGAAACCGAGCTGGTTGAGCAAGAAGGTCATGGAAAAGGTAAGGAGGAAAAGAGCTGCCTTTAGGAAGTACAAGAAAACAGGGAGAGGGAAGGACAGGGAGGAGTACTTGACGGAATCGAAGGATGTGACAAGGGCAGTAAGAGGAGCCAAGGCATCTACGGAACTCAGGCTGGCACAAGACATTAAGGAGGAGGAGAAGGACTTCTTTAGGTACATCAGAGAGAAAAGGAGCTGTAAGGACCACATAGTA
This sequence comes from Neoceratodus forsteri, assembly GCA_016271365.2. NCBI lineage: Eukaryota > Metazoa > Chordata > Ceratodontiformes > Ceratodontidae > Neoceratodus > Neoceratodus forsteri. The sequence continues at coordinate 188,414,745 of CM057451.1, forward strand.
AGGATTAGAAGTTGAGGGGTTGGGTGAAAGTAGTAGGTGAGCAAGGCAGAAGCACTAAAATGAGTACTTTGCTCAGTATTTACTAAAGAGAAGATGATGGTGACATCCAAGGGGGGAGAAATGACAGAAACAGGGGGCAGGGGGGTGACAGATGGGGAAATCATGAAGGCAGAGTTTGGGAGGGTTTGAAGGCACTGAGGGTGGATAAGGTGCCAGGCCTAGATGGCATCCACCCCAAGGTACTGAAGGAGCTGGCAGAGGTCCTTGCAGGACCTTTGGCACACCTAGTTAATGCCTCACTACATTCAAGATGTGTACCTCACAACTGGAGGATGGCTAATGTGGTGCCCCTCCACAAGAGTGGCCCCAAGGATGAACCGGGAAACTACAGACCAGTGAGCCTCACATCCATCGTGGGTAAGCTAATGGAGACTATCCTGAAGGAAAGGCTGGTGGCCCTCCTAGAGGCCAAAGGCCTACAGGACAGCAGACAGCATGGCTTCATATGGGGCAGATCCTGCCAAACCAACCTGGTGGAGTTCTATGACTGGGTAACTAGGCAACTGGACAGGGGCCATGCAGTGGATGTCCTGTATCTGGACTTCAGTAAGGAATTTGACTCGGTGCCACATGGAAGTCTGGGAAGTAAGTTAGTAGGCACAGGGGCAGGTGCAAAGCTGGTGAGATGGGTAGGGAACTGGCTTCAGGGAAGGCAACAGAGGGTGGTGGCGGGTGGGGAGCTCTCACGACCCAGGGTAGTGACAAGCGATGTTCCACAGGGCTCGGTGCTGGGACCAGTGTTGTTTGGGATATTCACTGCAGACATATCATTGGACATCAAGAGTAAGATCAACCTGTTTGCTGATGATACCAAGGTAGCAGCAGTGGTGGATGACCTAGGGGGATGGCAGGGGTTGCAGGATGATCTGGCAAAGCTTGAAACCTGGTCAGACACCTGGCAACTGGAGTTTAATGCCAGAAAGTGCAAGGTGCTGCATTTTGGGATGAAGAACCCAAGGAGGAGTTACCAGCTGGGGGGAGTGCAGCTAGCCCAGACAGAGGAGGAGAAGGATCTGGGGTGCTCATTAGAGGGTCAATGAACAACTCGCACAATATAGGGAAGGCAGCTGCAAGGCCACCAAAATGCTGGGTTGTATTGCAAGGGTATATCCTCAAGGAGGAGGAGGTGATTCTGCTACTGTATAGGTCATTAGTTAGACCGCACCTGGAGTACTGCGTGCAGTACTGGCGCCCGTATCTGAAGAGGGACTTTAAGTTACTGGAGGGGATGCAGCCCAGGGCGACAAAGATGATCAAGGGGCTGGGGGACTTATCATACGACAGGAGGCTGAGGGATTTGAACATGTACTCACTGGAGGAGAGGAGACGGGGGACATGACTGAAACCTTTAAGTACATGAAAGGAATAAACAAGACAGGTACAGAGGGCTGTTCAAAGTAAGGAGGGAGGGACACCAGGGCCATGATATGAGACTGGAGGAGGGAGGAAGGTTCAGGAGGGAGATGAGGAGACACTTTTTACAGAGGAGGTGGTTGGGTGGAATGCATTACATGCAGAAGTGATATCCAGTAGAACAGTGGACTGCTTCAAAAGGGGATGGGACAGGACAAGGGGGATGGTCAATGAAGGGGAAGGGTGGAAGGAAGGGGCAGCTGCAGAATAAGGGGTGCTAGCTGCACATTCGAGCAGACTTGATAGACCTCTAGGCCTTTATCTGCTGGCAAATTTCGTATGTTCGTATGTTCCCAGCGATGAAACCACATGCCACAGAACCTTGCATGCTGCTGCAATAGGTAGAAATATGCTTGTAAAACTAATTTATTTTATTCATTTATTGAGAAATTGGAATTACAACCCTTTGAGTCACAGACTCTTTTGCAAAGGCTCCTTGCCAGTTAACATGATATACAGATAGAATGCAAGATATATTGAGAAAGGGTACAGTACTGACAATCAGTCAGTATGACACATTAGGCAGTGAGAAAGAGGTAGCAAAACAGATTAATATTACATGCTGAGGGCAGAAACAGCCCAGAGCCTGGTACACACTAGAAATACGGAAATAAGGCAACTGTTCAACCACTGATAATAGTATAGTGCAGAGAAAATACACCAGGTAACAACAGAGATAGGGAGTATAGTAAATAAAGTGCAAATAAGCACAAACTTACTGGGGGCAATCACACGTGGAGTTCTTAGTGAGAAAAACCTTGAGTGAGGTTTTGAAAGGGCCCATCTTAAAGCCGGCAGAGAGATCCGAAGGTAGGCCATTTAGCCAGTTGGGGGCTCTGTGATAAAAGGCTCTTTGGCCCAAAAAAGTCCTGCAGTGAGGGACCAAAAGAGAGGCATTGGAGGAACTCCTGGAAACTCTCTGGGGTAGGGAGGGCTAGAAGAGACCACAGAGGCAAGGGGGGGTGAGTTTGAACTGGATTTTTTGGGCAAGGAGGCTGGTTAAGCTGGCGTTCAAAATGTAGCCAGTCTGAGCGACTGTAGAGGTTGCACGTGTGGGTCATTCTGTCGCAACCTGTCACTAGACAGGCTTTGTTAAGAGCTGTCCTTATACGACCAAAAGCAGTATTATCTGCTGAGCCATAAAACACAATTCCGTAGTCCAGCATGGAGAGGACAGAGGATGACACAGCAAAGGGGAGCACTTCAGGTGGCAGACAGCATTTGAGCTGATAAAGGAGGCCTATTCTGGAACTGATGGTGGAACAGAGGAGACGGATATGTGCATGGTAAGTAAGGGAGGAGTCAAGGGTGATGCCCAAAAGAGTTGACTTGCTCAAGAGGGGAGCCTTGGGAGGTGAGGACAGATAGTGAAAAGCCACTGAAAGGGTTTTGGCGGTGGTCGAAAAAAACAGGTTACTCACCTGTAACAGTAGTTCTAGGAGTGGTATATGTTGTTCATCCACACTTATTGGCATGTCCTTTCTCCTTTAAGATCAGCCGGAAAGTCTTTAAGTTGGCTTATCCCACCTACCCAGGTGATATAACCGTCGGCTCTGCCACATGACACAAGATCTTGCCCACTGGAAGCTATGTTGTGAGTCTAAGCCGGGGAGGTTGGGTGGGTACGCGTGGATGAACAACATATACCACTCCTAGAAAGTACAGTTATGTAAGAATTTACCGTAACAGCAGATCTTTGTGAGAGGCTCTTGCAGTAGGTAATTACATATAGGACTGATGCCAGCAGGCGTCAGGACCCCACGGAAAATTTTCTAGCTAGCAGTCTCTGGTGGGGGACCGCCCCCACGTCAGGTGACCAACGTCAGTATAAAGGGGCGGTCCCCCACACCCGCCTTCCAGTTCTTTCCTGCCAAAGGCCAAAATGCGAGATGAGAGAGAAGCGGATAGTTCCCATCCTGGAAAAAGGAGCTGAAAAGCTTAGGGGGACGGAGGGCGGGAAGGTATTACTTACTGCAAGAGCCTCTCTCGAAGATCTACTGTTACGGTAAGTTCTTACGTAACTGTACTACTTTACTTTGAGAGGGCTCTTGCAGTAGGTAATTACATACAGGACTGAGTCCCAAGCAGTCTCGAACAAGAAGAAGCAAACGGGAAGAGGAAGACTACTCAGGAGTAGACCCTCTGGATGTGAAGGTCTTAGGAAAGGAGACCTTGTAGAACAGCCAACCCGAAGCCTGCTCTGCAGCGAGAGGCAATGTCCAAACTGTAATGTTTTGTGAAGGTATGGACAGAAGTCCAAGTAGCGGCTGCACAAGTGTCAGCCGCTGACACATTCTTGAAACAAGCCGCAGAGGCAGAGACCTCCTGGTGGAGTGGTCTTTGTCTTGACCCAGCAGGGTCTTCTTGTACTTGTCATAAGAGAAAGTGATACAATGAGCCAACCATTTAGACAGGCATTGCTTGGAAACAGCACTGCCTTCTCTTTTGTGAGCAAAAGAGACAAACAGTTGATCAGTCTTTCTGAGATCCTTCGTCCTGTTGGTGTAGTATCTCAGAATCCAGTGAACATCCAGAGTATGCAGGAGGTACTCCCCTTGAGTGGAGTGCTGTGTCAAGAAAGCAGGCAACTCTATGGATTGATTCAGTGAAGATTCCACTACCATCATGGGAAGAAACTTAGGGTTGGTACGCAGAGCCACACATTCCTTGTGAAAAATCAAATATGGGATTTTACACATCAGGGCCTGGAGCTCAGAAATCCTTCGAGCAGAAGTAATGGCCACAAGGAAGAGAGTCTTCCACGAGAGGAACTTCAGATCTGCTGAGGCTGCTGGCTTGAAAGGAGGCAGAGTAAGCTTCTCAAGGATAAAATTCAGATCCCAAGGAGGGGCAGGACCCAGAATGGGGGTCTCAAGTGGAGGGCCCCTCTAAGGAAGGTCTTGGAGACCTCCAGTTGTGCAAAAGTCCTGTCCCCAAAAGGAACATGGTAAGCCGAGATGGCTGCCATATGAACCTTCAGAGAGGAATGACTGACACCTAGATCAGAGAGGTGTTGCAAGTAATCCAAAAGCCGCCCAACAGAGCACGAGAAAGGCTCAAAATCTTAGGAAGCAGCCCAAATAGAGAACAGTTTCCATTTCGTGGCATAGGTAGATCTAGTGGATGGCTTCCTGGCCTCCATCAGAATCTCAGCCACTCTGGGGAAAACCCAGAATCGGGCTTGAGCTACGTCTGCAGGAGCCACGCATGTAACTGAAGGGACTTGAGGCCTGGATGAACCAGGGTCCCCTGATCCTGGGTCAGCAAAAGTTGCGACAGAGGAAGAGGAGGTTCCTCTGAATACTACTGCAGAAGAGAGAACCAAACTTGCCTGGGCCAGAAAGGAGCGATCAGCATCATTTGAGCTCCTTCTGAGCTGAGTTTCTGTAAGACTCTCGGAATCAAGGGGATTGGGGGGAAAGCATATACGAATCTGCCCTTCCAGTCTACAGCCAGAGTGTCTCATCAAAATATGCCGCGCCCTGGAGCTAGCGAACAGAAGTCAGGAAGTTTTGCGTCGACAGGGGATGCGAACAGGTCTACCTGTGGTGTTCCCCAACGTAGGAAGATATCGTCTGCTACCCCGATCTAGTTCCCACTCGTGAGCATGAGCAGACGACCGACTGAGTCGGTCTGCCCATGTGTTCTCGACCCCCAGGACATGGATTACCGTGAGGTGAAGGTTGTGCTGCACTGCCCAATCCCAAACTCGCATTGCATCCCTGCAAACAGGTTAAGAATGAGTTCCTCCCTGTTTGTTGATGTACCAGACCACACACGTTGTCCGTTTGGACAGCCAGGTGCCCGGGAAGCAGATGCAGAGCCTGGAGAGCATACAGCACAGCCCGAAGCTCAAGCACGTTGATGTAGAGAGATTTCTTGAGCTTGGACCAGGAGTCCTGGGTCCTGTGAGGCTCGAGATGGGCTCCCCAACCCTCACCTGAGGCGTCCGTAGTCAGCGTCTGGGGAAGACAGATGGGAACTCCCTGTCAAAGGTTCTCCTGAACCATCCACCACTGCAAGTCCAGAGCCATGGGAGTGGAAACCAGGACAAGTTGATCTAGGTCGTCCACCAGCTGATCCCACTGAGACCAAAGCGTCCACTGAGAAATTCTTATGTGGAGCCAAGCATGAGGGACTGTCAAAATCGCAGCCGCCATGAGCCCGAGGAGGCAAAGGACTGACCTTGCGCTGACCCACCTGTGGCTGCACAACAGGCTGACCTGAGCCTAGAGTGAGGCCGCTCTGTCCAGAGACAGGAATGCCATGCCGGAGGTCGTGTCCAGGATCGCCCCGATAAACTGGAGCCTCTGGGACAGGCTCAAGTGGGACTTGGACTGGTTGACTGTAATACCCAGGCAGGCAAAGACCTGCAGGGTAAGGGAAAGGAAGCACAGGAGTTCCTCCCTGGATGGGGCCGCCAGGAGCCAGTCGTCCAGGTACGGGAAAACTTGCACCCCCTGGGTACGCACGTAGGCCGCTACCACCGAAAGACATTTGGTGAACACTCGGGGTGTCAAGGAGAGACCAAATGGGAGGACCCTGAACTGCTAGTGGTTCACCTGGAACGCAAAACGTACAAATTTGCGGTGGGAAGGGTGAATAGGGATATGCAGGTAAGCATCCTGCATATCCAGAGTGCACAGCCACTGTCCTGGCCAAAGAAGAGGCAGAAGGCCCTGCAAAGAGAGCATTCTGAACCTTTTGCATTCCACAAACAAGTTCAGGGAGCTGAGGTCGAGAATCAACCTCACATCTGCTGACTTCTTTGGGACCAGAAAGAATGGGAATAGTACCCCGTCCCCCGAAGGTGTGGAGGAACGGGCTCCATCACCTCCTTCAAGAGAAAAGCTGATATTTCTTCTTGAACCAGAAGAAGATGTTCTATGGAGTAAGACGACCTGGGGGGAGGTTTCCGAAGAAACTCTATTGAGTGTCCCTCTGCAATCAGCTGGAGCACCCAAGTGTCTGAAGTGACCCTCTCCCAACCGTCTGAGAAAGGGACAACGCTGAGCCTGAAGGGGTTTGTACATGGAGTCAACGGACTTCAGTGCAGTACCCTTCTTCTGCAGATCGGTGAAGATGTCCTTGACATCATCACCGAACAGCACCGAACCCTGGAAGGGTGCGTCCTGGATAGCAGACTTCACCTCTGGGGACAATCCTGACACACAGAGCAAGGCATGACACCGTAAACCCACGGCGAAAGCCGAGCTCCTACCGGCAGCATCCACTGCATCGTACGTGGCATGAAGCATGTGCCAACTGGCCGAATGTGCAGACCAGACTAGATCAGCCACTTCCTGCTTCGTCTGAGACTCAGGAAGGGAGTCCAACTTAGATTCCACCTCACTAAGGATCACCTTCTGGTAATCCCCCATATGACCAACATAATTCAGGGCCCTTATAACCAGAGTGGAAGAAGGGTAGACCTTCTTTTCATACTGGTCCAGAAGGTAAGATTCCTTGTCATGTGGTGACGAGCCCAAGTGCTTTGGATTAGCCGTCCGGCCGTGAGCGGCACTAATCACGACCAAATCAGCTTGAGGGTGAGAATTTAGGGAGTCAACACCCTTAGTAGCCTGATAAAACCTATCCGACTTCCTAGGAAGAGGGGCTAATGCAGACGGTTGCTTCCAAATAGTGGAGACAAGGTCAGCATGAGGCTCAATCCAGGGTGGCACCAGGGTCAGAGCGGTCTCGGGCAGATCCAGGTGCACGAGTTTCTTACGCTGTGGATCCGGCTCCAAGGAATGCCACTGATGAACCTCCTGGATTTTACGCAGCAACTCCATAAAAGAAGGATCCTCTGGAGGAGTCCTCGGCCTGGGCTTATCTGGAGAGTGGGGCTCATCGTTCAAGTCGGAATGACCATCGGAGTCACCCGAGGTCTCCGAGGAGGAAGAAGACTCCTCCTCCCAAGGTAGGGGAAGAACGGACCCCTTGGGGAGCCCCCGGGGAAGCAACTCCTGCCCCGCCCTAGAACCGGAGGGCTTGCCTCTGGTATCCGGAGGTGGGAAGGGAGACCCCTGTCTCCGATTTAGTCCGGGACCGCCATGACGAAGCGGCTCTCTACCTCAGAGTTATGCTTTGGCTCAGCCCACCAGGAGACTAGAGTCTCCTTCAAATCCAACGGCGGCTGAGGGGCGGTGGTGGAGGAGGAGAAGAAGGAGGGGACATGGATATTGGGGATATCTGTATTATGCTTATCCATACCCCGACAGCAGGAAACCCGTGTCGGGTAATGAGGCACCGTGGTACTGGCAAAGGCCAGATAGGGCCGGCTCAGGTACTGGGGCGCCAGATATCATGGACTCCAGGTATGACGGGGTGTCGGATAGGACGGGGTCGGGTACCCAGGGACCGGGGGTCCGCAGGGGCAGACAGCCGGGAGGATGCCCGGTAGGCGGGACTGGAACAGGAGGCCCGGTGGTCAGCAGGCCCAGTGTAAGGGCGGCATCCGGGAGAGGAAGAGGGATGTTGCCTGGCAATGGCAGGACCGGCGTCGGTGTAAGGACGACCGACATTAGGTCATCTGGCCCGGCGGGAGGGAAACCTGATGGGAGCGTACCCACATCCCCTGCATCGCCTGCAGATGGAGGGAAAACTCTGGGTCAAGCTGAGGAGATGCTGGGGCCTTGGAGGACAACGAATGCTGCAGGGAGCTGGAACGGCGGACAAATATTAGGGTCCAGCGTAGGCTCCCATGCCGTATGACCGTCAGAGGGGCCGATGTTCGACTTACCGTCGGAGTCCGAGTGGACATTGGAGGAGCCATCATCTGACTTAGCAGAACCATCGCCCGAGGCAGGCTGCGATGGAGGTGCAGTCTGGTCAGGCGGCTTAGGGGCCATGCGCTGCCCCAAAGGGTCGAGTGACTTAATGGCCTTCTTCGGCTAGGCATCAGAGGAGCTGATGTCTGGCTAGCCGGAACCACTCGCACCAGTAGGCCACGCGGCGGCGGCCTTGCTGGAAGTGGAAGCCTCCTTTAGCTTGGAGGCACCCGAAGAGCCCGAGCACGAGCCAGACGGATGGGCCGATGTCGTCATGGAAGCCTACAAGATGCCTGTCGCGGAGTGGTCTCTCAGGGGACGTTACCTTTAGCATAGCGACCCAGCCAAAGTCACGGTGGTCAAGAAGAGGAGTCCCGTGCTTCCATGTCTTCTTTTGAGGTGACCCTCAGGGGAAGTCGAGGCCTGACGAAGCTTCTTCAGCTCCTTCTCCATGGAGGTCATTTTCTTTTTAAAGATGTGGGCCTCCAGGGACTGCTGCCTCCGTCTGCGGGTGGTGGCATTGAATTTCAGGCAATGCTGGCACTTCTCCACGGGATGATCCAGGCCCAGACAGGAGAGGCACTGGGAGTGCCCGTCCTTGTGCGGTAGTTGGGCGCCGCACGAATCGCACTTATTCTTGTGCTCGGAGGGTTTAGGGGACGACATACACCACCGAAATAGTAGGCAAAATTTGAGTTAATCGAAGAAAAAAAAATCGACAGTAGAACTGACGACAGACTGATGAGCAGTTGAACTTAACCGTAAGGCACTTAAACAAGCGAACGGCGGGAAAGAACTGGAAGTTGGGTGTGGGGGACCGCCCCTTTATACTGACGTCGCGTGATGTCGGTCACCTGACATGGGGCAGTCCCCCACCAGAGACTGCTAGCCAGAAAATTTTCCCTGGGGTCCTGACACCTGCCGGCATCAGTCCTATACATAATTACCTACTGTAAGTGCCCCCTCGAAGTAAGATCTACTGTTACAGGCGAGTAACCTGTTTTTCTAGGATCGTGGATATCTTGTTCTAGCCACACTTATTGGCAGACTCGTAGCAGTTCTCCGGCAGGAGGGAGGCAAGGCGCACACCCCCTACTTGGGAAACAAAGACTGGAGAAATGAGGCTCCACAACCAGCATCCCAGCATGACTCAAGGTCGATGTGGTAGTGGGTAATGAAGGTGTTTGCTGACTTCCAGGTAGCAGCCCTGCAGATATCCTGGATAGGGATGTCCCTAGGAGCAGCCATCGACACAGTGGTATGGTGGGTGAAATGAGCCCTAGCCCTACAGGAGGCTCCCTACCAGCTAACCTATAGCAGAGATCAATGCATGATGCAATCCATCTGCCAATCATCCACTTGGCTGAAGGTCTGCCAGGTGCGACTTCAGTATATATGACAAACAGCTGGCGAACCTCTCCCCAACTTCAGCCATCTGCTACTTATAATAAGAGAGTGCTCGTCTCAGGTCCAGAGTATGGAGTCTGTACTCGGCCTCTGAGGTGTAGTTCGGGTAGAACACGGGCAGAGTTAACACCTCTGACACCACCTTTGGAAGGAACTTTGGGTTGGGGCGCAGGACAACCTTGTCCCTCTGGAAGACCAAATAACGAGACTCCACCAAGAGCACCTGGAGCTCCCCAGTCCTTCTGGCTCACGTGACAGTCTCCAGGAAGGCGGTCTTCCAAAACAGATGTGACATCTCACACCTGTGCATCGGTTCAAATGGCTTGTCCATGAGTTTAGCCAGCACCAGCAGTAGATTCCACGGAGGTGGAGGTTCACACACCAGAGGGGATATGTGATCGAGGCCCTTGAAAAAATGCCAGTGCTGTGACCTCTCATGGGGTCTTGTTTTAAAACCTTATGCGACCCTTCTGACCTACCGTACAAAGCATATTCGACAGGCCAAGTTGGAATTTTTCAAATCTCACCTACAAGCCTCAAGCAGCACTCTGTCGTCCTTCTAGCACGATGTCCGATCACTCCTCCACCCTTCCCATGGACCCCACCACTACCCACTCTCAGTGCGGTGGGTTCACTTGTTTTGGACTCCACCCTTGTTACAGAAACTCTAAATGAGTTCTTTACTACCTGTGCCGCTCCACACTTTCCTTTCTCTTCCCCTCCCTGTGCCCATCCTTCTCCCTCATGGCCCCCTCACTTCCAGTTGCCGCAGATATCCCCCTCTGAAGTACTTAGAGCTCTTATCTCCCTCAACCCTAGCAAATTCAGCCCTGACAGCATGCACTCTAGGCTTCTAATAATCTCTGCTCCCTTCATTGTCAACCCTTTAACCTTTATTCTTAGTCTAACTCCTCAGTTATTGTTCCCTCAGTCTGGAAGTTCGCCATGGTCCTCCCCCTCTTCAAAGGGAGTGCTGCTACTGTCCTTGGCAACTACCGTCCTATATCACTTTTCCCTTCACTTGCCAAGGTCCAGGAGTCTTTAGTCCTCTCTAGGCTGAATAACTTCCTCCTGGCCTGTAACATTTCATCCTCTGTCCAATAAGGGTTTAGAAACCATTATTCTACTACTATCTCCCTTCTACGCTTTACCGATGCTATCCACTCTGCCATGGACCAAGGTCAGATCACCTCAGTCATTTTCACTTACCTTGCAAAGGCCTTTGATTCTGTGTCCCACGCTCTCCTCCTAAATCAACTAAGTGCTCTCGTCCTCTCTCCATCTTGTGTGTCCTGTTTCAGATCTTATGTGATGGGCCGTTCTCAGTCTGTAAAAGTCAGTAATGCCCTATCGTCCCCTCTCCCTACCCTCACCAGAGTACCCCAAGGCTCGATCCTCAGGCCTGTTCTTTTTCCCCTGTTTATTAATAACCTCCCCTCTGCAAGCTCCCATGCCAAGATCCACACTTATGCAGATGATACCGTCCTCTTCCCTTCTGGCCCATCCTTTTCAGCTATCCAAACACCTCTACAAAATTATTTCTCAACCGTTAACTAATGGTTCAACGCTAATTGTCGAAAACTAAATACAAAAAAAACCCGTTGCTATAACTTTCAGAACCAAGCAAAAACTGGCTAAGCTCAATGCACTACCCTCCTTCCTCTCTGGATCTTCCACTCGTCTTGATAATGTCCTCACCTACAAGTAACTTGGAGTTTGGCTCGATCCCTCTCTCGATTTCTCCTCCCACTTTCACACCCTCCACTCTAAGCTGCAACCTAAACTAGGGCTGCTCTACCAACACAAGGCTAGCCTTCCCCTTCCTGTTAGATCAACCTACTGGTCACATGGATCCTCCCTGCTTCTGACTACACAAATGTTTTCTGCGCTGCCCCACAACCTTCCTCTCCAAGCCTGATGTGCTCTACCGTGCTTTCTGTAGGTCTGCCTCAAATTCTCCCCACTTGACTCACCACTGCGACCTCTACTCCTCCCTATGCCTCCAATCCCTCTCCCAGAGGTGCTTTTCCTACTGCGCCACTTTCATATCTAAATACTGGTTTCGGACTCTACCCACATACCCTACTTCTCCCCTCAAACCTGCTACCCCCTCCCCGTATAACTCGTGGACAATCCGTGCCCGTTCCTTTGCACTCCCAAGTATCCGCTCCTCAGCAGGCAAATCCTTCTCCTATAGGCTTCCTTCCCTCTGGAACTGCATTCCCCCCACAAACCCACCTCACCCCCTCCTTTCCAGCCCTTAAGCGCCTACTTAGACCTACCCCTTCCACATCCTGCACCCGTCTCCCTCTCTAATGCTGTTCTCCCTTTGCTCCTACCTGCACCTCCCTTACTCCTTGTCCATGTCAGTAGACTCTTCATCTCTGCGTCAGCTGGCCCCCCCTTTATGAACTGCCCCTCATAGTTCTTATTCTACGGTTTAGCTGCTGTATTATTCATGCTACCTAATAACGTATGTACATATATATATATATATATATATATATATATATGTAATATATTGTATATTGATGTAAATATTTTCTGCACATTTCATGTATTTGTCATTTGCACGAACTGCTTTTATGTACACTGTATTTACTATTTATTTTGCAGGCTGTTATCCTCTGTTGTTTTGTATCCCTGTCCCCAGGTCGCACCTGCATGAGCATCTGCTCATGATGTTTTTCCCGGTTATCAAATTTTAAATAATTGTTAGCGTTACTCTTGTTTTCCAGTAGTCTGCACAGCTACAGAAGTAGAGTCTCTATGCATTAGTACCATCCACTGTGTGATTTACAAATGATTAAGTAAATAAACCTCTCAACATGTTCTCTTCATTTCTCTTGGCCATTTTTTAAAGATAACTATATGCAGCATTATTCAGTATTTCCACAGCTTAATCCAGCAGCTCAGAAAGAATCAGACAGAGGAGTTTCAATAGTAGGGGACGCGATTCGGTCAGATTACATCAAATTTGGAATTATATTTGTGCATCAACCTATACAAATCTGAGGAAGCTAACAAACGTGATGGTCCAGAATGTTCACAGGGTGCTCATACAATCCCCTTTATCAGGTGAGTAATCCTGCAATTTGTTTTGCTGTAAACGACAAAAAACAGCTAGATCACTTCCCTCCACCCCGCTGTTCTTTCCCTGGTCAACAGCATTAGTATGTCAGAACCAGCATACTGCTTTATGACCGGATATCCACCGATGTGAAATGACTTGTCAGTAAAATGGACATTTATTTACTTTTACTTCTACCATTTTTCTATTACCTCCTTGGCTGTCCCAACATTGGGCCATCTTCAGCTTGTCCACAAAGCCTCTGACCAACTAAACCATTTCGGTGGTGGTGGGTCAACACTAGTTCCAAGGCACCACACTTTTTCTCTTCATAGCATCTGGATTTGTCCCCAACTAGGCAGGGAAGAGTAAACTCTGGCGACAGTCATCTCAGCTCCTTGGCTGTGTGCCATGGAAAGCAGTCACAATCATGGGCGGAGAGGAGGGGCTCACAGTCTGGCTGCCCCAACAGGGTGCTTGTGGCAGTCTTGTCTGCCAGGAGGGGCCCTTTTCTATCCTTCCTCCATGAACCTGCCCTCAAAGATGCATAAGACTCTGTGTGTGTGTGTGTGTGTGTGTGTGTGTGTGTGTGTGTGTGAGCATGCTGGCACACCACACATGCATCCTCTTCATTTGTGAGCATGCTCGACTGCACTGCCCCCTGTGGTTTTGCAGCAGGAGTTGCATCCCATCCACCTCAGAGGATGATGTTCAATATGCGATCAGTCCTCTCCCAATGGCCATTAGGGAATCAAACTTCACCAGCATTACAAATGACACCCACCCTCAACATACCATTAGGAAAATCCATGAGGCTTTTTAAAGCCACATTTACATTTTTTCCCCCCAATTAGCTTATTTCTGCGCCTAGATACATGTTTACCTCCTTTCACACACTCCTGCTCCAAATGATCAGCAGATTTCCCAGCCGCTACCCATCAGCACACCATGGCACAGCCCCTTGTCTCCCATTCAGCTTCTACCATTGGTCCAGCCAGCCCACAAGGAAGACATTCCTTCCCGTGGCATGACTCTGGCAAGCCAGGTCTTACTCTATGTTGAGCTATATTCAGCAGTGAGACAAGGCATAAGTCATCTTGACGTGGGGCCTTGTGGGCAGCATCATTTCCATGATGTCCTCTGCCCCTTTATAGCCTCTTCCATCTCCTCACGTGACCTGCTATGCTGCACCTAACCTCTTGGGGGAGGGCAGACAGCACTTTGTTACTCATAACATCAGGTCTCTCCACCATGCCAACCAGAGGAGACTTGTGCTATAACGTAGGTGTCTCCCATCCCCGCAGTCCAAGCACACAGTCTCCGCAACTTCACAGGCTGTGAAGGGAGTTGGGTTTAGGATGCACAAAGAAATTCTGAGGAGATGCTGGCACATAAACAACTATTTGGTCACTATGTTTCATTATTATTTCAGCGGCCAGCGGTTATTTTTAGGTGGCCTGGGTGACAGGCCATCTGACCGTTGGATGATTTACACCCTAGCAGCAGTTATTTGTCACCTGTAACTAAAAACCAGACAGGAGTATCAAGTGGGTAGCCTTGGCTGTAGGAGTGAACAGGGTAAAACAAACATTTTTGACTGGACTTTACACCCCCCCCAAACAGACAGACGCAGGTATATACACATTAAAAGGAAAAAAGTCACTCATTAAAACAAACACTAATGATGCCTCTTACTGTTCATTCCCACGGTCATTATGGAGCAATTTCCCAACCACAACAGTGGTATATTATAAACAATCAGCCATGCTGCCAAGATTTGCACATTCGACACTTTTATCTGCGATACACTTCTGGGTTAGACTGAGCACCTTCTCACCTTTGCTGCTGCTGCATTTTCTGCCTTCTCGTTTGCTGGACAGTAGCAGGAGGTTTGGCTTTTTCAACAGGCCCCAGTTCTAAGGCAATCTGTTCTGCATCCACAGAGATCTGTAATGGAGAGATTGGCATTCCAACTCATCATGTTAATCACCAAACCATATTTTAGTGCCACATATAGGTTTTATGACCACTGACATGGTGGACTGAGAGTGCCGCAGGTGTTGGAACATGAAATATCCTATTTCCCTTGCACACGGCAACACTGCCAAAGTTGATCCCCCCACACTGCACCTTATTGCCACTTCCTAGGTATTTTGAGCGATTAATATTCCCTCTGGTGGTCTTTCCTAGTGCCCCATATGCTGTTTCTAGCAAATCCTTCAGTCTCTGGTATCCAGATGATCCCACTCTCTAGCCCCATTCCCATTCTATGCACTGTTTGGTGGTGCTGTCCCCACCACCACAAGAAAAGATATTTAGACTTGCAATATCATGACTCCTCGAGGGACTACATTCAGCAGTTCTTCATAGTATGATCTTTTTATACCTTGTAGCCAGGGATGAGGTCACCGGGGAGCCACTGTGCATATCATAGCACCTCCGAGCATACTGGCACCCACATAGTATGGCCTCCCCCTGTGCTTTCCCTCTGATATCGCAGTCACCAATGCAACTGTGCTGGGAAAGACAAGCAACCCCTTTGTGTACAGCACAAAGAAGAATGTGTTGAAAAGTGGTCATTGCAAACTGCTTTGTGACACAAAACTGTGACTGGGTACTGAGCCTTTGCTAATTTTAGGCAGACAATGCTCTTAATAAATCAATGTATGCAACATCAGGACAATAGTATTTTATACTGTACAAAAGAAAACTCATGCAATCTTTTGCATGCTGTGTACATTTTAAACAAAAAAAAACAATTTTTTAATGAAGCAGGTACTGTTAGAGCACTGTTTTAAAGAAGCAACACAGCACCACGTAACTTACTGCCTTGAAGACACTACTGACAGTCTGAGCACAGAGCACATTTTTACAGTCCACCAACAGGTCAAACAGCACTCCCACCAGTTTCTGCTGAATCGTCCTATCAGGCAAGGCAGCAAAGAATCCCTTAGTGATCTGTTAATGATAAAGAGAGGTACAATTCCAGTTACCTTCTTCATGTATCAACTTAAAGGTTAGAAAGAAAGGTAAATGCTTACCTGTAACTTTTGATCTTCTAGAGTATCTTCTCCAGAGTCGTACTCTTTGGGCTTAAGCTGGAGGTACTAGGATCCAGCAGTGATCTGAACATTTGTGGCTGGTGAAATCAATGCATGGCACCAACTTATGACACCGTGCGCATACCATCAGCATTTAAAACCGTGCCAGACCCGACAGTCTCAGTATCATGTTTTTTACCTAGAAATTCCAAGCGCAAGAACTTCCTATGCGCTCGAGCATTGGGTATGTGCAGGTAGGCATCCTGCATGTCCAAGGACGCTAGGAAGGCACCCTGCTTGAGCATGGTATCAAACTGGGAAGGGTCACAATGCGGAACCATTTGTAGAGGACCAAAGCATTGAGATTGCTGAGATCCAGTATCGGACGGAGGTCCCCTGTCTTTTTGGGGACCAGAAAGAAGTGGGAATAGTAACCTGCACCTCTCGGGTTCCTCGGTACGTGCTCTATAGCTTCCTTTCCCAGAAGCATGAGCACTTCCTGCTGTATGAGCAGTCCGTGCTGACCCGAATAATGGGAAAGCAGGGGAGGTCTTGACAGTGGGTGGACGAGGAATTCTATAAAGTGACCTCTCTTGACCACTTGAAGGACCCACCGGTCGGCGGTAATAGACTGCCACCCTGAAAAGTGGCAAGCAATTTGACCCCCAACCTTTTCTGCCCATTGATCCAGAGAAGGAGTGGGGGCCGGGAAGGAGTGATGCTGTGGCGGCATTGTCCCCCGCAGGCTGGGCCGGTATGGCATACCGCTGACCCCGGACTGGGGAAGACTTAGGTTGGGCCTTACAGTGGAAGCTGCCCCTTTGCTGCTGGCCGGAATGTGGCTGCTGTCATTGCCGGCTGCAAAAACGGTTCTGGTTCCTACGAAAGGAACCAGATTTGGGTCTGTACATGGCCTGTACAGTCCTTACTGACTTCCTGGCGTCCTGAAGTTTGGTGATGACCTTTTCAGAGGGTTCGCCAAACAGGACCTCTCCATTACAAGGGACGTCCAGGATACTCTTCTGTACGTCTGGAATAAAACTGGAGACACGGAGCCAGGAGTGTCTCCAGAGACAGACGCCTGAAGCTGCGCCCCTGGCGGACGAGTCCGCAGAATCATATGCGGCTCTTAACACTTGGGTCCCCACATCCGACCTTGTGCGGAGGAGGTTCAAGAGCTCCACCTTCTGCTCGCCATCCGGTAGTTTGTCAACCAGGTTCTGACCCTGTTCCCACAGGGCATTCTGAAACTGAACCATATGAGACAGATAGTTCATGGACCTGATAGAGCATGTAGCAGCCGCATACATGCGCCTCCTCAGGGCATCCAACTGCTTGGATTCCTGGTTCGGTGGCTGTGTACTCAGATGCTGTGGTCGTTGAGACCTATCATGGAAGGCCGTAATGACCAGGGAATCAGCCAGGGGTTGTTGCGCCAAGTAGTGGTCCTCTTTCGGGCCCTGTACAGGCAGTCAGTTTTTTCCGGCACCACGGGGGTGGAGTGCGGATGCTTCCACACAGCCTTGGTGACGTCCACGGAGGTGTCCACCAAGGGTGGCACCACCATAGGCTTAGGGTCCTTCTGCCGAAAGTAACGAGCTAGGCGCTCTCTCTCGGGGTCGAGATCTTCCGAATCCCATCCCATGATCTCCTGGATGTGCCTCATGATTTTGGAAAAGAAGAGATCACCCGGAGGTGACCTGGGCAGGTCTTGTGGGTCAGGTGATGGGATGCTGATTGGAGAAGGAGACCTGGAGGTATCTGAGGTGTCAGGTCTAGAATCATCCCCCTGTGGAGTGGACCGTCGACATCTGGGTCGCTTAGGACTGGGAGACCCTGTGGGAGATCTTGAAGGGGGCCTTCTCCGTTCTTTGGATCTTCTCCTAGGAGGTGGAGTGTGTTCCTTGAGGGTTGGTGGTCTTCCTGATGGCCCCCGCGGTGGAGGAAGGGGAATAGGAGGTGAAGGAGTAGGAGGAGGTGGTTTGACTGGGATCACATCCTTCTTTATTGTGTCCCACTAAAGGCAAAGAGATCTTTGACCTCTTGAATATTCATACCGGACGATGGACCTGGCGCCGGTGGTCGGTCGCCGGTATCGGGCGTTGACTCCGAGGGTGTCTCTGGGTTTGGCGAAGGCTTCTGTGGAAGCCCGACGTTCTCACTGTCGCCTGCCTAGTCATCAGGCAACGTCAGGTCCTCCTCTGTAGAGTCCCGGCGACCGGTGTCACCGATGACGGGGAGGCAGTCTTCGGCTCCGGTGAACATCTCACGGACGCTGGGTGCTTAGCCGACGTCTGGTCCGACTGGTGTTTGACCGATGAAGGGTCGGAAGCCCGCCTTGGGTCTGTCATCCGTTCTAGGGACGTCAGGTCCTTAGTCTTCCTGAGAGAGGGATCCAGACCCCTAGGAGGCTGGGAGGCCAATCTGGCGTCAGAGTCCCGGCGTCTCTCTGAGGAAGCTTGTTTTGAAGAGGACTTGGACTGGTGATGGTCTGAAGACTTCGAGGAGGCCCGGGAGGGTGTTGAGGAAGCCGAAGGCCTGGAAGTCTTGATGGGATGCAGAGGAGCCAAAGTGCTGCCTTAAGACTTGCCCTTTACTGGAGGGGGCTGAGAGGGGCCCTGGAGGCAGAGCGGTCTGAGTGCGTGGAGCCTGAGCTGGTGCACGAGTCTGAGGCCCGGTTAGGGGATCTGGACCTGGCATTCTCCCAATGCTTGTCCCGGTGCTTATGGGAGTTAGAGGTAGACTCACCTCTGGAGGCAGGGTCTTGATCCAAGCTTTTAACTTTTCTTCCAAGAGGAACCCCTGAAGTGCCTTCTGGCGGCGGATCCGGGTGTGACTGTTGAACCCCTGGCAAAAGGAGCAGGCCTTGGTGTCGTGTTTCAGGCCTAAGCACTGCAGGCAGGATGAATAGGCTCCATGAAAGGGATCTGTTTGCCGCAGGCACACTTGGAGGGATGTCCTTCTGAAGCAGGAGTTGGAGATGCTGACATTTAGTAGTAAAACTTGAAAGTTCTAATTGTCGTACGCTAGAGTGGGACCGTGAGGCCGAAGCTGGTGAGTCAACGGTGGAAAAGAACTCGAGGGACTCACGACCCCTTTTATATGATGCCTGACGTCTGGGGCGGTCCCCGCTGGATACTGCTAGCTAGAAAATTTCCGTGGGGTCCTGGCGCCTGCCGGCTTCAGTCCTAATGGTGTAACCTGCTGCAAGAGCCGTTTCTTGAAGTAAGATCAGCCGAGCTAGCCTGATGAAGACCTAGGGAGGAAGCAGCATAAACCTTCCGCCCCGCGTAATCCAGCTTTTTGGATTACTTATCGGGCGGTTTGTCCAAGTCCCAAGCGTTCCCGGAGCGGCGGAAAAACGCTATCGGTCACTAACCCCTCTGCAGAGGGGTGCTCCGAGAAACCGGAGAGTGATCCGGGGGACTGCGGCATTGAGCCATGCTGGCTGAAGCGCTGGACAAGATGCTGGCCACTGCCACAACTCCAGGGCCGGGCCAACAATGGCTTCGGCCACCAGAAAGGCCTCTGTAGGGGAATCCCCTCGGTCCAGTATCTCCGTGAGGGGATACTTGGCCCATTCTGAAACAGGTTTGAGCTGCATCCCAGTGGACTCCGAGATAAGCCGAAGCAAACCTAAAAACGAGGATGGGCTCTCGTCCATGGACTGGCCCCCTGCAGACTCCAGGTCAAGCGGCCTGGAGAACAGGGAGGAGTTGTCGTCAGACTCTGAGGAGTCTGCAAACAGCTGCCGGGCACCTGAGCTACCCTCCACCTGCCGAGGTCGATTGGGAGTGAGGGTGACCGACAACCTGTGGGGCAAGCTCTGACCCAACCGAGAATCCTTGGTCGGGGCCCCAGTCTTCGGTTGTGGAGGCGGAGGTTCCACCATAATGGGTGGAGCAGCCAGCTCCGGCCGAACAACTGGTGCCGGGGTCGGCTCCTCGACCACTACGAGGGATTGTTTTGGCCACTCCAGTGACAGCCACTTAACGACCGGAGAAGGTGAAGGAGTCTGCTTATTTCTGGACACTAACAGCTGCTGTCACATTAAATCCTCCTAGCACCGACGCAACTTGTGCCGGAGCCTATCCTCCAAAGAGGACGACAAGGATGAGCAGTGACGCCGCTTTTCATGGTACCGAGACAGCCGACATCGGCAGGACCGGCTGGACCTGGAAGAGAACCGAGACCTTCGGGGTTCCAGGGCAGGTCAGAGGACAGTGAAACCCGCCTCCCTCGATTCAGGACCTTAACCGGGGACTCCGGCAGAGGAGGCACAGGCAAGTCCTCAGTTTCCACCAGGGGAACCGATGAAGTAGGGTTGTCGGCTTCTCCAGTCGACAAACCGTCCGACAGGTCGAGAAAAATCTCGACCGCGTTGACGGATGTCTCGGCTGGCTGACCTGACGGGGGCACCGTGAAGCCAGCAGCCGCAGCCTCGACCAAAGTCAAGAGTCGACAGTCCAGTGAAGAGGACCTCTCCCGCTCCCACGAACATTGATGGTGGGACTTACCCTTAGAGTCCTTCCTTCTTGGACCGACTGGAATGTCCCGATGGCCCTTCTCCCTTGGTGGAGAGGGACCGGCAAAGCTCCTTAAATGAAGCCATGTAGGAGGAGCCCAAAGAGAGCGGGATAAATGCCACGGCTGAGGAGGAAGAAGAAGTGGCCTGGGCCACCTCCTCCTCGAAGGCAATCAATTGCTCCAACTGTTCCGCGGAGCCCACCGCCGGACACCGCCCAACGGGCCTCCCTAGACTTGACCGGCGGATACCGTTTTTTGGGTCGCCCAAAAAGAAGTCTGGCAGCGCGGTCCTCCAAGACCGAAGCTGAAAAGGACTTGCACAATTCGCATGCCTGCGAGTCATGGCCAAGCCCCAGGCAGTAGACGCACGTGGAGTGCAGATCGGTCCGGGACATCTTCTGCCCACACGGGCACTGACGGAAGCCAGGAGTCGATTTGTCCATCGCAGCCGTGAGGGAAGATGAAGACCGAAGTCTTGTAAATTTTAAAGTAAGTTTCGGAAATTCCAAAGAGTGTGGATCCAGGCCTAAAATGCAGAGCGCCAAGGAGAGAACCTGAGCTTCCAAGCGGTAAGGAAGATCTGGCGTCATGGGGTGGAGCTGAGGGTTTTACCACATGGGTGGGTGGGAGGAGCCAGTTTGAAGACCTTCTGGCAAGATTTAAAGCGTCAAGGAACCTGCCAGACAGTGTGGATTGAACAACATATCCACGTCCCTAGAACTACTGTTACAGGTGAGTAACCTGTTCTTCTAGGAGCATGGATATGTTGTTCATCCACACTTCTTGGCAGACTCCAAGCAGTTCTCCGGGAGGAGGGAGGCAAGGCGCACACCCCCTACTTTAGAAATGAGGATTGGAGAACCAAGGCCCAAACACCAGCATCCCGGCGTGACTCAAGGTCGATGTGGTAGTGGGTAATGAAGGTGTTTGCTGACTTCCAGGTAGCAGCCCAACAGATTTCCTGGATAGGGATGTCCCTGGAAGCAGCCACTGATACAGCAGTATGGTGGGTATAATTAGCTCTTATCCCTCTGGGAGGCTCCTAACCCACCAACTTACAGCACAGACCTATGCATGATGTAATCTATCTTGCTATGGTCCGTTTGGCTGCAGGTCTGCCAGAAGCAGCTTCAACGTAGGTGACAAACAGCTGGCAAACCTCTCCACGAATTTCCGCTCTCCTCTCCTTGTAGTAGGAGAGAGCACGTCTCAGGTCCAAGGTATGGAGCCTGTACTTAGCGTCTGAGGTGTAATTAGGGTAGTAAACTGGAAAAATCAACACTTGGTTAAGGTGAAACTCTGGCACCACCTTCGGAAGGAATTTTGAGTGGGGGCACAGGACAACTTTGTCCCTGTGAAAGGCCAGATAAGGGGTGTCCACCGAAAGCACCTGAAGCTCCCCTGTCCTTCTGGCAGAAGTAACAGCCACCAGGAAGGCCGTCTTCCACAACAAGTATGAAAGCTCACAATTGAGCATGGGTTTGGATGGCTTGCCCATGAGCTTTGCAAGACCAGCAACAGATCCCACGGAGGTGGAGGTTCACGCACCGAAGGGGATACGTGATCCAAGCCTTTGAAAAAGCACCGACCACTGTCTCCTGTGCCAATGACGGCTGACCGCCCATGCCGTTAAGCAGAAATGGCTGCCAGGTGCACCCTAAGGATTGATGACCATAGACCCCCCTTTGGAGAGAGACCAAAGGTAGTCGAGAATGTTTGCCACTGAACAGGATAAGGGGTATACAGCCTAACTCTGACACCAAATGGAAAAGCGTTTCCATTTGAAGGCATAACATTTCCTGGTCGATTCCTTTCGGTGTAGACATCTTCAGAAAGATCCAGAGCCTGGAACTCCATCCGCTCAGGTACCAGGCTGTGAGGTGCAGGGATTGAAGGTCCGGATGGAATACCTTCCCCTGGTTCAGAGGTGTCAGGTCCAGGCATGTACAAAGCCTCTCTGGGGGCCTGCAGCTGAGGCTGAGGAGATCTGAGTACCAGAACTGGCACGGCCAATCTGGGGCTACTAGGATTACTTTCGCCTTGTCCCTCCTCACCTTGAGTAACACCTTTTGGATAAAGGGAAATGGAGGGAAGGTGTAGAGGAGGCCTGGGGTCCACAGCCTCAAGAAGGCATCCCCCTGCAGCAAGCCCTGCTGAGCGGGATGGGCATGACACAGCCTCAGCTTGGTGTTCTCCCTGGAGGCAAACAGGTCCACCATCGGTTTGCCCCAACAGGAGAACAGAATGTAAGCTACCTCTGGATGGAGAGACCACTAGTGGGATGTCTGGCATATACGGCTGAGAGCATCCGCCAGCTGGTTCAAAGCTCCTGCCACATGGATGACTATGAGCTCCACCTCCAATCGGCTTACGAGGGTCCAGATGCGGAGCGCCCCCTTGCACAGCAGACGGGAGTGCATACCGCCCTGTTTGTTGAGGTAGCACATGGTCGTGGTATTGTCCATCTGGACTTGAACCCCACTTGACCCTGGAGCTGAGGAGCGAAAGTTGACAACGCCAGTCTGACTGCTCTGAGCTCCAACAGGTTGATGTAACATCGGGAATCCTTGGGGGGTCCAGAACCAGTGGGCCCTATTGGCCCCCATGTGGGCTCCCCAGTCCATGAGAGAGGCATCGGTCGTAAGGACGACCGTCGGCTCAGGGTGGACTAACGGGATCCCATCCTGCAACTGGTCTGGGGCGGTCCACCACTGGAGAGCGTCCCACATCTTCTGGGTTACAGTGATCAGCTGGTCAAAGTGACCATATCGCTGAGTCCACTAGGCGACCAGCTCCCATTGAAGGGGGCACATGTGCCACCAGGCCCAATGGACCACTGAAGTGTACGCCACCATGTAACCCAGAGGGCGCAGAAAGTCGCGGGCAGAGCGCACGTGCCCAACCAGAAATGACTGGGCAAAGGAGGAGAGAACCTCCGCCCTGTCCTCCAGGAGCCGCGCTCTGGCTTGACAAGAGTCGAGCTCTGCCCCGATGAAGCCCATCACCTGAGAGGGCATGAGTTCTGACTTGGCCTCGTTGATCAGGAGGCCGAGCTGGGAGCAGGTTTGGAGGGCCAGATCCCTGGATCTCTCCACCTCAAGGGAGGAACCTGCCAAGAGCCAGTCGTCAAGATAAGGGTAGATTCTGACTCCTCGATGCCGAAGGTGGGCTGCCACCACTGCAATGCATTTGGAGAAGACCCGAAGGGCTGATGACAGGCCAAACGATGGCTCGGAACTCGTACAGGGTCCTTTCGACCCTGAATCAGAGGAATTGCTGATGGGATGGACGGATTGGGATGTGAAAGAACGTGTCCTGTAGATCCAAGTGAACAGAACCACATGTTACGCTCCAGGGATGGTATGATCTGGTTCAGAGTGACCATCCGAAAGGTGCGGGACATGAGATATTGATTCAGGTCGTGGAGATCTAGGATGGGGCACGGGGCACTCCCCCCATCCACTTGGGCACCAGAAAGTACCTGGAAACAACGCCTGGGTCTATTGGAGGATCTGGCACTGGAGCTACTACCTCCTTCCAGAGGAGCTGAGCCACATTGTCTCGAAGAGCCGACTGGGTGCAAGCAGAGATCCGTTCCTCCCGAGGGCCGCGGGCTCAGCTGGGACGGTACTGCTTGAATTCCAGAGGCAGTTCCTGACCGAACACTTTGAGAACCCACCTGTCCAAAGTGATAGCAGACCAGGCGGCAAGGAAGTGGCGGAGCCGACCCCCCAAAGGAGGACCCAGAGCTGGCGTAACGGGTGTAGGGGTGGCCAAACCAGACCCGTCACTGGGCAGGCTTTGAAGAGGAGGAGGAGGAGACTCCAGGACCTGAGCCTCAGCCTCCTTTACGAGGCAGCTAAGGGCCCTGCTTGGGCCGAGGGCGCCAAGCTTGAGCCTGCTGCTGCTGTTGATGCTGCTGTCCCCCTTGATAGGAGGGCTGCCGGACCGCAGGGAAAGAATGCCAAAAGGGCTTCTTCTTTCTCTTCTGCTAGTTCATGCCCAAAGAACCTTTGGCAGAAGTAGCATCCAAGGTGGCACTGGACTGCTCTATACGCTGAAGGTGACCAGCCACCTCTGGACTGAACAAGTCAGTGCCTAGGAAAGGCACGTCAGCAAGCTTATGCTGAGTATCTGCCGGGAAGGAGGAAAGCCTCAGCCAAGCCCTGTGGCGAGTGACCACTGTGGCTGCTTAACAGCGGGCACAGGAATCTCCTTTGTCCAGGGCCGTCTGGAGCTGCTGTTTTGCGACAGCATGGCCCTGGTCACGGACTTGCTTGACCGTGGTCTGCATGTCCGCTGGGAGATGAGGGAGGACTTCCTCCAATGACCCAAGAAGAGCATGAGAGAAGTGTCCCATAATAACAGCCAAGCTGGCCTGACAAAGGCCCAGAGAAGAGGCCGCATAGACCTTACGGGCAGAGTGGTCCATATTTTTGGACTCCTTGTTCGGGGGTCGGTCGGTATCAGCCGAACTACCAGTACGCCTGAACATAGAGACAGTCACCAGACTCTCGGCCGAAGGGTGCTCTGTGAACCCTGCAAAGGACCCCATGGGCACCGCGTACTTGCGGGCCATTCGGGCAGATGGTGCTGGGCAGGAAGCAGGACGCTGCCAAAGTTTTAGGGCTGGGCCAACAATTGCCTCAGCCACTGGAAAGGCCTCCGTCGGGGTATCCTCTCTCCTGAGGATGTCGGTGAGAGGGTACTCCGCCTTTTTCTGAATGGACTCCAAGGGCATTCCAGTACAGTCGGAGATGAGGCGGAGAATGCCCTGGAAGGAGGAAGGGCCTTCCTCCAACCCTGCCACGGATGACGACTCATCCCTGCGATGCAAGTGCAATCCGGTGACGTCGGAGTCCAAAGAATCATGGTACAACAGTCTTCTGCCTAGGTCACCTTCAATATGCCAAAGGCGATCCGGGGCGACTGTAACTGACAGGCGTCGGGGAAGCTTGGTGTCCTGTCGGTCCTCTTTCGAGGGTGACCCTCCCTCAGGCTGTTTAGGTGGTGGTTCCACCCGAATAGGTGGAGAGACCGGGAAAGGCCGAGCCAGCCCCACGGGCAGAGGAACCGATGGTTTCGTTTCCGGAGGGGTCAGCCTAGGAGACGGGAGCCCAGTTATAGCTGGGTAGATGGCGGAGCCGGCTTCTGCCCAGTCAAGATCAGCTGCTGCCACATAAGGTCTTCACTGCGCCGACGGAGCTTCCGCCAGAGCCCCATCTCATCCGAAGAGGATGAGGACCTGTGTCGTCGCCTCTTTTTAGAGTGCTTGTGGCTCTTTACTTGGTATTACTTGGTTGGGTAGGATACTAACATACTACATATTAACATACTAAAATGCCAGCAGAATAGGCCTAACGGTCTTTCGTGTCTGCTCGTTTGGTCAGCCCCTACCCTGGGAGCTGACCTTGCTGCCCCCCTCGCCTTCTCTGGCTTCTCCCTTCCCAGTTCCGGATATTCTTGCTGCATTGGATTTTGCTTCCAGAACCCTTCCCTGTACCTGTCCCACCCCTCTTGAACCCTCTACTGCCTCTGCCTCCACCAGCCCCCAGGCAGCGACTCCATGGCTCCACCACCCTCTCAGTGAAGTAGCACCTCCTCCTTTCACTCCTGAATCTTCTCCCCTCCAGCTTCCACCCATGCCCTCTAGTGGCCTCCTCCTCCTCCTTCCTTCAAAGCACCCTGACTGTTCCTCCCCTATTTGCCCTCTTCATGTACCCGAAGACCTCTATCATGTCCCCCGGTCCCTTCTCTCTTCCAGTGTGTACATATTTAGCTCTTCGAGCTTCTCCTCATAGGTCCTGGCCCCCAAGCCCCAAATCATTTTGGTTGCCCTCCTCTGGACCCTCTCCAGGAGTTTAATGTCCCTCTTTAAGTGTGGCCTCCAAAACTGCATGCAGTACTCAAGGTGCGGCCTCACCAAGCAGTTATACAGAGGGAGCATCACTTCCCTCCTTCTGGAGGTGACCCCCCTAGCGATGCATCCCAGCATCCTGTTGGCCTTGGCTGCTGCCCTCCTACAAGTCTCAGAGTTGTTCATCTTGACATCCACCACCACCCCCAGGTCCCTCTCAGCCATCGAGACTTGTAGCATTCCCCCCCCCCAGGGGGATACAAGAAGGCAATGTGTGCCCATCGAGAGTATCCCCCACAATTTTGTGGATCATTATTTGTGAACAGTTTCTAACCATAAATCTAGTTTAGTTTTAAATGTTTCAAAATTGGTAGTATTAACAAGGTCATTAGGTAGTTTGTTCTATATTCTAGGAGCCCTAATTGTAAAAAAGTATAATCTTTTATTGGTATTTGCTTTTGGGACAATTAACTCTTTCGTGTGTAATCTAGGAACTAGTTTTCTTGTTGTGTAATTTAGTCCACATTGTTGCATCAGGTTTGGTTGTTTTAAGATTTTATGAAGAAACATAAGATCTCCCCTCAACCGCCTAGTTTCTAATGAATGAAGTTTTACCTTTTTTAACCCATCTTCGTACGGTAAGTGTGCCAAATGTGGTATCATCCTTGTTGCTGTTCTTTGGATGCTCTCAATAGTAGCTATACCCTTGTTGAGATATGGGCTCCAAAATGGTGACCCATAATCAGAATATGGTCTGACATATGTCCTGTATAAAGGAATAATACAATTTTCAAGTTTTGATACAAATATACGATTTATTCTTCTGAGTAATCCATTTGAGTTTCTGGCTAATTTGTTACTATGATCACTATGGGATAATTTGTTGATAACAGTAATTCCAAGGTCTTTTTCACAATTTGTTGTTTTTAGTAATATATTATTTAATTTATAAAATTGATGTGGATTGTTATTACCGAGGTGAAGTACGGTGCATTTATTGTTGTTAAATTCCATACCGTTTAGCAATGCCCATTCCTCAATTTTATGTAAATCTGTACACAGTTGGTTCATATTATCCAGTGTGTCAACCCTTCCTCCCAGTTTAGTGTCATCAGCAAATTTTGATAAATAAGTATTTGAACTAGTCTGCATGTCAGTAATAAATATGTTAAACAGGACAGGCCCGAGCACAGAACCCTGCAGCACCTCACCCATGTCAGACAAGATTCCATTGATTCTAACTCGTTGGGTCCTATCTGTTAACCAGTTATCCACCCGGTTAGTTAGGCATTGTGAGATTCCTAATAATGTCAGTCTATTGATTAATTTTGTGTGGGATACATGATCAAAAGCTTTACTGTAATCTAAAAGAATAATGTCCATGGGGGTCCTTACGACCAATTCGTGGTGAATTTGATTATAGAAGGCAATTAAATTTGCAGTTGTTGAATGTCCCTGTTTGACACCGTATTGTGTGGTATCTAGAAGGTTTAGATTCAAAATTTCTTCTTCCACTAGGGTTTTGATAATTTTTTCCATTACTTTACATGGCACAGAGGTTAGACTTATAGGTCGATAGTTTTCTGGACTCGATCTATTCCCTTTTTTAAAAATGGGTGTCACATGTGCTGTCAACCAGTCAGTGGGAACTGTTGATTCGTTGAGAGATTTATTAAAAATAATAGCCAATGGTATAGATACTGTATCAATAGTTTGTCAAAAATCTGGGATTGATCACATCCGGTCCAGGACTTCCTTTTTTGTTTAGTGTCTTCAGTGCCTACTTAATTTGATTATTAGTTATCAGATAATTTTGATTGTTAGGTTGTTTTGGTGTTTGAGGCTGGTGTGTGTCCATGTGTGAAAAAACAGAACAAAAATACTTGTTTAAATGATCGGCTGTTACTTTATCTGATATTGTTGGTGTGTTATTGATTATTAGTGAACCAACTTGTCTAGTATTACCTTTGCTCTTGTTTAAATAAGAGTACAGTGATTTTTGGTCATTTTTTGTATGTGCTATCCTGAATTCTAAGTTACATTTAGATTTCACAATTGCTCATTTAAGTTTTGTTACAGAGGCCCTATATGATAATAAAATTTCGTTATTTGGATATGTTTTTAATTTAGAAAAACGTCTTTTTGTTTAATTAATGTTCTGATATTGTTATTTAACTATTTGGTAATATAGCCTTTTAGATTATATTTATTTTTTGTTGGTATGTATTTAGATTCCAAATCCAGAATAATTGCTTTAAATTTGATCCAAGCATGCTCCACTGATAAAGAAGAAAGAATATGTTCCCATTTAATGTCCTTTAGATAGCTGTTAATTAATTTAAAGTCTGCTCTGTCATATTGTTTGAGTAATATATTATTTCTTACATATTGTTGGTGTTGGGGTATACTAAAAAATAGATTTATGGTCGCTGTTCCCAAGAGGGTCTAGTAAAGATAAATTGGAAATTTGAGTGTCAGATGTGGTAAGCAGTAGATCTAAAATATTATTTCCTCTAGTGGATTCTGAGATAAGTTGATCTACACCCAAGTCGATTATCCCTGAAAGGAAAACCTTTTCGGTATCTGTTTTACCACTTAAATTATTCCAGTTAATACTTGGCATATTAAAATCTTCCATTATTATAACATTACCTTTTATTGCTATGTTTTTTATTTCAGCCACTAATGAATTAGTGTAGTCAAGATTTTCGTTTGCTGGTCTGTAACATGTCCCCAAGAGTATTTGTGGTTGTCCCTTAAATTGAATTGTAACCCGTACACTTTCTGTGTTTGTTTGGATGTTATTTTCGAAGGAGGGAATGTGGTCCCTAATATACATACATACTCTTCCTTTTTTATGGGTTCTGTCTTTGTGATAAGGTTTAAAACCAGATATGTGTTTAGTCCAATCAGAATCAGTATCCCACCATGTTTCAGTTACTGAAGTAATGTCAATGTTGTGGTTAATAATTTTGGCCTCAAGTTCAGCCAATTTAATGGTGTTTAGAGATCTTGCATTCAGTGAAAGAACATTACATAATGTGTAATTATTGTTTTTATTAATAAGAGACGTGGAAGTGAATCCATTCTCCCCCAAAGTATTTAGTTTAAAGCTTTGCGAATTAATGTAGAACATTTTTTTCTAAGAACTGTACTCCCTCTTCTACTTAGGTGTAGACCATCCCAACAATAGAGGGAGGGTCTATCAAGAAAGTCTTCCCAGTGTGTTAGTCATGTGATGTTTTGTCTAAGGCACCACTTCCTAAGCCACTCATTTAGGGCTTTTATTTTATTTTTGATGCCTAGAGTAGCTCTGGGTACAGGAAGTATTTCAGAAAAGCATACATCACATCCCTTGTCAACTAATATGTTATTCAAAGCTACAAAATCCTTTTTTAATTCAATTAATGTATTTCTGTAAATGTCATTTGTCCCTGCATGGACAACTATTAGTGTCCCTGGGGTTGATTATTTAATATGGAATTGGCCATTGATGTGATGTCCGAAACTCTTGCTCCTCTAAAACTGGAGCAGGTACGATTAATCTTATCAGGATTACATAGTAATCTGTCTGTATGTTTGATAATTGAATCTCTCAGAACAAAGACTGGTTTAGGACCATGGACAATTGTGGGGGTTGTTGTGTTATCATTTGCTTGGATTAGTTTGGGTTGTAGTAAGGCTTGCTTTCTGGATTTTGAGTGTATTGGCAGTTCAAAATTTGCTATGGCAGGTGGTGCTGTTGAACTAGTTCTGTGTGTTTTTGTAAGTGTGTTAGGGGTTTTTAACTCTGTAGTTTGAGGAATGAAGTCGTCAATTTGTTGTAATGAATCAAATCTACTATTTAGCAATAGTTGTGGTGTACTGGAATAGACCTGACCACCTCTTCTATTTGTTTTTTTTTTTTTATTTAGTGGTACTAGAGCCCATGTGTCATCTGATCCAATTGACTATAAACAGTTTGTCCGAGCTTGAGTAGGACTGAGTGTATTAGTTTCTGGGTTTGTCTCAAGTGTGCTAGTTTCAAATTTTTGTTACCATAGAATCAATATATTCTTCTAAGTGATTTATGTCAGTTCTTACTGACATTCTGGTTTGCAAATTTGATATCTCATCATAAAGGGTAGATATTAATACACAGTTGTCACAAGTGTAACCCCATACTTGTTCTCCTACGCTGAATATGCCACAATTATGGCAGCAATTCTCAGGGGCTGCCATTATAGTCCACCCACTAGGTAATACAAAAGTTATGTGAAACACTAGACTTGTATAACCGCTTTAGTTTATCTCAGTGAGCAGATTTAAAATACTTGTAACAATCACAGTCTTAGTAGGGTTATCTTTTCATTTTGTGTTTACTTACCCCCTATATCAGTGCTAGTGCCCCTTTCCCCAGTTTCCACAGGAGACACAGTAGAAACATGCTAGACGCGCGTGTCTCTGCGCCTCGGCCCCGCGGACGCTCGCCACGCGGATGCTTTGGAGTCGGCAAACCGGAAGTGCTTTTCCGCTAAGCTTCCGGTTTGTCTGCACCAACGCAAAATGTTAAAATTAAAAGTTAAAGCCTTAAAAAAAGGCAAATCTCAGTAACCTGCCAGGAGTTGTATTTTTACACTGTAACAGCAGTTGTTAAGTAAAAGAAATGAGGTAACTGAGGTCGGGTTAGATCGTCCACGATCCTTCAGTGTCCCATCCACTATCTAATGGCACAAAACAAGTTATTCAGTATATCAAACAGACACAGTATCAATGTTTCATTAAAATCTCGGTCGTTCGGCCGAGGGGGTTCTGGACCTCGACCGAGATTGGGAAGGCCGACTCGGTCAATCAGGAGACACTGGGGTCGATGAAAACAGGGGATCCGGAACCGGGTCCTTGATGGGGACACCAGCAGGCTGGGTCTCCTCATCAGAGAATACAAGGACCAGAGTCCTTTCCAAGGAGGAGTCTGGATTAGCCTGCGACAAAGGGTCGATCGGGTCAAGGATGATTTCAACCTCGTCGGCCACTTCTTCGGACCCTTGGCCAGACGGAAGATCCCTGAAGCCGGCAGCCAAGGATGCAATCTCGATCGAAGTCGAGACCGCGTGTCCTGGGACTCGGACCTCTCTTGGTCCCAAGAACGTCTTCGCCGAGACAAAGACACGGAGTCCACATCTCTATTCCGAGAGTGGGGGGAGTGCGAGCCTGATGGCGCCTCACCTTGAGTGGGGAGAGACTGGCACAACTCCTTGAAGGAGCCCATAAAGGTGGAGTCAAGGTTCAGAGGAACAAAGAAGCTTTGATTGGCCGGAGTGCGAGCAGCTTCCTCCTCGAACGACTTCATCTGTTCCAGCTGTTCAGCGGATCCCGCAGCTGTGGAAACCGCCCACCTCGCCTCCTTCAATCTTATCAGTGAGTTCCTTTTCTCCGGTATCCCCAGCTTAAAGCGTGCCTTGCGGTCATCCAGGGCGTGGGGATGGAAAAACAGGCAATAACTGTACGACAAAGTGTTATGGCCGACACCTAGGCAGTAAATGCACCTGAGGTGAGGATCAGTACGTGACATCTTCTGGACGCAGGGGCACCAGCGAAATCTGGGGAAGATTTTTCCTCCATGGTAGATGTGACGAAAGCGTGATCGCTAACTCGAACGAGTTTAATTTTCGGTAAAAAATGACGGTTAGAATCCAGGGCCCACGATATGCTGAGAGCACAAGGGAACCTGTATCTTCCAGCGGAAAGGAAAATCTAGCGTCATGGGGCGGAGCCAGGTATATACCACCCGGGTGGGTGGGAGGAGCCAGCTTGAAGACTTACGGCAAGATTTAAAGTGGAAGGGGACATGCCAAGAAGTGTGGATGAACAACATGTCCACGCTCCTAAAAACGTCGCTACCACCGCTAGGCACTTGGTGAAAACCCAGGGGGCTGAGGACAGGCCAAAGGGAAGTGCCTTGAATTGGAAATGGTTCTCCAGAAAGGAGAACCGGAGGAAGCGTCGGTGGGCCGGGAAGATAGGATATGAAGGTAAGCATCCTGCATATCCAGAGAGCACAGCCAGGTGTTTGACAGGAGCATGGGCATTAGTCCCTGGAAAGTCAGCATGCGGAACCTCTTGTATTCTAAGAAGAAGCTGAGCAAGCTGAAATCCAGGATAAGTCTTGGATCCTCCATCATTTTTGGAACTAGGAAGAAGTGGGAGTAGAATTCCCTTCCTATTTGTTCTGGAAGGGCAGGTTCTATGGCAGCTTTTTGCAGCAGAGCCTGGATTTCTTGATGGACGATGGGGCTCTGCCCTGACAGATAGAAACCTTCCCAGAGGATTTGCTGGAGTTATCTCCAGGAACTTGACTGAGTGGCCTCTTTGTATGAAGTGAAGGACCCATACGCTCATGGTGACGGCATTCCACCCTTCCAGATGGAGGTTTAACCTCCTCCTACCGTTCCCCCAGGGAACGGAGGGAGCGGAGGAGGGAAACAAGTCAGGACATGGAGGGGAGGGAGCTTTGGCTCCTGAGGCCGCTTTAGCAAACTTGGCCTGAGGATCTGGGTTCCAGAGCCAGCTGCTGGCGTTGTTCAGTGTTGCCCTGGTTCTTGTTCCATCTTCTTGTGACGAAAAGGCAGCTTCTTTTGGCCCGTCCGGTACATGGAGCGTACGTCTCTCGGGGACCTACCGCTCACTTGCAGCCCTATGATAATGTCCTTTGCGTTGCCGCCAAAAAGAACGGGGTCCCTGAATAGCACGTCCAACAGGGCGACTGAACATCCTGTGCCAAACCTCCTAGGCGTAGCTAAGCTAGGCGCCTAAGGCAGATTCCCGAGGCGGCAGCCCGAGCCACGGAGTCCACTGAATCATAAGTGGCCCAGAAAGCGTGACGGCAGGAAGATTTATTCAACCGCACTTTATCTAGTAACTTAGCCCTGAGTTGCTCATCAGGGATGTCCTGGAGATCCTTCTCTAGCTCTGAGAGAGGGGACTTCTGGAACGCCACCATGAGCGAGACGTAGTTTAGGGACCTGATGGCACACGTGGTAGAGGCATAAATCTTCCTGCCATACTGATCCAGTTGCTTTGAGTCCTTGTCTGGAGGAGGAGAACTCAATGCCTTGGTTGGGCCGAACAGTCATGCGCAGCTGTGATGACAAAAGAATCAGCTTTTGCCTGGGAGGTAAGGTGAGAGATCCCTCCCTGGGGTAAGTAGGTTCTATCAACTTTCCTGGAAACAGCTGGAACTGATGAAGGCTGTTGCTATATCGTGGATGCAAGATCCTCATGTGGGCTCATCCAAAGGGGAATGGGGAGAGGGTCCACACTGGTCAGATCCAGATGCTCAGTGAGCCTCTTTTGCTGAGGGTCTAACCCCTTAGACGGCCAGCTGCATGCCCTTTGAATAGTTCTCAACAGTTTCCCAAAGGAAGGTTCCTCCGGGGGTGATTAAGGGGACTCTTTTGGTTGGGATTTGACTGGCGAACATGGTTCTGAATGGTCAATATCCAATTCCTCATCTGATTTAGAAGAGTCCGGCCTGCTAGGTAGGGAAGGATCCACACCAGCGTCACCCACAGGGAGAGGACCAGAAGCGTGACCAGAGGGAACTGGACTAGGGGGTGGTGCCCAAGGGAGAGGTGTACCCTAGAGGCTGAGACAGTTTGAGTTCAGTAAGAAGTTGTGTCCTGGCATCCTGCCACCATGCCGGGATGGCCCCACGGTCGGACGGTGGTGGTGATGATGGGAGAGGAGGGGGCTGGTACCCTGGATACCCAGGAAAAGTCGAGTAACTGGAACAGTGATGCCAGTATAGGTACTGGTACCCTGCGAAATGGGGCATCCTACCGCCGGATATCCGGACGGGCGGATAGCCTGCGCTAGTAGCCTGGCGAGGGGCAGCCCGCATCAGCGGTAGCCCCATGCACGCGGGTAACCTGGTGTCGGCAGCACAAGGCCCGGCGCTGGATGAGAAGGATTTGGCGGGGGGCCACCCAGTGGCAGAAAATGGGGTTCAGGCCCCAGAAAACCGCCAGAGGGGCCAGCAAGCAGACCTGAAGTCCTGGACCGGGACGGCGCGGAAGGGTCGCAGGGCATCGGCAATGGATCAGGCTTCGGGGCCCACAGGGGAAGGGTGCATGCCTTGAAGATCCAGGTCCGGCGACAGAGCCCTGGGAAGAAAGGGTTCCGGCGGCAGGATAGAACCTGGCAAAGGGGGGGTGCTCCGGGAGGGACCCCAATGACAAGTCCTGTAACGTGCCCGGCGGAAGGGAAAAGTCGGGAACGGGTGGCAAAGCCCTGGGGGTAGATACTGGCAGGGATGATGGTTCCCCCATGAGCACACTCGTCCTGGGGTCGGGGTCTTCGAGGGAGCCCAATGGAAGAGCAGATGAGGCTGCGTGGTTGATGGTGGATCCATCTGCCGACTAATCAGTCACAACTGGGCTGGCTGTGGTGGAAAGGCTGCGGTCAGACTTATCAGTTGAGGCCGGGTGCCCAGAGGCAGAGCCGGAAGGCAGCTTATCGGCGGTGCAACGAGTGGGAGAATGAACAGAAACCTCCAAAGAGGCGACCCCCGGCTGCCCGCTCACCTCGGCAGGAGGGAGAGGAGGTGTTCGGCCCGCCAGGGCGGAGGAAGGCTCAGCAAGAGTGGTACTCACAGTTTTTGAGGATGATCCACCCTGGTCGTCGACCGAAGCTTGGCTGGTTTGCCCATGTCAACGGGCTTCTCTCCCAGAGCTTCTCCTTGTCCTTTTTTCAGGGCTGGCGGTGACAACCTCTCCCTAAGCTCCTGAGGCTCCTTCTCCATCGAAGCTAGCCGCTGAGACAGAAGGTAGGCCTTGAGGGTCTGCTTGCATCAGGTCCGGGTGGCCTGGTTGAACCCTTGGCAAACTGCACACTCAGCCGAGTTGTCCTTATACCCCAGACAGAGGAGGCAGAGGGAGTGGTCATCCCAGTGCAGAATTTGGGCACCGCACTTGGAGCACTTTTTCTTAGGACAAGACAACATACGCCGCGGTGAGATTTAGAAAATATTTTAATCCGAAAAAATGACGAAAAACATTGGAATAATAGTGGGAGACTGATTGCTGTTCTGGTGCGACGGCAGGAAAGAACTGGAAAGCAGGAGCAGTACCGCCCCTTTTATAGTTGGGCTGACGTCGCATCACGGGGGCGGTCCCCACTGACGACTGCTAGCTACAAGTTTGCCGTGCGGACCGGACGCCAGGGGGCGCAGTCCTATATGTGAAGACCTACTGCAGGAACCCTCTCAAAGAAAGATCCTGTTTTTCTAGGATCATGGATATGTTGTTCTATCCACACTTGTTGGCAGACTCCAAGCAATTTTCCGGGAGTTGGGAGGCAAGGCGCGCACCCCCTACTTGAGAAAAAAAACAGCATCCTGGCGTAACTCTAGGTCGATGTGGTTGTGGGAAATGAAGGTGTCTGCTGACTTCCAGGTAGCTGCCCTGCAGTTATACGACAGATGCGACATCTGACACCTGTGCATCGGTTCGAATGGCTTGCCCATAAGCTTTGCCAGTACCAGCAGTAGATCCCACGGTGGTGGTGGTTCACGCACTGGAGGGAAAATATGGTTGAGGCCTTTAAAGAAGCGCCAGACCAAGGTAGAATCGGATCCTTGCTAGGAGGTCTCAAGTGGAGAATACCGCGTAGGAAAGCGCGGGAAGCCTCTAGCTGTGTTAGAGACCTGTGACCTACCAGAGAATGGTATGCCGAAATGGCACAGAGATGTACTTTAATAGAGGAGTAGGCAAACCCTGATTCGTACAGGGATAGGAGGTAGTCCAAGACTGACCTCTCTGAGAAATCTAGTGGGGCCAGTCCACAAGCTTGAGCCCAAATGCAAAATCTGAGCCATTTCATGGCAGAGGTGGCATGAGTGGATGGCTTTCTTGCCACAACTAAAATGTCTGCTACGCCTTTCGAGACCCTGTATCGAATGACTGCTATGTCCTTAGGAGCCAGGCAGGCAGGTTCAGAGACCCGAGGTCCGGACGGACCAAGAAGCCTGCCTCCTGGGACACCAGTTGAGAGCGGACTGGCAGAGGCACCGGAGGTTCCTGGGCGAGTTGGTATAGGAGTGGGAACCAAATCTGCCTGGGCCAAAAGGACACTACAAGTATGAGAGATGCCCGCTCTTGTCGGAGCTTCAAGAGAACCCTCTGGATCAAAGGGAAGGGCGGGAAAGCATAGATAAATTGCCAATCCAGGAGAGGCACAGTGCATCTCACCAGAAAACACTAGGCCCTGGATCTAGCAAGCAGAAATTGGACAGTTTTGTGTTGGATGGGGATGCAAAGAGGTCTAATTCTGGTGTCCCCCATCTGCAAAACAGATCCTCTACGACTTCCAGTAGCAGTTCCCATTCGTGGACTCTGGCCTGCAAGTGGCTCAAACTGTCCGCAATGGTGTTGTCCACTCCAGGAACATGCACTGCAACAATTTCTGCGCCGTGCTATAATACCAAATCCCACGCCCTCTTTGCCTCCCTGCAAAGGGGGTAAGAGTGAGTGCCTCCTTGTTTGTTGAGATAGTACATCACTGCGGTGTTGTCTGTCTGTCACAGAGGATACCCAGTGGGATCTCTGACTGAAAAGCCTGTAAGGTGTACAGGACCGCCCTCATCTCTAGAATGTTGATGTGGAGGTGAGATTCCAGAGTCAACCAAGAGCCCTGGGTCCTGACTCCGTTCACGTGAGCTCCCCATCCGGACCCAGACACGACCGTGGAGAAAGTCAGAGTTGGAGCCGGCGCTATGAAGGGGACTGCCGTAGAAAGGTGCTCTGGGACAAGCCACCACTGCCAATCTCGGATGACTGTGCTCGTGATCCGGACTGGTTGATGCAGTTGGTCCCACTGGGCTCGTAACATCCACTGGGTGACCCACATATGGAGTCGAGCTAGGGGAACTGTCGCGATGGCTGCCACCATGTGTCCCAGCAGGTAAAGAATAGTCCTGGCTGGGACTGACTTCTTTTCCACTATGTCCCTTATGAGGGACCTGATGCATTCCGCTCTGACCTGAGGTAGGAATGCCTTCCCCTGATTGGTGTCGAGGATCGCAACAATAAATTGCAACTTCTGCGAAGGAAGGAGACACGACTTCTCCTGGTTGATGATGATAACCAGTGATTTGAAAAGGGAGCAAGTGTCCATAATTGCAGCCATCAAGGCCTCCTGAGAGGGGGCCATGAGAAGCCAGTTGTCTAGGTACGGAAACACATAGTGGCCCTGTCTCCTGAGGGCTGTTGCCACGACTGCCACACACTTTGTAAACACTCGAGGTGCAGAGGACAGCCTGAAGGGGAGCACTCGGAACTGGTAGTGGCGTCCCAGGAACTCAAAGCACAAGAATTTTCGAGGTGCTCGAGCAATCAGGAGATGAAGGTAGGCGTCCTGCATCTCCAGTGACGCGAGCCAGTGCCCCGTTTCAGCATGGGAATAAGACCCGGAAGGGTGACCATGTGAAAGCATTTGTACAACACGAAGGTGTTGAGATCGCTGAGGTCTAAGATCGGGTGTAAGTCCCCTGTCTTTTTTGGAACCAGGAAGAAGTGAGAATAGTACCCTCTTCCTCTCTGATTCCGTGGTACTGATTCTATGGCATCCTTGTCCAGGAGTGCCAAAATCTCTTGCCGAATGAGCAGGGCATGCTGACCCGAATACTGGGAGAGCAGCAGAGGCCTTGTTGGTGGGTGGTTGAGGAACTCTAAAGAGTGTCCTTGACTTACTAGCTGAAGCACCCACCAGTGAGAGGTTATCTTCTGCCATCCTGGAAGGTTGTAAGATATGCGACCTCCGACCTTTCCTTCCCTTAGATCCACAGGAGGGGTGGGGGCCGGGAAGGAGTCATGCTGTGGTGGTGTTTATCCTGGTGGGCTGGGCAGACTTTTGGTGCTTCTGGCCCTGGCCTGTGGGGAACCTTGCTTGACCTTTTCTTCCAAAGTTGCCCCTTGGTTGCTGGCCGGAACGTGGCTGTTGCCTTTGTTGCTGGCCGCAAAAGCGATTCTGGTTTCTACGAAAGGAACTAGTCTTGGGTCTGTACATAGCTTGTACAGTCCTGACTGCCTTCCCCGCGTCCTGTAATCTGGTGATTACTCTCTCTGATTCCTCACTGAACAGGACAGCTCCATTATAGGGGACGTTCAAGATGTTCTTCTGGACGTCCGGAGTAAAGCCAGAGACCCTCAAACACGAGTGTCTGCGGAGACAAACGCCTGTGGCTGTGCCCCTGGCTGCCGAGTTGTAAGCAGCTCAGAGTACCTGGGTCCCCACGTCTGACCCAGTTTGAAGAAGGTTGAGAAGTTATTCCTTCTTTTTGCCATACAGGAAACCCTTCATAAGGTCTTGGCCCTAATCCCATAGAGCATTCAGAAACTGCACCATGTGCGTTAAAGTAGTACAGAGACCTTATACAGCACGTAGCAGCTGCATACATGCGTCTCTCCAGCGAATCTAACTGCTTAGATTCCTGGTCCGGTGGTTGAGTACTCAGGTGTTGAGGCCGTTAAGACAGATCATGTGAGGCTGTTATGACCAGGGAATCGGCCAGCGGTTGCTGCGCCAAGTACGGGTCCTCCAATGGAGCCCTGTAAAGGCAGTCAGCCTTCTTTGGAACTGCCGGAGTGGAGAGCGGACGTTTTCATGCAGCCTTGGTGACGTCCATAAAGGTGTCCGCCAATGGTGGTACCACCACAGGCTTCAGATCTTTCTGCCTGAGGTATCTGGCAAGGCGTTGTCTTTCAGTGTCTAAGTCCTCTGTCTCCCACCCCATGTTCTCTTGGATGTACCTCATAATCTCAGAGAAAGAGGGATCATCCGGGTGGTGACCTGGGGAGGTCTCATGGGTCGGGTGATGGGAGACTGATGGGAGAAGGAGACCTGGAAGTGTTGGATGTATCTGGCCTTGAGACATCCCCCGGAGTGGATCGTCTACCTCTGGGTCGTTTAGGGCTGGGAGACCCTGAGGGAGGCCTGGATGGGGATCTTCTCCGTTCTCTTGATCTGCCCCGGGAGGTGGTGCAAGCTCCTTAGGGGTCGGGGGTCTTTTGTCTGCACAGCCTAGAAGAGGTGGTGGAGGTGGTTTAGTGGGCACCACATCTTTTTTTAATGGTGTCCCACCAGAAAGTAAATAAGTCCTTAACCTACTGTAAATTCATGCCTGACAACGGGCCCGGCATCGGTATTGGCCTGTCGGCAGGGTCGGGCGTCGGGCCTTGGGGAACTATGGGATCTGGTGACGATTCCCTAGGCAGTCCGACGTCCTCCATGTCGCCTGTCTGGTCATCAGGCAAAACCGTGACCTCCTCTTCAGAAGACCCCCGCCGACCGGTGTCAGCTGGCGTCGGTGGGGCAGGTGTCGGCTCTTTAGCCCGTTTGGCGGGCATCGGAATGGTCGCCCGCTTGGACTCCAAGGTCCGTTTGAGGGACGTCAGCTCCGTCGTCTTCCTTGTGAGGATGTCCGGTCCTTTTGGAGTTGGGAGACTGAACGGTGATCGAAGTCCCGGCGCCGGTCCGACGCCACAGATTCCTGCTTAGAAGACGACTTCAACTTATGCCGGTCCGAAGTCACAGGCCTGGCTGCAGAGTCAGGCGCCCTAGGATCCTTCATCTTCAGCGGGTGTAGGGAGGCTGAGGAGCCTCCTGAAGACCATACTTTCACTGGAGGGGGCTGAGAGCGGGCCCGGAATTGCGTGAAGCTGGAACTGGCTGTAGATTCTGAGGCCAGACTTGGTGATCTAAACCTACCCTTATCCTGCAGCCTGTCCCAGTGTTTCCCCAATTTGTGGGAGGATCCCTTCCTGGAGGTAGGGTCTTTCTCGATCTGTTTTAACTTCTTTTCAAGAAGGAACCCCTGGAGGGCCTTTTGGCAGCGGATCCTGGTCCTACTATTAAACTACTGGCAGATAGACAGGCCTATATATCGTGCTCTGGGCGGTGCACTGCACCAGGCCGTATGGTGGTCCAGAACAGTATCTGCTTGCCGCAGAGGTTCACTTGAAGGGGTGTCCTTCGATAGCAGGAGCAGAGGTAGACATGGATTTTCAAGAAAAAAGAAAATTTTGGATTTCAAACATCGTTCGTCTGTTTGAGGTGTCCGTGAGGCCGATGCCGGTGAGTCGACGGCAGGAAAAGAACTGGGGAACTGCCCCATTTTATATGATGCCGGATGTTGGGGCCGGGGCCAACATTGGGGGTGGTCCCCCACTGGATATTGCTAGCTATAATTTTTCTGTGAGGTCCTGGCGCCTGCCAGCTTCAGTCTTAATGGTGTAACCTGCTGCAAGAACTGTTTCTTGAAGTAAGATCTGCTTGCCGCACGCAGACTTCAATTTCCACCGCTCTGTTTAAGAAGATGACTGGATAGACACACACAACGAACTAGTATTTGAAGGAAAAATGTTAACTGCACGAAGCGCGAAAATGGAGGTAGACAGGAAGCAGGAGGTGTCTGTGGAGCCGATATGCATGGGTCGACAGTGGGGAAAAAAACTTGGGTGATGCCGGGGGACCGCCCTTTTATACTACTGGTGACGTCAGGGGCAGGGCCAATTTCAGCGGGGTGGTCTCCTACCTTAGACTGCTAGCTAGAATTTTTCTGTGGGGTCATAGTGCCTGGCAGCATAGTCCTAATTGTGTTACCTGCTGCAAGAGCTCTATCTTGAAGCGATATCTGTAATAATTATTACTATTTTATGAAGTATTATGTAGCAAACAAAAGTAGGTTACTAAATGTACAACAAACAGGCAGAAAATGAAGCATTATAAAACTGATAGAAAAGTACTGAAAGATTCACCTGGAGACTGTTCCAGGCAAGATATTATTCCGGTTCAAAACCCTGGTCTGAAAGTAATTTAAAAACCTTACTGAAAAGTCTTTATATAAAAAATTCCACAAGATCCATTTTACCATCACAATAATAAAGCAGCCCTGGACATGTGCCATGCTGATGAACGTAATTTCTCCGTGTCCAAAGGCACGAGTCACACCACAACAGAGGAGTAACGTTATCCCAGCATAACACATACTCATTCATGCCTCATTAATTTAATGGCGACTGTTTAAGGATTGTAATGCACTATGTTTTGTAATGTTTCAGACCCAAGCATGGCTGACAACGTGCCTTGCTAAGAGTCTACTTTCTGGTTTAATGAATACAATGGTAAAATAAGTATACTCAATCTTATGCACTACAGTGATTTTTTTTATCTACTGTTTTCTGGTAATGTCACAGCATGATGGTGTGCATTTGCGAGCACTTTTTTTTTTTTTTTTAAACACGCACACCCACGCATGCACACACACCATGGAACTCACCTGGCCTAGGGCAATGATCTGGAATGTTGGCAGTCCCTGATAGACTTCCTTGGTGGTATGCAAGGCTTTAATGAAGAGGTTTAAACTCTTTGGATCCGTGGCTAGCAGTGGTGCTGAATATTCAGTGTACTTCCCCAGGATGAGCTGCAGGAGCAGTGCTTCATCTTTCAAGAGATCTTTTGGCTCCCTGGATACCTTCTCCAGTATAACTTCCATAGTAGGCAGCAAGTGGGCAAGTATTATCTGCATGTTCCAATCAAAAGAAGAGTCACTGTGGGAGGAGGCATGGTCAGATACAACAGATTTTATCTAGGCATTGGTTCCCCAGGGATTAAATACAAACTACAAAATATATTGGGGTACAATTTTAAGTCACAAATAATTGCAAAAAAATCACTACAGCAACAATTCTGAGCAAGTCCCTTGCTTGTGAACCCCACCTATACTCATTCAGGACCGCATATCCCTCCTGCACCAGCACACATTAAAATAGGACTGTGTACAGAAGGTTATGGATTCAGCATGCTAATGGCATGCAGCACCATCTAAAACAGTAAAGGTAAGAAACTAATTATTCGCCACAGTAATACTGTTTCTTCCAAAGAGATACCTCACTGTACTTAACAAATGCGATAATTCCTCTGGAATGTGCTGCACCGGAGCTTTAACCATTCTATGCTATTTTTGGAATTTAGAATGAAATTCAAACTCTGCTGTATGGTCATGCTCACCCCTGCACTCTAATGTCAGATTTATTTCTAAAGCTAGGGTGAGCACTGACCTCCAAAACCATACACTCCAACTGTACCAATTTGGCCGGTACAATACTGGCTGTCAGAAACTGGTACCAGATCCTGAGACGACAGTGCATTGTACCGAAATCTGATAGCCGCCAGAAATAATTAGGAAAATATTCTGTGTTCCGCAAATCTTCTTTGGAGCAGCAGGTGACAGGTGGGTCCAAGTGGAGCTGGAGAGTCTGTCTCCATGGTAACCACCACGGACATGCCCCGGCTTGCACGTGACCCCCTGAAGCAGCTGCTGCAGCCTGGAATAAATCCTGTAACATTACAGTGGTGGGTATCTGTCTCACTCAGCGCTGAGCTGAGCAGCAACCTATTCCATGTCATGTAAGTGTCATAGTCCGAGACGACAACATCGCACCTCGATCCGTGAAAACCGTGAGACATTTTTACATGTTGCGCATCAGGAAGATGAGCACAAAAACAAAGCTATTTTAGCCACAGGTAAGAAATCTTAAGACAGCTCCTTCCTACACAGCCTGCTACATCAGTCAGTGTTCTACCTCAGGCTCGGACCAACCACGTTGCTTGCTATGATCTTTCAGAAGGGGTCAGTGACCTTTCTGTGTAGTGGATCCCAACAGCAGTCACCAGCTCATCTTAACACTTTGCAGCACAACACAAACAAAAGGCGGTCGGCTGCGGTGACGTCAGAAGAGGCACAGTAAAGCGGAAAGTTTAATCGGAGAGTAGCCTGAAATGCAAAAAAGTCTTAATATAAAAACCAAAACTGGTGGTTTTACTCTTGTATTCAGATGTGTAGTGGGACAGAAGGGTGGACAAGAGAAGCAGTGAAAGTGGACACCACTAGTGTTTGTGCACAGGGCACCAACAGGTCTAAAACGAGGGTGTTCTGTGCATATGCAATCACGAATGCTACTTCCTAAGAAATTTATATTTAGATTCCGAATGGTGGGAAAAAAAAAAAATCAGAGGATTCTGGGTACTACCCGAGTCTACTAACTTCTGAGTATTTTACATTAATCACTATTAATTTTCTAATCAGCTGGGATGAATAAGCAACTATCAATCGAAAGGTGTGCTTTGTTTCATGCTACGATTTGGCTACCCCGACAGCAGCGCTGTCCCACATGGAGTCCATTAAGTTCTGTTATAACTTTTGCCGCACAGATCTCCTAAGACTGGCAACAGTAGTAGCAAGAGTTGCTTCAACGACTGAACTAGTATCAGTGCGGAGTGTGCTTACTACATAGCTGGACTCTTGAACAGTCCACTTTTTAATTCTCACTGCCACAGCCTTAGGGACTCTGACTGCAGCCATTACATTTCAGATTTAGGCACTGCACGAGACTCCCAATGATCTATTTCTTTTCAGTGCGTGATGGGCAGACTATGACTATGTCTGAGGGAATTAACCTCTCACTGCCCTATTATGCATGAGTAAGAGTGGGTTGGTGCTGAAGTTCGAAAGGGCAGAGCGAAAAAAAAGGTAGTTTGTGCAAGCAAACGGGCCCTTGGAATACTCATGAGCAAACATGGGGGTGGGGTGCTACACCCCAACCCCTCACTCACTTAACCCAACACACTTGTACCTATTTTTATCTGTCAAACGTTGGAGGGTCTGCAAAACTAGCTAAATGAGTACTAACAAAATATTAAGATTTTTTCAAAAAACTGAAAATTAGTTTAAACAAGGCAGAGCAAACTTAATTGTTATGAAAAAAATAGATAACTCAAGACCACTAAGCACTAATTGTAAAGGCACTGTAACAAATAATGCTCAAGCAATCAGAAAGAACAGATTCTTGTTTGAACCTTTTAC
Source organism: Neoceratodus forsteri (assembly GCA_016271365.2). Classification (NCBI taxonomy): domain Eukaryota; kingdom Metazoa; phylum Chordata; order Ceratodontiformes; family Ceratodontidae; genus Neoceratodus; species Neoceratodus forsteri. The sequence continues at coordinate 188,458,792 of CM057451.1, forward strand.
CAGGTTCTGGAAGAGGCGGTTTGGATTAGGGATCATTAAGCATAGTGAGGGATTCCATTGGAATAGACAATATTAGTATTGTAATTATTTCTTCAAATCTAAGGAATCCCTCACTTATGCTTAACAACTGCAGACTCCATAGCAGTACCTTGGGAGGCTGGGTACAGAACCTACTCAGCGAAAAGGTTCTGCAAGACAATAATGCCAAAGCTGGCATCCCTTCTGGACTGTATGTTCACACACTAATGCTTTGGGAAAGTGTGCACTGTTTTCCAGGTTGCTGATTTACACATTTCCCTTAGGGAAATACCACTTGATACTGCTACAGAGGCCAAGGTGCTCCTTGTGGAATGAGCCCTAAGCCATTTAGGCAGCAGTTTGTCAGCTTTGTCATAACAGGACTATATGTAAGCAACTATCCAATGAGAAATAGTTCTCTTGGATACTGGTTTACCTTTCCCCACTTCACTATAGTAGTGGATCACCATATTACTCCATCATTCTGTCTATAGTGCTGACACCTAGTCTGAGCAACCACAAAGCAACACCGCCAACGGAATAAGCAATTGCTGCGAGTATCTTGCATGATAGAACATCTGGTCATCTCATAATGGGGAACTTTCCCTTGTGCCTTTTTGTATTACTCACAATACTGGAATTCAGTATAAGATGCAGTCATCCACAGGATACAATGCAAAGTGATACGGTGTTGTTCTCCTCCTGCTGCAATCACATAGCAGTCCCAAGAGACTGGATATGTTTCTATGACATTCCACTAATACGATCTTACACACTTAACAGCTACTATGGAGGGACACAGTCGGCTGTACACCTGCTTGGTGACTGTCACCAACTGCTTTCAGATATACAGTCCACACTTATTTCAGTTAAAGTATTAATCTTTTCTATTACAAGAGGCCGAAGGACTGAACCCGGATGGCATTTAAGATTCCAACAAAATAAAAATAAGAAAAAAACAATAAAAAATGCATCTACTAGATCCTATACCCTATCTCTGGCGGCAACTACGAAATTACTACTGCTATTACTAATTTGTTCAGGGAACGTGGAACTTAACCCTGGGCCACCTGGGAATATTTCTGCACCATCAGAATTAGTAAAGATTAAAGGGCTAAGCCTACTACATATTAATGTATGTAGTCTACTAAAAAATATCACATTGCTCCAAGCCTGGGTTAGCCATACACTACCTGACATTTTGGTAGTGTCTGAGTCATGGCTTAGGCCTGACACAGCTGACAGAGACATTAACTTACTTGACTATCAAACATTCAGAGCTGATAGACATACAAGAGGAGGTGGGGTAGTAATCTATGTAAAGGCCAACCTACCTGCAACTTGTCTTGACTCTTCTTCTATGGCAAAAGAATTTGAGTGCCTATCCCTCAGAATAGCTCTCTCCAACACTACCTCGCTACAATTGATCGGCTGTTACAGGCCTCCCTCAGCTGGCCTTAAGATTCTATCCCATTTGGGTGACTTGATCTCAGAAGGAATGAAGAAACCATAATCGTAGGCGACCTTAACCTAAACTGGCTTTCTAAGGCAGCTGCTCACTAACATCATTCTGTGACATGCATGGGCTACACAGCTAATAAATGAACCTACTAGAGTAAACAAAAGAACCTAAAACAATACACTTTTGGACGTACTATTAGTGAGTAAACCTCACCTCTTCTCACATATTGAGTACTGTTCAATGACATCAGTGACCATTGTACTATTGCAGCAATTAGAACAGCATGTAAGCCTTCATCCCTACAAAATTCATGCTGAGGAGATCGAAAAGAAATTCAACATCAATGGCATACCTGGATGATATCAAACACTCCACAAGATGGCAAGAATTTATTTAGCGTAACACTACGGAGATTGCACATGGTATTCTAAATGATATCACCACAAGTGCTCTAAACACCCATGCACCAGTTTCTAAACTACGTATCAAAAATAAAACCTGTCGTTGGTTCAATTCAGATCTTAAATCCACCCTGCTCAACAGGGACAAGCTTTGGAAGAAGGCTCGAAAAACTAAGTTAGCCACTGACTGGGAGCAGTTCAGAAAAGCTAGGAATCTCTGCACCAAGAAAGTGCGAGACACTAAAGCTGCATACTACATGGCTAAACTAGACTCATCATACCACAACCCTGCCAATTTTTGGAACACCATAAAAGATATAACTGGCAATGTCACAAGCAACCTACTCCCAGAAAAATTACATAGTGGAAATAGAACCATCATTGACAGAATAGAAGTCCTGGAAGCCTTTAATAATCACTTTACTACTGCTGGGCTAGCATTTGACTCCTCTCCAGCCAACCTACTGAGATTGCAACTAGGGATTAAGAACTCTGATGCAAGAGTGACTGACTCTACTTTCTCCTTCACACCAACCACGCTTGAAGCAAGTTGAAGAACTAATATTACAGTTGGATACAAAAAGTGCAGGTGCTGACTTTGACCCCTACTTCATAAAAATTGCCATACATGTTTTAGCAGTACCGTGACACATCTGTTCAACCTCTCACTACAGTCCAGGAGGTATCCCAACAATCTGGAAAACTGCTCAAGTTATTCCACTACTGAAAACCGGGATCCCACAGACCTCAATAACTACAGACCAATCTCCATTCTTCCGGTATTGTCAAATTACTTGGAAAAATTGTGAGCACCCAGTTAAGGGAATACCTAGAAGCTAACAATCTTCTAAACCCAGCTCAATCTGGCTTCAGAACAAAACACAGTACCATCACAGCTCTTGCAAAAGTCACCAATGACTGGCAACTTGAATTGAACAAAAAAAATTGTGTTTGTGCTGTTTTCTTAGATCTAAGTAAGGCCTTTGATACGGTTGACCACGACCTGCTCCTCTTATCACTGAGGTCAGTTGGGCTTGACACCAAATCCATTACATGGTTTTATAATTATCTTTCAGGAAGAACTCAGCAGGTAAAGGCCGAAGGAGATATATCCCCACTCAGACCACTTCAAAGAGGAGTACCACAAGGATCTATCCTTGGCCCTATCCTATTTGCAATATATATCAACAACATCGACTTAAATCTTTCCAAAGCCACTGTACACCTGTTTGCTGATGATACAGTACTGTATGTCAGTCACTCTTCACCTATTACAGCCTGAAAAGAACTACAAGCAGAATTCGACCTGCTGCAACATCAACTGCTGGGAAAGAAATTACTATTGAATGCAAAAAACACCAAGGCAATGTTTTTCTCCCCTCAGGTGCAGACAGGATACACTATCCCTTTCGACCTTCCTAAATTATCTACTGCCCTTGGTGAAAACCTAGATTATGTCACAAAATTCAAATATCTGGGGGTATGGCTAGATAATAGGTTAGACTACCTAGAGCATTTGGAAGAACTGCTAAAAAAACTCAGACAAAGACTTGGACTTTACTACAGAATAAGGCACTTCCTTTAAGTGATTCAAAATAGAAGATGGTCCAGGCCACTTTCCTCTCAGTACTTGACTATGCTGACTTCTTATACAGTCGCTGCCCTACTGTATGTCTGAACAAAATAGATACACTATATCACAGAGCCTTGAGGTTCATCACAGACCTACCTTACAGCACTCACCACTGTCTGCTTTACTCTGCAGTGGGATGGACTTCACTTCAAGCTAGAAGAGATAGAAATGCAATACTATGGACCTACATAGCAATATCGCAGCAGCTTCCAAAATATATCTCTGACTGTTTTCTACAAGCCACATCAAATAGTTATGCATTAAGAAGTCTGAACCTCATTACCCTCAAGGTGCCTAAATTCCACTCCCGACATGGTAGATATGCATTTAGCTATGTGTTATCCACTTATGGAACACACAATGCAGAAGACATTGAAAGTGAAGAAGCTTATATCTATTACAGCCTTCAAATATCTATATAATAGGATTTTCAGAGAAAAATGTAACTGCTTCCATCAACACTAGATTAACCTTTCATTTATAGATAGACAGGACAAGCTTACCAGCACCCATTGTGAAGTTACCCTATAGTTCACTAACCAGTGCCTTATTCATTTCCCTATACCCTTAATACTTTAATCTCCTCAACACTCCCAGCTCCTACCTCCCCAGCCTAACCCTCTCCTCTTCCTCCTAGACCTACTCTAGATCCTCTTATTGCACCAACTCTATGATTCCCCACCCTGTTCCCTACCCCTGACCATTACTGCAGGTATACATCCTGCCAACTCACTAGCCACAAACCTCCCTTGGAGTCATATCTCTAGTTTTCAATACATCCATTCATATTAGTTTAATAATTTTTCTAAGGAATTCTCTGATACTTTCAACCCTTCATCAAAAGTGACAGTATTAAAGTGTCTCCATTACCTATTTTAGCGAGCTGGCTACCTCATGAATCGTGTATATATGTATTAAATCCTTGTTTTTCTAACATATCAATTTATGTGTTCTGTACTTGATATATTGTTTCATTTCTGTTTTCTCAAATTTGCGTATACTCCGATTGTTATATTATTGGGATTTGTTGTATAACTCTCACTTCTGTCTTCTCAAAATTGTAAATATTCTGAATGCTATATTTCATGTAAATTGAACCTTGACCTTACCAGGTCCATCTTGCAAATGAGCCTTGCTCAACGATGTTCGCCTGGATAAATAAAGATTTGATTGATTGATTGACTATAGGTGACAAGTAACTGAGTGTTCGTGGACCTAACATACTTTGTGTGGTCCAAGTAGCTCAGTGCCATCTTCACATTCAGAATGTGGAGCTCCTGTTCTCCTGAGCTGGATTTTGCTGCAAATATAGAAACACAGAAAATGATGGCAGAAAAAGACCAAAGGTCCATCCAGTCTTCCCAAGGTCCCTAAATTCCTGGAACTTTCCATAGAACCTAATGTTCCTCCTGAGAAAACTGGAAGTGTAACTGATCAATTCAGATATAATTCAGACACCACTTTGGGAAAGAATCTTCTGTTAGTTCTTAGGACTACCTTGTCCCTGTGAAAGATTATGTAGTTAGGATCTGTGCAGAAGGCTTGCAACTCGCTCTCCCTTCTGACAGATGTCACTGCCACCAGGAAAACTGCTTTCCAAGTGACATACTTAAGCGCAGCAGTTGCCATATGCCCAAAAGGAGCCCCCCCAATCAGCTGAGAAATGCACATATTCAAGTCCCAGGGAGGAACAGAGTCCCTTATTGGAGGGTACAGGTGATTAAAGCCTTTGAAAAATCTTTTGAAAATGGGTTGCGAGGCCACTGACCTGTCTCTGCCAACTGATGCGTAAGCTGACACTGCTACCAAATGAACCTTCAGGACTGAGGTTCTGATGCCCAAGAACTGGAGACAGACTAGGTAGTCCAGGACTGCATATAAACTTGCCATGGTAGGCTGAGCTGTCTACGGAAACACCAGAAGAAAATCTTTTCCATTCTGAAGCATAGGTTTTCCTAGTTGCTAGTTTCCTGAAGACCTTCAGCACTTTCTCAGAGAGAGTTAGTCCAGAAGAACCATGCTGTAAGATGTAGAGTTCTCTGATCCGGGAATGTTACCCTGCCGTGGGACAGAATCAGCAGACTGTATCTCAGGGTCAGGTTAACAGGAAGCCTGTTGGAGAGGGATAGGAGCATGGAGTACCAAGATCTGCCTGGCTCTGTCTGGAGCTAAGAGAATCACTGTTGCTGACTCCCTTCTCAGTTTTATCAGTACTCTCAGCAAAAGTGGGAACGGTGGAAAGGCATATAGAAACTTCCCCAACCACCTGAGGACTAGAGCAACCTCTAGGACACTACCCACCGATAGAAGTCTGCAACAAACAGTGGGAGATGGTTGTTCTCCCGGGAAGCAAACAGGTCAATTTCTGGTGTACCCCACCAAATGAACACAGCTGATAGCACCTCCTGGTTCAGGGTCCATTTGTGATTTTCCTGGCTGATTCTGTTCAGGGAATCTGCCATCACATTGTCTTTCCCTGGTAGATGTACTGCTTAAAGCTGAACTTCCAGGGAGTATGCTAGGTTCCAGATCTGCATTGCTTCTGTGCACAGTTTTGAAGAACTTGTTCATCCCTGCTTGTTTATGTACTGCATTGTTGTGGTGTTGTCTGATCTGACCTGGAGAGACTGACACAGGATATGTGAGCAAAGCCTGCATTGTCAAGATACACCACCCTCAGCTCCAGGAGATTTACATACTCCTGTGTCTCCGCTGTGCTCCAAGTACCACTTACAGCGAAGTTCTCTAGGCTTGTGCTGCAGCCTAGGAGGAAGGCATCTGCTGTGAGTATAGCCACAGATGATTGCTGAAGGAAGAGAATTCCCTCTCTGAGGTTGCATTCTTCCCTCCACCATTCTGGTGACCTCAGCAAAGACTTTGTGGTAACACTGCAATGGACGTGGTTGTGTGCCCCAGGAAACACAGAAAATCCCTTGCAGGTCTTGGTTGACCTGCATTGAAGGATTTTGCAGTTGAAACCACATTTGCTACCCTTTCCTGAGAGAGGAATGCATTCACTTGCAGGGTATCCAGCTCTGTACTTATAAAGCACAGAATCTGAACTGGTTCTCTCTGCGACTTTTGAAAATTTCAGGAAGCCCAGGTTCTCTAATGTGTCTTATGTCTGCAACAGGGAGGACACTGCTTCCTGCTTTGTTTTTCCTGAGACCAACCAATTGTCAAGGTAAGGAAAACCACCACCTCTTGCCTTCTCAAATGTGCTGCTACCATAAATGAAAATTACGTACCTACCATAATTCTTTTTTTTTTTTTTTAATACATCTTTATTTCCATTTTTGTGCCACACTTTTACAGAGGAGTCATAGAACCAACTTTCACAATGAATGTTAGACATACTTTATACGCTTAAAGTTCGTGAGGGAAAGATGACTTGTGTTGCTTTTCAGTTGTCAATAACTGACTGTCAGACTTTAATAGCGGTGAAGGTCCATCTCCACTTAATGTAAGTACTTAGTTTGATTTAGTAGTTTAGTATCAGATCCCTCCCTTCCCATATTTTGGGCATAACCAATAGTTACAGTACACCCAGATCCGTCACAAGAGACATCTATTCCATACTCACTCAAGGGCAGAAGGTGGGATCAAACTAAGTGCAATAGCTAACCCAGCCCTGCCATTTCTGCATAGGAGATGAACCTCTACCCTGCAATTCAACATTAAATCTTTCAGTTACATAAATTTCTAACATTAATTTCCTCCAATCTTGTATTGTTGGAGTCTGGTTAGACATCCAGCATCGGGTGATTGCTTTTTTGGCTGCCAGGAGGCAAACTGGTATTCCAACGAGGAGAATGGTCCTGATAAATCCCCAGCAGAAATTCCTCAGCAGTGAGTTCGATGGAGTCATTGAACAGGACTGAAAGCTGCTTTGAAGGGAGAGTATAAAGGGCATGAGGTAGGGGCATAGCCAAAAAATGTGTCCCAGTGTGGCAATCCTGCATCCACACAGTCTCCAGCAATAACCATAGTTTGGGGGAAGGAATTTGGCAAGGGCTGCTGGTGCCCTAAAAAAAAAAAAAAAAGAGATCTGCACCTCCAAACAAATTCCCTCCAGTGGGGGGACTGGATGGACTTGACCTCTGTCAGAGCCAAACTGATCCACGAGTCAACAGAAATTTCTAGATCTAGGTCTTTATTCCATTAATTGAGGATGGATCTAGTCGATTCTAGACCTTCATTCCTCAGCTCCTTTTATATTAAACCTATGATTTGTAGACTTATGTTACCTTTAATTGATTCGATAAATAATTTTAACAGGTTTGGAGTGGGAAGGGGAAGTAAGGGTAAGATGTTTTTATTATGAAGGATGTGGTTGCGGATTTGAAAGTATCGAAATAGATCAGAGGATCGGAGTGAGAATTGAGACTGTAACCTTTCAAAGGGAATGATACCCAAAGGTGAGAGGAATTGGTAAGCATGAGAGAGGCCAAGTCTTCTCCATAGGACAAAGGCTTGGTCTTGGAAATTAGGAACAAACGTTTCATCTTGAGATATAAGTTTACAATATTCATGAATCTTTAAGATAGGGTTCTTCTTTCTCAGCCTTCTCCATAGCCTACAGGGTTGGGATGTTATGTTTGTTAAATTAGAGGGCGGGATAGAACTCTCACCTGAGGAGAAGAGGATCCTTTTGATGTTGTAAAGGTAGTTTAAGTGGAATTCTATAGTCTTCCAGGGAGAACAGTAGGATTCTGTTAACCACAGTATCAGAGTTCTTAGGAAAGCCGCTTGGGCGTACAGAGATAGATCTGGTAGGTTAAAGCCCCCCTAAGACAGTGGTAATTTTAGGATGGAGAATCTGATTCTCAGACAGTTTTTGCCCCATGAGAAGCTGGAGATCAATCTATCCCATGATTTGAAGTAAAATTTAGAGGGGTAGGTAGGTATTGTCTGTAATAAATATAGTATTCGAGGAAGTATATTAGTACAAATTATCTCAGCCCTTCGATGGAAGGGGAAAATTCCTGTTGCCCATCGGCTGAGATCAGACTGGATCTGGATTGTCAAGGGTTCGTACTTAACTGTTTCTAACAGTCTGAGATCCAGGGGAAGTTGGAGACCCAGGTATGAAATATTAATGGATAACCATTTAAAAAGATGTGTTTTCTTGAGTTGTTAGGAAGGGGTAAAATTGAATAAGAGGATCTCAGTCTTAGCTAGGTTAAGTTTAAAACCGGATATTTTTTCAAATTTGGCTAGAATTTTCCAAGTTTCCGGGATAGACTGAGCAGGGGACATCAGGGTCAGTAGCACGTATTCCGCAAACATGCAGACTTTGTATTCCTGACGTCCAATTTGTATTGCCTCCACTTCTGGGGTGTCACGGAGAACAGCTGCTAGGGGTTCAAGGAAAAGAGCAAAAAGATATGGGGATGGGGGACATCCCTGACGTGTACCTCTGCCTAGGGAGATAGAAGAGGATACTGATCCATTGGTGCGGAGGTAAGCAGGCGGAGTTTTATAAAGATTGACTAAATTTGTAATAAATTGAGTGGGGAATTGAAAAGCTCTCAGGGTATCCCAGACAAAGGGCCATGAAACATGATCGAAGGCTTTCTCAGCGTCGAGGCTGATAAAACAGAAGGGATTTGCCAAGTAGTAACATATTCCTGAAGAATTAGGGCCCGTCATATATTATCTGATGTATTTCTTTTTTTGATAAAGCCAGATTGGTCAGTATGTATTATTTGGGGAATAATTGATTCTAGTCTGGTTGCCAATATGGCCATATAAATTTTATAGTCAACGTTAAGGATTGAGACCGGATGATAAGATTTCGGATCCAAGGGATATTTATTTGGTTTGGGGATGGGGGCTATTGTGGCAAAATCCCCAGAAGGGGGAGGAAGCCCGCCCTGAGAGATGTGGTTAAATAGAGAATGCAGTTTAGTGATTAATTCTTTAAGGAACCTTTTGTACCACTCTGAAGTGTAGCCATCGGGACCAGGACATCTTCCCAATTTAAGGCCTTTGATAGTTTCTTCAATCTCTAATTTAGAAATGGGGGCGGTCGATGTTTTAGTTTGGAGGGGAGACAGGATTGTAAGTCGTGTATCCTCTAGGAACTGTTTTGCTGGGGCTTGTGCATAATAAGGGTCTGCGGAGTATAGGTTTGAATAGTAATCAGAGAAAGCCTTTTGAATAAGTGCTTCAGAATGATGTGTTTAACCTGTCGAAAGGTTTTTAAGTTTCAAGATACTTGCAGACCTCTTTCATTCCCATAGTCTACGAGCTAAGTTCTTAGTGCCTCTAGAGCCCCCCTCGTGAGCTGATATGTGAAGAAAGTATAATGATTGTTGTACTTTGTTGTCAATTATTTTTCGTAGGGCTGCCTTGGTATCTTTGATTAGTTTCTGGAGGTTCCTATCTCCCTCCCTGTATAACATCTGATAATTGGATAGTAGGTCTGATAACCTATGGTATTCTGCTTCTCTTTCTCTGTATTGACTGGCTGAATATGCTATTATTTCCCCCCCGGATGGTGGCTTTCATAGCATCCCACTGTATTGATTCGGAGACCTTTGGATCCGCATTCTCTTGAAAAAAAGAGGGGAAGCTGATGCAGAACAGTCTCTTAAAATTCCTTGTCTTGGAAAAAAGATGGGTTAAGTCTCCAAAGAGATTTCTTCACTTCCCTTCCCATATCAAGTTTTAAGATCAGGGGGTGATGGTCGGATAAAAGTTTTGGGTCCAAAGCAATATCCTGAACAGCTGACAAATGTTCACATGTTGTCAAAAAATAATCTAATCTAGAGTAAGATTTAAATCTTGGGGAATAGTATGTGAAACCCGGTGAGGATGGAAATATGCGTCTCCACACATCCACCAACCCCAAGTGTTCCATAGAGTGTTTAAATTGTTTGGTTGTCGAAGTAGTACAATGTTTCTGAGGGTTCGAATAATCTATTTGTGGGAATAATGTTAGATTCAGATCCCCACCCAAGATCAACTGACCCTGGAGGAGATCCAGGAGGGTGGATAAAAATCCCCTGAACGTAGGAAATTTAGTTTGTGGGGGAAAAGTATACATTGGCCAGTGTGACCTGTTTGCCATATAGCAGGCCCTTAACAATAACATAGTGCCCCTGTGCATCTGTGTGTGTTTGTTGTATTTCTATTGGTGTGGTCTGTGGGATCCAGATTGCCACCCCTCTTCATCTACCCCTAGGATGTGAGGAGGCCACCACCCTATACTGACTACCCTAGCTTAGTTTAGAATGTTCTGACTCCGAAAAATGGGTCTCTTGAAGGTAAACCAGGTCGGAGGGATGTTTCTGTAAGAATTGCATTAATCAAGCTCTTTTTATGGGGTCATGGAGACCATTTATATTGTGTGACATGATTTTAACTGGATTTATTAAAGCCATTTCTTTGGATTTTGAAGTTCTGACTGTTTTTTTAAACTCTTCTTTCCCTCCCAGGAAGAATTCTGTGAAGAATGACTGGACCATGCTCCCCAAAACAAACCAGCCTATCTCCTGAGGAAAAAAGCTTTTCTGATCAACATAAGCACAACATGAGCACAACTGGTTCAATAAAGTATATCTTGAAATTCTCGTTCCTCTGTATGTGTCGTTATTACCCCCCCCCAAACTTTTCACATTTCTAACTTATGAACTACCACGAATAACCTTTTCGTGGAATTAAATAAAATTAACTAGGTGACCTAAAACCAGGTCATTAGGCTTACTAAGCCTTGTAATGTTTGTAATAGTAAGAGTAGGTACAAAAACATATCAAGTCTATGTATGCAGATTTGAACTTTTATAAGTAATGATCAAGTATGTAAAAACTATGCACAGGTTGACTCCCATTTGGGAGGTGCTCTGATCCCCCTGAAACACCCCATCCATGGTCCCAATAGGGGTAGTAGCGGGATGCATGGCTCTTAAAACAGGTCCTCGATAAATTAATCCCAGGGACAGAAACAGGGTCATGAAAGGAGTGATTAATAAACCACTCCATGGTGGAACCGGTTGTGCCAAGATGGTGGTAAGGTTCACTTCTATCTCAAGACACTCCACCGGAAAATGATGTTTTCACTCAGCTTAGTGAAGTGTGGGGAGAACAGTATATATGGCTGAAGGACGAGGAAAGCAGCTAGGGTCAGGAGTGCATTCCCTTGCATACTGAACCACCAGGCCGAGTGGAGTTCCCTCTCAGTTTATTAGTACATCGAGACGAAATACAATATTTAAATGCACATAACCAAAATAGGCAGGTAACCTCAAAAAGGGAGATTACAAATTATGGGACCCAATATACGTTACAGGTGAAAGATCAGGGGAACTCGTTGGCAGGATTCTCTAGTGAAATGGAGGGTCCCAACTCACTTCCCTTTCCCCTCCCCTCTCTAAATGTCTTTCCCCCCTTCCTTCTCCCTTCTTCATTACTCTCCCCAGGTTGTGGTCTCGAATGGGCTTTCGAGAGGGGGTCAGGGTGATGAATCAGACTATTAGTAGTAAATGTCGTAGGATAGTCTGACTATAACTCCTCCCCCCCTCCCCTCACCCAAGTCAACCTACCATAATTCTTGATCTTTCTGTCATCTTCACCATTCATCACTGGTGGGTAGTGAGTCGGAGGATCAGGACCCCGCAGGAGCTTTTTTTTTTTGCAAGAGGAGGAGTCGACGTCAAGAAGGCGCCACCTTTGAGGCCAACATAATATGTGGTGCTCGTGGGCTGGACAGTAACCATCGTCCACGCCTCCTCAACCCCAGTTCTGCATGCCAGAGAAAGACAGAGAATAAGGAGGGAGGGCAAGGGAGCCTGAGGGACAGCAAAAGGAAAGGATGTAAAACCAAAAGGAGGAATATGCTGAAAAGAGGACAGGAAAGGATGAGGCCTAAGGGATTGGGAGAGTAGGGGCCCTAATCTCTGAGTGAGAAGGAATGGGTGGAATAGGGAGGGATAGGAGGACAGAGGAAGAAGGAAGGAGGAAGAGGAGACACCGCCCTGGACTGCTCTGGAGAAATTATGCCACACGTCAAGCAGGCAGGCCAGAGCATAAAGGCAAGGCCTAAAGAGGATGGCACTTATTTAGGGATCAGAGGCAGGGCAAGGGCTAAGGATGGGTCGGGTGACTCTTCCTTCTGCAAAGAACTGAGCCAGAATAACCAGCTTAAAAGGCTGTGAAGAACAACCCCAGGTGATTGGAACTTAGTCATTTTGATGGGTTGGGGGGGTACCCCCAGGGAAGGGGAGGAACCGGAAGGGTAAATAACATACACTCCTGAAGGAGGTAAAAAACAAATAAAACAAGGCACAAGAGGTTGGAGGATAACTGAGGGAACCACCAGAGTCCCCTTATGCCACCAGACTCCCTCAAGAGGTACAAGAGGGAGCCAGAAAAAACAAAACAAAAAACAAAACAGGAGCTACCTGGGCTGAGAGGGGCCTTTGGCAAATTCCCACTGCAGCAATCCTCCCTATCTGCCCACCCAGAGAAAAAAAAAAAAACAGAGCCCAAAGGGGAGTGGGTAGGAGGTGCTGGTAAAGGACTAAGCTCCAAATGGGAGACAAACAGAGAGGAAGAGAATTGCCCAGAGACAGGCCTGAGAGGAGAAGGAGGGCAGGATTCATTGGTGAATGGTGAAGATACACAGAAATATCAGGAATTACAGTAAGTATGTGTCTGTGTCAATCTTCACCATTCATCGCTGGTGGGTGATTACCGAGCCCCCCGAGCCCTCCCCGCAGGGGGCCCAGAACCTCCCTAAGGGACATAAGTCCCTCAGCCTCCAGTGGGGGAGACACTAGAGGAGGGAACCCTAGCAGGCCTGAGGCTGGTCTGGGTGAGGCGAGGTTCTCCTAGTAGGAGAAGGAAGGCACTCCCAAAGCTCTTGCCTCACCCTATGGGAAAAAAGATGGGTTCCCCGGAAAGAAAGGCAGTCACCCTATGCCGGGCCAGGGGCAACTGAGAGAGATAAAGCCACACTGTCTGCCTAATGCAGAGCATCGTCTCCACCAACCTGGAAGTCACCTCACTGGCATCGTACAATGCCTTTGCTTGATGCCTCGCTAGCTCCAGGCCCCGTGCGGAGATGGCAATGGCCTGTCTGGCTGCCTCTGAATCAGGCAATGATGCTAGGATTTGACCTAGCAGAGACCACAAGTGTCTGTTGTAGGCGGCATGGTGGGCCTGATGAGAAGAGATGCACAAAAGGAGGCGTGTCGAGGAGAAAGCTCTCCCCCCCCCCAAAAATCCTACTTGGCCAAGTCAGATTCTGGGGGTCGATCACATCGTCGGCTTCTATGCCCAGTGGGTGTGTCCCAGAGAGTCACGCCCGACGGGGGGGGGTGAGGCAAGGCTCCTGGAGACCCAAGGGGGGGGACAATAACTCAGGCAGGGGTCCCTTGGGGCTGGAAACTGGTTTGAGGGACGTCACCAGGCCCGCTACGATGCCTTCCGAAAGTGATTAGGCCAGGCGGGAACCATCAGGTTGGCTGCACTGAACTCGCCTAATAAGGCGTGCGCCGACTGGTCAGTATTGCGTTCACCAAGGGTGGAAATATGGAGCTCGTCGAGCAACCTCGATAGAAGTGCTGATAGCTGGAAAGATCGGTCGCTTGGGATAGGTGGACAGAAGAGTCCTCTCCCTCGGAGGAAGACAAGGGAGCCGATGAGTCCAGAGAGCCAGGTTCCGGATGCACAGGGGAGTGGTGAAACATCTCCTGGTCCATGGACTGATAATAGGCAGGGAATAGAGCAACCATGGACCTGAACTGTTCCCAGGTGAGGGGCCCCGTAGGACCGGAGTGACCTGGGAAAGGGGGAGGAGTTGGCAGAGGCAAAGGGACTAGGCGCCTCCGAGAAGGGGCACGACCTCTGCTCGGGCTAGGGGACCCGCTGGGAGACCTCAAAGGAGAGATCCAGTGGTTCCAGCAGACAAAGACCACTCAACCGAATTGAAGCAGCCAGAGCTGCGCCCGAAAGTAGAAATTCCCCCGCGAGGCAACTGGGGCAGCAAGAGCCCAGAAAGGCGGCCCCTAAACTCTGAAAATGAGGTCCCTCTCATGGGGATCTCAGGAGAGAAGGTCGGACCGGCACTGTGACTCCTCCCTGAACCCTGACAGGTTCCCAGGAATGGGCGCTGCCCTGACTCCAACCCACTCAACCCTTCGGACTCCAAGAGCCCCGGCTTCCTTGTAATCAGCTGAGAAAACTAACACCCCACAGCCGCCTCCTGAGAGACAGCCACCAGAGTAATGCCCTCCCCTACCTGAGGTGCTCCAGCCAACCCAGAAGCAGAGTCAATAAAAACCACCACTGGAGGGGGTACACCTCCAAGGTGACAGCTGGATCACCAACTCCAGGCTGTCCTGAGGCACCACCCGGGGCTCCAGAGGACTGGTCGGAGCCACCAACCCTGGAATTGGTCAAAGCCATCTGCTCCAAGGGAGGAGGCTGAACCGGAGCCGCTGTGCTGGAGGTAGAGGAATCGGTGGACTCCTGAGAATCCAGGAGCCCATCTGGGTCAGCCTCAGAAGTGTCCTCCCCAGAGGGGTCCCAAACCCAGACTACTCCCCGATCCCTCTCAGCTGTGGTGCCGCAAGGGACACCGCAAACTGGCCTCATGCTGCCCATGGCACCACCCCATCCCCGGCACCATGAATGGCGCTGGAGTCAGAGACGGCGCTGGAGGCCAGCCCCATGCCACCGCCACAATCCCTGGTGCCAAATCAGGGGTGGCACCAGCGGACAGCACTGATGAGGGTGCTGGCCTGAGCCCAGAAGCCTCAGACCACAACGCCAGGGGAGCCTTTGCCTCCAAGGAAGCGACTGCCTGAACGGTACCTCCCACTTGACCCCCAAGGGGGCCAGGCCAGGCCTCCTGTACCGTGGAAGGAGTTCCCACCACAGCAAGGCTGGAAATGGCGGAAACCCCCTCCTCCACGGGCCATATAGAACCAGAGGGAGGGCCAGGAACCTTGTTCTTGGCAACCCGTGTACACGCCTGTCCACTGAAAGTCGGTGGCATACGTCCAGCCTTCAGCATGCGCAACTCCAGAACACGGCGATCCATGGAGAAACAGGCGTTGCATCTGTCCATATCGTGGTTCAGTCCCAAGCAGGTAAGGCAGTGGTCATGCTGATCCGTGACCGAGTGAAGTCGGCCACAGGGACACTGACGCATCGGAGGCCGACCCGCTCTTGGAGATTTTTTTCTTGTACCCTGAACCAGACGGAAAACCAAAAACCAAAATCAGCACTCGGGAGTTGACGAGAAATAAATAGGAAAGGTCTTACCAGTCAACACAGAGGACGGAGCAGCAGAACTAGGACTGTAGTAAACTAATAGACGGACTAGGCTGCAGAAATAATGGTGTACCTTGCAAGGTCATGCTCACTGGACAGTGGGAGAAGCAGAACTGGGACTGAGGAGGCGTCGACGGCTGTTACTGTCCAACCCTCGAGTACCACATATTACGTCGGCCTAGAGGGCGGCGCCGTCTTGACGTTGACTCCTCCTCTTGCAAAAGATAAATAAATAACTAAATGCTCCTGCAGAGTCCTGATCCTCTGGCTCACTACCCACCAGTGATGAATGGTGAAGACTGACACAGACAAGATCTAGCATTTTGTAAACACTGAGAGAGCTAAGATGAGGCCAAAGGAAAGGGCTGTGAACTGGTACTGGTAGTTCCTTATCCTGAACCTGAGGTACTTTCAGTGGCTAAGCCTGACTGGTATGTGAAAGTAGGCATCCTTCAGATCCAGTGACCCTAGCCAGTCTCCTTTTTTTGCAGAGGTGGGATCACTGAGCCCAGAGCTACCATCTTGATTTTTTCTTTGTTCAGATATCTCAGGCCTAAAATGGGTCGCCACTCCCCATTTTTCTTGTGGGCCAGGAAGTACCTGGAATAAAGCCCCTTGCCCCACTGTGAGGGAGGTATTTTTTCCACTCCATTTGCTAGCAACAATTTCTTCACCTCCATCTCCAACAGGATTCTTTCTGCTGGGGTGTGAGAGTGGAAAACCTTTTGATTCTGCAGCTTTCAGAATTTTCTGAACTGCAGGGACAAACCTTGACTAACTAAATCCAGGACCCAATAGTCTGTGGTGAATTTTGTCCATTCCTGGAAATGGTGAGTCAGCCTTCCTCCCACTTGTAATAGACGGGTGATCTATGCAGACATTCATGGGTTTTGCTTTGCTTGGGGGTTTTGGGAGCTGGCACTGCAAGCTGCATGCTTGGTGGCCCTCCTAGCCTTGCCCCTATAGTAGCCCCTTTGTAGGAAACATAAGCACGTGGAAATATCCCCAACCCCTACTTCCCTTCCATAAGGTCTGTATGAAGCAGAAGCCTTTTCCTTCACAAGTGTTGCTCTTTTAGGTGGTTTTATATTCATCTACCTTTTTCATGTAAGCCTCTGTCTTGCTACCACATAGTAAATTACCCTCACAGTGGAAATCCACCACTTTTATTGGGGTGTCTTGGGACATACAGGTAGTTCTAAGCCAGGCAAACCTCTTTAAGGACCCTGCATGGGCCATGACCCTAGATGCAGTGTCATTTGTGTCCACTGCCATGTGGAACAGGCGCTTTGTGGCATCTATGGTTTATCTTGGCTGTGCCAACCATATCCTGTGTTGTCCCCAGAAACCTTTTTTTCTCAGAGCCAGTATGGAATATCATAGAGCCTTCTGGTACTGTGCTGTGTGGGCCAGGTAAGCTGTTTGCCTTAGGAGCAGGGAAGCTGATGTATCAACTTTTTTTGCCCATGCTATCCAGTTTCCAGGAATCTTCTTCAGGAGGCTAGGAGGAAGGGGACACTTCGGCCTTGTCACAGGTGGTAGACTAGACCACTTCCTCGTGATCAAGGTAGGAATACAGGTACTCAGAGCCCCGAATGTCCACCTGGTATTTTTTCTAATTTTTTTATCTATGCCCGCAGCTGACTGAGGTGGGTGCTGACAAGACTGTACAAGTGACTTCCCAGAGGGATTTATGGATGGGCAGCATCAGCTTCTTTATGGCAGCTAAGCCCATCGTATCCATGAATTCTACCGCATCCTCACTTTCCTGTGAGGAGATGCTGAGGGTATTCACCATATGCCATACAAAGTTATAGCAAGAAGTATAATCATCTAAAGGCCTAGGAGGAGAGCCAAATTCTGGTTCTCTGGGTTCTCCTTCCTCAACTTCACAGTAAATTTCAACCTCCTCCTCTGCAGGCACTGGAAATGGAACTGGAGTCTGTGGAGGGGGGGCAGGCACATTCATGAAATTCCCCACAACCTGGAATGCCTGGAGGAATTGCCATGCCTCTGTCATGTCTTCCGGTGAAGGCATTTTATTTATGTCCACTAGCGGCTCCTTTCCTTCTTTAAGAGGGACAGCAACATTTTTCTTTTCTTTTTTTTGTAGCCGGGCTCCCCAAGCCCCGCGAACAGGCTCACCAGGCTCCGGTGACCTGCCCCCTCATACTCGGGGATGTCCCCCCACCCCCAAGTGGGGCCGCTGTGGCAGAATGTACGTGGGCCAGAGGGGATGGCACCGAGCCAGCTCATAAGTGGGGCTGTATTTTGCTTTTGCTTTTTCCCCCTGGAGCCAGGCAAAGTACAGTTATGTAAGAACTTACCGTAACAGTAGATCTCCGAGAACAGCTCTTGCAGCAGGTTACACTATTAGGACTGAAGTCAGCAGGCACCAGGACCCCACAGAAAAATTCTAGCTAGGAGTATCCAGCAGGGGACCGCTCCCGACGTCAGGCATCACATAAAAGGGGTGCGGTCCCCCAGCATCCCCAGTTCTCCCACCAGAGACTCCCGGCTCAAGTGCGACATCTGAAGGGGAGACCGAGGATCCGCTTCCAAAGGAAGGTTAGAAAAAAGGCGTCAAGGGCGCTGTAGCCTAAAAACTAGGGTCAGAAGACTCAACCGCCAGAGGAAGTGGAATGAGTTCTGCTGCAAGAGCTGTTCTCGAAGATCTATTGTTACGGTAAGTTCTTACGTAACTGTACTATCTTACTTCAAGAAACATCTCTTGCAGCAGGTTACACCATTAGGACTGATTCCCAAGCAGTAAGGGAACAATTTGCTCCCGGGAGAAGGGTAGGAGAGATGACTCAGACTTCAGGACAAGAGTCCTTCAAGGACTGCCAAGCCAAATCCAGCTCTATGCCTAGAGGCAATGTCCAAACTGTAGTGTCTGATGAAAGTGTGCACAGTGCTCCAAGTCACTGCAGTACAGATGGCTGAAGTGGAGACATTTCTGAGCCCAGCAAGAGAGGTAGCCACCCACCTCGTAGAATGACCCTTCACCAGTCCCGGTAAGGGTTTATTGCGTTTCTGATAACAGAACATAATGCATTTGACCAACCATCTGGAAAGCGACTTTCGAAACAGGAACACCGAGCATCCACTGTACGTAGGAAACAAAGAGCTGGTCCGACTTACGATGGGCTTTGATTTTGGTCAGATAATATCTGAGACATCTATGCACATCTAGAGTGTGCAACAGGGCCTCCCCCGTTACCGTAATTCGGGTCATGCGAAGTTTCTCTTCAAGAAGGAACCCCTGAAGGGCCTTCTGGCGGTGGATCCTGGTCCTGCTATTAAATTGTTGGCAGATGGAGCAGGCCTTGGTGTCGTGTTCCGGGCCCAGGCGCCTCACACAAGTGGAATCATGGTCGGCGAAGGGGATCTGCTTGCCGCAGGTGCACCTTGAGGGGTGTCCTTCGAGAGAAAGAGTTGGAGAAGTAGACATGGGTTTTGTAAAGATTTTGCGTGTCGTATCGTTGATGTAGGCATCCGTGAGGTCGATGCTGGTGAGTCGACAGCGGGAAAAGAACTGGGGATGCTGAGGGACCACTCCCCTTTTATGTGATGCCTGATGTTGGGGAGGGGCCGATGTCAGGGGTGGTCCTCCGCTGGATACTGCTAGCTAGAATTTTTCCGTGGGGTCCTGGCACCTGCCGACTTCAGTCCTAATGGTTTAAACTGCTGCAAGAGCTGTTTCTCGAAGTAAGATCGTGCAATGATGCTGACAGAGGTAGAGC
This sequence comes from Neoceratodus forsteri, assembly GCA_016271365.2. NCBI lineage: Eukaryota > Metazoa > Chordata > Ceratodontiformes > Ceratodontidae > Neoceratodus > Neoceratodus forsteri. The sequence continues at coordinate 188,478,334 of CM057451.1, forward strand.
ACGCACGCATCCGTGCGCGCTCTCCTCTAAGTGTCTGCCCTCAGCTCCACCCCACTACAGCACGGTGCCTTGTCCCCCAGCCTCCACCAGAGGGCAAACAGGCGCCAACACTGAGAGCCCCCCCCCCCCCCGAGGAGAGCAGTCCTTCGATGGTCAATCCTTCTCCTCCCCTGCCAATCCCCGGCAGCCCGTGCCTGTTGTCAAACACGGGTCACCAGCATGGCGCGAGGTGTGGCATCCAGCGCCTCAACCCTCAGCACCACAAGGCCGGCCAGCAACGTTTTTCTTTTTGCCTCCTTTTGGCAGGCATTGTCTCTCGTGTCTGCTCTGAAGCTCTTCTATTCTTACTAAATTCAGGGTTCCCCCTTTCAGACACCCTGAGTTCTGAACCATTTTCAGCAGCTTTATCTTTCCTTTCTGGCCCCTTTGACAAGGACTGCTGCTAACTTTGATGGGCTGGACCCTCCTCCGAGTCTTTAGGTGACATGGAGGCAGACTAAGAAGCCATAATTATCTTCCAATTGTTAGCCCTTTTCTTTGTGTTTTTAGAGCAAAACTTAATACAGATAATTGGCAAAATCATGGTCTGGGCCCAGGCACTTTAAACACAACTCGTGGCAGTCTGCTTTTCCCAGGAATTGAAAAGCAACTTTACAGTTTTTAAAACCTGTAGGTCCTGCCTTCTTTTTGGATCTGTCAGGCATGCCAAACACTGATGATCCTGAGAAGACGTCTGCAGTTCGCAGTAAAGAAACTGATTATAAAAAGTCCAACAAATGTTAAAAAATGGCTTTAAAGAAGAAGAAAAGTTTTGGTTCCTCAAAAGTTACAATTGCAAGCAAAATATACATCAAAAGAAGTTTTTTATAAAGTTAGCCAATTCTCGTCTAAGATTCCCAAAAGTGAGGAACTTAGAATAATCTAAGATAAAACCACAAAGCAGTTCAAGTAAAAATTATTTTTATTTCCTTTAAAAGTGAAAAAATAGGGGTTCACCAAAAGTGGGAACCGCTCTGAAAACGGCCTTCCCCAGTTCCTGGGAACTAATCAGGAACTGGAGAATGATGCTTACAAAATAACAAACAACCTAACACAGAGTATGGAAAAGTTAACTATAACAGTTTAACACTACAGAACAATAAAATAATAAGCTGTAAGCCAGATAGAAGTGTGGAGAAGACTGAGGGGCGACTGCTATCTTCAGGCAGATAAATAAATCTGATGACAGAGTGCAGAGGTAAGCATGATCACAAAATACAGGTTACTTACCTGTAACAGGAGTTCTAGGAGTGGTATATGTTGTTCATCCACACTGTCTGGCAGGTACCTTGCCACTTTAAGATGGTCTGGAAGGTATTCAAGCTGGCTCCTCCCACCCACCCAGGTGGTAAAACCCTCGGCTCTGCCCCATGACGCCAGATCTAGCCGCTGGAAGCCAGGTTGTGCTCCGAAGCCAGGGAGGTCGGGTGGGTCTGTGTGGATGAACAACATATACCACTCCTAGAACTCCTGTTACAGGTGAGAAACCTGTATTTCTAGGGACGTGGATATGTTGTTCGATCCACACTGTCTGGCAGACTCCTAGCAGTTCTCCGGGAGGAGCGGGCAAGGCACACGCCCCCTACCTAGGTAACAGGGACTGAAGAACTGAGGTCTCAAAACCAGCATCCCGGCGTGACTCGAGGTCGATGTGGTAATGGGAAATGAAGGTGTGTGCTGACTTCCAGGCAGCACCCCTTCAGATTTCCTGGATAGGGACATCCCTAGAAGCAGCCACCAAAGCAGAGGTATGGCGGGTGGAATGAGCTCTTAGCCCTATGGGAGGCTCCTTGCCTGCCATCCTATAGCAGAGATCAATGCAGGAAGTGATCCACCTGCCAATCATCCGCTTGGCTGCAGGTCTGCCAGGTGCAGCTTCAACGTAGGTGACAAATAGCTGGCGAACCTCTCACCGAACGTCCGTCGTATGCTCTTTATAGTAGGCAAGTGCTCTTCTCAGGTCCAAAGTATGAGCCTGTACTCAGCCTCCGAGGTGCGATTCGGATAGAACACTGGAAGAGTCAGCACCTGATTCAGGTGAAACTCCGACACCACCTTCGGAAGAAATTTTGGGTGCGGGCGCAGGGCAACCTTGTCCCTGTGGAAGACCAGGTAGGGAGGTTTCATGGAAAGCGCTTGGAGCTCCCCAATCCTTCTGGCTGACGTGATAGCCACCAAGAAGGCGATCTTCCATGACAGGTGAGAGATGTCACACCTGTGAATCGGTTCGAATGGCTTGCCCATGAACTTAGCCAATACCAGCAGTAAATCCCACGGAGGTGGAGGTTCATGCACCGAAGGGGATATGTGATCTAGGCCCCTGAAAAAGTGCCAGACCACCTTCTCCTGCACCACCAACTGCTTGAAAGCCCGCGCCTGGCAAGCAGAGATGGCTGCCAGGTGCACCTTTAGGGTCGTCGACCGAAGCCCTTGCTAGGAAAGGGACCACAGGTAGTCCAAAATGCTAGCCAAAAGGCAGGACGAGGGGTCCAACCCCTTGCCTTGACACCAAATGGAGAATCTCTTCCATTTAAAGGCATAACATTTTCTGGTCAACTCCTTATGAGACGCCTCAACAACATTGAGGACCTCGTCAGAAAGACCCAAGGCCTGGAACTCTAGCCGCTCAGGAACCAGGCCGTCAGGTGCAGGGACTGAAGGTCCAGATGAAGTACCTTCCCCTTGTTGACAGAAAGTAGGTCCGGGCGGGCTGGAAGCCACCTCGGGAGCCTGGAGCTCAGGCTGCGGAGATCTGGATACCAGAACTGGTGAGTCTAGTCTGGGGCTACCAGGGTCACCTGCGCCTTGTCCCTCCTCGCCTTGAGGAGCACCTTGTGGATCAAGGGAAATGGAGGGAAGGCGTAAAAGAGGCCTGGGGTCCAAGGTCTCAAGAAGGCATCTCCCTGCAGTGAGCCCTGCTGAGGGGGGCAGGCATGATACAGCCTCAGCATGGTGTTCTCCCTGGAGGCAAACAGGTCCACCTGAGGTGTGCCCCAGTGGGAGAACAGGTCTTGTACTACCTCCGGCAGGAAAGACCATTCATGAAATGCATCACCTATCCGGCTGAGGGCATCGCCAGACTGTTTGAGGCTCCTGCCACATGAATGACTAGGAGAACCGCTACCAGGCTGAGCACAAGAGACCAAATACAAAGAGCCTCCTTGCACAGAGGCAAGAAGTGCGTCCCACCCTGTCGGGTGAGATAGTACATGGTCGTTGTGTTGCCAATTTGGACCTAGACCACCTGACCCCGAAGGAACGGAGCGAAGGCGGTCAGGGCTAACCAGACCACTCGGAGCTCCAACAGGTTGATGTAGCATCAGGACTCCTGAGGGGACCAGAGTTAGTGAGCTCTGTGCTCCCCCAGATGGGCACCCCAACCCAGAGAGGACTCAGTCATCAAGATCACCGTTGGCTTGGGGTGGACAAATGGGATTCCCTCCTGTAGATGAGCTGGGACAAGACACCACTGCAGGCTGTCCCACATCTCCTGGGTCATAGAGACTGGCTGGTCTACGTGACCAAAGCGCTGAGACCACTGGCGGGCCAGCCCCCACTGCAGGGGGCGCATATGCCAGTGGGCCCAATGGACCATGCTGGTGCAGGCCACCATGAGACCCAGAAGGTGCAGGAAGTCCCGGGCAGGCGCAACTGCCCAACATGAAATGACTGGGCAAAGGAGGAAAGGACCTCGGCCATGTCCGCCGGGAGCCGGGCTCTGGCTCGAAGAGAGTCGAGCTCCGCCCCAATAAACTGAATCACCTGTGAAGGCACGAGTTCCGACTTGGCCTCACTGAAGAGGAGGCCAAGTTTAGAGCAAACCCAGAGGGCCAGATCTCTGGACTGCTCCGCCTCCAAACTGAAGGGGGCTGCTATCAGCCAATCATCCAGGTAAGGGTAGACCCGGACTCCTCGACACCGCAGCAATGCTGCCACCACTGCCATGCATTTGGTGAAGACCCTGGGAGCTGATGAAAGGCCAAAGGGCATGGCCTGGAACTCAGAGGGTTCCCTCTGCTCAAAAGCGGAGGAACCGCTGATGAGACAGACAGATTAGGATGTAAAAGAAAGCATCCTGAAGGTCCAGGGAGCAGAACCACATGCCATTCCAGGGATGGTATGATCTGAGCCAGAGTCACCATCCGCAAGGTGACGGCCTTAGGAACTTGTTCAGGTCATGCAGATCGAGAATGGGGCGCCAGCCCCCCGTCCGTTTTGGAACCAGGAAGCACCTGGACACAAACCCTAGGCAAGGAGGAGGATCTGCCACCTTGCTGAGTACCCCCTTGCAGAGGAGCAGAACTATGTCGTCTCGGAGAGCCGACAGGGAGGCTACGGATCCGGTGGCCCTCCCGCGGGGCACGGGCTCGAAAGGGAGGGACCTGCTTGAATTCCAAGGCAGGCCTCTGCAGACCATCTCCAGCACCCAGCGGTCCACGGTGATAGCGGACCAAGCAGAAATGAAGTGGCTGAGCCAGCCCCCCAGGGGAGAACCAGGGGTGGTGAGACTGGGTTGGGACGGCACCCCTCAACCCGTCACTGGGCAGGCTTGGAGGAGGAACCGGCAGAGGGGCCGCCCAGGCCCTTCCCCCCAGGCTTCCTGACCGAGGAAGCGATGGACTTGGCTTTAGGGTGCCAAGCATGAGCCTACTGGCCCTGCTGCTGGTGCTGCTGGGCAGATCTTGCCACAGGAGCAGAGGAACAAAAGGGCTTACGCTGCTGATGGCGGCCTTTATCCCTCCGAGCAGATGCAACCGAGTCTAAGGTGGCATTGGATTTCTCAATGCGCTGGAGGTGACCCTCCACCCGGGCCCGAACAGGTCAGTGCCCAGAAAGGGGAAATCTGCTAGCTTGTGTTGGGTGTCTGCCGTAAATGTCAAGATCCTCAACCAAGCCCTGCGGCGCATGGCCACTGCGGCTGCAACTGACCAGGCACAGAAGTCTCCAATGTCCACAGCCATCTGGAGCTGTTGTTTAGCCACAGTTCTTCCCTGGTCCCGAACCTGCTTGACCGTGGTGGTGAGGGAGCACCGCATCCAGGGTGCCCAACAGGGTGTGAGAGAAATGTGCCATCAGAATGGCCAAGTTAGCCTGGCGAAGGCCCAAAGAGGCAGCAGTGTACACTTTCCTCCCAGAATAGTCCAGCTTTTTGGACTCATCTGGGGGCTTGTCCACATCCCTTGTGTTGCCCGAGTGCCTGAAAACAGAATCGACCACCAACCCCTCAGCCAAGGGGTGCTCCAAGAAGTCGGAGAGGGAGCCGGTAGGGACTGCATACTTGTGGGCCATCCTGGCTGAAGGCACAGCACAGGAGACCGGGCGTTGCCAGAGCTCTAGAGCCAGACCCACAATGGCCTTGGTCACAGGGAAGGCCTCCGTGGGGGAATCCCCTTTGTCCAGAATCTCCGTTAGGGGATATCTGGCCCATTTTTGCACGGGTTCGAGCGACATCCAGGTGGACTCCGAGATGAGTCAAAAAATACCCAGGAATAAGGTGGGGCTTCGCCATTCAGGCAACAGCCACTTAATAGCCAGTGGAAGCGGGCGTCGGCTTGCTGCCAGCCAAAAGAAGTTGCTGCCACATGAGGTCCTCACAACACAGAAGCAACCTGCACCAGAGCCTCTCCTTAGCCAAGAAGGATGAGGAGGACGAGTGGCGGCGCCGCTTTCCGCGGTGTCAGGACCAGGAACGCCATCGGCGGGACCTGCCCAAAGCGGTGCAGGACTGAGACCTCAACTGTCGGCGGTGCTGGCGGCAGGCCGACAAAGGAGCAGGGGAAACCCACTGCCCCTCCGATTCAAGGTCCTTGACCGGGGACATCGGCTCAGCAGGCTGATGCAAGTCCTCAGAGGGCCCCGGGAGCACCGGAGTCCGAGAAAGAGTTGTCGGTCTCTTCAGTCCACAACCTGTTGGTGGGCTCCACAAAAATCTCAGCCTTGTCGACAGCAGCCTTGGCCGGCTGGTCTGGCAGGGACTCTGTGAAACCAACAGCCCAGGCCGCAACCTCGATCAAAGCCAAGTGGCGACGATCCGGGGAACGAGATCTCTCCAGTTCCCAAGAATGTCAACACTGGGACTTGCCTTTCTTTGGATCCTTCTTCTTGGGCCGAGAAGTATGAGACCCAGAAGGACCCTCTCCTTTAGTCGAGAGGGACTGGCAGAGCTCCCGAAAGGAAGCCGTGTAGGAAGAGCCCTAATGCAGTGGGATAAAGGCCGAAGCCGAGGAGGAACTCGCCGAGGCCTGGGCTGCCTCCTCCTTGAGGGCCGTGAGCTGGTCTAGCTGTTCAAGTTGTTCCATGGAGCCCGCCGCCATGGACACCACCCAACGGGCCTCCTTCGACTTGATCGGCGGGTACCGTTTCTCTGGTTGCCCCAGCTGAAGTTGGGCAGCGCGGTCCTCAAGCACCGATGGAGAAAAGGACAGACAGACAGAGATCGCAAGCCTGCGGATCGTGGTCGTGTCAGAGACAGTAAACGCACGTCGCATGTGGGTCGGTTATGAGACATCTTCTGCCCGCAAGGGCACTGACGGAACCTGGAAACGGACTTGTCTTCCATTGCAGCTGCGAGGAAAGGTGGAGAAAACCGAACTCGAGTCTGAGTTTAAGTTTTGGGTAAAAATCCAAAGATTTAAGATCCAGGGCCTACAAAACGCGAGAGCGCTAAGGAGGGAACATGAGTTTCCAAGCGGTAAGGAAGATCTAGCGTCATGGGGCGGAGCTGAGGGTTTGCCACCCGGGTGGATGGGAAGAGCCAGCTTGAAGACCTTCCGGCCCATCTTAAAGCGGCAAGGTACCTGCCAGACAGTGTGGATTGAACAACATATCCACGTCCCTAGAAGTAGAGTTTGAATTTCATTCTAAATTCCATAGTTAGCATAAATTCTTAGAGCAGCGGCACATTTGTTAAGCGTAAGTGAGGGATTCCTGGGGTTTGAAATAACATTTCATCTGCTCTGTTTCTTCCTATGTAGCCTTACCAACTTGGGAGCCTGAGCTCATCAGATCTCAGAAACTAAGCAGGGATAAGCATGGTCAGTAGCTGGATGGTAGACCTCCAATGAACACCAGGTACTGCAGGGATGATATTGACACACTGGCACTCTAACCTTACCAATCACCCCAAAATGGTGTTTGGGGGACCCTGTGCTATTGGGGGTGCCATTTTTCAGATGAAACATTAAACCAAAATCCCGTCCAAATGTGCTAGTGGTGGTTAAGGTGGTTGCTAAAGATTCCTTGGCACTTCTTGAAAAGAGTAGGGGGATTTTATTGAAAATAAACACAAAAGGAATCATACATGGACAAATTCAAAGAGATCCAAAAGAAAGTCGCTGAAAAACTACTGCACATCTTACATAGGCCATTCAAAAAAAGAAAAAGTGGAAATGACAGGAAACTATCATGGAAAAAAGGAAAACATGAATAACCTGACACACAGGGAATTAATGATACGTACATATAACACAATATGTGTCCAAAATATAACCGACAGAGAATGACATAATAAATTTTCTTTCATAAACGAAACATCACAATTCAAACCCCAAAAATCCAAGACATACTGAAGCAATAACAACCGTGAATCCAGTCATTTCCAAGGGATTAATAACTGGTTGGGGTGTGGTGGCCTGAAGTGCAGCCTCAGGCCACCTCCCTTCAACCAGTTGTTAATCAAAGGAAATGATCAGTTTTGAGGCTGCTACTGCAATTATAACTGATCACAATAACAATTTTTTGTTTCTGTTGTTTCAGCTTCTCCCCCCACCGAAGGGTTCTGGTCCCCGTTCTCTCGCTGCCCCTCCCCGGCTCACCCCCGGGTGGAGTCACCAGGTGGGCTTCCCCTCCCAGGAATCACGGGTCTCTAGCTCTGACTTGCCCCCCAGGGCGGGGTCACAGGAGTGGGACTCTTCCCCACTGCACCCCTGGCTGACCATGGTCTAAGCAGGAATGGTGGTGGAAGTGGGGGACGTTATTAGCGAACGGCATTTTTTTGCTGCTATTTTTCCCTGGGGGCGGGGACGTGCAATGACTCCAGCGCCTGCCCCGCTTCTCTGACACATGATGCCGGCCACGGTGGTACCCCCAGCCTCCGTCAGAGATCCACACTGTAACTGACACTCTCCCCCCAGAGGACAGCAGTCCCTAGGGCACTCAATCCTTCTCCCCCCGGCCGGCCCTCTAACTCCTGAGTCCGTCCCCGAGCCCAGGATGTCGGCGTCGCAGATGGACGCCTTGCCGCAGCGCCAGCACAATAAATACAGGTTACTCACCTGTAACAGGAGTTCTAGGAGTGGTATATGTTGTTCATCCACACTTATTGGCAGATTCCTTGCCGCTTTAAATCTTGCTGGAAGGTCTTCAAGCTGGCTCCTCCCACCCACCCAGGTGGTAAAACTCTCGGCTCCGCCCCACAACGCCAGATCTAGCCTGCTGGAAGCCAGCGTTAGTCGTCGGGAGGTCAGGTGGGTTGTGTGGATGAACAACATATACCACCCTAGAACTCCTGTTACAGGTCAGTAAGTACAGTTACGCAAGAACTTACCGAAGTAGCTCTTGCAGCAGGTTACACCATTAGGACTGGAAAACTGCAGGCGCCCAGGACCCTCGGAAATTTTCTAGCTAGCAGTAATCAGCGGGACCGCCTCCGATGTCGGTCCCGCCCCAACATCAGGTATAGTACATAAGGAGGCAGTCCCCCAGAATCCCCAGTTCTCCCGCTGGAGACTCCCGGCCACTGGATGACATCAGAAGAGGAGACTGAGGATCCGCCATCAAATGGCAATCAGAGAGATGCTGAGAACACCTGATCCTAGGAGAAGGATGTTGGAACTAGAATCTATCTCCAGCGGGGATGGTGGGAGGGAAAGTACCTGCTGCAAGAGCTGTTCTCAAAGATCTACCATTACGGTAAGTTCTTGCGTAACTGTACTATCTTACTTCGAGAAACAGCTCTTGCAGCAGGTTACACCATTAGGACTGATTCCCAAGCAATAATGGAAATCCCACACCACTGGGAGGAGGAGGAAAGGTAGAAATCCCTAATAGAACCTAAACCTAGGACAGAAGTCTTTGAAGGACTGCTAGATCAAAACCTGCTCTTCGCCTCAATGCAATAGCCACGCTATAATGCCTGATGAAAGTGTGCACGGAGCTCCAAGTAGCTGCAGCACAGATGGCTGAGGTGGACACATTCTTTAGGGCTGCAAAAGAGGCAGCCACCCCACTTGTGGAATGACCCTTAACCGTGCCCAGTAAGGGTTTGTTGCGCTCCTGGTAACAGAACGTGATACGCTGAATGAGCCACCCGGACAGCGACTGTTTGGAAACAGGAGCTCCCATCATCCTGTGGGCAAAGGAGACAAAAAGCTGGTCCAATTTTCAGTGGTGTTTGGTTCTGGTCAGGTAGTATTGGAGACACCTATGCACATCTAAAGTGTGCAACAGAGCCTCCCCTCGATTAGAATACTTGGGGAAGTACACTGGTAGATCGATGTCCTGATTAAGGGTGAGAGCTGAGACCACCATAGGCAGAAACTTTGGATTAGTCCATAGGAATACCCTGTCTTGGTGAAAAACCAAATAAGGTTCTTTGCACTGAGTGCATGAAGTTCAGAAATTCTTCTGGCCGAGGGTATGGCAACTAAAAACAACATCTTCCAAGTAAGAAGACGTAGCTTGCAATCCACGGCTGGCTCAAAGGGTGGCAGCGTAAGCTGCTCCAGGACAAAGGGTAGATCCCATGGCGGAATCGGATCCTTAATTGGAGGTCTAAGGTGGAGAACACCTCTCAGGAAAGCTTGTGCCGTGTCCAACTGAGATATGGTGCATTGGCCTATAGGAATGTGATAGGCTGAGATGGCACAGAGGTGTACTTTAATCGGGCAGTAGGCCAAGCCTGTCTGAAAAAGGGACAGGAGGCAGTCCAAGACCAACCTTTCTGGACAATCCATAGGCGAAAAACCGCATGCTTGAACCCATATACAAAATCTACGCCATTTCATGGCGTAAGTAGCAAGGGCAGCCGGTTTCCTAGCAGCAGCAAGAACATCTGCTACCTCTTGCAAGACCCCGGATCGCATCATGGCTATATCTCTAGGAGCCAAGCGTGCAGGTTCAGCAAACGAAGGTCCGGATGAACCAAGGAACCCGCCTCCTGAGACAGCAAGTGAGAGCTTGATCGGCAGAGGCACTGAAGGTTCCCGGGACAGCTGATTTAGTAAAGGGAACCAGATCTACCTGGGCCAAAATGGCGCGATAAGTATCAGCATCGCTTACTCTCTGCGAAGATTCAGAAGGACCCTCTGGATCAATGGAAAGGGGGGAAAAGGAATAGAGGAATCTGCCCGCCCAGGAGAGGGACAACACGTCTCGCCAGAAAACACCAGGCCCTGGATCTAGCGAGCAAATATTGGGCAGTTTTGCGCTGGATGGCGACGCGAAAAGGTCTAACTCTGGCATACCCCATCTGCGAAACAGATCCTCTACTACCTCCTGGAGTAGTTCCCACTTGTGGACTCTGGCCTGAGAACGGCTCAGGCCGTCTGCCATGACACTGTCCACTCCTGGGACATGAACAATGATGAGGTTTGCACCGTGTTGCAAAACCCAATCCCACACCCTCATGGCCTCCCTGCAAAGTGAGTAGGAATGGGTGCCTCCTTGTTTGTTGAGGTAATACATCACTGTGGAATTGTCTTTTGTAACAGAAGAGTACCCGGTGGAATCTCCAACTGGAAGGCCTGCAGGGCGTGAAGAACTGCTCTCATTTCCGGGATATTTGAGTGAAGATGAGTCTCTTGGGCTGTCCACATTCCACCCCAGGTGTGCACCCCATCCGAGCCCTGAGGAGTCTGTGGAGAGTGTCACAATTGGAGAAGACGCAATGAAGGGGACTCCCGTCGATAGATTTTTCGGATCTAGCCACCAGTGCCAATTTTGGATTACGGACTTCGTGATCCAGATTGGGAGCTGCAGATGATCTTGCCTTTGATCCCATTGGACCCCTAACATCCACTGGGTCACCTGCATGTGGAGACAGGCTAGCGGGCTGTTGCAATGGCCGCAGCCATGTGACTGAGTAGGCAAAGGATCAATCTGGCAGGAACGGTCTTCTTCGCCAAAATGTCCCTGATGAGGGACCTGATGTGTTCCGCTCTGTCCTGGGCGAGAAAAGCTTTCCTCTGGACGGTGTCCAGAACTGCACCTATGAACTGCAGAGTCTGTGATGGAACCAGGCCTGACTTCTCTTTGATTGATAATGATGCCAAACGTCTCGAACAGAGACTGAGTATAATGAATGGCGGACATCAGGGCCTCCCGAGAGGGCGCCATGAGAAGCCAGTCATCCAGGTAGGGGAACACGTAGTGGCCTTGTCTCCTCAGAGTTGCCGCTACGACTGCCATGCACTTCATGAATACCCGAGGTGCCGATGACAGTCCGAAGGGGAGGGCTCGGAACTGATAATGGTGACCCTGAAACTCAAAGCGCAGAAACTTCCTGTGCGCTTCTGCAATGGGTATATGCAGGTAAGCATCATGCATGTCCAAGGACGCTAGAAAGGCGCCCTGCTTGAACATGGGAATCAGACCTGGGAGGGTCACCATGTGGAAGTGTTTGTACAGGACCGACTCATTGAGGTCTAGTATCGGACGGAGGTCCCCTGTTTTCTTGGGAACCAGAAAGAAGTGAGAATAATATCCTGCACCCCTCTGGTTCCGTGGTAGATGCTCTATAGCTTCTTTTCCAAGAAGCGCGAGCACCTCCTGCACTATGGGCAGGGCGTGCTGACCACGGTAACGGGAAAGCAGGGGAGGTCTTGCCGGTGGGTGGTCGAGAAATTCTATGAAGTGACCCCAAAAAGTGGCGAGAGATGTGACCCCCGACCTTTTGTGTCCATTGATCCAGAGGAGGGGTGGGGGCCGGGAAGGAGTCATGCTGTGGCAGCACTGGTCCCTGCAGGCTGGGCTGGTTTAGTGTAGCGTTGGCCTCTGCCTGGGGACGACTTAGCCTGGGCTTTACGCTGAAAAGTGCCCCTTTGTTGCTGGCCGGAACGTGGCTGTTGCCTTTATTGCCGGCTGCGAAAACGGCTCTGGTTCCTACAAAAGAAACCAGGCCTGGATCTGTACATGGCCTGTACAGACCTGACTGCCTTCCCAGCCTCCTGAAGTTTGGTGATAACCATCTCCGAGGGTTCGCCAAAAAGTATTTTGCCATTGAAGGGGACGTCAAGAATGTTCTTCTCTACGTCCGGGGTGAAGCCGGAGACACGGAGCCAAGAGCGTCTCCGGAGACAGATGCCTGAAGCTGCAGCTCTGGCGGACGAGTCCGCAGAATCGTATGTGGCTCGTAGTACTTGGGTACCCACATCAGAACCTGTGTGGAGAAGGCTTAGGAGCTCCGCCTTCTGATCACCATCCAGAAGTTTATCAACCAGGTCCTGGCCCTGTTCCCACAGGGCGTTCTGAAACTGTACCATGTGAGTTAGGTAGTTCAGGGACCTGATGGAGCATGTAGCAGCTGCATACATGCGCCCCCCCAGGGCATCCAGTTGTTTGGATTCCTGGTCCGGTGGCTGTGTGCTCATGTGCTGTGGTCTTTGAGACCAGTCATGCGAGGCCGTAATGACCATGGAGTCTGCCAGAGGTTGTTGAGCCAAGTACTGGTCCTCTTTTGGGGCCTTGTACAGGTGGTCAGCTTCCTTCGGCACAGCGGGAGTGGAGTGTGGACACTTCCACACAGCCTTGGTTACGTCCGCGAAAGTGTCCACCAAGGGTGGCACTATCACAGGCTTTGGGTCTTTCTGCCGAAGATAACGGGCAAGGCACTGTCTTTCAGGGTCAAGGTCTTCAGCATCCCACCCCATGTTCTCCTGGATGTGTCTCATGATCTCGGAGAAAGAGGGATCATCCGGAGGAGACCTGGGAAGCTCATATGGGTCAGGTGATGGAATGCTGAGTGGAGAAGAAGATCTGGAATAATCCGAGGTATCCGATCTGGAGTCCTCCCCTGACAGAATGTACCAACGACGTCTGGGTCGCTTGAGGCTGGGGGACCCTGATGGAGATCTTGAGGGAGGCCTTCTCCTGTCCTTGGATCTACGCCAGGAGGTGGAGTCTGCTCCTTAGGGGTTGGTGGTCGTCCCGCTGGCCCCCTAGGTGGAGGAGGGGACGTAGGAGTAGGAGGAGGAGGAGGTTTTACAGGGACCACATCCTTTCGGATGGTGTCCCACCAAAAAGTAGAGAGATCTTTTACTTCTAGTAGATTCATGCCCGACGACTGGCCTGGCACCAGTGGTCTGTCGCCGGGGGTCGGGCGTCGGGTCCGCGGGCGTCTCCGGCGTGGGCTAAGGTTCCCTCGGGAGCCCAGCATCCTCAGTGTCACCCGCCTGGTCTTCGGGCAGTGTCATGTCCTCCTCCGCGGAATCCCTGTGACCGGTGTCCACTGGTGATGGGGGGGGTGGTCTTCGGTTCCGGTGAATGCGAGACCAACACCTACGGGTCCGGAAAACGCTCGACCGGCGTCTGGTGCCTGGCTGGTGTCCGCAGCACCGGCGAATGCCTAGCCGACTTGGTATGCTTGGCCTCCGGGTCCGTCATCCACTTTAGGGACGTCAGCTCTTTCGTCTTCCTGGGTGGTGGATCCGGACCTCTGGGAGGCTGCGAGACCAATCTGGAGTTGGGGACCCGACGTCGGGTCGACGAGGAAGACTTGTGGCGTTCAGAAGACTTGGAAGAGGCCCAAGAGGGAGTGGAGGAAGCCGAGGGCCTTGAAGTCTTGATGGGCTGGAGAGTCAAAGAACCACCTGAAGCCCGGACTTTGACCAGAGGGGGCTGAGAACGAGCCCTTGGGGGACAGCGGTCCAATCTGGTGGAGCCCGAGCTGCGGGAGTCCGAGGCCCGGTTCGGGGATCTGGACCTTGCTTTCTCCCGGTGTTTATGGGACTTGGAAGAAGAATCATCTCTGGAGGAAGGTTCTTGGTCCATCCTGCTAAGTGTTTCTTCCAGCAGATAAGCCTGAAGCACCTTTTGACGGCGGATCCTGGTGCGGTTGTTGAACCCATGGCGAAAGGTGCAGGCCTTGGTGTCGTGGTCCGGGCCTAAGCACCACACGCAGGAGGAATGAGGATCCTTAAAAGGGATCTGTTTTCCGCAGGCACACTTGGATTGGTGTCCCTCAAGTGAAGGAGTTGGAGAGGACATTAGTTTAGAAGAAACTCTTGAAGTTCTAAGTCGTCGTGTGCTAGGTAGAGACCGAGAGGCCGATGCTAGCGAGTCAACAGCGGGAAAAGAACTGGGGATTCTGGGGGACCGCCTCCTTATGTACTATGCCTGACGTCAGGGGCGAAACCGATGTCGGAGGCAGTCCACGCTGAATACTGCTAGCTAGAAAATTTCCGTGGGGTCCTGGCGCCTGCCGGCTTGAGTCCTAATGGTGTAACCTGCTGCAAGAGCTGTTTCTCGAAGTAAGATCCTGTATTTCTAGGGACGTGGATATGTCGTTCAGTCTACACTTAATGCAGACTCCTAGCAGTTCTCCAGGAGGAGGGAGGCAAGGCGCGCCCCCTACTTAGGGAATAAGGACTGGAGAACCGAGGTCCCAAAACCAGCATCCTGGCATGACTCTAGGTCAATGTGGTAATAGGGAAATAAAGGTGTGTGCTGACTTCCAGGTAGCAGCCCTGCAGATTTCCTGGACAGGGATGTCCCTAGAAGCAGCCACCGAAGCAGCAGTAAGCGGGTAGAGTGAGTTCTTATCCCTTTGGGAGGCTCCATGCCCGCCAACCTACAGCAGAGATCTATGCAGGAGGTGATCCACCTGCCTATCGTCTGCTTGGCTGCAGGTCTGCCAGGTGCGGCTTCAGCGTAGGTGACAAACAGCTGGCGAACCTCTCCCCAAACTTCAGCCGTCTGCTCCTTATAATAAGAGAGCGCTCTACTAGGGTCCAAAGTATGAAGCCTATATTCGGCCTTGCATCGGTTCGAATGGCTTGCCCATGAGCTTAGCCAATACCAGCAGAAGATCCCACGGAGGTGGAGGTTCTCACACCGGAGGGGATATGTGATCAAGGCCTTTGAAAAAGCACCCGACCACCTTCTCCTGCGCCACCGACTGCTTTCCGCCCATGCCTGTAGAGAGATGGCTGCCAGGTGCACCTTAAGGGTCGTCAACCGAAGCCCTAGCTGAGAAAGGGACCTCAGGTAGTCCAGAATGCTAGCCAAGGAACAGGAAGAAGGGTCCAACCCCTTGTTCTGACACCAAATAGAGAATCTCTTCCATTTGAAGGCATAGCATTTTCTGGTCGACTCCTTACGGGATGCCTCAACGATGTTGAGGACCTCGACGGAAAGACCCAAGGCCTGGAACTCTAGTCGCTCAGGAACCAGGCCGTCAGGTGCAGGGACTGAAGGTCCGGATGGAGTACCTTCCCCTTGTTGACTGAGATCAGGTCCGGGCAGGCTGGTAGCCGCCTCGGGAGCCCGGAGCTGAGGCTGAGGACATCTGGATACCAAAACTGGCGGGGCCAGTCTGGGGCTGCCAGAATCACCTGCGCCTGGTCCCTCTTCACCTTGAGAAGCACCTTGTGGATCAAGGGGAATGGAGAGAAGGTGTAGAAGAGGCCCGAGGTCCACGGCCTCGAAAAGGCATCCCCCTGCAGCGAGCCCTGCTGAGGGGGGCGGGCGTGAAACAACCTCAGCTTCACATTCTCCTTGGAGGTGAACAGGTCCGCCTGAGGGGTGCCCCAGTGGGAGAACAGATCTTGTACTACCTCCGGCAGGAGAGACCACTCGTGAGATGCAGCGCCTATCCGGCTGAGGGCATCAGCCAGACTGTGGAGACTCCTGCCACAAGGATGGCTAGGAGATCCGCCTCCAGGCTGATCAGGAGAGACCAAGTGCAGAAAGCCTCCTTGCACAGGGGCAAGGAGTGCATCCCGCCCTCTCGGTTGAAGTAGTACATGGTCATGGTGTTGTCCATCTGGACCTGGACCACTTGACCCCATACAAACAGAGCAAAGATGATGAGGGCTAGTCACACCTCTCGAAGCTCCAGCAGGTTGATGTGGCACCGAGACTCCTGAGGGCACCAGAGGCCGTAGGCTCTGAGCTCCCCCAAATGGGCATCCCAACCCATCAGAGAGGCGTCGGTCATCAGAGTGACCGTCGGCTTGGGGAGGATGAACGGAATACCCTCCTGCAGATGAGCTGGAACGAGCCACCACTGGAGGCCATTCCACATCTCCTGGGTCACTGTCACTGGCTGGTCCAGAGGACCAGAGCGTTGTGACCATTGGCGGGCCGGACCCCATTGTAGGGGACGCATATGCCAGCGGGCCCAACGGACCACACTGGTGCAGGCCGCCATGAGGCCCAGAAGGCACAGGAAGTCCCGGGCAGGGTGCAACTGCCCAACCAGAAATGACTTTTTGGGACCAGGAAGTACCTGAAGACAAACTCTGGATCTGGAGGGGGTTCCGCCACCTCCCTGATCACTTCCTTCTGGAGGAGCAAGGCAATGTCGGCTCGATGAGCCGACAGAGAGGCTGCAGAACCCATAGCCCCCCATGGGGCGACGGCTCAATAGGAGGGGAACTGCTTGAATTCCAGAGGCAGACCCTTGCCTATCACTTCCAACACCCAGCGGTCCGTGGTGATAGCGGACCAGGCGGAAAGGAAGTGGCGGAGCCATCCCCCACAGGGGGAACCTGGGGAGAAGTGACGAGGTTGGGGGCGACACCCCTCAACCAGTCACTGGGCAGACTTGGAGGAAGGGACAGCCGAGGAGCCGCCTGCTGGCCCTGATGCTGGTGTTGCTGGGCCGGAAGTGCCACAGGGGCTGAAGGACGAAAGGGCTTATGGTGCTGCTGGCGGCCTTTGTCCTTGTGGGCAGACTTGTTGGACTTCTCGATCCATTGGAGATGACCCTCCACCCTGGGCACGAAATACAGGTTACTCACCTGTAACAGGAGTTCTAGGAATGGTATATGTTGTTCATCCACACTGTCTGGCAGGTTTCTTGCCACTTTAAATCTTGCCGGAAGGTCTTCAAGCTGGCTCCTCCCACCCACCCGGGTGGTAAAACTCTCGGCTCTGCCCCGTGACGCCAGATCTAGCCCGCTGGAAGCCAGGTTGTGCGTCGAAGCCGGGGAGGTCAGGTGGGTTGTGTGGATGAACACATATATATTCCTAGAACTCCTGTTACAGGTGAGTAAATACAGGTTACTCACCTGTAACAGGAGTTCTAGGAATGGTATATGTTGTCTATCCACACTCATTGCGTATCCTTGCCGCTTTAAATCTTGCCGAAGGTCTTCAAGCTTGCTCCTCCCACCCACCCGGTGGTATAACTCTCGGCTCCGCCCCATGACGCCAGATCTGGCCCCTGGAAGCTCAGGTTGTGCGTCAAGCCGAGGAGTCGGTGGAGTCGTGTGGATGAACAACATATACCATTCCTAGAACTCCTGTTACAGGTGAGTAACCTGTATTTCTAGGGACATGGATATGTTGTTCATCCACACTCATTGGCAGACTCCTAGCAGTTCTCCGGGAGGAGGGAGGCAAGACGACACCCCATATACTTACTGGGAAAGAGAACTGGAGAACCGAGGCCCCAAAACCAGCATCCCGGCGTGACTCAAGGTCGATGTGGTAGTGGTAATGAAGGTGTTTGCTGACTTCCAGGTAGCAGCCCTGCAGATTTCCTGGATAGGGCGTCCCTGGAAGCAGCCACCGTTGCAGCAGTATGGCGGGTAGAATGAGCTCTTATCCCTCTGGGAGCTCCATGCCCGCCAACCTATAGCAGAGATCTATGAGGAGGTTACCCACCTGCTTATCGTCCGCTTGGCTGCAGGTCTGCCAGATCACGGCTTCAGCGTGGGTGACAAACAGCTGGTGAACCTCTCCCGAATTTCAGCCGTGTGCGCTCCTTATAATAAGCGAGCGCCCTTCTAGGGTCCAGAGTATGGAGCCTATATTCGGCCTCCGAGGTGTGATTGGGGTAGAACACCGGCAGAGTCAACACCTGGTTAAGGTGAAACTCCGACACCACCTTCGGAAGGAATTTCGGGTGGGGGCGAGGACAACCTTGTCCCTGTGGAAGACCAGGTAAGGAGACCTCGATGGAAAGCGCTGGAGCTCTCCCATCCTTCTGGCTGACGTGATAGCCACCAAGAAGGCGGTCTTCCACGACAGGTGAGAGAGAGACACACCTGTGCATAGGTTGAATGGCTTGCCCATGAGCTTTGCCAGTACCAGCAGTAGATCACGGGGTGGGGGTTCCCTACTGGAGGAAATGTGATCAAGGCCTTTGAAAAAGCCAGACCACCTTCTCCTGCGCCACCGACTGCTTCCGGCCCGCGCCCGGTAAGCAGAGATGGCTGCCAGGTGCACCTACTTAGGGTCGCGCCTAAGCCCTTGACTAGAAAGGGACCATAAATAGTCCAAGATGCTTGCCAAGGAACAGGAGGAAGGGTCCAAGCCCTTGCCTGACACCAAATGGAAAACCTTTTCCATTTGAAGGCATAGCATTTTCTGGTCGACTCCTTGCAGGGACGCCTCAACTACATTGAGGGACCTAATCGGAAAGACCCAAGGCCTGGAACTCTGCCGCTCAGGAACCAGGCCGTCAGGTGCAGGGATTGAAGGTCCGGATGGAACACCTTCCCTGATTGACTGAGAGCAGGTCCGGCGAGCTGGAAGCTGCCAGAGTCCTGGAGCTGAGACTGAGGAGATCTGGTACCAGAACTGGCGAGGCCAGTCTGGGGCTATCAGAATCACCTGCGCCTTGTCCTCCTCGCCTTGAGAAGCACCTTGTGGATCAAGGGAAATGGGGAAAGGCGTAAAAGCCAGGGTCCATTGCCTCGAGAAGGCATCCCCTGCAGCGAGCCCTGCTGAGGCGGGCATGGAACAGACTCAGCTCAGTTCTCCATGGAGGCAAACAGGTCCACCTGAGGTGTGCCCCAAAGGGAGAACAGATGCTGTACTACCTCCGGCAGGAGAGACCACTCGTGGGATGCAGCCCCTATCCGGCTCAGGGCATCGGCCAGGGTGTTGGAGGCTCCTGCCACGTGAATGGCTAGGAGATCCGCCTCCAGGCTGCGCACGAGTGACCAAATGCGGAGAGCTTCCTTGCATAGAAGCATGGGCAGCGTCCCGCCCTGGCGGTTCAGATAGTACATGGTCGTGGTATTGTCCGTCTGGACTCGGACCACTTGACCCCGGAGGAACGGAGCAAAGGCGGTGAGAGCTAGGCGGACCGCTCGGAGCTCCAGCAGGGTGATGTGGCATCGGGACTCCCGCGGGGACCAGAGGCCATGAGCCCGGTGTTCCCCCAGATGGGCACCCCAACCCATCAGAGAGGCATCGGTCGATAGAGAGACCGTCGGCTCGGGGCGGACGAACGGGATGCCCTCCTGCAAATGAACTGGAACGGTCCACCACTGGAGAGCGTTCCACATCCCCTGTGTCACCGACACAAGCTGGTCCAAGGGATCGCAGCGATGTGACCACTGGCTGGCCAGTCCCCACTGAAGGGGACGCATGTTCCAGCGGGCCCAACGGACCACGCTGGTGCAGGCCGCCATGAGACCCAGGAGGCGCAGGAAGTCCCGGGCAGGGCCAATTGCCCAACCAGAAATGATCGGGCAAAGGAGGAAAGAACCTCGGCCCTGTCCGCCGGGAGCCGCGCTCTGGCTCGAAGAGAGTCGAGCTGCGCCCCGATGAATAGAATCACCTGCTTCGGCTCGAGTTCCGACTTGGCCTCGTTGATAAGGAGGCCCAGTTGAGAGCAGACCTGGAAGGCCAGATCTCTGGACCACTCCGCCTCCTTCCTGGAGGGAGCTGCTATCAGCCAGTCGTCCAGGTAAGGGTACACCCGGACCCCTCGGCGCCGCAGGAATGCTGTCACCACTGCCATGCATTTGGTGAAGACCCTGGGAGCTGGAGACAAGCCGAAGGGCATGGCTTGGAACTCGAAGAGGGATCCTTCCGCTCGGAAGCGAAGGAATCTCTGGTGAGACGGACGGATAGGGACGTGAAAAAACGCGTCCTGCAAGTCCAGAGAGCAGAACCACACGCCGCGTTCCAAGGATGGTATTATCTGAGCCAGAGTGACCATCCTGAAGGTTCGAGACCTTAGGAACTTGTTTAGGTCGTGTAGGTCGAGAATGGGGCGCCAGCCCCCCGTCCGCTTCGGAACCAGGAAGTACCTGGACACAAACCCTGGGTCTGAAGGAGGGTCCACCACCTCTCTTACCACCTCCTTCTGGAGGAGGAGAGCGATGTCGGCTCGACGAGCCGCCAGTGAGGCTGGGGATCCCGAGGCCCCCCGAGGGGCGACGGCTCTGAAGGGTGGTGCCTGCTCGAATTCCAGAGGCAGGCCTCTTCCCACCACCTCAAGACCCACCTGTCCGTGGGTAACAGCGGACCAGGCGGAGCGGAGTGCGGAGCCGTCCCCAGGGGACCCAGGGTGAGGTGACGGGATGGGGCGACACCCTCAGCCCGTCACTGGGCAGGCTTGGAGGAGGGACCGCCGAGGGACCTCCTGGGCCTTTTCCTCCCTGCCTCCTGTTAGAGGAAGCCGGCGGCTTGGGTTTGGGATGTCAAGGCCGAGCCTGCTGGCCCTGACGTTGCTGGGCCGGGCGCGCCGGGGGCACAGAAGGACGAAAGGGCTTAGGCTGTGGTTTGCGGCCTTTGTCCTTCTGAGCGGAAGAGACCGAGTCCAAGGTGGCATTGGACTTCTCGATCCTCTGCAGGTGACCTTCCACCCCAGGGTCAAGAGGTCAGTCCCCAAAAGGGAACATCCGCCAACTTGTGCTGGGTATCCAAGTAAAGGTGGATATCCTCAGCCAAGCCCACGACCAGATAGCCACCGCGGCCGCCACCGATCTGGCACATGAGTCCCCTATATCCAAAGCAGTCTGGAGCTGTTGTTTGGCCACTGCCCTGCCCTGGTCCTGCACCTGCTTAACCGTAGTCTGCAGATCGGCGGAAGATGAGGGATGACCTCATCCAGGAGCCCAACAGTGATGAAAAATATGCCATGAGGACGACCCGAACTGGCCTGGCGAAGGCGAGAGAGAGGGGCATAGCGTGGACTTTCGCCCGACATAGTCCAATTTCTTGACTCCTTGTCAGAGGTTTGTCCACATCCCTGGCGTTCGGCCCTGCGCCGAAAACGCTGTCGGTAACAACCCCCTCAGCAGAGGGTGTTCAAAACCGGACAAGGAACGGAGGACCGATACTTCCTGCCATCCTGGCTCAAGGCCAGGGCAGGAAGCAGGGCGCCGCCAAAGTTCCAGTGTCGACCACTATGGCCTCGCCACCGAAAGGCCTCTTGTCGGAGAATCTCTGTCCAGAATCTCCGTGAGGGGATACCTGGCCCGCTTTGAAGCAGGTTCGAGCTCCATCCCGGTAGACTCGAGATGAGCCGAAGCAGTCCTAGGAAGGACGACGGCTATCGTCCATTGACTGACCTCCTGGAAGACCCAAGTCCAGTCGCTTGAGAAGAAGGAGGAATCATCTTCGGACTCGGAAGAGTCCTCGAAAGCTGCCTCTGGCCTGAGCCACCCTTCACCTGCCGAGGTCGGTCGGGAGTGAGGTAACTGACAGCCGATGGGTGAACCCCAGCGGACCGAGAATCCTTGGTCGGAGCCCCAATTGGTGGCTGTGGAGGCGGAGGTTCCACCGAGTCGGTGGAGCAGCTGGTTTGGCGAACAACCGGCCTGGTATAGCTCCTCGGACAAGTCGAGGGGTTGTGTCGACCGTTCGGTGACAGCCACTTAATGGCCGGGGAAGGCGCGAGGTCGGCTTATTCCGGCCAGGAGAAGCTGTTGCAACATAAGGTCCTCGCATCCGACGTAATTACGCAAGCCTCCCTCATCCGAGGAGGAGGACGAGACGCAGCGCGACGACGCTCACTGCAGTGCGAGACCGAGACCGCCTTATGACGGTGGGAACGGCTGGATCGCTGAAGAGGTCCGAGACCGAGACCGAGAGTCCCGGAATTTCCGGGTCGGTGCGGGAGGTGTCGGCCGAACCGCAGCACTCTTCGCCTCGGAAGGTCCATCCGAGGGCTCCGGAACCGGAGGCACAGGCGAGCCCACGATCCTCAACCTCCCGGGAACCGGGAGAGGGAATTCGGCTGCTAAAGGCCACAGCCCGTCCAATGGTCGGTGAGAAAAATCTCGACTTCATCGGGTGGAGTCTCGGTCAACTGACCTGACGGGGGACACCGTGAGGCCAGTGCAAGCCGAAGGTCGACCGAAGCCGACAAGTCGACGCCCGGGAGAGGGACCTTCGCCCCAAGAGCGCCAACGGAGGATTCTTACCCCTGTCCCTCTTTTGGACGGAGAATAAGGTCCGCGAGACGCAGGCCCTTCTCCTTTAGTGGAGAGGGACAGACAAAGCTCCTAAAAGAAGCCGTAGGAAGAACCCAGAGAGAGCGGGATAAATGCCGCTGCCGAGGAAGATATACGTCTGCGCCGCCTCTTCGAGGGCGACCATCCGCTGACGAGCTGATCGCTCGAGCCACATGCGACACCGCCAACCGAGCCTCCTTGGACTTCACCGGAGAAGCGCTTCTCGGGGCGCCCAGTTGCAATCGGGCAGCACGGTCTTCGAGGGCGTGAGGCCGAGAAAGATGAAAACAGGTCGCAAGCCTGCGGGTGCGTGCTCAAGGCCACAAACAGTATACAGCGTGGAGTGAGGATCCGTCCGAGACATCTTCTGCCCGATGGGCATCTCGAAAATCCGAGTCGATTTGTCCATCGCAGCTGCGAGGATAGAAGACTGAAGTCTTTGCAAAATTTTATTTTTAAATCCATAAGCGGAGAAATAGGAACCAGTCGCAAGCGCGGGCGTTAAGGAGGGAACCTGAGCTTCCAAGCGGTAAGGAAGATCTGGCGTCATGGGGCGGGCGAGGTTATACCACCGGGTGGGTGGGAGAACAAGCTTGAAGACCTTCGGCAAGATTTAAGCGGCAAGGATACTGCCAATGAGTGTGGATGAACAACATATCCATGTCCCTAGAACCTGTATTTCTAGGGACATGATATGTTCATCTATACGTGAACTCCTAGCAGTTCTCCGGGAGGAGGGACAGCGCACACCCCTACCTAGGAATAAAGACTGGAGAACCGAGGCCCCAAAACCAGCATCCCGAGGCGTGACCCAAGGTCGATGTGGTGGTGGAGTAGTAAGGCATGTGCCGACTTCATGTAGCAGCCCTGCAGATATCCTGGATAGGGACATCCCTGGAAGCAGCCACCGATGCAGCGGAACGGTGGGTAAAATGAGCTCTTATCCCTCTGGGAGGCTCCATGCCTGCCAACCTACAGCAGAGATCTATGCAGGAGGTGACCCACCGACTCATCGTCTGCTTGGCTGCAGGTCTGCCAGGTGAGGCTTCAGCGTAGGTGACAAACAGCTGTCGAACCTCTCCCGAACTTCAGCCGTACGCTCCTTAAGGAAGCGAGCACTCAACCAGGGTCCAATATGGAGCCTATATGCGGCCTCCGAGGTGTGATTGGGGTAGAACACCAACAGAGTAGACACCTGGTTAAGGTGAAGCTCCGACGCCACCTTCTGAAGGAACTCAGGTGGGGCACCGGACAACCTTGTCCCTGTGGAAGACCAGATAGGAGATTCAAGCGCCTGGAGCTCTCCGTCCTTCTGGTTGATGTGATAGCAAGAAGGCGGTCTTCTACAACAGGTGGGAATATCACCTGTGCATTGGTTCGAATGGCTTGCCCGTGAGCTTGGCCAATACCAGCAGTAGATCCCATGGAGGTGGAGGTTCTCGCACTGGAGGAAATATGATCAAGGCCTTAAGCGCCAGACCACCTTCCCTGCCTACGACTTCTTTCTGACCCAGCCCCAGAGGCAGAGATGGCTGCCAGATGCACCTTAAGGGTTGTCGACCAAAGCCCTTGCTGAAAAGGACCACAGTTAGTCCGAATGCTTGCCGAGGAACAGGAGGAAGGGTCCAGGCCCTTTCCCTGACACCAAATGGAAGATCTCTTCCATTTGAAGGCATAGCATTATCTGGTCGACTCCTTACGGGACGCCTCAACAACGTTGAGGACCTAGTCGGAAGACCCAAGGCCTGGAATCTAGCCGCTCAGGAACCAGGCCATTAGGTGCAGGGACTGAAGGTCCAGATGGAATACCTTCCCCTGATGACAGAGATCAGGTCCGGGCGGGCTGGAAGCCGCCCCGACAGCCTGGAGCTGAGACTGAGGAGAACTGGATACCAGAGCTGGCAGAGCCAGTCTGGGGCTACCAGAATCACCTGCCCCTTGTTCCTCCTCGCCTTGAGAAACACCTTGTGGATCAAGGGAATGGGGGAAAGGCGTAGAAGAGGCCCGGGGTCCATGGCCTTGAAAAGGCATCCCCCTGCAGCGAGCCCTGCTGAGGGGGGCGGGCATGAAACAGTCTCAGCTTCGCTTTCTACCTGGAGGCAAAAAGGTCCGCCTGAGGAGTGACCCAGTGGAAGAACAGATCTTGTGCTACCTCCGGCAGGAGAGAGCCCCTCGTGAGACGCAGCCGCTATCCAGCTTAGGGCATCGGCCAGGGTGATGGAGGCTCCTGCCACCTGAATGGCTCGGAGATCCCCTCCAGGCTGCGCACAAGACCATATGCAGAGAGCCTCCTTGCATAAGGGCAAGGAGCGTGTCCGGCCCTGGCGGTTTAGGCAGCACATGGTTGTGGTATTGTCCGTCTGGACCTGAACCACTTGACCCCGTAGAAACAGAGCGAAGGCGGTGAGAGCTAGGCGGACCGCATGGAGCTCCAGCAGGTTGATACAGCATCGAGACTCCGGAGGGGACCAGAGGCCGTGCTCTCTGTGCTCCCCCGATGAGCACCCCAACCCATCAGAGATGTGTCGGTCGGAAAAGAGACAGTCGGCCCGAGGCAGACGAACGGGATGCCCTCCTGCAAATGTGCCAGAACGGTCCACCACTGGAGAGCGTTCCACATATCCTGGGTCGCCATCACCAACTGATCCAAAGGATCGAGGCATTGTGACCACTGGACAGCCCATCCCGATGAAGGGGCGCGTATAACCAACAGGCCCAGTGGACCACGCTGGTGCAGGCGCCCGTGGGACCCAGGAGATCACTGGAGGTCCCAGGCAGGCGCAATTGCCCAACCAGGAATGATTGGACAGGGAGAAAATTTCCGGCCCTGTCCATGAAGCAGACTCTGGCTCTGAAGAGGATTGAGTTCTGCCCGATGAGGGTATCACCTGCTTGGCAAGAGTTCCGGCTCGGCCTCGTTGATGAGGGGGCCAATCTGAAAGCAAGCCTGGAGGGCCAGATCTCTGGACCACTCCACCTCCGCTCTGGAAGGGGCTGCCAACAGCCAGTCATCCGGGTAGGGGTACACCCATACCCTTCGGCGCCGCAGGAAAGCCGACACCACTGCCATGCATTGGTGAAGACCCTGAGAGCTAGAGAGGCCAAAGGGCATGGCCGGAACTCGTAAGAGATCCCTCCGCTCTGAAGTGGAGAAATTCTGATGAAACGGACAGATTGGGATGACAAGAACACGTCCTGGAGGTCCAGGGAACAGAACCATATGCCCTAATTCCAGGGATGGGAATATCTGAACCAGAGTGACCATCCTGAAGGTCCGAGACCTTGGGGACCTGCTCAAGTCGTGCAGGTTGAGAATGGGGCACCAGCCCCCCCCCCCCCGTCCATTTTGGGATCAGGATTTCCTGGACACAGACCCCGGTCTGGAGGAGGATCTCGCCACCTTCCTGATCACATCTTTTTCGAGGGCAGGGCAATATCGACTCGGGCGGGCCGACAGCGAACTAGGACCAAAGTGGCCCCGAGCGACGGCTTGAAAGGAAGGGCCTGCTCGAAAATCAGAAGCAGGCCCTTACCTACTATCTCCAACACCCAATGGTCCATGGTGATAGCGGACCAGGCGGAAGGGAAGTGGGGGGGGGGACCCAGGGAAGGGTGGCGAGGTTAGGGGCAACGCCCCTCAACCCATCACTGGGCAGGCTTGGAGGAGGGACCAGCTGAGGGAGCTCCTGGGCCTTTACCTCCTTGCTTCCTATTAGAGGAAGCCGCCGGCTTGGGTTTGGAATGCCAAGCGCAAGCCTGCTGGCCCTCGTGCTAGTGCTGATAGGCCGGTCGTGCCGCAGGGGCAGAAGGACGAAAGTACTTATGCTGATGTTGCGGCGGCCCTTGACCCTCTGGGCAGAGGTGACCGAGTCCAGAGTGGCATTGGACTTTCGATCCACTGGAGGTGTCCCCACACCAGGGCGAAGGTCAGTCCCCAGGAAAGGATGTCCATAACCTGTGCTGCATCTCCACGAGAAGGTGGATATCCTCAGCCACGCCCTGCGAGTGCATGCCACCACGGCCGCTACCGACCTGGCACAGGAATCACCCTTATGTCCAGAGCAGTCTGAGATGCTGCTTAGCCACCGCCTTCCTGGTCCCACGCACCTGCGGGCGTGGTCTGCAGGTCGGCCAGGAGATGAGAGATCACCTCATCCAGGGAGCCCAAGAGGGCGTGGGAGAAGTGTGCCATCAGAGTGGCCGAGCTGGCCTGCCAGAGGCCGAGGAAGGACGCAGTGTATACCTTGCACCCGACATAATCCAGCCTTTTGGACTCCTTGTCGGGGGGCCTGTCCACGTCTCAAGAGTTTCCAGAACGCTGGAAGATGTTATCGGTGACTAACCCCTCAGTAGAGGGATGCTCCGAGAAACCAGGCAAAGAGCCGGTAGGGACCGCATACTTCCTGGCCATCCTGGCCGAGGGCGCAGGACAGGAAGCAGGCCGCTGCCAAAGCTCCAAGGCTGGGCCGAGCAATGGCCTCAGCCACAGGAGAGACCTCCATGGGAGATCCTCGAGTCTAGAATCTCCGTCAGGGGATAAAGGCCGTTTGGATACAGGCTTGAGCTGCATCCGATAAACTCAGATGAGCTAAGCAGACCCAAGAAGGACGATGGGCTATGGGTCAGAGACTAGCCCTGGGAGGACTCCAGGCCAACCCGCCTGGGAACATGGAGGAGTAAGTCATGGACTCCGAAGAGTCTACAAAGAGCTGCCTCAGGCCTGAGCCACTCTTCACCTGCCGAGGGGTGGCCAGGAGTGGGGTGACCGACAACCTGCTGGGCAGGTTCGTGACCCGACCAGTTCTACCACAATCGGTGGGGCAGCTAGATTTAGCCGAGCAACTATGGCCCAGAAATGGGCATCTGGAGCTACGCGGCGGTTGCTGGACGTTCGAGAACAACACTTGATGGCAGGGAATGGGTGGGTCGTCGACTCCCGGACAACAACAACTGCTGCCACACCAGCTCCTCGTGGCGATCAGCGCCAATCTGCGTCGAGACTCTCCTCATCGAGGAGGATGACGAGGAGAAACGGTGTCGCCACTTAATTCGGTGCCCAGACTGAGACCGCCGAAGTTGGCGGGAGCGACTTGACCGAGATGAAGTCTGAGACAGAGACTCGCGGTGACACCGAGGGCGGACCTGGGAAGGGGCGAGGGACACCCGCTCTTCCCTCAGCTTGGACACTTTGACCGGGGACTGCCACCCCGAAGGCACAGGCAGATCCTCGGTCTCCACCATGGGAATCGGCGGGGAGGAGTTGACGGCTCTACCAGTCGACCACCCGGCTGATGGGTCGAGAGATAACTCGACTACGTCGACGGGAGTCTGGCCTGACGGGGACACCGTGAAGCCAGCGGCCTGAGCCGCAACCTCGACAGAAGTCAACAGTCGGCTGTCCAGGGAAGGAGACCTCTCCCGCTCCCACAAACGCCGACGATGGGACTTACCCTTCAACTCCCTCGTCTTGGGACGAGAGGAATGTCCCAATGGCCCCTCTCCCTTCACGGAAAGGGACTGGCGAAGCTCCTTGAACGAAGCCGAATGAGAGGAACTCAGAGAGCGGGATAAATGCTGCGACCGAGGAGGAGGGAGATGCGGCCTGGGCCGCCTCCTCCTCGAGGGCGATCGAGTGCTCGAGCTGCTCAGCCAAGCCAGCCGCCGCGGACACCGCCCAACGAGTCTCTTTGGGTTTTACCGGCGGGGAAAACTCCTCGGGGCGCCCAAGCCTCAGTCGGGCAGCACGATCCTCCAGGATGTTGGCTGAAAAGGCGCGACACAACTCGCAGACCTGCGGGTCGTGGTCTAAGTCCAGGAAGTATACGCACGTGGAGTGCGGATCAGTCCTGGATAAATTCTGCCCGCCAGGGCACCTCCGAGAGCCAGGAAACGAATTGTCCATCGCAGCCGCAAGGGAAAAAAAATCCGAAGTTTAGAAAACTTCAAAACTAAATTCGGACGAACCGAAGAATCAGGAACCAGTCAAAAACGCAAAGCGCTAAGGAGGGAACCTGAGCTTCCAAGCGGTAAGGAAGATCTGGCGTCATGGGGCGGAGCCGAGAGTTTTACCACCCGGGTGGGTGGGAGAAGCCAGCTTGAAGACCTTCCGGCAAGATTTAAAGTGGCAAGGAACCTGCCAGACAGTGTGCATGAACAACATATCCAAGTCCCTAGAACAAGTCGGTACCCAGGAAGCGGACGTCTGCCAGCTTGTGCTGGGTATCAGCCGTAAAGATGGAGATACTCAGCCACGCTCTGCAGCGCATGGCCACTGCGGCCGCTACTGACCAGGCACATGAATCAGCAATGTCCAACAAAGTTTGGAACTACTGTTTTGCTACTGTCCTTCCCTGATCCCGCACCTGCTAGACTGTCTTCTGAAGGTCAGCCAGGAGATGAGGAATCACCTCATCTAGGGAGCCCAAAAGGGCGTGTGAAAAGTGTGCCATCAGAATGGCCAAGCTAGCCTGACGAAGGCCTAGGGAGGAAGCAGTGTATAGCTTCAGCCTTGAGTAATCCAACTTCTTGGATTCCTTATCGGGTGGTTTATCCACATCCCAAGCGGTTCCCCGAACGCCGGAAAACGCTATCAGTCACTAACCCTTCCACAGAGGGGTGCTCCTAGAAACCGGAGAGTGAGCCGGTAGGGACTGCATACTTTTGAGCCATCCTGGCCGAAGGTGCGGGACAAGATGCTGGCCGCTGCCACAACTCCAGGGCCAGGCCAACAAGGGCTTTGGCCACTGGAAAGGCCTCCGTAGGGGAATCCCCTCAGTCCAGTATCTCTGTAAGGGGATACTTGGCCCATTTCTGAACTGGTTCAAGCTGCATCCCAGTAGACTTAGATGAGTCGAAGCATTCCCAAAAACGAGGATGGGCTCTCGTCCACCGACTGACCCCCTGCAGACTCCAGTACAAGCGGCCTGGAGAACAAGGAAAAGTTGTCGTCAGACTCTGAGGAGTCTGCGAACAGCTGCCAAGGGCCTGAGCCACCCTACACGTGCCGAGGTCGATCAGGAGTGAGGGTGACCAATAACCTATGGGGCAAGCCCTGACCCGACCGAGAATCCTTAGTCGGGGCCCCAGTCTTCGGTTGTGGAGGCGGAGGTTCCACCACAATGGGTGGAGCAGTCGGTTTTGGCCAAACAACCGGCACTGGTTTCAGCTCCTCGACTACTACAAGGGATTGTTTCGGCCGCTCAGGTGACAGCCACTTAATGGTCAGAGAAAGCGGCGGAGTCGGCTTATTCCCGGACAATAAGAGTTGCTGCCACATTAAATCCTCATAGCGCCGACACAACTTGCGCCGGAGTCTATCCTCCGAAGAGGACGACAAGGATGAGCGGTAACGCTGCTTTCCAAGGTGCCGAGACAGACCGCCGACGTCAAGGGACCGGGCTGGACCTTGAAGAGGTCCGAGACCTTCGGGGATTCCGAGGGTGGGTCAGAGAGGGACGGGGAACCTGCTCCTTCCTCGGCACAGGCTAATCCAGGACTCCAGCACAGGAGGCACAGGCAAGTCCTCGGTTTCCACCGGGAAGCGTGGAGTAGGGCTGTCGGGCATCACCAGTCGACAAACCGTCCCACGTGTCGAGAAAAATCTCGACTGCGTCGATGGATGTCTCAGCCAGCTGACCTGACAGGGACACCGTGAAGCCAGTGGCCTTAGCCGCAACCTCAACCAAAGTCGAAAGTCGACCATCCAGTGAAGGGAATCTCTCCCGTTCCCATGAATGTCAATGGTGGGACTTACCTTTTGAGCCCTTCTTCTTGGACCAACTGGAATGTCCCAATGGTCCTTCTCCCTTGGTGGAGAGGGACTGACAAAGCTCCTTAAAAGAAGCTGTATATGAAGAGTCCAAGGAGAGCGGGATAAATGCCACGACCAAGGAGGAGGAAGACGACGCGGCCTGAGCCACCTCCTTGTCGAGGGCGATCATCTGCTCCAACTGTTCCGCGGAGCCCGCCGCCACGGACATCGCCCAACGGGCCTCCTTCGACTTGACCAGCGGATACAGTTTTTCAGGGCGCCCCAGGAGAAGTCGAGCAGCGCGGTCCTCCAAGACCGGAGCCGAAAAGGATTCATACTAGTCGCAAGCCTGCGAATCGTGGCCAAGCCCCAGGCAGTAGACACGTGGAGTGCGGATCGGTCCGGGACATCTTCTGCCCACAGGGGCACCGACGAAAGCCGGGAGCCGATTTGTCCACCGCAGCCATGAGGGAAAAAGACGACCAAAGTCTTGTAAATTTTAGAATTCGTTTCGGGTTAATCGAAGAGTGTGGATCCAGGCCTAAAACGCAGAGCGCTAAGGAGGGAACCTGAGCTTCCAGGCGGTAAGGAAGATCTGGCGTCATGGGGCAGAGCCGAGAGTTTTACCACCCCGGTAGGAGGGAGGAGCCAGCTTGAAGACCTTCCAGCAAGATTTAAAGTGGCAAGGAACCTGCCAATAAGTGTGGACTGAACAACATATCCACGTCCCTAGAATTTTCTTTTTTCCCCCATTTATGTTTAACTTAATTAAGCTTTTAAGCAGAGTGGCATGAGCCATGCATGCCGCACAGCATCAGTTGGCAGCTGGATTGGTCATTTCTAAGACGCTAATGACCAAGCCAGTAGCCAATCAGGAGCCTTGCTAGGTTCAAGAATAATTAGACTTATAACTCTCCATAAGTTTCTGCAGGATCCCTCAGGGAGGCTATTCCTGTCTTTAAGGTATATTCCCCTAACACTGAAATAAATCATCTGCTCAAGATCCACCACCGAATCTGTGGACTGCTGCAAAACACTGTGGTATCGTACTTGCCATATGACAAATTTTGTAACAGAAAACCACACTGCTATAGCGCTCTGGTGATATTTCAGCCAGACAGGACAAAAAAGGCCAAATACCAATTCCTGGCATGTCACAAAGGAAAACAAAGGTTTCTTCCACACAAGTGCAGCTCTTTTTACAGAAATCTTTGCTAAAGGGACATCCAAAGAAAAAGTGGTCTTGGGTTTGCAGTTATAATGCACACCCTTATCTAAGACAGAATCTGTTCTCTATGCTCTTATGCTTTTTATTGTTTTTGATCCCAGTCTCCCAGGGGAGTATAACCAGATTACATCCCACATGCTAGCGAGTATGCATTTGTCAGTAAGCAAGCACGGAGTCTCTCTTTTTAAAGTATCCAGCTGAGTCAGGTAAGGGGGAAGGTACACTAAATGCTGTAATGATTATATGCTTAGAGTCTCTTCCTACTGCTTGTGGGCACTAATAGCTCAGTTTCTACTGTCTAACCTTAACTACATGTGTTTTAATATATCCGTGATATGTGGAGAGAATAACCAATATGGGCTATCTATATTTATTTTGCCTCAATGAAGAAATAAAAGGTGTTACCCACTCCAAAACCCAAAGTACCTAATGTGTGAGAGGCTACCTAAGAGCTCCATCTAGATTCTGTAAGCAGGAAAATACTATCCCGGAAAGCCACCGGATTAAGCATATCCAGTTCCCTTTCTGTAATATTTCTTCATACCTGGCTGAGTCCGCTCACCCACAGCATTTGGCAAAAAATGATATATTGTTATATAAGTTTGTTCCAGCTGCCAGTGAGGGTGGAGAAATGCAGCTGAGAAAGATAAAAATAGGGAGTATGAAGGATTTGGTTATTTGGACTCTTTTTCTTAGACAATTGCAAAGATTTCATTCTTTTAACTTTATCATTACCTTTCTTCAATTTTTTTGTCCCAATTAAATTTGGCTTCATCGGGACTCCCAAAATACTCACCCAGGGTTCTGATGGTTTCTGTGGTTATGGGTACTCCTGCTGTCTGAAGTGGAAAATGGTCCCCGTCAATGTGCAGAGTCTAATCTATTCATTTTCTATAGTTTAGACTAGATCCAGACCTTTTGGAAAAAACGTCAAACACACTTAGGGCTGCTATGCCGGAAAATTCATCTCCTGTCAAGAGTCGCGGGTTGTCAGCATATGCCAAAACGTTTGAGGCAATGGGACAAACATAGGTGGTAATTCCTCTTGTGGCTTCATTCTGGTTGATGTACCTGAAAACAGGGTCAGTTCCCATAATGTACAGCAGGGGGCTCAAAAGGCAACCCTGTCAAACTCCTTTGAGAAAAACATGTTACTCACCCGTAACAGTAGTTCTAAGAGTGGTATATGTTGTTCATCCACACTGTTTGGCATGTCCTTTCCCTTTAAGAATCTTTCCGGAAGGTCTTTAAGCTGGCTCCTCCCACCCACCCGGGTGAAAAATACCTCGGCTCAACCCTCTGACGCCAGATCTTTGCCCGCTGGAAGCTAGGTTGTGAGTTGAAGCTGGGGAGGTCGGGTGGGTTCGTGTGGATGAAGAACATATACCACTCCTAGAACTACTGTTACAGGTGAGTAACCTGTTTTTCTAGGATCGTGGATATGTTGTTCTATCCACACTGTTTGGCCGACTCCAAGCAGTTCTCTGGGAGGCAAGGCGGACACCCTCTCTTTACTTACTTGGGGAACAAAGTTTAGAGAACTGAGGCCCCAAAACCAGCATCCCAGCATGACTCGAGGTCGAGGTCGATGTGGTAGTGGGTAAAGAAGGTGTTTGCTGTCTTCCAGGTGGCAGCCCTGCAGATTTCCTGGAGAGGGATGTCCCTGGAAGCAGCCACTGACACAGCAGTATGGCAGATAGAATAAGCTCTTATCCCGCTGGAAGGCTCCTTGCCTGCCAATCGGTAGCAGAGATCAATGCAGGATGTAATCCATCTGCCAATCCAGGTACGGCTACAGTGTAGGTGACAAACAACTGGCGAATCTCTCCTTGAACTTCCTCCGTCTGCTCCTTATAATAAGGAAGCGCTTGTCTCAGGTCCAAAGTATGGAGCCTGTACTCGGCATCTGAGGTGTTGTTCGGATAGAACATGGGCAGAGTTAACACCTGGTTAAGGTGGAACTCCGACACCACCTTCAGGAGGAACTTCGGGTGGAGGTGCAGGACTATCAGTGGAAGATCAGGTAAGGAGACGCCACTGAGAGCGCCTGGAGCTCCCCAGTCTTTCTGGCTGACATGATAGCTACCAGGAAGGCAGTCTTCCACAACAGATTTGACATTTCACCCCTGTGCATCAGTTCGAATGGCTTGCCCACGAGCTTTGCCAGTACCAGCAGTGAATCCCACTGAGGTGGAGGTTCACGCACCAGAGAGGATATGTGGTTGAGGCCTTTAAAGAAACGCCAGACCACCTTCTCTTGTGCCACCGTCTACTGACCGGCCCACACCCAGTAAGCAGAGATGGCTGCCAGGTGCAACTTAAGGGTCATGGATCGAAGACCACCCTTGGACAAGGACCAAAGGTAGTCGAGGATACTAGCCACTGGACAGGACAAAGGGTCCAAACCCTTGCCCTCACACCAAATGGAAAACCTTTTCCACTGAAGGCATAGCACCTCCTGGTCGACTCCTTTCTGGATGTTTCCACTACTGTGAGAACATCCTCAGACAGACTCAAAGCCTGGAACTCTAGCCGCTCAGGAACCAGGCTGTCAGATGCAGAGACTGAAGGTCCGGATGGAACACCTTCCCCTGACTGATTGATAACAGGTCCAGGCATACTGGAAGACGCCTGGAGCCGAGGCTGAGGAGATCTGGATACCAGAACTGGCGGGGCCAGTCTGGGGATACCAGGATCACCTGTGCCTTGTCCCTGCTGACCTTGAGGATCACCTTGTGGGTCAAGGGTAGCAGAGGGATGGGGGCGTGGCCAGCAGCCAACAAGAGCAAACGCATCTCTATGGAGCAGTCTTTCAGAGAATAAATATATGGGAAAAACCTAATTCAAAACAGAATTGACAGCCTTCTATTTTTCCATCAGTCAGAGAGACATTTTTACCTTTCGGAGGATTTCCGTCCTTGAAAAGATATGGGAAAGCTGAGGAATACGGCAACTACAGAGCCGGGAGGTAGAAGCAAAGCCCAGAGGCCCGCAGAACCTGCAAATAGCGTAGCAGTGGAAACCGCAGCAGGCGCCCCCTTCAAACCATCAAACAGTGCCTTACTGCAGGCCATTAGAGAATTGGACAAAAAAGTAGATTCTTTGGGAACATGATTTACTGGCCTAGAGATAAGAATGGATCTGGTATAAACAGCTACTGATAAGGCAAATAAATCTATGGCGACAGTAGCAGGAGTCCTTGCCAAAAATAAGCTGCTCCATCACCGTCTAGAAAATTTGGAGAACCGAGTGACAGTGGCCAACATTTGATTGCTGTGAGTCCCAGAAGATACAGAAGGAGCTGATCTTTTGGGGTATGTTATTGCCCTATTCTAGAAGTGTATGGACTTAGATATGCAGCAGAAAGTGCTAAAA
Organism: Neoceratodus forsteri; assembly: GCA_016271365.2. NCBI lineage: Eukaryota > Metazoa > Chordata > Ceratodontiformes > Ceratodontidae > Neoceratodus > Neoceratodus forsteri. The sequence continues at coordinate 188,513,084 of CM057451.1, forward strand.
ACATACAGGATTACCCCTTGGAGACCCCTTTCGGAGAATCTTCCTAGGACAATAATGATCGTAACCAGCAGGCCACACATCCGAGACCAAGTTTTGGAGGCAGCTAAATCAAGGGCACCAGTGAAGCTGGCTGGGGGTGCCCAGATCCACTTTTCCTCCGACCTGAGCTATTCCACACGACAACGCAGAAAGGCCTTTGACAGCGTCCGAGCAGACCTGAAAGCACTGGGGATAACGCAGATGTTGCAGCAGCCGGCCCGATTACGAATCTACTACGCTGGTAAGACTTTTCTTTTCTCTGATCCAGTAGACGAAGGGAAGAAACTGGAATTAATTAAAAAAGACTTCCATCGCTCCCGCTCTGTGAGCCCTTCTGATGAAGAGGGCTGAACTTTGATAAAATGATCTCTCACACTTAAACAGCAAGTGCAGTCTACAAGTTTAAAAAGAATTAGACTGCCACTGCGTTCCCCCAGCGAAACAGACATTACCTACTGTATACAGCACTGTTAAAAACTACCCACCTCATTATTCACCTCCTGAAGGGTCTTTAATAAAGCCCTTGCAATGTAGGATGGACACTCAGGGTCCTGCATACATTTAAGTACAAGCTCCAAGGTTTCGGACAGCTTCTTATGCTGGGACTTCTGTTCACTCTGTGTCTGCAGCTCCACAAAAAGGCTGCCCAATGCCTGAAACAAATTATAAAGCGAGTAAAAGCTAGGAAATGCAACTGGCCAAAAATGCGATCACATCACCCAGCATTATTCTAGCCCAACAGCACAAAAATACTTTCTGAAGCTTCTTACTCAGTTTTAAAATGACAAATCAGGGAATCCATTTTATAATCACAATAAGACACTTCAGGGGAATCACTCTGTGCTTATACACCCCCTCTAAGGCCTTACCAGTTAAATAGAATATATACAGTGCTAGGTTTGGAACAATTCTGCTTTGCAATACTGTACAACTAAAATCTTGTTAAAACTATTTTTGATAAAATGACAAAGATGAGTGTAAATTTTCAGGAGGGATATGTTATTGTAATCCCATTATTCAAGCACTTAGAGATCCAAGTATACATAAGAAAAACAGGTTACTCACCTGTAGCAGTGGTTTTTGGAGTGGTATATGTTGTTCATCCACACTTACTGGCATGTCCCTTTCCCCTTTAAACCTTGCCGGAAGTCTTCAAGCTGGCTCCTCCCACCCACCCAGATGGTATATACATCGGTTCCGCTCCATGACATCAGATCTTAGCCCTCTAGAAGCCAGGTTGTGTGTGTACGCAGCCGTGGAGGTCGGGTGGGTCCATGTGGATAAACAACATATACCACTCCTAGAACTACTGTTACAGATGAGCAACCTGTTTTTCTAGGATCGTGGATATGTTGTTCATCCATACTTATTGGCAGACTCCTAGCAGTTCTCGGGAGGAGGGAGGCAAGATGCTCACCCCCTACTTAGGGAACAGAGACAGGAGAATTGAGGTCCCAAGGTCCCGGCGTGACTCAAGGTCAATGTGGTAGTGGGTAATGAAGGTGTTAGCTGACTACCAGGTAACAGCCCAACAGATTTCCTGGATAGGGATGTCCCTGGAAGCAGCCACCAATGCAGAAGTATGGCGAGTAGAATGAGCTCTTATCCCTATGGGAGGCTCCATGCCCGCCAACTCATAGCATAGACCTATGCAGGATGTAATCCATCTTGCTATGGTCCGTTTGGCTGCAGGTCTGCCAGAAACAGCTTCAGCGTAGATGACAAACAGCTGGCGAACCTCTCCATGAATTTCCGACGTCCTCTCCTTGTACTAGGAGACAGCTCATCTCAGGTCCAAGGTATGGAGCCTGTACTCTGCCTCTGAGGTGTAATTAGGGTAGTATACCGGTAGAGTCAATACCTGTTTAAGGTGGAACTCCGACACCACCTTCGGAAGCAATTTCGGGTGGGGGCACAGGACAACTTTCTCCCTGAGGAAGACCAGATAAGGGGAGCCCACCGAAAGCACCTGGAGCTCCCCTGTCCTTCTGGCAGACGTGATAGCCACCAGGAAGGCCATCTTCCAAGACAAGTGTGACAGCTCACACTTGTGCACTGGTTCGAATGGCTTGCCCGTGAGCTTTGCAAATACCAGCAGTAGATCCCACAGAGGTAGAGGTTCATGCCCCGGAGGGCATATCTGATCCAAGCCATTGAAAAAGCGCCTGACCACTGTCTCCTGCGCTAATGTCGGCTGACTGGCCCACACCCGGTAAGCAGAAATGGCTGCCAGGTGCACCCTAAGGGTCAATGACCGTAGACCCCCTTTTGAAAGAGACCAAAAGTAGTCGAGAATGTTAGCCACAGAACAGGATAAGGGGTCAAGACCCTTACCCTGAAACAAAATGGAAAATCTTTTCCATTTGAAGGCGTAACATTTACTGGTCGATTCCTTTCTAAATGCCTTTACCACGGTGTAGACATCTTTGGAAAGACCCAAAGCCTGGAACTCTAGCCGCTCAGGTACCAGGCTGTGAGGTGCAGGGATTGAAGGTCCAGATGGAAGACCTTCCCCTGGTTCAAAGATGTCAGGTTTGGGCGTGTACAAAGCCGCTCCGGAGGCCTGCAGCTGAGACTGAGGAGATCTGGATATTAGAACTGGCGCGGCGAGTCTGGAGCTACCAGAATCCTACCTTCGTCTTGTCCCTCCTCACCTTGAGTAACACCTTGCGGATCAAGGGAAATGGAGGGAAGGAGCAGAGGAGGCCTTGGGTCCACGGCCTCAAGAAGGCATCCCTCTGCAGCAAGCCCTGCTGAGGGGGCCGGGCATGAAATAGCCTCAGCTTGGCGTTTCCCCTAGAGGCAAACAGGTCCACCATCGGTTTGCCCCAATGGGAGAACAGGCTGTATGCTACCTCTGGATGAAGAGACAACTCGTGGGATGACTGGCCTATGCAGCTGAGAGCATCCGCCAGGTGGTTCAAGGCTCCTGCCACATGGATTGCTAGGAGATCCGCCTCTAACCAGCTTACAAGAGTCCAGATGCAGAGTGCCTCCTTGCACAGCAGACGGGAGTGCGTGCTGCCCTGTTTGTTGAGGCAGTACTTGGTCATGGTATTGTCCGTCTAGACTTGAACCACTTGACCCCGGAGCTGAGAAGCAAAAGCAAACAGTGACAGTCTGACTGCTCTGAGCTCCAACAGGTTGATGTGGCATCGGGACTCCTCAGGGGTCCTGCTGTCCCCCATGTGGTCTCCCAAGCCCATGAGAGAGGCATCGGTCATGAGGATGACCGTCGGCTCGGGGCAGACAAACAGAATCCCTTCCTGCAACCGGTCTGGGGCGTTCCACCTCTGGAGAGTGTCCCACATCTTCTGGATTACCGTCATCAGCTGGTTGAAATGACCATGGCACTGAGTCCACTGGGCGGCCAGCTCCCACTGGAGGGGGCGCATGTGCAACCGGGCCCAACGGACCACTGAGGTGCACACCGCCATGTAACCGAGAAGGTGCAGAAAGTCCCAGGCAGGGCGCAAGTGCCCAACCAGAAATGATGGGGCAAAGGAGGAAAGAACATCCGCCTTGTCCGCCGGGAGCCGAATTCTGGCTTGACAAGAGTCGAGCTCTGCTCCGATGAAGCCCATCACCTGAGAAGGCATGAGTTCTGACTTGGCCTCGTTGATCAGGAGGCCGAGTTGATAGCGGGTTTGGAGGGCCTGATCCCTGGACCTCTCCACCTCCTGTTGGGTGGAACCTGCAAGGATCCAATCGTCGAGGTAGGGGTAAATTCTGACACCCCCGCCCCCGACGCTGGAGATGGGCCGCCACCACTGCAATGCATTTGGTGAAGACTCGTAATGACGACAGGTCGAACGGCATGGTTTGGAACTCGTACAGGGTCCCCTCGACCCTGAAGTGGAGGAACCACTGATGGGATGGACGGATTGGGACGTGAAAAAAGGCATCCTGCAGATCCAGTGAACAGAACCACGTTTCACTCCAAGGATGGTATGATCTGGGACAGAGTGACCATCCGAAAGGAGCGAGCCCAGAGATATTGACATAGATCGTAGAAATCCAGAATGGGGCGCCAGCTCTCTGTCCGCTTGGGCACCAGGAAGTACCTGGAGACAAAGCCTGGGTCTGCAGACGGATCCGCCACGAGAGCTACTGCCTCCTTGAGGAGGAGCCAAACGATGGCGTCTCGTAGAGCCGACTGAGTGCATGCAGAAATCCATTCTTCCAGAGGGGCGCGGGCTCGGCAGGGAGGGCATTGCTCGAATTCTAGAGGCAGTCCCGACTGACCACTTCGAGAGCCCACCTGTCCGAAGTGATAGCGGACCAGGCAGAAAGCAAGTGGCGGAGCCGGCCCCCCATGGCAAGACCCAGAGCTGGCATGACAGGAATAGGGATGGCAACCCCCACCCCATCACTGAGCAGGCTTGGAGGAGGAGGAAGCTCCAGGACCTGAGCCTTGACCTCCTCTGTGGGCCTGTTGGGGTCCAGGCTTGGGCCGAGGGCACCAAGCTTGAGCCTGCTGCTGATGCTGCTGTCCTCCCTGGAAGGAAGACTCCTGAACCGCAGAGGAAGAGTGCCGAAAGGGCTTCTTTTTCTTCTGCTGGTTCTTGCCTGAAGAAATCTTGGCAAAAGTGGCGTCCAAGGTGGCACCGGACTGCTCTATGTGCTGTAGGTGATCGGCCACTCCTGAGACGAACAAGTCGGTCCCAAGGAAAGGAACATAAGCTAACTTGTGCTGAGTATCCGCTGGGAAGGAGGACAGCCTCAGACAAGCCCTATGGCAGCCATCGAGTGGGCACAAAAATCCCCAATGTCCATGGCCGTCTGGAGCTGTTTGGCAACAGGATGGCCCTGATCTTGGACCTGCTTGACCATGGTCTGCATGTCCGCGGGGGGGTGTGGGAGGACTTCATCCAATGACCCGAGAAGGGCATGGGAGAAGTGTACCATAATGACGGCCAAACTTGCCTGATGAAGGCCCAAGAAGGACGGCACATAGACCTTCCACCCCTAGTGGTCCAAATACTTGGACTCCTTGCCGGGAGGTCGGTCAGTGTTGGCAGAATTGCCAGTATGCCTGAATACAGAGGCAGTCACCAGGCTCTCGGCTGAAGGGTGCTCTGTGAACCCCTCAAGAGACCCCATGAGCACCGCATACTTGCGGGCCATGCAGACAGACGGTGCTGGACATGAGGCAGGACTCTGTCATAGTTCGAGTGCCGGACCAACTATGGCGTCGGCCATAGGAAAGGCCTCCGTCGGGGTAACCATTCTCTTGAGGCTGTCCATGAGAGGGTACTCCGCCTTTTTCTGGATGGGTTCCAGGGGCATCCCTGTGGAATCAGAGATGAAACAAAGGACCCCTGGGAGGAGAAAACACCTTCCTCCATCCCAGTGCCAACGGACAACTCATCATCCCCAGGATGAGAGTGAAGCCCGGTGACATCCAAGTCCGAAGAGTCGGGGTACAGCAACCTGTGCCCAAATCACTCTCGACCCACCGAGGGCGGTCCAGGGTGACCTGTTTCCGACAGACGTCAGGGAAGCCCGGTATCTGGTCAGTCCTCTTTGGAAGGAGCCCCTCCCACAGGCTGCTTAGGCGGCGGCTCCACCACTATCAGTGGAGAGACCGATATAGGCCAAACAGGAAGATGGGCCGGCCCCGCGGGCGGAGGAACCAAGGCTTCAGTTCAGGGGTCAGCCCGACCTGGGAGGCGGCTCAAGTAATGGCAGGGTAGAAGTCGAAGTGTGCCTGACAAAATCAGCTGTTGTTGCCACATGAGGTCCTCATAGCGCCGGAGTTTCCGTCGCAGCCTCTCCTCATCTGAGGAGGACGAGGACGACCAGTGGCGTTGCCTCTTTCTCGAACACTTGTGGCTCTTCCTTGGCCATCCGGACAAGGGGGTTCTAGATCTCGACCAAGATCGGACAGGCCAACACGGTCACTCAAGAGACACCGGCGGCACCGGTGATACCTGGGGATCCAGAACTGGGTCCTCGATGGGGGCACCAGCAGGCTCAGTCTCCTCACTGGGGAAGACAAGGACCGGAGTCCTTTCCAAGGAGTCATCGACAGGGGCCGGCGAAAGAGGATCGATGGGGTCGAGGACAATCTCGACCTCATTGGTCAGATCCTCGGTCAGCTGGTCTGATGGAAGGTCTGTGAAGCCAGCGGCTGAGGAAGTGATCTTGACCGAGGTCGAGACCGCATGTTCCTGGGACTGAGACCTCTTTCTGTGTCAAGAGCATCTTCGCTGAGACAAAGACATGCTGGGTTCCTTCTCCCTCTTACGAGATCGGGAGAGGTGTGAGCCCGCAGACGCCTCTCCCCGGGTGGGGAGAGACTGGCACAACTCCTTGAAGGAACCTGAAAAGGTGGAGCCTAGGTTGAGTGGAACAAAAAAACTTTGATTGTCTGAAGCACAGGCGGCTTCTTCTTCGAACGCCTTCACACGTTCCAGCAGCTCGGCGGAAACTGCAGCCGCGGAAACCGTCCACCTAGCCTACTTGGACTTCACCAGAAGATTCCTTTTCTCCGGTCTCCCCAACTTTAAACATGCCAGGCGGTCGTATAGAACGTTGGGATGGAAGGCCAAGCAAAAGCTGCAGGATGAGGTGTCATGGCCAACACCTAGGCAGTAGACGCACGTGAGATGGGGATCGGTGCAGATCATCTTCTGGCCGCAAGGATACTGGCGAAATCCTGGAGAAGATATCTCTTCCATAATCGAGGACGCAAAAGCACAATCGCTAACTTGGACAAGTTTTAATTTTGGTAAAACTGAAGTATTGAAAGCCAGGGCCTACGAAATGTATGAGCACGAGGCAGGCAACCTGTATCTTCCAGCGGAAAGGAAGATCTGGCATCATGGGGCGGAGTCGAGGTATGTACCACCTGGGTGGGTGGGAGGAGCCAGCTTGAAGACTTCCAGCAAGATTTAAAGGGGAAAGGGACATGCCAATAAGTGTGGATGAACAACATATCCACAATCCTAGAACAAAACTTTAGTGCTCACTTTCACGAGGGGAGGTTAACTAATATTTATAAAATGGGTAGGGAGGATCCTGCTTCCTGACTGGTGAAGGTTCCAAAGCAGTGCAGTTCAGGAACAGTAACTACACTGCCAAACGTATTTTCATTTTTTTACCGCAGAGTGTGGGTTGCTGTTCCTCAACTGCACACACTTCCAGATGGCTGAAAAGACAATGCCTAAGCACCTTGTGCCTCACAATGTACCTGGGCTTGCAGTTCAAGAACAGTAACCCACACCCTGTCGTGGCTTACTGCTTACACATTCAACCCATTAATCTTACTGTAGATGAAGTGAGGTTTCAGATTTTCTGTGACAGAATCAGGCAGTGCACTGTGGAAATAAAAACAGAGCTCTCTAAAACAAAAGAGTGGCTATCTGCTATCACACCCCTTCTCCCCCAAATCTCCTTATGATGAGACTCCCTTGCCCTTCCCCTTACCAGTGACTAACAGGTTGGCTTACCTGGCCCACCAAATCTCATCATACTCTCCCTTTGCTGCCCAACCTAACCATCCCCTCATTATGCTCTCCCTTGCACCCAGCATCATCTCCTCACCAGGCCCTCCCTTTGTCCACTTCTATCTCCTCAGTGGCAGTGGGGAATCTGGAAAATGTTTAGATGGGGAAACTCGCATACACTGATTTGTAGGTGGGGGAACTCTCCTATATTTGGGAATAAATTATGTAATAAAGAACAATGACAGAGGTGCAAGAACTCTCATACAATTTTGTAAGAGATGGGGGACCAGAGTTCCTGTGGGTTACTGCTCAGTTTAGATCTTGCTCTCTGGGCCCTCTGTGTCCCTTCTCCCTACATCCCCCACATCTACTCACCGGGCCCTTCTTTATCCTCCTTACATCTCCTCACTGGGCCCTCCCTTCTTTTTGTCCCCCTCCACATCTTCTCACCAGGTGTTCCCGTTATCCCAAAATCTCCTCCCAGGGCCTTCTCTTTGTCCCCAAATCTCATCACCAGGTCCTTCTTTGTCCCCTCCCATATCTAATGAGACCCTCCCTTTATCCCCCATATCTCCTCACCTTGCCCTCTCTTTAGCTCCCCACCTCCTCATCAGGTCCTCCCTTTGTCCACTCATATATCACTGGGGCCATCCCAATATCCCCTCCCCACAGCTCTTCTCCAGGCCCTCCTTTTGTGCCATCCCCCACACTCATCAGGCCCTCCCTTTGTTCCCTCAACACTTCTCACTGGCTCTCCCTCACCTAGCTCTCCCTTTGCCTCTGTTCCACATCTCTTCACCGGGTTCTACTCTTTTCCACAAGTTACAAGGCATCAAAAGCACAAAGTAAAATTCCTGTCAAATTTTGTAACATGCATGCCTAGACCTTTTCTAAATGCAGTCTACTGGTGCTAAGCTGTAGAGCTATCACAAAATCAGCACTCTGATATTGGGGAGGGGGGGCACTACCAGCTAGAGATTGAGAGAACTTCTAGTTCCTTACTCAGCTTATCTGGAAGGATGCAGTCTATACCTGAACCAATCTTTATTGTAACTACAGTTTTTGAATGGTTAGCAAGAATCCTGGCTTTAGTGGGCAGGCCAGCTAACAAAGTGGTAATGCTAATGCGTATTACCAAAATGGTCCAGATTTGCTCAGAGTGCAGGAAGCCTGGTGTCAACTGGAAATGCGGGGTTCCAGCATCCGTCTTGGAGACCTCCTGCCTCAAGGAGGGACAGCATGGCTGGCCTGGTGGTGCAGCGGTAGCGCTACCACTTGCAACACCGATGAATTGGGTTCAGAAGTGAATCCAGGCTGTCGGATGGCTGGCTGGGGGGAGGAGATGGTGGGCAGAGCCTGAAGCTTGCCTGGCCGCTAGTGCAAGCTGAGGGAAAGGAAGCTCGAGTCAGGAGATGTGGCAGACATCAGTGCACATAACGCTGGAGCACGTGGTGTACAGCAGGACGTCATTACATAACAAGGGTTGAAAACTGGAGGAAAAAGTTGGCGGCAGGATGACACCCAGAACCCGCAGGCCCCGTACCTGACCAGCTAGGCACACCGACCAGAACTACATCTGTTCTGCAGTGGGGCTTGGGGAACCCCACTGACCCCGCTGGGGGCAAGCTCTGGGTGAAAATGGCTGGCAGTTAAGTCCCTGCAGACGTCGGGTGATGGAGCTGGGATGCTTAGCAGAAGGAAGCCGACTGGTTAAGGTGGGGAAGGGAGGGAGGGCATCTTGTTCAACTGCATGTCTGCCCCCTGGTGGTCCGGGGGAGGGCTCATCATGTGGTAAGGAATAAGAAATATGCTCCTCTGTAGCAGTCCAACGTCACCACACACTTGCTCGCCTAGTGAGTGACACCATGCTGTAACACGCCCCAAACTGTGCTTGCAGGGGAGTTCTGAAGGTCGAGTGGGGCTTATCTGCCTTTTCAATGGCCCCAAAAGGCCATAGACTGGTTTGCTTCTCAGGATCACACCCTGGGGGTATAAGGTGATGTACTTGAGAGTGAAAATAGCAAGCAGATGAACATGCCCTACTTTCGTGCCACAACAGGGACCTGACAACTCTTCCCCCTCCTGACCTGCTTCTCCTCTTTGACCTTGGCCATCAAACGCATGTTCCCCCGGCTTGGGAAACTGGGGGTCCTACCAACAGGGGTTAAGCTGCTGGTTATGGTCGGGGGGGGATCTAAAGCAGGATGTGAGGCAGTGCTCTGGAATCTCGGGACTACTATGGCTGACAGGAAGTCTGGGTAGGGGAAAGGAAGACCTGGTGGCTAATATGAAAAAAACAGGGTGCCAAAATAGAAAGTATAAAAAAATAACTGGGCTTTGCTTAGAGAAAACAATTCAAATGTTACCTGACTGATATAGGCAGGGTCAGCAATCAGTTCCTCCGCTGTATGTACCAGCTTGTTGATGACCTGATAAAATGGAGACTCCTTTACCCCACTGAGCACCTGCAGGCAGGCGATGGCAGCCCTCCGCACCTCTCTCACGTGACTTCCCAAATTGGTTATCAAGGACACTACCACTAAATTCAGATAAACAGATAAAAAAATAAAGTCAGACTTGGATAAAACAGTTGTCAGGAACACTACCACTAAATTAAGCTAAGTAGACTGAAACAGTCAGACCTGGACAAACAGTTATCAAGGGCACTACCACCAAATTAGTTAGATAAGCACATCAAAACACAGTTGTACCTTCGTAAATAGGTATCAGGGACAGTACCGCAAAGCAAGCAATAATACCCAACAGGGTGGGCGGTATTGGGCAATACCAGACTGCCCAGGGGCGTAATGAGGCCCGACGCCACAGGCGGAGGGCCTTATAGCCCCTGGAAGATCTGGTATTGCCCATACCACCCACCCTGGAGGGTATTATTGCACTTAGAAAATGGGCCACCATACCATATGCGTTTAAAAAATACTCACCTGTAACAGGAGTTCTAGGAATGATATATGTTGTTCATCCACACGACCCACCCGACCTCCCCGGCTCCGATGCACAACCTGAGCTTCCAGCGGGCCAGATCTGGCGACATGGGGCAGAGCTGAGAATTTTACCACCCGGGTGGGTGGGAGGAGCCAGCCTGAAGACCTTCCGGCAAGACTTAAAGCGGCAAGGATACCTGCCTGAAAGTGTGGATGAACAACATATACCATTCCTAGAACTCCTGTTACAGGTGAGTAACCTGTATTTCTAGGGACATGGATACGTTGTTCATCCACACTTTCTGGCAGACTCCTAGCAGTTCTCCGGGAGGAGGGAGGCAAGGCGCACATCCCCTACTTAGGAAATAGAGACTGGAGAACCGAGGCCCCAAAACCAGCATCCCGGCATGACTCGAGGTCGATGTGGTAGTGGGTTATAAAGGTATGTGCCGACTTCCAGGTAGCAGCCCTGCAGATATCCTGGATAGGGACATCCCTGGAAGCAGCTACCGATGCAGCGGTATGACGGGTAGAATGAGCTCTTATCCCTCTGAGAGGCTCCATGCCCGCCAACCTATAGCAGAGATCTATGCAGGAGGTGACCCACCTGCTTATCGTCCGCTTGGCTGCAGGTCTGCCAGGTGCTGCTTCAGCGTAGGTGACAAACAGCTGGCGAACCTCTCCCCGAACTTCAGCCGTGCGCTCCTTATAGTAAGCGAGCGCCTTCTCTAGGGTCCAGAGTATGGAGCATATTTCGGCCTCCGAGGTCTGATTGAGGTAGAACACCTGCAGAGTCAACACCTGGTTAAGGTGAAACTCCGACACCACCTTCGGAAGGAATTTCGGGTGGGAAGCAGGGACAACCTTGTCCCTGTGGAAGACCAGGTAAGGAGACTCGATGGAAAGTGCCTGGAGCTCTCCCATCCTTCTGGCTGACGTGATAGCCACCAAGAAGGTGGTCTTCCACGACAGGTGAGAGAGATCACACCTGTGCACTGCCTCGAATGGCTTGCCCATGAGCTTTGCCAATACCAGCAGTAGATCCCACGGAAGTGGAGGTTCACGCACCGGAGGGGATATGTGATCCAGGCCTTTGAAAAAGCACCCGGCCACCTTCTCCTGCGCCACCGACTGCTTTCCGGCCCGCGCCCAGTAAGCAGAGATGGCTGCCAGGTGCACCTTTAGAGTCGTCGACCTAAGCCCTTGCTGAGAAAGGGACCATAGGTAGTCCAAGACGCTTGCCAAGGAACAGGAGGAAGGGTCCAGGCCCTTGCCCTGACACCAAATGGAGAATCTCTTCCATTTGAAGGCATAGCATTTTCTGGTCGACTCCTTACGGGATGCCTCAACTACACTGAGGACCTCGTCGGAAAGACCCAAGGCCTGGAACTCTAGCCGCTCAGGAACCAGGCCGTCAGGTGCAGGGATTGAAGGTCCGGATGGAACACCTTCCCCTGATTGACTGACAGCAGGTCCGGGCGAGCTGGAAGCTGCCTCGGAAGCCTGCAGTTGAGGATGAGGAGATCTGGATATCAGCACTGGCGGGGCCAGGCTGGGGCTACCAGAATCACCTGCGCCTTGTCCTCCCTCGCCTTGAGAAGCACCTTGTGGATCAGGGGAAATGGGGGAAAGGCGTAGAAGAGGCCCGGGGTCCACGGCCTCGAGAAGGCATCCCCCTGCAGCGAACCCTGCTGAGGGGGGCGGGCATGAAACAGCCTCAGCCTCGCATTCTCCTTGGAGGCAAACAGGTCCACCTGAGGCATGCCCCAGTGGGAGAATAGATCTTGTACTACCTCCGGCAGGAGAGACCACTCGTGGGACACAGCCCCTATCTGGCTTAGGGAATCGGCCAGAGTGTTGGAGGCTCCTGCCACATGGCTGGCTAGGAGATCCGCCTCCAGGCTGCGCCCGAGTGACCAAATGCAGAGAGCTTCCTTGCACAGAGGCATGGAGCGCGTCCCTTCCTGGCGGTTTAGGTAGTACATGGTGGTAGTGTTGTCCGTCTGGACCTGAACCACTTGACCCCGTGTAAGCGAACGAAAAGGGGTGAGGCTGAGCAGAACCGCCCCAGCTCCAGCAGGTTGATATGGCATCGGGACTCCTGAGGGGACAAGAGGCCGTGCACTCTGTGCTCCCCCAGATGGGCACCCCAACCCATCAGAGAGGCATCGGTCGATAGAGAGACCGTCAGCTCGGGGCGGACAAACGGGATGCCCTCCTGCAAACGGGCTGGAATGGTCCACCACTGGAGAGCGTTCCACATCCCCTGGGTCACCATCACTAGCTGGTCCAATGGATCGCAGCGCTGTGACCACTGGCTGGCCAATCCCCACTGAAGGGGACGCATGTGCCAGCGGGCTCAACGGACCACGCTGGTGCAGGCCGCCATGAGACACAGGAGGCGCAGGAAGTCCCGGGCAGGGCGCGATTGCCCAACCAGAAATGACTGGGCAAAGGAGGAAAGAACCTCGGCCCTATCCGCCGGGAGCAGTGCTCTGGCTCGAAGAGAGTCAAGCTCTGCCCCGATGAACTGAATCACCTGCTTCGGTCCGAGTTCCGACTTGGACTCGTTGATGAGAAGGCCGATCTGAGAGCAGACCTGGAGGGCCAGATCTATGGACCGCTCCACCTCCTGTCTGGAGGAGGCTGCTATCAGCCAATCATCCAGGTAAGGGTACACCTGGACCCCTCGGCGCCGCAGGAATGCTGTCACCACTGCCATGCATTTGGTGAAGACCCTGGGAGCAAGGGAAAGGCCGAAGGGCATGGCTCGGAACTCGTAAAGGGATCCCTCCACTCGAAAGCGAAGGAATCTCTGGTGAGACGGACGGATAGGGACATGAAAGAACGCGTCCTGTAGGTCCAGAGAACAGAACCTCACGCCTTGTTCCAAGGATGGGATTATCTGAGCCAGAGTGACCATCCTGAAGGTCCGAGACCTTAGGAACTTGTTCAGGTCATGCAGGTCGAGGATGGGGCGCCAGCCCCCCGTCTGTTTTGGGACCAGGAAGTACCTGGACACAAACCCCGGGTCTGAGGGAGGGTCCACCACCTCTCTGATCACCTCTTTCCCGAGGAGCAGAGCGATGTCGGCTCAGCGAGCCGACAGCGAGGCTGCGGACCCAGAGGCCCCCCGGGAGGCGACGGCTCGGAAGGGCGGGGCCTGCTCGAAATCCAGAGGCAGTCCCTTTCCTACCACTTCCAGCACCCACCGGTCTGCGGTGATGGCGGACCAGGCGGAAAGGAAGTGGTGGAGCCGTTCCCCCACGGGGGGGGGGGATCCGGGGTAGAGTGACGAGGTTGGGGGCGACACCCCTCAACCCGTCACTGGACAGGCTTGGAGGACGGACCGGCCGAGGGACCTCCTGGGCCTTTTCCTCCTTGTTTCCTGTTGGAGGAAGCCGCGGGCTTGGCTTTGGGATGCCAAGTGTGAGCTTGTTGGCCCTGATGCTGCTGGGCCAGACGTGCCGTGGGCGCAGATGGATGAAAGGGCTTGGGTTGCGGTCTGTGGCCCTTGTCCCTCTGGGCGGAGGAGACCGAGTCCAGGGTGGCATTGGACTTTTCGATCCTCTGGAGGTGACCTTCCACTCCAGGGCCGAAGAGGTTGGTCCCCAAGAAGGGGACATCCACCAACTTGTGCTGGGTATCCGCTGTGAAGGTGGATATCCTCAGCCATGCCCGACGGCGCATGGCCACTGCGGCCGCGACTGACCTGGCACATGAGTCGCCGATGGCCAGTGCAGTCTGAAGTTGCTGCTTGGCCATTGCCCTGCCCTGGTCCCGCACCTGCTTGACCGTGGTCTGCAGGTCAGCCAGGAGATGAGGGACTACCTCATCCAGGGAGCCCAACAGGGCGTGAGAGAAGTGTGCCATCAGCACGGCCGAGCTGGCCTGACGAAGGCCAAGGGAGGACGCAGAGTAGACTTTGCGCCCGGCGTAGTCCAACTTCTTGGACTCCTTGTCGGGAGGCTTGTCCACGTCCCTGGCGCTTCCGGCATGCCGGAAGATGCTGTCGGTAACCAATCCCTCGGCTGAGGGGTGTTCCGAAAAACCGGACAGGGAACCGGTAGGGACCGCGTGCTTCCTCGCCATCCTGGCCGAAGGCGCAGGGCAGGAAGCAGGACGCTGCCAGGGCTCCAAGGCCGGGCCGACAATGGCCTCGGCCACCGGAAAGGCCTCCGTGGGTGAATCCCCTCGGTCCAATATCTCCGTTGGGGGATACTTGGCCCGCTTGGATACGGGCTTGAGCTGCATCCCGGTGGACTCCGAGATGAGCATAAGCAAACCCATGAAGGACGATGGGCTATCGTCCAGAGACTGATCTCTGGAGGACTCCAGGTCGACCTGCCTGGAGAACAGGGAGGAATCGTCGTCGGACTCGGACGAGTCCACAAAGAGCTGCCTTGGGCCTGAGCCACCCTCTACCTGCCGAGGGCGGTCGGGAGTGAGAGTGACAGACAGCCTGTGGGGCAGGCCCTGGCCCAGCCGAGAATTCTTGGTCAGGGCCCCATATTTCAGCTGTGGAGGCGGGGGTTCCACCAGAATCGGTGGGGCAGCCGGTTTTGGTCGAGCAACAGGCCCGGGGGCAGGCGCCTCGGCTAGGGTGAGGGGTTGCTTCGGACGCTCCGGTGACAGCCACTTGATGGCCAGGGAA
Source organism: Neoceratodus forsteri (assembly GCA_016271365.2). Taxonomy (NCBI): domain Eukaryota; kingdom Metazoa; phylum Chordata; order Ceratodontiformes; family Ceratodontidae; genus Neoceratodus; species Neoceratodus forsteri. The sequence continues at coordinate 188,528,170 of CM057451.1, forward strand.
GGCGATGACGTTGGTTTGCTCCCGGACAGAAGAAGCTGTTGCCACATGAGGTCCTTGTAGCACCGACGCAACTTGCGTCGAAGCCTCTCCTCGTCCGAGGAGGAAGACGAGGATGAGCGGTGGCGCCGCTTACTACGGTACTGAGACCGAGACCGCTTATGTCGGCGGGATCGGCTGGACCGAGAAGATGTCCGAGACCGAGACCGAGAACCTCAGCGTTTCCGAGGAGGGTTATGGGGCAGGCGGAGGAGACCCGCTCTCCCCTCGGCTTGGCAGACTGGACCGTGGACTCCGGAACCGGAGGCACAGGCAAGTCCACAGTAACCTCGATCTCCGCCGGGGGAACCGGGGAGTGAGGGTTGTCGGCTTCACCAGTCGACAACCCGTCTGACGGGTCGAGAAAAATCTCGACTGCGTCAACGGGTGTCTCAGTCAACTGACCTGACGGGGACACCGTGAGGCCAGTGGCTGAAGACAAAGGATCGACCGAAGTCGAGGGTCGACTACTCGGGAAGGGGGACCTCTCCCGCTCCCAAGAGCATCGACGGAGTGACTTACCTTTAGTGTCCTTCTTCTTGGACTGAGAGGAAAGTCCTGATGGCCCCTCTCCCTTGGTGGAAAGGAACTGACAGAGCTCCTTAAAAGAAGCTGAATAGGAGGATCCCAAGGAGGGCGGGATGAAGGCCACGGCCGAGGAAGAGGATGCGGCCTGTGCCGCCTCCTCCTGGAGGGCGATCATCTGCTCGAGCTGTTCCATCAAGCCAACGCCACGGACACCGCCAAATGGGCCTCCTTGATTTAATCGTGTAACGTTGAGCCAAGTTGTAAACGGGCGGCGCGGTCCTCCAGGACGTAGACCGAGAAGGAAGAGCACAGGTCGCAGGCCTGCGGGTCGTGCTCAAGGCCTAAGCAGTAGACACACGTGTAGTGCAGATCCGTCCGAGACATCTTCTGCCCACATGGGCACCTCCGAAAACCGGGAGTCGATTTGTCCATCGCAGCTGTGAGGGAAATAGTTGACCGAAGTCTTGAAAACTTTAAGCTTAATTTCGGGTAAACCGAAGAAATAGGAACCAGTCTTATATGCAGAGCGCTAAGGAGGGAACCAGAGCTTCCAAGCCGTAAGGAAGATCTAGCGTCATGGGGCGGAGCAGAGAGTTTTACCACCCGGGTGGGTGGGACGAGCCAGCTTGAAGACCTTCCGGTAAGATTTAAAGCGGCAAGGTTACCTGCCAGAAAGTGTGGATGAACAACATATCCATGTCCCTAGAAATATATATTACTATGTTTAAATGTTAAAAGTTTCAGCTATTTGATTTCTTTTGTAATAAAATAGTTCCTCCACCTTTACTTAGGAACTTTTGTCCTAAGTTGTAACTTTTAAGCAGGTTACCATGGTTACCCCCCCAAAGGGCTTAAGTTAAAACCCTTTTGTTTAGCTGTTTATTTTAATATTCATTCATTTGCTGTGGGGGTTTTTGTTGTTAATTTGGTAGCCATTCACAGTGAGCGTGATTGTGATCTCCATCTGACTGCAGTAGCAAAAAAAAAAAACATCAAGCAGCGCGGTTTACATGAAAAGAGTGAAGGTGGTTTCAAGTACTGCACGGATCCTGGTAGCATATGATGGGTATGCAAGGCACTGGAATTCCATGTTAAGAGAGAGAAGGAGTGGGGACACTTAGTTATACGACAGGAAGCAGTTTTCTCCATTGTTTGTGGTTTCTGCTGTTTTTGTGGGTGATTCGTTTGTCTGCAGGGAAACAGCGCAGAGGCACGGGAGCATAGCTCGAGCCACACTAGCCTACCACAGTGATGTATCGCCGCTTTTATCTTGCCCTTTTTTGAATAAAATTGTTTGAAGATGTTTTGAAAAGAAGTACAGTGGCGCTCTGGACAGGGTTTGCAAGCGGGACGGTAGCATATCAATTTACACGTCACATACTGTACTGTGGATGCGGTAAGCAGAGGAGAGTATGGGAACTGAGTAAGCAGAATCAAAAGTGGCACCAGTGATCAGTGTGATGCAGTGTTAGGCATACACCACACTTGATTTTTTTTTTTTTTTTTTTTTTGGTTACAGAGAGAGTTTTATTCTTTGACTGCCACTGTTGGTGGGTGGGCTACTCGCACGCTAAGCGACATTAAAAAACATGGCGGCAATTTCAAATTTTGTGCCTAATGCTTCAGCCAATAAGGACACAGATTGGGCACAGGGAGGCCTGACCGGGTGAAGGGGCAGTTGGGCTGGGATTTTTTATTTCCTGGTCGTCTATTGAAAGTTAATGTCCCTCCTGCCAGGGGTACAAGCCAATCAGTGAACAGGAAATAAAAAGCCCATTTTCTAAATTCAGATAAGTCAAGTAAAACACAGACTTGTATAATTGGTTACCAGGGACAATACCACTAAATTTAAACAAGCCAATGTGAAACCTGAGTAATCTGTCTGAATAACCACTCTTCCCCCTCCTGCAGAGGCCCACTGGCCCATGGGGATGGAGGGTGGTGAGAGGTGGGAAGGAATGGAAGTGGGATTCACGCTGCTTCCTTCCCACAGAAGCATACTGGCCTAGAGTGATGGAGGGTGGGAGGAAGGGAAGGGAGGCAGATTTCAGGAAGTATGCAGAGCTCTCCAGTACTGACCTCAAACCATTTTGCACCCCTGAAGAAGGCACAGTTACCAGACTCAGTTAGGGGATGCTGAGAGACAGTCACTGCTAAGGATCAACCTGGTAGTGGGACTCAATCAGGGTGTTAGGAAGGCACCAAGCAATGTTAAGGGAGTAAGGGAAGGGGTGACCAGGTTCTTCATAGTAAGGGATTCGATCGTGAGGGGAGTGGAGCAGGTGGTGTGCAGGGATGGGTCTATGAGGTGGAGGGTCAGATGCCTTCCTGGTGCATCAGCCCTATGGGTGAGGCCAGGATAGGAAGGATGCTAGACAGTACGAGGGGAGGTGCCACATCTCCTACTGCACTTGGGTATGAACGACTTGGCAAATCGGTCTGGAGGTTACCAAGTCCCAGATTCTCCTCGCTTCTGAATGGGCACCACAAGCCGAGGCACAGTGCAGCTTTACTGATCTGCCGCCGCCACTCGCTCTACAGCTCCCCGGCCAGCAAGCCCTACTTCTTCCCAGCTACTCTCCTCGCCTTTGAATGGGCGACACAAGCTGGCGGGATGCAGCTTTACTGATCTGCCACCGCCCACTCAACAGCTCAATGGCCAGCAAGCCCTACTACTTCCCAGCTATTCTCCTTGCCTCTAAACAGGCGCCACAAACTGAGGCATGATGCAAATTTACTGATCTGCCACTGCCACCCGCTCTACAGCTCCCCGGCCAGCAAGCCCTACTTCTTCCCAACTATTCTCCTCACCTCTGAACGAGTGGCACAAGTTGAGGTGTGGTGCAGCTTTACTGATCTGTCACTGCCCGCTCTACAGCTCCACAGCCAGCAAGCCCTACCTCTTCCCAGCTGTTCTCCCCGCTTCTGAGTGAGCACCACAAGCTGAGGCACAGCTTTAATAATCTGCTGCCGCTGCCCGCTCTACAGCTCCTCAACCAGAAAGCCCTACTTCTTTCCAGCTATTCTCCTCGCCTCTGAACGGGCACAAGCTGAGGCACAGTGCTACTTTACTGATCTGCCACCGCTGCTGCCCGTTCTACAGCTCCCAAGTCAGCAAGCCCTACTTCCTACCAGTTATTCTCTTCGCCTCAGAATGGGCGCCCTGAGGCACGGTGCGGTTTTACCGATCTGCCGCTGCTGCCACCCATTCTACAGCTCCCCGACCAGCAAGCCCTACTTCTTCCCAACTGTAAGTTTTACCTAGAGTGCTACATGCGCGCCTCCAGTTTGAATTTTCCAGCTCTTCTCTCACTCTTAACTGATTGGTTGCTCTCCTTCAATGGGCACTTCCCACTAGTGCCCTCTGAAGCTGCTCTTTTACCTTCTAAAACTGTATTCTCTGAAGTTGTATTGAGTTCATGCAAAGCCATTTTTTTTTAGTTTTGAAATTATTGCTTAACAAGTTTATTAGAACAGTATTTTAAGTTTTGAAATAACTGCTTAACTGTCTTATTTCCCTACTACCTAAACTCGCTCTACCTATTCTGAATCTCTAGAAGCGGCATATCGCAGCAGCTGTTCTCCCTCCTCAGTCTTCCCCCAAACGCTGCCACTGTTTTCTGTACGTCTTCTGGCTCCTGCCCCCTGATCTGCCACTGCCTGCTCTTCAGCTCCCCGGCCAGCAAGCCCTACTTCTTCCCAGCTATTCTCCTCATTAAGCTCCTTTGTCCCTCTAAACAACTGTCTGCCGCCAGTCCCTGTATCCCCCTTCCCCCGATTTACTACTCTTCTAATTCCCTCTCTCCTTGTTCCCCTCAGATTGCCCTCGCCTCTGAGCGGGCGCCACAAGCTGAGGCATGGTGCAGCTTTACTAATCTGCTGCAGCCGCCCACTCTACAGCTCCCTCGGCCAGCAAGCCCTACTTCTTCCCAGCTGTAAGTTTTATCTAGAGTGCTACCTGTGTGCCTCCAGTTTGAATTTTCCAGCTCTTCTCTCACTCTTAACTGATTGGTTGCTCTCCTTCACTGGGCACTTCCCACTGGCTCCCTCTCAAGCTGCTCTTTTACCTTCTAAAACTGTATTCTCTGAAGTTGCATAATCTTCATGTAAAGCCAACATTTTTTTTAGTTTTGAAATGATTGTTTAACAATTTTATTCTAACTGTTTTTAAGTTTGGAAATAATTGCTTAACTGTTTGTTATTGCCCTACTACCTAAACTCGCTCTACCAACTCCGAATCTCTAGAAGTGGCATCTCACCGTGGCTCTGTTCATCCTCCTTGTTCTTCCCCCAAATGCTGTCTCTCAAACTCTGCCGCTGTTTCCTGAACACCTTCTGGCTCCTGCCTCCTGCTAAGCTCCTTTGTCTCTCTAAACAGCTGTCTGCTGCCAGTCCCTGTCTCCCTGCCCCCCACGATTTACTACTCTTTTAATTCCCACTCTCCTTGTTCCCCCAGATTCTCCTCACCTGTGCTCCCCACCCACCTACCCTATTTGGGCATTTACCTATATAGTCTCCATAGGTCACGTGCCCAGGGGTTAAAGATTCACTACATATTGAGTTTACCATCCGCAAGTTATACCAATTAGCCACTAAAGGGCAAACACGTATAGTAAAACCTCACTTAATCTGCTCTCTCTAGCACAACCTTGGACCTAACTCTTAAACTCAATAGCACAATGGCAACAACGCACTTCTTACCCTGGTTGCTCATCCTGCTCACAATAATTACCCTGACAGGAATGGTTGATGAGTGGTCATCGTACCCTGCTTCACATCACACTGATGCGTACCCTCTCTGTATCTACGGAACCATAACCTCCAGCCTAGACTTGAGCAAGTCTGAGTTTAAAACCCAAGGAAAGACGCATATACAAGCAAATGGGAGGTCTCCTCCTCCTAGCATCCCTACCTATTGCCGCCTTGTGCTTCTCCTTCCAGGTTTATCCACCGCCCAGCGAATAATCAATAAAAATCCCTTACACAGAAGAAAACATTCACTTAGAATTAAGCATCTTAAGGAACTTGTGAGACGGCTGATACTATTACTGCTACTAATCTCTGGCAACATACACCCAAACCCTGGCCCTCCACAACAGCGTCCTAATGACATAAAGAGGTTGGGATGCTTTCACTGGCATGCATCACCATCTGCAGCCTTCTCTCAAAATTTGATACCCTTAACGCATGGGTCACACAGCACAACTCGGACGTTCTGTCTATTGTGGAAACGTGACTCTCGCCCAAGATCCCTGATACCGCCATTACATTACCGGGCTACACTGTCTTTAGACAAGATGGGATAACCAAAAAAGGTGGTGGTTGCACCTTGTATCTAAAAGACTCACTAATGGAGCATGCCCTGTCCATGTCCTGCACTGGAAACAATATGCAGGTGCTTGCCATCAAGATACTGCTTGGTGCCCATAACAAAGCACTTACTGTGACTTTGGTTTATATCCCACCCAAGCAGAATGTCTCGGATCTAAACTCTCTCCTAGACTGTACCCGCAGCTTGGGACATGACTATGAAATCATAATTTTAGGAGACTACAATATTAACTGGCTCTCCCCCGAAGCAAGTACCTACAAGAATGCAATCGCTACCATTCATTTCATATAACTAGTTGAGTCCCCAACCAGAATGAATTATAGGACAGGGACCTTGTGCACTACTGGACTGGGTGCTTACTAACCGCACCAAACAAATCTCAGACACAAAAGTCCTCCCCAATTCTATTAGTGACCATTCCCCCATAATGTTTAACTGGTCAAATAAATTCATTAAACCTCTGGCTAAGATAATCACTAATATAGTACTGATCCGAGGACACCTTGAGCCACTAAAATCGCACTTACACCAGCAAGACTGGTCGAAATTGACACTGCTGCTGATGTAGGCAATGCACTTGATTGCTTCCCTAAAAACTTCAATGCTGCCTGTGACATCCATGCCCCTTACAAAAAACATAGAGCCTGGGGCACCTATAATCCTTGGATTACACCAGGTCTTACTGATCTAATGAAACCTAGAGATCATCTATGGCAACGGGCATGGGCCATGGGTAGACAAGCAGATATTCAGACTTATAAAAAAGCTAGGACTGCTTGTACCACAACTATCTGTTCTGAAAAACAAAAAACAAACAGTACTACAGAGGTGCACTCGACAACACTTGGAATGATGGCAGAAAACTTATAGAAACATAGAATTTGATGGCAGATAAGGACCGCTTGGCCCACCCAGTCTGCTCATTTCCCTACCTACTGGATAAGCTGCAGATTCTAGTTAACCAGCAGCCTACTTCTTCTTACCCCTACCCCCCGGGTGCCTTATGACTGTCCATGCGTGCGAATTCCACCACTGATTTTGACTCCTAGCCTCCTCGGAGGCCGTTCCATGCATCCACAACCTCTCTGTGAAAAATACTTCCTTAAATTACCTCTGAGCCGCCCCTCTATCTTCAAATTGTGCCCTCTTGTTCTTGCACACCTCTTTTGAAAGATGCTACCCTCTTGGACTTTGTTGATTCCTTGAGGTACTTGAAAGTTTCTATCATGTCCCTCTCTCCCTCCTTTCCTCGAGGCTATACATATTAAGCTCCTTAAGTCTCTCTTCATATGTCTTCTGGTGCAGACCCTGCACCATTTAGTGCCCTCCTCTGGACAGCTTCCATCCTGTCTATGTCTTTGCGGAGATTGGGTCTCCAGAACTGCACATAGTACTCCAGATGGGGTCTCACCAGCTGTCTGTACAGAGGGATAATAACTTCCTGTTTTCTACTGGTGATGCCTCTCCTATGCATCCCAGTAACCCCCAGCCCTCCTTGCTGCCCTCTCACATTGCTTGCCCACCTTTAGGTCATCTGATATGACTACCCCAGGTCCCTTTCCATTTTTGTTGTTGTTAGTATCTCACCCCATTGTATATTCTTCCCTGGGTTTTGTTTCCCAGGTGCATTACCTTGCACTTCTTAGCATTGAATCTAAGCTGCCATACATTTGACCATTCCTCTAACCTTGCCAAGTCCTTCTCATCCTTTCCACCCCACCCTGTGCATCAACTCTGTTGCAGATCTTAGTGTCATCTGCAAGAGACATACTTTTCCTTCCAGGTCCTTCGCAATGTAACATAAAGACATTGAAGAGGACCGTCCTAATACTGAACCCTGCGGTACCCACTAGTAACCCTCCTTTCTTCTGAGTGGACTCCATTTACTATTACTCTCTGTGTCCTATTCTCCAGCCAATTCTTTATCCAGGCTATCATCTTGGGACCCACTCCCAGGCTGGCTAACTTGTATATTAATCTTTTGTGTGGGACTGTGTCAAATGCCTTGCTAAAGTCTAGGTAGGCCATGTCCACAGCCCTTCCCTGATCTACTACTTTGGTCACCCAGTCAAAGAAATCTATCAGATTTGTCTGGCAAGACCTTCCCGCTGTGAATCCATGCTGCCTATGGTCCTGTGCCCCTCTGGCCTCTAGATACTCGACAATTCTTTCCTTCAGAAGTGATTCCATCATTTTCCCTATCACTGAGGTTAAACTAACAGGTCTGTAGTTTCCTGCTTCTGCCTTGCTCCCACTTTTGTGAAGGGGAATCACATCTGCCATCCTCCAGTCCTCGGGTACCACCCCATCCTCCCATGATTTGTTAAAAAGGGTAGTCAGTGGTGTCACTAGTTCTACACTTAGCTCTTTTAGAATTCAGGCCCCATTGCTTTGTCCACCTTCAGTTTTAAGAGTTTTTTCAGAACCATTTCTTCTGTAAATGGGCTGGTATCCACTTCTGTATCCAGAGTGTTACTACTGTTTGTTTTATGTACCTCCCCCTCTTCATTTGTAAATACTGAGCAAAATATTTGTTTAGTATCTCTGCCTTTCACAGTCTCCTCTGCCTCACCCTCCCTCCCTTTATTAAGCCTTACTATCCCTCCCTTGGTCTTCCTTTGCTCCCTGTTGTACCTATAAAAGGTTTTATCCCCCTTCTTAACTGAGTTGGCTATCTTTTCCTCGGTTTGGGCCTTTGCTGTTCTGACTGCCTTCCCAGCCTCCTTTTGCTTTAACTGATACAGTTCTCTGTCCTGCTCCTTCTGCGATTCCTTGTATTTCCTGAATGCATTCTTTTTCTCTTGAACCTTCACTGCCACTTTCTTTGAGAACCATAGTGGTTTCTTACATCGTCTTGTTTTGTTTATTTGCTTCACACAAAGGCTCGTTACCTTTGTGATGGCAGTTTTTATTATTCCCCATTGTTCTTCCACCCTCCTTCCTGCCCATTTGCTAGTGCATTCCTTAGGCATTCACCCATTTGGCAAAGTCAGCCCTCCTAAAGTCCAGTATTTTTGTCTTTGTATGGCTTGACTCTACTGCTGTGTTTATTGTGAACCATACTGTTCTATGGTCGCTAGTTCCCAGATGGCTACCCACTTCTCCATCTGTGATCCTCTCTCCATCTCCATTTGAGAGAATCAAGTCTAATATTGCTCCCTCTCGAGTGGGCTCCAGTACTAGTTGTCTAAAGCATGCCCCCTGTAGGGCATCTAGAATAACTGCACTCTTTGAAGTGGCAGCTGCATCTGCACTCCAGTTAACATCTGGCATATTCAGATCACCCATCAGCAATATCTCCCCTTTTTCTGCCATTCTAAGTATACTTTCTATCATTTCCCTGTCCATTTCCTCCCCCTGAGAAGGGGGCCTGTATACAACCCCTGTGCATATTGTGGTGCCATTGCCTGTCTCCAAATTTACCCACAGTGCTTCTTCTCCTCCCTGTTTACCCTTTTGTTCTGTTGCTTTTATTCCTTTCCTTATGTAAAGAACTGCTCCTCCTCCTCTTTTACCCTCCCTGTCCCTCCTGTAGACAGTGTATCCTGGTATGTTTATGTCCCAGTCATGGTTTTGTGTGTACCATGTTTCTGTGACTGCCACGATATCCAGATGTTCCTCCTCTATCAAGGCCACTAATTCAGGAAGTTTGTTACCCCGACTACGGGCATTAGTACTCATTGCTCTCCATTTTTTGATGGCTTTACCTTCTGTTGCAGCATCCCCCACTGACCGTTCTACCTCAGTCTTTTTCTCATTTAGTACCCTGTTTTGTAGGGAGAGAAATTCTCAAGTAACCTCAAGGAAGTTACAGGGAAGGACCCCAAACTGACACCTTCCGTGCTCAACAATAATGGTACCCCACACTTGACCCCTTAACCATCGTTAATACATTTAATTCTGCTTTTACAGACATCAGTAATGTACTCCCCTCCAATTTCTTTGACACTCTCCACAGACACTTAACAGTCTGGAACTGACACAGCCACAGATACAGCCGCCCTTCTACTTCAAAGCGATAAAGCGATAACTGAAGTTGAAGCTAAAAAGCACATATTTAGGGTGCCTGGAAAATCCAGATTTAGTTGGGATATGCTCAACCTTAAACTCACCGCCCTCACACTGGATGAAATCCTGTCTCCCTGACCGAGATTATTAACTGCTCCCTCATGCTAGCGCAATTCCTTCAAAAGTGGAAGTCAGCCTTGGTGACCCCAGTCCATAAAAGCGGTGATAGGGTCCAACATGGGAATTACAGACCAATCTCCATCTCCCCAAAGCCCTTGAGGCGAATAGTGGCTGACCAACTGGTCGATTATCTGGAAAAATACCAGTTACAGTTACCCCAATAACATGGATTCAGGAAAAGACACAGTACCACCACAGCCCTGCTCGAGTTCTCAGGTTTCTTCCATAATGCACTAGATCAAGGCCAGCTAGTTGGCACACCATATACAGACCTCACCAAGGCCTTGATACGGTTGACCACTCTTTACTGGTTGATCAACTAACCACCACAGGGCTATCAAAGGATACCACAGATTGATTTAAAAGCTATCTATGTGACCTAAGACTGGAAATGTCCTCTCCGATAAGTAAGCTGTCTGCTCGGGTGTTCTCCAAGGATCCATCCTGTGTCGTCTCCTGTTCAGCATCTTTCTAAACAGACTCCCTAGCTCCTGCCATGACCAGGTCCTTCTCTATGCAGATGATGCTGTTACCTAGACCAGCAATTCTGAACCCTTACAACTTGAGATCCAATTACAAAGCAGCTTCGCGAATGTATAGAGGCCTTCTTTAGTAGACATAAGCTCATTCTAAACTATAATAAAACAAAAGTAATGCTATTCAATATTACACACAGTAAGCATAAATCCCACCAACTATCAATCAGAAACATTCGGGAACTGCCCTGGAACAGATTCAACAGTTCAAATATCTTGGGGTTACCTTAGACAGCACACCATCCTATACCCATCATATAGACAATGTCACTAAAGCAGTCAATGTTCATATCGGACTGCTTTACAGACACAAGCGTAGTCTGACTGCTGAAGCCCTCAATCTGACAATCCAAAGCTTTGTTGTCTCCACCATCGACTAAGAGCTTGTAATCTATAGGTTGGCCACCGAAACAGCCTTCCGGTGTATCTCAATGACACTTAACAAGGCTTGCAGACTCCTCACTAGTACAGCGCATCTCTCATATACTTGCGACATCTATGCTCAGGCAAACTGGCTCCAGTTAAAAGGTAGATTCACTTATCAAACGTGCCTATTTGCAAAGAAAGTTACCCTTGGTCCTGTGCCCCTAGGGATTCAGAGGATCTTTGGTCCAAACTGCAACCCCTGATGGACAAGAGGCTCAGAAAACCACACCTTCCAGGTCCCCCGCTGTCGCACTTTCCCAAGGTCGGAGATCGTTCACCGTCAGAGCTTCCATGTGATTTATTTATTTATTTTATTGCATAAGATCAGAATTACAATCCTTTGAGTCATAGACTCTTTTGCAAAGGCTCCACGTCGGTTACAGAGGGTGGAGGGAGTACAAAAATACAGGGAAGCATACATAGTCAAGCAGTATTCAGGGAAAACATACATTAACAGTCAGCATTCATAAACAGTACTGGCAGTGCAGTCCAGGCTTTAACTTAGTTTACCAGAGACAGTGGTATGCAGCTATCAGGATTCCATTAGTTAAGAGATAGGTAGGAAGCGGATTCATAGGGTCACTTCATGGTGATGTCTCCATCGCTGCCACACTTGGTGCTTTCAAATGTAAGCTTGGTCAACACCTTGTAGCAAATGCCGCTAGTGACTGCTTCCACTAAAGCTGTCGTAGGTCCCCTTCCTTTCACCAACCTTTGTACCTATTAACCTCCCCTCTCTTGACCACTTACGTACCCCTAATTTATTGCTACAACACGCTATTATATTCAACCCCCCTCCCAAATTTTCCCCTCATCTCCCCTTCCCACCTCCACTTGCTCCTTCTTCAGACTCTTACACCTGTTTCACCCCCTATCCCCCCTTCCCTCCCTCACAGGCACTCTTATCTCACTCCACTCTCATCCAAATCTTCCTACCCCCTTATTTTTCTTTCTGTCCTTAACAAGGCCCCCTTGGTTGCTCTACTGTTTGTACAGGCACTGAAAATTGCTTAGTATACTTAAGGGTAATGCCCAGGCATGCACTGTATAACTGGCTTTTAGTTTTGTTCTTGTTCTTATCAGTACTGCCAGTTGTACATACGTTAATTGTCCACTTTCTGTGTTCATGTTTTTGCAGTCTTATGTATACTGATGTGGTACCTACCTAAAAGAGCTCTTGGCTCATAGGTGACTTCCAAAGGCTAGGGAGAGAACTGTGGGGGAAGGAAGCAATGCCAGCCTTTTCAGAGGTGCTGCCTGTAAGGAACAGGGAAGGGAGTAAGGTGAGGCAGAAGGACCCAAAGAATTTAATGCCTGGTTGAGGGGATAGTGTAGGGATATGGATTTGCCAGCAGGGATCAACAAGTTTCAAACTTACGTGCTAGTCCAGGACAATTGGCCTACTGAAAAATAGTTCCAGAGTAGCGAGTGGTAGTCCATGATTGAAAGGCTATATTTTAAGGAAATTTTCTTTTTTTTTTTAATTACGTAGCAACAAAATACATGGTGTGGGGTTGTATTATTAATACTATGTAGATGTAGGCTACTGGAAACGTTACTGGTAAATTCCACTACTCTTCTGCATATTGCTTGTCTGGTCACTTTTTCTCCAGTACTAATAACATTTATTTTTGTGTTTATCACAGTGTGTGGTGTCTCTCTTTTACTGGGGGGTGGTACAGGTACTACACTGGGAATGGGAGGGGGGCAGACACTAAAAAATAATGTTCAATACTGACAGCCTCTAGACTGTGTACTAGGCAAGGCAGGCAGTCAGGACACAAGACGGTGTTGCTTTGATGCTAACATTTGTATTCCTTATTTCCTAGTAGTGTTTTAATTTTTTTTTTTCTCCACACTGCTTTGTTTTTTTTTTGTTGTTTTTTTTTGTCCTGTAAGCCCTCCTCACCCTCACATGACAACACTGGGCCAGACAGTTCCCTTCCTATTTAATACCGAAACACAACACATATTTTTTATCATGAGTCTCAGTTCCTTACCTCTTAGCTTAGGCACCCTTTGTCTTTTTGTTTTGGTCAGTTCTTTTTCACCTTCCAACTGCAATTTTTCCAGGGCAACACACTGCCCGATGTCCAACTCTCTCCTCTCAAAACTGCCCAGTCTCTGGACTGGTCCAACCTTTCCTTGCCTTTTTTTGGAAATGTTTTGCCTTTCTTATTTGTAATTTTATATTTTAAGAATTACTGCCTTTTAAAGCTTAGGCAGATTTTGGCTTATTTTGGTTGCATTTTTATTTTCTTTGCTTTCCTATTTCCCCAAAACAAAGCCCAACCCTGACCCTGGTCTTGTTTCCCCCACCTCAGTTCTGGTCATAGTGGTCCCGCTTTTCTTTCCTTTCTGTAGGTGTCATCTCCTCAGGCAGTTTTTAGCTATTTATATTTCTTTTGTTTTTTTGCTCAGTAAGTCCTTTCCCTTTTTCACAAAAGGCACTAACTCAACAATTTGCTGGTTTTTTTTGTCTTTTTTGCAATTCACTTGTTTTCATCCGCTTTGGTCAGTTTACAGGGCAGTCCAGGCCTGACCTTACCATTCTGAGCATGCCTCATCCCCCCGTCAGTCACACACTCTCCCTACTACTTTTCAGCTTTTCTGATTTTTATTTTCCCCAATATTTTGCCCAGATTAACAGCTCGCTAGCTCCGCTCTGCTTCACCCCTTAATTAAATGACAAAAGACTGAGACTTCCTTCATCTGTCTGTGTCACAACAGACAGCCACAAGCCATAATGTCCTTTCCCCTCGATGGAGCTCTTCAGTACTGGATCCTGCCAACCCCAAATCTCTCACACACACACACACACACACACACGCGGGTTATCTTTTCTTTCCTGTCCACCTGGCTCTTTGGTTAATGTGATGAGTGTGGGCACTGGCAGCCGGCAGACCAAACCTCGCGGCTCCTGCCGCCACTGGCAACAAAAGCTGGGATTTCACATTTCTGGCATATAACTTACTTAAGAGAGATAAAGTAATGGTAAAGGAGAGGGCTATCCCCAAATATTAGGGAAAGCACCGAGGCAACAGAGGATGGGAGTATTTCGAGAGGAGACATTTTGGTTTAGAACTGTTGTAACTATAAACCTGCCTTGGGCTTTCATGGATTTTGAACCCACTTGGCGATAAGGTGTCAGTTTCCCAGCATCGGTTCTTTGAGATGCACAGAAATTATTTGAAACTCTGCTTCCTTTTGCTCCTCTGCTCTCTTATAGGGTAGTGAGAGCCCCAGAACTGGGAGATGGAAAGGTGGGGGTGTTATACATTTTCTGTGAACTTTAGAGAGTTTTTGGATCTTTTTTTAGATTAGAGTCACCGGTTTTTAGCATCAGTTTCTTACAAAGAAGTAAATAAAATCAACACATTAAAACATTGGGTGGAACCATCTAAAATTTGACATCAAAGGGCTATCACAGACTTGGTTTTCCCCTTCGATTAGTGATGAAGAAATAAAGGTAGATGGGTTCCAACATATAAAACAGGAGAGAAAACAAGAGGAAGCGGTGTTATGCTGTATATTGTAAGAATCTGGTAATGCAGAAAAGTACAGTTACATAAGAACTTACCGTAAAGTAGCTCTTCGAGAGAGACTCTTGCAGTCGGTAATTACCTTGAGGACTGCACCCCCGGCATCAGGACCACATGGAAACTTTAGCTAGCAGTGTCTGACGGGGGACCGCCCACTAACGTCATGTGACAGACGTCAGCGTGACACTATATAGTGGGCGCTCCCCACGCCCCCCCTTCCTGTTCTTCCACCAAGACCTCCCAATCGAGTGACAGGAGAACGGAAAAAAAGAGGCTCCTGAAGCCAACATAAAGTGAAGGAAAAAAGAAGGCTCTTGCAGTAGGTAATTATCTTGAGGACTGAGTCTCAAGCAGAGTGAATCAGAAGGAACTGAAACATGGGAGGCAGGGGGGATCTGCAAGAAGGCAGAAAGTTTAGGACAGAAGCCCTTAGAGGACAGCTAGGCCAAAGCCAGCCCTGCGCCTAGAGGCAATGTCCAGACTGTAATGCTTTGTGAAAGTGTGGACAGAGCTCCAAGTGGACGCAGCACTATGTCAGCGGCTGATACATTCCTGAAGCAAGCAGTACAGGCAGCCATGCTTCTGGTAGAATGCCCCTTAATCTCCTCCAGGAGAGTTTTACCATACTTCAGGTAACAGAAAACAACAGTCTGCCAACCATTTGGATAAACACTATTTGGAAACTGCTGCACCTTCCCTCTTGGGAGCAAAAGAAACAAAAAGTTGGTCCGTTTTCCAGACAGACTTGGTTCTGTTAGTGTAATAATGCAAGATTCTATTAACATTCAAGGTATGCAGAATCGCATGTAAAGAGTGTGCACATGGAACTGTGGTGCTACAGAAACCAACTATTCAGACTTCCAACCATGTTCCTAGCACTCACAAGCCAAAGAGTCAGGGCATCCTGACTGTTTGGCTTGTGAGTCACTAAAATTTATCATTAATTATCTGAAATCGCCTCTCCCTGATTGGAATGCTCAGGGTAATACACTGGCAGTTGAATCGACTGGTTTAATGTGAATTCGGAAACCACCTTTGGTAAAAAATTGAGGATTGGTACGCAGAGCCACCCGGTCTCTGAAAAATTAAATAAGGCTCCTTACGCATCAGGACCTGCAGCTCAGAAATCCTTCGAGCAGAAGTTACTGCAACTAGAAAGAGTGCTTTTCACAACAAATAGCACACATCACAAATACCAGCCGGTTCAAAAGGAGGCAAGTGCCAGTTTCTTCAAAATAAAACTGAGGTCCCAAGCATGCTGGGACCGCACAATCGGGGTTTAGGACACGATTCTTTCAAGAAGGTTTGAAACCTCCAGCTGAGTCACAGTTTTACCTCCCACCAAGATGTGGTAAGCAGAAACAGCCAGCAGGTGGACCTTCAGTGAAGAGTAACTCAGGCCCAGGCCATAGGGGTGTAGGAGATGCTCCATGACTTGAGGAATGGGTCACGAAAAAGGGTCCCAATCCTTCAAGGTGGCCCAAATGGAGAAATGCTTCCACTTCATGACATATGTCATCCTCGTAGAAGGCTTTCTAGTCTCTACCAAGACCTGTGCCACTCTGGAGAAAACTCCATAACGTGAGGCATCTATGTCAAGAGGTGCCATATGTGAAGGTACTTCTGCCCTGGATGTACCAGCGTGCCCCTCTCCTGAGTCACAGGATTGTAGCAGAGGGACAGAGGAACCGGAAGCTCCACTGCAAGCTTCGGAAGAAGCGGAAATCAAACTTGGCGAGGCCAATACAGGCAATCAGAACCATATGAGCCCCCTCTGCCTGAACCTTGAGTAGCACCCTCTGCAGAACTAGAAAGGGAGGGAATGCATACAGAAATGTCCCTGTCCAGCAGAGAGATGGCGCATCTCACCACAAACCACCATGCCTGGGAGTAAGCGAGGAAAACCTGGGTAGTTTAGCATTGTATGGTGAGGCGAACAGATCTATGTCAGTAAAACCCCATAAGTCGAATATGTCTTCGACCACCACTTGCCTTAGCTCCCACTGTTCACTAGGACGTTTTGCACACCCAGAACGTGAACAGCCATAAGGTGAATCTGATGCAAAACTGCCCAATTCCACACCCACATCGCCTCCCTGCAGAGGGGATACAAGCAAGTGCCCACTTGTTTGTTAAGGTACCAGACTACACACATATTGTCTGACTGGACTAATAGTGGGCCCTGGCAAAGCAAATGCTGGAAGGCTTGAAGAGCATACAGCACTGCCCTCGTCTCCAGCCCGTTTATGTGCAGGGAGAGCTCCGACTGAGATCAAAGCCCTTGAGTACTGTGCTTCTCCAAGTGAGCACCCCAGCCCATCCCCGATGCATCTGTATTTAGGGTCCGAGTGGGAGGAGGAGGAGACTGGAAAGGGACCCCCTTGGTGAGATTGCTGAGATCCTGCCACCAGAGAAGATCCCACTGCATCGAACAGGAGACCATGACCATGTGGTCTAGGTCATCCGACCTCTGATGCCGCTGCACTCTGAGCGTCCACTGTGAAATTTGCATATGAGCCTGGCCAGAGGAACAGTGGGGTTGGCTGCTGCCATAAGGCCAGGTAGTCTGAGAACTGACCTGGCCATCACCCACCTGCTGAAGGCTACTAAACTAGCCTACTTCTGCAAAGTTTCTGCCCTGTCCAAAGGGAGGAAAGCCATACCATGAGCCGCGTTCAGAACCCTTCCAATAAACTGGAGGTGCTGGGAAGGGGCAAGCTGGGACTTGGAAAGGCTGACAGTAATCCCCACCTGTGTGAAAAGGGACAGGAAAAATGAGAGGGACAGTTCCAGCTGCTCCTTCAATGGGGCTCACAGAGGCTAGTCATTGAGGTAGGGGAACACATAGTGGTCCTGGCACCTCATGACTGCCACCACTACCACAAGATACTTGGTAAATACCAGAGGAGCCGAGGACAGGCCAAAGGGGAAGGCCTTGAACTGGTAAATGCTCCCACCGAAAGACGGACCTGAGGTAGCGGCAATGGGCCTGAAAAACTGAGATATGCAGGTAGGCATCCTGCATACCCAAGACACAGAGCCACTGTCCCTTGTGCAGGAGGGGCAGCAGTCCTGGGAGGGTCAGCATTCGAAACCTTTTGTACTCTATGTACAGGTTTAGAGCGCTTAGGTCCAATACGGGACGCAAATCTCCTGTCTTTTTCAGTACCAGGAAGAAGTGAGAATAATACCCCTTTTCTACCTGGTTTGACAGAATGGGCTCTATTGCTTCCTTTTGTAACAGAGCCTCAATTTCTTCCCTTAAGAGGGAAATGTGCGCCTTTGGATAACGCAACACCCCCGGAGGCCAGTCTGAGGGTTTCTTTATAAACTCCAGAGTGTGGCCCTGCCTGACCAACTGAAGGACACACAAGTCGGTGGTGACTGCCTCCCATCCCAGCAGGTGATTGGTAAACTTTACGGCTACTGGCTCCTCCGAGGGACAGGGAGGAGGGTGGCCGGACAGCGAGTCAAGATAGGAAGGGAAGGTTAGGGAGAGCAGTGCTGGAGGATCTTTGAGCTCTGGCAGGAGGGGTGGCTGTTGCTGACAGTGCTTGATGTTTTGTCTGACACCTACTGCTGTTTAGTCTGCTGCTTAGCCTGGCGACAAAAAGGCTTCTTGGCCTGAAACAGTACAGTCACGAACTTACTGTAACAGTAGATCTTCCGAGAACAGCTCTTGCAGCAGGTTACACCATTAGGGCTGAAGTCGGCAGGCAGCAGGACCCCATGGAAACATCTTGCTAGCTACATACAGCGGGGGACCACCCCCGATGTTGGACCTGCCTCCGACGTCACATACATCGTAAAAGAGTCGGTCCCCCTGCATCCCTCAGTTCTCCTGCCGGAGACTCCAGCACAACTCTATAATTCTGATGGGAGACCGAGAATCTGCTTCCAAGGGAAGACCAAGTAAAAACAGGTTACTCACCTGTAACAGTAGTTCTAGGAGTGGTATATGTTGTTCATGCACACTTACTGGCATGTCCCCTTCCACTTTAAATCTTACTTAAAGTCTTCAAGCTGACTCCTCCAACCCACTCGGGTAGTATAAACCTCGGCTCTACCTCATGACACCAGATCTTAGCCCGCTGGAAGCTAGCTGTTGTGCATCCGCAGCCGGGGAGGTAGGGTGGGTCTGTGTGGATGAACAACATATACCACTCCTAGAACTACTGTTACAGGTGAGTAATCTGTTTTTCTAGGATCGTGGATATATTGTTCATTCACACTTATTGGCAGATTCCTAGTAGTTCTCCGGGAGGAGGGAGGCAAGAAGCACACCTTCTACTTGGGAAACAAAGATTAAAGAACTGAGGCACCAAAACCAACATCTCGGCGCGACTCAAGGTCAATGTGGTAAACGGTAATGAAGGTGTTTGTTGACTTCCAGGCAGCAGCATGGCAGATTTCCTGGATAAGGATGTCCCTGGAAGCAGCCACCGATGCAGCAGTATGGCGGGCAGAATGAGCTCTTATCCCTCTGGGAGGCTCCTTGCCCGCCAACTCATAACACAGACTATGCATGATGTAATCCATCTTGCAATAGTCTGCTTTGCTGCAAGTCTGCCAAAAGCAGCTTCAGTGTAGGTGACAAACAGCTGGTGAACCTCTTCCCGTATTTCCGCCGTCCTCTCCTTATAACAAGAGAGAGCACGTCTCAGATCCAAAGTATGTATGCCTGTACCCTGCCTCCAAGGTGTAGCTGGGGTAGTAAACTGGCAGAGTTAACATCTGGTTAAGGTGAAACTCTGACACCACCTTCCGGAAGGAATTTCGGGTGGGGGTGTAGGACAACCTTGTCCCTGTGGAAGCCCAGATAAGGGGAGTCCACCGAAAGCGCCTGAAGCTTCCCTGTCGTCCTGGCAGATGTGATAGCCACCAGGAAGGCAGTCTTCCACAAGTGTGACAAAGCACACTTGTGCATTGGTTCGAATGGCTTGCCCATGAGCTTTGCCAGTACCAGCAGAAAATCCCACGGAGGTGGAGGTTTAAACACCAGAGGGGATATGGGATCTAGGCCTTTGAAAAGGCACCCAATCACTGTCTCCTGTGCCGTCGGCTGCCAGGTGCACCCTAAGGGTCGATGATCGTAGACCCCCTTTGGAGAGAGACCAAAGGTAGTCAAGGATGTTAGCCACTGGACAGAACAAAAGGGTCCAGGCCCTTGCCCTGACACCAAATGGAAAATTATTTCTATTTGAAGGCATAACATTTCCTGGATGCCTCCACCATGGTGAAGACATCCTCAGAAAGACCCAAAGCCTGGAACTTTAGCCGCTCAGTTACCAGGCTGAGAGGTACAGGGCTTGAAGGTCCGGATGGTATACCTTCCCCTGATCGAGAGATATCAGGTCCAGATGTGCTGAAAGCTACTACGGGGCCTGCAGCTGAGGCTGAGGAGATCTGGATACCAGAACTGGCGCGGCCAGTCTGGGGCTACCAGGATCAACTTCGCCTTGTTCCTCCTCACCTTGAGAAGCACTTTGTGGATCAAGGGAAATGGAAGAAAGGCATAGAGGAGGCCTGGGGTCCATGGCCTCGAGAAGGCATCCCTCTGCAGCAAGCCCTGCTGAGGGGGGGCAGGCATGGAACAGCCTCAGCTTGGTGTTGTCCCTGGAGGCAAACAGGTCCACCATCGGTTTACCCCAGTGGGAGAACAGGCTGTAAGTTCCCTCTGGATGGAGACACCATTTGTCGGATACATAGATACATAGACAGTGTCGGCAGATAAGGGCCTATGGCCCACCCAGTCTGCCCATTTGAGCTTGTAAGTTCAGTTTATGTTTTCCTATAAGTCTGTTGCCCCTTACCCCTGACCTCCAGAATTCCTTTATGTCTATCCCATGCATTCTTAAATCCCGTGATTGTTTCAGCCCCCACCACTTCCTCTGGCAGGGTGTTCCACTTGTCCACCACCCGTTCTGTGAAGAAATTCTTCCTCATGTTTCCTCTGAATCGTCCTCCCTCCAACTTCATCCCATGCCCTCTAGTCCTGGAACATCTTTTTCGCTTAAAAATAGTGTTTTCCTGCACCTGTTCCTCCCTGTAAGATACTTGTATGTCTCTATCATATCCTCTCTCCTCCTCTCCTCCAGGAGTACATGTTCAGTTCCTTCAACCTGTCTTCATAGGACTTGTGATGCAATCCATGCACCATCTTTGTTGCCTCCTCTGAACCTTCTCTACCCTGTCTATGTCCTTCAGCCAGGTATGGTCTCCAGAACTGTACACTGTACTCCAGGTGGGGGCCTCACTAGTGTCTTGTATAGCAGAATTATGATCGCCTTTTCCTGCTGGTGATGTCCCCGCCTATACATCCCAGCATCCTATTTGCTTTACCTGCTGCCTTGTCACACTGTTTCCCTACCTTGAGGTCATCAGAGATGATAACCCGAGATCCCTTTCCTGCTTGGTGCATGCTATATCCTCACCCCCAACTGATATATTGTGCCAGGGTTTTGTCCCCATATGCATTATCTTGCACTTCTTTGCATTGAATTTCAACTGCCAAACCCTGACCATTCTTCAAGTTTCTGCAGGTCGCTTCTCATTCTGTCTACACCCTCTGGTGTGTCTACTCTGTTACAGAGCTTTGTGTCATCAGCGAACAGTGAAATTCTGCCTTCTAGGTCCTGCACAATGTCACTGATGAAGATGTTGAATAGGACCAGTCCCAGCACTGATCCCTGTGGTACCCCACTGGTCACTCTTCCCTCTGTGGAGTGACAGCCATTTACCACCACCCTCTGTGTCCTGCCACCCAGCCAGTTACCTACCCACCACACTACTGTCCTACCCACACCCATATTCCCCAGTTTGTGTAATAGTCTTCTATGTGGCACAGTGTCAAAGGCCTTGCTGAAGTCCAGATAGGCCATGTCCACTGCCCTCCCCGATCTACCTCGTCACCCAGTCAAAAAATTCAACGAGGCTTGTCTGACATGACCTCCCCCTGGTGAAACCATGCTGCCTTGGGTCCTGTAGTCCATTGACAACCAGATGTTCCACCAATCTCTCCTTCAGTAGTGCTTCCATGATCTTCCCCACTACCGAGGTGAGGCTGACTGATCTGTAGTTCCCTGCTTCCTCTTTGTTCCCACTTTTGTATAAGGGGACTACATCTGCTGTCCTCCAGTCTTTGGGTACCTCCCCTGTTTCCAGTGATCAGCTAAACAGCATAGCCAGAGGTTCAGCCACCACCTCTCTTAGTTCTTTAAGGACCCTGGGGTGCACCCCATCTGGGCCCATTGCTTTATCAACTCTTATTACTTCCAGTTCCTTCAGGACCCTTTCTCGTGTAAAGGGACTTGTGTCCATTTCTGCACCATTCTCACCCCTTGTACTCCCTTCAGACCCAGTACCCTCCTCTTCCTCAGTAAAGACTGAGCAGAAATACCTGTTCAATATGTCAGCTTTACTGTTGTCATCCTCCACGCAGCCCCCATCCTCCCCCTTCAGTCTCACTATCCCTCCCTTTGTCTTTCTTTTTTCACTTATGTACCTATAAAAGGTTTTGTCCCCTCTACCCACTGATTTTGCAATGTGCTCTTCTGTCTGAGCTTTGGCTTCCCTTACTAACCTCCCTGCCTCCCTTACTAACCTCCCTGCCTCCCTTTGCTTCTCCTGGTACTTCTCCCTATCCCCTTCTGCCTGTGTCTTTTTGTATTGCCTAAATGCAATCTTTTTGGCTTTCACTTTCTTTGCTACCTCTTTGGAAAACCATAATGGTCTCCTCTTCCTTTCCTCTTGCTAACCTGCTTAATGCATAATTCTGTTGTTCTTGTAATCCCCATTTTAAATACTGCCCACTGTTCCTCAACCCCTGATTCCTGTCCCATTCCCCTTAATGCCTCTTTCAAGTATCTCCCCATTTTCCCAAAGTCTGCCCCCCTAAAATCCAGGATACGTGTTTTTGTGTGGTTTGGTTCTGCTCTTTCTGTGACTTCAAACCACAATGACTGGTGGTCACTGTTTCCCAGGTGCTCCCCCACTGTTACCACATCACACTGTCCCTGTTTGTGAGCACAAGGTCCAGTATTGCCTTCTGCCGAGTTGGTTCCATGACCAGTTGCTTGAGGAAGGCACCCTGAAGGGAGTCCAGGATAAATCTGCTCCTAGTTGATGCTGCTGCTGGGATGCCCCAGTCCACGTCTGGAATACTGAAGTCTCCAACCAGTACTACCTCACCCTTGTCTGCCATCCTTTGGATGGCTAGCATCAGCTCCCTATCTGTTTCTTCCTCCTGGGCTGGTGGTCTATAGACCACACCTGTGCGGATGGCTGTCCCCATTTTCCTTTCCAGCTTAACCCACAGTATCTCTCCCCCATTTTGTTCCTCCTGGATCTCGTGGCCCTTATGTCATTTTTCACATACAGTGCCACTCCTCCCTTCCTGCCTGCTCTGTCTCTTCTGAATATGTTGTAGCCAGGTATGGCCATCTCCCAGTCGTGGTTATCATTACACCAGGTTTCAGTGATGGCCACAATGTCCAGGTCTGACTGCACCATGACAGCCTCCAGATCTTCCATCTTGTTGCTAAGACTCCTGGAATTTGCACACGTGGCTTTCCATGATTTGACTCCCTAGACTGTTTCACTGTTCTACTCCAGCCCCTTCCTTGGTTGTCATTTATCCCTGGTTCTCCTTGCTGTCTGCCCTTCTGCTGAATTTTGTCCCTTTTCTGCTTATCCACCTCTTGGGCACTAATCTCCATCTTTTGCACACTGCTCTACAGAGATAGCCACTCCTCTGGTTCACTGGTTCCACTGCTAGCTGTGGGGGGTGAGCAAGTAGGTACCCTCCTTGCTGGCCTGCCACTCCCCTTTGCTAGTTTAAATGCTTGTCAATGTAGCATTTAAACTTATAATTGAGTGCTTGGATTCCCCTCTAGGATGGATGCAGGCCGTCAGGCTTGAACAAACCTCCATCCCTCCAGGTGGGTCCCCAGTCACCAATGAATCCAAACCCTTCCTCACAGCACCAGTTCTTCAACCATGAGTTAAAGTTCCTGTGCATGCACTCCTATGTTTCCTCTTGTCTCTCGTAGGTAGTACTTGAGAAAGTGACAGAAGTAGCTACTTGCTTGAGACCCTCCCCAATTTCCTAAACTCTTCCTGAACTTCCTTTGGCTCCCCATTTGCCAGGTCATTAGTACCTAGGTGGATAATGACATCCAGCTCACCCTCCGTCTTGCCTTCCCAGTGATCCCAGGATCTTCCTTCCATCCTCCATGCCGTGGCACCTGGTGAGCACCTCACCTCCCTGTCCCCCCTCCTGTGTTCCTAGCTGGATCCCTCTTATGATGGAGTCCCCCACCAGGATTCGCTTCCTCCTCCTCTGGGGTCCACTGCTTTCCCCGCTGAGGTCACCTCCTTGGCTAACCTCCACATCCTTTCCTTCCACTTCTCTGGGTACCTCTATTTGGTTGTCTTGCCTAAGCGGCTGAGAGCATCCGCCAGATGGTTTGAGGCTCCTGCCACATGGATGGCTAGGAGATCTGCCTCCAAACAGCTCACAAGGGTCCAGATGCAGAGCGCCTCCTTGCACAGCAGACAGGAGTGCGTGCCACCCTGTTTGTTGAGGTAGTACATGGTCGTGGTATTGTCCGTCTTGACTTGAGCCACCTGACCCCGAAGCTGAGGAGCGGAAGTTGCCAGTGCCAGTCTGACTGCTCTGAGCTCTAATAGTTTGATGTAGCATCGGGACTTCTCAGGGGTCCAGAGCCTGTGGGTCCTTTTGCTCCCCATGTAGGCTCCCCAGCCTATGAGAGAGGCATCGGTCATAAAGATGACCATCGGCTCAGGGAAGACAAACGGGATCCCTTCCTGCCCTCCTGTTGGGTGGAACCTGCTAAGAGCCAATCGTCGAGGTAGGGATAAATCCTGACACCCTTCCCCCCCCCAACACCTGAGATGGGCCGCCACCACTGCAATGCATCTGCTAAAGACCCATGGGGCTGATGGCAGGCCGAATGGCATGGCTCAGAACTCGTACAGGGTCTTCTCGACCCTGAAGCGGAGGAACCGCTGATCAGACGGACGGATTGTGACGTGAAAGAACGCGTCCTGCAGATCCAGTGAACAGAACCACATGTTTCACTCCAAGGATGGTATGTTCTGGGACAGAGTGACCATCCGAAAGGTGTGTGACCTGAGATATTAGTTCAGGTCATGCAGATCTAGAATGGAGCGCCAGCCCCCCATTCGCTTGGGCACCAGAAAGTACCTGGAGACAAAGCCTGGGTCTGCTGGAGGATCCGCCACTGGAGCTACTGCCTCGAGGAGGAGCTGAGCAATGTTGTTTCAGACAGCTGACTGAGTCTGAGTGGATACTCTTTCCTCCTGAGGGGTGAGGGCTCGGCTTGAAGGGTACTGCTCGAATTCCAAAAGCAGTCCCTGATCGACCACTTCGAGAACCCACCTGTCCAAACTGACAGCAGACCAAGTGAAAAGGAAGTGGCGGAGCCGGCCCCCCGTGGGAGGACCCAGAGCTGGTGTGACGGGAGAGGGGGAGGCAGCCCCGGCCCCGTCACTGAGCAAGCTTGGAGGAGGAGGATCTGGGACCCGAACCTCGGACTCCTTTACAGACCTGGGAGGGCCCGGGCTTGGGCCGGGGGAGCCAAGCTTGAGCCTGCTACTGTTGCTGATGCTGCTGTCCTCCAGGGGAAGAGTGCTGAAAAGACTTATTTTTCTTCTGCTGGTTCTTGCCCAAAGAACCCTTGGCAGAAGTAGCGTCCAATGTGGCACTGGACTGCTCAATGCGCTGAAGGTGACCAGCCACACCTGGGCCAAAAATGTCGGTCCCTAGGAAAGGCACATTAGCTAGTCTGTGCTGAGTATCCACCGGGAAGGAGAAGAGTCTCAGCCAAGCCCTGCGACGAGAGGCAACTGCGGCTGCCATCGAACGGGCACAAGAATCCCCAATGTCCAGGGCTGTCTGAAGCTGCTGTCTGGCAACAGCTTGGCCCTGATCCCGGACCTGCTTGACCGTGGTCTGCATGTCCATGGGGAGATTCGGGGGAACTCCATCCAAAGATCCCAAGAGGGTATGGGAGAAGTGCGCCATGATGACAGCCGAACTTGCCTGACGAAGGCCCAAGGAAAAAGCCACACAGACCTTCCTGGCCGAATGGTCCAAGAGCTTGGACTCTTTCTCGGGAGGTCAGTCAGTGTCGGCAGTATGCCAAACACAGAGGCGGTCACCAGACTCTCGGCCGAAGGGTGCTCCGTGAACCCCGCAAGGGACCCCATGGACACCGCATACTTGCGGGACATGCAGGCAGACAGTACTGGACAAGAGGCAGGGCGCTGCCAGAGTTCTAAGGCCACGCCAACAATGGCCTCGGCCACAGGAAAAGCCTCCATTGGGGTATCCCCTCTCTTGAGGATGTCCGTGAGAAGGTACTCCGCCTTTTTCTGGATTGGCTCCAGGGGCATCACCGTGGACTCCGAGATGAGGCGAAGAATGCCCTGAAAGGACGAAGGACCTTCCTCCGTCTCTAACCCACCGGCCGATTCGTCATCCCCAGGATGAGAATGCAGGCTGGTCACATCCGAATTCGAGGAATCCACACACAATGGTTGACCGCCCAGGACACCTTCGACCCGCCGAGGGTTGTCCGGGGTGACAGTGACCGAAAGACGCTGGGGAAGCCCAGTGTCTGGCCTATCTTCTTTAGAAGGAGCCCTTCCCACAGGCTGCTTGGGCGGTGGTTCCACTACAAATCGGTGGAGACACCAATTTAGGCCGATCAGGAGGTTTCGCTGGCTCTGCAGGTGGGGGAACTGACTTGATCAGCTCTGAAGGAGCCGGCTTCAGCCAAGGAGGCGAAAGCCAAGTAACGGCCAGGGTGGAAGCCAGGGTCAGCTTGTGCCTGGTCAAAATCAGCTGCTGTCAAATGAGGTCCTCGTAGCACCGGAGTTTTGGCCGGAGCCTCTCCTCATCCGAGGAGGACGAAGACGACCAATGGCGTTGTCTCTTTCTAGAGTGTTTATGGCTCTTTCTTGGCCTTTTGGGCAAGGGGCTCCGGGACCTCGATCGAGATCGGACAGGCTGACTTGGTCACTCGGGAGACACCGCCGGGACCAGTGATATCCCGGGGTCGGGGATCACTTACGTGATGGGAGTCCCAGCAGTCTGGTCTCCTCGTCGGGGATGGCAAGAACTGGAGTTTGATTGAGAGAATCATCGACCGGAGTCGGCGATAAAGGGTTCATGATGATATCCACATCATCGATCAACATTTCGGTCGACTGGCCAGACGGCAAAGACGAGAAGCCAGCGGCCAAAAAAGCAATCTCGACCGAAGTCGAGACTGCATGTTCCTGGGACCGAGATCTCTCCTGCTCCCAAGAGCGTCTCTGTCGGGACGAAGACGATCCCGGTTCCTTCTCCCGCTTACGGGACTGAGAGGAGTGCATGCCCGCAGGACTCTCTCCCTTGGTTGGGAGAGACTGGCACAACTCTCGGAAGGAACCCGAGAAGGTGGAGCCCAGGTTAAGCAGAACAAAGAAACTCAGATTAGTTTCTACAGCCTGAGCCGCTTCCTCCTCGGAATGCTTGCATGTGTTCCAATTGCTCGACGGATCCCGCAGCCACAGAAACCATCCACCAGGCCTCCTTAGATTTCACCGGAGGGTTCCGTTTCTCCGGCCTCCCCAACTTCAAGCGTGCGAGACAGTCGTCGAGGATGTCAGGATGGAAAGTGAGAAAGATCGCATTCCAACGTGTCACGGTCGACACTGAAACAGTAAACACACGCGGTATGGGGATAGCTGCACGACATCTCCTGGCGGCAGGGACACCGGCGAAATCTGGGGGAAGACTTGTCTTCCATAATCGAAAGTAGAGAGTCGCGATCGCTAATGTGAACTAGACGGATTTTCGGAAAAAACAATGGTTTTGAAGCCAGGGCCTACAAAATGCGTGAGAACGAGGGAGGCAACCTGAATCTTCCAGCGGAAAGGAGGATCTGGCATCATGGGGCGGAGATGAGGTTTATACCATCCGAGTGGGTGGGACGAGCCAGGTGGAAGACTTACGGCAAGATTTAAAGTGGAAGGGGACATACCAATATGTGTGGATGAACATCATATCCACGATCCTATAAGTAATATTACTGCAAATGCAGATGACCTCCTGAGGGGAAGGTGGTTGGGAAAGTACCTGCTGTAAGAGCTGTTCTCAAAGATCTACTGTTACAGTAAGTTCTTACATAACTGTACTATCTTACTTTGAGAAACAGCTATTGCAGCAGGTTACACCATTAGGACTGAGTCCCAAGCATTGATAAAAATTACCCCTAAATTTGATAGGAGAAGGGTGAAATGGAATCCCTCATGAAAGAAGCCCCTGCAGGACGGCAGGGCCAAAGCCCGCTCTGCGCCTAGAGGCAATGTCCAGACTGTAATGTCTGATGAATGTGTGCACTGTGCTCCATGTAGCTGCTGCACAAATGGTAGGAGCCGAAACACTTCTCAGGGATTGTGACCCTTTACCAGTCCCGGTAAGGGTTTGTTTCGCTTCTAGTAACAGAACACAATGCCGTTTACCAACTATTTTGAGAGTTTCTGTTCAGACACCAGTGCCCCTAACATCCTGTGGGCAAAGGACAAAAATAACTGGTCACACTGTCAGTGCAGTCTGGTCCTGGTCAGGTAGAACCCGAGTATCCTGTGCACACCCAATGTGTGCAGGAGGGTCTCTCCCTTACTGGAACACTCCAGACAGTAGACCAGGAGGTCAATATCCTGGTTAAGGGTTAACTCTGACACTGCCTTGGGTAGAAACTTAGGATTGGTCATTAAGGGTATACTCTCCTTAAGAAAAATCAAATATGGCTCTTTGCACATATGAGTACTTGGATCTCCGATATTTTCCTTGTAGAGGTAACTGCAACTAAAAAACAACACCTTCCAAGAGAGAAGGCATAGCTCACAATCTGTGGCTGGTTCAAAGGGAGGTAGTGTAAGCTATTCCAAAAGGAAAAGAAGGTCCCAGGGAGGGATCGGATCTCTAATGGGTGGCTTCAAGTGGAGAATGCCATGCAAGAAGGTATGCGGCAAGTCCAGTTGGGCCAAGGATTTGTCCTCAAAGGATGTATGGTACGCAGATAATGCAGAGACGTGCACCTTTATCAAGGAGTAACTTAGCCCGGCTCCTGGTAAGGAAAGAAGGTACTCTAATACTGATTTCACCAGGCAAGTTAGAGGGTCCAGGTCACGGGCCGAGGATCAAAAGCAAAACTTGCACCATTTCACGGCATACGTGGCACAAGTAGAGGGTTTCCTTGCTGCCATTAGGATGTTGGCCACACTGTATGAGACTCCATGGCGAGACATTGCTAGGTCCTTAGGGGCCAGGCATACAGGTGTAAGGATCCAAGATTCTGGTGAATCAAGAGACCCGTTGTTTTGCAACAATTAACTGTGAGCTAAGAGGAAAGGGTGGCTCGCTCGCCAGTCGCTGGAGAAGAGGGAGCCAAATCTGTCTGGGCCACTATGGGGCCACCAGAATCATGACTGCTCTCTCGTCCTGCAGCTTGAGCAGGACTCTCTGGATCAAAGGGAAGGGAGGAACGGCATAGAGGAACCTGCCTGTCTAGGAAAGGGACAACGTGTCTGGCCAGAAAACACCAGGCCCTGGATCTAGCAAGCAAAAATTGGGCAGTTCTGTGTTGAATGGGGAGGCGAACAGATCCAATTCTGGCATCCCCCATTTTACGAACTGAGTTTCTGCCACTGGTTGTAGGAGCTCCCCATTTGTGTGCAATGGACCAAGATCTGCTGAGTAGATCTGCCAATGTGTTCCGTAACCTGGGAACATGAACTACAGACAGGGTGATATTGTGCTCTACTGCACAGTACCACACTCTCATCACTTCTCGACAGAGCTGGTATGAGTGAGTGCCCCCTTGGTTTTTGATATAGAACACTACTAACATGTTGTTTGTTTGTATCAGTAGATGTCCCGGGGTTAGGTTGGTTTGCAAGGCCTGAAGGGCGTTAAGGACCACCCTCATCTCGAGGACATTTATGTGAAGGGCTCCTTCCATCCCTGTCTTTTTACCGCCTACGTGGGTGCTCCAGCCCGACCCTGATGCGTCCATGGTCAGGATCAGTAAAAGGGTAGGAGACAAGAAGGGAACCCCTACAATGTGGTGTTCCGGGACCAGCTACCATTGCAAGACTCAGAGAACAGAGTTGGGGACCGAGACCAGCTGGTCTAAGTTGCCTTGTCGTTGGTCCCACTGGCCCCGGAGTGTCCACTGAATGGTTCTCATGTGTAAGCGTGATAGGGGAACTGTAGCTATGGTGGCCGCCATGTGGCCTAGAAGATGCAACATGGTCTGTGATGAAACCTGTTTTTGCCCCATGATGTTCCTTGTCAAGCTTCATAGATGCTCTGCCCTGTCTTCTGGTAGAAATGCCCTTCCCTTTCTGGTGTCCATTAACACGCCATTGAACTGCAGTCTTTGGCATGGCGTAAGGGTCGATTTTGAAAGGCTGATGGTGACACCTAAGGAGTCTAATATTAAACAGGTATCTTGTACAGAGTGATTAAGCTCCCTCTGGGATGAGGTGTCAGGAGCCATTTGTCCAGGGAAGGGAAGACACAGTGGTCCCTTTTCCTGAGTGCCGCCACAACCACTGCCAGCCATTTAATGAATAGCCAATGACTGGCCGAAAGTCAGGGCTTGGAATTGGTAGAGGTGGTCCTGGAATTCGAATCACAGGAACCTCTGATGATGTTTCGCGATTGGAATGTGGAGGTAGACATCTTGCATGTCCAATGATGCGAGCCAAGCATCTGGGTGTAGCATCAGGATTAAGCCTGGCAAGGTGACCATCCTGAAGCGTTTGTATGCCACAAAGGTATTGAGATCGCTGAGGTCTAGGATGGGACCCAAATCCCCTGTCTTTTTTGGGTACAAGGAGGAAGTGGGAATAGTACCCTTTCCCTCTCTGGATGCATGGGACCTTCTCTAAGGCCTCCTTATCGAGAAGGGTCCTGATTTCTTCTTGAATCAGTGTGGCATGCTGTCTCAAATACTGAGATCATAGTGGTGGTCTGGATGGTGGTTGCCCGGTGAATTCGATAAGAGTGCCCTCTTAATTATTTGAAGCACCCATTGGTCTGAAGGAATTTGTTGCCATCCTGCCAGGTGTCTTGAGAAGCAACCCCTGACCTTCTGTTCTCTTTGAACTGGAGGGGGAGGAGGTGTCTGCAATGAGTCAGGCAATGGAGGGGAAGGGGAGGGTTGCCTGAGGAGTTTTAGTGTTCCTGGCATCTGAACCTCCTGCAGCTCGAGATGGGCCCTTGCGGTTAAAGCAGTCTCTCTGCTGCTGTCCAAATCGGGGCTGCTGTCCCTGTTTGCCTTTGAAGTGGTTTTGTTGCCTCCAAAATAGCTTCGGCTTGGGTCTGTACATGGCCTGTACAGATCTTACCACCTTCCCGGCATCTTGCAGTTTTGTAATTATCTTCTCAGATTCTTCCCCAGAAAGAACTGAACCTTTGAAGGGAATGTCCAGAAAGCCTGATACCCTCAGCCAGGAGTGTCATCTGAGGCATACTGCCGATGCTGCGCTTCTTGCGGCTAAATCCGCTGAGTCGAATGCTGCTCTGAGTACTTGTGTGTCCACGTCCGAGCCTGTTTGAAGGAGCTTTGTTAGTTCCTCTTTTTGTTCTCCATCCGAAAGGTTCTTAACCAAGTTTTGGCCTTGTTCCCACAAAGTGTTTTGAAACTGGACCATGTGGGTCAGGAAATTTAATGAACGGATAGAACACGTTGCTGAGGCATACATTTTCCTCCCCATGGAGTCAAGTTGTTTTGACTCTCAGTCCAGGGGCTGCGTGCTTAGGTGTTGAGGCCTCTGTGACCTGTCGTGAGTTGCAGTGATAACCATAGAATCTGCCACTGGTTGCTCTCCCAGATAAGGATCCTCCAAGGGGGGCCCCGATATATGCGTCCACCTTTTTGGGGACTGCTGAGGAAGTGAAGGGGTGCTTCCAAGCAGCCTTGATCATTTCCTGGAAAGTGTCAACTAATGGTAGGACTACCACTGGTTTTGGATCCTTTTGCTTTAGATACTTGGCAAGGCGGCACCTCTCAGGATCTAAATTTACCATGCCTTACCCCATGCTGTCTTGGATATGCCGCATTATATCCATAAATGTACGGTTATCTGGGGGGGACCTCTGCAAATCCCTTGGATATGGTGAAGGGATGCTGAAAGGAGATCCTGATCTGGAAGACACAGAGGAGTAGGAGGAGTGAGGCTTGTCCAAGGAGGATGAATCTGACCTTCTATGGTGCATTTTGTGC
Source organism: Neoceratodus forsteri (assembly GCA_016271365.2). Classification (NCBI taxonomy): domain Eukaryota; kingdom Metazoa; phylum Chordata; order Ceratodontiformes; family Ceratodontidae; genus Neoceratodus; species Neoceratodus forsteri. The sequence continues at coordinate 188,560,085 of CM057451.1, forward strand.
CTGTGCACGCTTGGTGAGCAGGAGGGGGTCTGTGACTGAGACCGCGGCCACTTTTCTTTGTGTGGCCTTTTGTTCTTACACCGGCTCCTAGGTTTTAGACTTTCCTCTCTAGGGACTGGTCTGGCCGGGCTTTGTTCTTTTGGAGGAGGTTGGTTCTGCACCAGTGGTTTGATGGAACGACGTCCTTCCTAATGGTTGCCCACCAATAGGAAAACAATTCTTTTACCTCAGAAATGTTGAGACCAGACGTCTGACCTGATGCCGGTCTCTCTTGAGGTGCCGTCTGACCATTCCCCGTGTCTGACAGTCTGTGGTCAGATGCACCCATCGTCTGATCCTTGGGTGGTGTCTGGTCACGTGGAAGATCTTCATCATCCTTATCACCAGACGCCTGGTCATCGCTTAGCCGCTCAACCCCAGCATTGGTTCCTTCGTCATCCGAACATCTGGATGAGCCGATGTCCAGTATGGACGAGGGGACATCCTTTCTGTGGTGGACCTCTGCCAGTGGTTGTTGGTCCTTTGGACGTTTTGCGGGAGTCTGCTCAGACATCCGTGTTTCTGAGGTCCAGTTAAGGGACATCAGGTCCGAGGTCCGTTTTAAGTCCCCGAGGTTCCTCTGGGGGGTTGGGAGGCCAACCTCCAGTGGTCGGAGTCCTGGTACCGGTCCTGGGAGTCGGTGTCTGTAGCAGCAGCCGACTTGGAGTGTGCCTTAGTTAGGCGATCTGTGGATGCACATTGGCCTGTGGATCCCGAAGGCCAGCTCTAAGAAGGTTCTTTCGGCCGGACCCTAAGTGGCTGGAGGGTGGAAGTAACACCCGACATCTGGTCTTTGACCAGCGGAGGTTGGGTCTTTATCTGAGACGGTGTGGGAAGTGGAATCCAAACTCCCCCTGGAGTCAGACGTCCATATAGATGGGGAGTGCTCTATCTCCCTTTCCTTCCATTTCTCTCTATGCTTCCCCGACTTATGGGAGGATTCATCCTGGGAGGAGGTACTCTTCTGCATTGCTGATAATTTCTTTTCCAATAAGAAGGTCTCCAAAACTTTTTGGTGGCGGTTCCTCGTGCGGTTATTAAAGTTTTGGCAAATAGGACAGGCCTTAGTGTCATGTTTTTGGTCCTGAGCACCTGACACAGGCCTTGTGCTTGTCCTTGAAAGGAATTTGTTTGCCACAAGTGCACTTTGAGGATTGCCTCTCGACTGAAGACATCAGGGAAGAGGACATACGAAAAGATAAAACAAAATAAAAACTTGTACTCGAGCGATAGCATCGTTCGTTAGTTAAAAGTGTCCATGGAGCCGATGCTTGCGAGTTGGCGGCGGGAAAAGAACTGCGGGATGCTGGGGGACCGCCCCTTTAATGATGTATGTGACGTCGGGGGCGGGGCAGATGTCAGGGGCAGTTCCCCGCTGTATGTAGCTAGCTAGAAGTTTTTTGTGGGGTCCTGCTGCCTGCCAGCTTCAGTACTAATGGTGTAGCCTGCAGCAAGAGCTGTTTCTTGAAGTAAGATCTAGGGCAGTGCATAGTGTGGACCGACCTTAGAACCTTGCCCTTGTCCTGAAGGCTGGTGACGATGTCTTGGGCGTCACCTCTGAAGAGAACAGAGTCCCTAAAGGAAGCATCCTGGATGGCTGCCTGAACATCCGGCACCAAGCCAAATATCCTTAGCCAGGAATACCTCCTGAGGCTAACCGCTGTGGCAGTGCCCCAGGACAAGGAGTCCACAGCGTTATACGTGGCCCTCAGCGAATGCTGACAGGCGACCTTGGCGAACCTGATGGTGTCAGCCAGGATAGCTTTGGACAAAGTCCAGCACAGCTTCAATGGCAGGTTCCAGCTGACAGAAGAGACGTCTGGTAAACCAGCACATGTGCCACGTAGTTTAAGGCGTGCATGGCCAAAGTAGAGGAAGAACAGAATTTCTCCCAAACTGATCCAGCTGCCTCGACTCCTTATCAGGCGGAGAGGTGCTCATGTGTCTCGGCTTAGTGGATCTGTCATGAGCTGCTGCAATGACTACCATGTCCTCCATGGGGTGAACGCTAAGGTGTTTTTTACCCTCTGGCATTCTATACGTCCAGTCAGCCTTTATGGCAACTGCTGGTATTGAAGAGGGCATAGTCCAAATGGTAGATGCCAGGTCTTAATGTGGCTCTAACCAAGGAGGTGTGAGAGGATGGGAGCTACCTCCTGAATGTCCAGATGCTCAGCCAGTCTTTGGCGCTTAGGATCCTGAGCATCGAATTTCCATTCGAAGACCTCCACAATCTTTTCAGGAGGTCTGCGAAAGAAGGGTCCTTAAGTGGGGATTTCGGAGATTCTTTAGGCCCAGGCTCCACCATGGGAGGAGTTTCAAACCCTGAACCTGCAGAGGAAGAGGAGTCAGAATAAGAGCCTGGATCCGATGACTCTGAAGACCGGAAGTCAGGATGGCAAGGTTCCCAAAAGCCAGGAAGAGCTCTGTCTGTCGACCACCCTGCGAAGGCTCTTTCGGCAGGCCCGACATCAGCTGACATGCATCCAGCGTCGGGGTAGACCCGGGCACCTGGTCCGACAGAACCAGGGTAACATTCCTTGGGGGATGTCGGCTATCCAGTTCCGACATGAGCTGGGCCTTGGTCTCCAACCACCAGGATTGCAGAACAGTCCGGAAGTCCGTCTGAGGCTGGGGAGGTGGAGGAGTCTGGTAGGCTGGTGGATATCCTAGAGAAAGCCCTGTCGGGTAGCCCGGCACATGGTAAGAGTGTGCCGAGTAACCTGGTAAAAGGTACGTGGGCGAATACCCTGGTGTCTGACAGTCTGACGGCAGGTAGCCCGGAGGAATGTTTGCAGGTGGACAGTGTGGCATCAGATGACCCAATGGGGGGTAACCTGATGCGAGGCCCAACAGCACTGTGCCGGGGGGGGGGGCCCGAAAGAGGACCCTGAGGAGGCCTAAAAACTGGCCCTGAAGGACTTGGGAAAACCAGAACAGACACCAGACTGTCAGGAGGCAAGCCTGGTGTCGGTGCCGGCATCCCCACCAAAGGATCCGGCAGGGGTGGGCACAGCGGGTTATCTAGGAGATCCAACGTCAGATCAGGAGGTGAACTAGGGAAGGCATCACCTGACGGACGACCCTATCATCCATTCCCTGATGATCTGGGGAGGGCAGAGGAGGCTCTTCCAGAGGAGGGGGGGGGGTGACCCAGTGGGTAGACCCAATCGGAGAAAGCTGTGGTAAGTCTAGCAACTGGACGTCGTCGGGGCCCTTGCTGGACCACGTGAGCTGACCGGTTGGGCAGACGGACTGACTGGCTTATCGACCTGACTGGTCGGGTGGACTGACTACTGGCTTATAGACTGTGGCTGGGTGGGCACCGGAGACCCCGAAGCCAGACTTCACAGCCTGGGCTGGGTGCTCATCGGAGGGTCCAACGAGCAGCTTACCAGCCCTGCCAGACAGTTTAGAGTCACCAGCTGAAAGGGGCCTAAGAGCAGCAAAAGCCTCGGATGTTGCCGAGGCAGCCACGGCCACTGTAACTAGTGGCAGCAGGGGATCCAAGGGCTGCTCCTGGGAAGGCGGGGGAGGCCTGAAAGCAGCAGCCGACTTCCTGGAGGAAGAGGGATGCTGCTCACCCGAGGGTCCTGAGGGCAGCTGTGGGTGAGAGGGAGACCTATTCTGGTCCCAGTGTTTCTCTTTATCCCTCTTTTCTTATGCTTGCGAGAGTCAGTAGGAGAGAAGAAAGTGCTTCTGAGTTTTCGGAGCTCTTTTTCCATAGTGCCCATCTTTTGTTTTAACAGATGAGCATTGAGAGCCTGCTGGTCACGCTACTGTGTAGCCTGGTTGAAGCTGGAACAGGCCTCACAATCCTCGACCTTGTGCTCCGGGCCTAGGCAGAAGAGGCAGAGGGAGTGAGAGTCTGTGTGGTAGCTATGCGCTGCACGAAACACGAAGCACGAAACTTATTTTTATGCAACTCGGCAGAAGACAGCAGAGACATGCACAAATTAAAAATATATCACTATCAGGTAGAAAAAACAGATACTCATCCGGAGATGATCTCTGCAAGGTCAGATGTGCTCAGGTTGATGGCGGGAAGGAACTGGAAGGCGGGCGTTGGGACCGCCCACTATATAATGTCACGCCGATGTCGGTCATGTGACGCCCATGGGCGGTCCCCCGTCAGACTCTGCTAGCTACAGTTTATATGTGGTCCTGAAGCCAGGGGGAGCAGTCCTCAAGGTAATTACCTACTGCAAAAGCCCTCTCAAACTAAGATCTAACCTGGCAAAATATTATGGGTATTGTTTATTAGTGAGTCTGGCGAAATTTAACCTGTTGAAAGGGAGTTATTTATTCCCCACCTGAAACGAAGGCTCAATTTTGAAAACCTTTGCCTAAATGCCATGTAAATCAGTATGCACGTGGCATTTAGGCAAAGTCGTGAAAACAAAACAGGGCATGGGAGATACAGAGATTATTAAATCTCCATACATAAAGACAGAATACAGGAAGGGGCAGTGGCACGGCTTCATATCACACTGTTAGCAATGTGATCTCGGGAGGTGAGTACTGGCATGTTAGAAAATGCCGCCTGGTACCAGAGCCACCTTAGATTTTTACAAGTATTCTGGTATGAATTAATTCCAGTGAAGACTGTGCCTGAAGTGGGGATTGAGGTTCTAAGGCTCCGATCTGTGCAGCAGTTGCTGCTTTACCTGTGGGGGTATATCTTTAAGTAAGCATTAAGCCATGAGAAAGGAGGCATTTACAAGGAATTAATGCATGGTTGGGGGGGGGGGGGCGAGTGCTCCAACCATTAATTAATTCCTTGGAAATGCCTCCTTTCGAGTGGCTTAATGCACTTATAACATGCCATTTTATATGAGTTCTGTTACTACTTTTTGTATTACATGTATTGTGGGACAAAAATGACAAATCTGTTTTTCCTTTCTTTTGTTTATATGACAACTTGTATACCTCAATATCAGGAATTTCGTATCTGAAACCATACTTATTCATATACTTATTCAGACAGTCAACATTTTATGATAAACACTGCTATGTATGTCTTTAAAACATAACATTTTTAAAAATGTTTTTCGAACGGTGATTTCTTTACATTTTCACTCGCATTTTACTAAACATCAGTTACGGATGATGGGACATGTACTTCTTTTGCAGAACAGTGCTCGAATACAACGCTGTATAACAGCATTCAACAACAAAATCTTACAACACTGATGAACTACTACAGTGCGATGTACTGTTGTTACTGTTATAATACTAATATAGCTGTGTCATACCTCTGTCCGTAATATCAGGTTCAGCTGCTACCCAATAAATCTCCATCGGACAGCTACCATGGATTAGTATTTTAGAAGCTGTGTTGAAAGTAGAACTTTTGACTCGGAATTGATTTCTTTTCACGTTTGCTAATCGAAATTAACAGGTCTGTTTATTCTACATCTCAACATTTTAAAGAGGGTGTTTCCATAAATTTCAGTCGCACCATGTGGAGATCGAATACTTGCGTGCTGTGTCTTCTTTAAACTGTCTCGCAAGTACGCGTGTTTTGGGATCACTCACTCGCTATGTTCTGTGTTGTATCGGAGCTCCTCGTCTCTTACACTTATTAACTTAGCTTTCTAACATGGCACTAATTGGATTACATACAACAAAAAAAGTACTGGTCTGTGATGCTTTTCCCATACTCATTTTACATGTGCATATGCTACTTTATGGATGGACTGCTTCGTCGCCATGTGTGATGGTCATTTTAAAAATGTTAATACTGTCTGCAGATTTGCCTTTGCGTGCTGCTCTGCTGATTACAATTTGTGACCATTTCTGATAGTCAGCAACAGTGGCACTGGTCTCGCATCTATATGGTGTCACTGACATTAGTGCGACTAACACTATCCCTTCGGTGGGTGGGTGGGAGAGAAACAGAATGCATTTACGTTCACTATTCAATTAGCGGTTTCTTGTAGGACTACAGTACACTGCCGTGCACATTTAAGGAATTAATACACGGCTACATTACGGTCATCTGATCTGTTTGTTCCAATTACTTTTCAGTATTTCTGTACTACTATTGATGCCATGTTACAATTAGCACTTCAAAGTATGCTCAAACCTCTGAAGTTGGTTTTCTTCTTTACTTGCACTGGTAATCAGAACCAAGCTCCTACAAAAGGTGCCTCTGTCTACACTGTAACATACTTGAAGAAGAGGCAGTACTATAGGCTTCTAAAGCTTGAATCTTTTAACTGTTCATTAGCCCAATAAAGGAATTATCTTTATCGAGCACAAAATTCTCTTTTTGTTTCTCCTGGTACTGACTTGGAGAAATTCTATTGGGTTAAATAATTGTTTGGTGCGAGTTCTTTATGGATTATAAACTGCTCTGAAATCTTTGCATGAAAGATGCTACAAAATTAAAAAAATATATATTTATAATATTAAAAGGTTACTTAGGAACATAGAAATATAGACAATAATGGCAGAAAGACACCACTGGCCTATCCAGTCTACCCATAGCACACTATCCAGAGACCATTAGTCCTTACTTCTATTTAAGGCTCTTATTTCTTGGCGCCCACTTCTTATGTAGCCTATTATAATAACCCTCGGACGTGACACCACCGCTATAGCAATAAGAGAGAGCCTTATACAGAGAGCCCTCTGCAGTTTGTTTGACCTGCCTTTAGTGTAAACTGTGTACAGGACCAAACAGATCTGGCTGTGGAGACTGGCGATTATGATGCCATATTCTTTGTTATAACAATATACCTGGAGATGTAGCGGACACGATCTGCCTCTTCTTCTGCACAGTCAAAGATTCCAGGAGGGCACGTCCGACATAAAGCGTCTGCGTCTGCAGTACAGCACTCATGGTACAGTTCAGCTGGCTGCCAAGGTTGTGGCTGTAACTCCAAAGGACGGACAGAAACTTGAAAAGCTCTGAAGGGTCAGAAAACTGAACCTTGAAAAAGAAGGAAAAAAAAAAAAAACAACCAAAGGTCAGTCATGAATTTATGGACTCATACTGCCACAGTCTAAAAAGGGTACATGTTTTGCTCCACTTTCTCTGTAAAACGAGCTTGAACTAAAAACATGACAAACAGCTTTAACGTCACCAATTTCTTTGCAAAATTTACAGAGGAAACAAAGTGCATACCTTAAAAAGAAGCTGCATCAGTTGTCGAAAACAGAGAGCGAAGTGTCCCTCACTGGCACCACAGATAATGACATCAAAGAGCCCAAACAGCAGCCTCAAGTACTCGAGGCCCGATTTATTAAGAGTTTCGGGGTTCCACCAAGTTGGATCTAAATAATGTTTTTTATAATAATAATAAAATAAGCCAGAAATTATTATCAGATACAGCCCAAAGACATCAACCTGATCAAACACTGGAAAACATGTCTACATTTTGATTAATAAGCAATACGGCACGGGGGACGGAGGGGGGACAATATGGGATTTAAGCTATAGTATCAGCCAAAGCAGAGTACTTTAAACTACCCAAAAAGTCAGCAAATGCCACAATGACATACACCTTTATCCTCAATGTCCCCTGAAGAACTCACCACAGTCAAATGTATTCATAACTAGAAAGGATAAGGTTAGGAAAATGGAGAACTTTTCACATTTTAAATTACATGTTTAACTGTAATAAAAGGTACGATTCCAGAATATATTTTGAATGGCTTGGAAAAAAGGCAAGTTAAGAATGGGTTATGTGGGTTATGGGTAGCAGCAGAAGTGGAACAAATTTTGCTGATACATTAGACACATCTTGTTGTGCCACGGATCAACTGTCCAAAAAAAAAACAGGTTACTGACCTTTAACAGTAGTTCTAAGTGGTATATGTTGTTCATCCACACTTATTGGCATGTCCCTTTCCCCTTTAAATCTTGCCAGAAACCTTCAAGCTGGCTCCTCCCACCAACCTGGGTGGTATATACCTCGGCCCCCATGATGCCAGATCTTAGCCTGCTGGAAGCCAGGTTGTGTGTGTCCGCAGCCGGGGAGGTCGGGTGGGTCCGTGTGGATGAACAACATATACCACACCTAGAACTACTGTTACAGGTGAGTAACCTGTTTTTTCTAGGATCGTGGATATGTTGTTCATCCACACTTATTGGCAGACTCCTAGCAGTTCTCCGGGAGAAGGGAGGCAAGGCGCAGGCCCCCTACTTACGGAACAGAGATTGGAGAACTGAGGGCCCAAAACCAGCATCCCGGCATGAATCAAGGTCGATATGGTAGTGGATAATGAAGGTGTTTGCTTACTTCCAGGTAGCAGCCCAACAGATTTGCTGGATAGGGATGTCCCTGGAAGCAGCCACCGATGCAGCAGTATGGCGGGCAGAATGGGCTCTTATCCCTCTGGGAGGCTCCATGCCCGCCAACTCATGGTATAGACCTACGCATGACGTACTCCATCTTGCAATAGTCCGCTTCGCTGCAGGTCTGCCAGAAGCGGCTTCAGCGTAGGTGACAAACAGCTGCCAAACCTCTCCACAAATTTCTGCCATCCTCTCCTTATAATAGGAGAGTGCATGTCTCGGGTCCAAAAGAATGGAGCCTGTACTCTGCCTCCAAGGTGTAATTAGGGTAGTACACTGGCAGAGTCAACACCTGGTTAAGGTGAAACTCTGACACCACCTTCAGAAGGAATTTCGGTTGGGGGCGCAGGACAACTTTGTCCCTGTGGAAGACCAGATAAGAGGAGTCCACCGAAAGTCCCTGTAACTCCCTTGTCCTTCTGGCAGACGTGAGTCTCACCAGGAAGGCCGTCTTCCATGACAAGTGTAACAGCTCACACTTAAGCATTGGTTCGAATGGCTTGCCCATGAGCCTCGCCAATACCAGCAGTAGATCCTAAAGAGGTGGAGGTTCACGCATCAGAGGGGATATGTGATCCAGGCCTTTGAAAAAGTTCCTGACCAATGTTTACTGCGCCAATGTTGGTTGACTGACCCACATCCGGTAAGCAGAAATGGCTGCGAGGTGCACCCTAAGGGTCAATGACCGAAGACCCCCTTTGGAGAGAGACCAAAGGTAGTCGAGAATGTTAGCCACAGAACAGGATGAGGGGTCCAGACCCTTACCCTGACACCAAATGGAAAACCTTTTCCATTTGAAGGCACAACATTTCCTGGTCGATTCCTTTCTAGATGCCTCCACCATGGTGTAGACATCTTCGGAAAGACCCAAAGCCTGGAACTCTAGCCACTCAGGTACCAGGCTGTGAAGTGCAGGGATTGAAGGTCCGGATGGAAGACCTTCCCCTGGTTCAGAGACATTAGGTCTGCGCGTGTACAAAGCCACTTCAGGGGCCTGCCGCTGAGGCCGACGAGATCTGGATACCAGAACTGGCGCAGCCAGTCTGGGGCTAACAGAATCACTTTCACCTTGTCCATTCTCACCTTGAGTAACAGCTTGTGGATCAAGGGAAACATAGAAACATAGACTTTGACAGCAGATAAGGACCGCTAGGCCCATCTAGTCTGCCCATTTCCCTACCTACAGGATAGGCCGCAGATCCTAGTTAACCAACAGCCCATTTCTTCCTACCCCCCACAAGAATTGCCTTATGTCTGTCCCATGCATTCTTGAATTCTCCCACAGTTTTAGACCCCACAACCTTCTCAGGAAGGCTGTTCCATGCATCCACTACCCTCTCTGTGAAATAATACTTCCTCACATTGCCCCTGAACCGCCCTCCTTCTATCTTTAAATTGTGTCCCCTTGTTCTTGCAAGTCTCTTTTTCTGAAAAATGATACCCTCTTGGACTTTGTTGATTCCACTGAAGTACTTAAAAGTTTCTATCATGTCCCCCCTCTCCCTTCTTTCCTCAAGGGTATACGTATTAAGCTCCTTTAGTCTCTTCTCATACGGCTTCTCTTGCAGACCCTGCGCCATTTTAGTTGCCCTCCTCTGGACTGCCTCTATCCTGTCTATGTCCTTGCGGAGATGGGGTCTCCAGAACTGGACACGGTACTCCAGATGGGGTCTCACCAACTGTCTGTACAGAGGGATAACAACTTCCTGTTTTCTGCTGCTGATGCCTCCCTATACATCCCAGTACACCCCAGCCCTCCCTACTGCCTTCTCACATTGCTTGCTAACCTTAAGGTCATCTGATATGATTACCCCAGGTCCCTTTCCTTTTTGTTGTTGTTACTACCTCCCCACCCATTGTGTATTCTTCCCTGGGTTCTTGTTTCCCAGGTGCATTATTTTGCACTTCTTGCATTGAATCCTAGCTGCCATACTTCGACCATTCCTCCAACCTTGCCAAATCCCTTTTCATCCTTTCCACGCCTCCTTGTGTATCAACCCTGTTGCAGATTTTGTGTCATCTGCAAAAGGCATACTTTCCTTCTAGTCCTCTGCAATGTCACTGATGAAGACATTAAAAAGAACTGGACCCAATACTGAACCCTGTGGTACCCCACTAGTAACCCCCTTTCTTCAGAATGGACTCCATTTACAATTACCTTCTGTGTCCTGTTGTCCAGCCAATGTTTTACCCAGGCTACCACCCTGGGTCCCACTCCCAGGCTGGTTAATTTGACTATTAATCTTTTGTGTGGGACTGTGTCAAATGCCTTGCTAAAGTCTAGGTAGGCCATGTCCACAGCCCCTCCCTGGTCTACTACTTTGGTCACCCAGTCAAAGAAATCTATTAGATTCGTCTGACATGACCTTCCCGCTGTGAACCCATGCTGCCTGTCTGTCTGGACTTGAACCACTTGACCCCGGAGCTGAGGAGGAAATGGAGGGAAGGCATAGAGGAGGCCTGGGGTCCACGGCCTCGAGAAGGCATCCCCCTGCAGCGAGCCGTGCTGAGGGAGGTAGGAATGATACAGCCTCAGCTTGGTGTTTTTTCCTGGAGGCAAACAGGTCCACCATCAATCTGCCCCAACAGGAGAACAGGCTGTAAGCTACCGCTGGATGAAGAGACCACTTGTGGGATGTCTGGCCTATGCGGCTGAGAGCATCCACCAGCAGGTTCGAGAATCCTGCCACATGGATGGCTAAGGGATCCACCTCCAACCGGCTTATGAGGGTCCAGATGCGGAGCGCCTCCTTGCACAGCAGACAGGCGTCCGTGCCGCCCTGTTTGTTGAGGTAGTACATGGCTGGACTTGAACCACTTGACCCCGGAGCTGAGGAGCGAAAGCTGACAGTGCCAGTCTGACTGCTCTGAGCTCCAACAGGTTGATGTGGCATCGAGACTCCTCAGGAGTCCAGAGCCCGTGGGCCCTGTTGTCCCAGATTAGGGCTCCCCAGTCCACGAGAGAGGCATCGGTCATGAGGATGACTATCGGCTCATGGCGGACAAACAGGATCCCTTCCTGCAACCGGTCTGGGGCCGTCCACCATGGGAAAGCGTCCCACATCTTCTAGGTTACCGTGATCAGCTGGTCGAAATGACCATGGCACTGGGTCCATTGGGCGGCCAGCTCCCATTGGAGGGGACGCATGTGCAAGTGGGCCCAACGGACCACTGAGGGGCACACCACCATGTAACCCAGAAGGTGCAGAAAGTCCCAGGCAGGGTGCAAGTGCCCAACCAGAAATGACTGGACAAAGGAGGACAGAACCTCCGCCCTGTCCGCCGGGAGCTGAGCTCTGGCTTGACAAGAGTTGAGCTCTGCCCCGATGAAGCCCATCACCTGAGAAGGCACAAGTTCCAATTTGGTCTCGTTGATCAAGAGGCCGAGTTGGGAGCAGGTTTGGAGGGCCAGATCCCTGGACCTCTCCACTTCCTGTCGGGTGGAACCTGCAAGGAGCCAATCGTCAAGGTAGGGGTAAATTCTGACCCCTTCCCCGAAGCCGAAGATGGGCCTCTACCACTGCAATGCATTTGGTGAAGACCCGTGGGGTCGATGACAGGCCGAACAGCATGGCTCGGAACTCGTACAGGTTCCCCTCGACCCTGAAGAGGCGGAGGAACCGCAGGTGGGATGGACGGATTGGGATGTTAAAGAACACGTCCTGCAGATCTAGTGAACAGAACCACATGTTTCGCTCCAAGGATGGTATGATCAGGGACAGCGTGACCATCCGAAAGGTGCGTGACCCGAGATATTGATTCAGGTTGTGGAGATCTAGAATGGGGGCGCCAGCCCCCATCCGCTTGGGCACCAGGAAGTATCTGGAGACAAAGCTTGGGTCTGCAGATGGATATACCACTACAGCTACTGCCTCCTTGAGGAGCAGCTGAGCGATGTCATCTCAAACAGCCGACTGAGTGCATGCGGAAATTCATTCTTCCCGAGGGGCACGAGCTCGGCTGGGAGGGTATTGCTCAAATTCTAGAGGCAGTCCCTGACCGACCACTTTGAGAACTCACCTGTCCGGAGTGATAGCAGATCAGGCGGAAGGGAAGTGACGGAGCCAGACCCCCACGGGAAGACCCAGAGCTGGCCTGACGGGGATAGGGGTGGCAACCCCCACCCAGTCACTGAGCAGGCTTGGAGGAGGAGGAGGAGGATGCTCCAGGACCTGAGCCTCAGCCTCCTCTGCAAGCCTGTTGGGGTCCAGGCTTGGCACCGATGCTGCTGTCCTCCCTGGAAGGAGGACTGCTGGATCGCAGGGGAAGAGTGCCGAAAAGGCTTCTTTTTCTTCTGCTGTTTCTTGCCTGAAGAACTCTTGGCAGAAGTAGCATCCAAAGTGGCACTGGACTGCTCTATGCGCTGTAGGTGACTGGCCTATCCTGGGCCGAACAAGTCAGTCCCTAGGAAAGGCATATCAGCTAACTTGTGCTGGGTATCTGCTGGGAATTAGGAGAGCCTCAGCCAAGCCCTGTGGCGAGAGGCAACTGCGGCGGCCATCGAGCGGGCACAGGAGTCCCCGATGTCCAGGGCCATCTGGAGCTGCTGTTTGGTGACAGCACAGCCCTGATTTTGGACCTGCTTGACCGTGGTCTGTATGTCCGCGGGGATAAGTGGGGAGGACTTCATCCAACGACCCGAGAAGAGCATGAGAGAAGTGTGCCATGATGACGGCTGAACTTGCCTGACGAAGGCCCAAAGAGGACGCCGCATAGACCTTCCGCCCCGAGTGGTCCAAATACTTGGGACTCCTTGTCGGGAGGTTGGTCGGTGTCGGCAGACCTGCCAGTATGCCCGAATACAGTGGCAGTCACCAGGCTCTTGGCCGAAGGATGCTCTGTGAACCCCGCAAGGGACCCCATGGGCACCACATACTTGTGGGCCATGCAGGCAGATGGTGCTGGACATGAGGCAGGATGCTGCCACCAACAGCCAGACCAACAATGGCCTCGGCCACAGGAAAGGCCTCTGTCGGGGTATCCCCTCTCTTGAAGATGTCCGTGAGAGGGTACTCAGCCTTCATCTGGATGGGTTCCAGGGGCATCCCTGTGGAATCGGAGATGAGACAAAGGATCCCTTGGAAGGAGAAAAGGATCTTCCTCCATCCCTGTGCCAACAGACGACTCATCATCCCCGGGATGAGTGTGGAGCCCGGTGACATCTGAGTCCAAAGAAACAGGGTACAGCGGACTGCCACCCAAATCACCCTTGACCCACCGATGGTGGTCCGGGGTGACCGTGACCGACAGACATCGAGGAAGCCCGGTATCTGGTCGTTCCTCTCTGGAAGGAGCCCCTACCACAGGCTGCTTAGGCGGCAGCTCCAGCACTATCAGTGGAGAGACCAGTATAGGCAAAACTGGAGGATGGACCGGCCCCACGGGCGGAGGAACCAAAGGCTTCGGTTCCCAAGGGGGTCAGCTTCGGCCTAGGAGGCGAAAGCCAAGTAATGGCCAGAGCAGGAGTCTAAGTCGGCTTGTGCCCTGACAAAATCAGCTGTTGCCACATGAGGTCCTCATAGCGCCGGAGTTTCCATTGAAGCCTCTCCTCATCTGAGGAGGACGAGGAACGACTGGTGGCGTCGCCTCTTTTTCGAGCGCTTGTGGCTCTTCCTCAGCCGCCCGGATGAGGGGGTTCTAGATCTCAACCGAGATCGGGCAGGCCGACTCGGTCGCTCGGGAGACACCAGTGGGACTGGTGATACCCGGGGATCTGGAACCGGGTCCTCGATGGGGACACCAGCGGGCTGGGTCTCCTCATTGGGGAAGACAGGGAGCGAAGTACTTTCCAAGGAGTCATCGACAGAAGCTGGCGACAGTGGATCAATGGGGTCGAGGACAATCTCGACCTCACTGGTCACATCCTCGGTCGGCTGGCCCGACGGAAGGTCTGTGAAGCCTGCAGCCGAGGAAGTGATCTCGAACGAGGTCTAGACTGCATGCTTCTGGAACTGAGACCTTTCTCGGTCCCAAGAGCGTCTTCGATGAGACGAAGACGTGCTCGGTTCCTTATCTCTTTTGCGAGATCGGGAGGAGTGTGAGCCCGTGGGCGCCTCTCCCCAGGTGGGGAGAGACTGACACAACTCCTTGAAGGAACCTGAGAAGATGGAGCCTAGGTTGAGTGGAATGAAAAAGCTTCAGTTGTCCGAAGCACGAACAGCTTCTTCTTCGAATGCCTTCATGCCTTCTAGCTGCTCGGCAAAACCTGAAGCCGCAGAAACCGCCCACCTTGCCTCTGTAGACTTCACTGGAGGATTCCTTTTCTCCAGTCTCCCCAACTTTAAACATGCCAGGCGGTCGTCCAGAACGTTGGGATGGAAGGCCAAACAAAAGCTGCAGGACAAGGTGTCATGGCAGACACCTAAGCAGTAGACACACGTGAGATAGGGATTGGTGCACGACATCTTCTGGCCACAAGGACACCGGTGAAACCCCGGAGAAGATTTCTCTTCCATGATCAAGGATGTAAAAGTGCGATCACTAACTCAGATGAGTTTTAATTTTGGTAAAACCTAAGTATTGAAAGCCAGGGCCTACGAAGTGCGTGAGCACGAGGGAGGCAACCTGCATCTTCCAGTGGAAAGGAAGATCTGGCATCATGGGGCGAAGCTGAGGTATATACCACCCGGGTGGGTTCGAGGAGCCAGCTTGAAGACTTCCGGCAAGATTTAAAGGGGAAAGGGACATGCCAACAAGTGTGGATGAACAACATATCCATGATCCTAGAAATAACAGTTACGTAAGAACTTACTGTAAATTACAGTTACCTAAAAACTTACCGTAACAGTAGATCTTCGAGAAAGGTTCCTTCAGTAGGTCATCACATATAGGACTGGCGCCACCTGGTGTCGGGCTACCCGGCAGACTTTTCTAGCAGTCCCTGACGGGGGACCGCCCACCCGATGTCATGTGACTGATGTCAGTGTGACTGTATATAGTTGGTGGTCCCCATGCCTGCCCTCCAGTTCTCCTGCCGAAGCCAGGAAGAGGCCTGACAGCAGGATTTGGAGTCCCTGTAAAACACAAAATATGGGGAAGGAAGAAGGGAAAATATGACCTACTGAAGGAACCTCTCTTGAAGATCTACTGTTGCGGTAAGTTCCTATGTAACTGTACTATCTTACTTCGAGAGGGTTCCTTCAGTAGGTCATCACACATAGGACAGAGTCCCAAGCAGTCCCTCCAAAGAGAAACCGAGAGAGAACTAGGGAGGAGGAGAAATATCTCCAACAGAAAAATCTGGAATCCAGAATAGACCCAGCCTGGGACAGAAGGCCCTGTAACACAGCTAGGCCGAAACCAGCCCTCCACCTAGAAGCAATGTTCAGACTGTAGTGTTTGGTAAAGGTATGGACAGAACTCCAAGTGGCTGCGGCACAGATATCAGCCGTAGAGACATTTCGCGAAGCGGAAGCAGCCATGCTCCTAGTAGAATGACCTCTTATGGTACCCGGCAGAGATTTTTCATACTTCTGGTAATAATACCTAATGCAGCTGCCTAACCATTTGGAAAGGCCCTGCTTACAAACCAGTTGGCCCTTCGATCTGGGGGCAAAAGAGACAAAAAGCTGATCACAACTACGGAATTCTTTAGTCCGGTGAGTTTAGCACCGAAGAATCCGATGTACATCCATGGTATGGAGGAGTGCCTCACCTCTACAAGAGAGGGATGGACAGTATACAGGAAGCTCTACTGACTGACTGGTTCAGCGTGGCTTCTGACACCACCTTGGGAAGAAACTTCGGATTCGTTCTAAGGACCGCCCGGTCCCTATGGAAAATCAGATAGGGCTCCTTGCAAACCCAACCAGAGCATGAAGCTCAGAAATCCTCCAAGCTGATGTGACGGCAACCAGGAACAACACCTTCCAGGAAAGAAAGCTCACGTCACAGCTCATAGCTGTCTCAAAAGGAGGAAGGGTGAGCTTTTCCAAAACGAAGTTCAAAACCCAAGGAGGAGTTGGACTGCAATGGGGGGGGTCTCAGATGGAGAATCCCTTTCAGAAAGGTTTTAGAGACTTCAAACTGAGCCACGGGTTTACCATCCACTAGCTCGTGGTATGCCGAAAATGCCGAAAGGCTGACTTTCAATGATGAACATGAAAGACCAGACTTTGATAGATGAAGGAGGTATTCCATGACTTGAGGAGCAGAACATGAGAAAGGGTTCCAACCCTTGGCAGTCGCCCAGATGAAAAAACGTTTCCACTTCATGGCATAAATGAAACGAGTAGATGGTTTTCTGGCCTCAATGAGGACTTGAGCGACCCGGGAGGAGACCCCAAAGCCAGAGATCGCTATGTCTGCAGGAGCCATACATAAAGGTGCAGAGTCCTGAGCCCCAGATTTAGTAGCTGACCTTGATCCTGAGTCAGGAAGTCGTGGGTCACTGGAAGTGGAACTGGTGGTTCCCTGGAAAGCTGTTATAGCAGCAGGAACCAAATCTGTCTCGGCCAGAGAGGAGCGATGAGAATCATCTTTGCCTTCTCTGAGTGAAGTTTGAGGACGACCCCCTGGAGAATGGGAAATGGAGGGAAGGCGTACAAAAATGTCCCTGTCCAAGAGAGAGACAGTGTGTCATGCCAGAAAGCACCATGCCCTGGAACGAGCGGGCAAAAACTGGGAAGTTGTGCACTGAATTTGGTGGTGAAAAGGTCTACTTCCGGACGCCCCCAACGTAGGAAGTTGGATTCCGTCACTTTCTGATGTAATTCCCATTCGTGAGCAAGGGTCTGGGATCTGCTGAGACTGTCCGCCAGGACATTCAGAATGCCTGGCACGTGCACGGCCATGAGGGCCAGATTGTGCTGGACTGCCCAGTTCCACACCCGCATCACCTCCCTGCACAAGGGGTACGAACGGGTTCCTCCTTGTTTGTTGATTACCAAACTACTGACATGTTGTCCGTTTGGACCGGCAGTAATCCCTTGGGAAGGAGGGTCTGGAAAGCCTGTAAGGCATACAGGACAGCCCTCATCTCCAAAGACTGATATGTAACGTAGTCTCCAAGCTGGACCACAGTCCTTGGGCTTGGTGCTCCCCATCCCATGTTTGAGGCACCTCTGGTTAGGGATGCTAAGGGAGCTGGGTTCTGGAAGGGAAGACCCAAAGAAAGATTGCAGGAATCCCTCCACCAAAGCAATTCCTTCTGAACCGCTGAGAAGACCTGTACAGGATGGTCCAGGTCATCCAGGAGTTGATCCCACTGCATGTCGAGCCTCGCAAGGAGAACAGTGGTGATGGAGGCCGCCATCAGGCTAAGAAGGTGAAGGATCTCCTGGGCCGGGATGGTCCTGGAAGAAGCCACTTGGGAAGCCTAACAGATCAGTGTCTCCACCATGTCTGCAGGGAGGAAGGCTCTGCAATGGACCGTATCCAATACTACCCCAATGAACTGAAGTTTCTGGGCCAGGGTCATGGAGGACTTGGAAATAATGACAGTAATCCCCAGCCTGTTGAAAAGGTCCAAAGTGAAAGAAAGGGCCTCTAGTAAAGAGTCCTAAACGGGGCTGAAATCAGCCAGTCGTCCAGGTAAGGGAAAACCGCAATGCCCCTGCGGCGCAAGAAGTCCGCAACCACTGCCAAGCACTTGGTAAACACCCGCGATGCCGATGACAGACCAAAGCGGAGTGCGTGGAATTGGAAGCGTTTCCCCTGGAAATGAAACCGCAAGAACCGGCAGTGGCTGGGGAAGATGGAGATATGCAGGTAAGCATCCTGCATGTCCAGAGCGCACAACCAATAATTCTCCAGAAGAAGTGAAAGGAGGCTCTGGAGAGTCAGCATCTGAAAAGTTTTGCACTCGCAAACTGGTTTAGGTTGCTTAAGCTGAGTACGGGTCTGAAATCCCCCAACTTTTTTGGAACCAGGAAAACATGGGAGTAAAACCCCATTTCCCTTTGCCAGAGGGGAACGTGCTCTATTGCTTCCTTAAGCAACAGACTGTTCACCTCTTCTCGGATGAGAAGAGCCTGATCCCTTGAATAGGAGGATCTTTTTGGTGGAGTTTCTGGAGGAAAGTTGAGAAACTCTATCGTGTGTCCGACAGTCACTAGCTGCAGGACCCATTCGTCGGGGGTTATAGCCCTCCAATCCGGCGCGTGGCGAACAAACCTGCCCCCCACCTGCTCCCCATCGGGAGACTGAGGAGGTAGTGGGGATGGGAAGTCAGGAAGCGGCTGGACATTCTAGGGGAGGGTCCCTTGCATGTCTCTGGTTCTTGGAGGCAGGAGGGGTGGCTGTACTCATGGCGTTATTTTTTCCCTGGCAATATGCCGGGGCTTGCTTTCTCTGCCTCCAGGTCCTTTTCTGAAAGGGCTGCTGCTGTTGGTTGCCCGATCGGCACATGGACCTCACCGACCTGAGGGCAAGACCTCTGTCCTGCAAGTCAGTGATAATGTCCTTAGTGCCCCCACCAAAGAGTACCGAGCCCCTAAAGGGGGCATCTTGAATCGCCAACTGAACTTCGTTAGCAAGTCCAGAAAGGCGAAGACAGGAGTCCGTCTGAGGGCAATGGCAGTTGCCGAGGTGTGAACGACAGAATCAACAGAGTCATATGTGGCTCACAAAGCATGCCTACAAGAGAATTTGGAGAGGAGACGATCCTTGACACGCTCCTCTTTTAAACTCGAGGGATCCATGGCCTGGCCTGAGCTTCTAACCAGGCCAAAGTAGCTTTCTGGTGAGACACCATATGGGCCACATAGTTAAGGGACCGGAGAGTGCATGTGGCTGAAGCATAAATTTTTCTGCTGAACTGGTCCATCTGCCTTGACTCTTTGTCCGGAGGAGAGGTGCTCATGGGCTTGGGTGCAGCGGAGCGGTCATGAACAGGAGAAATGACAACAGAGTCAGCCTAAGGATGCATTTTCAAGAACGGGGCATCCTTTGTCACCCAGTAAAGTCTGTCCGCCCTCTTGGGGACAGCGGGAAGGGAATGAGGCATCTGCCAGATGGTAGGGGTGAGGTTCTGATGAGGTCCAATCCAAGGAGGAATGGGGACTGGAGACAGAGACTAAGTCCAGATGTTTTGCGAGTCTCTGTCTCATAGGGTCCTGATCCTCAGACTCCCAGTCAAAGAAATCTTTCATAGACCTCAGAAGGTCCGAAAAGGCAGGGTCCTCTGGTGGGGATTTTGGGGAAACCTTGCCTGATGGGCCCTCCGGCTCCTCCAAGACATCCTCCGCAGAATCGTCAGCCCCATCATCATCATCTTCGTCAGAACGGTCACGGATATCAGGAAGTGCGACGTCCTGACGAGCCTTCCCCGAAACATGCACCATAGCCACAAAAGAACTACTCGAGGACAGGAAACTCGGAGACCATGGGAGAGGGACTCTCGTCTCCAAGTCAGACACCAACTTCGACCGAGCCCCATGCCACCAAGACTGAATCAGAGTCTTGAAGTCCGGTGTAGCTGGAGGAGGTGGAAGGGGTGGCGGAGGCGGTTGGGGCTGAGGAGGAAGTGGTATTACTGGTGGGGGTGGGTAATGACAACCCTGCAATCCCTGGTAATGAGGGTAGGGATTGAACCCAGGGTAGAACTGCCTGTAGCGGCTCCAGTCGGGAGGGCAGCCAGCCAGGTAGGGGTTCCCAGGGAAACCCAATGGGCAATGGGGGACAGTTCGGGGTCTAGAGTAGATCCCCGTCGTCAGGTCTGGCGGCAGGGGTACCCACGACGGACCCGCCATTGTATAAATAGGCTGGGGGTCCCGCGTCAGGACAGCCCACATCAGGGGAACAGACACCATCCAATCTGGCACCAGGAATGGGTCCAGCTTCGGAGGGGCCGGTGTCAGGACTGGACAAAGGGGCCCTGATGGCAGGACGAGATCTGGAGTCGGGGCCAATGACTAAGGTCGATCGCTAGGTCCTGACTGAGGAACCGGCGTCGGGACATCCAGCATCAGAGTCAATGGCTGAGTTCCAACTAAGGAACAGTAGTCGGGACGTCCGGTGTAGGAACAGGGTTCACCGGGTCCACTGGCGGGATCCTGGCCAGAGTCAGCTCTATAGGGATCCCACCTGGAGGAGGAGAAGCCTCCACTGGTAGGCTAGTCGGCCGAGGAGGAGCCTCCATTCCCTTGACCCCAAGTGGAGGGTGTGGAGTAGACCCTGCAGAGTCAACAACATCGAGGGGTTCTCCGCTGTTTTCGCCGGAGGTACCCGTTGGTGAAGGGGAGGGTATGGACGAAGGAAGAGGGGGGAAAGGGGCCCTTCTCCCCCTGGTTCTGCTGGACATCAGGTGAGGTGCCGTTAGGCCCCGACAGTGGAACCACACCTGAGCAGCCATCAGGGATGGGCGTCTTAGCAGGCGTCGTCGGGTGGGTGGGGGAGGAGTCCCCGGCCGACTTATCAACAGGTGCCGGGTGGGTCCCCACAGGCTGGGGAGCCAGCTTACCGGCTGCCTCGCGGTTCCTGGAGGAGCCAGGGACTGACTTATCGGCTGGCGCGGTGCGGTCGAAGGAGCCAACGATCGATTGACCCGCTACGGCCTTACCAGACTTACTGTCACATTTCCTGGGCGCCGCCTGGGCCTTGCTCATCGAGGGCCGCGTGTCGTCCTCCGTGGAGCGTTCCCGCTCCCAACACTTCTCCTTGTGCTTATTCGATGGAGAAAATTTATCTACTGAAGACTCTCTCCAATGATCCATCTTCTTCTCTAGAGAAACCAGGCGGGCTTTCAAGAGATGGGCCTCAAAGCCTGCTGTCTCTTTTTCTTAATGGCCTGGTTAAAGGTCTGGCACTCCGGACAGGAGGAGACCGGGTGGTCTGGGCCTAGAAAGAGGATGCACTTAAGATGACCATCCTTGTGTGGAATCTGCATGCCACAGGACGAGCACTTCTTCTTGGGCGAAGACATCAATGAACACGAACAAAAAAATACAGGTTACTCACCTGTAACAGGAGTTCTAGGAATGGTATATGTTGTTCATCCACACTGTCTGGCAGGTATCCTTGCCGCTTTAAATCTTGCCGGAAGGTCTTCAAGCTGGCTCCTCCCACCCACCCGGGTGGTAAAACTCTCGGCTCTGCCCCATGACGCCAGATCTGGCCCGCTGGAAGCTCAGGTTGTGCATCGAAGCCGGGGAGGTGTGTGGATGAACAACATATACCATTCCTAGAACTCCTGTTACAGGTGATAACCTGTATTTCTAGGGACATGGATATGTTGTTCATCCACGCTATCTAACAGACTCCTAGCAGTTCTCGGGAGGAGGGAGGCAAGCGCACACCCTACTTAGGGAATAGAGACTTGAGAACTGAGGCCCCAAAACCAGCATCCCGGCGTGACTCAAGGTCGATGTGGTAATGGGTGATGAAGGTGTGTGCTGACTTCCAGGTAGCAGCCCTGCAGATTTCCTGGATAGGGACGTCCCTGGAAGCAGCTACCGATGCAGCAGTATGGCAGGTAGAATGAGCTCTTATCCCTCTGGGAGGCTCCATGCCCGCCAACTTATAGCAGAGATCTATGCAGGAGGTGACCCATCTGCCTATCGTCCGCTTGGCTGCAGGTCTGCCAGGTGCGGCTTCAGCGTAGGTGACAAACAGCTGGCGAACCTCTCCCCGAATTTCAGCCATGCGCTCCTTATAGTAAGCGAGCACCCTTCTAGGGTCCAGAGTATGGAGCCTATATTTGGCCTCCGAGGTGTGACTGGGGTAGAACACCGGCAGAGTCAACACCTGATTAAGGTGAAACTCCGACACCACCTTCGGAAGGAATTTTGGGGTGAGGCGCAGGACACCTTCGTCCTGTGGAAGACCAGTTAAGGAGACTCGATGCGCGCCTGGAGCTCTCCCATCCTTCTGGCTGGCGTAATAGCCACCAAGAAGGCGGTCTTCCACGACAGGTGAAGAGTTCACCTGTGCATTGGTTGAATAAGGCTGCCCATGACTTTGCCAGTACCAGCAGTAGATCCCACGGAGGTGGAGGTTCTCGCACCAGAGGGGAAATGTGATCAAGGCCTTTGAAAAAGCGCCATACCACCTTCTCCTGCGCCACTGACTGCTTCCCGGCCCGTGCCTGGTAAGCAGAGATGACTGCCAAGTGCACCTTAAGGGTCGTCGACCTAAGCCCTTGCTGAGAAAAGAACCAAAGGTAGTCCAAAATGCTCGCCAAGGAACAGGAGAAAGGGTCCAGGCCCTTGCCCTGACACCAAATGGAAAATCTTTTCCATTTGAAAGTAACATTTTCTGATCGACTCATACGGAGACCTCAACTACATTGAGGACCGTCCCGGAAGCCAAGGCCTGGAACTCTAGCGCTCAGGAACCGGGCCGTCAGGTGCAGGGATTGAAGGTCCGGATGGAATACCTTCCCCTGATTGACTGAGAGCAGGTCCGGGCGAGCTGGAAGCTGCCTCGGGAGCCTGGAGCTGAGGCTGAGGAGATCTGGTTACCAGTACCGGGGGGGCCAGTCTGGGGCTATCAGAATCACCTTTGCCTTGTCCCTCCTTGCTTTGAGAAGCACCTTGTGCATCAAGGGGAATGGGGGAAAGGCACAGAAGAGCCCGGGGTCCACGGCCTCGAGAAGGCATACCCATGCAGCGATCCCTGCTGAGGGGGGCGGGCATGGAACAGCCTCAGCTTCGCATTCTCCCTGGAGGCAAACAGGTCCACCTGAGGCGTGCCCCAATGGGAGAATAGATCTTGTACTATCTCTGGCAGGAGAGACCACTCGTGGGATGCAGCCCCTATCCAGCTTAGGGCATTGGCCAGGGTGTTGGAGGCTCCTGCCACATGAATGGTTAGGAGATCCGCCTCCATGCTGCGCTCGAGTGACCAGATGCGGAGAGCTTCCTTGCATAGAAGCATGAAGTGCATCCCGCCCTGGAGGTTTAGATAGTACATGGTCGTGGTGTTGTCCGACTGGACCCGGACCACTTGACCCCGAAGAAACGGAGCAAAGGCGGTGACAGCTAGGTGGACCACTCGGAGCTACAGCAGGTTGATGTGGCATCGGGACTCCCGAAGGGACCAGAGGCCATGCGCTCGGTGTTCCCCCAGATGAACACCCACCGGTCTGTGGTACTAGCAGACCAGGCGGAAAGGGGGAACCTGGGGTGAGGTAACGAGGTTGGGGGCGACACCCCTCAACCAGTCACTGTGCAGGCTTGGAGGAAGGACCGGCCGAGGGACCACCTGGGCCTTTAACTCCCTGCTTCCTGGAGGAGGAAGCCATGGGCTTGGGTTTGGGATGCCAAGAGCGAGCCTGCTGGCCCTGGTGTTGCTGGGTCGGACATGCCAGGGGCGCAGACGGACGTAAGGGCTTGGGTAGCGGTCTGCGGCCCTTGTCCCTCTGAGTGGATGAGACCGAGTCCAAGGTGGCAGTGGACTTTTCGATCCTCTGGAGGTGGCCTTCCACTCCAGGGCTGAAGAGGTCGGTCCCCAGGAAGGGGACATCCACCAATTTGTGCTGGGTATCCGCCGTGAAGGTGGATATCCTCAGCCATGCCCGACGGCGCATAGCCACTGCGGCCGTGACTGACCTGGCGCATGAGTCTCCAATGCCCAGAGCAGTCTGAAGTTGCTGCTTGGCCACTGCCCTGCCCTGGTCCCGCACCTGCCTAACAGTGGTCTGCAGGTCAGCCGGGAGATGAGGGACTACCTCGTCCAGGGAGCCCAACAGGGCATGGGAGAAATGTGCCACAAGCACGGCCGAGCTTGCCTGACGAAGGCCAAGGGAGGACGCAGCATAGACTTTTCGTACAGCATAGTCCAATTTCTTGGACTCCTTGTCAGGAGGTTTATCCACGTCCCTAGCATTTCCGGCACGCCGGAAAACGCTGTCGGTAACTAACCCCTCGGCTGAAGGATGTTCCGAAAAACCGGACAGGGAACCGGTAGGGACCGCATACTTCCTGGCCATCCTGGCCGAAGGCACAGGGCAAGAAGCAGGGTGCTGCCAGAGCTCCAAGGCAGGGCCCACAATGGCCTCAGCCACAGGAAAGGCCTCCGTAGGGGAATCCCCTCGGTCCAATATCTCCGTGAGGGGATACTTGGCCCGCTTGGATACAGGCTCGAGCTGCATCCCGGTGGACTCGAGATGAGCCTGAGCAAACCAGGAAGGACGAGGGCTGTCGATCCAGCGACTGACCTCAGAGACTCCAAGTCCACTCGCTTGGAGAAAAGGGAGGAATCGTCATCAGACCCTGGTGCGAGACCCGCCTATGACCATGAGATCGGCTGGACCTGAAAATCGAGACAGAGACGAGAACCTCTCGGCCTTTCGAGGCCGGTGCAGGAGGGGCAGGTGGAACCGGCTCCTCCCTCGGCTCGGAGGGTTCGCCCGAGGGCTCGGAACCGGAGGCACTGGCAAGCCAGCGGATCCTCAACTCCCACCGGGGGAACCGGGGAGAGGGAATTTTTGGCTTCGCCGGTCGACAACCCTTCCAACGGGTCGAGAAAGATCTCGACTGCGTCGACGTGACTCTCGGTCAACTGACCTGATGGGGACACCGTGAGACCAGTGGCGGAAGCCGAACGATCGACCGAAGTCGATGGCCGACAACTCGGGGAGAGGGACCTTTCCCGCTCCCAAGAGCGTCGACGGAGGAACTTACCCTTATCTTTCTTCTTGAACCGAGAAGGAGGTCCAGCAGACGTTGGTCCCTCTCCTCTACTGGAGAGGGACAGACAAAGCTCCTAAAGGAAGCAGTATAAGAGGAACCCAGGAGGCGGGATAAATGCGCGTTACGAGGAAGATGCGCCAGCGCCGCCTCCTCTTCGAGGGCAATCATCTGCTCTAGCTGATCCGCCGAGCCCACCACCACGGAAACCGCAACCGGCCTCTTTTGACTTTACCGGAGGAAAACGTTTCTCAGGGCGCCCCAGTTGTAAACGGGCAGCACGGTCTTCGAGGACGTAGGCTGAGAAGGAAGAGCACAGGTCGCAAGCCTGCGGGTCGTGCTCAAGGCCTAAACAGTAGACACACGTGGAGTGCGGATCCGTCCGAGACATCTTCTGCCCGCAAGGGCACCACCAAAACCGAGTTGATTTGTCCATCGAGCCATGAGGGAAGAAGACCAAGTCTATAATGCAAAAACGCTTAAATTCGGAAAACCGGGAAGAATTAGGAACCAGTCTTATACGCAGAGCGCTAGCGAGGGAACCTGAGCTCAAGCGGTAAGGAAGATCTGGCGCCATGGGGCGGAGCGAGAGTTTTACCATCCGGGTGGGTGGGAGGAGCCAGCTTGAAGACCTTCCGGCAAGATTTAAAGCAGCAAAGATACCTACCAGACAGTGTGGATGAACAACATATCCATGTCCCTAGAAAGGAACATTTTGGCGAAGAAAAATCCAATGCAAGACACTTCCACGACGATCGCTATAATGAAGTCTGCAATGCGACTGACACGAGGCGACGACAGGAAAGAACTGTAGGCAGACTGCCCACTACATACAATCACGCTGACGTCAGTCACGTGATGTTATGTGGGCAGTCCCTCATCAGGGACTGCTAGAAAAGTCTGCTGTACGGTCCGACGCCAGGTGGCGCCAGTCCTATATGTGATAACCTACTGAAGGAACTCTCTTGAAGTAAGATCAGTAGATCTTCGAGGGAATCTCCTCCATTAGGCCACACCTTTGGAACTATGAGCCATCAGCATTACAATAGCATGGAAACTTTTGATAGCCAGGGTCACCCACAATGACATGCCATATCTATGTGTATATATACATGGGCAACTCCCTCACTACCTGTTCCTCAGTGGAGATTAGCCTCTGAGGACCTCCAACCATGGGGAACCAGGCAATCAGACCAGCACCAGGCGTACAAGGAAAGGCATGAGGCTGATTACAGGATGCATGGAGCAGGATTTGGGCACAGCATCTGATATAACCCTCACTGAAGGGGGGAGGGATGGAATGGCCTAATGGAAAATATTCTCTCGAAGATATATTGTTATGGTAAGTTCTTATGTAACTGTTCTGTCTCCTTCGAGGAAATCTCCTCCATTAGGCCACACTTCTGTAACTATTCCCAAGCAGTATAAAGGAAACTAATAGCATAATGCAGTCTGACACATGATCATGACAGAAGGCCTTGTAGTACAGCAATCCCAAAGCCAGAACATCTACGAGAAACAATGTCCAGTCTGTAATGTTTAGTGACGGTGTGAACACTGCTCCATGTGGCTGCAGCACATACGTCAGCAGCAGGGACATTTTTGAAATAGGCAACGTAAGTGGTAATACCCCTTGTGGAATGACCGCATACAACACCAAGAAGTTCCTTAATGTACTTCTAGAAAAGAACATTACACAATGTGCCAGACATTTGAAATAGGCAGTGTTTAGACACAGAAGCAGCCTCTTTCCCCAGAGTGAACAAAACAAAGAGCTGAGGAGACTTTCTGCAGTCCATGGTGCGAGTAACACAGTATCACAGTATTCTATGTGCATCCAAACTTTAGAGCTGTACCTCACCCTGGCTGGCATGCTCAGGATAATACGAAGGAAGGTGCATCGTTTGAGTCAGTGTAAATTCAGATACCACAATCGGTAGAAATTTAGAATTTGTATGCAAAGAGACTGTCTCTGTGAAAAATCAAATAAGGCTCACACATTAGAATCTAAAATTCAGAAATCCTTCAAGCAGAAATCATTGCAACTAAAATAACGTTTTCCATGACAGAAAATTTAGGCCACAATTCGCGACTGGCTCAAAAGGAGCCATTGTCAATATTTCAAGCATAAAATTCAAGTCTCAAGGTGGAAATGGATTACTGATAGGTTTGATAGGAAGAATACCGCTCAGAAATGTATGGGACACCTTCAAGCATACGACCATCAATAAGGGCATGGAAAGCTGCTATAGTGGCCAAATGCACCTTAAGAAACACTGCAGGCCAAAAAAAAAAACAAGGAAAGCAAGTATTCCAACACAGCATTCACTGGATATGTAAAACAGTCCAAATTCTGGGAAGCGGCAACAAAGTGAAATGCTTCCATGGGAATACATATGTCTGGTATAAGGCTCCCTAGTCACAGTCAGGACATCGCCAACATTAGTGGATACCCAAAACATGCAATGGCTATGTCTTCAGCAGCCATGCACGCAGACATGGGATTCCAGGTCTAGATGGATCAGGGATTCCTTGTCCTGCGACAACAGCCCCTGTCACAGAAGTAGAGGGACAGGATGCTCTACCGCCAGATGTTGAAGAAGGGGGGAAACCAAACCTTGTGAGGCCATAACAGAGCAATGAGGATGAGAGTGGCACTCTCCACCTACAGCGTGAGAAGAACCCTCTGTATTAGAAAAATGGGGGTAATGCATGTAGGAATTTCCCTTTCCAAGAGAGAAACAATTTAGCTTACCAATAATTCCAGGCCCTAGAGCGAATGAGCAGAAACACTGTACTTTTCCATTTTGTGGGGATGTAAAAAAAAGTCCAACTCTGGACAACCCCATCTTGCGAAGAGGACATTTACCATGGAGGTCAGCAGTTCCATTTGTGAACCATCAAGTGGGACCTGCTTAAACTGTCTGCTAAGACATTTTGGAGACCTCCCCTTGTTAGTTGCTGTAAAGCATTACACTGACACTGTCCATCTGGATTAACAGAGGAGCTGGGCAGAGATGATTCTGAAATATCTGGAGAATGCACAGGACAGCTCTCATTTTCAGGACATTTATATGCAGCTCAGCCTCCACCTTGGTCCACAACCTGTGGCTGGTAAGGGCCAAGATGAGCACACCAGCTGATGACCGAAGCATCCGTGATGAGGATGTATACAGGGGCTGGTAAAAGGAAGGGAATGCCCTTCGATAGGTTTTCGTGATCCATCCACCACAACAACGCTCTGTGAAGAAGAGATGTGATGGAGCCTCATATGAAGCGTCCCACTGGCAGTCACTATGGCCACAGCCAGGAGATGCAACATTGTTCTCACAGAGAAACTGGCTCCTGTATACCAACTGCACCTGGCAGGCGAGTACAGCCCTTCACTGCGTCCGAGACTATCCCTATGAATTGCAGTCTCTAGCACAAAGTCAACAAAGACTTTGGCACGTTCACTGTGACCCCTCAAGTCGAACAACTGACATGCTGGAGACAAATGTAGCAGAGCTTTCCTGAAGCTGGCCTTCAGCAGCTAGTCTTCTAGCTAGGGGAACACATAAAGGGCTTCCCTGCAAAGGGCTGCCAAGCATTTGGTAAAGACCCTTGGCGCAAAAGACAAGTCAAAGGTCAATACTCTGAACTGACAGTATTCACCCTCCAGCATAAAGTGAAGGAACTGTCTGTGGGATTTCCCAATCTTTACATGAAGGTATGTGTCCTTCATGTATACAGAACAAAGCCAGTCCTCTATTAGGAGAAGGAGAATCTGAGCATGAAGGGATATCGTTCTAAATGTTTTGTATTCAATGTACAGGTTGAGATCCCTGAGATCCAACACAGGACACAGATCTCCTGTCCATTTTGGGACCAGGAAGTATCTGGAATAGAACCCTTTGACTCTCTCCTAGGGAGGAACCATTTCTATGACATGCTTCTGAAATGAAGACTGAACTTCTTCATTTCAAAATGGACAAATGGGCATAAGGATAAAAGAAAGGAGGCAGAGGATTATCTAGAGCTATCTGTAACTGCTCCAGAGCATACACTCTTGCAATTATCTCCAGAATCCACTCATCTGTAGTTATCTCCTGCCACTGTTTCAGATGCAGGGAGATCCTGCCCCCCCCCCCCAACAGTCACCCCTGGAGGTAACAGTTGGGGGAGGGGATGGAAGAGAGTCAGGCAGAGCAGGTGCTGGCAGAACTACCAGAACCAAGTCATTTGGGTGTCTTTTTGTAGGCACCAGGGGAACACAGTCTTAACCACAGCCTCGCTGACAGTGGGCATGACTACCTCACACAGCAGGTGGACAAAAAGGAGCCACGACCATGGCCTCTAGCAGGAGTGGGATGCAGGGACTTTACAGACCTTGGAGTAATTTTTGAAGTTTGAAGGCCATACAGGGACTCTTCAACATCAAAGCCAAACAGTTTTGTCCCTTTAAAAGAGGCAGTTAAAACTTTCTGTTGCACACCATTGGCAAAGCCAGCAATTCTAAGACAAAAATATCTCCTCATGCAAATGCCAGAAGCAGCAGCACTGTCGGAAGCATCAGAGACATAATAAGCTGCATGTAGCAAATGTTTGCCAACCTCTACACCTACAATGGTTTAAGTAATCCATTCTTGGCAAAGCCATCAGGCAAAGTCTGAGCCACCGTACAAGAACTTTCCAGAGGCTACTCTGATATTTTACCATGTAGGCCTGGAAGTTCGCAATCCTAAGATCTAATGATGCAGCGGCATAAGTACATTTGCCCATTACATCCAGCCTCCTAGATGCTTTGTCGGGGACAAAGTACTTATGTGTGTAGGAGCCCTAGATTTATCATTAGCAGCCAAGATGATCACAGAGTCAGTTTCTGGCTGGTTAGCATAATAAGGCTTAGCAGATGGTGCAAGATATCAGCCTTTCTAGGAACTGCAGGCAGTCAGTTTGGTCTGTGCCATGCAGCAAAGGTAGCATCCACTAATGCAGGATATACAGGTAGAATTATAATGAAGAGGGAGCACAGCACCTCCAAAAATTCCATAAGATTCCTGCCATCTTCAACGAGAGGGCAAAAACCACAGTTAAACAAGAGAGCAGAAACCATCGGCAATGAAAGGGCAGACGCCATCGTCGACAAGAGGGCAGAAGCCATCGTCGACACGAGAGCAGAAGCCATCGCAATGAGAGGGCTGAGGGAATCATCAACAAAAGGGCAAAAACCATCATCAACATGAGGGTAAAAACCATCATCAACAAGAAGGCAGAAGCCATCGTCAACTAGAGGACAAAAGCCGTTGTCAATGAGAGGGCAAAAGCCATACTCAACGAGAGGGCAAAAGCCACCTTCAGCAATGCTGAAGGTGTTAATTTTACTTATGAAAATTTAAAGTATCTTCGTTGGTCTAGTAAAGACGGTCAGTGACGACATTTTAAAAGGTGAAGGTACTGCTGAGCCGATCTCCAGGAGAGATGTGTGCAAGTCGCATAAAATAAAGAACTGAGGAGTATCAGGACCACCCTCTCTTTTATAGTGCAAAGACCTGGTCATGTAGCACATGAGGGGGCGGTCCTAGTTACGACTTCTAAGAAGTCTTCCGGAAACAAGTGCCTCTGGCAGAAGGTTCCCATGTGTTATGACCTGCTGCAAGAGATTGTCTCAAAGAAGATAAATGGTTCTTCAAGGACTGAAATCAGCAAAGGTATTTTACTTGATCAAACAAGCAGTTGATGCCAGGAGAAAAACTGAGGTGGTATGGGGCCGCTCGCATTACATAGGCAGTGCTGCCATATGTCAAAATGGGCGACACCAGCTAGTCAAAATTTCCAAGTGGTCCTGGCATTGAAGTTACAATGGTACTGCTCTATAGAGAAAGATGTCCTCTAAGATTCGTTTCTCCAGCATCCCCAGCAGGATGGTCGTATCTCTGATACTCTCCCCCCTCTTTTTAAAAGCAAGTGATTTCCCAACTAAATTCCCACTGAAACCCAAATCAGACTCATTCACTAGGCACGTCTGCTCTGCTGAGAACTTGAGTAATGCCGTACTAATCATACTAAATTTTTCTGTACATATATTGTTCTCAGTGATTTTTACATTCTATAAGCCCCTGAAATGATCCTACTGTGTTGTCCATTTTTGTTTGTTTATAGAAAACTGCTCTCTTCCATGTGCATAAAAAGGTGTGATGAGAAAACACCATCACTAAACAAAAAAAATACCTTTGGCAAGGAACATAGGTCTCTTCAGAGCATTGACTAAGTCTTTAAGGCACAGCATCAGTAAGACTGCATTCTCTGCATCTGTGGCCTGACCAGCTTTCAGCTTCCACACATATTCAGTCAGTAACTGCACTGACCTGGAGTCCTCTTTCACTAACTCAGGGTGCCATTCATCTGGAACCTCATCCTGTATGGTAATAAAACAGGGCAGAAATTAAAATACCTTTCAGATCTTATATCTTTCAGAGCCTAACAAAAAGAAGCAACCGTTGAAGAATCAATATCGACCATCAATATTGAAACGTCAAAAGACCCAGCCGGAGGATGTGCCTACAATCTAGCAGTAAAGCAGCTGCTCTTTGGGTGGGTGACCACAGGTGGCAGTACAGCTGGTAGGGCAGAAGGGAGGGTTGTGAGACAACGGACGCCAGCAGGCAGACTCATGCATGGAGTAGGCGAGCCTGCCCTGGCATCCTCGTCCGCTGCATCTCCAGGTGGACGGGAGAAACACAGAAAAGCAGGCCCCAACACTTCAACCATGAAGGCCATGGCAGCTCCCAGGCCTCCACTTCCACAAGCCTGACACAGTGCACAAGTTCAGGGGATGCTCTTCCAACCCCTCGACCCTACCTGGGAGGCACAGCCAGAGGTCAATGGAGGTAATTGACCTTGGATGGGGGTACCTCCAGGGGTGGCTGACAGTCCTAAGGGCTAGGAGGGGGGTTGGAGACAGGGGTATAAACAGAGATTACCCAAAAAAAAAAAAAAGGCAAATCAGAAAGTAAGCTCCACAATTAAATCATTGCCTTCTGTAAAAATCTTATGCAAAATGCTTTCTTTAAATTACTTTCACAAGTTTCTGTTCTAGAAAACCCAGTTACCATATCTCCATGGGGAACTCTCATCTGCAATGTAACGGAAAGAATATTCTGATGTGAAGTACAAACCATCTATCCAGTGCTGAGCCCCATAAACTGTGACTTTTTTTGTGTAACTAGGGCTCATGAAATGTGAGAGACTGACTAGGGGACTGAAGCTCACTCTGTAACTAGAGCTCATGAAACGTGAGAGACTGACTAGACTGGGGACTGAAGCTCACCACATTCCTGGTATAGTACAGGAGGGGGCAAGGTTGGTTTGGACACTCAGCTCTTGCAAATGACTGCTCACTCAGGCTAATGTAACAATGCTCTCTCCTAACGAAGAAGGGTAGATTCCAAGACACTACCGAGTCACGTCACTTGTGAACCAAGAAAAACTTGGATCCAGATCTCTAGCAGGGGTTGAAACTAACTTTTTCAGCCACCAGCCCACAGGGCTAGTGGCTGGACAAATCCACCAGCCTGCCATGATTTTCACTAGCCCAGGACCGGAACATTTTTTTTTTGAGAAAACGAATTTAAAAAAAATAAAACAGTTTTATTGCAGTTGATTTTTTTTCTTACACAATTATTAAACTGTAACTGTAAAAAACGAAAGCGTGTTGTCTTATCTTTTACTAGTAAGGGATTTTGCTGCATAAACACATTATACAAAGTATAAGGGTCCAGAGTATTTGTAGACCTAACCTGTCAGCATGAAGAAACCTAGCACTGGCGTTCACAAATCACAGCAAATGTCCAGCAGTGTGTGTATCACTTCCTTATGTTAACACAATCATATTAATGATTTTTCATGCTGACAGGTTGAGAGATCAGGTATGACTGCCACTGCTGAATATTCCCACTGCAGAGCATTCATCACAGCCAGCCCAGTTCAAATAAGTGTTTGTACCAGACAACAGACTCACAACATAGTAGCAGAGCAGATAAGAAGCAGCACTTTACCATAATCAGAGTCGGGCCTTACAGACACTCACAGCCCAGTATTTGTAGACATTTAATTGTTTGAAATAAGAAACAAGGGCTCCACGTTCATTCTACCCATTTGCTATGATTTGAGTGCCATCTGATGATTTTTAAGCTGACAGGTAGGTTGAGAGGTATGACTCTGCTTATATTCCTCCCCCCCTGCAAAGCATTCATTCACAGGCAGCTCGCTTCATAATCAGCACTTTATCTGACTCAGGCTACTTACAGACAGCCCAGTATTTGTAGACATATTTGTTTTAATATAAGAAACAAGTGCTACACAATCATGGCCATTTCTTGCTGTGATTTGAGACTGGTACAACAACTCACCAATCTTTGTGCTGTGTGGGGTTTGCTTTCCCAGCAGACTGCAGACCCTTTCAGAACTGGGAAAAGAACATTCATACCACCTCATGATTTTTAAGAGGTGTTTTGTATCACTGCTTATTATTCCTTCCCCCTGCAGAGCATTCAGAGAGCCCGTTCACATCACAACTAAGTGTTGACTTCTACCAATAAAATCATAAGTAGGACCAGATTTGGAAGCAGCACACTTTACTTACGAATTATTTGACACTGGCTACTCACAGACACTGCAATGTTTATTTGCCAAACAAGCGGGGCTCAGTAGTCTGCAGAGGACTGTGGCAATGTTTTCAGACAGCTCCTCCCTATAACAAAATCCCATGGGCTAGGGCTAGTTTGCAGAGAGTTACACAGTTGAGCAATGTTTTTTCTCCAGCTCCCCCGTTTGCTCAGGCAAGAATCAATGCAGATAGTCCAACCTCCTATTTTTTTCCTAAACTGCTCCCTTCCCTGTCGCAACAGATATCAGCCATCAGACCAAAAATACTTGCAAGCACAAGGCTCTGGGGAACACTCGTGACTGCCGCACAACAGTCAATCCCATGACTGAGTAAACTTTTTTTTTTCTTTTTTTTAATAAAAGTGCAGACATACCTTTACGTTTAGTTTGGGCTGCAAAAAATCAGTAGCTGCTGCAGAGCCCAGCTGTCAGTGCCACGCTGCCGGTTAGCTTTGGAATTCTCCTGGCCAGTGCCAGAGTCAGTTGGCAGCTGTCTCTTCACTCGGCAGAACTGAACAGATCGGCTCCCAGCAGCTTTACCAGTTGTCAGCAAAGGAAAACGGCAGCCCCGACTTTTCACTCCATAGTACTCATGGACTCTGGATTCAAAGGGTAGGTGGCGCGGCTCCAGTAGTGACAGCTGAAAGCTAAGGGCAAAAGCAGCCCCTCCTCAGTCTTCCTATCACTGCTGGACCAGACTTCCAGAGACTCGGGGACAAACGGCAGCTTCACCCGGTGACAACAGGGCAGAAGTAGTCTATCTTCCGGTGGCTCCAACTCTCTCTTTGGATCGCTGTTGTTCTTGCCGCAGGTATCTTCAGTTTCTCAGGTCTTCAATAAAATTATTGTAAATTCTATGTGGCTACCAGTTCAGCATTTACACCCGCTGCACTAAGTAGTCATGTCCCCACCTTGACGTTGCAACCAAATCATAAGATTAAGAGAGCTGTCTGAATTAATTGACAGCTTTGCCCTCAGCAGCTACACTCCCCGGAAAACAAAGAGAAAGGGTGCAAACTTAAAGGAGATGCCCAGCCACGCTTGTTTGGGCATTTTTTTTTTTTTATTATTATTAACAGTTTGGGCTGGTATTCACAGGTGCCCACCGGGTGCTCCGTGGTCACACTTTCACCCACCCGACCTGAAATCTACCCGCCTTTGGCGGGCAGGTGCCAATTTCGACCCGCCTAGTGGGGAAAACATGAACATATGATGTGTCAGCTGTGTTTTATGGCATCAGTAATCACTCTGTGGGAGGGGTGTGTTGCCAAAACAAATTGTTTAAAGGTGAAAGAACAGTTAGACACCACAGCAGTACATCTTCGAGAGATGGCCTCCATTGGGCAAAACCTTTGGAACTGTAAGCCGTTGGCATCAGGACCACTCACAGAAACACAGAATTTGTTGGCAGATAAAGACCACTTGGGCCGACCCAGTTTGCTTAGTTTTCCCTATCTATAGTGCCCCTGCAGACCCTACCTGATCTCCAACCCCCCCACTTCCCAACTAAGACTCCCTTATATCTATCCATGCATGCTTGAGCCCACCCTGTTTTCTCCCCCACTACCACTGCTGGAAGACTGTTCCAGGCATCCACTCTCTTTCAGTGAAGAAGTACCTCCTCATACCCCTCCTGAATTTTCCTCTTCTGGTTTCACTGCATGTCTCCTTGTTCTCATGCTCCTTCGCCTCTGGAAAAAAATACTCCTCTCCTGTACCTTGTTCAACACCATAAGGTACATACAGGTCATCATGTCCCCCTCTCCCTCCTCTCTTCCAGGGTGTACATAATGCAATCAAATATTCTCTTCTCATAGAGTTTATGATACAGCCTATGCCCATTTTAGCTGCCCTCCTCTGAACAGCCTCCATCCTGTCTATGTCCTTACTGAGATGTGATACTCCAAGTGGGGTCTCACCGGTAACACCACGTCCTTCTGCTGGTGATACCCTTCCCCATACATTCCAGCATACCAACTAACCATACGTACTGCCATGTTGCACTGCCCTGCCTCCTTGAGGTCATCAGATATGATTACTTCCAGTTCTATTTCCCCTATGGTGACCATCAATACCTCTTCCCACATATTATGCTTGGCCTCTGGGTTTCTGTGCTCTAGGAGCATGATTCTACACTTTTTTATATTGAAACCCAAATGCCATACCCTTGACCTTTCCTCCAATTCTCTCCACCACCTCTAGGGTATCCACTCTATTGCAGAATTTGGTGTCATCTTAAAAGAGGCACACCTTTCCTTTCCTTTTTTCTGCAATGTCTCTTATGAAGACACTAAAGAGGGCTGGATCCACTACTGAGTCCCGGTAGTTGGAAACACCTGGCTGGTTACTCTCCCTTCCCTGAGTGAGTTTTGTTTACCACCACCCTCCGTCACCTATCCATCAACGAATGCCTTGTCTCCTTATGAGCCTTCTATTGGGTATGGTGTCAAAAGCCTTTATTAAGTCTAAGTAGGCCATGTTCACCACCCCACCACACCTCGATCTATTTCCCTAGTCATCCGGTCTCAGAAATCAACCAGGTTCCTCTGAAATGACTTCCCTTGCAAGAATCCATGCTGCCTTGGGTCTTGTAATCTGCTAGATTCAAAATGCTCCACTATCCTTTTCTTCAAGAGTGACTCCATTAACTTACCTGCCACTGATGTCAGACTGACCAGCCTATCGCTGCCAGCCTCCTCCCTACTATTGCTTTTATGCAGCAGGACTACATCTGCCCTCCTCCTGTTGTCCGGAACCACTCCTGTTTCCAGTGAGTGGTTTAAAAGGGCTGTCAGAGGTGCAACCAGTAACTCCTTGGGCTCGGGTGTACCTTCTCTGGCCCCACAGCTGTCCACTTTCAGATCTGCAAGTCCCTTCATGACTCTCTCCCCTGTGAATGGATTTATGTCCATCTTCCTCCCACCGGTGTTCCTGCTGCTTTTTCGTGGTTCACCCCTTCCCCTCTCACTGGGAAGACTAAACAGAAGTATCTGTTCAGGATATCTGCTTTTTCTGTCCATTCTCTGCAGTCTCCCCTCCCCACCTTTTTTTTTTTTTAAATCTTTTTATTAAAGAAATTCTCTACCACCACCCTTCTTGACCTGACAATCCTCGTCTTCTTCTCACTTACATATCTAAAAAAAGATGTTGCCCCCTTTAGTTATCCCTTTGGCTACCCTTCTGTTAGTTTGTGCCTTTGCGCTCTTCACCACTTTCCCTGCTTACCTGTTTCTACTGGTACACTTACTTCCCCTCTTCCCTCTGTATCTTTTTATACCTCCCAAATGCAACCCTTTTACCCTTAATCTTTTCAGTCATTTCCCTTGAAAACCATAGCAATCTTTTTCCTCTGTGTTTTTTTTTTATGTTCTATTCACTTATTTAAATGTTGGTAACCAGGAGAGGTACACTGAGCCAAGGCTTGTTTTCAGGTGTGACCCGGTAGATGGGGGAGTGGAGGGAGAGTAAATATATTTACATAATCATACATTTACAGATACATACAGTATAATCTCAAGGACTTAAGAGCTAACATGGTAATACCTACATTTTCATACATTTACAGATATTTACAATGCAAAGTTCAGGACGTAGCAAAACCAATCACAGCACAAAAAAAATACAGAAACCAATTTTGAAATAGATGCAAGTATTACAAGAGAAAGAGCAGGTACGAAGTAGCAGCACAGTAGGTATAAGTGTAGGTGGGAGCAGGACAGGGAGTGGGAAAGGGGACAGGAGAGGAATGGGAGGAGGAAAGGAGTAGAAGGGGGAGGAAGGAAAGAAGGAAAGTAGGCGGAGGGCCAGACAGTGTTGGAGGGCAGTGGTCCGCGGGTCTGGAGGGGTCGCAGGAGCACCCTGCAGAGAATGAGAGGGAGAAGATGCATTTAAGGCAATGTAAGGATGGGGATAAGTGGGTGGATCTAGAAAGGGAGTTCCAGAGGGAAGGCAGGCGATAGGAGAAGGCAGCCTGGCCAGCATTAGTATGGGGATGAGGGAGGGAAAAGCTGCGGGGGTCTTTTAAGCAGAGCAGATAGGTTAACAGAAGGGGAAAGAAGATCTGAGAGGTAGGGAGAGAGCTGAACCAGAATTTGGAGATGAGCACGTCGCCATGAAGTAGTCGGCTCGATTTAAGGGAGGAGAGAGAGCAGGAGGAATAGAGCACGTAGTGGTGGGTTCATAGAGGAGCATTTGAGACAAAATGGCAGAAAGCGTTAAACAGGGTGTCTAGCCTAGCTAGGGATGATGGTGGGGCAGAGTCAAAGAATACGCTGGCGTAGTCGAACATGGGGAGGATCATTTTCGTGAGTAACTCCCGTCGTACTTCCGGGGAAGAGGGTATCCTTGTTTCTATTCATGGCCCCAAGTTTAGGCTGGAGTTTTGAGTGTACGTAGCCTTTATGTGTGGTAAAATACAGATGGCTGTCGAGCCATACACATAGGTATTTGTAGGAGGTTTTTGCTTACTTCTTTTGCACAGAGGTTTGTTCCCTTCACTATGCTATCCATTAGCTTGGCCCACTTTTCCACCACCCCACCCAGGTCATCCCCCCAGTTATCTCTGTGGCAAGTCACCCATTTGTTTTTTAATCTGCTCTTCTGAAATTCAGAACCCTCAGCCTTGTGTGGTCTGCTTCCACTGCCATGCTAAAGTTAAACCACACTGTATGGTGGTCACTGGTCCCCAGGTTGCCTACCACCCTGATGTCTGCAACGCTATTCCTGTTTCTGAGCACCATGTCCAGCACTGCCCCATCACAAGTGAGCTCCCTGACTAGTTGCCTGAGAAAAGCCACATGCAGGGAGTCCAGTATGTCCCTGCTTCTAGCTGAGGCCGCAGCTGGGAGGCTCCAATCTACAGCCGGCAAACTGAAATCCCCAATCACCAGCACCTCCCCTTTTTACACCATCGCGCCTTCCCTTGGTGATGTGCTACCTCTAGGGCCCTAAGTGGAAAGGTAAATGGCTTGCCGATCTCAGTTTGTGGTACAGCAGCTAGTAAGGCATGGAGACGGTGACTGGACGCCACCATGTGGGCTACATCTGCAGCCGCGCACTTGGAAATGTTTGCTAGCCATGGGCCGCCATTATGACATGCAACATCGGCACCTATACAGCTGTGGGCAGCACCACTGCTCATTTCCTTGCTGGACATAAGCTTGTAGGGCCTCTTACTATGAGGAACCAGGAGACCAAACCAGTACCAGTCACACAAGGAGAGAGAGAGAACTGGAAACTTAGTAAACATAAGGCACTTATGGACATCTCCAAGCAAGGCTGTGGACCAACCTGCCAGCTTATACCTCGGAAAGGAAATAGGAGGGCGGGTGCGCAGTGGAGGAGATTCTCTAGAATATATACTGTTATGGTGAGTAATTGTTCGATCTTCTTCTAGAATATCTCCTCCATTGGGCCACAGCTTTGGAATGATTCCTAAGCAGTACTCAAGGTACCCAGGGAGGATGGCAAAGTTTGATATGACATCAAAACAGATGGTGTTGTAACACCACAAGACCAAAGCCAGCATGCCTATGAGAGACGATGTCTAGACTGTAAAGCTTAGTAAAAGTATAAACAGTGCTCCACGTGGCAGCAGCACGTAAGTCAGCTGCAGCAAGATTTCTGAAAACAAGAAACAGAAGTGGCCATACCACGTGTAGAGTAGCCACACACAGTACCAGGAAGTTTGTTACCGTACTTACTGTAACAAAAGAAAATACAGTTAGCCAGCCATCTGGACAGGCACTGTTTAGAAACAGGGATGCCTTGTTTCCCAGGGGCAAAGAAAACAAAAAGCTGAGAGAACTTCCTGCAGTCCTTAGTGCGATCAAGTGTATGGAGCAATGCTTCATTCTTACCAGGAGAATGGGGGAGAGCACACCAGTATCCCTAAGGTGCTGCTGTACCATATACCCAGAAAAAAGAAGAAAACCAGCGCACACACGGAGAGGAGACAGCGGGGGGGACATGATTGAAACTTTCAAGCACCTCAAGGGCGTAAACAAGGTACAGGTGGGGGACCTTTTCCAATGCAGAAAAAGTACTAGAACAAGAGAACACAATATAAAATTGGAAGGAGATAGATTAAGAAGTAATGTGAGGAAGTTTTTCTACACAGAAAGGGTAGTCGACATTTGGAATAGTCTGCCACAGGAGATAGTGGGGGCAAGCTCATTGAAGGGGTTTAAACATGCCTGGGACAGGCACGAGGAAAGCTTGGGAGGGCAGGGAGTGATGAAAAGCCATTGATCACATAGGGTCAGTGACCACATAAAATGTATAGGGCCTACAGGCAGACTGAATGGGCCTAGCGGTCCTTATCTGCTGACAATTTCTATGTTTCTACAACACTATATCAAAGTAAAATAAAATTTACTGGTGCATGAAAAGTGCAGAGCAACAGCCCCTCTTTGTTAGCATACTCTGCAGAATACACAGGATGGTGTACGGCCTTATCTAAAGTAAAATCAGAAACCACCTTTGGTAGAAAACGAGGATTTGTCTCCAAAGACACACTTGTCCTTGTAGAAAATCAAATAAGGAAGCTCATTTATAGTAAGTACAGTAAATAAGTATTTATTTTTAAGTGCCCAATCCCAGAGGCTCTGGGTGCTATACATAAAATTCAGAATCATCACAATAAAATTACAGAACAAGCAATAAAATAAATAAAACAGCAGGGAGAACCTGGGAGGGGGCTGGAGAAGAAAGTACAGTTACGTAAGAACTTACCGTAACAGTAGATCTTCGAGAATAGCTATTGCAGCAGGTTACACCATTAGGACTGAAGCCGGCAGGCGCCAGGACCCCACGGAAAAATTCTAGCTAGCAGTATCCAGCGGGGGACCGCCCCCGACGTCAGCCACTCGACGTCAGACATCACAAAAAAGGGGGCGGTCTCCCAGCACCCCCAGTTCTCCCGCCAGAAACTCCCGGCTCAAGTGTGACATCTGAAGGGGAGACCGAGGATCCGCTTCTAAAGGAAGGTTAGAAAAAGGCATCAAAGGACGCTGTAGCCTAAAAACTAGGTCATAAGACTCAACCTCCAGAGGGGAAGGTGGGAGGGAAACTACCTGCTGCAAGAGCTGTTCTCGAAGATCTACTGTTACGGTAAGTTCTTACGTAACTGTACTATCTTACTTTGAGAAACAGTTCTTCCAGCAGGTTACACCATTAGGACCGATTCCCAAGTAGTAAGGGAACAATTTGCTACTGGAAGGAGGGTAGGAGAGATGACTCAGACTTCAGGACAAGAGTCCTTGAAGGACCGCCAAGCCGAAACCAGCTCTACGCCTAGAGGCAATGTCCAAACTGTAGAGTCTGATAAAAGTCTGCACGGTACTCCAAGTTGCTGCAGAACAGATGGCTGAAGTGAAGACATTTTAGAGGGCAGCGAAAGAGGTAGCAACCCCCCTCGTAGCATGACCCTTTACCAGTCCCGGTAAGGGTTTACTACGCTTCTGATAGCAGAACATAATGCACCTGACCAACCATCTGGAAAGTGACCGTTTCGAAACAGGAGCACCGAGCATCTGCTGTGCGTAGGAAACAAAGAACTGGTCTGACATACAATGGGCTTTGGTTTTGGTCAGATAACATCTGAGACATCTATGCACATCTAGAGTGTGCAACAGGGCCTCCCTCGTTACTGTAATTCGGGTAATACACCGGCAGGTCTATATCCTGATTAAGTGTGACCGCCGAGACTACTTAGGGAAGGAACTTAGAATTTTTTCTTAAGGACACCCTGTCCTTGTGAAAAACCAAATTAGAATCCTTGCACAATGAGTGCATGAAGCTCAGAAACTCTTCTGGCAGAAGTAATAGCAACTAAAAGGAGCGTCTTCCAAGCGAGGAGATGTAGCTTGCAATCTGCGGCTGGTTCAGAAGGAGGTAGAGTAAGCTGCTCTAAAACAAAGGGGAGATCCCAAGGTGGAACCGGGTCTCTCATAGGAGGTCTCAGGTGCAGGATGCCATGCAAAAAAGCACGTGAAGCCTCTAGTTGAGCTAGAGAGCTATCAGTGAATGAACCGCCAAAATGGCGCACAGATGAACCTTAATGGAAGAGTAGACAAGGCCTGCCTCGTACAAAGTTAGAAGGTAGTCGAACACTGACCTCTCTGAACAACCCAATGGGGACAATCCGCAAGCTTGAGCCCAGATGCAAAATCTGCGCCACTTCATGGCGTAAGTGGCATGAGTGGAGGGTTTTCTGGCTGCCGCCAGAACGTCTGCAATTTCCCAAGAGACCCCGTGTCTCAGGACTGCTATGTCTTTAGGAGCCAGGCATACAGGTTCAGCGACTGAAGATCCGGATGGACTAAGGAGCCTGCCTCCTGGGACAGAAGTTGAGAGCTGAATGGCAGAGGCACCAGAGGTTCCTGGGTCAGATGATGTAATAAAGGGTACCAAATTTGCCTGGGCCAAAAGGGCGCTACCAGAATCAGTGACGCCGGCTCTTTTCGGAGCTTCAGTAAGACCCTCTGGATCAAAGGGAACGGCAGAAAAGCATAGAGGAATCTGCCTGTCCAAGAGAGGGACAACGTGTCTTGCCAGAAAACACCAGGCCCTGGATCTAGCAAGCAAAAATTGGGCAGTTTTGCGTTGGATGAGAACGTGAAAAAGTCTAATTCTGGTGTCCCCCATCTGTGAAACAGATCCTCTGCGACTTCCTGAAGCAGTTCCCATGCGTGGACTCTAGCCTGTGATCGGCTGAGACTGTCCGCGATTGTGTTGTCCACTCCAGCAACGTGCACTGCAATAATATCTGCGCCGTGTTGCAGTACCCAATTCCAAACCCTTTGAGCCTCCCTGCAAAGGGGGTAGGAATGAGTGCCTCCTTGTTTGTTGAGATAGTACATCACCGCAGTATTGTCTGTTTGAATCAGAAGAGTACCCGGTGGAATGTCTATCTGGAATGCTTGTAGGGCATAGAGGACGGCTCTCATCTCCAAAATATTTACGTGCAGATGGGACTCTAGATTCGACCATGAGCCTTGAGTCCTGACCCCGTTGAGGTGAGCTCCCCATCCGGATCCCGAGGCGTCCATGGAGAGTGTCACTAAAGGAGGTGGCGCCATGAAGGGGACTCCTTTCAAGAGATGGTCCGGGACAAGCCACCATTGCCAGTCTTGGATAACGGCATTCGTGATCCAGACTTGATGCTGCATATGAGCTTGCTTCTGGTCCCATTGAGCCCACAACATCCACTGGGTAACCCGCATATGGAGTCGCGCTAGGGGAACCGTTGCAGTGGCAATCGCCATATGTCCGAGCAGGCAAAGAACGGTCCTGGTGGGCACCGCTGTCTTCGTCATTGTGTCACGTATGAGGTATCTGATGTGTTCCACCCTGTCCAAAGGAATGCTCTCCCTTGAGTGGTGTCCAGCACTGCTCCAATAAATTGCAGAGTCTGAGATGGGACAAGGTGCGACTTCTCCTGGTTGATGATGATGATGCCCAACGATTGGAAAAGAGAACGGGTATCCTGAATCGCGGACATCAGGGCCTCCCAAGAGGGTGCCATGAGGGGCCAGTCATCTAGGTACGGAAAAACATAGTGACCCTGCCTCCTGAGAGTTGCTGCCACGACTGCCATGCACTTCGTTTACACCCGAGGCGCGGAAGACAGTTCGAAAGGGAGGGCTCAGAACTGGTAGTGGCATCCCAGAAACTCGAAGTGCAGAAACCTTTGATGCATTTGAGCGATCGGGAGATGTAGTTAAGCATCCTGCATGTCCAACGACGTTAGCCATGCACCTTCTTTGAGCATGGAGATGAGAGCCGATAGGGTCACCATGTGGAAGAGTTTGTATAACATAAACGTGTTGAGATCGCTGAGATCTAAGATCAGGCGCAAGTCCCCTGTATTTTTTTGGGACAAGGAAGAAGTGGTAATAATAAACTTTTCCTTTCTGCTCTGGTGGAACGTACTCTATGGCCTCCTTGTCCAGGAGGGCCAAGATCTCCTGTTGGATGAGCAGAACATGCTGACCCAAGTAACGGGAGAGCAGGGAAGGTCTGGACAGTGGGTTGCCGAGGAACTCAGTGTCTCCTCACTGTACCAGCTCTAACACCCACCGGTCAGAGGTGATCATCCGCTATCCCGGAAAGTAATGAGAGATGCGACCCCCGACCTTTATCATTTGATCCAGAGGAGGGGCGAGGGCCGGGAAGGAGTCATGCTGTGGTGGCATTGGGTCCCGTGGGTTGGGATGCTTTGAGCCCTGGCCAGTGGGGAATCTGACTTGACCTTAGCGACCAAAACT
This sequence comes from Neoceratodus forsteri, assembly GCA_016271365.2. Taxonomy (NCBI): domain Eukaryota; kingdom Metazoa; phylum Chordata; order Ceratodontiformes; family Ceratodontidae; genus Neoceratodus; species Neoceratodus forsteri. The sequence goes on from CM057451.1 coordinate 188,603,911, forward strand.
GCCCCGGGGTTGCTGGCCTGAACGTGGCTGTTGCCGTTGTTGCCTGCCGCAAAAACGGTTCTGGTTCCTCTGAAAGGAACCAGATTTGGGCCTGTACATAGGCTGTACAGTCTGAACTGCCTTCCCGGCATCCTGTAGCCTGGTGATGACCTTCACCAATTCATCACCATACAAGACAGCTCCATTTTAAGGGACATCCAAGATATTCTTCTGAACGTCCAGGGTGAAGCCGGAGACTCTCAACCAGGAGTGTCTCTGAAGACAAACGCCAGTAGCTGCTCCCCTGGCAGCCGAGTCCACTGAATCATAAGCGGCTCGGAGAACCTGGGTCCCCACGTCCGACCCAGTATGAAGGAGGTTGAGCAGCTCCTCCTTTTCTCCATCCGAAAAGTCCTTCAAAAGGTCTTGGCCCTGCTCCCAGAGGGCGTTTTGAAACTGCACCATGTGCATGAGGTAACTCAAAGACCTTATCGAGTATGTAGCAGCCACATACATGCGTTTTCCCATAGAATCTAATTGCTTCGATTCTTGTCCCGGAGGCTGGGTACTCAAGTGCTGCTGTCGTAGAGACCGATCATGAGACGCCGTAATGACCAGTGAGTCTGCCAGAGGTTGCTGCGCCAGATACAGGTCCTCCATAGGATCTCTGCAGAGGCGGTCAGCCTTCTTAGGAACAGCCGGTGTCGAGTGCGGATGCCTCCAAGCTGCCTTGGTGATGTCCATGAAGGTGTCCACTAGAGATGGGACCACCACAGGCTTTGGGTCCTTTTGCCGAAGGCAATGGGCAAGGCGTTGCCTCTTGGGTTCTAAGTTTTCAGTCTCTCATCCCATATTCTCCTGGATGCACCTCATGACTTCGGAGAAAGAGGGATCACCCAGTGGTGACCTTGGCTGGTCTCGTGGGTCTGGTGATGGGGGGACTATAGGGAGATGGAGACCTGAAGGTATCGGACGTATCCGGTCTGGAGTCATCCCCCGGTGGGTATAGTCTATCGCTGGGTCATTTAGGGCTCAGAGACCCAGAGGGAAACCGTGATGGGCATATTTTTCTCTCTCTAGATCTGCCCTTGGAAGGTGGAGATGGCTCCTTAGGGGTCGGGGGTCTTGAGCCTTCACCCTCCAGAGGAGGGGGTTGAGGTGGAAGAGGCTTACTGTGGACCATGTCCTTTCTGATGGTCTCCCACCAGAAGGTGAACAATTCCTTCACCTCCTGAATGTTCATGCCCAACGACAGGCCCGGCGTCGGCGTGGGTCTGTCGCCGGGGTCGGGCGTCGGGTCTTGGGGAACCACCGGATCCGTTGACGGCAAGCCGGCGTCCTCCTTGCCGCCTGTCTGGTCGTCCAGCAGCATGGCAGCCTCCTCTCCTGAGGACCCCTGACGTCCGGCGTCACCCGGCGTCGGTACAACTGCTGTCGGATCGGGAGTCTGTTTTTAGGGCATCGGGTCAGGCACCTTTTTAGTCTGTGACATCCGCTAAAGAGGAGTCAGATCTTTGGTCTTCCTTTCTGGGGCCTTGGGAGGCTGGGAGACAGACCTGAGGTCAGTGTTCTGGCATCGGCCTGACACCCTGCTAGATTTTGAGGAAGACTTCCTATGTTTTTTTGAAGAGTCAGGCCTGGAAGAAGAGTCAGGAGCCTGGTGGGTCTTAAGCGGGTGCAAGGAGGCTGAAAAACCTCCTGAAGACCTTACCTTAACTGGGGGACGTTGGGAGCGGGCCCAGGAAGGAGAACGGTCGGACCGCGTAGAGTTGGAGCTAGCCATGGATTCAGAGGCCCTGCTGGGGATCCTGATCTACCCGAGTCCCGGTGCTTGTCCCGGTGCTTCCCGGTCTTATGGGAAGAATCCCCTTTGGAGGAAAGTCTTTTTTCCATTTTGCAAAGTTCTGTTCAAGTAGGAGCCCCTGAAGGGCCTTTTGGTGGCAGATTCTGGTCCTGCTATTAAACTGTTGGCAGATGGAGCAGGTCTGGGTGTCGTGTTCTGGGTCCAGGCACCTCACACAAGCCGAATGATGGTCGGCGAAGGGGATCTGCTTGCCACAGGCGCACTTTGAGGGGTGTCCGAGAGAAAAAGTTGGAGAAGTAGACATGGATTTGTGATTATTTGGTAAAGATTTCATGTGTTGTATTGTTGATGCAGGCGTCTGTGAGGTCGATGCTGGCGAGTCGACAGCAGGAAAAGAACTGGGGATGCCTGATGTCGGGAAGGGGCAGATGTCAGGGGCGGTCCCCTGCTAGATACTGCAAGATATAATTTTTCCATGAGGTCCTGGTGCCTGTCGGCTTCAGTCCTAATGGTGCAACCTGCTGCAAGAGCCGTCTCTCGAAGTAAGATCAGCTAAACAGTATAGGGAGTTCACATGTGTGTCAATGCCAGGAACCTTAGCAACAAGATGGAGGATCTGGAGGCTGCCATGGTGCAGTCGGACCTGGACATTATGGTCATCACAGAGACCTGGTATAGTGATAACGACTGGGAGATGACCATATCCGGCTACAACATATTTAGAAGAGACAGGGCAGGTAGGAAGAGAGAAAGAGTGGCACTTAACGTGAAAGATAACATAAAGGCCACAGAGATCCAGGAGAAACAAAATGGGGGAGAGATACTGTGGGTTAAGCTGGAAAGGAAAATGGAAATCAGCCATCCGCATATGGGTGGTTTATAGACCACCAGGCCAAAAGAAAGAAACAGGAAGCTGATGCTACCTATCCAAAGGATGGCAGACAAGCGTGAGGTGGTACAGGCTGGAGACTTCAATATTCCAGATGTGGACTGGAGCCTCCCAACAGCAGCATCAACCAGGAGCAGATTTATCTTGGACTCCCTTCAAGGTGCCTTTCTCAAGCAACTGATCATGGAAACACCTCGGTAGATGGCAATACTGGACCTCGTATTCACAAACGGGGACAGTGTGATGGGGGTAACAGTGGGGGAGCACCTTTGAAATCACAGAAGATGCACAACCAAACCACACAAAAACACATCTCCTGGATTTTAGGAGGACAGACTTTGGAAAAATGGGGAGATGCTTGAAAGAGGCAGTAATGGGAATGAGGAGGGAATCAGGGGTTGTGGAATAGTGGGCAACGTTTAAAACGGAGATTACGAGAGCATCAGAATTATGCATTAAGCAGGTTAGCAAGGGGAAAACAAGACGAGGCCATTATAGTTTTCCAAGGAGGTACTGGAGAAAAGTGAAAGACAAAAAGATCACATTCAGGCAACACAAAAATATACAGGCAGAAGTGGATAGGGAGAAGTACCAGGAGAAGCAAAGGGAGGCAGGAAGGTCAGTAAGGGAAGCCAAAGCTCAGATAGAAGAGTGCACTGTAAAATCAGTGGGTACAGAAAACAAAACCTTTTACAGGTACACAAATCAAGCAAGCATTTGTCAATGCTGAATGTTGGTTTGCTGGCATTAGTAGTGTAAAAGTTACAGAGCTACGTAATAGGAATGGCAGTGAAGTATTGAACTGAAGCCAACCCCACCACCCTGCAGAGAGTGACAAGCATTGGGGTGTGCCTTTGGGTCATCAGGCATAACGGCCACACCATTTCACCACACCACACCCTGCAGACACTGACAAGTGTCACGGTGTGCCTTGGGGTCTTTGGCCCTTATGCGCACCCCATTCCATCAGGAAATACGGTGAGATGGGTGCGGTATAGGAGAATGGGGTGAACTTTGTGGCCGAAGAGTCCAAAGCATACCTCGATGCCTCTCACTGGCTGCAGGGTGTGGAATGGTATGAGCATTACAGGCAAGAATCCCAAGTCACACCCCTGATGCCTGTCATTTTCTACAGGGTTGGGCGTTATGGTTGGAAACCCTAATACCTCAGGCATTCGTTGGTATTTTCACTCCAAATTTTCAACAAGTTTTTTTTGTGACCCCACCTCATGAACAGTGGCAATATCAGTTTGTTAGCCGAAAGCTACTTATGCACAGCGACTACAGCATTTAGCACCACAGGTGCAAAAACATTCTGAACAGGATGTAAAAAATGACAGCTGTACTGTTCATGGGGAGGTGTAAAAAATGGCAATGTTGCAAATCTGCAGTAAAAATATTAAAAAAAACTGGTGAAGTCACGAGCATGCATAGAAACTGTGCAATGCACACCCACAATGTAATTAGATTGAGGATTTTTTTTACAGCACATTGTCAACACAGGCATTCTGGGACCTCTGATCATGAACAGTGTCACTGTGCTTTTCTTTGTCCCGAACAATGATTTCCCACAGCGACCACGCATCTCTGCGCTGAAAGTGTGAAAACACATTTCGGCCATGTTGTGAAAAATAACAGCTGTACTGTTCATAAGGAAGTGTGGAAAAATGCCACTGGTGAAAATCTGGACTGAAAATATTACAAAGTCATGAACTTACAAGGGTGCGTGGAAACTGCGCAATGCTCACTCATAACACCGTCATTTATGGACTTTTGTCACCAAATTTTCAAGATAGCCATTTAAGACCTCTGCTCATGAACAGCGTAACTGTGATTTTCTAAATCTGTCCCAAACATTGCTTTTCGCACACCGACTGCACCATTGTGTGCTACATGTGAAAACACATTTTGGCGATTGAAAAAATAGCACTGTACTGTTCATAAGGAAGTGTAATAAAATGGCAATGTTGAAAATCTGGAATGAAAATATTGAAAATTCCCAAACTTACGAGCGTGCGTAGGAACTGCGCAATGCACACTCGTAAAACAGTCATTTTTTAGAAATTTTTTCACCAAATTTTCAACATAGCCATTTTAAGACCTCTGCTCACGAACAGTATCACTGTGATTTTCTTAATATGTCCCATACATTGATTTTCACCAACTGCGCCATTGTGCGCTACATGGGCGGAAACATGTTTTGGGCAAGATGTCAAAAATGACAGCTGTACTGCTCATAAGGAGATGTAGTAAAATGGCAATGTTGAAAATCTGGAGTTAAAATATTGTAAATTTGTGAACTTACAAGCGTGCACAGCAACTGCGCAACGCACGCTTGTACAACAGTCATTTTTAGGAGTTTTTTCACCACATTTTCAACATAGCCATTTTAAGACCTCTGCTCATGAACAGTGTCACTGTGATTTTCTTAATTTGTCCCGTACATTGATTTCGCACACCGACTGTGCCATTGTGCGCTACATGGGTGGAAACATGCTTTGGGTGAGATGTGAAAAATGACAGCTGTACTACTCATAAGAAGGTGTGGTAAAATGGCAATGTTGAAAATCTGGAGTGAAAATATTGAAAGATTTGCGAACTTCTGAGCGTGCGTGGGAGAACTGCTGGCAGCTCATAAAAATCATTTTGGAATTTTTCCACCAAATTTTCCAAATAGGCTTCTTGAGAGCCACCTTATGAACACTGGCAGTGTCGTTCGTTAATCAGCCCCGAAGGTGATTTTTTGCAGTAACTGTGAAATCACCTTCAGGCCGAATAACGCCATGACAGTGACAGCATTCATGAGAAGGGTCCCAAAACCCCATGTTGAAAATTTGGTCAAAATTCCAAAAATGACTGAGATATGCAGCAAGTTGAAAAACCCTATCTATCCATTATACAGCTTACGCATTTCCTCAGTTCAGCGGTCGGCTTTGAAGAGTGCAGACGGTTCTCAGTCCACTGAAGATCGTCATGCCGAGGTCCGGAGGTGAGTAAGGGGTGAGGGGGTGTGGGGAAGCAGGGTGGCAGTGGGTGGGTGCGGGTTGTGGAAGGGGCATAGAGAAGCGCGAGGAACAGTTTTTATTTTCAGGATTTTTGGGTTTTAAATGACGGCGGGACTTTTGCCACGCTGGGGTGGGCTCCCAGCGTGCACAAGGCAACTGGTTGAGAGTGGCTGGAGCCAACAGGGATTGGGCACCCGTGCCATATACATCTGTTGCCACGCTGGGTGGCCTCCCAGCGTGGCACCCTCTCACTCGGGGAGGACAGAAGAGTAGGCGGGGATTGGGCACCCCATCAGCTATACGATGAGCTGCGCACGCTGGGGTGGGCACCCAGCGTGGCATGTGGAAGGCTTTTGGGGGCGCAGCACAGCCGACGGGGGATTGGGCACCCCTGGCTATACAGTGTGTGCATGGGGGGGGCAGCACGCAGTATGCGTGTGTGTGTGTGTAGGGGGAGCGCGCATGACCAGGCGATATCATATCGCTGCTCACTGAAGCGTAGCTCCCCCTTTCAACTGTACGCCACTGCATTTTTGCACTGCTGGACTGCTGTCATAGACAGCTCCAGCAGGCACTGGAGAACTGCGGCCATGCCTGCAAACACACCGCCTGGATTGGAAGAGGGCTGCCACACCTCCGAAAACTCAGATGATGGCACTATATTTCTTGCACATGTGTGCAAGCATACATAAAAAGAAGGGCAAAGGGAGGGATAGTGAGACTGAAGCGGGGATGGGGGCCACGTGGAGGATGACAACAGTAAAGTTGACATACTGAGAAACAGGTTACTCACCTGTAACAGCAGTTTTAGTAGTGGCATATATTGTTCATCCACAATTATTGGCAGAATCCCTTCCCCTTTAAATCAGCCAGAAAACCTTCAAGCTGGCTCCTCTCACCCACCAGGGTGGTATAACCATCGGCTCCACCCCATGATGCCAGATCTTAGCCTGCTGGAAGCCAGGTATGTGCATCCGCAGGTTGGGTGGGTCCGTGTGGATGAACATATACCACTCCTAGAACTACTGTTACAGGTGAGTAACCTGTTTTTCTAAGATTGTGGATATGTTCATCATCCACAATTATTGGCAGACTCCTAGCAGTTCTCTGGGAGGAAGGAGACAAGGCGCACACCCCCTGCTTGGGAAACTGGGATTGCAGAACTGAGGCCCCAAAACCAGCATCCCAGTGTGACTCAAGGTCAATGTGGTAGTAGGTAATGAAAGTGTTTGCGGTCTCTCAGGTAGCAGCCCAACAGATTTCCTGGATAGGGATGTCCCTGGAAGCAGCCACTGATACAGCGGTATGGCAAGTAGAAAGAGCTCTTATACTTCTGGGAGGCTCCCTGCCTGACAACTCATAGCACAGACTAATGCAAGATGTAATCCATCGAGCAATCGTCCGCTTTGCTGCAGGTCTGCCAGAAGCGGCTTCAGCATAGGTGCAGTTGGCAAACCTCTCCCCGAATCTCCGCCGTCCTCTCCTTATAACAGGAGAGAGCTCATCTCAGGTCTAAAGTATGGAGCCTGCATTCGGCCTCTGAGCTGTAATTGGGATAGTATACCGGCAGAATCAACACCAGATTAAGGTGAAACTCTGACACCACCTACGGGAGGAATTTCATGTGGGGCACTGGACAACCTTATCCCTGGGGAAGACCAGATAAGGAGAGTCCACCAAGACAGCCTGGAGCTCCTCTGTCCTTCTGGCAGGCGTGTTAAAAACAAATCAGCTATTATTTCTGATTTTGTTGAGTGAGCAGATCTGGCTTGCATCACCGACACCTGGCTGGATGGAAATGCCGGCCCTTTTTTAGAGGCGTCTGTTCCAGCGGGGTACTCGGTGATTCACCGCCCGAGACTGGATCGCGGAGGGGAAGTAGCGGTCTGTTTTAAGACCAGCTTGGGTCTCACGGGTGTACCAGTTGAGGAATCTGAATCCTTTGAGTGTACCGTTGTGGCCGGTGTGGGTTGCAGGATAGCCCTCGTCTACCGTCCACCAGGAGATGAGAGACGATTCCTGCAGGAAGTGGCAGACTTCGTCGCCAATATGGCGTTAGAGTCGCCAGGACTGATGGTTCTGGGCGACTTCAATGCCTGCCGACGGCGAACTTTCGCTGCCTTTGGTCAGTACTCTCTAGTTGGATGTCATCACTGGGCCTTACACAGATTGTTTCCTCGGCTACGCATAATCATGGTCACTTCTTGGATTTAGTTCTTCTCCTGGGGATTGAAGCCTCTGATTTGGTGGTGGAACCTGTCAGTTGGTCCGATCATTACACCGTGAGCTTCAATTTTTGTGCTCCCCTTTGTAGGTCTGCCCCTGTGGAGATGGTTCAATACCGCCCATTACGGGATGTGTGCCCTGAAGACCTGATGGCGGTGTTGAACCTCTCAGAGTGTCCGATTGCCAGCATGGGTCCAGAGGCTATGGTCTTGGCTTATAACCAGGCCATTTCCCTGGCCCTGGACTCAATTGCTCCCGTCCGTGTTCGTCCCCTCTCTCTTCGCCCTCGGGCCCCTTGGTTCGATGGGTCCTTGAGGGAGTTGCGACGTGTGGGTCGCCGGTTAGAGCGTCGTTGGAGGAAATCTGCTCTGGATGCTGACCGCCTTATTTTGGAGGAGCATTATCGGCTCTACCAATCAGAAATCTCCCATAAGAAGGCAGAATTCCTGTCCAGGGAGATCTCTGTCGCTCAAAATCGACTGGCTCAGCTCTTCAGAACTGTGGACAGGCTGTGCAACCCAGCCTGTCTCCAGCTCTGTCAAGCTTTTCCACAGAAAAAGTGTGATGAGATCGCTCAATTCTTTGCGAATAAGGTTGCCGACATCAGATCCGAGATCCGTCCAACACACTCTAAGGGGGAAGCTTTTGGTCGGCGTTCGGTCACGAAATCCTCTGTCTCCTGGTGTTCCTTTGACCTGCCGACGCTCAGTGATATTATGCGGATCATCCAGGGGGTGCGCCCTACGTGCTGTAGTTTAGATCCGGGCCCTACTTCCCTAATTTTGGTTTGTGCTGAGATCATTGGCCTGTTTATGGTTCAAATAATCTGGTGCTCCCTAGAATTCGGTGAGTTTCCTAGCTCCCTAAAGGAAGCTGTGGTGACTCCCATTTTGAAGAAGGCTTCTTTGGACCCAGATGTTTTTTCCAACTACAGACCGATCTCTAATCTTCCCTTTATTGGAAAGGTTATTGAGAAGGTAGTGGCAAACCAGCTGGAGAACCACTTGACCATCTATAATATCTATGAACCTCTCCAGTCTGGTTTTCGTAAGAGGCATAGTACCGAGACTGCTCTGGTTCGGGTGCTCAATGATCTCCTGATGGCGAGAGATCAGAGAAACCGTTCTATCTTGGTCTCCTTGATCTCTCCTCAGCCTTTGACACTGTAGACCATGGGGTTTTGCTCAAACATCTGGAGTCCATCTGTGGACTGTCTTGTACAGTGCTCAGATGGTTTTCATCTTTCCTATCTGGGAGAATGCAGAGACTTGTGTCGGGGATTTTTTCCTCTGACCCTTTCCCTCTGCATTGTGGTATCCCCCAGGGTTTGGTGCTCACCCCCATGTTGTTTGCAGTGTATATGCTGCCCCTCGGAGACATTGTAAGAAGGTATGGACTGAGGTTTCACTGCTATGCTGTCGATGCCCAGCTGTACCTGTCTTTTGCCCCCGACCGGGTTAGTGCTCTCTCGGTATTTAATAGCTGCCTCGCTGAAATCCATGACTGGATGAATATGAGCTGGTTAAAGTTGAACGCCAGTAAGACTGAGCTTTTGGTCATGGATCCAGGGCATGGGACAGGTGGGTTGGGGTCCGGTCAGCCCTCTGGCGTATTGCTGGGGGGGGGATCTGATCCCTACCTCTGAACGGGTGCGTAACCTGGGAGTGGTACTTGACGACGGGCTGACACTACGTCATCAGGTGTCAGCAGTCGTTAAGTCCGCATTTTACCATCTTAGGAACATCGCCAGGGTGAAACACCTTGTTCCGTCCAGCGACTTACCCGTATTGGTCCATGCTTTCGTGACATCTCGCCTTGACTATTGCAACTCCCTTTACTTGGGGCTTCCTGGGGTTGATATCCGCCGCTTGCAGCTAGTGCAGAACGCTGCTGCAAGGTTAATGACGGGGTGACTAAAAGGACACATATCACCCCTGTGCTGCACGATCTGCACTGGCTGCCTATACAGTGGCGGATCACCTTTAAAGTAGGTCTTTTGATCTTCAAAGCCCTGCACGGACTCGGCCCTGACTACTTGAAAGAGCTTCTTGTCCCTTACCGCCCCGTGCGACAGCTCCGTTCAGCCGATAAGGGGTTGCTTGAGGTTCCGAGGGTTATATTAAAGTCCTCTGGGGCTAGGGCTTTTGGGTTCGTGGCCCCTACCCTCTGGAACTCTCTGCCTTGCCGGCTCAGAGAATGCGCAACCGTGAAAATATTTAAGCGGGATTTCAAGACTTTTTTATAGAACAAGGCTTTTATGGATTGATGCTGTTTTGAATTGTTGATTTTATATGTATACTTTATTTTACGATTTATATGTAAAGCATCTTGGTATTTGAAAGGCGCCAAATAAATAAAGTTATTATTATTATTATAGCCACCAGGAAGGCCATCTTCCATGACAAGTGTGACAACTCACACTTGCGCATTGGTTCGAATGGCTCGCCCATGAGCTTTGCCAGTACTAGCAGTAGATTCCATGAAGATGGAGGTTCATGCACCTGAGGAGATATGTGATCCAGGCCTTTGAAAAAGCACCTGACCACTGTGTCTTGTGCTGTCGGCAGACTGGCCCACGCCCGGTAAGCAGAGATGGCTGCCAGGTGCACACTAAGGGCCGATGACCGAAGACCCCCTTTGCACAGAGACCAAAGGTAATCGAGAATGTTAGCCACTGGACTGGATAGAAGTCCAACCCCTTGCCCCAACACCAAATGGAAAAACTTTTCCACTTAAAGGCATAACGTTTCCTGGTCGACTCCTTCCTGGATGCTTCCACTACTGTGAGGACATCCTCAGAGAGACCCAAAGCCTGGAACTCTAACTGCTCAGGTACCAGGCTGTCCGGTGCAGGGACTGAAAATCCAGATGGAATACCTTCCCCGATTGAGTGAGATCAGGTCCAGGCGTGCTGGAAACCACTCCAGAGCCTGTTGCTGAGGCTGAGATCTGGGTACTAGAACTGGTGTGGCCAGTCTGGGGCTACCAGGATCATCTGTGCTTTGTCCCTCCTCACATTGAGGAGCACCCTGTGGATCGAGGGAAGGCGAAGAAGAGGCCTGGGGTCCACGGCCTCGAAAAGGCAGCCCCCTGTAGCGAGCCCTGCTGAAGGGGGTGGGCATGAAACAGTGTCAGCTTGTTGTTTTCCCTGGAGGCAAACAGGTCCACCAACGGTTTGCCCCAGTGGGAGAACAGACTCTATGCTACCTCTGGATAGAGAGACCACTCGTAGGACGTCTCGCCTACGCAGCTGAGAGCATCCACCAGTTGGTTTGAGGCTCCTGCCACGTGGATGGCTAGGAGATCTACCTCCAGATGGCTCACGAGTGTCCAGATGCGGAGCGCTTCCCTGCACAGTAGACGGGAATGCGTGCCGCCCTGTTTGTTGAGGTAGTACATGGTCATGGTATTGTCTGTCTCGACTTGAACCACTTAACCCTGAAGCTAAGGAGCGAATGCTGACAGTGCCAGTCTGACTGTTTTGAGCTCCAACAAGTTGTGAAAATGGAACTCCTCGGATCCAGAACCCATAAGCCCTGTTGTTCCCCATGTGGGCTCCCCAACCCATGAGAGACATCGGTCATAAGGATGGCCGTCGGCTCAGGGTGGACAAACAGGATCGCTTCCTGCAGCCAGCCTGGGACGGTCCACCATTGGAGAGCTTCCCACATCTGGGTCACAAAGATCAGCTGTTCAAAATGACCGTGGCGCTGAGTCCACTGGGTGACCAGCTCTCACTGGAGGGGGAGGATGTGCCACCTGGCCCAATGGACCACGGAGGTGCTCGCCGCCATGTTACCCAGAAGGCGCAGAAAGTCCCGGGCAGGGCAAAGGAGGAGAGAACCTCCGCCCTGCCCGGCAGGAGCCAAGCTCTGGCTTGACGAGAGTCGAGCTCTGCCCTGATGAAGCACATCACCTGAGAAAGCACAAGCTCCAACTTGGCTTCACTGATGAGGAGGCCAAGTTGGGAGCAGGTCTGTAGGGCCAGGTCCTTGGACTTCACCACCTGTTGGGTTTGAACCTGCTAAGAGCCAATCGTCGAGGTAGGGGTAAATTCTGACCCCCCCCCCGACGCCTGAGGTGGGCTGCCATCACTGCAATGCATTTAGTGAAAACCCGTGGAGTCGATGATAGGCTGAATGGCATGGCTCAAAACTCATATAGGGTTCCCTCAGCTCTGAAGCAGAGAAACCACTGGTGGGAAGGATGAATTGCGATGTGAAAAAACACGTCCTGGAGATCCAGTGAGCAGAACCACGTTGTGCTCCAGGGACGGTATGATCTGGGACAGAGTTACCATCTGGAAGGTGCGTGGCCTGAGATACTGATTGAAGTCATGCAGATCTAGAATGGGGCACCAGCCCCTCGTCTGCTTCAGAACCAGGAAGTACCTGGATACGAACCCTGGGTCTGTTGGAGGATCTGCTACTCGAGCTACTGTCTCCTTCAGGAGAAGCTGAGCAATGTCACCTCGAACAGCCAACTGAGTGTGGGCAGATACCCTTTCCTCCCGTGGGGCGCGGGCTCGGCTGGGAGAGTACTGCTCGAATTCCAGAGGCAGTCCCTAGCCGACCAATTCTAACTGGTAACAGCGGACCAGGCGGAAAGAAAGTGGTGGAGCCAGACCCCCACGGGAGGGCCCAAAGCTGGTGTGACAGGAGTAAGGGTGGCAGCCACCACCCCGTCACTCTGCAGGCTTGAAGGCAGGATCCAGGGCCTGAACCTCAGCCTCCTTTACGGGCTTGGGAGGGTCCGGGCTTGGGCCGGGGGTGCTAAGCTTGAGCCTGCTGCCCCCTTGAAAGGGGGACTGCTGGGCCGCAGGGGAAGAGTGCCAAAAAGGCTTCTTCTTCTGCTGCTGCTTCTTAGGACCCGAAGAACCCTTAGCAGAAATGGTGTCCAAGGTGGCACTGGACTGCTCAATCCGCTGAAGGTGACCAGCTACACCTGGCCCGAAGAGATCGATGCCCAGGAAAGGCATATCAGCTAGTTTGTGCTGATTATCCTCCGAGAAGGAGGAGAGCCTCAGCCAAGCCCTGCGGTGAGAAGCAACTGCAGCTGCCAACAAACAGACATGAGTTGCTGATGTCCAGGGCCATCTGGAGCTGTTTAGCAACAGCGCGTCCTCTGTCCCGGACCCGCCTGACCGTGGTCTGAATGTCCATGGGGAGATGTGGGAGGACTTCGTCCAAAGACCCCAAAAGGGCATGGGAGAAGTGTGCCATGATGACGGCCGAACTTGCCTGATGGAGGCCTAAAGAAGAGGCTACACAGACCTTAGGACAGAGTGATCCAAATATTTGGATTCCTTCTCAGGAGGTCTGTTGGTATCGGTAAAACTACCAGTACACCTAAACACAGAGGCGGTCACAAGGCTTTTGGTCAAAGGGTGTCTGTGAACCCTGCAAGGGACCCCATGGGCACCGCATACTTGCAGGCTATACGGGCAAATGGAGCTGGACAGGAAGCAGGGTGCTGCCAAAGTTCTAAGGCCAGGCCAACAATGGGCTCGGCCACAGGAAAGGCTTCTGTTGGGGTATCCCCTCTCTTGAGGATCCCTGTAGTCTCTGAGATGAAGTAAAGAATGCTCTGAAAAAATGAAGGACCTTCCTCTGTCTCTATCCCACCAGCCGATTTATCATCCCCTGGATGAGAATGGAGGCCGGATTCATCCGAATCCGAGGAATCCGGATACAGCGGTCGACCGCCCACATCACCCATGACCCGCTGGGGGTGGTCAGGGGTGACGGTGACCAAGAGACGCTGGGGAAGCCCGGTGTCCGGTCTAGCTTCCATAGAAGGAGCCCCTCCCACAGGCTGCTTGGGTGTCAGTTCCACCAAAATTGGTGGAGAGGCCGGTTTAGGCCGAACCAGAGGTTTCACCAACTCCGCGGGTGAAGGAACTGACTTAACCAACTCCAGAAGAGTCGGCTTCGGTCTGGGAGAGGAAAGCCAAGTAATGGCCGGGGTAGGAGTCGGGGAAGACTTGTGCCCAGTCAAAATCTGGCTGCTGCCACATGAGATCCTCGTAGCGCCGGAGTTTCTGCCAGAGATTCTCATCTGAGAAGGAGAACGACTGATGGCATCGTTTCTTTTTACAGTGCTTATGGCCATTCCTCAGCCTTTTGGTCAAGGGGACCAAGACCTCAATCAAGATCAGACAGGCCAACTCAGTCACTCGGGAGACACCGGCAGGACTGGACTTCCTGGTGTCAGGGACCACTTCCTCGATGGGATTCCCAGCAGACTGGGTCTCTCCATTGGGGAAAGCAAGGACCAGAGTCCGAGAGAGTCGTCAACAAAGGGTCAAGCGGCACTTCAGTCAACTGGCCAGACTGTAAAGCCAAGAGGCCAGCGGCCGAAGAGGCGATTTTGACCGAGATCGACATGGCCGGTTCCTGGGACCGAGATCTCTCCTGATCCCAAGAGTGTCTCCGTCGAGACGAGAACGGTCCCGGGTCCTTCTCCTGTTTACGGGACTGAGAGAAGTGCGTGCCAGCAGGACTCTCACCCTTAGTCAGGAGAGAGTGGCACAGCTCTCAGAAGGAACCCGAAAAGGTAGAGCCCAGGCTGAGCGGGACGTAAAAGCTCTGAGAGGAAGATTCCGTGTTACGAGCCACTTCCTCCTCGAAAGCTTACATGCGCTCCAATTGCTCAGCGGATCCCGTGGCTGCGGAACTTGCCCACCGGGCCCCCTTGGATTTCATCGGCGGATTCTGCTTTTCAGGCCTCCCTAGCTTAAGGTGTGCAAGACAGTCGTCGAGGACATTGGGTTGGAACACGAGGCAAAATGCGCACGTCGTGGTGTCATGGCTGACACCCAAGCAATAAATGCATGCGGCATGCGGGTCGGTGCGCGATATCTGGCCGCACGAACACCAGTGAAATTCAGGGGAAGACTTGTCTTCCATGATCAAACAAAAGTAATCGCTAAAGTGAACAAGGTGAATTCTGGGAATAACTGAAGTTTCTGAAGCCAGGGCCTACAAATTATAAGAGCACAAACGGGGCAACCTGAATCTTCCAGCAGAAAAGAAGATCTGGTGTCACAGGGCAGAGCTGAGAGTTATACCACTCGGGTGGGTGGGGGGAGCCAGCCTGAAGACTTTCTGGCTGATTTAAGGGGAAAGGGACTCTGCCAATAAGTGTGGATGAACATCATATCCACGATCCTAGAACAAATATTTCTGCACAGCCTTTACTGAGGAAGAGGAGAATAATGGGCCTGAAGGGAGTACAAGGGGTGGGAATGGTGCAGAAATGGACACAAGTCCCTTTACACGGGAAAGGGTCTTAAAGAAAATGGAAGAAATAAGAGACGATAAAGCAATGGGGCCAGATGCGGTGCACCCCAGGGTCCTAAAAGAAAGTACAGTTAAGTAAGAATTTACTCTAACAGTAGCTCTTCGAGAGGAGCTCTTGCAGCAGCCTATCACAATAAGGACTATGCCGTAGGCACTAGGACCCTCCGGAAAACTTCTCAGTCAGCAATACCCAGCAGGGACCGCCCCCGACATCGGCTCCACCCCGACATCGGCCCTAGTACAAAAGAAGCTGACCCAGCTCCACCCCAATTCCCCAACCAAGGCCAGTGAACGAGACCTGACAGGAGAACGAGACGAAGCTCGAAGATGAAACTCTGCACACCTCAAAAGGGGGATAGAGGGTGGGAAAGTAACACCTGCTGCAAGAGCTCCTCTCGAAGATCTACTGTTACGGTAAGTTCTTACATAACTGTACTATCTTACTTCGAGTGGGAAATATTGCAGCAGACTATCACAATAAGGACTGAATCCCAAGCAGTCCCTCGCCAAGGAGGTAATCGACCCTGGGAAGTGGAAGAGATGAAGCTTAACACAGAAACTCAAGACAGTAATCCCTAAAGGACTGCCAGGCGGAAGCCTGCATGGCGTCTGGATGCAATGTCCAAGCTGTAGTGCTTTACAAAAGTACGCACTGAATTCCAGGTAGCATGCAAACAATGTCCCTAATTGATGCCGAGCACGGGCGAGTGGTGCGGAGACACCCTGGTGGAGGACTCTAACCAGGCCCGGAAGGGGCCTGTTGTGTTTCTCATAGCAAAAAGAAACACAGTGGGCAATCCATTTAGAAATGGTCTACTTGGACACTGGTTTACCCAAATGTTGTGGGGGAAATGCCACAAACAGTTGGTAAGATTTACAGTGATTAGCAGTTCACTTAAGGTAATACCTCAGCTTCCTGTGGATGTCCAAAGTGTGAAGGAGAGCTTTCCCTCTGTTAGAGGGAGAAGGGAAATAAACTGGAAGGTCAACCGACTGGTTGAGGGTCAGCTCCAAGACCACTTTTGGAAGAAATTTAGGGTTCATCTTCAGGGAAACCCTTTCTCTGTGGAAAATTAAATACGGCTCTTTACACATCAGAGCCTGAAGCTCGGAAACTCTTCGAACTGACATAATGGCAACTAAAAAGCAAACCTTCCAGGAAAGATATCGCAGCTCACAATCTGCTGCAGGTTCAGACGGGGGAAGAATAAGCTTCTCCAACACAAAAAGGAGGTCCCAGGGTGGGACAGGATCCCGAATGGGAGGTCTCATGTGAAGAATATCTCGTAAAGAGGTGCGGGCCACATCCAACTGGGCTAAGGCCCTGTCTCCAGAAAGGGTGTGATAAGCCGAGATGGCCCACATGTGCACCTTTATGGAGGAGTAGCTCAAGCCTTACTGGTATAAGGAGAGGCGATACTGTACGGCTCAGTTCACAAGACAGGTAATGGGATCCAGATGGTGAGACAAGGCCCACAAGCAGAACCGCTTCCATTTCATAGCATAAATGGAGCGCATGGAGGGCTTTCTCGCCGACACAAGAACATCCGCCACCTCTGGTGATACCCTGTACTTGTATTTTGCTACATCTGAAGAAGCCAAGCGTGAAGGTGCAAGGATCAGAGATCGGGATGGACCAGCGAGCCCTGATCCTGGGACAGCAACTGCGAGCATATTAGCAGCGGGATTGGAGGTTCCATGGTTAGCCACTGAAGTAGTGGGAACCAAATCCTCGAGGAGGCAGTATAGCGCAGTGGTCTAAGGCTCTGAGCTGCAAATTTGGTGACATCCAGCAGACCAGACCTGGATTTGAATCCCACAGCTTCCACTTGCATACTGTGTGACCCTGAGCAAGTCACTTAACCTCCTTGTGCTCCCAGATCGCTCCTGTAAAAAAGCTTTCAGCTTAGTGTGCTATACCTGGTTAAATAAATAAATAAATAAATAAAATAAAAAATCTGCCGAAGCCATAGTGGGGTGATCAGAATCATTCACGCCCCCTCGGCCTGTAACTTCAACAGAACCCTCTGGACGAGAGGAAATGGAGGGAAGGCGTAAACAAACCTCCCTGCCCAACAAAGGGACAACGCGTCTGGCCAGAAAACACCGGGCGTAGGCTCTCGCGAGCAGAAAACTGTCAGTTTGGCGTTGCGTGGTGACGCAAACAGGTCCAGTTCTGGACGATGCCATGTGTCGAACAGCTGGCCTGCTACTGACTGCAGTAGCTCCCACTCATGCATCTTGGACGAGATCTGTGGAGACAGTCGCCCAAGTCGCTGAGGACACCTGGAACGTGCACCGCGGAGAGTGTGATGTGCCGTTCTAGTGCCCAATACCAGACTCTCATCGACTCCTTGCATAGGGGATAAAAATGAGCACCTCCTTGCTTGTTGATATAGAAGGCAACCGCCATACTGTCTGTCTGAACCAGAAGAGAGCCTGGTATGAGGTCCTCCTGAAAGGTGTGTAGCACACTGAGGACCGCTCGCATCTCCAGGACACTGATGTGGAGTTTGCGCTCCTCGGGGGTCCAAATGCCTTGTGTTTGGTGGGCCCCCAGGTGTGCCTCCACCCCAAATCTGAGGCGTCCGTCATAAGGGTCTGATTCGGGAGCTCCGGATGGAAGGGAACCCCCTCTTTCCAAAATGGGTGGATCTATCCACCAAAGAAGTGTTCTCTTTACTGGCTGTGACTCTGACCATGTGGTCCAGATCAGAGCACTGATCCCACTGCACCCTGAGCATCCACTGTGGGATTCTCATGTGGAGGTGGGCCAGAGGAGTGACTGGAATGGCCGCTACCATGTGCCCCAGAAGCCTGAGGAAGGTCCTTGCTGGGACCTGAGAAGTTACTAGAACCGATCCAGCTATCTCCTGCAAGCAATCACCCCTCTCTGGGGGTAGAAAAACCATGCCCTAGATTGAATCCAGGACACTTCCAATAAAGACGAGTGTTTGGCTGGGTTCTGGGGAAGACTTTGGAAGGTTCAGGGGGATCTCCAGGTCTCGGAAGAGAGCACAGGTGTCTCCGAGAGCTTGAAGCAGGCATGACCTTGACAGGGCTGCTAGCAGCCAATCGTCCAAGTAAGGGAAGACATAATGCCCCTGACACCTTAGAGCCACAGCCACTACTGCCAAGCACTTTGTGAAGACTCGAGGAGCGGAAGAGAGGCCAAACGGAAGAACTTAATACTGATAATGCACTCCTTGGAAGTGGAACCTCAGAAACTTCCTGTGAGGGGGAAAGACCCCGATATGTATGTATGCATCTTACATGTCTAGGAAGTAAAGCCAGTCCCCTTGGTGCAGCAGAGGAAGAAGACCTGGAAGGGCTACCATCCGGAGCCTTTTGTACTCTATATAAACATTGAAAGCGCTTAGGTCCAGAATGGGACGAAAGTCCCGAGTCTTTTTTGGGACCAGGAAAAAATGGGAATAATACCCTTTTCCCTTCTGCCTCAGCGGGACTGGTTCTATCGCCCTTTTTTGCAAGAGAGCCTGTATCTCTCCTTCTATGAAAAAGATATGAGAAAGAGAATATCTGGAGAACTTTGGTGGAGTGTCTGAAAGAATATCCGTGAACTCTAAATTGTGTCCTCTCCTTATGACGTCTAGGACCAATTTGTCCGCAGTGATCGAGCTCCATCCCTGAAAGTACAGGGAGAAGCGACCCCCTACCACCTCCTCCGGAACCTCCGCCGGAGGAGGGGGGTCAGAAGGGAGTCACTGGGCGGAGCCAGGGGTGGGCAGAGAGGCCTGGGAGGACTTGGGCACACGGGGAGAAGCACCTCCAGGCTGCTGGTTGCCGGCTCTCCTCTGAAAGCCTCCTCTCTGGCCCTGTTCATTGCCATGGGCTTGACCACCTGACAGCTTCCAAAATGGCTGCTTTCGCCATCTCCGCTGGTCTCCACGGTACATTTGGCAGACCGACCAGATGGATTTGACTGACTCTTGAAGGCGAAAGATAAGAGACTCCGTCTCCTGCCCAAACAAAATGGTACCCTGGAACGGTAAGTCCCAGATGCCAGACTGCAGATCCTGGTGAAAGCCCGAGACCCTCAACCAAGAATGGCGCCTGAGGCAGACACCTGACGCTGCCGCTCTGGCTGCCGTATCCGCAGTGTCATACGAAGCATGCAATACATGTGTGCCTACGTCCAAGCCTGATTTTAGGACGTCCAGAATCTCAGTTTTCTTCTCTGAGTCTGGCAAGGCATTTACCAGCTCTTGTCCCCGCTCCCATAGCGCATTCTGGTACTGGACCATATGTGCAAGGAAATTCAGGGACCTAATTGAACAGGTGGAGGCAGAATACACCTCCTTGCCCACCTGGTCCAAATAACGAGACTCCGGATCAGAAGGCTGCGAGCTGAGGTGTTCGGGCTGCTTAGATTTGTCATGAGCAGCCGTAATAACTGAACAGTCCACCTGAGAGTGCTTGGCCAAAAATGGTTCATCCCTCGGGGCTCTAAACAGCCTGTCCGATTTCTTTGGAACTGCTGGGACCGAAGCCGGATGCTTCCAGGTAATCCGGGTGAGGTCCTGGAATGTGTCCACCAAAGGAGGCACCTCCATAGGTATAGGCTTTTTCAGCCTCAGGTACTTAGCCACTCTCTGGTGTTTCAGATCCAGGTCCTCCATATCCCACTCATTGGAGGCCTGGATGTGCCTCATGACGTCCATTAAAGTAGGGTCGTCGGGAGGCAAGTGGGGCTGGTCTTTCTCTCCTGGGGAACCCCCAATTCCCGAAAAAGAGGAGGTAGAAGAGGAAGAGGAAGAGGAGGAGGAAGGGCTACTGGGTGACGAGTAGCCGGACCCATCCCTGTGGCTAGCCCCACTCGAACGTCAGTGACTCACCGACAGACGATGGTCCGAAGACAGAAGTCGGTCACAAGACCAACAGCGGAGAAGGGACCGACGTCAGGAGCGGTTACATCTAACAGAGCGGGAATGGCTCCTGGTGTGAGACCTGACCCGGCGTCGGCTACCTGATCTGGGAGAGTGCCGGTGTCGGTCTACGGACCGTGAACGGGAATGAGCCTTGGGAGGAGGTGTAGGTGGCGGCCTCTCAGGGGTCTTCACCCAAAGGGTCCGGGGCCAGCTTCGGAGGGATCCGCTTCTGGACCTGCCCCCACCAGAAGAAAAAAAGATCCTGGAGCTTGTCCTTCGAAAAAACAGAGACCGCTTTCCCCAGAAATGGAATATCCGAAACATCGACCTTGGAAGAAGAGCCTCCCTCTGAGCCCCGGGAGGAGGAGGACTTGGGGGATGGGGATGCAGCCCCTTCGCCGGCTGCGTCCGGATCCATCGCCCCATCACCCGGCGTTGGTAAGGGGACTGATGACAGGGTACTGACCAGGGGCGCCGGAGTGTCCTTTGACTCCAAAAGCGCGCTCTTGGCAGGCGGCACCAAGGCTTTGGAAGGCAGGGCCGAAGCTTGCACCTCCGAGGACTTAAGGGTGACCCTAGGCTTCACTGGCCTCTCCCCCAAAGGCCCAGCCTTAGCCTGATCTTTTAATTCTGGATGCTCACGTGAGTCTGTCGAACAGCTTTCTTGGAAGAAGGCCGCGAGCGGGAGCGAGACCGGGACCTGGACCGGTGCCGGGACCGACTACAGTCTTTTTCGCGGGACCACTTGGTTTTGTCCTCCTTTTTCGGCTTCTCCCCCGAGGTGTGCAGGTCCATCTTCTTTTCAAGCAGGAACACCTTCAGGGCCTTCAAGCGGCGGATCTGAGTCCTGCTGGTGAACTTCTGGCAGGACGACTAGGCCATGGTGTCATGCTCAGTCCCCAGACAAAAAACACACCGCTTGTGGCAGTCTTTAGACGGTATCTGGCAGCCGCAACTGCACTTGTAATGTGGGGTCCCGATGAGGAGACTGAGGATGGGGAAGACATACATCGGTAGACTGAAAAAAAAAAATGTCAAAACTGTGGAGAAATAGACTAGAAGGGAGAAAAAAATTAGTTTTTTTTTTTTTTAGCTGGGCTGGCAAGCCAAGAACTGGAACTCTTCGCATGCGCAGGATGGGCGGGAAAAGAACTGGGGTGGAGCTGTGTCCACCCCTTTTGTACCAGGGCTGACGGGGTGGAGCCAACATTGGGGGTGGTCCCTGCTGGGTACTGCTGGCTGAGAAGTTTTCCGGAGGGTCCTAGTGCCTGTGGCATAGTCCTTATTGAGATTGCCTGCTGCAAGAGCTCCCACTCAAAGTAAAATCTAAGAGAGGTGGTGGCCGAACCTCTAGCAATCCCGTTTAGCCAATCACTGGAAACAAGGGAGGTACCCAAAGACAGAGAACAGCAAATATAGTCCCCTTATACAAAAGCGGGACCAAAGAGGTAGCGGGGAACTACAGACCAGTCAGCCTGACCTCAGTAGCAGGGAAGATCATGGAAGCACTGCTGCAGGAGAGATTGGTGGAACATTTGGTTGCCAACGGACTACAGGACCCAGGGTAGCATGGTTTCACCGGGGGGGTCATGCCATACCAACTTCATTGAATTTTTCGAGTGGGTGACAAAGAAGGTGGATCAGGGAAGGGCAATGGACGTGGCCTATATGGACTTCAGTAAGGCCTTTTCACTGTGCCACATAGAAAGCTACTAAACAAACTGGGGAATATGGGAGTAAGCAGGACAGTATTACGGTGGGCAGGTAATTGGCTAGGTGGCAGGACACAGAGGGTGGTGGTAAATGGCTGTCACTCCACAGAGGAAAGAGTGAGCAGTGGGGTACCACATAGATAAGTACTGGGACCGGTCCCTTTCAACATCTTCATTAGTGACATTATGCAAGATTTAGAAGGCAGAATTTCCCTGTTTGCTGATGACACGAAGTTCTGTAACAAGAGTGGACACGACAGAGTGTAGACAGAATGAGGAGGGACCTGCAAAACCTTGAAGAATGGTCAAGGGCTTGGCAGTTGAAATTCAATGCAAAGAAGTGCAAGATAATGCATATGGGGCACTAAAACCCTGGAACAACATATCACTTGGGGAGAGGTGAGAATATAGCATGCACTAAGCAGAAAAGGGACCTTGGGGTTATCATGTCTGATGACCTCAAGGTAGGAAAACAGTTTGACAAGGCAGCAGGTAAAGCAAATACGATGCTGGGATGCATAGGCCGGGGCATCACCACCAGGAAAAGGGAGATCATAATTCCACTATACAAGACACTACTGAGGCCCCACCTGGAGTACAGTGTACAGTTCTGGAAACCTTACTTATATAAGGACATAGGGTAGAGAAGGTTCAGAAAAGGGTAACAAAAATGGTACAGGGACTGCATCACAAGTCGTACGAGGACAGGCTGAAAGACTTGAATATGTACTCCCTGGAAAAGAGGAGATATGATAGACATATACAAGTACTTTACAGGGAGGAACAGGGTGCAGGAATACACTATTTTCCAGTGAAAAAGATGTTCCAGGGCTAGAGGGCAAGGGATGAAGTTGGAGGGAGGGCGATTCAGAGGAAAAGTGAGGAAGAGTTTCTTCACGTAAATGGTGGTGGACAAGCGGAACACCCTGCCAGAGGAAGTGGTGGGGGCTGAAAAAAATTCCGGGATTTAAGAATGCATGGGATAGACATAAGGGAATTCTGGAGGTCAGGGGTAAAGGGCAAGACTTCTAGAAAAACTAAGTGAACTTACAAGTGCAAATGAGCAGACTGGGTGGACCATAGGCCTTTATCTTCCAACATTGTCTATGTATCTCTTCACTTTAGAAGATGAAAGGAAATGCATCCCCATCTGCACCCCAGAAGCAGCAGTGGAGAGGGAGGATGTTGGGAGTCAGAAGGTACCAGGGGCAGCAGGGGTGTCACCTTGATTGGTACCTTTGAGTGGGTACCAGGAAGGACAGGACTCAGGAGGGAACCCCCACCACAGACACAGGGCTGCTGGCAGGTGTCAAGGCCACCACGAGTAGCAGAGGCTTACCAAACAAGCCCCTACCATGCCCCCTGGCAGGCTGAGGGGTCAGAGGCTTGAGGGACCATAAGGTCATCCTGGAGGTTTAAAGCTCACGTAGAGTATTTCCAACATTACCACCAGTCTGGAGCCTCTAAAAGAGGCATTCAGCAGAGCCTGTTGTGCATTAGTGGCAAACCCAGTCACATGACGCCAAGAATACATCTGAAGGCACACGCCAAAGGCAGCAGCCCTAGCAGCAGCACCATATGCAGAGCCTAACAAATGCTTACCCCTCTGAAGTCCTCTCTGAACCCGGAAAAGGTGCTTTCAAATCCAAACTTGGTGGTCACATGGCAACACTGTCTAAATGTGACTGTGCACACTAGTTCCTACTCCCTAGGTCCCCGGCTCTCCTAGTTGCTAACACCCATTTTACCCCCAGTCCCTCTGTCCTACCCTCTGAGTTCCATCTCTTGGACCCCGTTTTTTTCTTCCCAACACTCCCCTGTCAGCATGTTCTCTGTGCTGATATTTATTCCCTTGCTTTACTCTTTCATGAACAAAGTCTAACATTTCTGGACTGTATTCTTGCCTATTTGTTTTTCTGTTTATTTGTTATTGTTTTTCTGTTTATTTGTTATAATGATGTTGCACCTACTTCGAATATTTTCTGTACCTCCTGTTTCACCAATTGTAATATTTATCTTACCTCCTTACCTGGAACCCTACTCTGTTTTTGTATTACTTTTATATTTCCGCCTATGCCACATTGTTCTGTTTTTCTTGACATGGAACCTTTGTAAATGTACCCCTGGTTCAAAGGTATTTGTAATCCTAGTAATGAATGAATAAATAAAATAAATGCTTACCAGCATCAGTACCAGCTAAAACAGCTTTAAGCAAATCAGCTTTGGCAGGACTGTCAGACAGAGCCCTTTGCCGCAGTACTGCGCCCGACCAAGGTTGGATGCAGTTGCGACAGTTTACCTGTTTAGGTAGCCAGCCAACTCCTGGCGCAGCACCGTAAAATGGGTCCCCAGGATTGCCACAAGCTAGACCACAAAAAGTTGGTCTAACTAGTGGCAGTTACCACATAGGATAGAAAATCCCAATCGCCGGCCAGGTGAATGCCGCAAGCTCTGTGCGCCATATCTCCGGCACATCCACGGCTTGGGGCATTCTTTTTTTTGTACTTTATTTTTAAGTTACTTAATAAAAGATGCAACATACAATACCCTTAGGCAGGCACACAATAATGTCAGCATTTTACAGTAACATTTGCTAAGCCTCTACATGGAATTACATCAGAAGGGGGTTATCCTGACAAAGATATAGATCAATATAGGGTTAGTTGAAATAACGTATTACAGCCATGAGTGGGAGATTAACCCATACATCGGAATGAAGAAAAAATCTTAAGAAATCCCCCATCAATTGGACAGCTACGTTCCCCCCCCCCATCATCTGTATAAAGAATTGGTATAGTTTTCAACTCTAACAATCCTGCAGTCTTGCTCAAACATTTATAGTCTCTCATAGCACTAAAAGTTCTAACCAGATCAGTCTTGAGGTTTCAACTAATGTATAGATCCTGTACACCACAGAGAAATTTATAAACCTAAATAAAAAATTTCCACATGAATTGGTGACAACTTTCCATCTGTTTATTACACAGATTCTCTATATGTGGCGTCAGAGAACAGAAATTAGAAAGCTTCCTGACTCAACTCAAGGAACATTTAGAGTGTAAATATCACCCCCAGAGCAGTTTACCCATCACTGTCCAGTTCGGGATTTTTCGCTGCAAAGTCCTTCTCTATCTGGTCTGCAAACCTGCTTGCCTTAGTCGGGTTAGAAAACTGGAATGTCTCCCCGCCCCCCCCAGTAGAAGATACGGAAACTTGCCGGGAGCAGGAGAACTTGTTGAATCCCCAGTTGCCTGAGGCGAACCAGAGTAGAATCATACTCCTTACTTCTTTGGCGAGTTGCAAAGCTCAAGTCGGGGGAATATATGAATTTTACCCCTTCCCATTCCATTGTGCCACTCTTCTTAGCTTAAGAAATGATAATATCCCTCTCGCCAATAGACCCCAATGCCACCAGAAAGTGTGCGGAGGTGTAAGGCCTTTAATCTTGTTCCGAGCGCCACGTGGTGTTATTTGGTAGGCCTTTGTGATGTTGCAGAGAGTCGGTAGGTGAAGAAGATCTTGGAGAAAGCTTTGTAGAAAAGTTAAGGAGTCATCCACTTCTGCATTCTCCGGTATACCCAAAATTCTGATATTGTTTGCTCTAGAGAAGTTCTCTAGGTTTTCGAGGTGATGCCTCATCAGTCTGTTCTCTTTTAACAGAGCCACCGAGGCAGTCATCGCATTAGATGCTGAGCGAGCTGCCGCCTTTGTCTCCTCCGCTAGTTGCCCAACTTTGGAGTCTAAAAGTTTAAATTGGGTGGTAAAGTCCTCCATCCGACTGTCCAGCTTTTGTATGGCTTTCAGAAGACCTGTATTAGAGGGCCGAATCACATCATCGGGTATACTGAATGTCGGATCTTTACTTTGTCCAGCCTTTACGTCCTTTGTGCGGGCTCCGTCTCCTCCCGCGACCGCTTTACCTGAATGACCCATAACTCGCACACCGCAGGACCGATTTCGTAATGCAAGGTCTCAAAATATTCATCTTGGAGAGATCTCACCGACCTAGGGTCGAATTGTAGTGGCAAGAATATTTTGTCCCAGTGAAGTGTTATCAAATAAAGGTTTCTTTGCACAGCTGCAGTTGAGAGCTGTTGCTTGCTCGGCTGCTGGTCACGCTCCCTCCGGCTTGGGCATTCTGACGTTTTTGAATATCCAGCTTCCATCATTAACCCAACACCTATCTCGTGTCTCACCTACAGAACCAAACGTGTACCCTGACGCTCCTATACCCTGACACTCCAACCTTCTTTCAAAGGTGGGCACTCCATGATGGTGCTACAAATGACAATATCATGCCACTCCCCCCAACTGCAAACTCCACACTGCTCCTGACTGCATACTGCATGTAGCTCCAAATTGAGATACCACTTCCTTCCCAGTGCCATCCTGAATGTGTAAACTACAGGATGGCTTGCTGCGGACACCCCTTATTGGAGGACCCTAAACTACGGAAAAACAAATGATTCCATGCTTTTTCTCCAAGCTGGTCAATGCAGCGGACTCTCACCCCTGTTGCCGCCCCCTTCCGCCAGTGCTCACCTCCCCTGAACCACCAAGCCCAAGATCCCCCACGGACTATCCCCTGTGGCAGAGCCAAGAAGGGAAGCCCCCTAAGCCAGTGACTTTCATCCAGATATGTGCCGGTAGCCAGGTGATGGTGCGGGACAGAGGCAGGCAGGGCTTCATGTTACTTCCACCAAATTTTCTGTTTTTTTCCCAGATGCCCTGGGGCTATGACAACATGGTCAGCGCATGCATCTGGAGGTGCACAAGCGCTCCGGAACCACCTGCCCCACTCCACTCACCCAGCATAATGCCAGATCCCATCCACCCCCCCGAACTTCAGTGCTACCATTGGAGCCAGGAAGACTTACCTCCCCAATCCGGGAGAGAAGGGCTGCCTAATGGCCACTCAATCCTCTCCCAGCACCCCTCCCGGCCAACCACTAGCAACTCAAGCTTGTTCCCAAACTCATGTCGCCAGCATTGGAGAGGTAAGGCACATTACTGCGCCTCAGTCCTCTATGCCACCAGGCCAGCCTCAATATTCTGATATCTTAAAAAAAAAAAAAAAACATTGCTGCACGCATAGAAACACAGACTTTGACGGCAGATAAGGACCGCTTGGCCCATCTAGTCTGCCCATTTCCCTACCTACAGGATAGGCCGCAGATCCTAGTTAACCAACAGCCTATTTCTTCCTGCCCCCCCACAAGAATTGTCTTATGTCTGTCCCATGCATTCTTGAATTCTCCCAGTTTTAGACCCCACAACCTCCTCAGGAAGACTGTTCCATGCATCCACTACCCTCTCTGTGAAATAATACTTCCTCACGTTGCCCCTGAACCGCCCTCCTTCCATCTTTAAATTGTGTCCCCTTGTTCTTGCGAGTCTCTTTTTCTGAAAGATGCTACTCTCTTGGACTTTACTGATTACCTTGAGGTTCTTGAAAGTTTCTATCATGCCCCCCCCTTCTTTCCTCAAGGGTATACATATTAAGCTCCTTTAGTCTCTCCTCATACGGCTTCTCTTGCAGACCCTGCACCATTTACGTTGCCCTCCTTTGGACTACCTCTATCCTATGTCCTTGGGGAGATGGGGTCTCCAGAACTGGACGCAGTACTCCAGATGGGGACTCACCAACTGTTTGTACAGAGAAATAACAACTTCCTGTTTTCTGCTGCTGATACCTCTCCCTATACATCTGAGTATACCCCCAGCCCTCCCTACTGCCTTCTCATATTGCTTGCTAACCTTAAGATCATCTGATATGATTACCCCCAGGTCCCTTTCCTTTTTTGTTGTTACCTCCCCACCCATTGTGTATTCTTCCCATGGGTTCTTGTTCCCCAGGTGCATTAGTTTGCACTTCTTTGCATTGAATCCTAGCTGCCATACTTCTGACCATTCCTCCAACCTTGCCAAGTCCCTTTTCATCCTTTCCACGCCTCCTTATGCATCAACCCTGTTGCAGATCTTTGTGTCATCTGCAAAAAGCCATACTTTTCCTTCCAGTCCCTCTGCAATGTCACTGATGAAGACATTAAAAAGGACTGGACCCAATATTGAACCCTGAGGTACCCCACTAGTAACCCCTCTTTCTTCAGAGTGGACTCTATTTATAATTACCTTCTGTGTCCTGTTGTGCAGCCAATGTTTTACCCAGGCTACCACCCCAGGACCCACTCCCAGGCTGGTTAATGTGACTATTAATCTTTTGTGTGGGACTGTGTCAAATGCCTTGCTAAAGTCTAGGTAGGCCATGTCCACAACCCCTCCCTGGTCTACTACTTTGGTCACCCAGTCAAAGAAATCTATTAGATTTGTCTGAAATGACCTTCCCGCAGTGAACCCATGCAGCCTTGGGTCCTGTGCTCCACTGGCCTCTAGGTACTCAACTATTCTTTCCTTCAGAAGTAACTTCATCACTTTCCCTACCACAGAGATCAGATTGACAGGTCTGTAGTTTCCTGCCTCTGTCTTGGTCCCACTTTTGTGAAGCGGACTCACATCCGCCTTCCTCGAGTACCACACCATCCTCCCATGATTTATTAAAAAGAGTAGCCAGTGGTTTCACTAGTTCCTCCCTTAATTCTTTTAGAATTCTGGGGTGAATTCCATCAGGACCCATTGCTTTGTCCACCTTCAGTTTTAGGAGTTCTTGCAGAACCCTTTCTTCTGTGAAAGGACTGGGATCGACCTGCCTATCAAGAGTGCTTCTGTTAATTGGATTAGGCACTTCCCCCTCCTCTTTTGTGAATACTGAACAGAAATATTTGTTCAGTATCCCTGCTTTTTCACTGTCCCCCTCTGCCCACCCACCGTTCATTCTATTCAGCCTCACTATCCCTCCCTTTGTCTTTCTACGCTCGCTGATGTACCTATAAAAGTTTTTATCCCCCTTCTTAACTGAGCTGGCTATCTTCTCCTTAGTTTGGGCCTTTGCTATTCTGACTTCTCTCCCTGCTTCCTTCTGCCTTAACTGGTACAGCTCTCTGTCCTGCTCCTTCTGTGTTTCCTTATACTTCCGGAATGCTATCTTTTTCTTCCTGACTTTCACAGCCATCTCTTTTGAGAACCATAGTGGCTTTTTCTTTCGTTTTGATTTGTTTATTTGCTTCACACAAAGGCTTGTTGCCTCTGTGATGGCAGTTTTGATGATTCCCCATTGTTGCTCCACACCTCCTTCTAGCCTGTTTGCTAGTGCTTTTCTGAGGCACTCTCCCATCTTGCCAAAGTCAGCCCTCCTAAAGTCCAGTACCCTCATTTTTGTATGGCTTGACTCTGTAGTTGAGTTTAACGTGAACCACACTGATGGTCAATTGTCCCCAGATGGCAACAGACTTCCTAGATCTGAGATCCTGTCACTGCCCCGTTTGAGAGTACGAGGTCTAAAATTGCTCTCTCACGAGTGGGTTCCGAAACTAACTGTCTAAGGCCTGTCACCTGTATGGCATCAAGAATGGCCTTGCTCTGGATGTGGCTGCAGCAAATGTGCTCCAGGTTTGGTGGCAATCCAGTATTTTATTTTTCAAGTTTTGACCAGGAAAGATGCACTAAGCCGAGGCTCGTTTCCAGCGGCATCCTGAAAGCACAGGGAAGTGATTTGCTCAGGGTCACATAGTATGCAAGTGGCTGTGGAATTCAAACCTAGTTCTCCAGGTTTGCAGCTCCGTGCTCTTAACCACTACACTATACTGTCTCCAAATAAGCAGTTCTCAAAATACATCCAACGACTATGTGACAGACTTGGGTACAGAGGCCTTCCCTATAACCCCACTGTAGTGCCCAGTAGGTAGGAAAGAATGCCACACAAAGATTGGAAGTGCTCAGATGAATTTATTTACATCATTCACTGTCCAGCTTTAATGACCTTTCAGGCAGCTTTTATCAGAAAACTATCCAATCAATTCAAATTATTCCTGTGAGCCAACCTCAAGGGGCGATTCAAAAGAAATTTGCAAATTCTCACCACCCTGGATATTCCTCTTCCCAGAATGAGCCTAGCATACCTGTAACCATCCCAGAACTTTTCCAGTTGGAACATCCAACAGAGTGGCAGCAGAAACTGACACAGAGCTCTGCCCTCTACAGAACCCTGAACCAGACTGATTTCACATCACAAACCCTTTCTCTTTATAGCCCTATCTGGATAGTGACTGGCTCTCTGGGATGTCTATCTACTGACATCATCACACGAAAATGTAACTTTTTATATACAGGACAACAAACTATCTCAACAGCTCAAAAATACATGAAACAAAAAAAAATTTCCATTTTATACAACTGGCAATCAATAGGTTTATTTCTGAGAGAAACTTACTGTCCTTCACTACGACCGCCTCCACCTAACAACACAAAAAGGGTGGGAGTAATGGTTGGCCTGTCCCTATGAAGTCCCAGTGGTGTGGAAGCCAGAGAGCACAATCGGCAGCAGATAAAAGAAGGGTGCTCAGCTCCAAGCACCTTAAAACCATACGCTGGTTTCCCAGTGCTCAGGCACCTTATCTACATGTATATTTTCTCAATTAACATGTCTTTATTGTTTGAATGTTTGAGTAAACTCCTTTGTAGCTCAAAAAGGGGGTATGAGGTCTGAAACACAAACAGAGCGTAGGTAAAGAAAGAAAGCAGGAGAAACAGAAACGTGGGGGCAGAAATCTCCAGCTCACAGCACACAGCTGAATATGCATTCAACCATTACTATTTAAACAGCTGATCTCTTGAACTCCATGTTTGACGTCGCGGTGGGAGACCCCTGACTGACTGCTTGCAAAAGTTCCCATGTGGTCCTAGTGCCCGGCTGCTATAAGTTCCGAAGGTGTGGCCTGATGAAAGAGACATCCTCGACGAAGATCACTTTAGCAGAGCAATGAAGAGGCCAGAAGTCTAAATAGGAGGTAAGGTATTTTTTACAGCATTCATGCCCCAACAGCAATAAGGGCTGCGAGACTTGCTAGAAGAGTAAACCTGAATACCGAAGTGCTATCCAAACTCTATTCCACAGGAGTAACATAACAAGAGCTCTGCTTCCAATCCTTACCTTTCATCTTGTAGGAAGCAAACACTTTTAAAAATCAGGGAGTTAAGTTACAAAAGTGCTCCAAGGTACAGCACCCATTTAAAACCTCCACAACTCCACAGGCCAAAGAAAAAAAAAGAGAAACAAATATGGAAAGAAAAGAAAGGACAGCAAATGACAGTATAAAGTAAACCTAGTGCACGATCTGAGATGCAGGACACCCAGGAACATACCGGATGCAGAACCTTGATGAGAGTTTCACACAACCACGCTAATGTTGAAAGCAGAGCTCATTTACCAGGGACAAAAACTGGCACTGGTCCACACCGACCAAAGGCGAACAGACTTTCAATCAAGCCAAGCCATCTTCCTTCAGCTAGCCCAATGGCTTGTGCTGAAAAAGATATATCATAAAGGGCAACAGCTGAGCTAGTGGAATGTCTCTTCGGCCAGTGCTTTTTCTTGGCCACTAGGCCTGATGGCTAGTGGCTAATAAAATGAATACTGACTCCTGTGTATATGCCTCAGGTCTTTAGGATTTTGCCACTTTTACATTAAAACAAAATTCAAATCTACTTCTGTGCAAAACAGAACTATAGAAATCAACTGATGACAAAGTCCAGGCCCTGAAGTGCTAAAGGTCGTATTAGTTTAACATGTATACTATTTGACTGGCAACAAAATTAATTCGTGCCAAAGGGCCAGCTTTCTGCCCAAACCACTGCACTTCATGCTACCCTGCAGGGGACTAGGGTAAACATCTCAGCCCTGGTCTTACGGGATCAAGCGGCCATGGTCTTACGCGATTGGATGGCCATGGCTGAGAAGTACTGCTGGTGGCAGTGCTTTCTTGATGAGGGAGAGCAGCACCATACCTTGTGGCCTTTGTGACCCATATGGCAGGCCAAGAAGCTGGCCTTGTTCACTGTGGAAGCTGTGTGCCAGTGAAGCCTACCGCACAGCTATGCTTGGTGCCTGCAGGTGGTGGGAAGGACAGAGTAGAAAACTGTAAAGAAAAACCTTAATCCTGGGCTGTATGAATGCAGACCGACAGTACTGTCGGGTCCTTCACCTCACAAAAATAAAGCTGTGCTACGAGGTCACTGTTGCACCCAAGGATGTAAATAAAAACCTATACAGAAAAAAATAGCTGTGCAAAATATACTGTCACAAATTTGGTCAGCCCTCTACTCCCAAAGTGCCAACCTCTGAGCGTAGAATTGTGAACAGTTAACAGTACAAGGTAACCCTCTTGTCTGTTTTGTGGGTTCGAGTCACCTTAGTTTCCAATTCTGGTGGGATTCAAACTGATAACCTCTTATTAGTGTACCCAATTGTCAGGCTCAGATAATTCTGTCTTCAGGGGGCCAGATATCTTTGCCTTCGGGCACCTAATCAGGTATTACAAAATGGACCCTAGGACTCTATGCAAGACCTTAGAGAACTGTATCAGTTTCCCAGTTTGGTATCACAATAAGCTCATACACAGTGTCAACTATAACCTTCAAAGCTTCACTTACATAAAAAAAGAAGTTTCAAGGCACACCAGGCAGTTTCCGTTTTTAAAATATATATCTTTACTTTAAAATATGTAAATAGGAAAACAGTAAAATACAGAACAAAATATCCAAAAACATACAGCCTTAAACACAAAATGGGTTTAAAAATGCAAATTCCTACATACACTCTGACTAGTCTTGTCTAAGGTCCTTACTTCCTAATCTTTCAGTGCTTTGTGGTCTCTCTTCTTTCAGTCAGCAAAATGAATGTCTCTTCTAAGGTTTGCTCAATAGGTTTAAAAACAGTCTTGAGCCGGCCTTCTCTCTGAGGTCACCTAACTCCGCCTTGGAGTAT
This sequence comes from Neoceratodus forsteri, assembly GCA_016271365.2. NCBI lineage: Eukaryota > Metazoa > Chordata > Ceratodontiformes > Ceratodontidae > Neoceratodus > Neoceratodus forsteri. The sequence continues at coordinate 188,636,595 of CM057451.1, forward strand.
TAAACTTTACATTCCATAACACAGGATGGCCAAACAAGACATTTGAAAAACTAATAGGTGACATCAATAAATGTCCTCTTTTCCTGTGACCTTTCAAACTGGTCTGTGATCTACAGACATCAAAGGCCCTTTGATGTAATGCTGGCTTCCCTAGACATCAAAAAGTCTCTTTGATGCAAGTCACTGTATATTCAAAGCAAATGTATATTGGATTCCTTAATTTAGTCTGGGATCTGGTATCCCCAGACATCAAAGGTCTCTTTGATGAAATGAGATGGCTTTCTGGGAAGTAACCCATAGCACTGGCCCGTGTCCCTTTCCTCAGGACACCTAGTGTACATCAAAGGATCTCCCTGAGGGCATTATAAAATGGATATCTTGGTTTCCTGCCTTCAAAGCAAACAAGAAAATTGCAATCTCAGCTGCAGTTTTAAGCTATGTCCTGTCCTTTGAACTCATCTCTGGGGGGTTTTATGTGTCAGTTCCAGCAAGACAGCATTTTCTCTTGACACAGTCCATCACACTTTTTTTTATATTTATAAAAAAGATACAGGGATCAGAACCAGCTGTCCAAATGTGACATATACGAGCTCTGCTTTTCATGCCAAAGCGTGTTCTCAAGGATTCTGGGAAAACTGTTTCGGTATGAACTGGGTTAGGCCATCTTGGCTGGATGGTACTCTGCTGCCTATATGGTGTTTGACACAAACGTCTTTGAACAACTGTTACATTCTTTAATATGGTGGAGAGATCCTAATGGAGCTCTCTGCAAGCATATGTGAAATGCACAAGAATAAAGCAGCAACATCACAAGGTAAAACAAGTTTTTGGTGCTTTTGCTGCTTCAAGGTAAAGTATATATACTTTATCAGTGTTTTTGGCCAACGCAGGTAACCCATTTTTTTTTTTGTTACACATTTTTATGTGCCTGTTCCTCAGCTGTGGGGGATGTACCTATGGTTTCCCATCTTCCTGCTTTCTCCGCAACCACTGCCCCCTCGCAGCCAGGAGCTCAGAGAGATCCTTATGTCCCGCCCCTCCCTAGCCACATTGCGGTGGATACATACCCCTCACGCTGCGGAAGACCAGGGTGAAGGCACCAGGGGAGCTGTTGTGGGTGCGACTGATGCGGCGGCACCAAATCTAGCTGTCATCACGCACGGGGACCGGCTGGATTTTCACGTGTTTCTTCCTCCACGACGCAGGCGTGTAATGACACCAAGGACTCTCCGTGCACACACCTGCCCACACCCAGCAAGTCCGGCATCAGCCTGCGTCAACCCCAAAGAGGACCATGTCATTTTGCACCAGCCCCCACCAGAGTCAGTACAACCACAGTCAATCCCTCCCACCCTCCCTGGAGAAAGAGAGCAGTTCTTAGCACGCTCGATCCTCCTCCTCCTCCTCCCCAGCCGACCCCTAGCACCCAAGATCGCTCCAGACTCCGGGTTGCTGGCGTGGCACGTAGATGTGGCATCCAGCACCTCAATCCTCAGCGCCACCGGGCCGCACAGGTTACCCATTCTGAACTGAGAATACAAAAGTCCTTGCAATTCTGGGAGCTTTGATACTATAAAATGTCGCTATATTTGGTCAAAGTTCATTTATGCATATACAGAGCACTGTCCCTGTGACATTGTGACCGTCATGGAATGGTGTCCTGAGATTGTTCCAGACCCCCCAAGACTCACTAAAATGCTAAGGAAGCACAGAAACAAATAAAAACTAAAAGTGCAGGACAGGAACAGCAATCCCCCTTATGTTCTGTTCCCTGTGTTTGCTAGAAACTGACCTTGGCAAGGGGCCAAAATGAAACCGGAACTAAGAGTACTTATGAAAAGGGGCCTCACGATCCTTCTGGCTTTTTGAGTTTTAAGCAGGAGGTGTTAGAAAAGTTACCACAGGTATCACTGGCTTGTGGCGGGCAAGCATTCATAGCAATGTTGCTTTTTGATCCTTCGATGTCGGCTCTTCCTATCACTGTGAAGCAGAATTCAAGCGCTGGATTGTTCACCCACTAATAGGGAACGTAAGCTGGGATTAGACCATCGAGACAGGTTAGTTTTACCCTACTGATGCGTTGTTGCAATAGTAATCCTGCTCAGTACGAGAAGAACCGCAGGTTCAGACATTTGGTGTATGTGCTTGGCTGAGGAGCCAATGGTGCAAAGCTACCATCTGTGGGATTATGACTGAACGTCTGTAAGTCAGAATCCCGCCTAAACATAATGATACTTGGCAGACCTGCTCCGGGGACAGTGTCAGGTGGGGAGTTTGACTGGGGCGATACACCTGTTGAAGAGTAACGCAGGTGTCCTAAGGCGAGCTCAGGGAAGACAGAAAACTCCCATGGAGCAGGACAAAAGCTCGCTTGATCTTGATTTTCAGTATGAATACAGACCATGAAAACAGGGCCGGGCACGACCCACTCTGGAGATAGGGTGTCAGTGGAGAGCTGTCAGAGGTGGTGGACTTCAGGAGTACACACATTTGTGTGAAACAGGCAAGGAGATAGCCTGGTGGCACTGCTGGGCAGAGCAGAGGCCCTTCCTGAGCACATGCATTTGTTTGATTTTTTCTGTTTGATTTTGATATTTTGAAAGTGAATGACTAACCTTATTTTCCCAATTTCTCTGAAACCTGATTTCATCTTTTACTGAGAAAAACAAAATACTAAGTGCCTTGCCGGCGCTTTTTATGCACTGAGTTTGTAAGTCTGCCTGGTTTGTTATCCTGAAATCCCTACCCCGTTACAGTCACCAATCGGTTCAGTTTCTTGTCCTTACCTGATTAGTGCCCTCAGCTAAGAATTTTCGGAGCAGTCTCTCCAACAGGTTATAAACCCTGCCAGCAACCTGGAAGTGCTTTGCTTCCTTCTGGGCCCGGCAGCACTCTACAAGCGCTGAACTGAGTACATGGAAGGTCACTTTCTGTTGAATGCTGTCATGCTCCTGTTCAGCAACCTGGACGAGATCATCCACCTGCAAAACAAACCAGAGAATGTAAACTAATTCACAAAAACGTAGATTGTGCCAGCAGAAAAAGATCCAGAGGTCTGTCCAGTCTGCCAATTTCTCTGCCTAGCTCCATGGATTAGATTTAGAGATCCGACAGGCCTAGTGACTGACTACCACCCCTTCCCCATGTATCCCTCCCTTCCTCTCTTCTACCTGGGGATCCCACTACTCCTTTGTCTCTCTGTACCACTCAAGTTTGAACCCCATTACAGTCTTGGCTTCAACTACTTCTCTGGGCAGTCTATGCCATTCATCCACCACCCGTTCCATGAAGGAGAACTTCATCACATCCCTCCTGAATCCCCACCACCACCATCAGTCTCTACATGTCCTGAACTCCAGAAATGTGCAGAGTACTCCAGGCAAGGCCCTACCAGGGACTTATACAGGGCTAATAGGGGAAATTCCATCCAAACCTACCATAATTTCTTCTGTGAGCACTATCAATGAGAAGTATTTAGTACACGTTTTTTTTTTTTTCATTTTTTTCTCCTCAGGCTGTAAAGTTTTTAGCTTGCCCTGCAAGGCTGCTGTGTGTGGTAGTTGCTCTCTTTTCAAGGGGGGGGCCTTGCTCTTAGAGGTATCCAATACTCCACCCACCTGTGTTTAAGGGTCATAATGAGACAATATCCCCACCCATCCAGTCTCAGATGTGTGCTGCTTCTTAGAACCCATATGTACTAAACACTTTTCCCAACTGACAAAGTGGAACAATACAGACAGGAGGGATTCTATCCATACTTACCATAATTTCTGTTAGCTACAACATTTTAACTAGGCCTTCTCCCTGGAGCCATTGGCTCCTCTGGAAAATAATGTCCAATGTATATATAAATGTTTGGTGGTGTTCTTTTTAATGTACATTTTATTGAGTCTGCACAGTAGCAAGCAGATACATCAATACAGTATTTAGAGCAGCATCATTAAAAGTCAGGAACCTTATTATCATAGGTATCATACGTATGTTCAAGCCAGAAGATAGAATCCTACCCTATTAGGCTTGCCTATCCATAATTTAAAATAAAAATTTATTATTTCCAAAGTGATGATCCAGACCGCTCTTAAACTCGTTCATGGTAGTACCATCAACAATATTAGATGGAAGATCATTTCATACTCCAACTACTCTACAACTGTACCAATGCTTTCGAAAATTGTGATTCCAGGATTGCTGATATAATTGTTTTTTATGCTTTCTGGTACTAGTCCTACCTAAATTATGTATAAGACCCAATTCATCCAGGAGGACTTCATCCTTCATAATTTTGTAAAGTAAACAAAGATCTCTCCTTAATCTACGATAATATAAAGTAAATAGGTTTAGGCTGCCCAATCTATCGTAATAACTTTTATTCTTTAAACCTTCTATTTGTTTTGTTAATTTTCTCTGCACCCCTTCTAAGGTTACAATATCTTCCCTATTTTGTGGTGACCAAACCTGAACTCAATACTCCAAGTGCGGTCTAACCAGCACACTATAGAGTGGAATCAATATCTTTCCATCTCTGCTAGCTGTATGTTTAAGTATACAATTTAAATTTTGGGTTGCTTTTCTAAGTTGGATCCTGCAATGGGATCTAAACTTTAGATCAATAGTGACCATAATCCCCAAATCTCTTTCCTCTTTCACATCCCCCAAGGGGGTACTATCCAGTAGATATGTTTTTTCTTTATTGTTTTTACCTAGATGCATAACCTTACATTTGACTATATTTAATACCAATTTATTTAGATTAGTCCATTCAAGTATTGAGTCCAGGGCATGTTGCAAGGTAACCTTATGTTCTGCATCTTTAACTACTAACTCCACCCTATAATCGTCCGCAAATGTATACATCCAAATATTACAGTTATTAATTTTTAATGAAGTGATGTATATGTTAAATAGACTCGGCCCCAATACTGAACTCTGGGGGACTCCACTGGAAACAGAAGCCCTGTCGTAATATTCCCCACTGATAACCACTCTGCCTTCTATCCTGGAGCCAATTCAAGACCCAATTACAAATATTGCTATTAAGATTAATGCCCTCTAGTACAGACAATAAATCTTTGTGAGGCAGTTTATCGAAGGCCTTTGCGAAATCAAGGAAGATCACATCCACAGAATTACCCACATCTAGTTCCCTATTAACCTTTTCATAGAATGCCAGTAAATTAATCTGACATGATCTAGTCTTTGTGAACCCATGTTGTAGGGGATCAATCATATCATCACTAACAAGATGTTCTGTTAGTATGACTTTAATTAGACCTTCCATTATCTTTCCTAATGTCGAGGTCAAACTAATAGGTCTAAAATGTTCAGGTAGAGTTCTAGGCCCTTTTTTCAATATAGGGACAATATTAGCATGTTTCCAATCATTGGGGACCAATCCAGAATTTATAGAGGCCTGGAAGATATAAGTTATTGGCTGTACCAACCCAACCGCCAATTCTTTCAGAACCCTAGGGTGCATTCCATCTGGTCCAGGGAATTTACTGACATTAAGGTCAACCAGATATTTATGTATAATATCAGGGTTTAATAAAATAGCACCAGGTACAGAAGAACTGCGAATACTGTATGAGTCAATATCATTTATATTATATACTGAACAAAAATATTTATTCTGGATATTGGCCATTTATTTGTAGTGGTAAGTCCTGTCTCAGTAGTGAATGGCCCAATGCTACTTTGAACCTTCCTCTGATTATTATCCCTGCTCTTGGTACAACACTTGGGGTATAACCAGTACTTAATTCCACACAGTCTCCTTAGGAACATTTGCCTGCATGAGCGAGGTCTATTATCACAAAAACAAAAATCATCTCCATCATACTCTCAATGTAAAAAAAAAAAAAAAAAAAGGTTAAAAGACCCCTTAAACCACAAAACCTGACTGTATGAAAAAATAGAGCTACAGTCCAAAATGAGCCTCTGAAAAATACTCTGTGAAATAGGGGGAAAATGGCCCAGCAGTAGCAGAGAAATAGTTTGAACCATTTTAGAAAATCTTTAAATTTTGTAGAGTAGTTAGTGAACTGCAAATTAACCCAATAGTGATATCTATTACAAGGTTTAAGAACAAGCTTTGCATGTAAAACGCTAGCATCAGGGTATAATGGAATGACTTCAAAACATCACTCTACTAAAATTCACTTAATATTGTTAATGTCTGTTTTATGATACTCAAATAGTTGCAAGCAAATGTCCAGGATGTCCCAGCAAAGAAATAATTTTACCCAGTCTAGCGGCTTGAAAGTTCTATATTCAGACAAAACCTGTCGGCATCAGGTTGGGTTTGGAAGAGGAGAAAGAAAAAAAAAATGACTGAGCTATCCGCCATCTCATATCTTACTGTGAATGTATTGAGCATTCCATGTGTTTGTCATCCCATGTACTGTGTTCAGTTCTGTAGGCCGCATTTCCGGAAGGACATAAAGTAGAAGCGGTTCAGAGAAGGGCGACAAAAATGGTGCAGGGACTGCACCAAAAGTCATATGAGGGGAGACTGGAGAATCTCAATATGTATTCCCTGGAGAAGAGAAGAGAGAGGGGGATATGACAGAGACTTTCAAACACCTCAAGGGTGTAAATAATGTACAAGAAGGTAGAATCTTTCAGAAAAAAAGTTGTTTAAGAACAAAGGGCCATGATATGAAAACGGGGGGGGGGATTTAGGGGTAACATGAGAAAGTATTTTTTCACAGAAAGGGTGGTGGATCCATGGAACAGCCTCCCGGCAGACACTGTAGGGGCAAAAATGGTAGGGGAATTCAAAAACGCATGGGACACACACAAAGGAACTCTAGTGATAGGAAAGGTAGGGTATGCCGCATATCTTTTAGGATCTGCTGTATAAGAAACAGGAAGGGGGAAAATGGGCAGACTACTTGGGCCAAGCAGTCCTTATCTGCCGACAAATTGTATGTTTCTATGTACACCAAAATACAACTAGAAAGCCCTAGAAAAGTCCAATGGGATATCGAAAGCACAGGTGCTTCTTACAATTGTGAATCCCCTCACTTTTGACCATAGCCTAATCCAAGAAGGAAGAAAGAGCAGCTAGTACCTGTCAACTGCCATCAGCTCCTCCACTGGAATCACACTACTTTTGATGGGAGGATAGTTCCTTTCAATTTTGGCAAGTAATCTATCTGTTTCTGATGTGCCTGTGTACTGGTATACCTTCTCTCCATAAAGTATCTTGATACTTGCAGGAATGACAAACTCTAGCCAGAGCTGGTACAGCTGCAGCCAAGCTTATGGAGGAACATGGTGGATTGTGCCGTCATGTCCAAGATGGCTTCCAGAGTTCTGTGTGCACGTGCGACGACTCAAGCATGCGCACTGAACTCCAGGCACGGTGGCAGAGTCTTTTGTGTCCAAGATGGCCGCAAGTGTTCTCCGCGCATGCACAACTCGTGCATGCACACTGGGCTCCAGTGGACATCTTGGGCACGGCAGACTGATTGTGCAGCCATATCCCGGAGTTCATTGAGCAAGCGCGTGTCATTGCACACGCGCACTGAACTCCGGACATCATCTTGAACATGACGGACAGTGCCGTGACCCACCGGTACCGATGGACAAAATACTACATGGTGAACGCACAGTGATTGCCCTTCACCTTCACTATGAAAAGTCTGTTCAGTATCTGGTAAACTCCCTTTTCTCTACAGTAATCGCAAGACATCTGCAGGGCTATGCTCACTGCAGCCGTAAAAAATGACATGATGTACCCTTAACTGCCTTAGTTTCCCTGATTCTATAGAAACGTTTCCGGCACTGCCAGGTGGCAACACTGAGATCCAAAAAGATGTGAATGATGGAATCATGCCATTGAACTGCCCCTTATTGCTTTGCCTTTTTAAAATATAGCCTCCCTCCTTCACCAATTATAACATTGCCAATATTTTATTCTCTACCTTCGAAACCCCAACGCAGTGTCTATTTGTGGTCCATGGGTGGCTATTCTACAGGCCTGTAAGATGGCAATTTGACCTGCTGCAGGAAATACCTCAGTGAATCAGATTAGCAGGAAGTCTGTATGATCATCAACTTCTACCTGTTTAGGAAGACTTGGGATGAGAATATTCATCATCTTAGTACTGTTCTCCAGGTTTCTTACCCTATTTCAAAACAAAGAATTATCTGTAAACAGGCCAGCCGTTGTTGCCATGGCCATCTTCTGCTTCTGAAACATCCTTCAGCTCTGTTTCTGTTCCAGTAACTTTGCTATCCAGATGCTGCATCTTTACAGAAAAATCTTCCATCTTTCTGTCCAAACTCTGGGTGGCTCACAGCAGTGCTGCATCTGACAGTGGATTATACTCTGTGTTGGATGTCTGGTCCTCTTGCTTCAGAATCTCAAATAAGGTTACATAATTCCATGATGCTGGAGAGGAATCTCCTCCTGTATAGCCCCAAAAAGCTGCAACAGTGTGGGCAAGAGCAGCTCCTGAATGGTACAGTTTTTATAAAACTCAGAAGGGAACCCATCTGGCTCCAGACACTTCCCAATCGAGGAATTCACTATGGCCAGGAGGTCCTTTTCCCGAGTGGCACACAAAGCTCTCCACCCGTTGGTCCTGGAAGACCGGCAGGGGCAGCTCCCAGAGGTACCCAGATATCTGTTTGGCTGTGGCCATCGATTCTTCCTTGTGAAGTTGAGTGTAGTAACCCACTAGGATTTCCTGTTTTTCTGGGTACAATATTCAATACATACAGTTTGTGGATCACGCAGCTGGGGGGATACAGGCTTGTCGCCTGAAGACCCTGAGATGGCAAGCCACAATGCGTGCACCTCTGGCACCCCTTTCATAGTACCAATGACAAGTAAAACAGGCCTGCTCCACCTGCTTGTCAAGTATTTCCTGCATAAAGGCCTTGACTTGGAGCAACTGTGGATATATATAGTGGTCCCCGTGCATGTGGAATTGCTGCAACGTGGAGAGAGAGTGGGTCTCAACTTAGGCTGCCTCTCCCATTCTTTCTGTTGGGTTGAGGCATATGCAGTTATTTCTCCCAGAAGGACAGCATTTAGCACGTCCCACAGGATGGCGGGGAAAATTACCTTGGTCCTGTTATCTTTGAGGATCTGTGGGATCCTTATATCCAAAATGACAAGTAGGGCCTCATCCCATAAGTAGTCAAGATGTAGCCGCCGAAGCGTATGGAGATCACAGGGGGAGTGGCTGGACACGTGGAGAGCCCCAAGGGACACTCCAACCAGTATGTCTAGGTGTTCAGTAGTGGCGAACACATAGCTCAACCTATCATAACTGTGTTGGCATGCCGAACAGTATGAGAATTCCTTCTTTTGAGGATAAACGTGCCAGCATGTGTCAGCCACACCAGAGTGTGCCAAAGAGGCTTTAATATACTTCTGGGCTGGGTAAAGGTGAAACCACCAGGGGGCTGAAGCTTCGAGGGCTGGCTGAAGTGTAATCTTCCAGTCCCCACCCCACCATGATTAATTGCTCCTGCATGACTTGCATTAATTTGTTGAACAATGACCTAAATGTTGGGGTATCTCTCCCCAAAGGGAAGTAAGCATTATCCAGGGTAAGCAATTTTCCATATAGCGAGCTCACAATGAATGGGCATCGGCCTTCAGAATCCTGATCCTGTTCCCCTAGGGGTTAGAGTCAATATTTCCCTATGTCCCAGTTCTGTGGGAAGGAAAGTCTATATGGTCGAAACTCAAATAGAAAATCTGGTGTGCTCCTCTGGGGAGAGATGCGTTTCCTGAAGAAAAATAATATATTTCTCCCATTTAAATTGCTGCAATTGCTTTTGTCTCTTAGCCACATTGTGGACATCATTGACATTAAATGACAACATCTTAGTCTCTTGCCCCATAGCAGTGGTTGTTGAAGTCCCTTCTTGGTAATGCTGCCAGATGGGGCCAGCCAGCCAGATTTCTATACCATTACCCCGGTTTCTCCCCCACCCACCTCCATCCCCCACGACTTATTACTGTCTGTATGAAAACAAATATTACTAAAACACGACAAATCAGAGATAAGGTTGCCAACAGAGCAGCCACTAGAAAAAAGTGCAAAAAAGGCAGAATCTGGCTGCCAACAGGAAAAGCCATGTGAAGAAATAAGAGATAAAACATAGAAACATAGAATTTGATGGCAGATAAGGACCGCTTGGCCCACCCAGTCTGCCCATTTCCCTACCTGATGGATAAGCTGCAGATCCTAGTTAATCAGCAGCCTACTTCTTCCTACCCCCACCCCCTCCTTCCAAGGGTGGGCGTAACTAGCCAGCAGTCTCTCCTGTATGGTGTGAAAAATGTAACATGCACCATCAGGGAGAAATCCAGTTTAGCACTGGGTCCCCTAGGCCAGTGCCAGACAGTGGCCATTGAGTCCAAAATGATCAAGTGCTTCATCCATTGGAGAAGCTCTCAACGGGAGACAATTACACAGCTCAAAAGCTCCTAAAATAGGCCAGGATATATTTATATATGAGCAACTTGGTAGTAGACCAAAGCCCCTTGAAGTCACTCACTTTGTTCCTGCTGCACATGCGCTCAACGTCCAGGTAAGGAACAAATGTCATAGTCCATTTAATAGTCCAGGATGCAGCACGTCTGGTTTAGGAGGAAACTATATGGGAATACAGCGTATTTCTCCACATGGATCCTCAGAAGACCACATGGTGGAGGAGGAGGATGCTGTGTCTGATCAGGCATCTTGCCTCGGACAACAGAGGCATCCGCGGCAGGAAGGAGCCCCACCAAGCCCCTCCCCCAGCCACCCCCAGTATCAGTATGCGGATCCCGGGGCACCCCTTCTGATGACAGAAACAAGAATGTGGAGCAAGGTGAGCACCCCCAGCCGATCCTGGAGCATGTATATGCTGAAAAACTCCCCCAAGTGGGAGAGAGACCATCTCACTAGGGCAGTGCCCAGGCCAGCAACCCCTAGTATAGGAGGCCCCCCCCAGCGTAAATGCTGATAAGCATGACAGAGAGTGAAGAGGGACCTGCAGTACCATAGCAATGCCCTCCCACTGGCCAGGGCCGCTCCAAAATGGGGCCAATTTAACTTCGGTAAGTGCTACATTAAAGGCCAGCTGGCCAGAGAGTGTTCTCCATTTCATCTGTGGCTGGGGAAGTGCCCCACCATTACATAATCACTAGGCAAAGGGGCACTCATGGACCACTCTCTTAAGATCGAAGTATATCCATAATGGGGGACTGGTCAGTGACCCCACAGGAATCTGCCCCCCCCCCGGTCCACCTGACACATAGTTCAACTAGTTCAGCACCCACCTGTAGTTAAGTCTCAAGTGTCTGGACAACAATAGACTAGCATAAGCATGACAGAAGTTACTGCCTGCAGAAATGTGCCAAAATGTTCTGAATGGCCTTTAGGTCTCACGGTTGGCACCACTTGGCAGTTTCCATGGCCTTCGACAAGAAGGCTGCCACGGTTCAAGTGCCCTGGGGTTCTGTGTGCTCAATCTGCCTCCTATGGTTCCACTGGTATTCAGCTGAGCGCTGTGGTTGGGGTATGCAGATGCCTCACTTTTTAAAATCTGGCTCCACCTCTGCTGCCAAGTGACAGAGCACAGTGCCTGTACAGAAATGGGTATGGACTCTGGCAAGGAATGGGGGTCTGGAATTTCACACCCTTCACACTGCAAAGCTTTGAAATGAGGCCATAAGCTTTAAGTCCGGCATGAACAGATGGCATGTAGTCCTGGTCAAAGAAGAACCAGAAGCCCCCCCACCCAAGAACAATCCCTTTTCTCCACACTGCCAGCATCTGTTCCAGGCTGAGGGTGGGGCCAAGGACTTGATGAATTCTTTCTATATTAAGCTCTAAAGCTGGAGGGAGCCTGAGTGCCTGATGAAGGAGTCTCTACATATTCAGCTATATTCTGACCCTCCTTCCCCACTCTGGTAGGTCAAATATTTGACAGTTCTTTCGTCGAAGTCTGCCCTCCAGGTCAGTGTTTTTTCATCCAGTTGTAGCGGTTTCCTGTAAAGTACTAGGATGAGGCCAGTGACTTCCTCCAAGCACTCAGTGAGTTCAAATACTGCCCCCTGCATTTCTTTCTGCTCTTGCTTAACTGCCATAAGGTCCGCTGGGAGGTCATTAGGTGCGTTTTTATTTCTGCAGTTCCGCCAGTATTAGGGCATTAGTAGGGTTGTGAAGCATGCAGCTAGTGCTTCCCACCTAAGAGTCCACCATGCTGCTACTTACTGAAGTCGGGCCGCTCACGTACATCATTAAGAATTGTACCCCCACTGTTTTTTTTTTTTTTTTTTTAGTAGTCTTTCAATTCAATTCAGTTTTATTGGATTGGAAGATACCTTTGAGCCCAAGCTCTTTTACAAAGGTTCCATGTCATCCACGTCTTTCTTCGGGCCTTCCATATTATGGTTGTGTCCCAATGTGCAACAAAATGGTCTGCACACAGGTTAGCTGGTATTTTTGGGATGTTTTTACTGAATACACGCAGAGCTCAGAGGGATTGATGTTAGCCCACCTATGACATCACCAGAAGTCCAATGGTGGGTAATTCCTCATCAAAACCAGAGGCTTTCACTACAAGGTGACACAAAGTTCAGTGTTGTTTCCAATGTAGTTCACAGTGTGAATGTTGCCTTTGGGAAAGATCATTAGATGGTATAACTTAAAGAGTTTCACTGCTACGTAGATGATGTTAAGTTGTCTATTTTCCCTGCAGCGGGAATTCTGTTGCAGAATTACACTGTTGTCAGTCTGGGACTAATGACTGGGTTGCCATGGGCTGACCAAGTCTCAATCCAGGTAAAAAGAACAATTACATACACACTGCAACAGTAGATCTTTGAGAGAATCTCTTTCTTCAGGCCACACCTATAGAACTACAAGCCGCCAGACACTAGGACCACTCAGAAACTTTTATAAGCAGTCCACCAAGGGCTGCCTACAATGACGTCAGATGACAGCTGCTACATAAACATTTGCGGCCCTTCCTCTGCTCAGTTCCCTGACGAAGATCATGCTCAGAGGACCTCTCTATAGGGAACCAGGATAGAACCTAGCACTATGCGAATCTAGGTGAAGCACAGAGCTATAGGTAGACCATGAAAAAAAAGAAAATGGTGGCAAATGCAGTTGCGTTTCCATCAGTGGGCCAAAGAGTATGGTCGACAGCAGGAAAACAGCCGAGGGTCCGTCCACATTTATGTAGCAGCCAACATGTGACGTCATCGTGGGTGGCCCCTGGTGGACTGCCTACAAAAGTTTCCATGTGGTCCTAGCGCCTGGCGGTTTATAGTTCCATAGTGGTGGACTGATGAAAGAGATATCCTCAAAGAAGATAGGATTTTTTTTTTCTGAATAGGACCCTCACAGGCTGGTGGTGACGGGTGTTGACACCAAGCTGCCATCGTTGAACAGAGTTACATTTGGAACAGTCGATGGTGTGAGAAACTTGGAAGTCATAGTGACCTGCAAGCTTACATTTGAATATCAGGTGGCAGCAATAGTTGACTGTGGCTTTTTCCATCTTCGTAATTTTTTTTTTTTTTTTAGTCTTTGGTAACCGGGTAAGGCCCACTAGGCACAAGTGCCTGTTTTCAGGGGCGACCTGGGAGCACTGGGCGGTTAAGTGACTTGCTCAGAGTCACACAGTATGCAAGTGGAGGTTGTGAGAATCAAACTCAGGTCTGGTCTACTGGATGTACCAAGCTCATTCACACCTTGTTCCTCTAACCTCTAGGCTATACTGCCTGCCCTAATGTCGCCAGATTGAAGCTCTACCTAGCCTATGGGGACCTGGTAAAATTGGTACATGCCTCAGTGAAATCCAGCCTGTACTAATGTAATGCCCCATACAGTATCTGGGTCTGAAAAGTTGATATGTCACCTGCAAGTGGCACAGAACACAGCGGCGTGGATAATCTGCTCAACTTATCATGACTGTTCTGCACAAACTGCACTGGCTTCCTGTATGGTGGCATATCACCTTCAATATTAGCCTGTTTAATACAAGGCTCCATACAGTTTAGGCCCTGGTTACCTAAATGCCCCTGTCTATCTGCTCTACTTCACAGGGGTTAATCTTCTTACTGTCCCCGATCTAGGCTAAAGAAGCCAGGGTACAAGGATCTGCAGTCACTGCTCCTACCATGTGGATGGAATTCGCATCCAGAATGGCTGCTGCAAGTACCTCAGTGGAAAGAATTTAACAGGGACCTGATAATCTTTCTGTCTGAAATGGCCTACATGGAGTGATACATGGTATCTTGAGCCAATTTACAGGAAATGCAACAGCCTATGGGCAATACTGCTCAAAACTGTATTTGTACACTGATTCTCTCACTGCTGTGTATGGCACCCACAGCCTTCAGCATGGGGCAATTCATGAATAAAAACTGCCCTGCCTTATCACACAAACTTTCAAAGCCAGGGAGGCTTCTTAGTCATGTGGTATGAGAACCAGTTTCTGGAAGACAAATTTAGAGCACAGTGCAAATTACAATAATTTTACACAGCAGTGTGATAATTTTATTGATAAGGACACAGACAGGATCACAGCAACATAACTGTAAATAATCAGGTGTTTACATAGCGAAAAATAAGTCTTTGAAATGCAAAGTTCTAAATCAGCCTAATACGACAGTGCAACTCTTCATTGTATCTAAATGATCACGCTCATGGCTCAAACTGTAAAATAACTACTGCAATTTGACACAAATTCTGCTTAATTTGTACTATTTGGTTAAGAGTTTTGTCACTGGCTAAAACAGTCTGACAGCACTTAGGCAAAATGTTACTACTTCCAGCTGAAACACTGTTTAGACCTTTCTATGACATGTCATCCTGGCACAACCCTGACAGTCATCAAAATCATGAACCACACCACAATACGCAAAGCAACTTATAAATACTACACTTACCATTTGTGACAGTTCAGTGGGCTCCAAGGATGTTAAATTGTCAGCCAGTAGTGTGACCAGTTTCTGGTTTGCCACGCCTACAACCGCGGCAGATTTATTTGCTCTGAGAACCTTTTCAAGAACTGTGGCCATTAAAACAAAAAAAAAAGGCAGTTACATATTACATTACTCAGACTTCCAGATCATAATAAAAAATAACCATTCAACATTTAACAGAGCTGAGAAAATGTTTGTCGGGGTTCATTGTCTTCTGATGTTTATGCATGTGACTCGCACATACGAAATGATTTAGAAGGTGTATGGAGGAAAATGACATATAAGAGATGTAATTAAAGGTAAAGGATGTTGATAAAATTATTGTAAAATACTGTTTACCATGAGCAAGTAAGTTCAAATAGAACCAACATTAAGAAAGTGTGAATTACAAAAGTAAATAACTGGAGGTGCCCTCCACCTCCCTCCTCTAAGTTCCTGCAGGCTCTCCCATGCTGTGGGGTCCCAACAGGCCCCTGGCTGCCAGCTGGGACAAAATTCTGGTGAGAAAGGGTGCACATGACCCCCCGGATGAAAGTGAATAGTCCCAGCCGATATGGTGGCAGCCTCCACTCACTGCTTTTCCTTTTCTTCTAAGTGGCAGCCACAAGGGTCCCTGGGAGATAGCAAGGCAAACAAAAAAAAAGATTTTGCAAAAGCTGTCTCAGGCAATAGTAGATTCTCATTCTATCCTGTGCTGTCATTTTGGATTGGGTTAAGCAATAGATAGTGCTGGCGCCATACGTTGCTATTGGAAGGGATGATTTTAATTGATCTTTATCTCTCATGACAGCTGTGCATGTACAAGAAGTGGGGAAATAATGTTCTACAAGGGCTGTGGAGGGGAGAAATGTGATTCACTTGAATGGGGGAGGGCAGGGTCATGTCAACCAGATTAGAATACATGTATACAGAGTGGGGAAGAGATGGGCGCTACAAGAGTTGGCTTAACTGCTTCAGGGACAACCAGCATACCACTCAAGTGCTATGGATTTCACACAGCACTATGATTTTTTAACTCAAATTTACCCTTGCTCTGCGATGGTTTACTGATGTCCCTCATAATGTTAGAGCTATTTCTGGACACAAACTATTAAAACATTGAACTAACTTGATAGAAACATGTTATAGGGCCAGCTATTCCTAGACTTATTATTCTTTAAAATAGGAAAGTGCTACACATTCTGGCCATTTGCTCTGAATTTTGAAGGTCAGCACTATGCATTTCAAGGCTGGGAGGCTAGGAGGTATGGCAACCAGATCTTTAAAAAAGATCTGTCGAGGAGAGGGAGAAGGTTAGGACCAACAATTATATCACCAAAAGCATTACCCACTACCTGGTGTTAGTTTTTATATAGCGTCAGAATTAACCACTACCTGATGTCAGTTCTTACATAGCTGTCAGACCTAAACTTTATAAAAGTAAATTACCTTTACATAAAACAGACCACAAATATCATTTCTTCACCTCTTAGCATATGAGGTACACTAATGTGAACATTTCACTGCTAGTATTTAGTTATTTGGTTAACATTTCAGATTCTGGAAGGGAGTGGAAGCTGTCCATTCGTGTCTGTCCCATAATCAAGTTACAGAACTCTTACAGAGAAAGTCCCCTCAATCTTTTTTTGTCTGTTTGCCAGTGTAGTGTGTAGGCATGAAAAATTACTCTCTTTCTTGCAACCCTCTAATTTACATTTAAAGTTCTTTCACTCTGTTCTGCCCTGGTGTGAAAACCTGTTTGATGCCATTACAAAGGATATGACCTCACTCACACAAGGAAACACGGGAGTTAATAATGTGTATTTGCACATCAAAGGGACTGAGAGTAAGCAAAGAGCTCCCAGCATATAGGAATTAATCAGCTGAATAACAAAACTTTACAACACCAGCGTCCTTCCAACTCAGACACACTTTAAAACAACAGAAAGCATTAGGGAACTTACCTCGAAAAGTTTGATGGCCAGCACAAAACAAGAATACAAGGACTTCAGAAGACATACAACAGAACTGACTGACAACAGTACTTCTGCTGACTTGTGCATGCATGTCCCATGATGTCTTCCACAAGTCGGGTCATAATTTTTGCAATGCAGTCACACAGGTTTTTACGCCAGGACAGAACAGAGTGAGGCAACTTCATTTAAATTAGGATGAAATTAGGAGGCTGTAAGAGGGGGAGTCATTGTTTATGGCTACAAACTATAGAGGTATACAGAAAATAGGTTGAAGGGACTTTCCCTAGTTCACGTTTGAACTTATCACTGTTGTTACAGTTCACTATCTTCTCTGGCAAGTTATTCCAAATATTCACCACCCTTTGTGTGAAAATCTGTTTTCTGACGTTTGTTTTATAATGTGATGTTTTAAGTTGCTTTTTATGTCTCCTTGTAACATGAGTTGATGGAAAAAAAACAAATGCAACTGGCAAAACAGCATCAGGTGACCATACATTAAACGCCTGGTGACCATACATTAAACGCCTGTATAGGCATAGCTGATGTGATGGCCACTGAAGCAGTATCTTGGGGCAGTATGGCACTTATGTGCTGGCAAACTGAGTTGTGAAAGGCAGCCATTTAAAACAGTGGTAAGCGAGACAGTGCTGTACCATGGTCTCACCCACTGCTGTTTCACCAAGTGCATTAACTGTTTTTTTCCCTAACTCCTGGAGGAACGTTTGTGAGTGCCATTAACCCTGTGCCCTTGTTTCTGTGAGGAAAGAGTCACTAGCCCCTGCCGAAGCACGTCCCGCTGACTTCCCAGTTTGCGACCCCCCCCATCTGCGCTCACCATGCTGTGGGTGCGAGAAGAGGGATACAGAGCGAGAGCTTTTAAGAGGGAGACACAGCACAGAGAAACACTTCTTCCATTTCCCCACCTGTCCACTGCATCTTGTAAGCATCCCTCCGCCCATACTTCAGAACCGGGCAACATATGTTTGCATGGGAAGAATTGCACACACATTGTACCCTGCACGGAGTCATCTGCACACAAGGTGATGGCCACGAATAACTCCTGCAACCATCCTTTCTTCTGTATGTGTGGCGATGCCATGTGGTCGGGCCGGGGGGGGGGCAGTGACGTTGGCCAGCAGTCACAACTATGGATGGCACAGCGCTGTGAATGTGCAGACTGCCTGGCAGACACAAAGTCAGGGTCATTCCTGAGAATGGGGCACCATATGGCTGAATGGAAAGAACGGCACCTGACATTGCAGTAGTGCTGCTTGTTGTGACCGCAACCTAGAGACAGAGAGAGAGAGAGGGATACCCAGAGTGCTGGGTCGAACATCAGGTTCCCCACAGTAGCAGTGATGCACTGGTGAGAGAGTGACGACCAGCATAGACTGTGTGCTTGCAAGAGACGTGGTTGTGGGCAGTGCCTCCCCACACACACACCACACACACAACTGTTGCAGTTTCCTCTCTGTCCTCCTGTGTCGGTGTGCGGTGGGTGGGCTAGCTGTAACACTGATCTCCGTCAACATTCCCACTACGGTCCCCAAATGTGCTGCTTCACTCACCGAACAACAGACTCAATCTCTCAACTGAGCTGCAAGGTTTGTGTCTCTCCCCACGGTGATCTCCATGAGTGAGAGAGAGACAGAGTACAGAACAAGTTTCCTCTCTGTCTTTCTGTGACAGTGTGCAGTGGGTGTGAATGCACTGCTTACTTTTCTGTTCTGCAGCCTTGCTTACTGTATCACAAAGGTGCCTCAGAGTACGAGAGTGACAGAGACCTCAGCACCAGGAGGCACAGAGAGATGGATAGGGCAGCTCAGACCAGTGTCGATATACTGGCAGCTGCCACTGATGTTTGCTCCAATCTCTGCATGCAGGCATGCCCCGGAGGGAGGGGGAGAGAGAGAGAAAGAAAGAGAGTCAGAGAGCAAGAGAGGGGAGCTCGTCCAGGTCCATTGATGTACACTTCGATGTCTCTTTCAAGGCACAGTGAGGCTGGCAGTCTTGCATGGCCATGAAAGAGAGACAGAACCACACAGACAGCGAGGACTGCAAAGTGCTGCTGAGACAGACAGACAAGAGTGCAGCAGGCTGAGCTGCATGTACATGTGTCGCTTGGGGGGGCTAAAATAAAGGACGTAGGCAAGGTAGGAGAGCATGTTATGCACAAGAAAAGTCACAAATAATGTCAGTACTGTATCTGTGACACTTCTATGTGCATAACAGCAATGATCTGTACAGCATTTGTTAGGGCCCATTTTGCAAGGTGGCAGGATACAGTACCTTTTTTGGTCTTTAAACACGAGAGCAAACCCTTTCTGTGTGTTTTCACATATTTTGGACATAACCCATGTTATAAATGCAATAACCCACTCCAGGGTATGGGGCTACAGGCATTTAATGCACACCTGGGGTGCTGTGAGGACACTCGGCCTGCGGCCTCGTGCCTCACAACACGCCCCAGACGTGCATTAAATGCCTGTAACCCCATACCCTATCATGGGTTATTGCTAACTTAGTGTGCAGTACTCTTGCCCCCATTCCATGTTCATTCCAGTCATTTAATCTAGTCTTTATGTATACTGTAATGTAAGAACAGTTCACCCCTTATTCACCCTTGTTGTAGTGTAATGAGTCCCAAGTGTGTTAGTCATTCATCACAGCTTTTATCCTCAAGTTACCTTATCATCTCACTGGCATTGTGCTGTATTTTCTCTATTTTAATAGGGGGTTCAAAAGGGCATGGGATAAACACAGAGGGTTGGTGGGTAGGGGGGATGACCACAGTAAAGTCCTAGTGGAGAGCAAGGCAAACTGGGCAGACTGGGTGGCTCTGGAGGTCCTTTTCTGCCATCACACTGTTATGTTCCTATGTTTATGTTTTCACCTCTGCTGACCACCCCCCAAGCACACATTTGCGACCCATAATCAGTGGCCTTACATGTGAGCAGTAAAGTGGTAGTTAACACCTTTTCTGATCAGCGAGTAAAACGTCTTTTTATGGTATTTAACAATTGTAGGTTTTTTGCAAATATTACATTCACTCATTTCTTACTTTTCAAGTTGTCGGACATATACAGGCCCAAGTTTCTCTCACATGAGTTTGTTTTTCAATTCAAGATCACTAAATACAGGTTACTCACATGTAACAGGAATTCTAGGAATGGTATATGTTGTTCATCCACACTTATTGGCAGGTATCCTTGCCACTTTAAATCTTACCGGAAGGTCTTCAAGCTGGCTCCTCCCACCCATCTGGGTGGTAAAACTCTCAGCTCCGCCCCATGACGCCAGATCTGGCCGCTGGAAGCTCAGGTTGTGCGTCGAAGCCGGGGAGGTCGGGTGCGTCGTGTGGATGAACAACATATACCATTCCTAGAACTCCTGTTACAGGTGAGTAACCTGTATTTCTAGGGACAAGATATGTTGTTCATCCACACTTATTGGCAAACTCCTAGCAGTTCTCCAGGAGCAGGAGGCAAGACGACACCCCCTACTTAGGGAAAAGAGACTGGAGAACCGAGGCCCCAAAACCAGCATCCCGGCATGACTCAAGGTCGATGTGGTAGTGGGTGATGAAGGTGTGTGCTGACTTCCACGTAGCAGCCCTGCAGATTTCCTGGATAGGGACATCCCTGGAAGCAGCCACTGATGCAGCGGTATGGCGGGTAGAATGAGCTCTTATCCGTCTGGGAGGCTCCATGCCCGCCAACCTATAGGAGAGATCTATGCAGGAGGTGACCCACCTGCTTATCGTCCACTTGGCTGCAGGTCTGCCAGGTGCGGCTTCAGCATAGGTGACGAACAGCTGGCGAACCTCTCCCCGAATTTCAGCCGTGTGCTCCTTATAGTAAGCAAGCGCCCTTCTAGGGTCCAGAGTATGGAGCCTATATTCGGCCTCCAAGGTGTGATTGGGGTAGAACACCAGCAGAGTCAACACCTGGCTAAGGTGAAACTCCGACACCACCTTCGGAAGGAATTTCGATTGGGGGCGCAGGACAACCTTGTCCCTGTGGAAGACCAGGTAAGAAGACTCGATGGAAAGCGCCTAGAGCTCTCCCATCCTTCTGGCTGACGTAATAGCCACCAAGAAGGTGGTCTTCCACGACAAATGAGAGAGATCACACCTGTGCATTGGTTCGAATGGCTTGCCCACGAGCTTTGCCAGTACCAGCAGTAGATCCCACAGGAGGTGGAGGTTCTCTTGATCAAGGAGAAATGTGATCAAGGCCTTTGAAAAAGCACCAGACCACCTTCTCCCCAGGCCACCGACTGCTTCCCGGCCCGCGCCCGCTAAGCAGAGATGGCTGCCAGGTGCACCCTTAGGGTCGTCGACCTAAGTCCTTGCTGAGAAAGGGACCATAAATAGTCCAAGATGCTTGCCAAGGAACAGGAGGAAGGGTCCAGGCCCTTGCCCTGACACCAAATGGAAACCCATTTCCATTTGAAGGCATAGCATTTCCTGGTCGACTCCTTACAGGACGCCTCAACTACATTGAGGACCTCGTCGGAAAGACCCAAGGCCTGGAACTCTAGCCGCTCAGGAACCAGGCTGTCAGGTGCAGGGATTGAAGTTCCGGATGGAACACCTTCCCCTGACTTGACTGAAAGCGGGTCCGGGCGAGCTGGAAGCTGCCTCGGGAGCCTGGAGCTGAGGCTGAGGAGATCTGGATACCAGCATTGGCGGGGCCAGTCTGGGGCTACCAGAATCACCTGCGCCTTGCCCTCCTCGCCTTGAGAAGCACCTTGTGGATCAAGAGAAATGGGGGAAAGGCGTAGAAGAGGCCCGGGGTCCATGGCCTCGAGAAGGCATCCCCCTGCAGCGAGCCCTGCTGAGGGGGGCGGGCATGGAACAGCCTCAGCTTCGCGTTCTCCCTGGAGGCAAACAGATCCACCTGAGGTGTGCCCCAATGGGAGAACAGATCTTGCACTACCTCCAGCAGGAGAGACCACTCGTGGGACACAGCCCCAATCCGGCTTAGGGCATCGGCCAGGGTGTTGGAGGCTCCTGCCACATGAATGGCTAGGAGATCCGCCTCCAGGCTGCGCACGAGCGACCAAATGCGGAGAGCTTCCTTGCACAGAGGCATGGAGCGGGTCCCACCCTGGCAGTTTAGGTAGTACATGGTTGTGGTATTGTCCGTCTGGACCTGAACCACTTGACCCTGTAGAAATGGAGCGAAGGCGGTGAGAGATAGGCGAACCGCCGTGCTCCAGCAGATTGATATGGCATCGACTCCCGCGGGGACCAGAGGCTGTGCACTCTGTGCTCCCCAGATGGGCACCCCAACCCATCAGAGAGTGCCGGTCAATAAGAGAGACCGCCGGCTCGGGGCGGACAAACGGAATGCCCTCCTGCAGATGAGCTGGAACGATCCACCACTGGAGAGCGTTCTACATCCCCTGGGTCACTGTCACTAGCTGGTCCAATGGATCGCAGCGTTGAGACCACTGGCTGGCCAGCCCCCACTGAAGGGGGCACATGTTCCAGCGGGCCCAACGGACCATGCTGGTGCAGGCCGCCATGAGACCCAGGAGGCGCATGAAGTCCCGGGCAGGGTGCGATTGCCCAACCAGAAATGATCGGGCAAAGGAGGAAAGAACCTCGGCCCTGTCCGCCGGGAGACATGCTCTGGCTCGAAGAGAGTCGAGCTCTGCCCCAATGAAGAGAATCACCTGCTTCGGTTTGAGTTCTGACTTGGCCTCGTTGATGAGGAGGCCGACTTGAGAGCAAACCTGGAGGGCCAGATCTCTGGACCGCTCCACCTCCTGTCTGGAGGGGGCTGCTATCAGCCAATCGTCCAGGTAAGGGTACACCCAGACCCCTCGACGCCGCAGGAATGCTATCATCACTGCCATGCATTTGGTGAAGACCCTGGGTGCAAGAGACAGGCCGAAGGGCATGGCTCGGAACCCGAAAAGGGATCCTTCTGCTCGAAAGCGAAGGAATCTCTGGTGAGACGGATGGATAGGGACGTGAAAAAACGCATCCTGCAGGTCCAGAGAGCAGAACCACACGCCACGTTCCAAGGATGGTATTACCTGAGCCAGAGTGACCATCCTGAAGGTCTGAGACCTTAGGAACTTGTTTAGGTCGCAGGTCAAGGATGGGCGCCAGCCCCGTCCGCTCTTGGGACCAGGAAGTACCTGGACACAAACCCCGGGTCTGAGGGAGGGTCCGCCACCCTCTCTTATCACCTCTTCTCGAGGAGCAGAGCGATGTCGGCTCGGGCGAGCCGACAGCTAGGCTGCGGACCTCGAGAGTTCCCCTGGGGGCGCACGGCTCGGAAGGGCGGGCCTACCGAACTCCAGAGGCAGGCCCTTTCCTACCACTTCCAACATCCACCCGGTCTGTGGTTATAGCAGACCAGGCGGAAAGGAAGAGAAGGAGCCGCCTCCATGGGGAACCTGGGGTGGGGTGACGAGGTTAGGGCAACACCCCTCAACCCGGCCACTGGGCAGGCTTGGAGGAGGGACCGGCCGAGGGACCTCCTGGGCCTTTACCTCCCTGCTTCCTGGAAGAGGAAGCCGCGGGCTTGGGTTTGGGATGCCAAGCACGAGCCTGCTGGCCCTGATGCTGCTGGGCCGGACGTGCCGCAGGCACAGATGCACGAAAGGGCTTGGGTTGCGGTCTGCGGCCCTTGTCCCTCTGGGCAGATGAGACCGAGTCCAGAATGGCATTGGACTTTTCGATCCTCTGGAGGTGACCGGCCCTGGAGTGGAAGAAGAGGTCGGTCCCCAGGAAGGGGACATCCGCCAATTTGTGCTGGGTATCCGCTGAGAAGGTGGATATCCTCAGCCATGACTGACAGCGCATAGCCACTGCAGCCGCTACTGACCTGGCGCATGAGTCACCGATGTCCAAAGCAGTCTGAAGTTGCTGCTTGGCCACTGCCCTGCCCTGGTCCCGCACCTGCTTAACCATGGTCTGCAGGTCAGCCGGGAGATGAGGGGCTACCTCGTCCAGGGAGCCCAACAGGGCACGAGAGAAATGGGTAAAGCACGCGACGCCGCCGAGCTGGCCTGACGAAGGCCAAGGAGGAAGCAGCGAGACTTTTCGCCCGGGCGAGTCCAACTTCTGGACTCCTTGTCGGGAGGTTTGTCTATATCCCTGGCGCTTCTGGCACGCCGAAGACGCCGCTTGGTAACCAACCTCGGGTTGAGGGGTGTTCCGAGAAACCGGACAGGAACCAGTAGGCTCCTGTGATACTCTTGCCATATCCTGGCTGGAGGTGCAGGGCAGGAAGCAGGACGCTGCCAGAGCTCCAAGGCCGGGCCTACAATGGCCTCGGCCACCGGAGAGGCCTCCGTAGGAGAATCCCCTCGGTCAAATATCTCCATGAGGGGATACTTGGCCCGCTTGGATACGGGCTCGAGCTGCATCCCGGTGGACTCCGAGATGAGCATAAGCAAACCCATGAAGGACGAAGGGCTATCGTCCAGTGACTGACCTCCTGAGGACTCCAAGTCGACCCGCTTGGAGAACAGGGAGGAATCATCGTCAGACTCAGAGGAGTCCGCAAAGAGCTGCCTTGGGCCTGAGCCACCCTTCACCTGCCGAGGGCGATCGGGAATGAGGGTGACAGCCTACGGGGCAGACCTTGGGCCGACCGAGAATTCCTGGTCGGAGCCCCAAACAATGGCTGTGGAGGCGGAGGTTCCACCGGAAGGGTGAGGCAGCCGCTTTCGCCGAGCAACAGGCCTGAAGCAGGCGCCCGCTAAGGCGAGGGGTTGCTTCGCTCCGTGACAGCCACTTGACAGCCGGGCCCGGACAGAAGCGTTAGTTGCCACATGAGGTCCTCGTATCTGCCGCGCAACTTGCGTCCGAGGAGGAGGGCAGCGGTGGCGCCGCTGCCACGGTGGCGAGACCGAGACCGCCTGTGGCCAGGCGGGATCGGCTGGACCAAGGAGTCCAAGACCGGGAACCTCGGCTTTTCCGAGGAGAGTACGGAGGTAGGGCGGGAAACCCGCTCTCCCTCGGCTTGGAGGGCTGAACCGTGGACTCCGGAACCAGAGGCACGGGCAAGTCCACGGACATCTCAACCACCGCCGGGGGAACCGGGGAGTGAGGGTTTTCGGCTACACCGGTCGACAGCCCGTCCAACGGGTCGAGAAAAATCTTGACTGCGTCGACGGGAGTCTTGGTCAACTGACCTGATGGGGACACCGTGAAGCCAGTGGCCAAAGTCGATGGTCGACTACTCGGAGAGAGGGACCTCTCCCGCTCCCAAGAGCATCGACGGAGGGACTTACCTTTGTGGTCCTTCTTCTTGGACCGAGAGGAAGGTCCTGAAGATGTTGGTCCCTCTCTCTTAGTGGAGAGAGAGAGAGAGAGAGAGAGAGAGAGACAGAGCTCCTTAAAAGAAGCTGAATAGGAGGATCCCAGGGAGAGCGGGATAAATGCCGCGGCTGAGGAAGAAGATGCGTGCCTGCGCCGCCTCCTCCCTGAGGGCGATCTGCCAGCTGTTCCGAGCCCGCCCGCTGAAAACCGCCAACTGGCCTCCTTCGACTTCACCGGAGGATAACGCTGGCCGCCCAGTTGTAGACGGGCGCACGGTCTTCCAGGACGAGGCCGAAAAAGAAGAGCACAGATCACAAGCCTGCGGGTCGTGCCCAGGGCCCAAGCTGTAGACGCACATGGAGTGCGGATCCGTCCGAGACATCTTCTGCCCGCATGGGTACCTCCAGAAACCGGGAGTTGATTTGTCCATCGCAGCCGCGAGGAAAATAAGTGACCAAAGTCTTGAAAACCTTAAAAGTAATTTCGGTAAACCAAGAAATAGGAACCAGTCTTATATGCAGAGCGTTAAGGAGGGAACCTGAGCTTCCAAGCGGTAAGGAAGATCTGGCGTCATGGGGCGGAGCCGAGGGTTTTACCACCCAGGTGGGTGGGAGGAGCCAGCTTGAAGACCTTCCGGTAAGATTTAAAGCGGCAAGGATACCTGCCAATAAGTGTGGATGAACAACATATCCATGACCCTAGAATATAGTATTTTATTTTCTTACTGCTTTTACCTAGATGCATTACTGTACAATTTTCACTGTTGAATTTCATCTTCCACTGGCTCGCCTACTTAACAATTCTATCTACATTGTTCTATAAGATTTTTGCTTCTTCCTCTGTATTTACTCTACTGGCCAGTGTCGTGTCATCCACAAATTTATTACACACAGTGGTTACTCCCTCACCCAGGCAGTCAATTACCTCATTTCCATGAGCTGTCTAAGCAGGTCGGAGTTTCCAACTGACGGGAATCGATGCCGTGATAATCGAAGAAATAAGACAATCTAAACTCAACTAGACTTGTGAAGTGGTCATTTTTTCATTCCGGTTGCAAGCATGCGGTTCAAAAGAATCGATGCTTGCAAATGCGATCACAAGCTTCATGAAAACTGTTGTGGTAAAGGAATAATTTCTGATGGCATGAGTATTCCTGACTTATTTTAATGCCCATGTATGTGGTCCCTTCTGGCAACCAACAATACAATTCCGCATGCGCAAAGTAATCGGCACTTAACTACCTTTACACCCGCAGACCCGACCCAGCATACTAAGAAAATGAAACAGCACTAGAGTCGGGTCCACAGTAATCGATCCTCGTTCATTGAAAAAGAAGGACATGTAAATGCAGTATGCTAAGAGCCCAAAATGTGTTGGTCCAAGAACTGATCCATGGCGGACTCCGTTCCCCCCCCCCCAATTTGTGTCACATTACCCTGAACTTCTATGTTCTGTTGTGAAGCCTTTCTGCTATCTAGTTTAGTTTTACAGTTGATTCCCAGTTTATTCATTTTTACTATTAATTTTACATGTGACACTATGTCAAAGGCCTTACTTGGGTCCAAAATATTTATGTCAACTGTATTCTCATCATCTAGGTCTCTACTTATTGGTTCATAGAATATAAGCAAATCTGTAATGCAGGCTTCCTGCTGTAAAGTCGTGTTGCATACTAATCTTAATTACCATTTCTCTGCATTCATTCTCTATCATATTTTTAATCTAAATCTCCATATTTCCTTTACTAATCAGCTACATAAATCAGACAAAACTACATGCCTTTTAATTGAAATCTCCATTATTTCCTTTATGAGTCAGCTGCATAAATCGGACCAAACTATATGCCTTAAATACAGCTGCTCAATTAGAAAAAGTATAGTTACGTAAGAACTTACTGTAACAGTAGATCTTCGAGAGAGAGAGGTTCTTGCAGTAGGTAATTACAGATAGGACTGAAGCCGGCAGGCTTCAGGACCCCACGGAAAAATTTCTAGCTAGCAGTCTCTGACAGGAGACTGCCCGCATGTCAGGTGACCGACGTCAGTATAAAGGGACGGTCCCCCATGCCCGCCTTCCAGTTCTTTCCCACCAAAGGCCTAAAAAGGCAAGACGAGAGACAGAAGCGGATATTTCCTTTCCTGGAAAAGGAGCTGAAAAAAGCTAAAGAGGATGGGCCATGGAAGAGTATTTACTACTGCAAGAGCCTCTCTCGAAGATCTACTGTTACGGTAAGTTCTTACGTAACTGTACAATCTTACCTCGAGAGGGCTCTTGCAGTAGGTAATTACAGATAGGTCTGAATCCCAAGCAGTCTGGAACAAGAAGAAGCAAACGGGTGGAGAAAAACTACCCAGATGTAGATCCTCTGGCTGTGAAGGTCTTAATAAAGAAGACCTTGCAAAACTGCCAACCCGAAGCCAGCTCTACGGCGAGAGGCAATGTCCAAACTGTAATGTTTCATAAAGGTACGGAAAGAAGTCCAAGCTGCGGCTGCACAGATGTCTGCCGCTGACATATTCTTGAAACAAGCAGCAGAGGCGGCGACCCATCTGGTGGAGTGGCCTTGGACTTGACCCAGCAGGGTCGTCTTGTACTTGTCGTAACAGAAAGTGATACAATGAGACAACCATTTAGACAGGCATTGCTTAGAAACAGCACTGCCTTCTCTTTTACGAGCAAAAGAGACAAACAGTTGATCAGTCTTTCTGAGCTCCTTCATCCTGGTGGCATCTCAGAATTTGGTGAACATCCAAAGTATGCAAGAGGTACTCCCTTTGATTGGAGTGCTACGTAAAGAAAGCAGGCAGCTCCAAAGATTCATTCAGCGTAGATTCCGCTACCACCTTGGGGAGAAACCTAGGGTTGGTATGCAGAGCCACACATTCCTTGTGAAAAATCAAATATGGGATTTTGCACATGAGGGCCTGAAGCTCGGAAATCCTTCAAGCAGAAGTAATGGCCACAAGGAAGAGAGTCTTCCAAGAAAGGAACTTTAGGTCTGCTGAGGCTGCCGGCTCGAAAGGAGGTAGAGTAAGCTTCTCAAGGATAAACTTCAAATCCCAAGGAGGAGCAGGAACCCAAATTGGGGGTCTCAAGTGGAGGACCTCTCTAAGAAAAGCCTTGGAGACTTCCAGCTGCGCAAATGTCCTGTCCCCGAAAAGAACATGGTAAGCCGAGATGGCTGTCATGTGAACCTTCAGAGAGGAATGACTGAGACCCAGATCAAAGAGATGTCGCAAGTAATCGAAAAGTCATCCAACAGAGCAAGAGAATGGCTTGAAATCTTTGGAAGCGGCCCAAATAGAGAACCATTTCCATTTCATGGCATAGGTAGATCTAGTGGAGGGCTTCCTGACCTCCACCAGAATCTCAGCCACCAGCGGGGAAACCCTGAACCGGGCTTGAGCTACGTATGCAGGAGCCACGCATGCAACTGAAGGGACTTGAGGCCTGGATGGACCAGGGTCCCCTGATCCTGGGTCAGCAAAAGATGCGGAAGAGGAAGTGGAGGTTCCTCTGAATACTGTTGCAGAAGAGAGAACCAAACTTGCCTGGGCCAGAAAGGAGCAATTAGGATCATGCAAGTGCCTTCTGAGCTGAGTTTCTGTAAGACCCTCGGAATTAAGGGGATGGGGGGGGGCATAGATGAATCTGCCCTTCCAGTCTAGAGACCGAGCGTCTCTCCAAAAAATGTCGTGCCCTGAAGCAAGCGAGCAGAAGTCAGGAAGCTTTGCGTTGTGAGGAGATGCGAACAGGTCTACCTGTGGTGTTCCTCAACATAGAAAAATATCGTCTGCTACTCCCTGATCCAGTTTCCAAGCGTGAGCAGACGACCAACTGAGGTGGTCTGCCAACGTGTTCTCGATCCCTGGGACGTGAATTGCCGTGAGGTGAAGGTTGTGCTGCACTGCCCAATCCCAAACTTGCATCACCTCCCTGCAGAGAGGGTAAGACTGAGTTCCTCCATGTTTGTTGATGTACCAGACCACACACGTCCGTCTGAACAGCCAGATGCCCGGGGGGTAGGCAGATACAGATGCAGAGCCTGAAGAGTATACAGCATGGCCCAAAGCTCGAGCACACTGATGTGGAGTGTTTTCTCGAGCCTAGACCAGGAGTCCTGGGTCCTATGAGACCCCAAATGGGCTCCCTAACCCTCGCCCGAGGCATCTGTAGTCAGCGTCTGGGAGGGGGGAGCAAGGCAGAAGGGAACTCCCTGGCAAAGGTTCTCCTGAACCATCCACCATTGCAATTCCCGAGTCATGGGACTGGAGACCAGAACTAGTCGATCTAGGTCATCCACCAGCTGACCCCACTGAGACCGAAGCATCCACTGAGAGATTCTCATGTGGAGCCGAGCGCAAAGGACTGTTGGAATAGCAGCCGCCATGAGCCGAGGAGGCAAAGGACCGACCTGGCGCTGACCCACCTGCGGCTGGACAACAGGCTGACCTGAGCCTGGAGTGAGGCCGCCCTGTCCAGTGGCAGGAATGCCATGCCGGAGGCAGTGTCCAGGATCACCTAGATAAACTTGAGCCTCTGGGAAGGGATCAGGTGGGACTTGGTCTGATTGATGGTAACACCCAGGCAGGTAAAAACCTGCAGGGTAAGGGAAAGGAAGCGCAGGAGTTCCTCCCTGGACGAGGCCGCCAGGAGCCAATCATCCAGGTACGGGAAAACCTGCACCCCCTGGGTACGCAGGTAGGCCACTACCACCAAAAGGCATTTGGTGAATACTCGGGGTGCCAAGGAAAGACCAAATGAGAGGGCCTTGAACTGGTAGTGGTCCCCCTGGAATGCAAAACACAGGTATTTGTAGTGGGAAGGGCGAATAGGGATATGCAGGTAAGCATCCTGCATGTCCAGAGCACACAGCCACTGTCCCGGCCAAGGAAGGGGCAGGAGATTCTGCAGGGAGAGCATCCTGAACCTTTTGTACTCCACAAACACATTCAGGGAGCTGAGGTTGAGAATCGGCCTCACCTCTCCTGACTTTTTTGGGACCAGGAAGAAATTGTAGCAGTAACCCGTTCCCCGAAGATGGGGAAGAATGGGCTCTATCGCCTACTTCAGAATGAGAGAGGATATTTCCTCCTGGACCAGAAGATGATGTTCTGGGGAGCAAGACAACCTTGGGGGGGGGGGGGTTTGAGGAGGATTCCGAAGAAACTCTACTGAGTGTCCTTCTGCGATCAGCTGGAGCACCCAAGTATCGGTAGTAATCCTCTCCCAACCCGGTAGATGGAGGGAGAATCTCCCTCCTACCGGTTCCTCTGGAGGGCCCAGAGGCTGTGGGACAGTAAAGGAGTCAGGAGGTGTGGGGCAGTGTCGCGGCTGAAGCCCCCGCTGCTTTTTTGGGTTGGGGGGGACTTGGCAGCCAGAGGGGCCCGACATTTGTTGGCCCGCTTTCCCTGAGGTTTCGCCTTTTACAGAGAACGTCTGCAAAAGGGACGACGCTGAGCCTGAGGGGGGTCTGTACAAGGAGTCAACCGACTTAAGTGAAGTACCCTTCTCCTGCAGATTGGTGATGATGTCCTTGATATCACCACCGAACAGCACCGAACCCCTGAAGGGCGTGTCCTGGATAGCAGACTGCACCTCCAGGACCAAACCTGACACCCAGAGCCAGGCATGATGCCGCAAACCGATGGCGAAAGCCAAGCTCCGACCAACAGCGTCCACTGCGTCGTACGTGGCAGCAGCATGTGCAGACTGGCCGAATGCACAGACCGGACTAGATCTGCCACTTCCTGCGTCATCTGAGACTCAGGAAGGGAGTCCAATTTAACCTCCACCTCACTAAGGATCACCTTCTGGTAATCCCCTATATGACCAACATAATTCAGGGCCCTAATACCCAGAGTGGAAGAAGCGTAGACCTTCTTCCCATACTGGTCCAGAAGTCGAGATTCCTTGTCAGGTGGTGACAAGCTCAAGTGCTTGGGGTTAGCCGTCCGGCCGTGAGCAGTGCTAATCACGACCGAATTGGCTTGAGGGTGTGAATTTAGAGAGTCAATACTCTCTGGAGCCTGATAAAGCCTGTCCGACTTCCTAGGAAGGGGGGCTAATGCCGACGGTTGCTTCCAAATGGTGGAAACAAGGTCAGCATGAGGCTCAATCCAGGGTGGCACCAGGGTAGGAGCGGTCTCGGGCAGATCCAGGTGTGCAACGAGTTTCTTACACTGTGGATCCAGCTCCAAGGAATGCCACTGATGAACTGCCTGGATTTTGCGCAGCAACTCCGTAAAGGAAGGATCCTCCAGAGGAGACTTCGGAGGGGTCCTTGGCCTGTGCTTGTCCGGAGTGCGTGGCTCGTTGTCCGGGTCGGAACGACCATCAGAATCACCCGATGTCTCTGAGGATGATTAAGAGGAAGACTCCTCCTCCCAACACGGGCGAGAAACGGACCCCTTGGGAAGCGTGTCTTGCCCTGCCCTGGAATCGGAGGGCTCGCCTCTGGTATCCAGGGGGTGGGGAGGGGGTCTCTTGTCTCCGACGTAGGGGGTCCGGTTCTGAAACCAGGACTGGCGTTGGAAGATGGCTCTCTACCTCCCTGGTGAGCTGAGCCTTGGCCTCAGCCCACGAGGAAGCCAGAGTCTCCTTCAGGTCCACAGACGGCTGAGGGGGGCGGTGGAGGAGGAGGGGGATATGGATACTGAGAGTATCCATAAAGCGTGTATCCATACCCCAATGGCGGGAAGCTTGGCGTCAGGTACTGAGGCACCGTGCACTGTGGCATCTGGTAGGTCGGCG
Source organism: Neoceratodus forsteri (assembly GCA_016271365.2). Lineage (NCBI taxonomy): Eukaryota > Metazoa > Chordata > Ceratodontiformes > Ceratodontidae > Neoceratodus > Neoceratodus forsteri. Next base: position 188,668,540 of record CM057451.1, read on the forward strand.
TTGGGTACTGAGGTGCCGGATACTGCAGGCCTGGGAATGACGCCGTTGGATAGGATGGGGTCAGATACCCAGGTACCGGGAGGTCTACAGGAGCAGAAGGCCCCAGAAATGGCCCGGCGTAGGGGCGGCATCTGTCAAAGAGATATTGTCGAGCATTGAGTAAGCCGCGCCCGGCGTCCGAGGATCAGGTGTCAGGTCATCCAGCCCAGCAGAAGGGGAACTCAACGGCAGCGTACCCACGTCCTCCGTGTCACCCGGGGAAGAAGGGTTACCATTCCCAGGATCCAGCAGAGGAGATGCTGGTGCCTTGGAGTGCAACGATTGTTGCAGCGTGCTCTGGACGATGGACAGGCCCGAAGGGTCCGGCGTCGGCTCTAGCGCCGAGCGGACGTCAGAGGAGCCAACATCTGTCTTATCGACGGTGATCCATGCGGACGCCGGAGGAGCCAGCATCCGACTTATCGGACTCAGCGCCCAACGAAGGCCGTGAAGGAGGGGCGGCCTTGGTGGATGCTTTGGAGGCCGTGTGCTACCCCAGGGTCGGGCATCTTAGCGGCCTTACCGGGTGGATGTCGGAGTAGCCGACATCCTACTTACTGGGGCCACTGGCTGCATACAAGACGGCGTGCGACCTTATCAGGAGCAGCTGCCTCCTTACACCCAGAGGCTCCCAAGGGGCCAGAGCGAGAGCCCAACAGGAAGGCTGACGCCATCCTGGAAGCCTCCAAGATGGCCGCCACGGAGCTGCCTCCCGGGGGAGGCGTTACCTGCAGCACCACGACCCCAGCTGAGGCCACGGCGGCCGATGAGGAGTCCCAGTCCTCCTCCTTGTGGTGGCCTTCTGGAGAAGTCGAAGCCCGCCAAAGTTTTTTCAGTTCCTTTTCCATGGAGATCATTTTTTGTTTAAGAATGTGGGCCTTCAGGGACTGCTGCCTCCGCTTACGGGTGGCAGCGTTAAACTGCTGGCAAAGCTGGCACTTCTCGACGGGGTGATTGGGGGCCTAGACAAAAGAGGCACTGGGAATGTCCGTCCTTATGCGGGAGCTGGGCGCCGCAAGAATCACACTTATTTTTGTGCTCTGAGGGAGTCAGGGATGACATACACGGCAGCTGAAGGTAAAGGCTGACGAAAAGCTGAAGAAAAGAAGAAAAATAGGCGGTAAAACTACAGATGATTGACTGTGAAGCAGAGAACTTAACCGTGAGGTGCTGCATGAGCCAACAGCGGGAAAGAACTGGAAGGGCGTGGGAGACCGCCCCTTTATACTGACGTTGGTCACCTGACGTGGGGTGGTCCCCTGCCAGAGACTGCTAGCTACAGATTTTTCCGTGGGGTCCTGACACCTGTCGGCTTCAGTCCTATCTGTAATTACCTACTGCAAGAGCCCTCTCGAAGTAAGATCTCCTAATACGCTTGCTTTCACCCAGCACATTGTTTTATCTCTATGTTTTTGCTACTGAGCGTGCGCCAACTTAAAACACAATTCAACATTTAAAAACAAAGCATAAAAGGTTTCCAAGCTAGAATAAACTGTCAAATTTTCAAATGCATCTCCTTGTAGCTTCTGAGAAATTTAGGGCAAATTTCTGTTTAAAAAAACGTGAGAAAATAGCCATTTTTGATGTTCATATATTCAAAAACTACTTGGTCAACTTTTACTAAAAAACAGAGACCCAACCCTGGAAATTTCAAGCCCCTATTCCATATGACTGCGGAGTTATAAGCAATGCACAAATCATAGAAACACAGTTGCAGCAGAAAAAGATCCAGCAGCCCATCCGATCAGCCCACTCTGCCCAACTACACTTCGAATGCCCTAGTGACCATCCCACCTCCTTACCTCTACCCCCCTTCCACACACTACAACCATGTGCCTGCCCCACCCTACCAGGAAACTCCCCATTGATTTGGCATTTACTATCTCCTCAGGCAGCTCGTTCCGCCTGTCCACCACTCTTTGGGTGAAAAAGTCTACATGACGAGGTCTTGCAGCTTTCTCCTTGTACATCCTTTCCCCCATGCCGTGGATCATTGTCATCATGCTTTGCTACACCACTTCCAGCTTCTCGCAGTCACTGTGCAGGAGTGGACTCCAGAACCCAGCACAGTACTCAAGGTGTAGTCACACAAATGATCTGTATAGTGGGAGGCTCAATTCTTAGCTTTTGCTTCCAAGTCCCCTCCCTATACACCCCAACATATTATTTGCTTTACCCATGGCCTTGTTGCACTGTGCTGTGGATTTCAATTTCCCAGTATTATAACCCAGAGGTCTTTCTCTTCCACTGTGCTTTCCAGTACCACACCCCAACAATACATTGTGTTCTTGGGGCTTTTTTTTCCGATGTGCACTTCTTTACACTTTTATTGCATTAGAAAAGCTCAACTGACAAGATGTTAGACCATTTTGCCACTACACCCATGTCCTTACTTACTGCCTTAATCCCCTCCTTAGTGTCCACTATCAAGCAGATCTTGGTGTTGTCCACAAAGAGGCAGATTTTGCCATGTATGCCAACCCCAACGTCACATATGAATATGTTAGAGCATGAGGCACAGGACTGAGCCCTGTGGCACCCCACTTGTAACCGCTTTAACATCCGATAATTCACCATTTACCGCTAACAAAGGAGGGAGGTGGCTAAGAGAACACAAACATGGAGCCATAGGCAAAAAAGTACTCACAGCAAGCAGAACAGCCAGAAACAGAAAGGTGTCAGAAAGTGTCAGTTGCCTGAGCATAAAACAGTGGTGGTTTGTGAGGAGTGGCTGCTTGCTGCTGTAAGGTACTAAATTTATGCACTTTATCCTATGGCCCAGTGGTGGTTTTCGGAGATGTTAGGACATGAGAAGCCCAGCTGTTTGCTGTGACCATTTACCACTACCCTATGTGTCCTCCTGCTCAGGCAGCTCTCCATCCGTGACACTATTTGTCCTTCCATCCCAAGGTCCCTCAGTTTGTGGACCAGTCTCCTGTGGGAGGGACTGAGTCAAAGGCTTTGCTGAAGTCCAGGTACAGTATTTTGACTGTCTGTCCTTTGTTGCTCGCCCTAGTCACTCAGTGGAAGAACTCTAATTAGATTTATCTGGCATGACCTCCCCTTGGTGAACCCATGCTGTCTTTCGTCCTGTAATGCCATTACTTTGAGAAAGTCAACCAGTCTTTCCCTCAGTACGACCTCTAGCAACTTACCCACTATCAACATTAGGCTGACTGGTCTATAGTTGCCCAGTTTCTCCTTCCTTCTGCTTTTATGCAGAAGGACCACGTCAGGAGCTCTCCAGTCCCTGGGGACTACTCCTGTGTATCTGCTAGTGGAACTGCTAGTACCTTTGCTGCTTCCTTGAATGCCCTAGGATGCAACCCATCTGGCCAGATTCACTTTTAATGTTACGTGCCCGTCGAACTCAATAATGTTCACCTGTAAGATCTCAGAAGGAACAAAACAAGGAGCTCTTTTCTCAATTTTTTTTTATCCTTAAATTAATGGAACCAACTTTTTTCAAGCAGGAAACTGCATTAATGAGCCACTCAATTACCTTGTGACCAGCCCTTTAGCAGTGGGTGCAAGGAGCAGAGGCTAGAATTGGCAAGACACACAGAAAGCTTCTGTTCAGCTGACTTGGGGTCAGCACTGATGACAACCATGAAGGGTAGGAGTTCCATCATGACACGATTTATTAGCACCTCGTTCCCATTCAGCACCAGTCCATTCATCAAAATCCTCACAGCTTCCACCAAGACACCATACCTGGTAAGAGAAATCTGGTTTTACCCCATTGCATTTCTAAGATTTGTGAAATATGGCATTCAGAAGGAAAACAGATGACCAGTGACATGCCTTGGGGAATTCAGGCTTGACATACAAACTGATGTTCCACATAGATAAAAAATGCAAGCTGACTCTAAAGAATGTAGCCAATATTTGACTGTGTTCTTCAAAAAATCAACACTGTCCTACAATAGTTCTTCTATCAATATTTCATTTCAAGATCTTTATTTATGCATTTGCATTTGTTTGTTTTCCCAGGATTAACTCCACTAAGTAAAGCTCATTTTCAGGGAGGTTTTGGGGGTAGAACAGCACACAAGCATGGCACAAAATATTACGTTATACAAGTTAGAACAGATTAAGTGAAAACAATAGTCAAAAATATAGCAGTAATAACATACAGACAGATATTATTTACAATTACAGATCTCAATGACACATCTTTTATTTTATTTGGTATAGCTTTTTGGCCAGTCGTTACCATCTTGCACCTTTCACTGGGCCCAGAATCGGCAACCCCCAGTCCCATCAGTCACTTCTCCTGCTGCCAAGTCAGCAGGGATCTACACGGACCAGGACCCGGGAGTGCTGAAGGCAGTTATGCTCAGCAATGGGGGGAGGGTGGGACATCTGTGTGTGTGAATTCAGTGCTCATGAAAGGTCCAGGATTGACAGCATTGGAACCCGAAGTCTTCCATTTATTCACATGACAGATACCACTCGGGCAATCAAGTGAGAGCTTCCTCACACCAATGTGCCTCACCTCTGCCATGAAGGGAGCACCACACAGATGAGACAGTAGTTCAGACTCCATGCCTAGTCAGTCCTTGGCCTCTCATGTGAGACTCCCAACAAGTGTGACAATTGTGTTGGTGTTTTTGTGACGTCGACACCTACCACTGGGAAATGGATTGAGACAACCACAACTCATTTCACATAGGCCACTGAACAGCCCTCAGCAGATAATGGCTTTCAACCACTACCGACCTGTGCTGGATTTGAATCTGCGACTTAGAGGTGAAAGACTCCTTAAGCCACTACCAATCCACTGAGCCCTCCAGGTCCCCCAACTTGTTAGCAGGATGGCCATGCGACTGCGTGTCACAAATAAGTGAGTACTGACACCTCTGAATTCTTCCGTTCCCTGATGGTACAACTGGAGGGCATGCCCAGCATCTGGTAGATGTAGCTTCTCCTCAGTGGGGCAAGCATGCAGCCTGGGAAAATACACCAACAACTCCAAGGTTTGGATCAGGAGGAAGTCAGAATTCAGCTTGGGAAGGAATTTCCTGTCGGTGTGCAGCACAATCTTGTCCTTGTGGAATACTGCATAGGATGGGTAACTGAGAGGGCTTGTAGTTCACAGACACATCTGGCCGAGGTGATAGCAAGCAAAATGCCCCCAACCCCCCAAACTGGGACTTGCAGTGTGCAGACTCATCTAACTGAAGTGATAGCAAGCAGAACCCCACCCCCAGATTGGAGCTTGCAGTTCACATACTCAAAGCCGAGGTGACTGGCGCCCCCCCACCAAAACACACAGGACTGGTGCTTGCACTTCACAGGCTCATCTGGCCAAGCTGACAGCAACCAGATCACCACCCTTTGAACTGGGGCTTGCAGTTTGCAAACTCATCTGGCTGAGGTGATAGCAACCAGAACCCCCGGACTGGGCAATCATATAAATAAAAGCATAGTTACATAAGAACTTGTACTGTAATAGACCTTCGAGAACAGCTCTTGCTGCAGGTTACACCATTAGGGCTTAAGCCGGCAGGCCGCAAGACCCCACAGAAAACTTCTAGCTAGCTACACCCAGTAGGGGACTGCCCCTGACGTCGGCACCTCCCCGACGAAAGATACCTCATAAAAGGGGCCGTCCCCCAGCATCCCTCAGTTCTCCTGCCGGAGACTCCCGGCATAGTGATATGATTCTGATGGGGAGACCGAGGATCCGGTTCCAGAGAAAGAACAATGAAATTTGTATGAAAAGAAGTAGACCTCCTGAGGGGAAGGTGGGAGGGAAACTACCTGCTGCAAGAGTTGTTCTCGAAGATCCACTGTTACGGTAAGTTCTTACGTAACTATAGTATCTTACTTTGAGAAACAGCTCTTGCAGCAGGTTACACCATTAGGACAGAGTTCCAAGCAGTACTGGTACCCCTAAATTGGGAGGGGGGTCATCGAGAAAGAGATATCACTCTCAGGAAAGCAGCCCTTGCAAGACTACAAGGCTGAAACCCGCCCTGCGCCTAGAAGCAATGTCCAGGCTGTAATGCCTGATGAATGCGTGTACTGTGCTCCAGGTAGCTGCTGCACAAATAGCGGAGGCTGAAACGTTCTTGAGTGAAGCGAACGAAGTAGCCACTGCTCTGATGGAATGACCCTTTACCTGACCAGGTAAGGGCTTGTTTTGCTTCTGGTAGCAGAATACGATGCAGTTCACCAACCACTTCGCGAGTGTCTGTTTTGACACTGGTGCCCCAAGCATTCTGTGGGTGAAGGACACGAACAACTGATCAGATTCACAGTGAGGTTGGGTTCTGGTCAGGTAAAATCTGAGGATTCCATGCACATCTAGGGTGTACAGGAGAGCTTCTCCTTTGTTAGAATAACTGGGGAAGTAAACTGGCAAGTCTATGTTCTGATTGAGGGTAAGTTCTGACACTACCTTGGGAAGGAAAGTAACAGTTACGTAAGAACTTACCGTAACAGTAGATCTTCGAGAACAGCTCTTGCAGCAGGTTACACCATTAGGACTGAAGCCGGCAGGCGTCAGGACCCCACGGAAAAATTCTAGCTAGCTATCTTCAGCGGAGACCGCCCCCGACGTCGGTCCCGCCTCCGACGCCAGACGTAGTACATAAGGGGGCGGTCCCGCCCGATTCCCCAGTTCTCCTGCCGGAGACTTCCGGCCGCAGGCTGACATCGAAATGGGAGACCGAGGATCCACTGTCAGAAGTTAAAGGGAAAAACCCTGATAGTAAAGGCGTAAGCCATGCCTCCTCCAAGGGGGAAGGTGGGCGGGAAGGTACCTGCTGCAAGAGCTGTTCTCGACGATCTACTGTTACGGTAAGTTCTTACGTAACTGTACTATCTTACTTCGAGACACAGCTCTTGCAGCAGGTTACACCATTAGGACTGATTCCCACAGTAACGCTGCCAAAATTCTGGGAGGAGGAAACTAGAAATACATTCCAGGTCCTGAATCTAGGACAGGAGACCCTAGCACCACCAGGCCGGTTTAGCTCTTCTCGCCGAGTATGTCCAGGCTATAATGCCTGATAAATGTATGCACAGAGCTCCAAGTGGCTGCAGCACATATGGCAGAAGTGGAGACGTTTCGGAGTGCTGCAAAGGAGGTGGCCACACCCCTAGTAGAATGACCCCGGACTGTACCCGGGAGGGGCTTTTGTTTGATATCATAACAGAATGAAATACACTGGACAAGCCAGCGAGACAGGGACTGTTTGGATACAGGTTGGCCCATCATCCTTTCAGAAAAGGAAACAAAAAGTTGCTTAGAACTACAAAGTAGTTTAGTTCTGTTGAGGTAATACCTCAAGCTGCGGTGAACATCCAGGGTGTGGAGCAGAGCCTCTCCTCTATTAGAGCAGTTCAGGAAGTAGACCGGCAGGTCAATATCCTGATTGAGAGTGAGTGTAGAGACCACCTTAGGCAAAAATTTTGGATTCATCCTCAGGGATACTCTGTCCCGGTGGAAAACTAAATAAGGCTCTTTGCACATGAGAGCGTGAAGCTCAGAAATTCTTCTCGCTGAAGCAACAGCAACCAAAAATAGCGTTTTCCACGACAGAAAACGCAGCTCGCAATCCGCGGCAGGTTCGAAGGGGGGAAGCGTGAGTTGTTCCAGGACAAAGAGCAAATCCCATGGAGGCACTGGGTCCTTAATGGGTGGCCTAAGGTGCAACACCCCTCTCAAAAATTCCCGGGAGGCGTCTAATTGTGCCACTGTGCGATGTCAAACCGGAAGGTGGTAGGCAGAGATGGCACAGAGGTGCACCTTGATAGAGGAGTAGGCTAGACCCGAACGGAAAAGGAAGAGCAGGTAGTCCAACACCACTCCCACCGGGCAACCTAAAGGGGAAAAACACGTGCTCGCCACCATAAACAAATACGGCGCCATTTCATGGCGTACGTCGCATGCGTTGCCGGCTTTCTGGCTGCAGAAAGAACTTCCGCAACCTCTTGCGAGACCCCGTGACGCAAGATGGTTTTGTCTCTAGGAGCCATGCATGCAGGTTCAGTGAGCGTAAGTCTGGGTGGACCAGTGAACCTTCCTCCTGAGACAAGAGATGGGAGCTGAACGGCAACGGGAGCGGAGGTTCCCGGGATAGCTGAATTAGCAAGAGGAACCAGATCTGTCTGGGCCAGAAAGGGGCCACCAGGATCATTGTTGCATGCTCCCTGCGCAGTTTGAGAAGAACTCTCTGGATCAACGGGAAGGGAGGGAAAGCGTAGAGGAATCTGTCCGCCCAGGAGAGGGACAACGCGTCTCGCCAGAAAACACCAGGCCCTGGATCTAGCGAGCAGAAATTGGGCAGTTTTGCGTTGGATGGGGATGCGAACAAGTCCAACTCTGGAGTTCCCCATCGCAGAAACAGATCCTCTGCTATCTCTTGAAGAAGTTCCCACTCGTGGACTCTGGCCTGGGAGCGACTCCGGCCGTCTGCAATCGTGTTGTCCACCCCGGGAACATGTACAGTGATCAGATTCACGCCGTGTCGGATTACCCAATCCCACACCCTCATGGCCTCCCTGCAAAGGGGGTAAGAGTGTGCGCCTCCTTGTTTGTTGAGGTAATACATCACCGCCATGTTGTCTGTCTGAAGCAGGAGAGTACTCGGCGGGATTTCTGACTGAAAGGCCAGTAGGGCATAAAGGACCGCCCTCATCTCTAGGACATTGATATGGAGATGAGCCTCCAGAGAGGTCCACATACCCTGGGACTTCACCCCGTCCAGGTGTGCCCCCCATCCTAGACCTGAGGCATCTGTGGTGAGGATTACCTCCGGGGACGGCGCTACAAACGGGACGCCCGTGGAGAGCGACCCTGGGTCTAGCCACCACTGCCAGTCTCGAATCACGGTGTTCGTGATTCTGACCGGATGCTGCATGTGGTCTTGCCTTTGATCCCATTGCACCTTGAGCATCCACTGAGTTACCCACATGTGGAGCTCATGCAAGGGACGGTAGGAATGGCCGAGCCATGTGTCCGAAAGAAGCTAAGGACCACCCAGCAGGGACGGTCCCGTTAGACGATAACTCCCTGATGAGGGATCTGATGCGCTCCGCTCTGTCATCTGGAAGAAAAGCTCTTCCCTGAACGGTGTCCAGTACTGCGCCTATAAATTGCAGCTTCTGCGACGGTACCAGGAGAGACTTCTCGTGGTTGATTAAGATGCCCAGAGATCGGAACAGGACCTGGGTGCTCTGGATCGCATGTAACAACGCCTCTCTGGAGGCGGCCATGAGAAGCCAATCGTCCAGGTACGGGAACACATAATGGCCCTGTCTCCTTAGAGACGCTGCCACGACTGCCATGCATTTGGTAAAGACCCTGGGTGCGGATGACAGTCCGAATGGAAGGGCTCGGAATTGAAGGTGGTGGTCGAGAAACTCGCGCTAGGAACCTCTTGTGGCCTGAGCTATAGGGATGTGCAGGTATGCGTCCTGCATGTCTAGAGACGCTAAGAAGGCGTCTTGCTTCAGCATGGGAATAAGACCCGGAAGAGTCACCATGCGGAATCTCTTGTAGGCGACCGACACGTTGAGGTCACTGAGGTCCAGAATCAGACAGAGGTCCCCTGTTTTCTTTGGAACCAGGAAGAAGTGGGAATAGTATCCTTGTCCTCTCTGGTTCTCCGGGACATAATAGAAACATAGACTTTGATGGCAGATAAGGACCGCTAGGCCCATCTAGTCTGCCCATTTCCCTACCTACAGGATAGGCCGCAGATCCTATTTAACCAACAGCCTATATCTTCCTGCCCCCCACAAGAATTGCCTTATGTCTGTCCCACACATTCTTGAATTCTCCCACAGTTTAGACTCACAACTTCCTCAGGAAGGCTGTTCCATGCATCCACTACCCTCTCTGTGAAATAATACTTCCTCACATTGCCCCTGAACCGCCTCCTTCTATCTTTAAATTGTGTCCCCTTGTTCTTGCAAGTCTCTTTTTCTGAAAGATGCTACCTCTTGGACTTTGTTGATTCCCTTGAGATACTTGAAAGTTTCTATCATGTCCCCCTCTCCTTCTTTCCTCAAGGGTAGACATATAAGCTCTTTAGTCTCTCCTCATCACGACTTCTCTTGCAGACCCTGCACCATTTTAGTTGCCCTCCTCTGGACTGCCTCTATCCTGTCTATGTCTTTGCGGAGATGGGGTCTCCAGAACTGGACACAGTATTCCAGATGGGGTCTCACCAGCTGTCTGTACAGAGGGATAACAACTTCCTGTTTTCTGCTGCTGATGCCTCTCCCTATACATCCCAGTATACCCCTGGCCCTCCCTACTGCCTTCTCACATTGCTTGCTAACCTTAAGGTCATCTGATATGATTACCCCCAGGTCCCTTTCCTGTTTTGTTGTTGTTACTACCTCCCCACCCATTGTGTATTCTTCCCCTGGGTTCTTGTTTCCCAGGTGCATTATTTTGCACTTTTTTGCATTGAATCCTAGCTGCCATACGTCAGACCATTCCTCCAACCTTGCCAAGTCCCTTTTCATCCTTTCCACGCCTCCTTGTGTATCAACCCTGTTGCAGATCTTTGTGTCATCTGCAAAAAGGCATACTTTTCCTTCCAGTCCCTCTGCAATGCCACTGATGAAGACATTAAAAAGGACTGGACCCAATACTGAACCCCTGCGGTACCCCACTAGTAACCGCCCTTTCTTCAGAGTGGACTCCATTTACAATTACCTTCTGTGTCCTGTTGTCCAGCCAATGTTTTACCCAGGCTACCACCCTGGGACCCACTCCCAGGCTGGTTAATTTGACTAATAATCTTTTGTGTGGGACTGTGTCAAATGCCTTGCTAAAGTCTAGGTAGGCCATGTCCACAGCCCCTCCCTGGTCTACTACTTTGGTCACCCAGTCAAAGAAATCTATTAGATTCGTCTGACATGACCTTCCCGCTGTGAACCCATGCTGCCTTGGATCCTGTGCTCCACTGACCTCTAGGTACTCAACTATTCTTTCCTTCAGAGTGGCTCCATCACTTTCCCTACCACAGAGGTCAGACTGACAGGTCTGTAGTTTCCTGCCTCTGTCTTGGTCCCACTTTAGTGAAGGGAATCACATCCGCCTTCCTCCAGTCCTCGGGTACCACACCATCCTCCCTGATTTATTAAAAAGAGTAGCCAGTGGTTTCACTAGTTCCTTCCTTAATTCTTTTAGAATTCTGGGTGAATTCCATCAGGACCCATTGCTTTGTCCACCTTCAGTTTTAGGAGTTCTTGCAGAACCCTTTCTTCTGTGAAAGGACTGGGATCGACCCCCTATCAAGAGTGCTTCTGTTAATTGGATTAGGCACTTCCCCTCCTCTTTTGTGAATACTGAGCAAAATATTCGCTCAGTATTCCTGCTTTTCACTGTCCCTTCTGCCCACCCACCGCTTATTCTATTCAGCCTCACTATCCCTCCCTTTGTCTTTCTACCGCTGATGTACCTATAAAAGGTTTTATCCTCTTAACTGAGTTGGCTATCTTTCCTCAGTTTGGGCCTTTGCTATTCTGACTTCCCTGCTGCTTCTTTCTGCCTTAACTGGTACAGCCTCTGTCCTGCTCCTTCTGTGTTTCCTTATACTTCTGGAATGCTATCTTTTCTTCCTGACTTTCACAGCCACCTCTCTTGAGAACCACAGTGGCTTTTCTTTCGCTTTGATTTGTTTATTTGCTTCACACAAAGGCTTGTTGCCTCTGTGATGGCAGTTTTGATAATTCCCCATTGTTGCTCCACACCTCCTTCTAGCCTGTTTGCTAGTGCTTTTCTGAGGCACTCTCCCATCTTGCCAAAGTCAGCCCTCCTAAAGTCCAGTACCTCACTTTTGTATGGCTTGACTCTGTAGCTGAGTTTAACGTGAACCACACTGTTTGATGGTCACTTGTCCCCAGATGGCAACCCACTTCTAGATCTGAGATCCTCTCACTGCCCCCATTTGAGAGTACGAGGTCTAAGATTGCTCCCTCACGAGTGGGTTCCGAAACTAGCTGTCTAATGCCTGCCACCTGTAGGGCATCAAGAATGGCCCTGCTCTTGGATGTTGCTGCAGCAAATGTGCTCCAGTTAACATCTGGCATATTCAGGTCTCCCATCAACAGTATCTCCCCTTTCTCTGCCATTCTAAGAATGCCTTCCATCATATCCTTGTCCATTCCTTCCCCCTGACATGGGGGTCTGTACACAACCCCTGTGCGGATTGTGGTGCCCTTTCCAGTCTCCAAGGTGACCCACAGTGCCTCCTCTCCTCCCTGTTTACTCTTTTGTTCAGTTGCTTTTATCCTTCCTTTACATGAGAGCTACTCCTCCCTCTTCTCCCTGCCTGTCTCTCCTATAGGTTATGTACCCTGGTATGTTAACATCCCAGTCATGGTTCTCTGTGTACCATGTTTCTGTGACTGCTTACGATATCCAGGCATCCCTCTTCCATTAAGGCCACCAGCTCAGGAGCTTGTTGCCCAGACTACGAGCACTGGTACTCATTACCCTCCATTTCCTGATGGCCTTACCCCTTTGCCCCATCCTTGTCCTTCTTGCCTTTGTCACTTTCTCCATTTACCCCTGCCCTTCTCCTATCGACACCTCCATGTTGGTGTTTGCCACACTTACTACCGTGATTGTTTGGGGGCTGAGGATTTTCCTGCTCCTTTCCAGTGCGCCCCTTGGCTAGTTTAAAAGCTTGCCAATGAAGCATTTAAACCTATCACCTAGGACCCTGGTTCCCTCCCGGACAGATGCAGCCCATCATGCCAGTATAGGCTTGCATCACTCCAGGTGGACCCCCAGTCCCCAATAAGCCAAATCCTGAGTTCCACACCAGTTTTCAACCACTGATTGAATCCCATGGTACAGAACACCCTAGCCTCTCCTATGCCATAGATGGGTAGCACCTCCGAGAAGGTTACCGTCAGTGCTACTTGACTAAGGCCCTCCCAATTCCACAAACTCTTCCTGCACTTCTTTAATCCCTTTCTTAGCCATGTCATTTGTCCCTAATGGACAATGACATCCAGCTCCTTCCCCTGTGCAGCTGCTCCAGCAATCCTGAGGATTCGCTCCCTGTCCCTCCAAGCCATGGCGCCAGGCAGGCACCCTACCTCCCTCTCCCCTTCCTTGCCCAGTTCTACCTTCCTAACAATGGAGTCCCCCACCAGGAGTTGTTTCCTTCCCCTGCAGGGTCCCCTGTCACCCTCCTGTGGGTCTCCTTTGTGGAGGTTCCCAGCATCCTCCTTGGTCTCCACTGTAGGTGCCTCCATAGAGGAACCACACTTTGCCAGAATGGCATAGGGATTGTGGAGAGGTACAACTGGAGGGATGTGCCTCTGTTCCACCACCCTCCCTCCCTGGGCCCACTGTGGTCCAACCGCTCCTCTTTCTTGGCAACCTCTGAGGCAGCGGCAGTGGCACTGGTGGTCCCTGGATGGAAGGAGGTCCCACAAATCCTGGCCAACTCAGCCTGGAGATGAGCAACCTCCTCCCTCAGCCCAGAGAGGTGCCTGCAGATGGGACAACACCGCATCCTCCAGAACATCTCCCGGAAGACTGCTGCTCCACAGCCACTGCACTGCACCACTCCAATCATGTCTTATTTCTGGCCCCTTAACTGTTTGCAATCCTTAGTCTTTCCTCTGTTTGTTTTTTTTCTCTCTCTCCTTACTTTCTGCCTGTGTGCCTTTTAAGCTCCTGATTGTCCTGTTCTGAGACAAGAATATCCTATATTTCTCAGTAGACCGCTTACTTGTTCAGAGGCAGACCTCCAGCAGCTAGAGGGGCCGGAGAGCTACTCTTGCCCTTCTAGGATGGTGGGTCCTTGGTGGTTCTGTGATCACTCACTTCCTGCCCCTAAACAGGAAGTTCCTGTTGTCAGTCAAATCCTGTGCCTATAAAAATAAAACTAGCTTTGGGTGGAGGGGAGGGAAGGAGGGCAATATAGTCCCAGCAGAGAAGTTCAGTCACACAGCAGTCCTTTCTCCTGAGTCTTCTGCCAAGCTATTAGCAGAATCTTTCTAAGGCAGTCTTTAAATGTAGCTTCCTTCTAGCTAAGCCACTCCCCCTACTTACCAGATCTTTCTACAAGTAATTTAAACCTCACAACAGTTAAGTCCTTTCAGTCACCTGAGATTTACACCTAGATGACTTTTCAGTTACCCATTCAGTTCAGTTAACCCAAACACACACTTTTTTTTGTTTTGTTTTGTATGTTAGTTTTTTTACCCTAAATTAAAGGTCTAAATACAAAAGTTCTTCTACTTTAGTCCCAGCAGAGAAGTTCAGTCACACAGCAGTCCTTTCTCCTGGAGTCTTCTGCCAAGCTATTAGCAGAATCTTGCCTCAAGTCGTAACCCTACTGCCCTCCAGGACTCGCTGCAGAAGTCCTTCACTGAAACCGAGGGCTGGTTCAAGGAACATAGATTGGTGATAAATCTTAAAAAAACAAAAAACATGTTCTTCACTCATCCCCAAAACAAGTCCTGCAACTTCAAACTCCTCATTCACTCTGGGTCCTCATTCCCACTCGAACAAGTTTGCTCCTATAAATACCTAGGGATCCATTTTGACCCCTCCCTCTCCTTCCATGGACACATCGCTGCCTAGCCACTGCCACTAATATCCGATTGGGCATCTTACGCCGGTATAAACACTGCCTCCCGGAGGCTCTTGGTCATGATCACCTCCTCTATCCTGTCCCTAGTGGACTATGGACTGCCGGTGTATGGTGCTGCTGATCAGACCGCACTCCATAAAATTGCACTACTCTGAATAAGGCCTGCAGGTTAATTACTGGAGCACCTAGGATGACACACACCTGTCTACTGTATGCTAAAAGCGCTGGTACTTGATCTCGAGGCGCCTCAAATATCTTACCTGTACCCTTACAAAAGACCCTCCTTGGGCTTTCCCCACCAGGATTGACCACCACCATCGCCGCTCTGTCCCACTAGTTCATACTGGACCTCTGGGAAAACCTCTCTTGTTATCCCTAGAGCTAGGACCTCTCACGGCCAAGAGCCTTCAGCTATAGGGCCCCTCCTGGTTCAACACACTGCCCCCTCCATCTCCGAGCTCCAACTATACGTGCTTCAAAACTTCATCATAACCACCTTATTAACACCCGATGCTGTAACTGCCACTAGTCAAAGCGACTAATACTTATGACAAAGCTTATTACTAAGCTGCTAAGGACTGACATAACTCTGGCATTGTTTGCATCCATCCTACCTGTACCAGCTTGTTTGTATCTATGTCTTAATTTTACTGTTATACTTATGTGTTGTACTGCTATACTGTGTATTTTGGTTTGTCTTACTGTGACAAGGTACCTTTGTAAATGAGCCTATGTCTCAAAGGTTTTCCAAACTGCTGTTTAAATAAAATAAAATAAAAATAAATAAGGCAGTCTTTAAATGTAGCTTCCTTCTAGTTAAGCCACTCCCCCTACTTACCAGATCTTTCTACAAGTAATTTAAACCTCACAACAGTTAAGTCCTTTCAGTCACCTGAGATTTACACCTAGATGACTTTTCAGTTACCCATTCAGTTCAGTTAACCCAAACACACACTTTTTTTTGTTTTGTTTTGTATGTTAGTTTTTTTTACCCTAAATTAAAGGTCTAAATACAAAAGTTCTTCTACTTTAGCCCCAGCAGAGAAGTTCAGTCACACAGCAGTCCTTTCTCCTGGAGTCTTCTGCCAAGCTATTTGCTCTATCA
Source organism: Neoceratodus forsteri (assembly GCA_016271365.2). NCBI lineage: Eukaryota > Metazoa > Chordata > Ceratodontiformes > Ceratodontidae > Neoceratodus > Neoceratodus forsteri. The sequence goes on from CM057451.1 coordinate 188,684,269, forward strand.
CTCCCTTTTGCAAGAGCGCGAGTACTTCTTGCCAGATCAGAGACTTGTGCTGACCCGGATACCGGGAGAGCAAAGGAGGCCTCGAGGGTGGCTTCTCTGCGAATTCTATATAGTGGCCTCTTCCGACCAACTGAAGAACCCACCTGTCGGTGGTTATAGCCTGCCATCCCGCAGGAAGTTACATGTCGACCCCGACCATGATTTCCGTTGATCCTGAGGGGCGGGGGCCGGAAAGGAGTCAGGCTGTGGCGGCTGAGGGTCCCGCTGGCTGGGCCGGCTTGGAAGTACGCTGGCTTCGGCCTGCGGGCTGTTTCCCCTGGGCTCTCCGAAAGCCGGAGCCCCTCTGTTGTGGAGCGGGGCGGGACTGTTGCCTCTGCATCCGTCCATGAAATCGGCTTTGGTTCCTGTGAAAGGAACTAAGCTTGGGTCGGTACATGGCCTGAACCGACCTCACCGCCTTCCCGGCCTCTTGAAGTTTGGTAATAATCTTCTCTGAGGACTTACCAAACAAGACTTCTCCCTCGAATGGGGCGTCCATGATATTCTTCTGGACGTCCGGGGTAAAGCCGGAGACGCGCAACCAAGAGTGTCTCCGGATGCATACGCCTGAAGCTGCTGCTCGGGGCGAGGAGTCCGTGAGTCATCGTGGCTCGTAGCACTTAGGTTCCCACGTCCAACCCATACGGAAGAGCGAAGCATCTCCTCCTTCTGCTCACCTTCCGCAGTTTTCAGCCGCATCAGGCGGTGTTCCCACAAGGCATTTTGAAACTGCACCATGTGGGTCAAGTAATTCAGGGATCTGATGGCGCAGGTAGCGGAAGCGTATGTGCGCCTACCCATAGCGTCCAACTGTTTGGACTCTGGGTCCGGTGGCAGGGTGCTCAGATGTTGCGGTCTCTGGGACCGGTCATGTGAGGCTGTTATGACCAGACAGTCGGCCTGAGGCTGCTGAGTCAAGTACTGGTCTTCTCTAGGAGCCTTGTACAAGTGATCAGCTTTCTTCGGCATCGCCGGGAGCGAATGTGGACGCTTCCACGCTGCCTTGGTGATGTCCATGAAAGTGTCTACCAAGGGTGGCACCACCACAGGCTTGGGGTCCTTCTGCCGAAGATACTTGGCCAGGCGTAGCCTTTCGGGGTATAGCTCTTCCGCATCCCATCCCATGTTCTCTTGGATGTGTCTCATAATATCCGAGAACGAAGGGTCATCCGGAGGAGACTTCGGCATCTCGCGTGGATCCGGAGAAGGGATGGAGAGGGGAGATGGGGATCCGGATGTTGAGAACTCTGATCCAGTGTCCTCCGTCGAAGGCGATCGTCGGCGTTTTCTGGGTCTCTTAGGGCTGGGTGACCTAGAAGAGGATCTGGACGGAGGTCTCCGTTTGTCTGGTCTCCCCCTGGGAGGTGTTCTGTGCTCCCGGGGAGGAGGTAATCGGCCTGCCGACCCCGATGGCGAGGGGGGTGCAGGAACCAGAGGAGTAATTGGTGTAGGAGGAAGAGGAGGAGGAGTGGGAACCATGTCCTTCTTTATGGTGTCCCACCAGTAAGTGAACAGCTCCTTCACATCTACCATGGAAAGGCCCAACGACGGTCCGGGCGCCGGTGGACGGTCGTCGGGTCCCGGCGTCGGCTCCACAGGGGGCTCGGGTAACGGCGAGGGTTCCCTGGGTGTCTCGACAGGACTGGGGTCGCCCGTCTGGTCCTTGGGCTGAGTCAATTCCTCCTCGGTCATGGTCTCCTGACCGACGTCGGTCGGAGGCGTCGGGGTTCTCTTCTCGATAGGAGCGGGCGCCGGTCCCCCTACCGGCATCCGATGAGGTGTTGGCCTGGCCGGCGACAGTCATCTGGCCGACGGCGGCTCCGGGGATCTATGGCGAGAGGACGACGGACGCACCGGCGTCGGGTCCTGCAGTCTCTTCAGAGATATAAGCTCCAAGGTCTTGCGAGGAGGCAAGGAAGCCAACCTGACGTCGGGTTCAGAAGGGCGGGAACCCGACTTATGATGATGGTGGCGATCCCCAGACTTGACCAAGACCCTGGAGGACGAGGACGGCTTGGCAGTCTTGGCCTGAGAAGAGGAAGACTTCTTAACCGCAGCAGGGGGAGGCTAAGAGCTGGCCCTGAAGGGGGAGCGGTCGGACCTGGAACCAGAGCTGCGCGAGTCTGAGGCCCTGGAAGAGGACCTGGAAGGGGCCTTCTCCCTTCGTTTTTCAGCGTGCTTGTGGGTCTTTTTTGAAGAGTCCTCCTTGGAAGACATGGTCTTTAGCTTTTCTTCCAGCAAAAAAGCCTGAAGGGCCTTCTGGCGACGGATCCGGGTTCTGCTATTAAACCCCTGGCAGAAGGAGCAGGCCCGGGTATCGTGGTCTGGGCCTAGGCACCGGACGCAGGCCGCGTGAGGGTCTTTGAAGGGGATCTGTTTCCCACAAGCACACTTGGAGGAGTGACCGGAGGTCGGAGAGGACATCAGAGAAAAACTTGCTTGAAGAAATCCGAATTTCCCGTAGGAAAGAACTTAACCACGCCTCGCACGCTAGAGCTGAACCGAAGGGTCGAGACATGCAAGTCGACGGCGGGAAAGAACTGAAATCGGGCGGACCGCCCGCCTGTACTACGCCGGACGCCGGAGGCGGACCGACGCTGGGACAGTCCCTCTGAAGACAGCTAGCTAGAATTTTTCCGTGGGGTCCTGATGCCTGCCGGCTTCAGTCCTAATGGTGTAACCTGCTGCAAGAGCTGTGTCTCGAAGTAAGATCTTGGGGTTTGTCCTCAAGGACCCCCTGTCCCTGTGAAATACTAAATGAGGTTCTTTGCACATCAGTGCATGGAGCTCCAAAATCCTCCTTGCTGATGTGACTGCAACTAAAAATAACGCCTTCCAAGAGAGAAGGCGTAGCTTGCAATCCGTGACTGGTTCAAAGGGAGGCAATGTCAGCTGTTCTAGTACAAAGAGGAGGTCCCAGGTAGGGACCACTTCCTTAACGGGTGGCTTCAGGTGGAGGATGCCACACAGAAAGGTACGCAAGACCTCTAGTTGTGCTAGCGATTTCTGTCCAATTGGTGCATGGTATGCTGACATAGCACAGAGATGCACCTTTATCAAGGAGTATGCAAGCCCTGCTTGTGACAAGGAAAGAAGGTAATCCAGAACAGACTTCTCCGAACAAAGGAGGGGATCTAGACCCTGGGTAGAAGCCCAAAAACAAAACCTGTGCCACTTCATGGTATAGGTCGCACGAGTTGAGGGCTTCCTCGCTGCCACCAAGACGTCTGCCACCTCGTCCAATACTCCACGTCGGAATATGGCCACTTCGTTAGGAGCCATGCGTGAAGGTTCAGAGATTTGAGGTTCGGATGAACCAGTGATCCTCCGTCCTGAGACAGCAAGTGCAAGCTGACTGGGAGGGTAATTGGTGATCCGTTCGCCAGTAGATGAAGGAGGGGAAACCATATTTGTCTGGGCCAGAATGGCGCTACCAGAATCATGGTCACCCCTTCGGCCTGCAGCTTGAGCAGGACCCTCTGGATCAAAGGGAAGGCACAGAGAAACCTGCCTGTCCAAGAGAGGGACAACACGTCTTGCCAGAAAACACCAGGCCATGGATCTAGCGAGCAGAAATTGGGCAGTTTTGCGTTGTATGGGGATGCGAACAGGTCTAGATCTGGTGTTCCCCATCTGTCGAATAACATTTCCTCCACTGACTGGAGGAGCTCCCACTCGTGGGCGCTGGACCGTGACCTGCTCAGCCAATCCGCCAGCTTGTTGTAAACTCCGGGTATATGCACTGCAGCCAGTGTGATGTTATGTTGCACTGCCCAATCCCATATCCTCATGGCCTCCCGGCAAAGCTGGTAGGAGTGAGTGCCCCTTTGTTTGTTGATGTAGAACACCACTGATGTGTTATCCATCTGAAATGTGCAAGTGTCCTGGGGATATCTCTGATCACAAAGCCTGGAGCGCATAGAGAACTGCCCTCATTTCGAGGACGTTGATGTGAAGGTGCGTCTCCGATGGGGACCACAGGTCCTGTGTTCTTATGTGATTCAGGTGTGCACCCCAACTGGATCCCGATGTGTCCGTGGTGAAGATCAGAGAATGGGCAGGTGGCGTAAAGGGAACCCCTACAGAGGTGTGTTCTGGGACCAGCCACCACTGTAGGACTTTGAGGATGGAATTGGGAACAGATACCAGCTGATCCATGTGGTCTTGATGCTGATCCCACTCTACCCTGAGTGTCCACTGGGTGGCCCTCATATGAAGGCATGTGAGGGGAACTGTGGCTATGGCGGCTGCCATGTGCCCTAGGAGGCATAGCATGGTTCTTGCCAAGACCTGCTTCCGCGTGTCGATGGTCTGGATCAGCAGTCTTAGGCGTTCCGCTCTGCCTCCCGGCAGAAAGGCCCTTCCTATGCGGGTCTCAAGTACCGTGCCTATGAACTGAAGCCTTTGTGAGGGTATCAGCAATGACTTTTCCAGGTTAATCAGAATGCCTAGAGATTCTAACAGGGTGTAGATGTTCTGCAACGCCTAGTTTAACTCTTCCTGTGACGGAAGCCATCAGAAGACAGTTGTCCAGTCAGGGGAAGACGTAGCGGCTTTGTCTCCTGAGGGCTGCCACTACCACCGCTAGGCATTTTGTAAACAACTGTAGAGCTGATGAAAGGCGGAACGTGTGAACCCAGAACTGGTAGTGGCGTCCTCGGAACTCGAACCGCAGGAACCTCCGGTGTGGTAGTGCGACTGGAATATGGAGGTAGGCATCTTGCATGTCTAGCGAAGCAAGCCAAGCATCTGGTTTGAGCATCGGGATTAGACCTGGCAAGGTGACCATTCTGAAATGTTCGTATGCCACTGAGTTGTTGAGATCGCTGAGATGTAGGATGGGGCATAGGTCCCCCGTCTTTTTGGGGACCAGTAAGAAGTGGGAATAATATACTCTTCCCCTCTGGTTCCAAGGGACCCTCTCTGTGGCCTCCTTTTCTAGGAGGGCAGTGATCTCTTGCTGGATAAGAGCTGCATGTTGTCCCGAGTATCAGGACTTCAGTAGGTCTGGATGGAGGAGGACCTACAAATTCGATAGAGTGCCCTCTTTGGATAAGCTGGAGCGACCCCCGACCTTCTCATCCCTTTGATCCAGAGGAGAAGCAGGGGTCTGACACGAGTCAGGCAGTGGAAGGATTTGGCCCGGATGCCTGGGGGATTTTGTATTCCTGGCCCCTTGGCCTCCTGAGAAGCAGGACTAGCCCTTCCGATTAAAGTTGCCCCTAGGTTTCTGACCAGAACGGGGCTGTTGGCCTTGCTTGTTCCTGCAACAATTTTGGTTTTTATGAAAGGGCTTCTGCTTGGGCCTATACATGGCCTGTACAGACATGACGGCCTTACCAGCGTCTTGCAACTTGGTAATGACCTTCTCGGATTCCTCCCCAAACAGGACACAGCCGATGAACGGAACGTTCAAGATGCCCTTCTGGACATCTGGCGTAAAACCTGAGACTCTTAGCCATGAATATCTCGTAAGGCAAATTCCTGCTACTGCACACCTGGTGGCTGAGTCTGCAGAGTCATAAGCTGCCCAGAGAACCTGTGTCCCAACATCAGAGCCTGTTTGGAGTAGCTTTAATAGCTCCTCTTTCTTGTCCCCACCTGGCAGGTCCTTAACAAGATCCTGACCCTGTTCCCACAGGGCATTCTGAAACTGCACCATGTGGGTCATATAATTTAGGGCCCGTATGGAGCAGGTCGCTGCAGCATACATCCTTCTCCCCATGGAGTTGAGCTGTTTTGATTCTCAATCTGGGGGCTGCGTGCTGAGATCTTTGGGACCTATCATGAGTGGCCGTGATGACCAGTGAATCCACCACCTGCTGTTCCCCTAAGTAAGAATCCTCTAGGGGTGCCCTATACAAGCGGTCCACTTTCTTAGGTACTGCAAGTGAGGAGAAGGAGTGTTTCCAGGTGGCCCTTGTCACATCATGAAAGGTGTCCACCAACGGTGGAACTACCACGGGCCTTGGGTCCTTTTGTCTCAGGTACCTCGCTAGGCGTTGCCTTTCTCAGTCCAGGTCCTCAATGTCCCAGCCCATATTCTCCTGGATATGCCGCATGATATCCATGAATACTGGATCACCTGGGGGTGACCCTGAAAGATCCCAGGGATCTGGAGAAGGGACACTGAAGGGAGAGGATGGTCTGGATGGCTCAGAGGACTCAGGGCAAGATTTGGAGAAGGATGAAGAGTCTGACCTCCTGCAAGGCTTTTTGCACTTTAGAGTGCTGGGCAAGTGGGAAGGGGTCCGAGAGGGGGACTGCTTCCACTTATCTTCCCTGCTGGGCTTCTCCTGAGACCGGCCCCTAGGCGGAGGAGAGTCTTCTCTGGGGAAGGGGGGCAGGGGCCCATCCGGGGTTTTGGCCGTGGGCGGGGGCAAGTTATCCCCTGGAAGTTTTGTCAGGACCACATCCTTCCTGATCGTTTCCAACCGGAAGGAGAATAACTCCTTAACTTCCTTTATAATGAGGCCCGACGACAGACCTGGCATCGGCTCCTCCCTGGACATCTACCCGAGACTAGAATCTGGTTTCTCATGCCCTGATACACCCGTTGACAGGTCTTTGGGTGACCTTAGGTCTTGAGGCAGGTTCGCCTCATCTTTGTTCCCTGATGTCTGATCATCGCTTACTGGCTGTGTGCCGACGTCAGTACTATCGTCCTCAGAGGGCGCCAGGCGGCCGACGTCCAGTGCAGGCAGGGGTGCATCCCTCTTTGGAGTCGTGGTATCCTTTGGACGTTTGGCAGGCATCTGGTCCAACGACCGCTTGTGGTCCGACGCCCATTTAAGGGACGTCAGTTCCGTAGTCCACTTAGCAGACCTGTCCGGGATACCCCCAAGTGGTTGGGAGACCGATCTCTGGTCGGATTCCCGGCGCCGGTCCAGGGAGTCGGGAGCCTACTTGGGCGGCCGACTTGGAGTGCGCCTTGTGCGGGTGATCTGACGACGCAGATCGGCCAGAAGAGCCAGGTGGCTGGCTGTGGGAGGAGTCCTTGGGCCGGACCTTGAGGGGCTGAAGCAAAGAAGACATACCTGAGCCACCAGTTGTCTGGACCTTAGCCAGTGGAAGTTGAGATTTTGCCCAGGAAGGGGACCTGTTGGAGTGGGCTGATGCCGAGCTAGCTCGAGAGTCCGACATCCAAGCAGACGGGGATTGCTCTCTGTCTCTCTCCCTCCTCTTCTCCTTATGTTTCCCCGATCTGTGGGACGATTCCCCTCATCCCCTCAGGAGGATGAGCTTCTCTCCATGGCCTGTAAGTTTTTCTCCAGCAGAAAGGTCTCAAGCACCTTCTGGCGGCGGATCCGCGTGCGGCTATTGAAGTGTTGGCAAATGGTGCAGGCCTTAGTGTCATGCTTGGGGCCTAAGCACCAAATGAAGGCAGAGTGCTGGTCCTTAAATGGAATCTGCTTGCCGCACGCGCACTTGGAAAGGCATCCTTTGACGGAAGGCATCAGGGTAGAAGACATGCGAAAGGGGAGATATCGCTTGTTGATTTATGAAGAAAGGGTGATGAGTTCTGGTGTCGTTCGGTAGCTGATGGTATCCGTGGAGCTGATGCGCTCGAGTCGACAGCGGGAAAAGAACTGAGGGATGCTGGGAGACCGCCCCTTTTAAGAGGTATCTTACATCGGGGTGGTCCCCCGCTGGGTGTAGCTAGCTAGAAGTTTTCTGTGGGGTCCTGCAGCCTGACTGCTTCAAACCTAATGGTGTAACCTGCTGCAGGAGCGGTTTCTCGAAATAAGATCTTATGTTGCTTTCCAGGACAGAAAACCAAGATCGCACATTGCCAAAGGGTCCTCCATGAGCCTGCCACAACCAGGTTCATGTCCCATTCAGAAGGAGGCACGCAAGAGGTGGAAAATGTGGCCAGGGCCCTTAAAACTGACCAACCACTTGCTCAGATGCCAAGAAGAGAAATCTCGCTTTAGCTCACTAGGCTAAGATGGCAAACAAATGCACTTCAAACATAGTCGTGTGAAAGCCAGTGAAGGACAGGGTCCACAGGTCAGCAGAGTACAGACCAGACAGGGAACTCCACTGGCGTCAGGCCATGCTGCTGGCACTATAGCAAAAACCTCTTCCACTTGAAATTGTAGGTCTTTTGGACAAAGTCTTTACAATAAGCCTCCAACACCATGAGAACTTCATCCGGGAGGCCAAGGGACAAAATCTCTAACCTCTCAGGAAAAATGCAGTCAGATGTAAGGACTCTAGGCCCATGTGCAAAATCCTCCCCTCGGACAAAATGAACAGGTCCAGCTGGAGTAGGAGCTTGACTGAACGCTTGGTGATGACCTAAAGGTAACCAAACAATGTGAGAAGGCTGTAGGTAGAGCCAGTTAGATGCTGGGGTACATAGGGAGAAACACAGAAACATAGACTTTGATGGCAGATAAGGACCGCTTGGCCTACCTAGTCTGCCCATTTCCCTACCTACAGGATAAGCTGCAGATCCTAGTTAACCAACGGCCCATTTCTTCTTACCTCCCACAATAATTGCCTTATAACTGTCCCATGCATTCTTGAATTCTCCCATAGTTTTAGACCCCACAACCTCCTCAGGAAGGCTGTTCCATGCGTCCACCACCCTCTCTGTGAAAAAATACTTCCTCATATTGCCTCGGAACCGCCCCCCCTCTATCTTTAAATTGTGTCCCCTTGTTCTTGCACATCTTTTTCTAAAAGATGCTACCCTCTTGGACTTTGATTCCACTGAGGTACTTTAAAGTTTCTATCATGTCCCCCTCTCCTCCTTTCCTCAAGGGTATACATATTAAGCTCATTTAGTCTCTCCTCCTATGGCTTCTCTTGCAGACCCTGCACCATTTTAGTTGCCCTCCTCTGGACTGCCTCTGTCCTGTCTATGTCCCTGCGGAGATGGGGTCTCCAGAACTGGACGAGTACTCCAGATGGGGTCTCACCAACTGTCTGTACAGAGGGATAACAACTTCCTGTTTTCTGCTGGTGATACCTCTCCCTATACATCCCAGTATACCCACAGCCCTCCCTACTGCCTTCTCACATTGCTTGCTAACCTTAAGGTCTTTTGATATGATTACTCCCAGGTCCCTTTCCATTTTTGTTGTTGTTACTACCTCCCCCCCATTGTGTAATCTTCCCTTGGGTTTTTGTTTCCCAGGTGCATTATTTTGCACTTCTTTGAACTGAATCCAAGCTGCCATACTTCTGACCATTCCTCCAACCTTGCCAAGTCCTTTCTCATCCTTTCCACACCTCCTTGTGTATCAACCCTGTTGCAGATATTTGTGTCATCTGCAAAGAGGTATACTTTTCCTCCCAGTCCCTCTGCAATGTTACTTTTAAAGACATTAAAAAGGACTGGACCTAGTACTGAACCCTGCGGTACCCCACTAGTAACCCCTCTTTCTTCAGAGTGGACTCCATTTACAATTACCTTCTGTGTCCTGTTGTCCAGCCAATGTTTTACCCAGGCTACCACCCTGGGACCCACTCCCAGGCTGGTTAATTTGACTAATAATCTTTTGTGTGGGACTGTGTCAAATGCCTTGCTAAAGTCTAGGTAGGCCATGTCCACAGCCCCTCCCTGGTCTACTACTTTGCTCACCCAGTCAAAGAAATCAATTAGATTCGTCTGACATGACCTTCCCGCTGTGAACCCATGCTGCCTTGGGTCCTGTGCCCCACTGGCCTCTAGGTACTCAACAATTCTTTCCTTCAGAAGTGATTCCATCACTTTCCCTACCACAGAGGTCAAACTGACAGGTCTATAGTTTCCCCTCTGTCTTGCTCCCACTTTTGTGAAGGGGAATCACATCCGCCTTCCTCCAGTCCTCAGGTACCACACCATCCTCCCATGATCTGTTAAAAAGGGTAGTCAGTGGTTTAATTAGTTCTCCCCTTAATTCTTTTAGAATTCTGGGGTGATTTCTGTCAGGCCCCACTGCTTTGTCCACCTTCAGTTTTAGGAGTTCTTTCAGAACCTTTTCTTCTGTGAAAGGACTGGGATCGACCCCCTATCAAGAGTGCTTGTGTTAACTGAATTAGGCATCTCCCACTCTTCCTCTTTTGTGAATACTGAGCAGAAATATTGGTTCAGTATCCCTGCTTTTTCACTGTCCCTCTCTGCCCACCCACCATCCATTCTATTCAGCCTATCTCTTCCTTTGTCTTTCTACGCTCCCTGATGTACCTATAAAAGGTTTTATCCTCCTTCTTAACCGAGTTGGCCATCTTTTCCTCAGTTTGGGCCTTTGCTATTCTGACTTCCCTCCCTGCTACCTTCTGCCTTAACTGGTGCAGCTCTCTGTCCTGCTCCTTCTGTGTTTCCTTATACTTCCTGAATGCCATCTTTTTCTTCCTGACTCTCCCCCCCCCACCTCTTCTGAGAACCATAGTGGCTTTTTCTTTCGTGTTGATTTATTTGCTTGACACAAAGGCTTGTTACCTCTGTGATGGCAGTGTTTATGTTTCAGAGGTAATTTAAGGAAGTATTTTTTCACAGAGAGGGTTGTGGATGCATGGAACGGCCTTCCGGAGGAGGTTGTGGAGTCAAAAACAGTGGTGGAATTCAAGCATGCATGGGACAGTCATAAGGCAATTCTAGGGGGTGGGGGTAGGAAGAAGTAGGCTGCTGGTTAACTAGGATCTGCAGCTTATCCAGTAGGTAGGAAAATGGGCAGACTGGGTGGGCCAAGCGGTCCTTATCTGCCGTCAAATTCTATGTTTCTATGTTTCCCCATTGTTGCTCCACCCCTCCTTCTAGCCTGTTTGCTAGTGCTTTTCTAAGGCACTCTCCTATCTTGCCAAAGTCAGACCTCCTGAAGTCCAGTACCATCACTTTTGTGTGGCTTAATTCTGTAGCTGAGTTTATCGTGAACCACACCGTTTGATGGTCACTTGTTCCCAGATGGCAACCCACTTCTAGATCTGAGATCCTCTCACTGTCCCCATTTGAGAGTACAAAGTCTAAGATTGCTCCCTCACGAGTGGGTTCAAAAACTAGCTGTCTGAGGCATGCCACCTGTAGGGCATTGAGAATGGCCCTACTCTTGGATGTGGCTGCAGCAAGTGTGCTCCAGTTAACATCTGGAATATTCAGGTCTCCCATCAACAGTATCTCCCCTTTCTCTGCCGTCTTAAGAATGCCTTCTATCATATCCTTGTCCATTCCCTCCCCCTGACATGGGGGTGTGTATACAACTCCTGTGCGGATTGTGGTGCCATTTCCAGTCTCTAAGGTGACCCACAGTGCTTCCTCTCCTCCATTTACTCTTTTGTTCAGTTGCTTTTATCCCTTCCTTTACATAGAGAGCTACCCCTCCCCCTCTTCTCCCCTCCCTGTCTCTCCTGTAGGTTATGTACCCTGGTATGTTAACATCCCAGTCATGGTTCTCTGTGTACCATGTTTCTGTGACTGCTACGATATCCAGGCATCCCTCTTCCATCAAGGCCACCAGTTCAGAGAGCTTGTTGCCCAGACTACGGGCATTGGTACTCATTACCCTCTATTTCCTGGTGGTCTTACTCCTTTTTGGCCCATCCCTGTCCATATTGCCTTTGTCACACAGAGGTATCACCAGCAGAAAAAGGGAGGTAGTTATGCCACTGTAGAGAGCACAGGTAAGACCTCATGTGGAGTACTGTGTTCAGTTTTGGAAGCTGCACCTCCGGAAGTACATAAACACAGTAGAGGCAGTTCAGAGAAGGACAATAAAAATGGTGCAGGGACTGCACCAGAAGCCATATGAGGAAAGACTAGAAGACCACAATATGTATTCCCTGGAGGTAAGGAGAGAGAGAGAGAGAGGGGATATGACTGAGATTTTCTAGTACCTCAGGGGTATAAACAAGGTACAAGAGAGTAGCATCTTTCAGAAAAGAAAATGTACAAGAACAAGGGGGCATGACATGAGGCGGGGGGTTAGCTCAGAGGCAATTTGAGGAGGTACTTTTTCATAGAAAGAGTAGTGGATGCTTGGAGCAGCCTCCCTGCAGAGGTGGTGGGGCAAAAATGGTAGGGGAGTTCAATAATGCATGGGATAGACATAAGGGTACCCTAGCAACAGGGAAGAGAGGGTAGGCCACAGATCAGTTAGGGTCTGTGGTATTGCACTAGGTAGAGAAAATGGGCAGACTAGGTGGGCCAAGCAGTCCTTATCTACCACCAAATTCTATGTTTCTGTGTTTTTAGATGATTGCCCACCACTGAGGAGGACGTTTGTAGTGCCAGACAGATTGTTCTCAAATCAAGCACACTGATGTGCAGCTTTTTCTCTGGAGGTATCCATAGCCAGTCTGCCCACAAGTCCTCCAGATGCACTCTTCCACCTAGAAACCTAGAATGGTGGCTTCAGTGGTCAGGACTAGCGTCAGGTTCAGCTGGATGAAGGGCATCCTCTGTGACAGATGCCTCAGAGCCAGCCACCAGGAAACTGCCTCAGACATGGAAAGTACAGTTACGCAAGAACTTACCGCAACAATAGATCTTTGAGAGGAGCACTTGCAGCAGGTAACACATGTAGGACTATGCCATGGCCACTAGGCACTAGGACCCCATGGAAAACTTCTAGCTAGCAGTCCCAGGCGGGGGACTGCCCCCTGATGTCGGCCCCATCCCGACGTCCCCCACGGTATATAAAGGGGCAGTCCCACAGCACCACCTCAGTTCACCTGCTGCAGACCCAGCTGATATACAGGATGGGGAACCGAGGAGGATCTCCCATCCCCCACAGAGAAGTACAGTTACATAATCCCGGGGGGGTAGGTGAGTGGAAAAACCACCTGCTGCAAGGGCTCCTCTCAAAGATCTACTGTTACGGTAAGTTCTTACATGACTGTACTACCTTACTTCGAGAAGGAGCTCCTGCAGCAGGTAACATATATAGGACTGAGTCCCAAGCAGTACAAGGAGAGACCGAGTTCGGGGTTGGGGGGGGAGGAGACTACTAGAAAACAGTGTCATTGGCACTCCTTAGGAGAGTAGTCCCTGGAGGACCGCAAGGTCAAAACCTGCTCTCTTTCTGGAAGCAATGTCCAGACTGTAGTGCCTAATTAAAGTGTGGACTGAACTCCAAGTAGCAACTGCCCAGAGATCTGCTACAGACACATTTTTGAGGGACGCAAAGGAGGTTGCAACCACTCTTGTGGAATGACCCTTGACTGGTACCGGCAAGGGTTTGTTTTACTTTTGGTAACAAAAATTAATGCAGCTGACCAACCATTTGGCCAATGTCTGCTTGGTCACCGAAGCCCTTAACATTCTTTGGGCAAAGGAGACAAACAACTGTTCTGTCTTTCTTGATGAATGGGTCCATTCCACATAGTAACAGAGGATTCTATGTACATCCATAATACGTAACAAGGCCTCCTCTCTGTTAGAGTACTCTGGGTAGTAAACAGGTAGTTGGATGTCCTGACAAAGTGAATTCAGACACCACCTTTGAAAGGAACTTAGGATGTGTGTGCAGGGCAACTCTGTCCCTGTGAAAAAATAAGATAAGGCTCTTTACACATCAGAGCCTGCAGCTCGGAAATCCTCAGAGCATAAGTAATGGCTACTAAAAACAACACTTTCCAAGACAGAAAGCAGAGCTAGCCACTTACGGCTGGTTAAAAGGGAGGCAAGGTAAGTTTTTCTGACACAAAAAGAAGGTCCCAAGGAGGAACAGGGTCCCTCCTGGGGGTTTGATGTGCAACATACCCCTTAAAAAGGTCTTGCACAAGTCCATTTGTGCCAGAGCTTTCCCATCCTGCAGTGCGTCATAAGCTGAAAGCGCAAAGAGATGCACCTTAAGGGATGAGTAGCTGAGACCCATGTCAGATAGGGAAAGAAAGTACTCTACCACAGATTCCACCGGACAGTGGAAGGGATCCAAGGAACAGGGGGATGCCCACAAACAGAAAGTGCATCCACTTCATGGCATATCTTGCCCTGGTAGAGGGTTTTCTCCCTGCCACGAGAACCTCTGCCACTCTGGGGATACCCCAAATCTGTCTCTGATTAGGTCTGCAGAAGCCATGCATGCAGATGCAGGGCCCTAAGATTCAGATGTACTAGGACCCTTTGCTCCTAAGAGAGCAAGTGAGTGGTCAGGGCTAACGGGACCTGTGGTTCCAACGCCAACTGTTGCAGCAGCGGGAACCAGATCTGTCGAGGTCACAAAGGTGCTATCAGAATCATGCAAGCACCCTCTGCCTGCAGTTTGAGCAGTATCTTCTGCAGAAGCAGGAAAGCATTCAGAAACATCCCTGTCCAAGAGAGGGACAATGCGTCTTACCAGAAAACACCAGGCCCTGGATCTAGCATGCAGAAACTTGGCAGTTTGGCGTTGTGTGGGGACACAAAGAGGTCCAGTTCTGGCTGAACCCATCTTTCGAAGAGGTCGTTTATGACTTCCTGCAGTAGCTCCCATTCGTGACTCTGAGACTAACAGCGGCTTAGGCTGTCTGTGAGGATGTTGTGAATCCCTAGTACATGGACTGCTGTAATTTCCAGGCTGTGATCCACTGCCCAATGCCAAACTCTCATGGCCTTTCTGCATAGGGGTTAAGAATGAGTACCCCTTGCTTTTTGAGATAGAAGACTACTGGAGTGTTGTCCGACTGGACCAACAGGGGACCCGGTGAGAGCACTCCTTGGAATGCCTGCAAGGCGTATAGGATGTTCCGTTGAAGTCCAAGAGCCCCTCATTTGGTAGGATGCCAGGTGCACCCCCCCAGCCCAGCCCCAAGGTGTCTGTGGTCAAAATCTGGTGGGGGTAGGACACTGAAATGGAACCCCAATGTCTAGTCGAGCAGGGATGATCCACCATTCCAGAGATTGAAGAACCACAATGGAGATTTGAATCGGGTGATCGAGATCGTCCGTGCCTTGGTTCCACTGTAAGACCCTCATAGTCAGGCGTGCAAGGGAAGCTGTTGCAATGGCTGTGGCCATGTGACCCAGAAGTTGGAGCAGCTCTCTGGCCAAAACCGGATTGGTAGCCACTACCCTTCAAGCAACTGCTCTCAACCTGTCTGCAGGAAGAAAGGCCCATCCCCCAGACAGTGTCCAGGACTGCCCCATGTACTGTAGCCGTTGGGCAGGCCAGGAGCACGACTTGGGGAGATTCAAGGTGATGCCCAAGTTGTGGAACAGACCGAAGGTCTCCCCTACTGATCGATGCAGCTGGTCTTCCAACGAGGCTGTAAGAGGCCAGTCGTCCAGGTAGGGGTAAACATAATGACCCCTTCTCCTTAGGGTTGCCGCCACTACGGTCAGGCACTTGGTAAAGACTCTTGGTGCCGATGAAAGGCCAAATGGTAGCACCCTGAACTAGTAGTGCTCCCCTTGGAAGGTGAAGCAGAGGTACTTCCTGTGGGACAGCAGGATCATTATGTGCATATAAGCATCCTGCATGTCCAGGGAGCAGAACCAATCTCCTTGGTGGAGCATGGGCAACAGGCCAAGTAGTGTCACCATTCTGAACCTTCTGTACTCGATGAAGGTGTTCAGTTGGCTCAGATCGAGGATGGGACAGAGGTCTCCTGTCTTCTCTGGGACTAAGAAGAAGTGGGAATAGTGTCCCCTGCCCCTTTGACCGGGGGGTACTGCCTGAATCATTCTTTTCTCGAGCAGAGCCTGGATTTCTGCCCTTATAAGAGCTGCATGGGATGGAGAGCAGTGGGAAGGAATGGGTGGGTTGTCTGGTGAAATCCATGTAAACTCCAGAGCATACCCTCTTTCGATGATCTGGAGAACCCATTGATTGGTGGTAATGTTGGACCATCCACTGAGGTAGAGGGAGAATCTTCCGCCTACTGCCTCCCCTGGAGCCTCCGCTGGAGATGGGGGGGTCTGGCAAGGTGTCATACCGAGGTGGAGGGTGTAGGCAAGGGAGCTCTGGAATTTTTCATGCTTTTTGGCCCCTGGGAACCTGAAGGCAGGGGAGGGCCCCTTCGCTTGAAGCCCTTTTGTGGTTTTTGACACCTTCCTTGGTGACCTTGGTTCTTATGGAAAGGATGGCGTCTAGTGATAGCCAGCTCCGATTTGTACATCCTGTGGACATCAGAGATTGCCTTTCCAGAATCCTGCAGACCAGTGATCAATTTTTCGGTATCAGGGCCTAAGAGGACTGACCCCTGAAAGGGTGCGTCTAGGATAGCATCCTGTCGGAACCCTGAGACCCGCAGCCAGATGTGTCGCCTCATGCACACCCCTATACCTGCTGCTCTGACAGCCATGTCTGCCGAGTCATAAGAACTCCTGAAGACGTGTCTGCCAACATCAGTGCCAGACCGTATGACAGCCATGAGTTCAGATTTATTGTCTGAGTCAGGTTGAGCCTTGACCAAGTTTAAGGCCTTGCCCCACAAAGATTTTTGGTACATCATCATATGTGCCAAAAAATTGAGTGACTGGACTGTGCAGGTGGTCGGGAGTAGACTTTTCGGCCCATCCGGTCCAGCTTTTTTGATTCAGGGTCTGGGGGCTGGGAACTCATTAGTTTAGGCTGTTGTGTCCTGCCATGTGCTACTGTCAATACCATGGAGTCCGCTTTTGGTTGTTCACCGAGGTGAGGCTTCCCCTTAGGAGATTTGTACAGGTGGTCTGCCTTCCTGGGGACAGCGACGGTGGTGGAGGGATGTTTCCAGGCTAATTTGGTAACATCCTGAAAAGGCTCTACAAGTGGAAGAATGACCAAAGGTTTTGGGTCATCTGCCCCAAGGAACTTGGCCAGTCGACGACGTTCAGGATCAAGTTCCTCTGTGTCCCACTGGTTGACAGCCTGGATGTGGTGCATCACATCCAAGAAGGACAGATTGTTCGGTGGGGGGGGGCACCTGGGAGAGTCCTTTTTATAGTCTGGGGAGGGCAATGGCAACTTGTCCTCAGAAGAACAGTAGGAGGAGGAGTCTCCTGCATCTTCCCCAGAGAAAGAGTGTGGACTTCCCTTCGAGGAGGGAATGGTCGATGGGTGCCTCCTACGGTCACTAGTAGCTGGCAACCCCCGGTCGTCAACACAAGACAATGGGTGGTCTGGCGCTGGAGGTCTTTTTGGCCTATGAGGCGAGGATTCCTTGGGTGGGACCGGAGGTGGGAGTCCTCTAGCGTGCGGGGATGGCTCCCGTGGTCTGGGCAACAGATCCCCTTTAATAATATTCCACCAGGAATTGAACAAAGCCTCTGCTTCCACCAGTGAAACGAAAGATTGTGCCAGCAGAGGAGCGGGGACTTTGGGGGCTCTGGCGACAACTTTTGTGCTGCGCTCGGTGCCGCCGCCTCATCCTCGGGCTCTTTGTTCTCGGGCATCGGATGCGATGTGACCTTCCCTGTTGGGGCAGGGTTCCCCGGAGGTTGGGCGTCCGGCTCCTCTGGAGGAGGCGGTGGCAAAGGGATCGACCCATGGTCGACAGGCCCGGGCGTCCAGTCTTTAGGCGTGTGACCTGTCACCTAATCCGATGGATGCTCTTTTAGAGCAGACGGACTCTTTGGTGGTGGCGCCTGGTCTGTCTCTGATGCAGAGTCGGAAGGCCTTGTGGTTCGATGACCTTCCGAGGGGGACGCCGCCCTTTCCTTGGGCGGCAGAGGCTTTTGATGACTATCAGAACCCTGGCGTCTGGAGGAGTCACCCAACCCTTTCGACCTGTTGGACGACCCTGAGATCTTGCAAGCGGTAGAGTCCGACTTCCCACCCGAAGAAGACGTCTGCCCTTCTGGCCGAGACCCAAGCGACGGCTTGTGGGGCCTTAGAGCCAGGGAAACGGGGCAGACGAACGCTCATAGCTAAAAGATTCTTTGCCCTGTGAATGGGAAGATGCAGTGATTAAGGATCTGGGGAGAATGGATTCCAACCTCCTGCCGGAGGTGGAGGATGCAGAGGTCTTGTGAGGGGACCTAGGCCGGGATTCTGACCTGGCGCGATCCTTCTCCCTGTGGTGGTGTTTCCCACCTGATCTCTTCTTTCTGGGGGAGGAGTCCCTGGCTGAACAAGAAGAACTGTGTCCGGATTGGGACCT
This sequence comes from Neoceratodus forsteri, assembly GCA_016271365.2. Classification (NCBI taxonomy): domain Eukaryota; kingdom Metazoa; phylum Chordata; order Ceratodontiformes; family Ceratodontidae; genus Neoceratodus; species Neoceratodus forsteri. The sequence continues at coordinate 188,702,293 of CM057451.1, forward strand.
CTGCCTAGCGGCCACTTGCTGTTTCAGGAGGTAGGCCTTTAAAGATTTGAGGTGGCGAATTAAAGTCTTATTAAATTTTTGGCAATGTTGGCAGTCATCTGGCTTGTGGCCCAGGCCCAAGCAGATTAGGCAGGCTGAATGGCTGTCTCTTGCCCGGATCTGCCTACCGCATGCACACTTAGAGACTTCTGCCGCTGTGTGGATGGAAAAGACATGCACTGAAAATGTTGAAAGGCGAGGAAAAACAAGAACACAAACGATAACTGCGCAAGGTGCAAAATGGTGGTCGACTGCAATAGAGGCGTCCATGGAGCCGATACTAGCAGGTCAACAGCAGAAAAGAACTGAGGTGGTGCTTGGGACTGCTGGCTGGAAGTTTTCAGTGGGGTCCTAGTGCCTGGTGGCATAGTCCTATATATGTTACCTGCTGCAAGAGCTCCTTCTCAAAGTAAGATCAAATAATCATGACTGGCTGGGACAAAGATGCCAACTTCTGGGACCACTGCCCTTTCAGCTTGCACTGGAGGAGACAAAAGAGGAGTCCAGTGTAAGACAAAGGCTGTGGATGGCATTAAACTGAGATGATAAAGGAAATCTAAAACCAGGTGTCTGTACCAAAGATGGAAGGAGCGGGCACACTACATCAGTTCCCGATCCCCATGATGCAGAAGCCAAGCATGGGCCTCACTGGAGTCTAGCTGCAACCCAATGAACTCCACTCATGTGAGGGGATGAGCTGCAACTTCTCCAGGTTCAGTATGAACCCCAGACTGGAGAAGGTCTTCACTGCCACCTGGACAACTGACAGTCTCCGAGGGTGGCCAGTCTTGAATCAGCCAACCATCCAGACGGGGCGTACATGGATCTCCCTGCAAACAAAACAGGAAGCCACCACTGCCAGAACCTTTGAGAATACCAGTGGTGCAGCGTGCAGAACAGAGGCTAAACAGCATTGCTCAGAAGTAGTATAGGATGTTCTCAAGCTGGAATTGCAGGAAATGGCAATAGAAATGCCTAACCGTGATGTGAAAATACAGGTTACTTACCTGTAACAGGAGTTCTAGGAGTGGTATATGTTGTTCATCCACACTTACTGGCAGGTTCCTTGCCACTTTAAATCTTGCCGGAAGGACTTCAAGCTGGCTCCTCCCACCTACCCGGTGGTAAAACTCTCGGCTCCGCCCCATGATGCCAGATCTAGCCCGCTGGAAGCCAGGTTGTGCGTCAAAGCCAGGGAGGTCGGGTGGGTTGTGTGGATGAACAACATATACCACTCCTAGAACTCCTGTTACAGGTGAGTAACCTGTATTTCTAGGGACGTAGATATGCTGTTCAACCCACACTTACTGGCAGACTCCTAGCAGTTCTCCAGGAGGAGGGAGGCAAGGCGCGCACCTCCTACTTGGGAAATAAGGACTGGAGAACCGAGGTCCCAAAACCAGCATCCCGGCGTGACTCAAGGTCGATATGGTAGGGGGTAATGAAGGTGTGTGCTGAGTTCCAAGTAGCAGCCCTGCAGATTTCCTGGATAGGGACGTCACTGGAAGCAGCCACTGAAGCAGCGGTATGGCGGGTAGAATGAGCTCTTATCCCTTTGGAAGGCTCCATGCCCACCAACCTATAGCAGAGATCTATGCAGGAGGTGACCCACCTGCCTGTCGTCAGCTTGGCTGCAGGTCTGCCAGGTGCGGCTTCAGCATAGGTGACAAACAGCCGACGAACCTCTCCCCGAACTTCAGCCGTCCGCTCCTTATAATAAAAAAGCACTCTTCTAGGGTCCAAAGTATGGAGCCTATATTTGGCCTCCGAGGTGTGACTGGGGTAGAACACCGGCAGAGTCAACACCTGGTTAAGGTGAAACTCCGACACCACCTTCGGAAGGAATTTCGGGTGGAGCGCAAGACAACCTTGTCCCTGTGGAAGACCAGATAAGGGGACTCAATGGAAAGCACCTGGAGCTCTCCCATCCTTCTGGCTGACATGATAGCCACCAAGAAGGCGGTCTTCCACGGCAGGTGAGAGATATCGCACCTGTACATCGGTTCGAATGGCTTGCCCATAAGCTTAGCCAATACCAGCAGTAGATCCCATGGAGGTGGAGATTCTCATACCGGAGGGGATATGTGATCAAGGCCTTTCAAAAAGTGCCCGACCACCTTCTCCTGCGCCACCGACTGCTTGTCGGCCCGCGCCCAGTAAGCAGAGATGGCTGCCAGATGCACCTTAAGGGTCGTCGACCAAAGCCCTAGATGAAAAAGGGACCACAGGTAGTCCAGAATGCTAGCCAAAGAACAGGAGGAAGGGTCCAACCCCTTATCCTGACACCAAATAATAAATCTCTTCCATTTGAAGGCATAGCATTTTCTGGTCGACTCCTTTTTGGGATGCCTCAACGTTGAGGACCTCGTCGGAAAGACCCAAGGCCTGGAACCCTAGCCGCTCAGGAACCAGGCCGTCAGGTGCAGGGATTGAAGGTCCGGGTGGAGTACCTTCCCCTTGTTGACCGAGATCAGGTCCAGACAGGCTGGAAGCTGCCTCGGGAGCCTGGAGCTGAGGATGAGGAGATCTGGATACCAGAACTGGCTGGGCCAGTCTGGGGCTACCAGAATCACCTGCGCCTTGTCCCTCTTTGCCTTGAGAAGCACCTTGTGGATCAAGGGAAATGGAGGGAATGCATAGAAGAGGCCTGGGGTCCACGGCCTTGAGAAGGCACCCCCCCCTGCAGTGAGCCCTGCTGACGGTGGCGGGCATGAAACAGCCTCAGCTTCGCATTCTCCCTGGAGGCAAACAGGTACACCTGAGGAGTGCCCCAGTGGGAGAACAGATCTTGTACTACCTCCAGCAGGAGAGACCACTCGTGAGATGCAGCATCTATCCGGCTGAGGGTATCGGCCAGTGTGTTGGAGGCTCCTGCCACATGGATGGCTAGGAGATCCGCCTCCAGGCTGATCACGAGAGACCAAGTGTGGAGAGCCTCCTTGCACAAAGGCAAGGAGTGTGTCCCGCCCTGACGGTTTAGGTAGTACATGGTCGTGGTGTTGTCCGTCTGGACCTGGACCACTTGACCCCGTACAAACGGAGCGAAGGCGGTGAGGGCTAGTTGGACCGCTCGAAGCTCCAGCAGGTTGCTGTGGCATCGAGACTCCTGAGGGGACCAGAGGCCGTGAGCTCTAAGCTCCCCCAGATGGGCACACCAACCCATCAGAGAGGCGTCGGTCGTCAGAATGACCGTCGGCTCGGGGCGGACAAACGGGATACCCTCCTGAAGATGAGCTGGAACGAGCCACCACTGGATGCCATTCCACATCTCCTGGGTCACTTTCGCTGGCTGATCCAGAGGATCAGAGTGCTGTGACCACTGGCGAGCCAGCCCCCATTGCAGGGGACGCATATGCCAGCAGGCCCAACAGACCACGCTGGTGCAGGCCGCCATGAGGCCCAGAAGGCGCAGGAAGTCTCGGGCAGGGCGCAACTGCCCAACCAGAAATGACTGGGCAAAGGAGGAAAGGACCTCGGCCCTGTCCACCGGAAGCCGTGCTCTGGCTCGAAGAGAGTCGAGCTCTGCCCTGATGAACTGAATCACCTGCGATGGCACGAGTTCAGATTTGTCCTCACTGATGAGGAGGCCAATCTGAGAGCAGACCTGGAGGGCCAGATCCCTGGACTGCTCCACCTCCAACTTGGAGGGGACTGCAATCAGCCAGTCGTCCAGGTAAGGGTACACCCGGACCCTTCAGTGCCCCAGGAATGCTGTCACCACTGCCATGCATTTGGTGAAGACCCTGGGAGCTGGAGAGAGACCAAAGGGCATGGCCCGGAACTCGTAAAGGGATCCCTCTGCCCTGAAGCGGAGGAATCGCTGGTGAGACGGCCGGATTGGGACGTGAAAGAACAAGTCCTGAAGGTCCAGAGAACAGAACCACAAGCCTCGTTCGAAGGATGGAATGATCTGAGCCAGAGTGACCATCCTGAAGGTGCGAGACCTTAGGAACTTGTTCAGGGCGTGTAGGACGAGAATGGGGCGCCAGCCCCCCATCCGTTTTGGGACCAGGAAGTACCTGGACACAAACCCTGGGTCTGGAGGAGGGTCCGCCACCTCCCTGATCACCTCCTCCTGGAGGAGCAGGGCAATGTCAGAGGCTGCGGAACCCGTAGCCCCCCGTGGGGCGACGGCTCGATAGGGTGGAGACTGCTCGAATTCCAGAGGCAGACCCTTGCTGAGCACTTCCAACATCCAGCGGTCCATGGTGATAACAGATCAGGCGGAAAGGAAGTGGCGGAGCTGTCTCCCTACGGGAGGAACCCGGGGAGGAGTGATGAGGCTGGGGGCGACACCCCTCAACCTGTCACTGGGCAGGCTTGGAGGAAGGGCCGGCCGAGGAACCGCCTGGACCTTTCCCTCCTGGTTTCCTGCTGGAGGAAGCAGCAGGCTTGACTTTGGGGTGCCAAGTGCGAGCCTGCTGGCCCTGATGCTGGTGTTGCTGAGCCAGACGTGCCACAGGGGCTGAAGGACGAAAGGGCTTACGCTGCTGCTGGCGGCCTTTGTCCTTCTGGGCAGACGTGACTGAGTCTAAGGTGGCGTTGGACTTCTCGATCCATTGGAGACGACCCTCCAGCCCGGGACCGAACAAGTCGGTACCCAGGAAGTGAACGTCTGCCAGCTTGTGCTGGGTATCCGCCGTAAAGGTGGACATCCGCAGCCAAGCTCTGCGGCGCATGGCCACTGCGGCCGCTACTGACCGGGCACACGAGTCAGCGATGTCCAAGGAAGTTTGGAGCTGCTGTTTGGCCACTGCCCTTCCCTGATCCCGCATCTGCTTGACCGTCGTTTGAAGGTCAGCCGGGAGATGAGGAATTACCTCATCCAGGGAGCCCAAAGGGGCGTGTGAAAAGTGTGCCATCAGGACAGCTGAGCTAGCCTGATGAAAGCCTAGGGAGGAAGCAGCATAGACTTTCCGCCCGGAGTAGTCCAATTTCTTGGACTTTTTATTGGGTGGCTTGTTCATATCCCCGAGTGTTCCTGGAACGCCGGAAAACGCTGTCGGTCACTAACCCCTCCACAGAGGGGTGCCCCGAGAAACCGGAGAGTGAACCGGTAGGAACAGTATACTTCCAAGCCATCCTGGCCGAAGGTGCTGGACAAGAAGCTGGCCGCTGTCACAGCTCCAGGGCTGGGCCAACAATGGCTTCGGCCTCCGAAGGGGAATCCCCTCGGTCCAGTATCTTCGTGAGGGGATACTTGGCCCATTTTGAAACGGGTTCGAGCTTCATCCCAGTGGACTCTGAGATGAGTTGAAGCATTCCAAGGAATGAGGATGGGCTTTCGTCCACCGACTGACCCCCGGTGGACTCTACGTCAAGCGGCCTGGAGAACAAGGAGTCGTCGTCAGACTCCGAGGAGTCTGCGAACAGCTGCTGAGCGCCTGAGCCACCCTCCACCTGCCGAGGTCGATCGGGAGTGAGGGTGACCGACAACCTATGGGGCAAACCCTGACCCGACCGAGAATCCTTTGTCGGGGCCACAGTCTTTGGTTGTGGAGGCGGAGGTTCCACCACAATGGGTGGCGCAGCCGGTTTGGCAAAATAAATTAAAAGGGTACTAGAACTATAAGGACAAAAGGCACACAAGCATATTTTTATGGATTCCACCAAAAGTCTAAATAAATACGATAAAGAAATAGTGTATAGCCTATAGTGCCACCGTTGTCCAAGACATTTTAGAGACACAGATGTCTAAAAATCATTAAAAGAAAGCAGGTACCCACAAAACTGTGCAATAAGTGCAAAAGTGAGAAAGGGTAATAATGTGCATTTAAAAAGGTAAATCAGAAGCAAAATATATTGGGTCCTTTCTAGTTAGTGTTCCAGTTTTGGAAATAGATTCCACCTAAACAATCTGGAAGAAAAAAATATTAGTTTAATATCACAAAATCAGATTAATAGATACAACCAAGGAGCATGTACTTTAAAAGGGCGTCAGCTCCAATCTGCCATGAAAGCTCGGCTGTGAAGTGGCAGTCAATTTAAAGATCCAATAATTCTTCCGATTTTTCAAGAGATTATTCAAATGCACACTTCTAATTTTTATTTTTAATTTTTTCAACACCAATTAATTGTAAATTGTTTTCCTAATAATAATATATAATTATAAAGCGCAATTCAAGTTTCTCAAAGCGCTGTACAATAAAACAATAAAAATCAGAGATAAAATAGTGAAAACCATAGCTCCAGCATTAATCCAATTTTCAATAAATAGTTCTCTCAAAGACAATCCTCAAAAGCAAGATAAAACAGATACATCTTTAAGGCCACTTTAAAGTTCTCCCCGGTCAGGCATTCTCGCATCCGACGAGGTAGAGAGTTCCATAGGGTAGGGGCCGCATACGAAAATGCTCGAGCATCGAAGTTTTCTATTGAACCCTAGGAACCTGTAGCAATCCCTCATCGGCTGAGTGGAGAGGTCAAAGTGGGCAGTAAGGAACCAGAAGCTCTTGCAGGTAGCCTGGACCCTTTCCATGTAGGGCCTTATAGGTCAGCAAACCAACCTTGAAGGTGATCCGCCACTGTACAGACAGCAAGTGCAGTTCGCGCAGCACAGGTGTGATATGACTGACCCGGGAAACCCCTGTTAATAACCTGGCCGCCAGGTTCTAAAAGGGTGATGGATATTAACCCCGGAAGCCCTAGGTAGAGGGAGCTGCAGTACTCAAGGCGCGAGGTCACAAAGGCGTGAATCAACATTGGAAGGTCGCAAGACGAAACAAGGTGCTTAATCCGGGCAATGTTCTTCAGATGGTTAAAAAAAAAAAAAAAAAAAGAGGATTTGACTACTGCCGACACCTGCAAATGCAGTGTCAGCCCCTCGTCAAAAATCACACCCAGATTCCGCACCTGAACAGAGGGCAGGAGCTGGGTACCTCTGCGCCAAAGCCCAGAGGCAGACCCTGCCCCCGCCCTCTCTATCCTGCAACCCGGATACACCACCAACAGTGCAGTGAACAATGTGCACTGCCAGGGAATTTTTGTGGCCACCACCTTGCACTGATCGAAGATGCTCACCAATACATACAGTGGCATGAAATAGCATTTGCCCCCTTCCTGATTTTCTCTATTATTGCTTATTTTTCACACTGGATGTTTTCAGGTCTTTAGACAAAATGTAATATTAGATAAAGGGAACCTGAGTGAACAAACAACACTTTTTTTTTTTTTTTTTACTTATTTCATTTATTTAATGAAAACAGTTAACCAACACCAACTGGCACTGTGTGAAAAAGTAATTGCCCCCTAGTTAAATCAACCCAATTAAAGGGATAATTAGAGTCAGCTGATTGAACACAGCCAGGCTTGATTACAGCCAGCCCTGCTCAATATAAACCTCACTTATTTTGACCCTTACCATCAGAGTCACATTGCCAGCACAAAGATTCAACAAGCACATTATGCCACGATCAAAGGAAGTTCCTGAAAAGATCAGAAAAAAGTTGTTGCTATCTATCAGTCTGGAAAGGGTTACAAAGCTATTTCTAAGGCTCTGGGACTCCATCGAATCACAGTGAGAGCCATAATCTCCAAATGGAGAACACTTGGAACAGTAGTGATTCTTCCCAGGAGTGGACGGCCTGCCAAAATTACTCCAAGGGCACAGCGTAAAATCATCCAGGATGTCTCAAAGGATCCTAAAACAACATCCAAAGAACTGCAGGCTTCTCTTGCCTCAGCTAAGGTCAGTGTTCATGACTCCACAATCAGAAACAGACTGGGCAAAAATGGGCTTCATGGGAGAGCAGCAAGGCAGAAACCACTGCTAACCAAGAAGAACATAAATGCTCGTCTCTCATTTGCCAAGAAGCACCTGGATGATCCACAAGCCTTTTGGGAAAATGTTCTATGGACAGATGAGTCCAAAGTGAAACTTTTGACGACATGGATCCCATTATGTCTAAGCAAACACAGCATTCCACAGTAAGAACATCATACCAACAGTCAAACATGGTGGTGGTAGTGTGATGGTGTGGGATGCTTGCTGCCTCGACCTGGATGACTTGCCATAATTGAAGGAACCATGAATTCTGCTCTGTACCAGAAAATTCTTAAGGAGAATGTCCGGTCATCCGTCCGTCAGCTGAAGCGTAGTTGAGTCATGCAGCAAGACAATGATCCAAAACACAAAAGCAAGTCCACATCAGAATGGCTGAAAAGAAGTAAAATTAAAGTTTGGAGTGGCCTAGTCAAAGTCCAGACCTAAACCCAATAGAGATGCTGTGGCAGGACCTGAACGAGCAGTTCATGCTCGAAAACCTACCAATGTTACTGAATTAAAGCAGTTCTGAGGAGGAAGAGTGGGCTAAAATTCCTCCACAGCGATGTGAAAGACTGATATTGAATTATAGGAAGCGTCTGGTTGCAGTCATTGCAGCTAAAGGTGGCATAACCAGTTATTAAGTGTAAGGGGCAATTACTTTTTCACACAGTGCCAGTTGGTGTTGGTTAACCGTTTTCATTAAATAAATGAAATAAGTAAAAAAAAAAAAAAAAAACAAGTGTTATTTGTTCACTCAGGTTTCCTTTATCTGATATTACATTTTGTCTAAAGACCTGAAAACATCCAGTGTGACAAATACGCAATAATAGAGAAAATCAGGAAGGGGGCAAATACTTTTTCACGCCACTGTACCTTGAACTGGCGAACTGTCTTGCCAATCGTGAAAGCTCTATGTTGGCAAGTAGCCAAACAGATGACCCCTTCAGGTGTGCACATTATAAAATGCCTAATCCGTATCAATCTTCCATTCCTGGGATTTATAAAATGCTAGCCCTTGATTACCACCACACAAAACTTACAGTCACACCTGTAGCAGTCGTGGGGCAGAGAGAGAAGCCACAGACTCTCTGCGGTTGTCTCTGTCTAGGGTACTGAATTGACAACAGAGTCTCGTAAATTACGACCCCTATTGTAGCCCATCCCGGATGGTCTCTCTGTAATCCTTCTCAGTGTGGGTTCACTCTGCACAATACGGTAGTGTTTCTCAATTATTGTGTATACTCTGGGAGACTAGGGGGTGAATGTGGTTATCAAATGTATTCTGCTGTCTTCCTGCCCCCCCACAAATGTACAATAAAACAAGGCACCTATCTCTTGTCTCAGCTGCTGTCCTTGCCTCCCACAGTTTCCTCACAATACTCCCTTATTCTAAGTTGCTCCTTCAATCTCTAAGCCCAACAGTTCTAAACCTCATCCGAACTACTACTACATCTCATTTGGATGACAGACTTTTTAATATGCCCTGGCTATGTGGCGGGGGAAAAAACTGAAGAGTTCTGCGTACGCTGATCTCCGTACCAGGCCCTTGGCTGGATCCTTCCCCTCATACAGTCAGGCTACTACACACATTTTAAGGATCATACTGGTCCTGAAAACTGGCCTGTTACTACGGATGTGCAGTCTCTCAGTTCTCTAGCCACTTTTCTTAATAGAAGGTCCCACCTTGACCCACCGACTGAGGTTATGGTGGAATTTACCAGGATGGTCCTGGAGTACAACACCTTCAATTAACTTTTTTTTTTTTTTTTTTTTTTGCAGATTAAAGGCACAGCAACTGGGGCCAGTTACTCAAATCTGTACATGGGGGACCGGGAGGAAAAGGTGGTAAGGAATACACAGGCGAATCCCTTCCTCAACCACATAGCACTGTGGCGTCGATATGCTGATGATGTACTGGTCATGTGAAGGGGTACGGGGATAAGCTTTCGAATTTAAGTTCTTGGAAGGTAGTAACCCTAACCTAAAATTATGCATTGGTTACAGCCAGAGTGAGGTTAATTTTCTAGCCCGTATTATAAGCAAAGATGGTCGGGAAGGTCAGTACAGACATTTTCTGAAAACCCACTGACAGCCAACACCCTGCATGCACCTTTCAGCAGTGGGTGTGGGCGAGCAGAATAACTTAGAAATGCTGACATATAGTGCAAAGTGAGCCTACACAGAGGGATTACAGACAGATCACCCAGGATGGTCAACAGGAGGGGTTGTAACTCAGAGGACTACGCTGTCCATTCAATATCCTTGACGGCGACACCCCCCACCCCAGAGTCCATAGCTTTCCCCTGCAGCTCAATGCTGCTACAAATGTGGCTGTTATAAGTCTGTAGGGTGATAATTAAGGCCCAGCACTTTATAAACCCTAGGAATGAAAAACTGATAAGCTTAGGGATTTTATGATGTGCGCCACTGAAGGGGTCATTTATCTGGCAACTTGCCAACGTGGAGCTTTCTATTTTGGAAAAACAGTTCGCCAGCTCAAGGTATGCACTGGCGAGCATTTTCTATCAATATAAACTGGTGACTCAGAAAATATCTGGCAGTGCAAATTGGTCATTGCAGGTGTAAGGAAGACCACAATTCTGAAGTCACTGGTGTTGAAAATGATTTTTTTGTACTTTCTTTATCCCGTCCTAGGCGGCCCTCCATCTCGCCGACCCCCCAGCCCCATGCTCCCTGCTCGCAGTGAACCTCCTGTTGTCCTCCATGGTTTAACCCCCATGACAGGGTGGCAGGGATTCCTCAACCCGCCAACACGGATCCAGTTCTGAGAGGTGCCTACGGGGATCGGCATTCATCCAGCTGCCCCAGGACATTTTCTCCCCCACACCCCCAAAAAGAGGTGGAGCATTTTTGGCATCGGCAATGGTTGAGCTGTGGCGCTTCCACCCATAGTACACTGACCAACTACTCCTCCTCCATCCCTAACGTATGGGATCCAGGCGCTCCGACACCCTGTCACCGCTAGGTGTCAGAGGTGCACCAGCCTCCATGTCCCTCCCTCCCCAGGAGAGGAGAGGAGAGGACTGCTGTCCTCTGAATGCTCCATCCTCTCCCACCCCAGCAGAGCCCCAGCACCCCATTCGCACTACAAACACGGGTCACTGGCGTGGCAGGAGGTAAGGCATGATGCATCAGCCCTCCACGCCACTGGGCCAACTGGTGTTGAAAATTTGAAGAAACAAAAAAAGTAGAGAGGGCATTTTTGATAATCCCTTGAAAAATCGTTAAGAAATATTGGATCTTTGAACTGGCTGCCACATCGCGGCCAGGTCTTAATCGCAGATTCATGCTAACCCCATTATGTGTTATGGCTGTAGCAATTCAACTGATTTAATGATACTGAAACTGTCTAGTATTTTTTTCTTCCAGATTATTTCAGTGGAACCTCCTTCTGAAATAGGAACATTAACTAGAAAGAACCAGACATATTTGGCTGCTGATTTACCTTATTTATATACACTCTGTCACTTTATTTCATTTTTATTTACTAGATAAGCGCACTAGACAAACAGTTGCCTATTTTCAGGTATGGCCTACAACAGGGGGAACAGTACCATAACGGACAGTGGCATCACATACGTAATTTATGCATGTGGATTGTGCGAGGTACAAAAATGGGTAAAATGTGGATATTAGTATGAAAGTAAAGTATGACGCTAGCTACAAGCTACAAAACAAATGTCAACATGACAAAAATATGACCACCACATTTCAGAGAAAGTCATACAGACAGATACCAGCAATGGGCAGAAGCACACTGATTATCTGTGTAGGTAAGTACAACAGTTATCTACAGAAGGCCTGGAGAGACTGGCACTGATAAACCTTAGCCAGAATGGAATCACAGAGTCTGGGGCAAAACAGGAGAGGGTGATCTCACCAAGTTTTGTTCTTGTCTTGGGTATGGACAGTAGGTCAAGATCAGTGTCCTAAGGGGTAGATGCTTCAACATGGCAAGAGAAGTGAGGGAGGAGGCGAAGGCATCTGCTTCCACACAATATCATTAATGACATCTCCCAAGCTGAGGTCACAAAGAGCTAGGGGAAGCCACTCAAGTTTAGAGTACAATGTGCAGTGATGGACATATAGATTGGAGGCCAGTGCAAAACAGCAGATGTTATGTGCCACATCGCACTGGTTCCATGTCATAATAGCGATCACAAAACTGCAATCGCTATTACGGCGAGTGTATATCACGGAAAAGCAAATCGGCAATATATACAAGCCAGCGACCAAACATCCAGCAAGTATAAAAAAAATGTTCATGCGGGGAGCTGCCCCCCCGCACCCCCTGCTTAAGGATTACTAACCCTGGGGTGCATGTCAGGAGGGAGCAACGCCTGTATCGCCATATAAAAATCAAGCATTTGTCAATGCCGAATGTTGGCTTGCTGGCATTGGCACTGGTAGTGCAGGAGTTAGACAGATGCATCATAGGAATGGCAGTGAAGTATTGAACTGATGCCAACCCACCCCCACCCTGCAGAGAGTGACAAGCATTAGAGTGTCCCTTTGGGTGTTTGGTAGTGCAGTGCGGGAAAACATGTCGGGCAGGATGTGAGAAATGACAGCTGCACAGTTCATAAGGAGGTGTAAAAAAATGCCAGTGTTGAAAATGTGGCATGTAAATATACCAAATTTGCGAAGCTACTAGGGTGTGTGGGAAATATGCAATGCATGCTTGCAACACTGCCATTTTATGGGTGAAGACCACATTTTCAACATAAGCATTTTAGCACCTCTGCTCATGTACAGTGTCACTGTTATTTCCTCAAAGTGTCCTAAGAAGTGATTTCGCACAGCGACCACGCTATTCTCGCCGGAAGTGCGAAAACACATTTTGGGCATGATATGTCAAATGACGGCTGTACTGTTCATCAAGAGGTGTGAAAGTGCCAATGGTGAAAATCCAGACTGAAATATCACAAATGTGACGACGTACTTGGTGCATGCGCCGTAATCTGCCAACGCATGCTCGTGAATACAGTTATTTTATGGGTATCATCACCAAATTTTCAACATAGGCATTTTAGGTCCTCTGCTCATGAACTGTGTCACTGTCATTTCATAATCTGGCCCAAACACTGATTTCGCACAGACATGCGCTATTGTGCACCGGAAGTGTGGAAACACATTTCGGCAGGATGTGGAAAATAACAGCTGTACTGTTCACAAGGAGGTGTACAAAATGACAATGCTGAAATCCGGCAGTAAATATTACTGTGAATGCGCCAAAGTTATGAGCCTGCGTAGCAACTTCTGCTTAACGACGCTAGAAACAGGCATTTGTTGGATTTTTCCACCAAATCTGGAACATAGGCTTTTTAGGGCACTCATGAATACCGCCACTGTCATTTTCGGTTTTAAAGGGGTGATTTCGCTGTAGTGACTGCTAAATCACCTTTCGAGGTCGATAAACGCCATGACAGTGACAGAATTCATGAGGAGGGGCCCCACAAACCCTATGTTGAAAATTTGGTGCAAAATTCCCAAAATGCCTGAAATATGCAACAAAGTTGAAAACCTATCTAGCCCATTATACAGCTTACACGCATTTCCTCAGTTCGCGGTCGGCTTTGAAGAGTGCAGACGTGTTCCCGTCCACCAAGATCGTCGCGCCGGACTCGGAGGTAAGTATGGGGTGGGGGGTGTGGGGAGGCAGGGTCCGCAGTGGGTGGAGTGCGGGTTGTGGGGGGGCAGGGAGAAGCGCCCGTGGGACCGCTTAATATCCAGGTTTAAAAAAAAAAAAGGCGACTAGACGCTCACGCTGGGTGGGCCTCAGCGTGGCAGAAGGACAGCTGGGGGAGGCGTGGAGCCAACGGGGGATTGGGCACCCCCGTCAGCCATGGCATCAGTTGCCACGCTGGACAATGGCCCAGTCCCTGCAGACCCCACACCGGTGACTGAGCACCTCCAAATGTCCTGCTGCAGAGGACAGACCAGAGCACGAAGGTAAGACCCAGAAATTGCCAGGTGATGGGTCTAGGGGGACGGTCCAAATGGGGCAGGTCAGGCGAAACAGACAATAAACTAATCGGGGGGTGGATTAAATAAACAAAAACAATATACATCAGTGAGTGGGTCTGTACTCCATAGTGTCTGAATTTCCAGAGCTGTTTTGGAGCTGCTTCCACCTTGCTTTTTCTTTTACTAGTGGGACCAAAGGAGCCACACTGGGCTTCCTTTACCTTGGTTAACACCTTCGCAGACATAACATGACAATGTCATGCGGCCCAGGCACTGCACATGCAAGTTGTAAGCATTGTTACGGAATTTCTTAATGCCACATGGGAGAAAAAGCAGTGACTTCTTTGACAGCAACAATGTATAACAACATTAATGTAATTAGTACAACTGCAAAGTAGAAAAACTTCAACATTAAAAATCAACAAAGGTGTCTCTTTGGTCTGGCAGGAGAGGTCGATGGTGGAAGAAAAGAAACTGAGGAGGTATAGGGCCACTCATGCTCTATAGGTACCAACGATGTACATCATCATGTGTGTCCCAGCTAGGCAAAGGTTTCTGAGTGGTCCTGATGCCAACAGTTTACAGTTCAATGGGCATGGCTCTATAAAGGGAGATTTCCTCAAACACTGACCTCTCCAACAGATGATGCCGAGCCCTGCCCCCCAACCATGCCTTGGTGAGGCATCCAAAATCCTAGCTTCTCTTACTCCCCTCTCAAGTGTGACTCCTCCTCCTCCTTAAGGGTTGTAGTCAAGGCAAATAAAGCTGGCCAAGAAGAAGATCCCTCTGATCAGAAGCCCTGCCTGGGGAGGGTTACACTAAGGGGCTTAGAGTGGGCAAAGTGCAGCAACAAGTCACTCAGCTTGCTGATGAGATGAAGGAGATTTGGGAGACGAATGAACATGGTGGCATACAAACGTTGGATGGGAGGGGGAACAGCAGTTCTCTCTCATTGGGAACAGACAACATTTCCCCCCCTTCAAGATGCAGCTACTAAGGGGTCAGCTAGCACCGCAGTAGCGCTACTACTTTCCATCCAGATGACCCATGCTTGTACCCTGGACATCTGGTGCCAACCGGTGAAGCAGGGTTTCAGCATCAGCCTTGGATGCCTCCTGCCATGGGGAGGAAAGGGCACCTCCTTCTGTTGCATAACCGCCCCCTGGTGGCCCAGGAAGAGAGAGTATCATGTGGGAAGGAACAGTGCTCTTGTACAGAGTGGCCTCACACTGGCACATACCCACTCGCTTGGCATGACGTGGACACATCACATGCCCAGAGTAGGGAGCTTCCAAAGGAAGGAGGGAGGGGCTCATTTACCCCCTTCAACAGTGCAGAGAAAAGCAAGGCTAGGTCACTCTACAGGAGCATGCCCTGTGGGTGGGATAAGGGGTGGGGCTATGGGGCACAAAAAAGAAAAAAAAAATCAAGAGGTGGACTTAGGACTGATGGAATTCCCCTTGTTCCACCACTCCCAACTGGGCTGCTTGGCCCACCTCTTCCTTTCCGGCTTCTCCCTCTGGCATCCCAGGCTTGCCAAGCACAATATCTCCTCTGATGCCTGCTCCCGCTATGAGGTCCCGCTCTGAGGTTCCACCACAAGTTACCTGCTCGAGGGCCAGAGTCAAGAGTGAGCAAAGGCAGGAATGAAGTGTCAGTCCTTAGGAACACCAAGGGTGATGGAAGGAGGTTCCCAAATCAGGCTCGGGATGCTAGAAAAAGTATTGAAAACCAAAAAAGATACAACTGCTGTAGACTTGTAAAACCACAGTCAGTCACTCTCAGAATCCACACCACACTGCAGATCCCAGCAGTGACTAAACCAAACATCCCCCATATAACTCCATTTTAATCAGATCCTCTGGTCTGGAAGGTGGTGGTTGGGGTGGGTGGAGGGGGCAGAGAGGGGTGGTCAACATCCCACTGGTTACTACACGGGACAGCAACACTAAAGTTCACGCTCAGCTTCCTTACACAGTTGATCATGTGTCACTTGTCAGATGAATGTGGAATGAAAAATGATTCAGTCAATGGGTTGAGGATTCGCCGATGATAACTTCCCCCCAAGAACTATAAATAAAGTCACATTCTGTTGATCTTGCCTGTAAATATCAGTGCACTTATATAAGCTAGATAAATTCTTCTGTATAAAAACAGCTAGACAAAGTAACACTTGATCAGGATGAAAACAGGCCCATCTTGACAGAACGCTGCATTTTCTTGAACACTGTAGGGTTATCCTGAAGTCTATTACTCATAAGCAAGCGCAAAGAAAATTCACAAGATCCTTACCAGTCTTCATCCTGGGACAGGTCCATTCGCCGAAAGAGATCCAATAGGCCGCCAACAGTTGTTTCAGGACCAAGATGTTCAGAAAATGCCTGCAAAGAAGAGCCAGTGTAAGTTTCTCTAAAAACAGCAGACCTATGCCTGAACACTTGAGTCTTTTTTTTTTCCCTACTTTCTATTTTCCCTTCCTTGCCATGTGTGCCAGGTTCTTCTTCAGCTCACTCACAAGTCCTTTAGCAACATTTTCAAAAGTGTGTTATGCTTACAGCAGGTAAAATACCCTGTGTATTCCAGATGTATTGCACACGATCGTTGTGGCACTCTGAGCGCTTTATTCTACATCGGGGTGTTTATGTACGCTGTCAGTTTGCTTTACATTGCGGTACTGTTTATGTACATGGTAAGCACTTTGTTCTACATCAGGGGTACTGTTCATGTACGCTGTGAGCACTGCGTTCTACATCAGGGGTGCTGTTTATGTACGCTGTGAGCATTTCGTTCTACATTGGGTGTACTGTTTGTGTACAATGTGAGCACTTTGTTTTACACTGCGGGTACTGTTTATGCACGCTGCGAGCACTTTGTTTTACATTTGGTGTAGTGCTTATGTACACTGTGGAGTTAGGAGATCACTGGGCTGTCAGAAGTGCTGTCTTTTGGAAGGGATGTTAAAATGAGGTCCTGTTGGCCTGTTCTGGTGATTGTTTAGGTGGATGTTAAAGATCCCATGGAACTTTTCAAAGAGAGAATGGGAATGTCACCAGTGACCTGGCCAAATGTCCTTCATTCAATAAAAAACATCAACGGCTCAACCTGGTTCAATATCAGTCAGTTTACATCTCTGTCCCTCTCCCCGGGACAAGACTGAAAACAGGAAGTACTTCCAAGCCCTGCTTTCCCTGTCAGCAAAAACTAACTAATGTGCTACAGCACTGGCTGAGGGTGAAACCCAGAGTTTCTGTATTGTAAATCTGGGGTTTCTAGAGTGGTTTTGTTTCTCTACCCCACCCCACCCCTCTTAATTTTAGCACTATTCATGTTTCTCCCCTGCCCTGCCTCTCTTTCCTCCCATTGCTTCCCACCCCTGGCACACCCCAGACATACCGAATCCAGATTCTCCCTCGATTTACCACCCATTGCGGGATGGTGGAGAGCCAAGCTCAACCTGCCAGACAGGATCTGGTTGGAGCCATGCCGGGTCGCCAGCACATGACATGCGAGGGGTCAGAGAATTATCCTGCCAGCTAGGCTGATTTTCCATTATTCCTTCCTTCCCCCATGGTACAGAGGAGCTGCAGTGCAATAATATCAATGGCAGTGCTGTGCACGCTTCCATACGCAGCACACTGGACATATGCCATGCCGCCGCCCCCTGGGCTGGATTTTCAAAGAGGCTAGATTGATAAAAGCCCTAGGTGTGCTGAAGATACGGCACACGGGGTTTACAGTAACCTAACGGGATCTTCCATCCCGTGTGGCAACCGAAGCAAGTTAGGCCATTGTACCAGAAATTTGACGCAAGCTGCCACAAATTGGAAAAACTGTCATAACTGTATCCAACCATAGAAAATCAGGCACAGTTGCGGTAAAGGGCATTGACGTAGTGGCAATTTCGAAGGGTTGTGGTGCATGGCATGATGCATGCCCTGCACCACTCTTTGAAAATCCTGCACTGCAGTCCCCCGTCAGTCTCCCCTCCTCCCCAAGACGCTGCCAGGGGTCAGACTAACGCCGGCGCCGCACCCACATCACCCCAGAGGAGAGCAGTCTATCCTCCTCCCTTGCCAACCTTCCAAATGACTCCGGCTCAGGGTGTGAACCCGGTTACTGGCATCATGAGTGGCAGCTCTACTGCTGCGCCAATAGGCTAGTCCACCCCCAATTTTAATACTTTTATTTTTGTTTACATCAAGCTTTTCCGCCATGTGCAGCTGCTTGCTCCTTCCGTCAGGATGTTTCTGCCGGTGACCTCTCATCCTGTCCCCTTACTGTCGAGGCTAGAGGAGATCTACACAGTGTAGGGCCCCAAGAGAACTAGCAGCCATCATACTGGTGGTACAGAAGACATGTGTTTTTTTTTTCTTACTTTCTCCCTTATTCCCGAAGCCCCTCCCACATTTATGACACTGGACATTGCCCTGACAGGCCATGTAAGTGTGGATGGCCCTGCTAAGGAGGCAAACACCCTGGCCACCACAGGGGTTGCTGAAGCAGTGGAACTGCAGTAGCATCCCTCCCCAGGTGGGACAGCTGCCATGCAGAAGCACCACCCCAGCTTCTGTAGCCATCCAACCCAGCTTCCAGGCTCACTTCCAAAACCTGGGTCACTGGCGCACTACCAGCTGTGCCACTGGACAGTCTTTTAACACTATTTTACTGCTCATATAAGGTGCCCTACTGACAGCACTGGGGACTTACAGTGCTACACGTATTCACAAGGCACGTACGGCACAAAGACTTCCACAGTGAAAGTGCTCCCACAGTGTCTCACACCATATGTGCACTGGCCATACCCTACAGAGATCATCTCTAGTAGGCAACAAGAAAATCCTTGGCCTCTCAAGTGAGGCTGACAACAAGAATGACAACCAATGTCAAAATAACCAAAATAATCAGACATATGGGTTTATATGTTGTACACCTATATTCACGTTAACACAAGCCCTGCCTTTATTCAGTGAAACACAGAATTTGTCAGCAGAAAAGGCCTAGCGGCTATCACGTCTGCCCTGTATCTACCTACCTACCAACTGAGGAAATGCAAGAACCCTAGTGTTTCCAAGACATCAAATGAGTCCATCACCCGCCAGCAGTGTTGTAATCAATGAACCATAGAGTCTTCTTACTTACTTTTATCTACCTGGCCCCTGTGTGAACTTCTTGATGTAGGTTTATAATTTATATACTTATCCCCATCGCGAGGGAAAGGATCAAAAATCTGGCCAAAGAGGTGGCCTGCTGATGCCTTCCACTTCCTGGTCTGCTGTCCCCACCCTTGCGTGTGGGAAATCATCAAATAATACTCCAAAAAGTCAAATGTGCAACTTTATATCCTGCAATACCAGCTTTATAGTATACATCCATTATTGCTCGTGTAATCTTTGTTATGTGAGCAGAAATGCCCATATGTTAAAAGAGTGGATTCAAGAGCATTGTGAACAAGAGACTTGATACTCTGGTGGGCAGACACTTTAATGAATGTCATAACGCAGATCCTAAACTACTCAGGTTTGTGGTCTTGGAGACTGTGAAAACTCCCAAGAAGTGGAGGTGACAGGATAAACCTTTTATTAAAAGGAGAAAGTGAGCCGGCCCAGTGGCGTAGAGAGCTGAGGCACTGGCGCCTTACCTCCACCCATGCCGGCAACCCGGGTTCGGGAACAGACTCAGGTCGCTGGGGGTCGGCGGGGGAGGAGAGGATTGAGCGTCCGAAGGACTGCTCTCCTCTCCTGTAGTGTTGGAGGTGTCGCACTGCAGGACTCCTCCGTGAGACCGGGTAACGAGTCGGGCGCAAGAGAGGGAACACCACCAGAAAACGGAAACTGGCTCCATGCTCGACCGGATGACGGCCGCCTGTCAGTCCGATGCCATCAATGTCTCTGGGACCATCCCTCAGAAGTACCCCAGGGCTAAGAAGTGCACTTGCCTGTCCCACAGGTGCTTCTCCTCTCCTCTCGGAGGAAGGAGGCCCACTCGGCGAAGGGCTACATTCGGGTCACCCTGGGGATGACTGCAGATATGAGGGATAGGGGAACGGGACGGATCGGAGGTGCCTTGGCACAGCCTGAAGGAGTGGCCATGCACGGTATCACATAAGGGAAAAAAGATACTAAAAAAAAAAAAAAAGGGGGAAAGTAACTGGACTTACAGACTCCTGACCGTAAATCCATACAGGCTTAATGAATTTCTAGACCTTAAGCCTGCTTAGAAAGTACAGTTACGTAAGAACGTAACAGTAGATCTTTGAGAGAGGCTCTTGCAGTAGGTTAATTACTTATAGGACTGAAGCCGGCAGGAGTCAGGACCCCCGAGGAAAAATTTCTAGCTAGCAGTCTCTGGCGGGGGACCGCCCCCACATCAGGTGACAGACGTCAAGCGACGTCGGTATAAAGGGGCGGTCCCCCACGCCGCCTTCCAGTTCTTTCCCACCGAAGGCCAAAAGGTGAGACGAGAGAGAAGCAGATATTTCCCATCCTGGAAAAGGAGCTGAAAAAGCTTAGGGTGGGAAGGTGTTACCTACTGCAAGAGCCTCTCTCGAAGATCTACTATTACGGTAAGTTCTTACGTAACTGTACTATCTTACTTCAAGAGGGCTCTTGCAGTAGGTAATTACATGTAGGACTGAGTCCCAAGCAGTCTGGAACAAGAAGAAGCCAACGGGAGAAGGAAAACTACTCAGAAGTAGACCCACTGGCTAATAAGGTCTTAGGAAAGGAGACCTTGCAGCACAGCCAACCCAAAGCCCACTCAACTGCGAGAGGCAATATCCAAACTGTAATGTTTGTGAAGGTATGGACAGAAGTCCAACTAGCGGCTGCACAGACATCAGCCGCTGACACGTTCTTGAACCAAGCAGCAGAGGCCACTACCCCTCTGGTGGAGTGGCCTCTGACTTGACCCAGCAGGGTCTTGTTGTATTTGTCATAACAGAAAGTGATACAGTGAGCCAACCATTTGGACAGGCATTGCTTGGAAACAGCATTGCCTTCCCTCTTATGAGCAAAAGAGACAAACAGTTGATCAGTCTTTCTGAGATCCTTCGACCTAGAGGTGTAGTATCTCAGAATCTGGTGAACATCCAGAGTATGCAAGAGGTATTCTCCTTGACTGGAGTGTTGGGTAAAGAAAGCAGGTAACTCTACGGACTGATTCAGCGTAGATTCCGCTACCACCTTAGGGAGAAACTTAGGGTTGGTACGCAGAGCCACACGCTCCTTGTGGAAAATCAAATATGGGATTTTACACATAAGGGCCTGAAGCTCAGAAATCGTTCGAGCAGAAGTAATGGCCACGAGGAAGAGAGTCTTCCACAAGAGGAACTTCAGATCTGCTGAGGCTGCCGGCTCAAAATGAGGCAGAGTAAGCTTCTCAAGAATAAAATTCAAATCCCAAGGAGGGGCAGGAACCTGAAAAGGGGGTCTCAAGTGGAGGACCCCTCTAAGGAAGGTCTTAGAGACCTCCAGCTGTGCAAAAGTCCTGTTTCCAAAAGGAACATGGTAGGCAGAGATGGCCGCCATATGAACCTTCAAAGAAGAATGACTGAGACCCAGATCAAAGAGGTGTCATAAGTAATCCAGAAGCCGCCCAACACAGCACGAGAAAGGCTTGAAATCTTTGGAAGCGGTCCAGATAGTGAACCATTTCCATTTCATGGCATAGGTAGAGCTAGTGGATGGCTTCCTGGCCTCTACCAGAATCTCAACCACTCGGTGTGGGGGGGGGGCCCCGAAACTTGGCTTGAGCTTCGTTTGCAGAAGCCACACATGCAACTGAAGGGATATGTGGCCTGGATGGACCAGGGTCCCCTGATCCTGTGACAGCAAAGTCCACAACAGAGGAAGCAGAGGTTCCTCGGAATACTGTTGCAGAAGAGAGAACCAAACTTGCCTGGGCCAAAAAGGAGCGTTGAGAATCATACAAGCTCCTTGCAAGCTGAATTTGTGTAAGACTCTCGGGATCAGGGGAAGGCAATCTTTCCTTCCAGTTTAGAGACAGAGAGTCTCTCCAAAAAACATTGCGCCGTGGAGTGAGCAGGCAGAAGACGGGAAGTTTTTCGTTGAGAAGAGACGCGAACAGGTCTACCTGAGGGGTTCCCCAGCATAGAAAGATTTTGTCTGCTACCCCCGATCGAGTTCCCACTCATGCGCATGGGCAGATGACCAACTGAGGTGATCTGCCAATGTGTTCTCGACCCCTGGGACGTGAATGGCTGTGAGGTGAAGGTTGTGCTGCACTGCCCAATCCCAAACCCGCATCGCTTCCCTGCAAAGAGGATAGGAACGAGTTCCTCCCTGTTTGCTGATGTACCAAACAACCCACATGTTGTCCGTTTGGACAGCCAGATGTCCAGGAAACAGAAAAAGATGCAGAGCCTGAAGAGCATACAACACGGCCCGAAGATCGCGCACAATGATGTGGAGAGATTTTTCGACCTGGGAACAGGAGCCCTGGGTCCTGTGAGGACAGAGATGGGCTCCCCAACCTTCTCCCGAGGCGTTTGTTGTCAGCGTCTGGGGGCCGGGGGGTGAGAGAAAGGCAGAAGGGAACTCCCTGGCAGAGGTTCTCCTGAACTGCCCACCATTGCAAGTCCCGAGCCATAGGGTTGGAGACCAGAACCAGTTGATTTAGATCATCCACCAGCTAATCCCATTGAGACCGAAGCATCCACTGAGAGATTTTCATGTGGAGTCGAGCGTGAGGGACTGTCGAAATAGCAGCCGCCATGAGCCCAAGGAGACAAAGGACCGAACTGGCACTGACCCACCTGCAGCTGGATAACAGGTCGACCTGAGCCTGGATCGATGCCGCCCTGTCCAGTGGCAGAAAAGCCATGCCACAGGTCATGTCCAGGATCGCCTCGATAAACGGGAGCCTCTGGGACAGGATCAGATGGGACTTGGCCTGGTTGACAGTAACACCCAGGCAGGCAAAAACCTGCAGGGTAAGGGAAATGAAGCACAGGAGTTCCTCCCTGGATGAAGCCGCCAGGAGCCAATCGTCCAGGTACAGGAAAACCTGCACCCCCTGGGTATGCAGGTAGGCTGCCACTACTGAAAGACATTTTGTAAAAACTCGGGAAGCCGAAGAAAGACCATATGGGAAGGCCTTGAACTGGTAGTGGTCCCCCTGAAAAGCAAAACGCAGGTATTCCCTGTGCGAAGGGCGAATAGGGATATGCAGGTAAGCATATTGCACATCCAGAGCGCACAGCCACTGTCCCGGCCAAAGGAGGGGCAGAAGGCTCTGAAGAGAGAGCATCCTGAACCTTTTTTACTCCACAAACAAGTTTAGTGAGCTGAGGTTGAGAATCTGTCTCACCTCTCCTGACTTCTTCGGGACCAGGAAGAAATAGGAATAGTAGCCGGTCCCTTGAAGGTGCGGGGGTATAGACTATCGCCTCTTTCACCAGAAAAGAGGAGATTTCTTCCTGGGCCAGAAGATGATGTTCTGGGGAGTACGACGACCTTGGGGGGGGGGGGTTCGAGGAGCTTTCCGAAGAAACTCTACCAAGTGTCCTTCTGCTATTAGCTGGAGCACCCAAGTGTCTGTAGTTATCCTCTCACAGGCCGGTAGGTGGAGGGAGAGTCTCCCTCCTACCGGTTCCTCTGGTACGCCCAGAGGCAGTGGGAGAGGAAAAGGAGTCAGAATGCATGAGGCAGCGTCGCGGCTGAAGCCCCCGCTGCTTTTTTGGGCGGGGGGGGGGCTTGGCAGCCGGAGGGCCCCGACATTTATTGGCCCGCTTTCCCTGAGGTTTCGCTTTCTGCCAAGACTGTCTGCAAAAGGGACGATGCTGAGCTTGAGGGGGTTAGTACAGTGAGTCAACCAACTTAAGTGCAGCACCCTTCTCCTGCAGATCAGTGATGATGTCCTTCACATCACCACTGAACAGCACAGAACCTCTGAAGGGCACGTCCTGGATAGCGGACTGCACCTCTGGGACCAAACCCGACACCCGGAGCCAAGCGTGACACCGCAAACCCATGGCGAAAGCTGAGCTCCGACCAGCAGCGTCCACTGCATCATACGTGGCACGGAGCATGTGCCGACTGGCCCAACGCGCAGACTGGACTAGATCTGCCACCTTCCCGCTTCGGCCCGCGACCCAGGAAGGGAGTCCAATTTAGCCTCCACCTCGCTAAGGATTGTCTTCTGATAGTCCCCCATATGACCAACATAATTCAGGGCTCTAATACCCAGAGTGGAAGAAGTGTAAATTTTCTTCCCGAACTGGTCCAGAAGGCGAAATTGCTTGTCAGGTGGTGACGAGCTGAAGTACTTGGGGTTAGCTGAGCGGCACTGATCATGACCGAATCAGCTTGAGGGTGTGAATTTAAAGAGTCAACACCCTCGGGAGCCTGATAAAGCCTATCCGACTTCCTAGGAAGGGGCGTTAACGCCGATGGTTGCTTCCAAATAGTGGAGACAAGGTCGGCATGAGGCTCAATCCAGGGTGGCACCAGGGTCGGAGCGGTCTCTGGCAGATCCAGGTGCACAGTGAGTTTCTTACGCTGTGGATCCAGCTCCAAGGAATGCCACTGATGAACTTCCTGGATTTTGCACCGCAACTCTGTAAAAGAAGGATCCTCCGGAGGGGACTTCAGAGGAGTCCTCAGCCTGGGCTTATCCGGAGAGTGTGGCTCATCGTCTAAGTGGGAACGACCGTGGGAGTCATCCGAGGTGTCCGAGGAGGAAGAAGGGGAGAAAACTCTTCCTCCAGACGTGGAGGAGGAACGGACCCTTGGGAAGCCTCGGAAGCGATTCTGCCCTGCCCTGGAACCAGAGGGCCTCCTGGTATCCGGAGGTGGAGGGAGTCTCTTGTCTCTGACATAGGGGTCCGGAACCGGTCCGTGTCGAAAGACTGCTCTCTACCTCCTGGTGAGCTGAGCCTGGCCTCAGCCCACCAGGAGGCTAGTCTCTCCTTCAAATCCACTGGCAGCTGAGGGGCGGTGGAGAGGAGGGGATACGGATATTGGGATCCGACGCGCATCCATACCAGAACGGGCGGATAACCCGGCGTCGGGTAGTGAGGCACCGTGTCCTGCGGCGCCGGATACTGCGGCCCCAGGGTGTTGGATAGGACGGGGTCAGATACCTGGGGACCAGGGGGTCTGATGGAGCAGACGGCCTGGTAAAATGCCCGGTGGGCGGGCCTGGAACAGGAGGCCCGGCAGGCCTGGCACAGGGATGGCATCCAGAAAAGAGATGCCGTCCGGCGTCGGCGTCCAAGGGCGTCAGGCCCCAGCGGGAGGGAGACCTGATGGGAGCATACCTACATCCTCCGCATCGCCCGGAGAAGGAGGGGTAAAATCCCTGGGGTCAAGCTGAGGAGACGCTGGGGCCTCTGAGGGCAGCGAATGCTGCGGGAAGCCGGGGACAGCGGACAGAACATTAGGGTCCAGCGTCGGCTCAGACGCGTGCGACCGGAGGGGCCGAAGTTCGACTTACCGGCGGAGTCCGGGTGGATGTCGGAAGAGCTGTCATCCGACTTAGCGGAACCATCACATGAGGCAGGCTGCAATGGAGGCGTGGTCTAGTCGGGTGGCTTAGGGGCCGTGCGCTGCCCTGAAGGGTTGAGCAACTTAGCGGCCTTCTCCAGGCGGACGTCAGAGGAGCCGACGTCAGGCTTACCGGAGCCACTCGCATCAGTAGGGCGAATGGCAGAAGCCTTGCTGGGAGTGGAAGCCTCTTTAACCCAGAGGCATCCAAGAGCCAGAGCGAGTTGATAGACTGACACTGGCTTTGAAGCCTCCCAAGACAGCCGTCAGGAGCAGTCCCTCGGGGAGGGGGAGATGTCACCTTGAACAAGGCAACTCCAGCCAAAGTTGTGGTGGCCGAGGAAGAGGAGTCCCGATCCCAGTGCTTCTCCTTGTCTTTCTTTTTATGGTGACCCTTGGGTGAAGTTGAGGCCTGACGAAGCTTCTTCAGCTCCTTTTCCATGGAGGTCATTTTCTTTTTAAGGATGTGGACCTCCAGGGAGTGCTGCCTCAGTCTGCGGGTGGCGGCGTTGAACTTCAGGCAATGCTGGCACTTCTCCACAGGGTGATCCAGGCCTAGACAGAAGAGGCACTAGGAGTGTCCATCCTTGTGCGGAACTTGTGCGCGGCATGAGTCGCACTTATTCTAGTGCTCGGAGGGTGTAGGGGGACAATACACCACCGAAATAACAGTAATTCGAGAAATCGAAAAAAAGATGGTAAACTACTGACGTACAGAATGACGAGCAGTTAAACTTAACCGCGGGCGCCAGACACAAGCCAACGCAAGGAAAGAACTGAAAGGCAGGTGGGGGACCCTTTATACCGACATCGCTTGACGTCAGTCACCTGATATGGGGGCGGTCCCCCGCCAGAGACTACTAGCTAGAAATTTTTCCATGGGGTCATGACACCTGCCGACTTCAGTCCTATATGTAATTACCTACAGCAAGAGCCCTCTCGAAGTAAGATGTAATGTTTCTGCTTCAAGTAATTCTGTGTTCTGTTTCAGAGTTTAAATTGATGTGAGCTGGGATTATTTGCTACAGTTTAGAGTAGGGGGAGGAGCAGGCTACACTTCTGGAAACTTTTGTGGGTGATGTAACTGCTTCAGGTAATTCTGTGTTCTGTTTCTGAGTTAAAAACATAGCAGTACACTGCAAGTGTTGGCGTTACCTGAGCTGTGGTACTTGTGTCCTTGTTTTCTTGTCCAGCAGGGTGGGCACTGCTGTAACAGCAAAAGAGGTCTGCTGAAATCTGTTAGGAGACCTCTGTGTGGGGATTGAGAGGTCTCTTCTCGTTGGGGGACGGGACAGACCTGACTGATTCATGAGAGTCAGGATAGGGCCCAAACCCACCCCAGAGTACATCACTTTTATAAGGGAGGAGCTACCCTACAATTGGTGGACAGCACAACCAGGTGCAGCCCCTTGCATCCCCGGCCAAAAGTCTGAAAGCCACTGGGCAGGGATACAGTTAGTTTTTGAACAGGGAGAATCTCACCCTTGGCCTAAACACAAAAGCTTAACACAGGCAAGAGGTGAAAATGGGAAGGAAACCACACTGGAGGGGCCAATGGAGCAATGTTGGGGCGGATCTGGGGCAGGGTCCACAGGCTACAAGAGCTGGTGGCATCTTTTGGAAGGTGGTAGGGTGTACTGGTTGTGGGTCAGCCAATGTACTGGATATAGTCTGGAAAATGAGGGGGAGATGCATGGTATGTAGGCAAATTGCACAGATAGGGAGGAGATGGGATGGCTGAGATAGACACTAAGTTGGGAAAGGGAGAGGAGTAGAAGGAAGACAGAAGGGGTCCCACCGAGGGAGCTACAGCAGCTAGAGGTGAGACAGTGGGGGGGGGGGCTAGGTGCGGTTAAAAGGGAGCTGCAGGGGGACAAGGAGCAAACACAGCCACAGAAAGGGGACGACGGGATGGGGACTAGAGAAAAGTCAAGGAGCACAAAGGCAAGAAGTGGGGTGAAGGGGGAAGCTCCAGAGAGGATACAGGAATCCCAGTTAGTGGCAGCAAGGGGCACAAGAGTAACCGGGGGAATGGCAGGTGATAAAGCATAAAGGTCCAAAGCCTACACATAGGACAAGGGAGAAGAGAGAGCAAAGGAAGGAACATCAGCCAGAGGGATACAGGCAGTGGGCCTAGAACAAAAAAAATAGATTTGCCCCACTAGGAGAAGGGAGGCTCAGAAAAATTGAAAAAGGGGGATGCCCAATCGGGTAAGAACAACGGACAAGCCCAAGAGGAGGGGGGACAATGTGCTCAGCTTCAGAGGAGCAAACGTTGGATGGGGTGGGGAAGGGCCCACTGGGAAAAATCAGTCAGGGCAGGGGCAGGTAGACAGGGAGATAAAAAGTTCGCAGATGGAGGGGCAGAGGCAGGCAGCCTGGCAGAAAGACCTGTGGGGGGGCACAAAGCTGGGGAGGCACAGAGCGAAGATATTACTTCGGGAGGTGACATGGGCAAAAGGGGTATTGAAAATAGAGTAGAAAACAGGATACAGGGGGTTGGGGGAAGGGTGGCAGGGAGATGTAACCAGAAGGAGATGGAGAGCAGGGTCCTACTGGTTGGGGACTCTATAATAAAAGAATTAGGTGGGGGGGGGCAGAGGACACAAGAACAGCATAGTGTGGGTGGAATGTCTCCCGGGCATGATGGCGGCTAAGGTCATTCACTACATCCCCTCAAGGGGGAAGCAGCAGGATGAGAAAATGCACCAGCTGTTCCACCTGGGAACGAATGACCTGGTGGGAAGTAGCCTAACGTAAGTGCAGGCAAGATTCAGAGCTCTCACTAGATACTGTAGCAGTCTGGGGTTCAAATTAGTGGCTTTTTCAGAGGTGTTACCGGTACCAAGGGCAAGCCCTGATAGGAAGAGGAGGATAAGGGAGTTCAACGACTGGCGGGTGGGGTGGGGTGAGAAAATGGGGTATGGGTCAGTATTTATTTATTTAAATTTTGGTAACCGGGTAGGCCCGCTGAGACCAATCATAGTCCCTTTTTCAGGGGTGACCCGGGGTTAATTACAACAATGGTACAACAGGACAATAATGTTACATTAAGTTCAACAACATACAATAGATTATACTCCATACAAGAAGGCAGTCATTAGACATACAGAGTAATACAAGGGACTGTTATCAGTTCTTTGTCATACATGTTAGGTGAGATCAACAAACATAATCATATATCAGACAAGCAACAGGAATGAAGTGTGAAGATCAATGATTACAAGTGCATTGGTTTAATCCCTGCAGATACGTTTTAAGTCCCTTTTTAAACCCCCTGAGGGATTCACATTCCTGAAGTTTGGGTGAAAGTGATTCCATATGGGAGGGATGAGAAGGCCCTGGACCCTTGGGAGGACAGTGTCCAGGGGGACCTTGAGAAGCTGTCTGTTGGATGACCTTAGAGTCCTATTATTAGTTTTAGGTTGTAGTAACTCAGCCAGGCTAGGTGGGGAAGATGCCAATCTGAGTTTATAAGTTAGACATAGGGAGGAGTAGCGCAGTCTACCTTCCAAGGTGGGCCATTTAAGGGCTTGCAGGATCTGGCAATGGTGTTCTCTATGGGGCGCCCCATATCAAATTTTCCGATCCTGTGGTAAAGTGTCTTAAGTTTTTTTTATCGCAGTACTTCTGGTGGAGAGAAGTACAGGGGAGCCGTACAGTAATTTAGGTAGCAAGGTACCATGGGCAATCTTAGATCGTGACTCCAGGGTAAGGTAAGGGCTGAGTCGATAAAAGAGACCTATCCTTTGGTTCAGTGTTTTGGATAGGTGATCTGTGTGAGCTTTGAAGTTGAGATCCCGGTCAATGGTGAGCCCTAGGTTTATTAGTGAGTCTACTACCACCACCTTTTCCCCAGACGAGAGGGTGGGGTTAAGTGTATCTGATCTGTTGGATGGTAAATGTTTGGGCCCGAACAGCATCCCTTTGGTTTTTTTTTGCAGTTCAACAGAAGTTGATTTGTGGACAGCCAGACTTCCAGTGATGTTAGATCTTTGGATAGCAATCGGCTGAGTTCTTTCAGATCCTCCACTGATCTATAGATAACAATGTCGTCCACATAGAGAATGATTTCAGGGCCTTTGCAAAAAGTAGGCAGGTTATTAATAAATAGGGAGAATAAGAGTGGCCCTAGGATAGATCCCTGGGGAACTCCCTTATTAATATCAATCTTGTCAGATTTGGCACCCTGCCATTTAACTAACTGGGACCGGTCCTGGAGATAATTCCTAAACTATTGTATTACTAAAGAGTTGAGACCGATTTGTTCCAGTTTAGCCAGGAGTACTTTGTGATTTACCAGATCAAATGCTTTGGTGAGATCGATAAAGATTGCACCAGTGTGCAGTCCTTTGTCAAGGGCAGAGAATATATCAGTGGTAAGGTTAAGCAGGGCGTTGTCAGTACCATGATACTTTCTGAAGCCGTGTTGGGCCTTGGAGAAAATATTGTATCTCTCCACATAATCCATGACCTGGGAGTACACCACTCTCTCCAACACTTTGCTTAGTGTCAGGAGTAGGGATATTGGATGATAGTTTTCAACAGAGTCTCTGGCACCCCCTTTGTGTATAGGGGTAACTAGGGCCACTTTCCAAAAGAAGGGAACCTTTCCCTCCATGAGCGAGCGGTTGATCAGCCACAAGATTGGGGTTGCAATGACAGGGGCCACAATATTGATTAGTTTGGGTTCCAGCCCGTCGTAGCATGCTGAACCATAGGTTTTAATACCCTGTAGAATTCTCTCGATTTCTAGACTGGAGACTAATTTGAAATGAAAGTCAGGAATGTTGTGGCCGCTTTTTTGGGGGACCTGTTGTGAGGTTTGACCTGGGCAGGGGGACTTGGGGGTATTTAATTCAATAAAGAATTTATTAAATGCCTGTGCTGCCTCGAGTGGGGTTGAGTAGTGAGTACTATTAGCTATGACGTCACCCCTTCAGGTTCGTTATTTCCCTTGATAAGGGCGTTTATCTGGGACCAGAATTTTTTGGGATTTGATAGGTTTGTTTCTTGGATACGTCTAAGGTGAGTCCTAGTAGGGGACTGGAGATCTACATTGGGGGACAAGAGCTTGTCTGCACCAGACAGACCACCTGAATAGGGAGCGTGTGGCAGTACTAAAAAGCAAACTAGGAGAATTCATAGCGGATACCTACAGTTTAAACTAGGTTGGGGGGAATCTGCTCCACAAGGAAGAAAGTTTGGGGGGCTACCAGCCCCCCCCAGGATAGCACTACATTGTTGGGCAAGAGAAAGACAGGTGAAGGGGGGAACAAAGGGGAAGGCTGGTGGAAGGAATTAGCAGCAAATGCCAGGAGTCTGGGAAATAAGATGGTGGACCTGGAGGCCATCATGAGAGACGAGGGACTAGACAGTCGCAATAAGTGAGACCTGGTGGACAGAGCATCACACCTGGGAATAAACCATTCCAGGTTATAAACTGTTCAGAAAGGACAAGGAGGGCAAGGGGAGGAGAGTTTGCCTAATACGTCAGGGAAGGCATTAGTGTAACTGAAGGGCAGGAGGAGGAAGGGGAGACTGAGCTGCTGTGGGTAACACTAGGTAGGAAGACAAATGAATCCCTGCAGCTCTGGGTGGTATACAGGCCACCTGCGCAAGGGAAGGAGAACGATAGATGGCTAACTCATGCAATCATGAGGCTTGCCCAGAAAGGAGAACTGCCACTGGTGGGTGACTTGAACCTCCCAGATGTTAACTGGGAAATCCCAAATGCAGCATTGGTAAGGAGCAGAGAGGTATTAGATGAGTTGCAGGGGGTATTCCTTCAACAGCTGGTCAGGGAGCCAACGAGGGGAAGCAAATTGTTGGACATAGTCCTGACTAATGGGGAGAGCATGGAGGAGGTGAGGGTTAGAGAAGCAACCACATCATGGTACAGTTCAAGGTAGAGAGGGAGACAAGTAAAACTAGTATGACAGTCATGGACTTCAGACACACGGACTTTGATAAGAGAAGACAGATGGTTAAGGAAAAAATGGAAGGTATGGTGAATATAGGGACAGTGGAGGAATTATGGGAAGCTATCAGGGGTGGGGTTCAGGAAGAAGCAGAAATGTGCATAAAAAAGGTCAGTAAGAGCAAGAAGGGCAAGAGACCACTCTGGTTCACTAGGAACGTGGCGGAGGCAGTCAGGGAAAGGAGGAGGGCTTTCAGAAAATTTAACAGGACACTCAGAGAGAAAGATGGAAAGGAGTACAGGGAGAAGAGGAGTTTGGCAGGAGGGAGATCAGAAGGGCAGAAGCAGCCACTGAGGAGAAAAGAACCAAAAAGTCCACGGGGATAAAAATTTTTCAGATATGTGAGGGAGAGGAGCAGGGCAGGGGATTGCTACACTGAGGGGGGGAAGGAGGGATAAGCTTGGAGCAGGACTACATAAAGGTAGAGGCATTAAATATGTACTTTAGTTTGGTATTCGCAGAGGAGGAGGAAGGCAGGGGTCCGATGCTAAAGTCTAAGGGGAAGGAGGACAAACAGGTATATCAGAGCCCGTTCACTGTGGATAGGGTCAGGACAGCTCTAGATAGACTAAGGGTGGACAAGGCAATGGGGCCTGATGGGTTACATCCCAGAATGATCAGGGGATTGAGGTAGGAGCTGGCTGCACCCTTGACAGGCTCTTCAACATGTCCCTGGATACAGGGAAGGTGCCGGAGGACTTGAGGAGAGCGGATGTGGTGCCCCTGCACAAGGGAGGTAGCAGGAAGCTGAAGGAGAACTACCACCTAGTCAGCCTCACATCTGTGGTGGGGAAGGAAATGGAGGCATTAATCAAGGAGAGGGTGGTGGATTACCTGGAGGAGTGGGGCTTGCAGGACAGCATGGCTTCACCAAGGGGAAATCATGCCAGACCAACCTAATTGACTTCTTTGATTGGGTGACTCAGGTAATTGATCAGGGAGGGGTGGTTAATGTGGCCTATCCGGACTTCAGCCAGGCCTTCGACACTGTTCCCCACAGGAGGTTGGTGAGCAGGATGGAAAGCATAGGGTTGGGAGGGAAAATAACAAGCTGGGTGGAGGCATGGCTAGCTGGGAGAACTCGAAGGGTGGCACTAAACAGGGTGCACTTCAAGATGGCAAAGGTAAGGAGTGGGGAGCCACAGGGGTCAGTTTTGGGTCCGCTCCTCTTCAACATCTACATCAGCAATATTGCAGACAGTTTGAGAGGGAGGGTGTGCCTATTTGCCGATGATACAAAAATCTGCAATAGGGTGGACACCCTGAAGGGGGTGGAGGAAATGAGGAAGGACCTCAAGATGCTCAAGCAGTGGGCCGGGAAGTGGCAGCTGAAATTTAATGCCAAGAAGTGCACTGTGGGGGGGGGGGGATGGCCAGCAGCCGAGCAAGCAACAGCTCTCAACAGCAGCTCTGCAAAATACAGGTTACTCACCTGTAACAGGAGTTCTAGGAATGGTATATGTTGTTCATCCACACTCATTGGCAGGTATCCTTGCCGCTTTAAATCTTGCCGGAAGGTCTTCAAGCTTGCTCCTCCCACCCACCCGGGTGGTATAACTCCTACGCTCCGCCCCATGACGCCAGATCTGGCCCGCTGGAAGCTCAGGTTGTGCGTCAAGCCGGGAGGTCAGGAGTCAGGATGAACAACATATACCATTCCTAGAACTCCTGTTACAGGTGAGTAACCTGTATTTCTAGGGACATGGATATGTTGTTCATCCACACTCATTGGCAGACTCCTAGCAGTTCTCCGGGAGGAGGGAGGCAAGACGCACACCCCCAATACTTACTTGGGAAAGAGAGACTGGAGAACCGAGGCCCCAAAACCAGCATCCCGGCGTGACTCAAGGTCGATGTGGTAATGGGTAATGAAGGTGTTTGCTGACTTCAGGTAGCAGCCCTGCAGATTTCCTGGATAGGGACGTCCCTGGAAGCAGCCACCGTTGCAGCAGTATGGCAGGTGAATGAGCTCTTATCCTCTGGGAGGCTCCATGCCCGCCAACTTATAGAGAGATCTATGCAGGAAGTGACCCACTGCTTATAGTCCGCTGACTGCAGGTCTGCCAGGTGCGGCTTCAGCGTGAGTGACAAACAGCTGGCGAACCTCTCCCAATTTCAAGCCGTCGCTCCATATAATAGCGAGCACCCTTCTAGGGTCAAAGTATGGAGCCTGTATTGGCCTCCGAGGTGTGATTGGGGTAGAACACGGCAGAGTCAACACCTGGTTAAGGTGAAACTCCGACACCACCTTGGAAGGAATTTCGGGGGGAGGCGCAGGACAACCTTGTCCCTGTGGAAGACCAGGTAAGGAGACTCGATGGAAAGCGCCTGGAGCTCTCCATCCTTCTGGCTGACGTGATAGCCACCAAGAAGGCGGTCTTCCGACAGGTGAGAGAGCACACCTGTGCACAGGTTCGAATGGCTTGCCCATGAGCTTTGCCAGTACCAGCAGTAGATCCCACGGAGGTGGGGGTTCCCGACTGAGGGGAAATGATCAAGGCCTTTGAAAAAGCGCCAGACCACCTTCTCTGTGACACTGACTGCTTCCCGCCCGCTCGGTAAGCAGAGATGGCTGCCAGGTGCACCCCTCAGGTCGTCGACCTAAGCCCTTGATTAGAAAGGGACCATAAATAGTCCAAGATGCTTGCCAAGGAACAGGAGGAAGGGTCCAAGCCCTTGCCTGACACCAAATGGAAAACCTTTTCCATTTGAAGGCATAACATTTCTGAGTCAACTCATAGACAGCCTCAACTACATTGAGGACCTCGTCGGAAAGACCCAAGGCCTGGAACTCTAGCCAGCTCAGGAACCAGGCCGTCAGGTGCAGAGATTGAAGGTCCGGATGGAACACCTTCCCTGATTGACTGAGAGCAGGTCCGGGTGAGCTGGAAGCTGCCGGAGTCCTGGAGCTGAGACTGAGGAGATCTGGGTACCAGAACTGGCGAGGCCAGTCTGGGGCTATCAGAATCACCTGCGCCTTGTCCTCCTGCCTTGAGAAGCACCTTGTGGATCAAGGGAAATGGAAAGGCGTAAAGAGGCCGGGGTCCACTGCCTCAGAAGGCATCCCCTGCAGCGAGCCCTGCTGAGGCGGCGGGCATGGAACAGTCTCAACCGCGTTCTCCTAGGCCAACAGGTCCACCTGAGTGTGCCCCAAAGGAAGAACAGATGCTGTACTACCTCCGGCAGGAGAGACCACTCGTGGGATGCAGCCCCTATCCGGCTCAGGGCATCGGCCAGGGTGTTGAGGCTCCTGCCACATGAATAGCGGAGATCCGCCTCCAGGCTCGCATGCAGTGACCAAATTGGAGAGCTTCCTTGCATAGAAGCATGGGCGCGTCCCGCCCTGGCGGTTTAGATAGAACATGGTGCGTAGTATGTCCGTCTGGACTCGGACCACTTACCCCGGAGGAGCGAGACAAAGGCGGTGAGAGCTGGGTGGACCGCTCGGGAGCTCCAGCAGGTTGATGTGGCACGGGACTCCGCGAGGACTCAGAGGCCATGAGCCAGTGTTCCCCAGATGGGCACCCCAACCCATCAGGGCGCATCGGTCGCTAGAGACCGTCGGCTCGAGGCGGACGAACAGGATGCCCTCCTGCAAATGATCTGGAACGGTCCACCACTGGGCGTTCCCACATCCCCAGTCACCGACACAAGCTGGTCCAAAGGATGCAGGTTGCGACCACTGGCTGGCCAGTCCCCACTGAAGGGGACGCATGTTCCAGCGGGCCCAACGGACCACGCTGGTGCAGGCCGCCATGAGACCCAGGAGGCGCAGGAAGTCCCGGGCAGGGCGCAATTGCCCAACCAGAAATGATCGGGCAAAGGAGGAAAGAACCCCGGCCCTGTCCGCCGGGAGCCACGCTCTGGCTCGAAGAGAGTCGAGCTGCGCCCCGATGAATAGAATCACCTGCTTTGGCTCGAGTTCCGACTTGGCCTCGTTGATAAGGAGGCCCAGTTGAGAGCAGACCTGGAGGGCCAGATCTCTGGACCACTCCGCCTCCTTCCTGGAGGGAGCTGCTATCAGCCAGTCGTCCAGGTAAGGGTACACCCGGACCCCTCGGCGCCGCAGGAATGCTGTCACCACTGCCATGCATTTGGTGAAGACCCTGGGAGCTGGAGACAAGCCGAAGGGCATGGCTTGGAACTCGAAAAGGGTTCTTCCGCTCGGAGCGAAGGAATCTCTGGTGGGGCGGACGGATAGGGACGTGAAAAAACGCGTCCTGCAAGTCCAGAGAGCAGAACCACACGCCGCGTTCCAAGGATGGTATTATCTGAGCCAGAGTGACCATCCTGAAGGTTCGAGACCTTAAGAACTTGTTTAGGTCGTGTAGGTCGAGAATGGGGCGCCAGCCCCCCGTCCGTTTCGGAACCAGGAAGTACCTGGACACAAACCCTGGGTCTGAAGGAGGGTCCGCCACCTCTCTTATCACCTCCTTCTGGAGGAGGAGGCGATATGTCGGCTCGATGGAGCCGCCAGTGAGCTGGGGACCCAGAAGCCCCGAGGGCGGCTCTGAAGGTGGTGCCTGCTGCGATTCCAGAGGCAGGCCTCTTCCCACCTCCAAGACCCACCTGTCCGTGGTAACAGCGGACCAGGCGGAGCGGAGTGCGGGCCGTCCCCAGAGGGACCCAGGGAGGTGCCGGGAATGAGGCGACACCCTCAGCCCGTCACTGGGCAGGCTTGGAGGAGGACCGGCGAGGGACCTCCTGGGCCTTTCCTCCTGCCTCCTGTTAGGAAAGCCGGCGGCTTGGGTTTGGGATGCCAAGGCCGAGCCTGCTGGCCCTGGCGTTACTGGGCGAGGCGGCGCGGGGCACAGAAGGGCCGAAAGGAAGCTAGGCTGCGGTTTGCGGCCTTTGTCCTTCTGGCCGGAAGAGAGCGCGAGTCAAGGTAGCATTGGACTTCTCGATCCTCTGCAGGTGACCTTCCACCCAGGGCGAAGAGGTCAGTCCCAAAAGGAACATCAGCCAACTTGTGCTGGGTATCGAGTAAAGGTGGATATCCTCAGCCAAGCCATCGGCCTTATACTGCGGACGCCACCGACCTGGCACATGAGTCCCCTATATCCAAAGCAGTCTGGAGCTGCTGTTTGGCCACTGCCCTGCCCTGGTCCACACCTGTAACCGTAGTCTGCAGATCGGGCGGAAGATGAGGATGACCTCATCCAGGGAGCCCAACAGGGCATGAGAAAATGTGCCATGAGGACGGCCAAACTGCCTGCACAAGGCCGAGAGAGGGCATAGCGTAGAACTTTTAGCCCGACATAGTCAATTTCTTGGACTCCTTGTCAGAGGTTGTCCACATCCTGGCGTTGCCGTGGCGGCAGCTGTCGGTAACCAACCCCTCAGCAGAGGGGTGTTCAAACGGACAAGGAACGGTAGGGACCGCATACTTCCTGGCCATCCTGGCGAAGGCGCAGGGCAGGAAGCAGGCGCTGCCAAAGCTCCAGTGCGGACCCACGCTGGCCTCGGCCACGGAAGGCCTCCGTCGGAGAATCCTCGATCCAGAATCTCCGTGAGGGATACCTGGCCCGTTTGGAAGCGGGTTCGAGCTCCATCCGGTGGACTCCGAGATGAGCGAAGCAGTCCTAGGAAGGACGACGGGCTATCGTCCATTGACTGACCTCCTGAAGACTCCAAGTCCAGTCGCTTGGAGAAAAAGGAGGAATCATCTTCGGACTCGGAAGAGTCCTCGAAGAACTGCCTCTGGCCTGAGCCACCCTTCACCTGCCGAGGTCGGTCGGAGTGAGGGTAACTGACAGCCGATGGGGTAGACCCTTAGCCGACCGAGAATCCTTGGCGGGCCCCAATTGGTGGCTGTGGGCGGAGATTCCACGGAATCGGTGGAGCAGCTGGTTTGGCGAACAACCGGCCTGGGTATACTGCTCGGATAAGTCGAGGTTGTGGCCGCTCGGTGACAGCACTTAATGGCGGAGGCGGCGGGTCGGCTTACTCCGGCCAGGAGGAGCTGTTGCAACATGAGTCCTCGTACCGTCGGCGCTAATTTACCCGAAGCCTCCCCTCGTCCGAGGAGGAGGAGCGAGGGCAGCGGCGACGCCGCTTACGATGCCGAGACCGAGACCGCCTATGACAGTAGGATGGCTGGACGAGAGGTCAGACCGAGAGTCCCGGAATTTCCGAGGTCGGTGCGGGGAGGTGTCGGCGGAACGGCACTCACCCGGCTCGGATGGTCCATCCGAGGGCTCCAACGGCACGGAGGCACAGGCGAGCCACAGGATCCCCAACTCCTCCGGGGAACCGGGAGAGAATCTCAGCTGCTAAAGCGACAGCCGATCCAGCGAGTCGAAAAAATCTCGACTTCGTCGGTGGGAGTCTCGGTCAACTGACCGGCGGGGACACCGTGAGGCCAGTAGCGAAGCAGCGATGCGACCCGAAAACGGCGGTCGGCGACTCGAGGAGAGGACCTTTCCCGCTCCCAAGAGCGTCGGCGGAGGGACTTACCCTGTCCTTCTTTTGGACCGAGAATAAGGTCCAGCAGGCGTAAGCCCTTCTCCCTTAGTGGAGAGGGACAGACAAAACTCCTTAAAAGAAGCGTGTAGGAAGAACCCAGAGAGCGGGATAAATGCGCGGCCGAGAAGATCTGACCCGCGCCGCCTCCTCTTCGAGGCGACCATCCGCTCGAGCTGATCCGCCGACCCGCCGCCTTGGTGCCGCAAACCGGGCCTCCTTGGACTTTACCGGATGGAAGCGCTACGGGACGGCCCAGTTGCAATCGGGCAACGCAGGTCTTCGAGGGCGTGGGCGAGAAAGATGAGCACAAGTACGCAAGCCTGCGGTCGTGCTCAAGGCCTAAGCAGTGAGACACACGTGGAGTGTGGATCCGTCCGAGACATCTTCTGCCGCATGGGCATCTCCAAAATCGGAGTCGATTTGTCCATCGCGGCAGCGAGGATCGAAGACTGAAGTCTTTTCGCCAAAATTTATTTTTAAATCCGCAAACGGAGAAATAGGAACCAGTCTCAAACGCAGAGCGTTAAGGAGGGAACCTGAGCTTCCAAGCGGTAAGGAAGATCTGGCGTCATGGGGCGGAGCCGAGAGTTATACCACCCGGGTGGGTGGGAGGAGCAAGCTTGAAGACCTTCCGGCAAGATTTAAAGCGGCAAGGATACCTGCCAATGAGTGTGGATGAACAACATATCCATGTCCCTAGAAGAGACCTTTATTTGATAACACTTTACTGGGAAAAAATACTCATGCCACTACAATTCGACCCTAGGTCAGTGACATCTCTCCAATCTTAATATTTTGAGACCTCGCTTTACGAAATCGGTCCAGTGGTGTGAGAGTTATGGGTCGTTCAAATAAAGCGGTCATGGGAGGAGACAGAGCCCGCCTGAAGGACGTAAAAGCTGGACAAAGTAAAGACCAGAGACTCGGTATACCCAATGATGTTACTCAGCCCTCTAACACAGCTCTTCTTAAAGTCATACAAAAGCTGGACAGTCGGATGGAGGACTTTACCTCCCAATTTAAACTTTTAGACTCCAAAGTTGGGCAACTAGTGGAGGAGACAAAGGTGGCAGCTCGCTCAGCATCTAATGCGATGACTGCCTTGGCGGGTCTGGTAAAAGAGGATGGACTGCTGAGGCTTCGCCTCAAAAACCTAGAGAACTTATCTAGAGGAAACAACATTAAAATGTTGTGTATACCAGAGAATGCAGAAGTGGATGACTCCTTAACTTTTCTACAAAGCTTTCTCCAACTCCAAGACCTTCTTCACCTACCGGCTCCCTGCATCACCACAAAGGCCTACCAAATAACACCATGTGGCGCTCAGAACAACAAGATTAAAGGCCTAACACCTCCATGCACTTTCCTGGTGGCATTAGGGGCCACTGGCGAGAGGGATACTATAATTTCTCAAGCTAAGAAGAATGGCACAATGGAATGGCAAGGGCATAAAATCCATATATTCCCTGACTTGAGCTTTGCAACTCACTAAAGGAGAAAAGAGTATGATTCTACTCTGGCTCACCTCAGGCAACTGGGGATTCAACATGTTCTCCTGCTCCCGGCAAGTCTCCGTATCTTCTATGAGGGAAAGACATACTAGTTCTCTGACCCAAATGAGGCAAGCAAGTTTGCAGATCAGACAGAGAAGGAATTTGCAGCAAAAAATCCCGAACTGGACAGTGATGAGGACGACAGTGAGGGGTAAACTTCTCTGGGGGTAATATTTACACTCTAAATCGCCCTTGATTTGGGGCAGGAAGCTAATTTCTGTTCTTTGACGTCACATATAGAGAATCTATGTAATAAACAGATGGGGGAAAGTTGTCACCAATTCATGTGGAAATTTTCTGCTTAGGTTTATAAATTTCTCCATGTATAGGGGTTATACATAAGTTGAAACCTCAATACTGATCCGGTTGGAACTTTTAGTGCTATGAGAGACTATAAATGTTTATGCAAGATTGCAGAACTGTTAAGAGTTGAAAGCTATACCAATACTTTATACTGATGATTTTGGAGACATAGCTATCCAGTTGATGGGATTTCTTAAGATTTTTTCTTCATTCAGATGTATGGGTTAATCTCCCACTCATGGCTGTAATATGTCATTTCAACTACCCTATATTGATCTATATCTTTGTCAGGATAAGCCCCTCCTGATGTAACTCCGTGTAGGGGCTTAGCAAATGTTGTTACTCTTAAAATGCTGGCATTATTTTGTGCCTGCCTACGGGTATTGTATGCTGTATCTTTTATGCAGTAACTTAAAAAAATAAAGTACAAAAAAAAAAGAAGTGTGCTGTGATGCACCTAGGGAGTAAAAACACGTGAGCAGGGTACATGCTGGCGGGGTGGAGGGGGTCAAAAACTCAGAACAGGAAAGGGATCTGGGCATCATAGTCTCCCCAAACCTTAAGGTAGGGTTCCAATGTAGCAGGGCGGCGGGAAGGGCAAATGGAATGCTGGCATGCATAGGCATGGGCATTACTAGCAGAAGGAGGGATGTATGCCCCTCTACAAAGCTATGGTGAGGCCGCAGCTAAAGTACAGGGTTCAGTTCTGGAGACCACACCTCCGCAAGGATATACATGCAATGGAGAGGGTTTAGAGAAGGGCAACAAAGATGGTGCAGGGGAAGACATATGAGAAAACGTGTAAGGAGCTGAATCTGTACATGTTGGAAACAAGGAGGGAAAGGGGGGACATGACTGAAACCTTTAAATATGTAAAGGGACTCAAAGTAGGAAAAGGGGGTCTGCTAAAGAGGAAGGAGGGAGCCAGAACTAGAAGGCACAGCCTCAGATTGCAAGGAAATATGTACAGGGGCAATGTAAGGGGGCGCTTCTTTACAGAGAAGGTGGTGGAGCCCTGGAACAGACTGCCAGATGGAGTGGTGGGGGCTGGTATGGTGGAGGAATTTAATAGGGCACGGGACAGGCATATGGGGCCGAGTACTGGGGGGAGTGCAGGGGCAGGCAGGGAGTGGGGTACGTGAAAGGGGAGAGAAGGGCAGACTAGATGGGTTGGAAGGGTCCTTTTCTGACATCAAGCATCTATGATTCTACGATTTATTGATCTAAATCAAGGATATGAGAATGTTTACGTTCAGTCCCCCTTTTCCTCCCCTCATTACTAGACGTATTTAGAATTAATGTTCTGTAGCTTAATTATTAGTGACTCTGCACTGAACTTGCTCCATTACCCCCCACCCCTTTCCTACCATTAGGTTCGCGTTATGCTGCAGTGGACTGTCAAAGTTCTGTCACTATTTATTGAATCTTAATTTATCACTGTTCTGTTTTGTTTCTTTTGCAGGTATTAATGGCTGCCTAAATTTATTGCCACCAAAGACTGAAAATATGCTCTCCTGTGGATACCCAGAATATTTCTGGCTTAGCTACATTATGTAGGGTGATCATGAGAGGGTTTACTTTTTTTAAGCAATTGGTGCTTTTATTAAAAATAGTTTCCTCTAAAGATATAAACAGGCTGGAAATTGAATGGCATCTAGGTAACAGAATGGCTGACATAACTGTTAAGTTAGTATTTTCATTT
The DNA here is from genome assembly GCA_016271365.2 of Neoceratodus forsteri. Lineage (NCBI taxonomy): Eukaryota > Metazoa > Chordata > Ceratodontiformes > Ceratodontidae > Neoceratodus > Neoceratodus forsteri. The sequence continues at coordinate 188,743,593 of CM057451.1, forward strand.
TTGTACCTCTTTTTGTCAATTTTAATTGGTAGGTTACTAGTATGTCATCAATTACTGACTATATGATGACTGTCAAAAGTGTGTCTCCGCCCACTGACGAAACCACTCAGGCGAAGTGCTGGGGTACAGACCTCCTTGCGGTGACTGGGGCACAATCTACACTGCATTATATTGCTGCCTGCCCTTTGCATGTATGAAACGACACCTTTTTTTGATGGACTAAATCGTCTGGCAGCAGAATGCTGACTGTTTAGTTAAAAAAAACATCCACTGGAGTACAGCTGTCTTTTGGACTGTGTTACAAGTTCTGGGGTAAGTCAACTCTGCCAGTAGCACCCTCTTGGAATCACTAAGCGCAGTTGTTATCTTCAACGAATTTGTCTTGAAGTACTACTCCAAGTTTCTCCTTGAGGAAAGCACAGAAGGGGGGTGATTTCAGCAGGTATGGGTTAAGGCACCAGCAAACACTACAACAGTTCTGATATAAATGACTTTATTGGCTTTTGTCTCCCGGAGACACACATACCCTTCAGGGGAACTACGGCTGGTTATTGTGGTATCTTAACCCCAACATTCAATACCACTGTGGGGCACATCAATGGAATGCTGCTGGAAGAGGGGGCCCAGGGAGGGAATCGGGAGAGTTAGCAGCATTACGCTACAGCATCAAATTGTTTCTCTGTGATTCCTCTCCCTTGGCAACATCTGTCTCCTTAGGATACAAACCCTGGAGTGCCTTACTGCAATTATACAATGGACCCCAGACACGTGTGTGTGTGTGTGTATATATATATATATATATATATATATATATATAAAATTTAAAGATGTATTTAAAAGAGAGAAAAGTGTCATTCAAAAGAACAACGGAATGGAATGCAAGAACACCACACAAGCCATGGCTACATGCAGAGATACTGCCATAAGCTGGAATCCTAATTAAGTGAGTCAAACTGTAGCATTTAAATGAGCAATTGTATTAAAGAATATTTACTGAAAAACGATATTTAGATGACAACGTTTTTAAAGATGGTCTTATACCACACATTTATATATATGTTTTTCTGAGGTACTGAGAGTCATGCAGGCAGTGCATGGAGAACTGATGGAGCTTTCAGGCAAGCATTTATTAGAGTGCAGTCCAAAATCCCCAATGTGGACACTGGAATCTTCTTGCCTAGGGCTCATCCAACTTCTTTCTAGACAAACTCATAATTTCAAAGTATTGCCGGGTAATAGCTGCTACAAAATACTACAAATAGAAACACAGATTGTAGAGACACAGAATCTGTTGGCAGAAAAAGCTCCCTTGGCCCATCATGTCTGCCCATTCCTACTTAGCTACAGTTGACTGAGGGAGCCCAAGAGGCTATTTTTTATTGTATTTATTTATTTTTTGTTGACCAGGTAAGTGCACTAGACAAATCCTGCCTATTTTCAGGCACGACCCGGGGGAGGGGGATACAGATGAATGCCAACTGACCTTGAACCAGATTAAGCTGTTGGTGGTATTTTTAGTGAATGAAGGAGATTTGGCCTGGACACCGGGGAAATTTCCCCTACTCTTTTCGATAAGTGCCATGGGATCTTTAGCATCCACCTGAACTACCACCAGAACAGGCAGATGGGACCTCAGTTTAACGTCTCATCCGAAAGACGGCACCTCAGAAGTGCAGCACCCCTCTCATGCTGCACTACAGTGTCAGTACTGGGATATTAACTCAAGTGCCAGATGTGGGAACTGAACCCACAGCCCTCTGATCACCCGGCCTCAGAGGTGAGTGTGCAACCTACTGAGCCACTGACACTTCCTAGACGACTCCCCTCCCTTTCTGGTGTGGTCTTTACCAAGTTCTTGTGTATCTGTCCCACCCTCGTTTGACTATCCCCACTGATTTTATACAGACCACCTCCCCCGTCAGGCTTTTCTGCCCTCTCCATGAAAAAGTCAAATCAAATAAGCCAACAATAAAATGAGCAACATTCTGCACATACTGTTTGTTGTTTTAGTAACTTACCTCAAGGGCCTTCAGTGCAGGCATTACCACTTCATGACTGTCATCCTTCAGTCGTCCCAAAATTGCTTCTTTCAGAAATTCCTTGTCAAAGCCCTCCTGTTGAGATATAACACAAACCCAAATTATAGCCCCATGTTAGCTTGACTAAAGTCAGTTGTCTGATGTCATGTGGACGACTTTTTTTTTTCTATTAATTTACTGTATACAACACACAATACTGCCACCCTATAGGAAGGCACAGAAAAGTCACAACAACACATCATTGGTACAATCAGGATTTGATGCACCCCTAATCAGTGTTACATCACCAGGGGGTTTACTAAATTTATAACAAAGTGTACAAACATTAGAACAACAAATGGCCATTACAGCCATGAGCAAGGATTACCGACATAGATATTAGAATACTGAATCGTTCACCCTATGAAAAGAGGTTTAACATCCCAACCAGATTTAGAAATTACCAACACAGATATTAATGCAGTTCTCCATGGGTGACAAACCGCAAGGGATACAATAATCAACACCCCTTCTTCATTAAACACTAACTTTTAGTAGTTATTTTAAGGTTGTATAGCATACATTTGAACAGTTCCAGAACTAAGCCACCAGAGAAACAAGCTCTAGAGTGGCAAACATTTCACAATAGCAGCAGTTTTTAACCTGTCATTACCTGTGTGGCTTCGATGACTTCAATGAGGTGCTGGACAGCCAACACTCGGACTGCAGGCTGGGGGTGGTTCAGGCTGAGAAACAACGACGTATCCGAGTCGTCGAGGAACTGAAACAGTTAGATATTAAACATTACCCCTTTGAAATCCAGTTGGATTTTTTTTAATACAAACTTCAATTCTCTAGTCAACTGTATACATGACTGATTCACCGGAAACAGGCTGTGGGCCACCTAAAAACTTCCAGGAATGTTTCTGTGGCCCGCTTCCTGTCATCAAAAGGGTCATAAGTCACACTAAAAGTTTCCATCCAAAGCAAATATCCAAGAAAAAAAAAAAAAAACAGTCAGGGACAGGCTAGAAAGGAGGAGAGGGAAAACCTCTGGGAAAACTGCAGTAACACACTTCCACCACTTGCACTATACTGATGTGCCCCACCAACCTCTATCATTAATTAGCAGGGCACATTAGCACAGGGTGCACAGTAGAAATGGGTAGCTACCAGCAGATAAAGGCAGGCAGAATTAGAAGTTACGGGACAGCTTTACTAACATAGAAAACAAAAAGGGATTTAAAGGTACTTGTAACAACTGAATGACTGCCTTAAAATGCTAATTGGGGGGTTAGCTGCATGCCGGGGAGGGCCGTTTAATTAGCAAAGTTTTCCTTAAAGTTATAAACTAACCCAAATATATACGATTTCAGCAAAAAATCCAAAACCACCAAAATATGAACTACAACTTACTCAGATTACAGGTAGTGCAGACTGAAAGGCCATCCTCATACAGCAAACATCCTGTATATACAATATGCACTTCTTGTATGTCATGCCATTTGCTTACCCGATATTTTCCACTACTCAGGGAGAGAGAAATAAACTGGTGAAAGAGAGCCTGCTCCTTCCGATCCGTTACATTCCTCACATGTCCTTCCAACACGGAGTCTAAAGCACCAGGATACCTGCATAACACAGAACAGCATGGATCATTACCGTGGACCACAGTTTTGGAAAGAGGAGGGTCATGTTCCCTTATCCTGTTTTTTTTTTGTTTTTGTTTTTTGTTTAACCAAACACACGTCAGGACGCAAACCTGTTCAGCATTTTCATGCTCAGGCTGGTAAAGGGTCCTCCCTTACCATGCTGGGGACATAGCTTAGTGTTCCAAATACAGCTGCTCCACTATGGCCAGAGAAGACTGAGCACAGTCCCCAGTGGACATGCAATGCCTTCATGGAGAGTCTGCATGAATTGCTTTTGTAGGACTACCCCTAGTGGTCCAGGACCTGGGGTGGGGGGGTCAATTGAGGCAGTATACTCCTTCAGCTTAAAGTGAGGCACAAGCATGGACCACAGAGATGGTCCAGAACTTCACCGTCAAGCTGTTTCCTGTGCAGGCCCGCTTTGGTATGTCAATCCACCCAGTAGATGGATCAGTTTTTCTCTTCTGGTGTACTTCCAACTGAGAGGAGCCCCTTCCACAAAGCCATCTCGGATAGCGAGCAGAAGCAGCTCCAGTTGGAGTAAAGCCAGCACCAAAGAGGTACTAGGCATGGCAAAATGCCATTTCTAAAGTCTTTGTTGCCAGGGATTTAAAATGAATCAAATGGCTCAGTGCCAGGTCAAGGTTACTCCAGCGGACCACTGTCCCTCTCCTCTGCAAGATCCTACTACTAAAAATAAACAAAACTCACAGATATGTTCCTCCAAATGTTAATTACTCATAGACCTTGGCTCCTCCCAGTTTTTTAGAATTTACTTTATTAGCCACGTTTTTTATAAAAAGGTGTTTTAACAGAATGGGACTTCTAAAATGCTGCACAAGACTCATGAAAGTCTGCAAAAAGGGTGCCCCAGACTTACAGTAAATTGCCTATTGGAAGTTCTGAAAAAGACATGATGATCTCCAACTTGAAAGGAATAACTCCTTTAAAAGGCTAGAGAACTTAAATGTGCAATTAAGGAAAGAAGATACAGAAAGCCACTTCATTAGTATTTCACAGGAAGAGTGATGCATTTGTGGGACAGATTTCAATCGAAGACAGTAATGGCCTACTTCACGTAGATGGTACATAGAAACAAACCATTCAAGGTCTTTTATTTATTAAGACTGGGTAAGTACCTAGAGAAAAAGGGAATTTGGAAAGTAACAAAGTGGCATACCAAAGGTTGACACTCTTTTCCATTTTTGTATGTTTCTGTGTTAAAGAGCTTGTTTAATTGCAAAGCAAATCAAACTGTCACGTGACAAACTGTACTTGCTACCAACAGCTGCATCACAGTGGTTAAGTTGCTACATTCTCAAAGACAACCCTCACAGTTGTAAAAGCAGTGCCACATGCATTCTTAGGATATGAGAACTGAGAACTGAAGACCAGCCGTGGGGTACCCTTACAATCCGAGAAGTCTCTTACAACTGTAAGAGTAGTCTCCAAGGATGTATTAAAGAGGAAAGAACAGTTACATACTCATCATTAACAGTAGATCTTCGAGAGAATCTCTTCCATCAGGTCACACCTACGGAACTTATAGCTGCCAGGCACTAGGACCATACATAAACTTTTGCAAGCAGTCCACCAGGGGCCAGCTGCCCATGACGATGTCAGTTACTACATAAATGTGGGCGTCCTATTCCCTCTTCAGTTTCCCACCGGAGATCATGTTTGGAGGACCTCCCTGTAGGGAACCAGAAGAGAACCTAAGGCTCTGCAAACCAGGTGAGGCAGAGGCCAGCAAGTAGAACCTCATGGAGAAGGAGACAACACTCGCCATAGTCTCCGGATCCTAAAGTGGGAAGTAGGGTGGGGCAGCATGGCCTGATGAAAGAGATTCTCTTGAAGATCTACTGTTATGGTGAGTACATAACTCTTATCTTTTTTGAGGATATCTCATCAGACCACACCTATGGAATGAGTACCAAGCAGTACTGATCACAAACAGTCTGGATGGTTGGAGCCTACAAGCCAAAGAAAGCAGGCCACGAAGCACAATTAGGACACAGCCAGCCCTTTTCCGAGGCAATGTCCAGACTGTAATGTTTGGTGAAGGTGTGGACTGTACTCCAGATTTCTGCAGCAGACACATTTTTGAAACAGGAAAGATGTGACCATGCCTCTAGAGGAATGACCACGAACAATCCCAGGAGGTTCTTCATCATACTTCATATAACAAAAAAGTAATACCATTTGCTAACCATTTAGACAGGCATGGTTTAGACACTGAAACATCGTCTTTCCAAGGGACGAATGAAACAAAAAGCTGTGAGGATTTCCTGCAGTCCTTTGTGTGGTGTATATAGTACTCGAGTATTCTATGTACATACAGAGTATGGAGCAATGCTCCCCTAGTAAACTCAGACACAGTCTTTGGTAAAAACTTAGGGTTAGTATGCAAAGACACCCTATCCTTGTGGAAGATCAAAAAGGAAGCTCACACATTACAGCCTGTAGCGCTGAAATCCTTCGAGTACAAGTCATGGCAACCAAAAACAGCACTTTCCAACAAAGAAAATGTAGGCCACAAGTTGAGCTCAAAATGAGCCAAAGTAAGTTTTTCCAAAACAAAATTCAGGTCCCAAGATGGGACTGGATTGTGGATGGGAAGCTTCAAGTGCAGAATGCCTCTCAAGAACATACGGCCACCTACAGCTGTGCAACCGTATGACCCTCAATGGCCACATGGGAAGCTGAAATGGCAGCCAAGTGTACTTTGGTAGAGGAATAATGCAGGCCTGCATCTGACAAGGACAGCAGATACTCTAGAATCTGATTTGACAGGTAAATGGATCCAAGTGATGAGAACCAGCCCACAAAGCAAACCGCTTCACTTCACGGAATAAGAAGCCCTGGTGGAAGGCTTTCTGGCAGCCACCAGGACATCAGCCACATTTTGGGAAACCCCAGATCTAGCGATGGCTATGTTTTCAGGAGCCATGCATGAAGATGAACCGATCTGAGATCCCGATGGACCAGGGTTCCCTTTTCCTGTGAAAGTAGGCCCTGGCATTAGGGCAGGGGTACTGGTGGTTCCACTGCCTGCAGCTGTAGTACAGGGAACCAGATCTGGCAAAGCTATAGGGGAGCAATGAGGATCAGAGTTGTCCCCTCCATATGAAGATTGAGTAACACCCTCTAAATGAGAAGGAAGGTAGGGAAGGTATACAGGAACCTCCCCTTCTAAGAAAAGGACAACACGTCTCACCAGAAAACTCCAGGCCCTGTAGTGAGCAAGCAGAAAAGTGTCAGTTCTGCATTGTGTGGGGACACAAAAAGGTCCAACTCTGGATGACTCCATCTGTCGAACAGATCTTCTACCACTGAGGTCAGCAGCTCCCACTCATGTGTGTATTCTGGACTGTGACCCACTTAGTCTGTCTGCACTTGAAACCGTGGAACATGTATTGCTGAGAGTTCTAGACTATGTTCTAGAGCCCAATATCAGACTTTCATTGCCTCCCTGCACAGGGGTAGGAATGAGTTCCCCCTTGCTTGTTGAGGTAATGCATCATACTGACGTTGTCCATCTGTACTAACAGAGGGCCCAGGTACAGGCGAATCTGGAAGACCTGTAGGCCGTATAGGACAGCTCGCATTTCTAGCACAGTTAGTGCAGGGTGCTCTCCACTGTGGTCCAGGTACCCTGCATCTGATGGGCCCTAAATGGGCACCCCAACCCATCCCCTAGCCATCCGTAGTTAAAACTTGGTGAAGGAGGGGATCAGGAAAGGAACCTCCCTTTAACAGGTTGCTTGGTGCCACCCACCACTTGAGCACCTGGCATACAGGAGAGGTTACTAGAACCCTTTGTTCTAGATCACCTGTGAACTGGTCCCACTGGACCCTTAGGGTCCACGGAGGAATTTTTATGTGCAATCTGGCCAGAGGTACTGAGCCAATAGGCACTGCCATCAGATCCAGGAGCCAAAAGAATGTCCTGACTGTAACATACCAGCCGTGGTGGACCATTTGGGCCTGTGCAATCAGACGTTTGGCCCTGTCCAGAGGCAGGAATGCGGAGCCTTGGGCTATACCCAAAACTAGTCCTATGTACTGCAGGCACTGACAAGGTGTCAGGGCAGACTTGGGTACATGGACAGTGCCTCCTGGGGCATCGAAAATCTGCCTTGTTCGAGCCAAGATGTACAGGAGCTGCTCCTTGGAGTGGTCTTTCAGTAGCCTGTCGTCCAGATAAGGAAATACATACAGATCTTCCCTGCAAAGGGCTGCTGCCACCACTGCCAAGTATTTGGTAAAGACCTGTGGTGCAGAAAACAAGCCAAAGGGGAATACTCTGAATTGGTAGTGTTCTCCCTGAAACAGAAACATCAAATATTTTCTGTTAGCTTTACAAATTTTGATAAGAAGGTAAGTACCCTTCATGACAAGGGAACAGATCCAATACCCTGCTTGCAGTAGTGGAAGTAGGCCCTGCAGGGTAACAATTCTGAACTTTTTGTACTCTACAAAATAAAAAAGTTTAGGCCCCTGAGATCTAGAATAAGCCACAGGTCTGTCCATTTTGTGACTAGGAAGTATTGAGAGTAGAACCCTGTGTTTCTCTGTTCCAAGGACACAGGTTCTATAGCCCTTTTGTAGGGTGTAGACTTGCTCTAGAAGCAGAGGAATATGTTCTGGAAGATAGTGTGTTGGCACTGGTGGGTGATATGGAGGTAGTTCTAGAAGTTCCAGAGCACGGCATTGTGCTATGAGTTCCAGAAGCCAGGCATCTGATGTCACCGCCTTCCACTGACCTAGGCAGAGGGAGAGACAACCCCCAACAATCCCTGGAGGCAACAGTGGTTAGGGAGGTACATAGAGGATCATGAAGAGCCAATTGTGGCAGCCCTGCTGCACTGCACCTCCCCCTCTAGGAGCTTTTGAATGGGCACTTAGAGTGGTTCCTCGGGTGGGCAAGGCTTCTGTTTCCCTGCCCTTACTTTGTTGACTGCAAGTGGGACGGGACGGTGTATGGGACCAGCTGGATGAAAAGACAGCCTATGTCTACCCCTTTGCTGGGTATGACAGAAGGAGTGTAGTGTACCCACTTCAGTGTCCTACCTGAGGCTTGGAGGTTAGAAAGGATATTCTGGACATCTGATCCAAATAATTTGTATCCTCTAAAGGGGGCACGAGGAATGGACTGTTGTACATCATTCGCAAAGCCTGCCACCCTGAGCCAAGAGTACCGCCTTAGGCATATTACAGAGGCAGCAGCCCTTGCCAAAGCATCAGATGTATCATAGGCCATACAAAGTAGGTGTTTTCCTACATTATCCCCAGCTGTGGAGCGTTCAGAAGCTCCTGTCTGGGTGTATCTTCTGGTAGGGCTTGAGCAACTCCTTTAGCCTTTCTCTAGAGTTTATTCTGCTACTTAACCATATGGGCCTGGCAGTTAGCAATTCTAAGGCCCAGAGAGGATAAGGCAAAAGTTCTCTTACCTAGCATATCCAACCTCCTGGACTCTTATCAGGAGGAAGGGAGCTGAGGTGTTTCAGTGACATTGATCTATAATGGGCAGCATTGATCACTACAGAGTTTGCCTCAGGTTCATCAGCAAAGAAGGGTTTACCTGAAGGAGCAATATACACCTTGTCTGCCTTTCTTGGTATGGCAGGGATTACATTCAGCCTATGACAGGCAGCAAAGGTGGCATCCCTCCAGGGCAGGGAGTAGGGGTGGTATCACTATAGGAGGGGCATCACGCAACTCCCAAAAATCTATTTTTTCTTGGTGGTATCCTGTGTTCCAAATCAAACCCCACGAAAAGACTAATTACTGCATCACGGTAATAAAGGAGGGGTCCACGGGGAGCAGGCCATAGGGTGTAAACCACCAAGTCCTCATTGCAAAAAGAGGCAGTGGAACTAGTCCCTTCATAAGGACTCTGCACATAGTCTTCTGCCTCCTACTCATCATCCTGCATCACAAGATCAGGATTATATTCAAAGTCGTTATCTGTCTGGTCAACAGGTCAAAGGGAGCGCACTAATGAGGTGGTCAGCGCTCGAGGAGGCAGCTGAGACACAGGCCTAGGATGCATCACCACAGGGGTTTGAAATGCAGGCCCCATCAACGGATCTCCTGGTACAGGAGGAGGTAACAGGCACCTGGGCATGTTCGTGAATAACGACAGCACCACCTGGGCATCAGCGCCTGTGTGGTTGACAGATGGCTGGTGGAAGTCAACAGACAAGGCAAGGCCCTCCAACGTCAACGGTGACACAACTAGCCATACTAGGCCTGGTGGCATCGACAGCCTGCCCCCACCTGGAAGTTAGGTCAATGGTCGGGGCAGCATTACCACCGTAGCAGTTGACAGTGCTGTAGAGGTCATACCTGTCTGAAGGGGCAACACAGAGATCCCTTGGGGAGGTTATCTCCTTCTCACTTTCCTTCTTCCCATGCTTATACTTGTGGGTCCTGGATGATTTCTCCCGGGATTTTGAACACCTGGACCCAGAGGTGTGGGCCGGCGACATGGCAGAACTCTTCTGCTGGAGCTCCTTCTCTATGCAGGCTACCTTCAGTTTCAAAAGGTGCTTCTCAACATCGCTGGGTGGCTGTGTTGAACCCTTTGCAAATCAGGCCGGTGTGCACCTTGTGGTCCAGGCAAAGGGAACAGATGCAGGCAAGGTGCAAATCTCCAGTGTAAATGTTTTCACCACATTCACAATAACAGAACAGTTTAGATGGTTCCTTCAACATACGTGCCATTGAAAATCACTTATAAAAGTGATAACTATGGTGAGAAAATAAAGAAAGCAGTGGATATTGCAGCGGTGTTTCTGTGCATGGTCTGATGAATATGGTCGACAGCAGGAAAAAAAAAACTGAGAAGGGACGGGGCCGCCCATGTTTATGTAGTAGCCAACATCTGATGTCATCATGGGCAGCCCCTGGTGGACTGCTTTCAAAAGTTTCTGTGTGGTCCTAGTGTCTGATGGCCGTAAGTTCCGTAAGTGTGGTCTGATGAAATAGATATCCTTGAAGAAGATCATGCAAGGAGGGAGAGTGGGAACATGATAGAAACGTTTAAGTACCTCAGTGGAACCAACAAAGTCCAAGAGGGCAGCATCTTTCAGAAAAAGAGATGTGCAAGAACAAGGGGACACAATTTGAAGATAGAGGGGGGACGGCTCAGGGGCAATGTGAGGATGTATTTTTTCACAGAGAGGGTGGTGGACGCATGGAACGGCCTTCCTGAGGAGGTTGTGGGGTCTAAAACTGTGGGAGAATTCAAGAATGCATGGGACAGACGTAAGGCAATTTTTGAGGTGGGTAGGAAGAAATAGGCTGTTGGTTAAATAGGATCTGCAGCTTATCCTCTAGGTAGGGAAATGGGCAGACTAGGTGGGCCAAGCGGTCCTTATCTGCCGTCAAAGTCTATGTTTCTATCCATTATGTAAAGCCCCCACACCTTAGAGTGGATCTGCCACAGATTCACTTTTTTACAATATAATAAAATATTTTCCTTAACCAGTTTTTGAAGTACTGTATTCTCTCAGGTCAATAAGGCCATCCCTCTCACACAATATTTTAACAGTTAGTGCCATTCAGGGGGCATCCCATAGCCCCCTCCCCTCCCAAGCTGACATCAGAGCCAGAGATCAGCCACAGGAGATTCAATTAGCCACAGCTGATTGCACAGCATTTAATAGCTCAGGTTTGCTGACTGCTGATCCCACTACCCTAGTCAGACCAAGTATAGCTTAGACAAGATATACTCCGTCTCACTAGGATACTGGGACCAGCGTTAGCCAAAACGGACCTGCTAATACTTGGCTGGGGCTAGTTAAATCTCCCACTGCAGGTCCCTTGTGCTGATGTCAGCCACAGGGAATTCTGTGATGCACCCAAATAGGCGCTACCTGTAAAATGTCAGGCAGAAGGGATGGACAGATCAAGCAGATAAAGAACTTTAAAAACCTGAGGGAAACATTTTATTGCACTTTAACAGCTAATCAGGGGTGACAGACCCTCATTAATGCACGGGGCTGCACTTAGTAGAGGTTTTCTTTTAATATATTATTGATCAAGGGTGATCAATAATATCTTAAAAATGTAAAATTCACCCCCCCCCACACCATTTCCAGGACACCTGCACATGAGACGCTCTTGACAGTAAAAGTGTCTCACACAGGAGAAGGGAGTGCTCCGACTGGATGAAAACACATCCTCAATCTATAATGCTAACGCAAACACATAGCAACAAACAGTCTAATGCTGCTTGCCTCCAGAATGGACTCCATTCATCCAGTTTTCCAAATGGTGTGCAAATTACTCTTGAACGTCAAAGTTGCTGTGGAGCACTGACCTGTGGAACTGTTTTGTCTAAAAAATTAACTCTCTACATCCTAATCTATTCATACACTTGACACGTATAAAATCCATTGCTTACTTATAGGACACATATACCGTACATACACAAAGAAAAAAACAACTTACTTTGTTTCAAGAACTCTGACTAATGGTTGAAGTCGCAGATTCAAAATAGACATTCCTTCAGCATCCGTATCATTATGCATTCCACGAGAGATGTATTCATTCAGTAATAATCTGAAAATGCATATTGGGAACTATTACAAGAAAATAAAACTTCAAACAGGCAAGATGGTTCAACACATAAAGAATTAAATGTGAAGACAAGACATGTCAGTGCTTTCATTGAAACCGTAAGACATTACAGAGGTTTGGTTGTGCTGGTATTACCACATACACAGGTGCACAGTGAGGCACGAGGTCACATGCTGAGTGTCTTCAGCCCTTGAAGTGCGGTAAAACCAAAGCAATCAACATGTCAAAATTCTAATTCTGCTTATAAAATGGGGTCAATAGGCAAATATTAAAAAACTAACACTCCACCAGTTTAAAAAGACACAAAAAGAGACTGGCCCAATAGCATAGCAGTAGTACTACAGTTCACTAGTCTAGTGACCTGGGGTCAGGAACAAGACTGGGTTGTAGGAGGGGGCCGGCCGGGGGGGGGGGGGATGAGCATCCCAAGGGACGCTTTCATCCTTCAGGGAGGGGAGACAGTGACTTTAGCAGCGTGATCGCCACCTAAGGATATACAGGTGTCGACACTGTCAAAGCCTCTCACTGTGAGTGGAGGAGGCCTTTAAAGGCTCGTGCATGCTTAAATACATGCGTCTCACCTTATCTGCAACATATGGAAGAAGGGACCAAGGACAAAATGCAGCAGAAAAAAAAAGCAGTCGCAACATGACTGGGCACCCAGGCTGTCCCACCAGGGCACTGGTAGCACTACTGCATGTGACACCAACAGCCCATGTTCAGAAGCAAACTCAGGCCATTGGAGGGCTAGCAGGCAAAAGGAGGATGGAAGTCCTGAAGACTGCTCTCCTTCTGCAGGAACGGGAGGGTACTGGTGCCTGGCAGACATTGACCTTTTGCGACAGCTAAGGGTGAATGCACCTGGGACCAGCGCTGAGGCACGGGCCTGGTGGGGAGGCAGAGGTCTGCATGTCGGGCGTGGGAGCATCCTTGATGTACATCAACATCACTGCATGTCTGCCTCCATTAGGTGCCTCCATTAAGGGCTGGAAACCTGCAAGAAAGAAAATCCCTCCTTCTAGTGATCAGTATGAAAGCTGAGTATGCAACCACAACCCTCTGCTGACTGACACTCCGCTAGTTCGTTGTGGCTCTTAGGTGGATCTCAATCTCTCCCCAGCCTCCCTGGTGAAGCCCCGCCATGATGGGTAAGTCACGGGCTGCCTTGTGCTGGTGAACTGTGGGGATGCTGGATGTGTGGTAGTGACAGACTGGGCAAGATATGAATTACATCCTCACCACAGAAACAGAAGTAACAGAAAAAATGACTGGGCACCCTCCGACTTGATCCTGCTTAGAGGGGGCTTAGGGAATCTCTCAGCCCCACGCAGGAATAAGTCATGGAAGATCTGAAGGAATAAGTCCAAGAAATAACAAGTGATTTTGCTGGAGGAAGGCTAGGCTGAACTTTTATTTTTATATTACTCTCTTTAATTTTAAATCTGTTTTCCGAGTAGGAGCACTGGACAAAAGGTCCTTTTCAGGCTCGACCTGCACCGAGGCAGATAAAAATCAATGGAGCAGGCCGACAGTAGGAGGTACATAAAGCCTGTATGGGGGGAAAAAAAAAAAAGACGTAAAAATATAGCCAAGAATTGTAAAACAGTCCCTATGCAAATGGTTTCCACTTGTCGATCACTTATCTTTCTACACCTTCAATACATGGTGTGTGTTAACTATGGAATACACGAATTTAAAATTCTGCAGTATTCCACAAGTAGAATGCTTTCCCCACTCACAAACAAACACATGCACACAAATGGAATGGTTACAAAGAATACACAAATTCAAAATTCTGCAAAATAACCAGAGCTTCCATTTTATTTGTGGCAGGATATTTTATTTGTGGCAGGGCAGTTGCATCCCACTGCCTGCGAGGCGTGAAACTGTCCAGAAGATGATACTCCCCATCTTTAACTACTGTGACAGTCTATGGTGCTGCTCCCAGTTACTCCCTGACCAGGCTGGACACTCTCTTTAACTACTTCTGTCGCTTTGCTATCGATTCCCCTTCCTGCTCCTACCACTGTGAACTCTATCGTTCTCTAACCTTCCTTCCACTATCTCAGAGGCGCATCTCTCACTGTGCCAAACTAACCTCCAAATTCTGGTTCGGTGGGGGCTCTCCTAATATCTCTCATCCTCTCTCTCCACTCCATCTCCCCCCACCCATTCTCTCAGATCAAATGATGCCCGAACCTTGATGGTCCCTCGCCGCTCCACCCTCATTGGTCAGACTGGTTTCATCCGTTTCCCTTAAATTTGAAATTCCTTCCCCCCTGAAATACGACACTCCTCCTCCAACTACTCCCTTACCTGTGCCCTACACAATTACATTTCCCTCAGCTTTTCCTGCTTTAACCCACCTTAATACCTATCCCCAGTTTCTGTCTTCCTACCATGACCCCCCCCCCCGCAGGGTTCTCAACATCCTGAAGGGCAAAAATCAGAAATGGCTACCCTTTCTCCTCATATTCAGTTCTTGCTCTCCCCTCTCTTCTCCACCTGCCCTTCTGGGTCACCAATGTATAACCTAACCCCATCCTTTTTACTCCAACAGCATTTGCATTACTACCTCGAGCCTGCTCCTGGTACACTCATGCACTATAAATGGTTCTATCGCATTATTACTGTTTTGTACATTTATATGTTCTTTTGTTATGATTTTGGACATGTATTGTAATTTACCCAATGTTCCACTACTGTTTATCGTACAATACCTTGTGTTCCAACTGTTGCACAATCTTACAATGTTGTATTGTTTGTACTATCTACATACTAGTGTAACTGATCATCCTTCACAGCCCTATGTAACCCCACCCCCCAGGTCACACCGTGAGACGAGCAATTTGTTGTTCAGTATGCCCTCCTGGTGAAACGTTTCAATAAATAAATAAGTTTAAGCAAGCAGGGTAAGCAACATGTTCTCTGGCAAACTGGAAAGGACATGAGGGGGATTTTTCGTGGACATCAAAGAACACCAGAGATGGAAACCAGATAGTACGGTACTTTATTTAAAAAAATGTGTATAAGTGGGAGGTATGAAATTCCAGAATGAATAGAAAGAGGAGGTAGATGAAGGTATCCTAGACAATGTCGCTCGACTATCTCTGATGCCTACGTAATGAAATCTTACAAAATTTTCTGTGATTGCACTATCGTATCCCCTAGAGCCTTATTTTTAATTTCTTCACAAACATCGTTCATAGTTGTATCTGCTTTTTATTTTTTCATACCTTCCGAAGTTGTAATTTATATTCTTAACTGTTATACAGTAATAATAAGGTTATCTATTGTACTTTTTTCAACTTGTATTAGGTACATAACATGGTACTGTGAATGATCTGTTGCAGATAAAATCAAAGTATTTTTGAAAAAAAAATTTATCTCTATATAGTGCCTTCAGAAAGTATTCACCCCCCTTGGATTTTGTCACATTTTGTTGTGTTACTACCAGAATTTTTAATGCATTGAAACGATTTTTCCCCCCTTGATTCACACAGCATATTCAACAATTTAAAGGGGCAACAATATTTATATTGTGTAACAACAATTTATGAAACATTAAAAACTGAAATATCTTGTTTACTTAAGTATTCACCCGAGTCAATACTTTGTAGAAGCACCTTTGGCAGCAATTACAGCTTTGAGTCTTCTTGGGTATGTCTGTATCAGCTTTGCACATCTGGATTTGGGATTTTTCGCCCATTCTTCCTTGCAGATTTGCTCAAGCTCTGTCAAGTTGGATGGGGAACGCGGTGAACCGTAATCTTTAAGTCTTTCCACAGATTCTCAATGGGATTCAAGTCTGGGCTTTGGCTGGGCCACCAAGGACATCACCTTCTTGTTCTGAAGCCACTCCAGTGTTGCTTTGGCTGTATGCTTGGGGTCATTGTCCTGTTGGAATGTAAATCTCGCCCCAGTCCAAGGTCTAGTGCAGACTGATGCAGGTTCTCCTCAAGGATGTGCCTGTGTTTGGCTCCATTCATTGTTCCCTCTATACTGACAAGTGCCACAGTCCCTGCCGCTGAAAAGCATCCCCATAACATGATGCTGCCACCACGCTTCAGGGTAGGGATGGTGTTACATGGGTGATGAGCTGTGTTCAGTTTGCGCCAGGCATAGCGCTTTGCATTCAGGCCAAAGAGTTAAATTTTTGTTTCATCAGACCAGAGAATCTTTTGCCACATGGTCTCAGAGTCTGCCACGCGCCTTCTTGCAAACTCCAGGCATGCTATTATGCGGCCTTTTCTCAGGAATGGCTTCCATCTAGCCACTCTCCCATAGAGGCTACATCTATGAAGTGCGGCAGAGACTGTTGTCCTGTGGACAGGTTCTCCCATCTCAGCCATGGAACTCTGTAGTTCTGTCGGGGTGGTCATTGGGTTCTTGGTCACTTCCCTGACCAAGGTCCTTCTTGCCCGGTTGCTCAGTTTGGGAGGACGGCCTGCTCTAGGAAGTCTGGGTGGTTCTATAATTTTTCAATTTCCTAATGATGGACCTGACTGTGCTCCTGGGAACTTTCAACACCCCAGAAATGTTTTTATACCCTTCCCCAGATCTATGCCTCCTCACAATTCTATCACAGAGTTCTACGGAAAAGCTCCTTGGTCTTCATGGTAGAGTTTCTGCTCTGACATGCACTGTCAACAGTGGGACCTTATATGGACAGGTGTATTTCCTCTCAAATCATGTCAACCATTTGAACTGCCCACAGCTGGACTCCGTTCAAGTTTTAGAGTGATCTCACAAGGAACTTGGATGCACCTGAGCTCAATTTGTAGTGTCATAGCAAAGGGGGTGAATACTTATCAAATCAAGACATTTCAGGTTTTTATTTTAAATTACATGTACAAAAAATTCCAGAAGTTCCATTCCACTTTGACATTATAGAATAAATTTGTGTAGATACGTGACAAAAATATCCCACATAAATGTATTTTAATTTGAGTTTGCAACACCACGAAATGTGACAAAATCCAAGGCGGGTGAATACTTTCTGAAGGCACTGTATGTATGTGTGTGAGGTGGGGATCACGAGAGGAAACAGCATTCAATTTATTTTTCTATTTAAGGGACTTTTATTTTTAGGTCCACGCTGAAGGCTCCAGTTTCAAAACTTCATAAAAAAGGACCTACTATGAATGTTTTACTATGAAGTTAAAACAGAAAATAATTAAAAAGAATTTACTTAAATGGTTGACAAAGCTACTATGGTGAAACTACATTAGTCGTACTACCAGTTCACCTGGTGCAAAGATATCATCACCTGACAATCTGGAGGTCTTCAAGCTGTTCTAGATTGGACGCTGGTGTCTATGTTGCCTTTTTTTTTTTTTAATTCAATGTTTACTGAAATAATTTTCAATATATAAATACAGAGTTGTAACCAACCATCTACTATGCTACTAGATGTAACAAAGGCAGACACCTTTACATCAAATTAAATCACCAAAAATGAAACATTATTTTCAATATCAGGCATATGGTGTGGTAGTGTTAGGTGGCATTTTCTGTGCAACATAATTCATGTGATAAACTCTGGTTGGCCTCAGACTGAATAAAGACACAGCAACGTCAAAACTGGTGCCTCTTTTACCCTGTTTCTTGGGATTTTAACTATAATACAGCACCTATAATTAAAAAAAAACATGTCTGGCAACAGAGCTTTTGCTTTTTGATTGCTACGAGTGCTGCTCATCCTGCTGTTTTTTTTTTCCACTGTCCTAGGTGTGCTGTGCTTGTGTTTGTTGTTTCTCCAACTGGTGTTCTGGGACAGCTTGAGTTTCCAGGAGCCAGTTTCTTTTCAACAGACCACACAACAGATGAAGACGTCAACACACACACACTTCACATGACTGATGAATACCCACACCCAGACCCAGACTTACTTTGCCAGTTTATGGTCCAAATTCTTCTCCAATGCAATACTTTCAAGTATGGCCCCCAGAAGGCTTGTATGTGTTTCTGTGCTGGACTCTTCAGGCTCATCTTCCCCTGTTTCAGAACAAGACAACCTATAGAAAATACTTCTGCTGAGGAGCAAGACTTTAAAAGGGCATGATCCCGGAGGAATACTGGCAGTTACTCACAAACTACAAGTTTCTACACAATCTGAATGCAGTGTTACTAGGCTTAATTTCATGACAGTCTCTCACTACATTCAAAAAGGTTATGTCTTTATAGTCTCACAAGAAATACCCTTGCCAGACATTTTATCCATCAAAAGACACACTTGCAATCCGGTAATTGTCTGCACTTGTGGCTCAGGCACACAACAGTCAGTGTAGGAATTCTCAGGTGAGCAAACATTGATGAGAAAATACTGCTTCAGTTTTTCATCTCCTAGGACAACTATCAGAAATGGAAAATCCAGCACTGCAGTAACCATTACTATACATAGGAACACAGAAACGTAGAATTTGACAGCAGATGAGGACCGCTTGGCCCACTCAGTCTGCCCATTTTTTTCCTACCTACATTATTACCGCACAGCATACTAGATCTACAACTCTTTCTTCCTCTATCCCCTTCCTTTCCAATATGATTCCCTTGTGTCTATCCCGTGCATTCTTAAAACCCACCACTGTTTTCACCCCCCACCAACTCCTCTGGAAGGCTGTTCCTGGAATCCCTCCCACTTTCTGTGAAGCACTTCCTTATATCTCTCCAGAATCTTAACCCTCCAGCTTCACTGCATGTCTCTGTGTTGTTAAGCACCTTTTTTTCCTCAAAAATACTTCCCTCCTGTACCTTATTTATCCCCGTTAGGTACTTAAAGGTCTATGCTATCCCCTTCCCCCCTCGCTGCTCTCTTCCAGGGTGTACATACTGAAGTCCTTTAGTCTTTCCTCGTAAGGCTTTTGATGTAGACCATGCACCATCTCAGACGCCCTCCTCTGGACCACAGCCACTCGATGTCCCTCTGGAGATGTGATCTCCACAAATGGACCCGGCACTCTAGGTTGGAGTATTACCAGCGATCTATATTGAGGCAACACCACTTCCCTCTTCCTGGCGGTGATAACCCTCCCTATGCACCTCAGCATCCCACTAGCCCTCCCCAATGCCTTGTCGCACTGCCTGGCCACCTTTAGGTCATCAGATACGATTACTCCCAGGTCTCTTACACCATATTGCAGATTTTGGTGTAATTCACAAAGAGGCAGGCCTTCCCTTACAGCTTTCTCTGTAATGTCACTTATAAAGACATTAAAGAGGACCAGTCCCAGCACTGATCCCTGAGGCACCCCACTGGTCACCCTCCTTTTCTCAGAGTGAACTCCGTTTACCACCACCCTCCGTCGCCTATCCCCTAACCAATTTCTTATCCAGTTTACCACCTTTTGACCCACTCCTAAGTTACCCAACTTGCTTACTAGTCTATGTGGAATGGTGTGGAAAGCCTTACTGAAATCTAGGTAAGCCACATCCACCGCTCCACCATGAACTAATTCCTTTGGCATCCAGTCAAAGAAATCTATTAGATTCGTTTGACATGGCCTCTCCCCATGAACCCATGCAGCCTTAGGTCTCGTAACCCACTTCAATTCAAGATATTCCACAATCCCTTCCTTTAATTCTATTAACTTTCCAACCACCAATGTCAGACTGACTGGCCTACAATTGCCAGCCTCCTCTCTGCTACCACTTCTGTGTAGTGGGACTACATCTACCCTCCTCCAGTCCTCCTAATCACTCCTGTTTTACAGTGCGCTGTTAAACAGGACTGCCAGAGGTACAGTCAATACCTTCCCGAGTTCCCTCAACACCCTTGGATGTACCCCACCTGGCCCCATTGCTCAGTCCACCTTCAGATTAGCAAGTCCCTTCAGGACTCTCTCCTCTGAAAATGGACTAATGTGCACCTCCCTCCAAAGTTTCTGTTATTTATTTGTGGCCCATCCATTCTCCTTCCTCTGTGAACACTGAACAGAACTATTTGTTCAGGATGTGTGCCTCTTCCTGGTCCACTTCTGCACAGTTCCCCCTCCCTTTTTAACCTTACAATCCCACCTCTGGTCTTCCTCTTTTCATTTACATACCTAAAAAATATCTTGCCCCTTTCATAACCACCTGGGCTATTCCCTCTTCAGTCTGCACCTTTGTGGTCCTTACTGCTTTCCTTACTTTCCTCCATTTCCCCTGATACATTTCCCTGTCCTCCTCCCGCAGCCTCTCCTTATACCTTCTGAATGGTACCCTTTTAGCCTACACCATTTCAGCCACTACTTTCGAGAACCACTGTGATCTCTTTTTCCTCTTGTTTTGCTCATTTGTTTGATGCAGAAGTTTGTTGCTTTACTATGCTCCCTTTAGCTTTGCTCATTGCTCCTCCACCTCACCCAGGCCATCCCCCACCCGCCAAGTCATTGCTGAGGCATTCACCCATCTTTGTAAACTCTTTCCTCCTTGAGTCCAGGACCCTTTGCCCATGTGTGATTTGACTCCACAGCCACCCTTCTACTGAATCACACTGTACAGTGATCACTGATCCCTAGGTGGCCTCCCACCCTGATGTCTACATCACTGTCCCTGCTACTGAATACCAGGTCCAGTACTGCTCCATCACGAGTGGGTTCACGGATTAGCTTCCTGAGGAACACCCCCTGCAGAGAGTCCAGGATGTCCCTGCTTCTAGCTGAAGCCACTGCTGGGTGGCCCCAATCTATATCCAGCAGGCTGAAGTCCCCCACCAGTAGTATCTCCCCATTATCTGCCATCTTATCTATGGCTTCTACCAGCATCTTATTTATTTAAAAAAAATATTTTATTTATTTATTTCATTCTTTTTGCCCCGTTGCCGGCCGCTGATCATCCACCTGGTCACGGCGCCTCCGACTCCCACCTCCGTGCCACACTCTTCCCTAGAGACCCCTGGCTTATCCCCCAAGGGGTGGGGTCGCGGCACTGGCCAGGTGCCGCAAGACAAGTAACTGCCAAGGGGAGCTGGCCAGGAGGCTAATTGAAGCTGGAAGCTGGCTTCTCAGAGGCGGCCAACTGTGGGATTTTTTTCCCCATATACGGGGGCAGGGACGTGCAATGACGACAAGCATCCGCCCCACTCCCGACATGCTGTCGTTGGTGCTGTGGTGCACCTGGCCTACACCAGGTGTCCGTAGTTCACCGAGCACACAGAAGGAGAGCAGTCGCGGGACGCTATATCCTTCTCCCCCACCTGGCCCTCTGGCAACCCGGGTCCGTTCCCGAATCCAGGTCACCGGCGCCGCAGGTCGGCACTTGCCCCTGCGCTGGTAGGCCGGCCATCAGTATCTTATTTAATTCCACCCCATGCTGGAGATCTGTAGATCACTCCAGTGCGAATAGTGACACCATTCCCCGTCTCCAGGGTGACCAACAGTATCTCTGCTCCCCCCTGTACTGCCATCACTTTTATGCTTCCCCTCACATAAAGCACCACACACCCATCTCTCCTTCCCACCCGTTCCTTCCTAAACAAACTGTAGCCCAATTGTGATAAATATGCTCAATCTCCTTGTACACGATCCCAGTCCGAAGTACATCTAAGCCAGTCAGTTGACAACTCTCTCCTTTTTTAAACTCCTTCACGTTTAGAAAACAAGAGTCTTCCCTCAACAAAGTCGGGATAGGAACATATTTCCAATTACATATGGCAGATAGCAAAAGATGTATCTGAATAAAAGTAAATTATGTTCACATTAAAGTGCAAAGTGTTGAGCAGCTTATTCAAGTTTCTTGTGCTGTATTATCCTATGTAAGCGTATTCCTATCCTGGAAACATATTTTTTTTTTCCCTGATGTGTTTTTTTCATGTCTGGTGAAAAAATAGTCTCCCTGAAATCACTGAATTTGTCTTAAAAAATGGGTCAAGGCAGCTGCCACAAATACTGCCATCTGGTTGGACAAACCAAGTCACCTGCCTTGCCTATATACAGAGGTGCCAGGCAGGATGCAATGCAGTAATGCTGCAGTATATCACAAAATGCTGCAGTATGCTGCAGAAAATACAGGTTATTCACCTGTAACAGGAGTTCTAGGAATGGTATATGTTGTTCGTCCACACTGTCTGGCAGGTATCCTTGCCGCTTTAAATCTTGCTGGAAGGTCTTCAAGCTGGCTCCTCCCACCCACCCGGGTGGTAAAACTCTCGGCTCCGCCCCATGACGCCAGATCTGGCCCGCTGGAAGCTCAGGTTGTGCGCCGGCCGGGAGGTCAGGAAAGGGATGAACAACATATACCATTCCTAGAACTCCTGTTACAGGTGAGTAACCTGTATTTCTAGGGACATGGATATGTTGTTCATCCACACTGTCTGGCAGACTCCTAGCAGTTCTCCGGGAGGAGGGAGGCAAGCACACCCCCGATGCTTACTTGGGAAACAGAGACTGGAGAACCGAGGCCCCAAAACCAGCATCCCGGCGTGACTCAAGGTCGATGTGGTAATGGGTGATGAAGGTGTGTGCTGACTTCCAGGTAGCAGCCCTGCAGATTTCCTGGATAGGGATGTCCCTGGAAGCAGCCACCAATGCAGCAGTATGGCGGGTAGAATGAGCTCTTATCCCTCTGGGAGGCTCCAAGCCCGCCAACTTATAGCAGAGATCTATGCAGGAGGTGACCCACCTGCTTATAGTCACTTGGCTGCAGGTCTGCCAGATGCGGCTTCAGCGTAGGTGACAAACAGCTGGCGAACCTCTCCCCGAATTTCAGCCGTGCGCTCCTTATAGTAAGCGAGCGCCCTTCTAGGGTCCAAAGTATGGAGCCTATATTCGGCCTCCGAGGTGTGATTGGGGTAGAACACCGGCAGAGTCAACACCTGGTTAAGGTGAAACTCCGACACCACCTTCGGAAGGAATTTCGGGTGGGGGAGCAGGACAACCTTGTCCCTGTGGAAGACCAGGTAAGGAGACTCGATGCAGAGCGCCTGGAGCTCTCCCATCCTTCTGGCTGACGTGATAGCCACCAAGAAGGCGGTCTTCCACGACAGGTGAGAGAGTTCCACCTGTGCATTGGTTCGAATAAGCTTGCCCATGAGCTTTGCCAGTACCAGCAGTAGATCCACGGAGGTGGAGGTTCTCGCACGGAGGAAATGTGATCAAGGCCTTTGAAAAGCGCCAGACCACCTTCTCCTGCGCTACCACTGCTTCCGGCTCGCACCGTAGCAGAGATGGCTGCCAAGTGCACCTTAAGGTCGCCGACCTAAGCCCTCTGCTGAGAAAGGGACCACAGGTAGTCCAATATGCTCGCCAAGGAACAGGAGGAAGGGTCCAGGCCCTTGCCCTGACACCAAATGGAAAACCTTTTCCATTTGAAGGCGTAGCATTTTCTGGTCGACTCCTTACGGGACGCCTCAACTACGTTGAGGACCTCATCGGAAAGACCCAAGGCCTGGAACTCTAGCCACTCAGGAACCAGGCCGTCAGGTGCAGGGATTGAAGGTCCGGATGGAATACCTTCCCCTGACTGACTGAGAGCAGGTCCGTGCGAGCTGGAAGCTGCCTTGGAAGCCTGGAGCTGAGGCTGAGGAGATCTGGATACCAGTACTGGCGGGGCCAGTCTGGGGCTATCAGAATCACCTGTGCCTTGTCCCTCCTTGCTTTGAGCAGCACCTTGTGCATCAAGGGGAACGGGGGAAAGGCGTAGAAGAGGCCCGGGGTCCACGGCCTCGAGAAGGCATCCCCCTGCAGAGAGCCCTGCTGAGGGGGGCGGGCATGGAACAGCCTCAACTTCGCATTCTCCCTGGAGGCAAACAGGTCCACCTGAGGTGTGCCCCAATGGGAGAACAGATCTCGTACTACCTCCGGCAGGAGAGACCACTCGTGGGAGGCAGCCCCTATCTGGCTTAGGGCATCGGCCAGGGTGTTGGAGGCTCCTGCCACATGAATGGTTAGGAGATCCGCCTCCAGGCTGCGCACAAGTGACCAGATGCGGAGAGCTTCCTTGCATAGGAGCATGGAGCGCGTCCCACCCTGGCGGTTTAGACAGTACATGGTCGTGGTATTGTCCGTCTGGACCCGGACCACTTGACCCCGAAGAAATGGAGCAAAGGCGGTGAGAGCTAGGCGACCGCTCGGAGCTCCAGCAGGTTATGTGGCATCGACTTCCGCGACCAGAGGTCGTATACCGGTGTCTTCCCCAGATGGGCACCCCAACCCATCAGAGAGGCATCGGTCGATAGCGGGACCGTCGGCTCGGGGCGGACAAACAGGATGCCCTCCTGCAGATGAACTGGAACGGTTCACCACTGGAGAGCGTTCCACATCCCCTGGGTCACCGTCACTAGCTGGTCCAATGGATCGCAGCGTTGGGACCACTGGCTGGCCAGCCCCCACTGAAGGGGGCGCATGTTCCAGCAGGCCCAACGGACCACGCTGGTACAGGCCACCATGAGACCCAGGAGGCGCAGGAAGTCCCGGGCAGGGTGCAACTGCCCAACCAGAAATGACTGGGCAAAGGAGGAAAGAACCTCGGCCCTGTCCGCCGGGAGCCGTGCTCTGGCTCGAAGAGAGTCGAGCTCTGCCCCGATGAAAAGAATCACCTGCTTTGGCTCGAGTTCCGACTTGGCCTCATTGATGAGGAGGCCGACCTGAGAGCAAACCTGGAGGGCCAGATCTCTGGACCGCTCCACCTCCTGTCTGGAGGGGGCTGCTATCAGCCAATCGTCCAGGTAAGGTAAACCCGGACCCCTCAGCGCCCGAGGAATGCTGTCACCACTGCCATGCATTTGGTGAAGACCCTGGGAGCTGGAGATAAGCCGAAGGGCATGGCTTGAACTCGAAAGGGAACCTTCCGCCGAAAGCGTAAGGAACCTTTGATGGGACGGACGGATAGGAAGCGAAAGAACGCGCCCTGTAGGTCCAGAGAGCAGAACCACACGCCGTGTTCCAAGGATGGGATTATCTGAGCCAGAGTGACCATCCTGAAGGTTCGAGACCTTAGGAACCTGTTCAGGTCGTGTAGGTCGAGAATGGGGCGCCAGCCCCCCGTCCGTTTCGGAACCAGGAAGTACCTGGACACGAACCCCGGGTTTGAGGGAGGGTCCACCACCTCTCTTATCACCTCCTTCTCGAGGAGGACAGCGATGTCGGCTCGGCGAGCTGACAGCGAGGCTTCGGACCCCGAGGCCCCCCGAGGTGCGACGGCTCTGAAGGGTGGGGCCTGCTCGAACTCCAGAGGCAGGCCCTTTCCTACCACCTCCAACACCCACCTGTCTGTGGTAATAGCAGACCAGGCGGAAAGGAAGTACCGGAGCCGTCCCCCCACAGGAGGAACCTCAGGTGAGGTGACGAGGTTGGGGGCGACACCCCTCAACCCGTCACTGTGCAGGCTTGGAGGAGGGACCGGCCGAGGGACCACCTGGGCCTTTACCTCCCTGCTTCCTGGAGGAGGAAGCCGCAGGCTTGGGTTTGGGACGCCAAGCACGAGCCTGCTGGCCCTGGTGTTCCTGGGCCGAGTGTGCCGGTGGTGCAGATGGATGAAAGGGCTTGGGTTGAGGTCTGCGGTCCTTGTCCCTCTGAGCGGATGATACCGAGTCCAAGGTGGCATTGGACTTTTCGATCCTCTGGAGGTGGCCTTCCACTCCAGGGCCGAAGAGGTCGGTCCCCAAGAAGGGGACATCCGCCAATTTGTGCTGGGTATCCGCTATGAAGGTGGATATCCTCAGCCATTCCCGACGGCGCATAGCCACTGCAGCCGCTACTGACCTGGCGCATGAATCACCAATGTCCAAAGCAGTCTGAAGTTGCTGCTTGGCCACTGCCCTGCCCTGGTCCCGCACCTGCTTAACCGTGGTTTGCAGGTCAGCCGGAAGATGAGGGACCACCTCGTCCAGGGAGCCCAACAGGGCGTGAGAAAAATGTGCCATCAGTACGGCCGAGCTGGCCTGACGAAGGCCAAGGGAGGACGCAGCGTAGACTTTTCGCCCGGCATAGTCCAATTTCTTGGACTCCTTGTCGGGAGGTCTGTCCATGTCCCTAGCGTTTCCGGCATGCCGGAAAACGCTGTCGGTAACTAACCCCTCGGCCGAGGGATGTTCCGAGAAACCGGACAGGGAACCAGTAGGGACCGCATACTTCCTGGCCATCCTGGCCGAAGGCGCAGGGCAGGAAGCAGGACGCTGCAAGAGCTCCAAGGCCGGGCCCACAATGGCCTCAGCCACAGGGAAGGCCTCCGTAGGGGAATCCCCTCGGTCCAATATCTCCGTGAGGGGATACTTGGCCCGCTTGGATACGGGCTCGAGCTGCATCCCGGTGGATTCCGAGATGAGTCTGAGCAACCCCAGGAAGGACGAAGGGCTGTCGTCCAGCGACTGACCTCCAGAAGACTCCAAGTCCACTCGCTTGGAGAAAAAGGAGGAATCGTCGTCGGACTCGGAAGAGTCCACAAAGAGCTGCCTCGGGCCTAAGCCACCCTCCACCTGCCGAGGGTGATCGGGAGTGAGGGTGACCGACAGCCTATGGGGCAGACCCAGAGCCGACCGAGAATTCTTGGTCGGAGCCCCAAACCGCGGCTGTGGAGCTGGAGGTTCCACCGGAATCGGTGGAGCAGCTGGTTTTGGCGAACAACCGCCTGACAACAGGCTCCTCGGGTAGAAGGGGGTTGTTCCGGCCGCTCAGTGACAGCCACTTAATGGCCGGGGAAGGCAACGGCGTCGGCTTATTCCGGGTCAGAAGGAGCTGCTGCCACATGAGGTCCTCGTATCGTCGACGCAACTTGCGTCGAAGCCTCCCCTCATCCGAGGAAGAGGACGAGCGGCGGCACCGCTTACCGCGGTGCCGAGACCGGGACCGCCTATGATGCCGGGATCGGCTGGACCGCGAAGAAGTCCGAGACCGAGAACCTCGGCTTTTCTGAGGACGGTGCGGAGAGGGATGGGTGGAACCGCCCTCCCTCGGCTCGAGGAACACCCAAGGGCTCCGAACTGGAGGCACTGGCAAGCCCACGGATCCTCAACTCCCACCGGGAAACCGAGAGGGGATTGTCATTGTCGACAACCCGGCCCAACGGGTCGAGAAAGATCTCGATCAGCGCCAACGGGAGTCTCGGTCAACTGACCTGACGGGGACACCGTGAGACCAGTGGTCAAGTCGATGGTCGACAACTCGGGGAGAGGGACCTTTCCCGCTCCCACAGCGCTGACGAAGAGACTTACCCTTGTCTTTCTTCTTGGACCGAGAAGAAGAAGGTCCAGCAGGCGTTGGTCCCTCTCCTAGTGGAGAGGGACAGACAAAGCTCCTTAAAGGAAGCTGTGTAAGAGGAACCCAGGAAGCGGAATAAAAGCATGGTCGAGGAAGATCGCCCCGCTCCTCCTCTTCAAGGGCGATCATCTGCTCTAGCTGATCCGCGAGTCCGCCCTGAAACCGCCAACCGGCCTCTTTGACTTAACCGAGGAAACGTCTCGGGCGCCTAGTTGTAAACGGGCAGCACAGTCTTCGAGGATGTAGGCTGAGGAAGGAAGAGCACAGGTCGCAAGCCTGCGGGTCGTGCTCGAGGCCTAAACAGTACACACACGTGGAGTGCGGATCCGTCCGAGACATCTTCTGCCCGCAAGGGCACCGCCGAAAACTGGGAGTCGATTTGTCCATCGCAGCCGCGAGGGACAGAAGACCGAAGTCTTTAAGCAAAAAACTTTTAAATTCGGAAAACCGAAGAATTAGGAACCAGTCTTATACGCAGAGCGTTAAGGAGGGAACCTGAGCTTCCAAGCGGTAAGGAAGATCTGGCGTCATGGGGCGGAGCCAAGAGTTTTACCACCCGGGTGGGTGGGAGGAGCCAGCTTGAAGACCTTCCGGCAAGATTTAAAGCAGCAAGGATACCTGCCAGACAGTGTGGATGAACAACATATCCATGTCCCTAGAAACCGTGAAATTCAATGACAAAGCCCTTTTATTTTTAATGCAGTATATAGTGACATGTCATTTACTGCAAATTACTGCACTGAGTCCATGGCTAGCTTATCCGTGTGTGCTCACAAAAATGCTGCATATTACATGGCAAAAAGTACAGTTATGTAAGAACTTACCGTAACAGTAGATCTTCGAGAACAGCTCTTGCAGCAGGTTACACCATTAGGACTGTAGCCGGCAGGCGTCAGGACCCCACGAAATTCTTCTAGCTAGCTATCTTCAGCGGGGACCGCCCCCGACGTCGGTCCCGCCCCTGACGTCAGGCGTAGTACATAAGGGGGCAGTCCCGCCAGATTCCCCAGTTCTCCCGCCGGAGACTCCCGGCCGCAGAATGACATCAGAATGGGAGACCGAGGATCCGTCATCAAAGAGACAAAGGGCGTAAGCCCCTGCCCGAGGCTCGGTAAGCCATGCCTCCTCCAAGGGGGAATGGTGGGCAGGAAGGTACCTGCTGCAAGAGCTGTTCTCGAAGATCTACTGTTACGGTAAGTTCTTACATAACTGTACTATCTTACTTCGAGAAACAGCTCTTGCAGCAGGTTACACCATTAGGACTGATTTCCAAGCAATAGCGCCTGTAAGCATACTGGGAAGAGGAAACTAGGAAAGATCTTTGGCAAGTCCTGACTCTAGGACAGGAGACCCTGTAGCATGGCCAGGCCGAAACTAGCTCTCCGCCATGATGCAATATCCAAGCTATAGTGCCTGATGAAAGTGTGCACAGAGCTCCAAGTCGCTGCGGCACAAATGGCAGAGGTGGAGACGCTACGAAGTGCTGCAAACGAGGTAGCCAACCCCCTTACTGAATGGCCCCGGACTGTACCCGGGAGGGGCTTCTGTTTACTGTCGTAACAAAATGAGATGCACTGGACAAGCCAGCGAGAAAGCAACTGTTTTGAGACTGGTTGGCCCAGCATCCTCTCAGCAAAGGAAATGAATAGTTGCTCCGACTTGCGAAGCTGTTTAGTTCTGGTCAGGTAATATCTTAGACAGCGGTGAACATCCAGGGTGTGAAGCAATGCCTCTCCTCTATTGGAATATTTAGGAAAATACACAGGTAAATCGATGTCCTGGTTGAGAGTGAGGGCAGAGACCACCTTAGGCAAAAACTTAGGATTCGTCCTCAGAGATACTCTGTCCTGGTGGAAAATTAAATAAGGCTCCTTACACATAAGAGCGTGAAGCTCGGAAACTCTTCTTGCTGACGTGACAGCAACCAAAAATAACGTTTTCCACGACAGAAAACGCAGCTCGCAATCCGCGGCAGGTTCAAAGGGGGGAGCGTGAGTTGTTCCAGGACAAAGAGTAAGTCCCATGGAGGAACTGGATTCTTAATGGGTGGCCTAAGGTGTAACACCCCCTCAGGAAATCTCGAGAGGCATCAAGCTGTGCCACTGTGCGCTGTCCCACGGGGAAGTGGTATGCAGAAATCGCGCAGAGGTGCACCTTAATAGAGGAGTAAGCGAGACCCGAATGGAATAGGGAAAGCAGGTATTCCTGAACCGCTTCCACTGGACATCCTAGAGGGGAAAGGCCGCGTGCTTACGACCACAAGCAAAAACGGCGCCATTTCATGGCGTACGTCACATGCGTTGCCGGCTTTCTGGCCGGGGAAAAAACTTCCGCCACCTCTTGCGAGACCCCATGACGCAAAATGGCTATGTCTCTAGGAGCCATGCATGCAGGTTCAGTGAGCGTAGGTCCAGGTGGACTAGAGAACCTTCCTCCTGAGACAAGAGATGGGAGCTGAAAGGCAACGGGATTGGAGGTTCCCGAGACAGCTGCGTTAGCAAGGGGAACCAGATCTGTCTGGGCCAGAATGGGGCTATCAGGATCATTGTTGCATGCTCCCTGCGCAGTTTGAGAAGAACTCTCTGGATCAGCGGGAAGGGAGGGAAGGCGTAGAGGAATCTGTCTGCCCAGGAGAGGGACAATGCGTCTCACCAGAAAACACCAGGCCCTGGATCTAGCGAGCAAAAATTGGGCAGTTTTGCATTGGATGGGGAAGCGAATAAGTCCAGTTCTGGAGTGCCCCATCGAAGAAACAAATCCTCTGCTATGCCTTGAAGAAGTTCCCACTCGTGGACCTTGGCCTGGGAACGACTCAGGCCGTCTGCAATTGTGTTGTCCACTCCGGGAACGCGAACTACAATCAGGCTCGCGCCATGTCAGATTACCCAATCCCACACTCTCATCGCTTCCCTGCAAAGGGGGTAAGAGTGTGCGCCTCCTTGCTTGTTGAGGTAATACATCACCGCCGTATTGTCTGTTTGAAGCATAAGAGTATTCGGCGGAATCTCTGACTGAAAGGCCTGCAGGGCGTAAAGGACCGCCCTCATCTCCAGAATGCTGATGTGGAGATGAGCTTCTTGAGGGGTCCACGTACCCTGGGACCTCACCCCGTTCAGGTGTGCTCCCCACCCCAGCCCTGAGGCGTCTGTGGAAAGAATCACATCCGGGGACGGCGCTGTGAACGGAACACCCGCCGAGAGTGTTCCTGGGTCTAGCCACCACTGCCAGTCTCGAATCACAGCATTCGTAATTCTGACCGGCTGCTGCATGTGGTCTTGCCTTTGGTCCCATTGCACCTTGAGCATCCACTGAGTTACCCGCATGTGGAACCTTGCTAAAGGGACGGTTGGAATGGCCGCAGCCATGTGTCTGAGCAAACAAAGGACCAGCCTGGCAGGAGCCGTCTTCTTCGCCGAGAGGTCCCTGATGAGGGATCTGATGCGTTCCGCTCTTTCGTCGGGAAGAAATGCTTTCCCTTGGACGGTGTCCAGAACTGCGCCTATGAACTGCAGCTTCTGTGACGGTATGAGGAGAGACTTCTCGTAATTGATTAGGATGCCCAGGGACTGAAACAGAGCCTGGGTGCGCTGGATCGCCAGCAGCAACGCCTCTCTGGAGGCGGCCATGAGAAGCCAATCATCCAAGTACGGGAACACATAGTGGCCCTGTCTCCTTAAAGATGCTGCCACGACTGCCATGCACTTGGTAAAGACCCTGGGGGCCGATGACATTTTGAACGGAAGAGCTCGGAACTGAAAATGGTGGCCGAGAAACTCGAAGCGCAGGAACCTCCTGTGCGCTTGAGCACAGGGATATGCAGGTAGGCGTCCTGCATGTCTAGGGACGCTTAAGAAAGCGGCCCTGTTTAGCATGGGAATGAGACCTGAAGGGTCACCATGCAAAATCGTTTGTAGGCGACCAATATATTTAGGTCGCTGAGGTCCAAGATTGGACGGAGGTCCCCTGTTTTCTTCGGAACCAGAAAGAAGTGGAAATAGTATCCGGATCCTATCTGGTTCTCTGGAACATACTCCACCGCTCCCTTCTGCAGGAGCGTGAGTATTTCTTGCCTGATAAGCAATCTGTGCTGACCCGAGTAACAGGAGAGCAGAGGAGGCCTCGAGGGTGGCTTGTCTGTGAATTCTATAAAGTGGCCTCTTTCGACCAACTGAAGGACCCATCTGTCGGTAGTTATGGACTGCCACCCTGACAGGTAGTCCGCAATACGACCCCCGACCTTGATGTCCCGTTGATCCTGAGGGGCGGGGGCCGGGAAGGAGTCATGCTGTGGCGGCGGAGGGGCCCGCGGACTGAGTCGGCTGAGCTGGGCGCTGACTTCGGCCCGTGGGCAACTTTCCTGGGCTCTGCAGCAGAGCCCTCTGTTGTGGTCGGTCTTGGGACTGCTGTCTCTGCGTCCGCCACCAGCAAGCTTTGGTTCCTGCGAAGGAACTAAGCCTGGATCGGTACATTGCCTGGACCGACCTCACCGCCTTCCCAGCCTCTTGGAGTTTGGTGAGGACCTTCTCAGAGGGTTCACCAAAAAGAACTTTTCTGTCAAAAGAGGCGTCCAGGATGTTCTTCTGGATGTCCGGGGTGAATCCGGAGACGCGGAGCCATGAGTGTCTCCGGAGGCATACTCGCGAAGCTGCCGCTCTGGCCGAGGAGTCCGCAGAATCGTACGCGGCTCGCAGCACCTGGGTTCCCACGTCCGAACCCGTACGGAGGAGTTGCAACATCTCCTCCTTCTGCTCACCGTCAGGCAATTTGTCCGCCTGGTCCAGTCCCTGTTCCCACAAGGCATTTTGGAACTGTACCATGTGGGTTAAGTAGTTCAGGGACCTGATGGCGCAAGTAGCGGAAGCATACGTGCGCCTGCCCATAGCATCCAGCTGTTTGGACTCCGGGTCCGGTGGCAGGGTGCTCAAATGTTGTGGTCTCTGGGACTGGTCATGAGAGGTTGTGATGACCAGAGAGTCGGCCAGAGGATGTGAAGCCAGATACTGGTCCTCCCTTGTACAGGCGGTCAGCTTTCTTCGGCATCGCCTGGAGCAAGTGTGGACGCTTCCACGCTGCCTTGGTGACGTCCAAGAAAGTGTCCACCAAGGGTGGTACCACCACAGGCTTAGGATCTTTCTGCCGAAGATACCTGGCGAGGCGTAGTCTCTCGGGGTCTAACTCTTCCGCATCCCAGCCCATGTTCTCTTGGATATGCCTCATGATCTCTGAGAACGATGGGTCATCCGGAGGAGATCTAGGAAGCTCACGTGGGTCCGGAGAAGGGATGTGGATCGGAAAAGGGCATCTGGATCCTTCCGAGAATTCCGATCCTGTGTCCTCCGCCGAAGGCGAACGGCGGCGTCTTCTGGGTCTCTTATGGCTGGGTGACCCTGAAGAAGAACTGGACGAAGGTCTCCTTTTGTCTGGTCTCCCCCTAGGAGGATCCGCCGGCTCCTGGGGGGGAAGGTGCTCGGCCTGCTGCCCCGGACGGGGTAGGGGGCGCAGGGGCCGGTGGGGTCGCAGGTGGAGGAGGAGGAGGAAGAGGAGGTGGAGTGGGAACCACGTCCCTTTTTATGGTGTCCCACCAGTAAGTGAACAACTCCTTGACCTTGGATAAGGAGAGACCCGACAACAGACCAGGCGCCGATTGCCGGTCGTCGGGTTCCGGCGTCGGCTCCCCAGGGGTCTCAGGTTCCGGAGAAGGCTCCCTGGGGAGTGCGACAGGACCAGGTTCGCCCATCTGGTCCTCGGGCTGGGTCCAGTCCTCTCCGTAATCGCCTCCTGACCCACGCCGTGGGAGGCGCCGGGTCCTCTTCTCAAGGGTATGGGTACGACGTTGGTCCCCAACAGGACGACCGAGAGGACGTAGGCCTGACCGGCGACGGGCGTCTGGCAGTCGACGGTTCCTGGGACCTATGGTGAAGTGCCAGCGTCGGACGGGCCGGCGCCGGGTCCGACGACTTCTTTAAGGAGGTAAGCTCTTTGGTCTTCCTCTGGGGAGGAGGAGGAGGCAAGGAGGCAGACCTGACGTCGGGTTCGAAACAGCGGGAACCAGACTTATGGTGGTGATGACGGTCCCCCGACCTAGCCAGGGCCTTAGAAGAGGAAGATGAGGAAGGCCTGGAGGTCTTGGCCTGTGAGACAGAAGAGGAGCCCGAAGGGGTCTTCACCGCTTCGGGGGGAGGCTGAGAACGGGCCCGGGAAGGAGAGCGGTCGGACCGGGAGCCGGAGCTACGGGAGTCGGAGGCCCTAGATGGGGACTTGGATCTAACTCTCTCCCTGTGCTTCTCGGGGTGTCTCCAGGCCTTCTCTGAGGATTCCCCCTTGGAGGCTGCGTCCATGGCCCTGATTTGTTCTTCGAGCAGGAACGCCTGAAGGGCCTTCTGGCGATGGATCCGGGTCTGGCTGTTGAACCCCTGGCAAAAAGAGCAGGACTGGGTGTCGTGGTCAGGGCCCAGGCACCGGACGCAGGCTGAATGTGGATCCTTAAACGGGATTTGCTTCCCACAGGCACACTTTGAAGGATGGCCTTCAACGGAGGTTGGAGAGGACATCAGACAGCAAAAGAGCCGAAAAAACGAACTTTTTCCCGAAGGAAGAACTTAACCGTGCGTCGTGCACTAGAAACAAGTCGAAGGGTCGAGACATGCAAGTCGACGGCGGGAAAGAACTGGGGAATCTGGCGGGACCGCCCCCTTATGTACTACGCCTGACATCAGGGCCGGGACCGACATCGAGGGCGGTCCCCGCTGAAGATAGCTAGCTAGAAGAATTCCGTGGGGTCCTGACGCCTGCCGACTACAGTCCTAATGGTGTAACCTGCTGCAAGAGCTGTTTCTCGAAGTAAGATCTGATAACACTAGGCCATTTTATAAATGCAATAACACACTCCAGGGTGCTGGGTTCTCTGGAAGATATCAGTATTCCTATGGTGAGTGCTGCAGAGCACACAGCCTGCTGTGCCTCTGCACACACCAGAGTGCCTCCATCTCCCGATGAACACACACCCGATCGTCTGTTACTGCCCACTTATTAACTGCGGACCCAATTCTGATGCATACGTACCAGTGCATGTGAGAATGGAGCGGACCAGGTTGGGAAGCAGGTAATGCAGAAGAGGAGTGACGTCATACTCTGCAGCAATCCCTTGAAGAGCAGAAACTAGATCAGGAGCACTGCATAGGTAGGTAAAGGGCCTGCATTTTTCAAAAACAGTAAGATAAGTGGCAGCAACAAAAAACAAAACTCATCATCAGAAGAGTCTAGGAAGTCTACAAAAGGTATGTTCTGGAGCCATAATTGGGAAATCAGAAAAATTGCTTAATGCCACACTTTTTTAGTGCAAAAAAAAAGAAAAATAGTAATTTAAGGCTATAAGGACTCTAGATCCATCTCATCACCCTATCTTCATAGGTTAACTTAAATGACCCTGTACAGTCATAAATACACTATTTCTTTAAATGGTTGTGCATTTTTGTGCATCGGGGAGAGGGCAAAATATTTATTTAAAAAAAAGATGAAGTGATAGTCTAATGGGTAAGAAAATTTAGTTTACAATTACAGTACAACGTATAAAAGAAAAAAATAATTAGAACATTTTCTAGATTTTTTCAACTGAACAAAATAACATTTTGTAAAAGTTCAGAACTCTGATTTGAAATAAACCCTTTTCTCCATGACTTTATTTTTTGCCCAAGCACACAGAACAGACATAGAGGCAGGCAGGCCTAGCTTATTCATGCACCAAGCTACCGGACAAAAATTTCTCAGGGAGGTAACTCTGGTCCCTGAAGACAGCCCAACTCTCACTGGTCATTGGAGATTCTATATAACGAAAAACCGATACAATAGTCACCTAGGGTAATAAAAGAAACACCACTGTAAACTGTCTCCCTGGCACAAGGATTAAAGACATTAAATGTCGATTACCAAAAATAATACATCAGGCACCAAGTTTACAAACCGTAGTGTTGCATGTAGGTAGCAATAGAATGGGTAGGGACCATGAAAAGGACATAGTCATGGAACTACTGGAATGTATAGACCTTATACAGCTGAAAAGACAGACACCCATTATCTCAGGTATACTTCCACTGTATGGCTGTGACCCAGAAAAGAATCACACCATACAGAGGGTAAACAGTAGACAACTAAACGACTGTAATAAAAGGGGTGTAAATTACATTAACCTGTGCGATTCTTTCTTTGAAAATGAACTGATGTATAAGGAGGACGGACTACACCCCAGTAATCTTGGAACTCGCACGCTGGCTATTGCAATAAAAGAATCCGTGAAAACTACTTTATTTTATTTATTTATTTAGAAATTCAGATTTACAACCTTTGAGTCAAAGACTCATTTACAAAGGCACCTCGTTGCAGGGATGGTGGACAATAAATGACAGTGAAGTACAACAGTGGAGACGATACAGATGCAGTACAAGAAACACAGTAATTGAGTAAGAGTTACACAATAATAAGAGGCAGGACTGGAAATTCCTGGGAGGGATACCCAGGATTGAGGGCGGGCGGAAGGTTGAGGGGGAGGCAGTCCAGAGGAGATTGTCAGATATGGGCAGGAGTCTTTATACAGGGGCAGTCAGGGGCAATTACAGATGCGGGAGTCAAAGAGATGGTTACGGAGGCCGAATTTGAACGGACCAATTTTGGAGATGCTAGTGATATGGGGCGGAAGGGAAATGAACCAAGAGGGGCATTGTAGTGGTAGGACCTGTGTGCAAGAGAGGTCTTGGTTCTGGACACCTGGAAAGTGGCCTTGGCAGAGTTTCGTGCGGAGGCCGAATAGGAAGCTAGTTGCATGAGAGCAGTAACCCTGGGGGGCCTAGGAGGGATTTTTTGGCCAGTACACAGGTTTGGTAGCGGAGGCGCTCATCAAGGGTAAGTAGGTTAGAGGAGGCGTAGAGCTGGCAGATGCGAGTTCGGCTAGGGGTGCCGGTCAGGAGCCTGCAAGCCTTATTGATTGAGGTGTGGACTTTGGTGAGGGCGATGTTGTTGGCCATGGCATAGACGGGAGAACCGTAATCAACAAGAGATAAGATGGAGGAGGTGATAGTCAGCCTGAGGGCATTTTGGGCAATGCGAGAGTTTATGGCGGAGGACAGGGTGTTGAGGGGGGTGTGGAAAGTGACAGCCGAGTCGAAAGTGATGCCCAGGTATTTGCAAGTTGATACCTGTTCATGGGGGTGTAAGGTGCTGGGGAGGATGAGGAGGGGGCATGTTTGGCTTTGTTTTGGCGGGGGGAAAAGAGCATAGTTTTTGTTTTTTTGAGGTTCAAGACCAGACAGTGGTCAAGAAACAGTTTTTCAGCTTGGTTGAACATATGTTGAATGATATTCTGGAGGGCGGGGGGGAATCGGGGTGAGAGGCGAGGAGAACCGTATCATCGGCATAGAGGAGCATACGGCCCGGACAGGAGCTGGGGAGGGTGCTGAGAAAGAGACTGAACAGTGTGGGACCCAGGATGGAGCCCTGTGGGACACCGGAGCAAACAGGTAGGGCAGTAGACAGGGTGCTGTTTATCTTGACCCATTGGGATCTGGCATGGAGATAGCTGGAGAACCAGGCAAGAGGGCCAAGTGAGAAGCCCAGTTGGTAGAGGGAGTCAAGTAGGAGGGGGTGACACACTGTGTCAAAGGCCTTGGAGAGGTCGATGAACACTGCCCGGCTAGGTTCCCAGCATCAAGGACGGAGTGGAGGTGCTGTGAGAATTCTAGGAGGGCCGACGTCGTGCTGTGTCCAGGGCAGAAACAGTGTTGTTCTGGACACAGTAAGCCAAATTTGGCCAAGTACTCTGTGAGTTGGATGGACACGATTTTTTCCAGTGCTTTAGAAAGTGGAAGGAGGATGCAGATTGGTCTGTAATTGTTAGGCGCCGTACGATCTCCACTCTTATGGATTGGGGTTATCTCAGCTGTTTTCCAGGCGCTTGGAAATTGACTGAGGCAAAGAGACCGGTTTAAACAGGTCAGTGAGAGGGGCTAGCAAGACATCCTGTACTAGGCAGAGGATCCTGGAGTCAATGGGGTCAGAGCTAGGGTAGCTGCTGGAGAGGGCTTTTTGCAGGTGAGGCCTGGCCTCACGGGAGTTGACGCGGTTGGAAAGGGGCGGTTCAGGGTGGGGGGGGGGTCGAGGCTGGGATTGGGTCAAAGTAAGTGGCTAGGGAGGACTGAGCTTAGGTCAGTGAAAGCCATATTGAGGCAATTGGCAATGGGAGGGTCAGTGGTAATAACGTCGTTTATGAGAATCTGGGATGGTTGGGGGGGCGAGCTTGCCCACTGAGTTCCTTCATATTGTCCCAGAAAGCACATGCTGAGCCCCAAGTGGAGGCCAGGGTGGTTTGGTAGTAATTGGCCTTAGCTTGTCTTATGTACTTTAAACTAGATATTTTGGGGGTACCTAGTAGACAAACCAGAGAAACCTCTTCCTAAAACTTAAACCAAAGCTAAGTAATGATATACGCTGCTTACTCTTAAATGCTAGAAGCCTGAATAAAAAAATGGATGAGCTGCAGGCAGAACTAAATAGGGGAATACAGATGGCATTTATCACCGAGACCTGGTGGACGGGTGATGATGCTTGGGGTTGACATATCCCTGGGTATGATCTGTATCATATGGACAGGTGGGACAAAAAAGGGGGGAGGGGTAGCTGCATATATATCAAATACCCTGAAATTCACTAATGTCTCAGAGAAGATGAAGAATGTGGGGACGGGACCGGAGACCATTTGGATTAGGATAGAAACAGGTAGCACTACACCTATCCTTATAGGGGTATGTTATAGGGCCCCTGCAATCTCTATTGAGACCTCCAGAGAAATAAATCAAGAAATAAAAACAGCTTGTGAATTAGGGAAGGTTTTGTTAGTTGGAGACCTGCACTACAGGGATATAAATTGGCAGGTTCTCAAAGCAGGATACCCTTTGTGTCTAGTATTCTTGGAATTGTGTCTGGAAGTAGATATGACTCAAAATGTTGAAACCCCCACAAGGGGAAATAATATATTAGATTTAGTACTGTCTACAAAGGAAATAAACATTACATCCTGTACAACTACCCCCTTTACGAAATAGTGACCACTGTGGGATATCTTTCACACTTGCCCAATATATTCCCATCACTAAGGGATGCAGAAAAGTTTATAAACTCCACCACACTGGTATTAATAAAATCAATGCTGAACTTGAACAAATAAACTGGGATAGCAAATTAAAAAACAAGCCCTTGGAGGATATGTGGAATGTATTTAAGCATGAATTGTTTGCATTATGTGACAAACACTTGAAAAAGACAAAACTATAATGCTAAGGGTAAAAAACCCAAGTGGTTAAAAAAAAACAACAAAAAAAAAACAGTACTTGTTTAACTTATATAACAGTAATAAACAGGACCCTCAACTATGGAGTGAATATAAAATGGTGCAGGCCAAATGTAAGAAAATGATAAGAAAGAGTAAAAATAAAATGGAAGTGAACCTAGCATCCACAGCTAGCAAAGATAATGTGCAACAATTCTATAGTTATGTAAACTCCCTGAGGAAATCCAAACACAATTTATGCCCTATAAAAAAGGGATGTGAGATAATTACGGACCCAGTCAAAGCG
The DNA here is from genome assembly GCA_016271365.2 of Neoceratodus forsteri. Classification (NCBI taxonomy): domain Eukaryota; kingdom Metazoa; phylum Chordata; order Ceratodontiformes; family Ceratodontidae; genus Neoceratodus; species Neoceratodus forsteri. Next base: position 188,782,649 of record CM057451.1, read on the forward strand.
GCAAACATATTTAATGAATATTTTGGTACAGCGTTTTCCAGCAAACAGCAAAGTAAATTTGATATTAGGCCAAATGACGAGAGACCCATTAACATAACTGCCAAGAGAATATTGAAAAAGATTCAGTCCCTCAAAAATACTTACCTGCGGGTCCCGATAATATCTCAAACAAGATGCTTAAGCTATTTTCCCATGGTGTAGTAACACCTCTGGCCATATTGTTTAATAAATCACTTGTAAGTGGGACCATGCTTGGGGAATGATTGGCGGCAAATGTGGTGCCCATACATAAAAAGGGGGATAGGGCAGACCGCACCAATTATAGGCCCATCCGTCTAACTTCGGTCCCAGGTAAGCTTATGGAATCCATCCTGAAAGACGTCATAGATGCCCACCTTAGGGAGACAGGTCGGGAGGACAGGGAGCATCATGGGTTTGTTGTGGGGAAATCGTGTGTGACTAATCTACTGTGTTTCTTCGAAAAAATCTCTGAGGCATTGGCTAAGAAGCAGGATGTGGACTGCATTTATCTGGATTTGGTGAAGGCTTTTGATAAGGTCCCCCACCACCAGGTCCTACGTTGCCTTGTTGATGTAGATATAGACCACAGAGTGGTGCACTGGATCAGGGCCTGGCTGAGTGGGAGGACCCAGAGAGTGTGCATAAATGGATATTACTCGAACAGGGTGTTACTAGTGGGGTCCCGCAGGGGTCAGTCCCGGGCCCTGTGTTTTTTAGGGTATTTATGTCCTCTATGGGTAGGGACAGCTGCGGCTGGATAAGTAAGTATGCTGATGACACTAAGCTTGCTAGAATAGTAACAGACCCAGAAGAGGCTAAAGGCCTACAGGCCGATCTGAACAGTATCTATGATTGGGTATCATCTAGGGGTGTGACGTTTAATGTGGACAAGTGCTGTGTAATTAATTTGGGGAATCATAACGGTATGCAAAACTATGATATAAATGTTAAGGTGCTGCGTAAATCAGTAGAAGAGAAGGACCTGGGAATTTTTATAGATCACAAATTAACATATCGCTCACACGCAAATAAACAGTTTATAAAAGCCAAGCAAGAGTTACGAAACATTAAGAGAAATTTTAGGAGCCGAAATGAGGAAGTGATCATGCCCTTATATAGGGTTTATGTTAGGCCAATTCTGGACTATGAGGACCCATAACTAAGGCAGCAGTAAATAACACTGAAAGGGGTCAAAGTCAAGCCACTAAAAACTGATACATAATATTAAAGACATGCCCTATAAAGGGCGCCTGGAGCAGTTGAAGCTTATGCCCCTTGAAACAAGGGGAGTTAGAGGGGACTTACTGCTTTGTTATGATATAATGGGAGATTATTATTTACTGAGCAAGTTAAACCTCCAATTTAAAAATGATACCAAAGGGGCAAGGGGTCACCCTCTTCATCTTAGGCACTTAAAATATAACACTAACAGAAGGAGGACCTTCTTCACACAGAGGGTGGTGGCCCCCATGGAATGAGCTCCTGCGGTCGCTCATTTGTTCCAAATCAAAGCAACATTTCAAAACCCAGTTGGATAACTATATAATGAAAGAGGGCAAAATGACCTATTAGGGGATACTGGAAGGGAGCGGCTATGGGCTATTTATCTTTGGCCTTCTTAGCTTCCACACACCTTTGTACGAACTGAGAAACTGTGCCTACAGAACTCGAAACAGCTGATGCAACTAAAATGTACTCACTGTTACTGACATTCTTCCCATGACAGGTGTACATTATGAAGCTTCTTCCCTTACTAATAATTAGCTACCTACTTCTGTGTAGATCAATAATACAATTTCTTTTTTATATTATTCATTGTGTTGACTGTGCCAGAAATTGTAAGGTTCCACAAGCCAAGTGGTCTGGAAGGAAGAGGTAACTACAAGTACCCAGAAAAGGTCTTGATGTGAAAGGCATTAAGCAGGTTTTTGTTAAACAAAGGGATCGCAGACAGTACAACTTCAGTGTAGGACAAAATGAAAAGATCAGCCGGGCCCTGTTCTAGAAACATAGAATTTACCGGCAGAGAAGAACCGCTTGGCCCACCTAGTCTGCCCATTATTCCCTGCCCATAGTATCACCGCAGATCCTACTTGCCCTCCAGCCCATTCATCCACCTTCCCTTTCCCATGCATTCTTGAACCACAACTGTTTTCACCCCCACCAACTCCACTGGAAGACTGTTCCAGGAATCCACCACTCTTTCTGTGAAGTACTTCCTCATATCACTCCTGAATCTATCCCTCCCAGCCTCTTATCATGCCCTCTTGTCCCTGAGCAACTTTTTTCTGAAAAATATTCCCTCTTGTACCTTGTTTATCCCCAAGAAGTATATGAAGGTCTCCATCATCTCTCTCTGTCTCTGTCTCTCTCTCTCTGGTCTTCCAGAGTATACATATTTAGATCCTTTAATCTCTCCTCATAAGGCTCTTGATGTAGACCCTGCACCATTTTAGTTGCCCTCCTCTGGATCGCTTCCATTCTCTATGTCCTTTCTGAGATGTGGTCTCCAGAACTGGACACAGTACTCCAGGTGGGGTCTTACCAGCAGTCTATACAAAGGCAATATCACCTACCACTTTCTGCTGGTGATACCTTTCCCTATGCACCCCAGCATCCAACTCGCCCTCCCAAGTGCCCTGTTGCACTGCCTGGCCACCTTTAGGTCATCAATATGATCAACCCCCAGGTCTCTTTCCTTCTTGGTGGCCATCAGTACCATCCATTCTAATACAAATGGGGCAAGTTCATAGCTGGCCTACAGAAATACAAGGCCTAGCTGTTTTAATAATAGTAATAATAATATTTTTATTTGTATAGCTCAATTCATCTATCTAAAGGTCAAATGACATTAAGGTATGCAACCTTCCAGAAAATTCCATGGGGTCGGGGGAAGGGGTTCTCACAAGGGAGAGCCTGCTACGTTATCCAGGGACTGTGATGGATCATACCGCCTTCTCTTGTGTGTATTCTAGGGGGAGGATTCCCAAGGAACATTGGATAGGCAAAGTTCTGGATTTGTAGGAGAAGGCCCTATATTCCAAATGTACAGCCTAGAGGTTAAAGCACCAATATGTGAATGTCGAGACCCAGCAAACATGGTCTGAATCCCAGAACTGCCTCTTGCATACTGTGTGATCTTGCGTAAATCATGTAACCTCCCTGTTCTCCGAGACAGCAAAAATAAAAAAAGTTTGGTCACTTCAAGTCAATGAGGCCTAAAATAAACAGAACAGAGCTCTATGATTGCTGTCTATTCCTACAACCAAGAATGGCCTGTCTCAGTTCCTAAGTTTCCATTTAGAAGTAAAGATGTAGGCAAAATTCTTCTTTTCAAGAAACCTGAGTGGTAAGAGAAACTTAGACTTTAGTTCAGTTTAGTCTTTTTTTGTTGTTTTCATATTTTATATAATTGAATACCAGTTTATTATAATTTCCCAGGTGTGTTCTTTATTTATCATTTGTTGCTTGTATAGCTTTTATATGTTGTAGACACTATATTTTATATTTACTGTAACGGCGACTGGGCAGTTTTTTTAAATATACTGTTATTTATTTTACTGTTAACTATGTATTCTGTCTTCAAGAGCATGTACTACATCAAATTAATACTGCTTCTAATACACAATCATGTTGAGCAGTGCCTGAAGGGAGCTGGAATTCAGCAGTTCAGGCTTTGTACTTTGTGAGTAAGGGCATACGCATGGGACAAGAAGGGAAGAGTTCAGCAGAAAATTTTCAACAGGCTGGTGGCAGCACTGAAAGTGTGTGAAAGCTGTTTTTGCTATGTGACAGTGATGCAACAGTGTAAAGTATTGTAGACTTTATGCTTTCAGCAACCTTCTCACACTGCTTTGCCAAGCCTCTGCAAGCCCAGCCTGTGTGCAGAACCCCCTTGTCCAGAGGTGAGAAACCAGTCCCATCTAGCTACATTGATAATGGACAATGACGGCAGAAAAAGGCTCGTTGGCCCATCCAGTCTTCCCACCCTAACCGACTATTCTGCAATGGCCCTAGTGGCCACGCATCCCCTTAATTTCTGCCTCTCCCCATCAAACTGGTGACAAATGCCTGAAGCTGTTCAGTGCTTCAGCCTGTACCACTTCCTTCAGAAGCGTGTTCCACTTGTCCACTACTTTCTCTGTAAAAAAAAGTGTTTATGGACATCACGTTCAAATCTCCACCCTTCAAGCTACAGTGAATTCCCTCTTGTTCCTGTATCTGATTCCAAGTAGGAAAGTTCCTTGGCATCACCCCCCCCCCCCCAATTTAACCCGTGCAGGTACTTGTATGTCTTGATCATGCTATCCCTTTCCTTCCTTTTCTCAAGAGTGTACCTGTTCAAGTCCCGCAGCCTCAACTCGTTATATCCTGCCCCCTAGGCTATGGACCATCTTGGCTACCTTGCACTGTACTGCTGCCAGCTCATTCCATCCTGGCCTTCTTTGGTGGTGTTAGCTTTGATCTAAAAAAAAGAAAGTCTTCTGGGAAGTGTGTCAAGAGTCCTTGCAATTCACTAATGCCCTCAACACCCATCCCACTGGACTACGTTCAACCTCGACCGTTGGACTTGGTTCAGCCTGGATGCAACTGAAAAGATGAGAGAATTAAACGTTACTTGCTGCAATGCCACACACTCAGCTTACTTTTTCCCCAGGCCATCTGCCTTCTGGTTCTGCAGCAGAACTATCAAGCAACTTAGCCCCTCCCAAAGCAAGGATGGGGTCTTAAGAAATGACTTGCTGATTTGTAAAGCTAGGGTGTTCACTAGGGAAGCCTCCATCACCACCTTCACAACAAGCTGACAAATGATCATGTAGGTTGCAGCTTTGTAGTCTGATAATGTGGACTTCAAACCCTGAAACAAAACAAAAAAAAAGAATTGACACATAGCAGAAAAACAGTTGTAATCTGTAGGCATTATCGTAAAGCAGTCTGCTTGTTCTTGGGGTTGATCATGAAACATTTCTTACATTGCGGACTTCTAGTACAATAAGCAGCCTAATCTACAAAATAATTCTTCCTTACAGTATGTAAAATCAATTATTACATCTTTGGGGGAAGCTGGAGCTGCAAAGGTTTAAGCACCTCTAACCAGTGAAGCCAGTGTGGTCTTGTGGTCAGAAAACTGGTTTCAAAACCAAGAGTCCTTGGTTTAATTCCTAGCAGAGCCATTCCCCTGATGTGAGACCTTGAGCAAGTCATGTAACCACTTAGTGCCTTTGTGCTCCTACCTGTAAAAATTACTAAGCAGAACCCCATTGAAAATGAGATGCTACTGCTCAGCTGGGCAATCCTTGGTAAGTAAATACTAACATACTAAAAGCCAGCCGAATAGGCCTAATGGTCTGTCATGGCTGCTCGGTAGCCAGCCACCCAATGGGTGCTTGCTTTCCTGCACCCCCCAACCCCAGGTAGGGTCTTCTTTGGCTTGTTTCCCCTTGTACCTGTCCCACCCCTTCCTGAAGCCCTCCACTGTGCCCTCCTCCACCAGACTCCCGGGCAGCGCATTCCATGGCTCCACCACCCTCTCAGTGAAGTAATGTCTCCTATGTGCCCCCCCCTGTATTTTCCCCCCCCCTCCAACTTCCACTCATGCTCCCTGGTTGTCACCCCATTCTTTAGCCTGAACATCTCCTTGGCTCTGCCCATTTATTCCTTTTACATATCTGAAGACCCCTATCATGTCCCCGGTCTCTCCTCTCCTCTCCTCCAGTGTGTACAGGCCGAGCTCTTCCAGTCTCTCCTCATAGGGCCTCCCCCCATGCCCTGAATCATCCTGGGTCACTCTCCTCTTGACTCTCTCCAGCAGTGCTATGTCCTTCTTAAGGTGAAGTCTCCAGAATTGCACACAGTACTCGAGATGCGGCCTGACCAAGGCATTATACAGAGGGAAGATCACCTCCCCCCTCCTGGACGTAATCCCCCTGGCTATGAAGCCCAGTATCCTGTTTGCTTTTGCTGCAGTTCTTCTGCAGTTTTCCGTGTTATTCATTTTGACGTCTACCACCACCCCTAGATCCCTCTCGCCTGATGTGGCTTGCAGTGTGATCCCTCCCAGGGTGTATACATGGCCCGGATTTCTGACCCCCAGATGTCGCACCTTACATTTCCCTGCATTAAACTTCAATCCCCACCTCCTTGACCACCCCTCCAGGGTATCCAGGTCCCCCTGTCCTGTCTCCCTCGCTTCGTCCCCATCCGCCAGTGCTCCCAGTTTTGAGTCGTCCGCAAAGAGACTCATCCTACTCCTAAACCCCCTCCCCATATCCAAGACAGACACTGAACAGAAGTGGCCCCAATACCGAACCTTGGGGGACCCCACTGATGACCCTCCTGAGGGAGGGGACTATCCCACCAACCACTACCCTCTGTATTCATCCCGTAAGCCAATTTTCTACCCATCTAAGCAACTGCCATCCCACCCCCACCCCCTCCCAGCTTTGTTAGCAGACTACTGTGAGGTACCAAATCAAACGCCTTACTGAAATTCAGGTATAGGACATCCACCGCCTATATCGGTCAAGGGCCCCTATCACCCAGTCATAAAACTCCACGAGGTTGGTCTGACACGATCTTCCTGGAACAAAACCGTACTGTTTGTCATCCAGGTGCCCCAACCTTTCCAGCTGCCCCCCAAGCCTCCCTTGATAATGGCCTCCATTACTTTGCCTACCACAGACATTAGGCTGACAGGCCTATAATTCCCCATCTCCTCTCTAGACCCCCTTTGTGGATAGGCACCACATGAGCCACCCTCCAGTCTTGAAGCACCCATCCTACATGCATTAAGTAAACTTACAGGCATCTTGCAGGAGTGTCATGACGCACAGCTGTTTATTGGTTGTGGCTGTTAAACCATTTGGCAGACTTTTACTTTATTTTTTTTTAAGTTTGTCTGGGAAAGGCACACTGAGCCTACGCTCATTTCTAGGTGCATCCCAGAAGCTCTGGGAGGTTAAGTGTCTTGCTCAGTGTCACACAGTATGCAAGTGGCAGATGCAAGATATGAACCCAGGTCTGCTGAGTCTCAAAGTTCTGTGCTCTAACCTCTAGGCTATATTGGAACATTGAACTGGAACAAAACTAGATTAAGAGCCCCAAACTATAAGCATATGACTCATCCCTGTGGGACTCCTTACTGTAGTGTGAAGGCTATTGTGGCGCAGTACCAGATCAGAGGAAAACTGGTCTAAGTATGAGGCTAGGGTCTGTTCTGCATGGATTTCTATCCTAACTAAAAAAGCTGTTGTACCACAGTTCAAACTTACAGGCATCCTGCAGGTCTGCCGCCATTCGTGGCAGTTTATTGGTTACGGCTGTTATACGTCCTGCAACCACAACCTACAAATGGCTAAACACTGGATACACCTCAGACTAGATGCCCCACCTAAACTGCACCAGCTAACATGCTATTATGCCTGTGCGTTACTCTCCAAGGGATCTGAAACTGCTTCAGTTATTCAGGCAGTACCTGACCCTTAACAGACAGGTGTAACTACAATGCGTCAACTTCAGTACAGAACAGATGGGTTCTGTGTCTCTCCCAACCAAGCACTCTCTAAACTACCTCAAACACTGTGCAAAGCATCATGGAAAGCGATATGCAAATATCTGTGTAGGGCAGGGACTCCTTAGTGCAGTCTCTATCACTGGTCCAAGGGATCATTTTCAGGAACAACCTGGGCCATATAGATGGCACATACAGCACATCAGAATCAACACCAAGTACATTAGAATCAACGTACAAGTCGAGGTGGTACATACAATCAAGTCAAGCCTAGTATATAACAGTTCATACGGCCAACATTCAGCTAATGCACAGATCTGTAGCTCAAACAAAGACAAAAAACGAGACAACTAAGATGGCCAACCTGCTTAAAGACAAGTGTAGCAAACGAAGCCCAGTATGAAAAGAATGCCCCATTTCTTTGTCAGGAGGGGCACTTACAAACTGTACTGGTTAAGAGAGCATTTTTAAAATGCAATTTGAACAGGTGGGAAGTTCCCAGTGAGAAAACTATGGCTGGTAGGCCATTCCAGAGCCTGGTTCTGCATGGATTTCTATCCTAAAAGCATTTGTACCACAGTTCTCAGGTCACGAACACTGCTGTACCCTTACGTGGTACAACTCTAATTAGAAGCAAAATTCAATGCACCTGTGTTCTCGGTTTCTCCCAAAGTTTCCCTCACCCTACACATCCACGCCCACACTGTCTGAATTGTGAACATTTTAAAACTGATAAACTCACCCCTCATCTAGTTGCTAATACCCAACCAGCTAGTGACACTGATAGTATTTTACTGTGAAATATCCTGGCAAGAATCTTACTTTTAAAAAATGAAAACATCCATGACTAATGAAAGTGTGATCTGTTCTGTAATTTCGTCTGTTTAAATCAGCACTGATTCACACAAAAGTAATTATAGTGTGGACTGCAGTCTTGGTTGTTGCTAGTTTTCTTCTCTTTCTAAAAAGTAACATTTCACTATTCTTTTCACAACAAAATACTATTAGTGGCACTGGGTGGGATATTAGCAGCTGGAGGAGGGGCATTTATCAAAGGGGAGTGTCCACATGCACAGAAAGGTGTCAAGATTGCCGACAACAGAAATACATTTCAACTAAACTATTTGTCAAACACGCAACTAATTTAGGGCCAGAAATAACACACTTAGTTCCTCCTCTCTTTAAAACTGCAGTCATCCATTTTCTGAATCAGTAGCATAGGAAATTATATCACACTTGGGGAACATTTGATATTGTTGACTTTACTCTTCTGGAGCTGCCTTCAAGTGTTTTGTACCTCTAATTAAATCCCCTGCAACGGAGGATGCAGGTGCATGCTAACCAAGATGGCTGCATAGCTCCAGAACTCCTTTTGGTCTTTTAACTATTTATATTTAAAATCAGCCAAAACTCACAGTTTAGCACCTGAGCAGAGACAAGTTACGCAACAAACGCCAAAGAATAAGCAGCAGCGATGATAGATATCATCTACTTCAAATTCGCTGGCAAAAAAACTCAGGCAGAACCCTCTCTCACCAATGGCCGCTCCAGTGCTGATGAGCTACGTTCTCCCCACAGTCTGGATTATGCTTCAAACAACATTAAAACTACAGACTTTAATCCCCTGAAATGCATTCAAAAGAATTACTGATAATATCACCCCCAATTCCTGCCATTGCTTTTAATCCTTTCTGGCCTGATTACATTCCTCTTCTCTTGTAGCTCCTCACCCTATCTGGACTTTTAAATAATTGTGCACTTATATTCTATTTTATCCAAGCACCCAGCTTGTGCCTTTTTTTTTTTTTTTTTTTACCTTTTTTTATTGTTAGTTATTGTAAATCATTCTGTGTGTCATTATCTGAATATTGTACTTCACCTCATGTGATACTATGTATCGTCTTGTAGTTACTGGTGTTCCATGTTGCTGTATGTTGTAGAAGGGACCTCCTTGCAAATGAGCTTTCTCAATGGAATTTATCTCTTCACAATAAACTGAACTGAGCTGAGTATGGCTTCTCCCGTGCAAGATGGAGTACTGCCCATTATGAAAACTATAGCGGGCTGCATCTTGAGGATGGTGGGGAAGGTCACACAAAATCTACTCTAGCTGACATGAAGGCACAGCTGGCTGAAACAGAAGGAAGGAATGCCGAAGAAGACACATACACTGGGGGAAAAAAAAGGACCAGCTCTGCGACGTCAAGACCAGCGCCATAGATGACAGCAGGGAAATTCAGATACTAAAAAAGAAGTTCCTGGATCTCAACTGTCATGGCAGATGAAACATCAGGACTACTGGCCTCCCTGAAAGGAGTGCAGGCAAATACAACTGAATTTCTGCAGCAAGCCCTTCCTAAAATCCTGAACGTTTACTGGGACAAGCCCATAGAGTTCGAATGGCTCACAGGGCAATTCAGATGGTACCAACAGCTCCCAATACTAAGCCCAAAATGACTAAGGCCAAAGTCACTGAATATCAGGTGAAGTTATGTCCAGCGAGCACAAAGAATTAAACTGAGAAGGCATGACATTTCAATTTATACTGACCTCCCTAAGGAGTTCCTGAACCTAAGAAATCCGTTCTGGGAAGCAAAGAAATGGCTGAGGGACAAAAGAAGCGAGGTAACTCACTGTAAGAAAAGACCACTGTTAGCAAGACAGGCCTACATAATGTGGTGGATAATATGTGAGATCCTGGTAAGACTATGTATCCTACTGAATACTCATGGGGTCATCTGAACTACAACGTCCTGGAATGTGCAGGGGATGGAGAGTCTAACTGTGAAAACAAAGGTATTGGCACATCTCAAATCTTTGCAATGTGATGTAGCACTGATTCATGAAACCCACTGTAAGAAAGTTGAAGTTTCCAAACTGCAGAGGATGCAAGTTGAGCAAGTCTGTGAGAGCTCCTTTAAAGAGCTAGTATACTGCCTAAAACTAATATCAGTTTTTAAAAGCTGTCAACCAGTAATTTGTATATCTGAGGTTCTTTTTCTTCTCCCTTTGTTTAATTAGAAGATTGCTCACCTGATGTCATTAGGTGTGATGTGTGGGACAGCACTCTGCCTGGGAGCTGCCATATCTATCACTATGGCCCCCCACTACATCGTCAGAATTGTGACCTCACTGACTATGACATCACTGCTGCTTAGGAACAACCACTCAGTGGCTGCCAGTTCAGTCACATGTGATGTCACTGTCAGTGAGGTTGTACTGCTGATGATACAGTGGGGAGGAGCAGAGATAGATATGTCAGCTGCCAGACTGACAGCTGTTCCACACATCCAGTGCAATATAATCACACAGAAGACTTTCTAATGAGCAAAAGGAAAAAGAAAAAAAAACTTCAGATGCAAAAAGTTAAAACTGACTACTTCTTAAAATGTGTATTATTATCTGTATTATTTTCCTGTCTGCCTGTTTTGGATCCGCTATCTCTTTAAACAACGAGGTTTGTCAATTCTTTGCAGAAGAGGCCAAAATTGTTTCAGCACAGAATATGGTAGCTGATGCAGAGGGAAGACAGGTGCAAGTGCAAGATGCTGTAAAATCAACAGACACCAAATAGTACCAGCAAGTGTAAATGGGCCCAACAGCAGCGATCCAACCTTTTTTCACTCTCTGGAACAGCCAATTTTGAACATGCAAACCTCCAATATAATCACAAGAGGCAGTATAAATCAAGTAAATGATCCTTTAAAACAGCCCTATTTGTTAGTCACCATACAGTTTTAGTCAACAGTAATGTTTTTTCTGGCAATTTTTATTTTCTTGTGGTCCTGAACCAAGATACAAGATTTAGAATTTTTTAAATGTTTCCACTCCCATGCTATGCCAACCATGAAAAAGTACAGTTACGCAAGAACTTACCATAACAGTAGATCTTCGAGAGAGGTTCCTGCAGTAGGTCATAACATCTAGGACTGCGCCCCCTGGCATCAGGACCATACGGCAAACTTTTGCTACCAATATCTGGAGGGGGACCGCCAACCCAACGTCATGTGACAGATGTCAGCATGACCCTATATAGTAGGCAATCTGCGCACTCACCTTCCATTTCTCCCGCCAGAGATCCAAGGAGGATTAGATAGGAGAAAAGGATGAAATCCCGGAGCCCAGTTCAGAATGATCTGTAAGAAATGCAGAAACTGGAGGAAAGAGAGAGGGAAAGTGTGACCTACTGCAGGAACCTCTCTCAAAGATCTACTGTTACGGCAAGTTCTTACGTAACTGTACTATCTTAGTTCGAGAGGGTTCCTGCAGTAGGTCATAACATCTAGGACTGAATCCTAAGCAGTCACTCAGAGAGACCAAGAGAATCGGGGGAGAAGAAACAACTGAATGCAGACCAGGACCGGCCTAAGACAGCAGGCCCTGCAGGACAGCGAGGCCAAACCCAGCCCTACGCTAGAGGCAATGTCCAGAGTAATGCTTCGTGAAGGTATGGACCAAATTCCAGGTTGCTGCCGCACAAATCTCTGCTGCAGAAACATTCCTAAGGAACACTGTCGAGGCACTCATGCCGTTGGTAGAGTGATCTCTGACCTTCCCCAGAAGAGGTTTGTTGTACTTCTGGTAGCAGAAGCGAATGCAGTTGGATAGCCATTTGGAAAGACATTGCTTAGAAACCGCCAACCCCAAAGATTTAGGGGCAAAGGAAACAAAAAGCTGATCTGACTTGCGTGTGTCTTTGGTCCTGTGGACATAACAATGCAAGATTCTATGTACATCCAATGAGTGAAGTAGGGTCTCACCCCTGTCAGAATGATCCGGATAGTATACAGAGTTCAACCGTCTGATTCAAGGTGAACTCGGAAACCACCTTGGTAAGAAAGTTAGGATTAGTACGTAGGACCGACCGGTCCTTGTGAAAAATCAAATAAGGCTCCTTATACATCAGGGCCTGAAGCCCGGAAATTCTATGAGCAGAAGTAATAGCAACCAAAAAGAATGCTTTCCAAGACAGGTAGCGCAAATCACAGCTTACCGGTGGTTCAAAGAGCGGAAGCATAAGCTTTCTAAGATAAAGTTTAGATCCCAAGGTGGGGTGGGGTTATGGATGGGGGGTTTCAAATGGAGGATTCCTTTCAGGAAAGTTTTTGAGACCTCCAATTGAGCGATAGGTTTCCCATCCACAAAGGAATGGTAGGCTGAAATAGCTGACAAGTGGACCTTAAGAGAGGAATAGCCTAGACCAGAGTCAGACAGGTGGAACAGGTACTCCATGACCTATGGAGCTGAGCAAGTGAAGGGATCCCAGCCCTTAGATGCAGCCCAGATGGAGAAATGCTTCCATTTCATCGCATAGGTGGACCTGGTGGAGGGTTTTCAGGCTTCCACCAGGACCTGAGCGACTCACTAGGAAACTCCAAAGCATGACACAATTATGTCTGAAGGAGCCATGCATGAAGATGCAGGGTCCTGAGTCCCAGAAGCACTAGTCTGTCCTGATCCTGCGTCAACAGATCGTGTTGTAGAGGGAGGGGAACAGGGGGTTCCACTGCCAACTGCTGCATGATTTGAAACCAGATCTGCCTCAGCCAGAGGGGTGCTATGAGGATCATCAGAGCCCCTTCTGCCTGAAGTTTTAGAAGGACACGCTGTAGAATGGGAAAGGGTGGGAAGGCGTACAAGTACTTCCCTGTCCAGCAGAGTGACACCACATTGTGCCTAAAAGCACCAGGCTCTGGAACGAGCGAGCAAAAACTGGGAAGTTTTGCTTTGTATGGGGAGGCGAAGAGATCTACTTCTTATCGCCCCCATCAGTGGAACAATAGATTGGCCACTTCCTGATTCAATTCCCATTCATGAGCTTGGGACGACGTCCAACTGAGGCTGTCCACCAGGACGTTTAGGACGCCTGGGACATTCACGGCCGTGAGAAATATACCATGCTGGACTGCCCAGAACCACACCCACATCAACTCCCTGCACAGGGGGTACAATCAGGTGCCTCCCTGCTTGTCGATGTACCAGACCACGGACATACTATCCATCTGGACTAGCAGTGTTCCTATCAATAGTATGGGTTGGAACGCCTCCAAGGCGTACAGTACAGCCCTCATCTCCAATATATTTATATTGAGAGATATCTCCAGCTGAGACCACAATCCTTGTGTTCTGTGATTCCCCAGGTCGGCTCCCCAAACCAGACCAGAGGCATCTGTGGTGAGGGTCCACAATGGAGGAGTTGTCCTGAAAGGTAACCCCCGAGACAAGTTCTGAGGATCCTGTCACCATACAAGGTCTTTGAGTGCACTGGAGACTAGGACAAGATGATCTAGATCGTCCAAGCGCTGATCCCATTGGATGCGTAGTGTCCACTGAGTGATCCTCATGTATAATCTGGCTAAGGAACCATGGAGATGGTCACCGCCATGAGGCCAAGAAGGCGTAAGAACGCTCTGGTGGGAATATGCCTGGAGGAGAGAACTAGACTGACCTGTTCCCGTAGTGTGTCTGCTCTGCACTGGACCATGTCCAAGACGGCACCGATGAATTGAAGCCTCTGGGATGGGATTAGGGGGCAACTTGGGGAAGTTGACAGTAAACCCCAGTTGGGAAAAAAGGTCCAGTGTGAAGGAAAGAGATTCCCCCAGTTTGGCTCTGGATGGGGTCACTAAGAGCCAGTTGTCCAGGTAAGGGAACACCGCAAATCCCCGATGACATAAGGCCGCTGCCACCACCACTAGGCACTTGGTAAAGACCCTGGGTGCCGAGGAAAGGCCAAAGGGGAGGGCTATAAACTGGAAGTGCTCCCCCTGGAAAATGAAACGCAGGAAACGGCAATGGCCCAGGAATACTGGAATATGAAGGTAGGCATCCTGCATGTCCAGTGTGCAAAGCCAGTGGTCCTTCTGTAAAAGGGGGAGAAGACCCTGTATAGTAAGCATGCGGAACCTTTTGTGCTCCACAAAAAGTTTCAGTCGGCTGCGATCCAGGATGGGTCTGAGGTCTCTCGTCTTTTTCAGGACCAGGAAGAAATGGGAGTAAAACCATTTTCCTCTCTGGGATGGAGGGACTGGTTCTATAGCTGACTTCTGTCTTACAGCCAGGATTTCCTCCTCAACCAGCAGGGCCTGGTTCGGAGAGTACCGGGAACGACCTAGAGGGGAGTTTGGAGGAAACTCCAAAAAATCTATGGTGTTCCCTCTTGAAACGAGTTGCAGCACCCATGCATCTGAGGTGATGCTCTTCCTCTCCTGCACGTGGAAGGGAAACCTTCCTCCTACTGGCTCCAGTTTGGAGGGTGGAGGAGGAGGACTGGATGAGTCAGGAAGCTGAGGGACTGGGGGGGGGCCCCGGTTGCTCTCTGGGTTTTTGTGGCAGGGGGAGAAGAGAAAGAGGACCCTGTCACTTTTCTTTCATTCTGTCGCCTGCTAAAGGGCTGTTTACCCTGCCTCTTGTTTTGGCGCAGAAAAGGCTAGTTCTTCTGAAATCCTGTTCGGTACATTAACTTGACGAATCTCAGGGCTTGGCTGCTGTCCTGGAGACCCGTAATCAAGTCCTTGGTGTCTCCCCCAAAGAGGACTGAACCTCTGAAGGGAGTATCATGGATAGTTGACTGGACATCCGCGAGAGTCCAGAAATGCATAACCAAGCATGTCTTCGGAGGGTGACAGCTATGGCAGAGGAACGAGCCACCACGTCCACCGAATCGTAAGTGGCTCTGAGCGCATGTCTGCAAGAAAGTTTGGACAGGCACAAGTCTTTGGTCAGTTCCTCTTTGAGGTCTGAGGCCTCCATGGATTGGATGCAGGCCTCAAGCCTGGCCATAGTTGCTTTTTGAAAAGAAACCATATGCACCACATAGTTGAGGGAACAGAGGGTGCACATAGAAGAGGAACAGATTTTCTTTCCAAATTGGTCGAGCTGCCGAGACTCCTTATCTGGAGGAGAGGTGCTCATATGTTTCAGTGTGACCGAACGATCATGAGCAGCCGCTATAACTAAACAGTCTGCCTTGGGGTGAGAGTCCAGAAAGGGAATACCCTCAGGCGTGTGGTAGATCTGGTCTGCCTTCTTTGGCACGACTGGGATACAGAGTGGCAGCTGCCAAATAGTAGTGGTGAGATCCTCGTGGGGTGCTGTCCAGGGGGGGGCAGTACAGAAGAAACAGTCTCCAAGTCTAGTTGCTCCACTAGATGTTTCCTTTTGGGTCCTGCCTCCGCATTCCAGCCATGGTTTGTTGGATAATGCGGAGGAGCTCAGTAAAGAGGATCCTCCGGAGGGACTTGGGTGACTCTTTGCCCTTGGTCAACAAAGGCTGCCCATCTGATGAGTCATCTGAGGAATCCTCCTCAGATGAAGAATCTCCTCCTTCTGGGGTTTCCACCCCCAGCAGGGTGACCTCCTGGGAGAGTGCACCCAAAATGTGCACCGTGGCAGAGTGGACAGAGCTGACAGGTGACATGGAACGAGGAGGGGGAGACCCCACCGGGCCCGGCAGTCATTCTACGCTAGACACCAGCTGAGATCTGGCATCCTTCCACCAGGACTGTATAAGGGTTTGAAAGTCCTGTTGAGGTGGAGGAGGAGGGGTGGGCTGAGGATGATAAAAAGGTGCGCCCAACCCTGAATACTGAGGAGGAGGAGGATACCCCTGATAATAGGGGTAGTTAGGGGTCTGATACCCAGGGTAAAGGGTCTGGGGAAAAGAGCCCATCGTCTGACCAGACATAGGGTAAGCCGACGTCTGGAATGCTGAGTAGCGATGATACCCTGGCGGATTACCCTGTACCATCTTCAGATTGGCCGACGTCAGGGGAACGGACATTGGGATAGTCGACGTCCGAGAATCTGGCGTCGGGCCTGGCATAGTAACAGCCTGCATCGGGGGCAAATGTAAGGGTCCTGATAGAGGGAGGTTGTAGAGAGTGTCCGGTGGTGCTCCATGCATCGGGGGGTGAGCCCAGCAGAGGAGGCCCTGACAGCAGAGCCGTAGGTAGGTCTGAAGGAGGGGGAATGAGGCCAGGAGCCCCCGTGAGAATGGGGTCTGGTGTTGGTATCCCCAGTAGGGTATCCAAAGGAGGGACCTGGGGCACAGCCACTGGAGTGGGAGAGGAGAGGACCACGTCCGGGGGCCCACTTCCTCCTCCACCCCAGATGTGACATCTGGGGTAGGAGATTCCACCAGGGGAAGTGGAGAGGAGGCTCCCGCCCAGGAGGGACCTGGGAGGAGGGCTGACCAAGACAGGTCGGCGGACTCGACCCGGCATCAGGTGAGGTGGCGCCAGCCCCTGATGGTTAAGCGACATCCGGGCAGTCGTCCGAAACTTGGGTGACTGGCTTATCAGGCAATAGAGAAGTGGATAGAGGGGGAGGACCCTGACCAGCTTATCGGTCTGTGTTGTGGACCTCTGCCTGTTTTTGGGATCAGACTAGTCATGGCCCCGGAGGAGCTGGGTCCACTTGCAGTATAGACCGAAGTGCTTCACCAGAGGAGCCAGTGGACGACGATTGATGGAAATAGGGCTGGAAAGCAGAGGTACTTGGAGAAGCCCCAGACGCGGCCTGGACAACCACAAGGGTAGGCAGAGGGGGAACAGTCTTGCTGGTCGAAGGCTTACTGGAGGAAACTCAGTCCCTGTCCTCAGTTCTTGTTCCCTGTGCTTCACTTTGTCCTTCTTTTTCTTCTGTTTGGACTCTGAAGAAGGGGAAGAAGAGGTATCCCTCAATTTCTGCATCTCCTTTTCAAGAGTAGTCATTCTGGACTTCAGTAAATGGGCCTCCAAAGCCTGCTGCCTACGTCTGTGTGTGGCCCGACTGAAGAACTTGCAGTCAGGGCAGGCTGTGGTGTCCTGGGTCGGCCCAGGCAGAAGAGGTGATGATGGCTGCTCTTGTGAGGATCTGTAGTCGCATCTTCTTGTACTACTTCTTTTGTCTTCAAGTCGGAGGTGGAGATGACATAAAAGAATAGAAAATTGGACTTGAAAAACTCGGAAAATAAGTCAAAAATGGCGTGCCTAAGTTCTTTTTGCAGGTGACGGGAAGGAGGAACTGGAAGGCGGGCCCAGGAACTGCCCACTATATAGGGTCGCGCTGACATACGTCACGTGAAGTTGGGTGGGCAATCCCCCACCAGACATTGCTAGCAAAAGTTTGCCATGAGGTCCTGACGCCAGGGGGCACAGTCCTAGATGTTATGACCTACTGCAGGAACCCTCTTGATGTAAGATCATTAAATATCGTGGTTCAGTGTTTTGCTGTTTACCATCAGAAAACAACAGTTATGTAAGAACTTACCGTAACAGTAGGTCTGCAAGAGAGGTTCCTGCAGTAGGTCTTCATTGATTGGATTGTGCCCCAAGGCATCAGGACCGCATGGTAAACTTTTAGCTAGCTAGCAATCATGGCAGGGGACCGCCCCCGGTGTCACATGACGGGACATCAGTGTGACAGCATATAGGGGACAGTTCCCACACCCATCTTCCACTTCTCCTGCCGGAAGATCCCTGTAAGGATGATGGGAGAAAGAAGCATAACTCCTAGAGCCCAGAGCTGCTAATAGTAGCTCTGAAAAAGGGAAAGGAAAAAACAGGAGCTGGGAGAAGATGGGAGGGAAAATGTGACCTACTGCAGGAACCTCTCTCAAAGATCTACTGTTACGGTAAGTTCTAACATAACTGTTATGTCTTACTTTGAGAGGGTTCATGCAGTATGTCTTCACTGATAGGACTGAATACCAAGCAGTCAAGAAAATCAAGTCGCAGACTATGGTCCGGGAGGCGGAATGTCTACCAACTAGAGAGCCAGTTATGATAAGAGGCCTTACAGGTCAGCAAGTCCAAAACCTATGTCTAAAGGCAATGTCTAGACTGTAATGCTTGGTGAAAGTGTGGACTGAAGACCAAGTGGCCGCGGCACAAATGTCCGAAGTGGACACGTTTCGTAAGAAGGCCATGGAAGCAGCCATGCCACAGATTGAGTGACCTTTAACCTCCCTCAGAAGGAGTTTCTTGTACTTCTGATAGATGAACGAGATGCAATTTGCCAACCATTTGGACAGGCCCTGTTTAGAGATGGCTGTACCCTACGGCTGGGTGCGAAAACCACAAACAACTGGTCAGATCTGCGCACCTCCTTGGTCTGAGATATACAGTATCTCAAAATCCTGTGCACATCCAATGTGTGCACAAGGTATTCCCTCTGTTGTAATACTCAGGATAATAAACAGTCAGCTGAACATCCTGGTTCAACGTAAACTCTGAAACCACTTTCGGTAGAAAAGAAGGATTAGTCCACAGAGCCACCTAGTCTCTGTGGAAAATTAAATAAGGCTCTTTGCAAATGAGGGCCTGGAGCTCTGAAATTCTTCGAGCTGAGGTAATAGCGACCAAAAAGAGCGCTTTCCAGGACAAATAACGCATGTCGCAACTTGCTGCCGGCTCAAAAGGGGGCAAAGTAAGTTTCTCCAAAATAAAATTTAAGTCCCAAGGGAGAACCGGACTATGGACTGGAGGTTTGAAGTGGAGGATCCCCTTTCAAAAAGGTTTTAGAGACCTCCAACTATGCTAGAGTTTTGCCATCTACTGGAAGGTGACAGGCGGAAACCGCAGAAAGATGGACCTTCAGAGAAGAGTAACTGAGGCCCGAATCAGACAGGTGCAAGAGGTACTCAAGGACCTGGGGTGCCGAGCAAGAGAAAGGGTCCAGGCCCTTGGCCATGGCCCAAATGGTAAATCTCTTCCACTTCATGGCACATGTAGATCTAGTGGATGGTTTTCTGGCCTCCACTAAGACCTGGGCAACTCGTACGGAGACTCCAAAACGTGAGACCGCATGCAAGTGGAGAGACTTGAGGCTCGGGTGCAACAGGCCACCCTGCTCCTGAGACAGAAGGTCATGAAGAAGAGGAAGAGGTACTGGGAGTTCCGCTGCCAGCTGTTGTAGCAAGGGGAGCCAGATCTGCCGAGGCCAGAGGGGAGCTATGAGAATCATGCGAGTGCCCTTTGCGTGGAGCTTCAGCAGAACCTTCCTCAGAATTGGAAAGGGAGAGAAAACATACAGAAACCTCCCTGTCCAACAAAGAGACAGCGCGCCACCAAAACACCACGCCTGGAGAACGGCCGAGCAAAGGTTGGGTAGTTTTGAGTTGGATGGGAGGCAAAAACGTCTATTTCATTGACCCCACTGATCGAAAAGATCTTCCTCTACCTCCTGCTCTAGTTCCCACTCGTGAGCCTGCACGATGGTGCAGCTGAGACTGTCTGCCAGGACGCTGTGAACTCCTGGGACATGGACTGCTGTCAGAGACAGGCCGAGCTGGACTGCCCAGTACCACATCCGCATTGCCTCCCTGTTTGTTTATGTTCCAGACCGTGGCAGTGTCGGTCTGGATAAGGAGTGTTCCCGGTTGCAAGAGGGACTCGGATGCCTGGAGAGCATACAGCACTGCTCTCATCTCAAGGATGTTGGTGTGTAAGTGTTCCTCTTGTGGAGACCATCTCCCTTGAGTTCGATGGTCTCCCAGGTGAGCTCCCCGACCTTGACCCGAGGCTCCGGTTGTAAGGGTCAGAGAAGGAGATGGGGACAGAAAGGGCCCCCCCCGAGGAGAGGATGGATGGTTCCTGCCACCAAAGAAGATCCCTCTTCATACTGCTGGAGATCAGGACCCTGTGGTCCATGTTGTCAGAGTGTTGGTTTCACTGGACTTTGAGGGTCTATTGGGTCACCCTCATATGCAGTCTGGCCAACAGAACTGTGGGTATGGCAGCCGCCATTAGGCCAAACAGGCGGAGGACAGAACATGCTGTGGTCCAACGAGAGCTGGACAGACAAAGCTTATTGAATCAGAGTATCCGCTCTGTCCAGAGGTAAGAAGGCCCTGCCCTGGACCGTAACCAGCACCGCTCCAATGAACTGGAGGCACTGAAAGGGTGATAGCGCAGACTTGGGATAGTTCACAGTGATTCCAAGTCAGTTAAAGAGGTCCAGGGAAGTGGAGAGCACCTCCATCAGACTGTCCAGAGATGGGGCAGACAGCAGCCAGTCATCCAGGTATGGGAACACGTAAATCCCCCTGCGGTGCAGGGCCACAGCTACCACCTCCAGGCACTTGGTAAAACCCGAGGTGCCAAAGAGAGGCCAAAAGGGAGGGCCTTGAATTGATAGTGGTTCTCCTGAAAGGTGAACTGGAGGAAATGGCAGTGGGCCTAGAGGATAGGGCTGTGCAGGTAAGCATCCTGCATGTCCAGCGAGCACAGACATTGATTCTGTTGGAGCAGGGGTAAGAGTCCCTGGAGGATAAGCATGTGGAACCTCTTGTATTCCACAAAGAGGTGGAGCAGGCCGAGGTCCAGAAAGGGTCTCAGATCGCCCGTCTTTTTGGGGACCAGAAAGAAATGGGAGTAATACCCCTTTCCCCGTCTACTCTGGAGGAACCTGCTCTATGGCTGATTTGTCTAACAGAGCCTGGATTTCCTGCCAGATGAGAGGCAGATGACCTGACAGGTAGTGAGACCTGCCCGGAGGATTGTCCGGGGGTCTGTCCAGGAACTCGACTGAGTGCCCTCTTGCGATGAGTTGAAGAACCCAAGCATTTGTGGTTATCGCTTCCCACCCATCCAGGTGGAGGGTGAACTTTCCCCTCATGGGCTCCTCTGATAAGACGGGAGGAGGTGGAGAGGGTCCCCTTGAGTCAGGAAGCTGAGGGCCGCTTTGCCGCCTCCAGCGGCCTTCTGGGCTTTTGCCTGAAGTGTTGGGGGTGCCAGAACCAGTGGCGCGGTGCTTAACCTGGCGTCTGTTCTGGTTCTGTCTGTTCCATCTCTTTTGTGGGTGACGAAAAGTTTGCTTGGGATTTTGGCCTCAGGAATACATGGAGCAGATGTCCCACAGGGATTTGCTGCTCTCCTGTAGCTCGGTTATAATATATCTTTAGCATCACTGCCAAACAGGACAGAACCCTGAAGGGGGCACGTCCAGTAGAGTGGTTTGGACATATTGCGCCAGTCCCACAAGATGAAGCCATGCCAGACACCTCAAGCAAACTCCTGAAGCAGTACATCAGGCCACCAAGTCCACCGAGTCATAGGTGGCACGCAATGCGTGGAGGCAAGAGGACTTGTTAAGTCTCACCTTGTCCAGCAGCTTATTTTTGAGGTCCTCATCCGGGATAGACTGAAGCTCTTTCTCTAAGTTGGTCAGAGCTGACTTCTGGAAAGAGATCATGTGGGCCACATAATTAAAAGACCGTATAGTGCAAGTGGAGGAAGTGTAGACCTTGCAGCCATACTGGTCCATCTGCTTGGACTCTCTGTCGGGGATGAGTCAACCTATCATGAGCCGCTGTGATGACTATAGAATCAGTCTTGGGTTGGCTTGTAAGGTGGCTTGCCCCTTCCAGGAGATGATAAGTTCTGTCGGTCTTTTTGGAGACTGCATAAATAGAGGATGGTTGTTGCCATATTTTGGACGTTAGGTCTTCGTGAGGTCCATCCAAGGTGGAGTGGGTAGGGGATCCACACTGGTTAAATCCAGGTGTTCAGCTAGCCTCTTCCTTTTTGGATCCATCTCCTGGGATGCCCAACTGCAAGTCTGCTGGATGAACATCAGGAGTTCCGCAAAGGACGGGTCCTCCGGCGGAGATTTGGGTGACTCCTTGGGTTGTGGTTCCTTTGGGGAATGACGCTCTAAATGAACTTCAGAGTCAGAGTCATGGTCTGAGTCTGAAGACTCTGGTCTGCTAGGCAAAAGAAACATCTGGAACCTCCTCTATAACCCTGATGACCAAGGGGGGCTCCTGCGGGGTGCTTGCCAAAGTCCCTGTCCGACGAGCGATGGTCGACCAGGGATGGACTCCAAGGTGTTACCCTATGAGTCGGGGTGGAAACCATGACCGGACTGGGGTGCCCCAACTCCTGCAGGAGCTGCAATTTGGTGTCCTGCCACGAGGCCAGAATTGACCCCTGTGGTTCCAGCTGAGGAGGAGGCGGCGGCAGGGGTGGTGGTGGAGGCTGGTAGTCTGGGAACCCCGATGGAGACTATGTGGGATAACCAGGAGCCTGGTACCAATAAGGGTACTAATGGTACCCTTGGTACATATGGTGAGACGTTGGGTACCTCTGTGTCAGAGCATGAAACGGGTACCCGGCGACATCCCACCTGGTGCCAGATAGCCTGGCAATGCCCCCCCCCCCATAGTAGGGAAACTGTGGCAGCAGGTAGGGGCATTTAAGCCTGTAGGGCCAGATGGCGGAGGGGCCAGAGGCCCAGAAGGCGGTGGGGCAGAGGGACCACTGGGAGCATGAGGGTCAGTCAGCAAGCCTGGGGTCCTGGCTGGAATCCTTGAAGGGCCAGGTGGGGGCTCCAGCGTCAAATCGAGAAATCCAGAGGCCATTCCAGAGTCTGGAGGGACGTAGGCAGGAGGGAGGCCTGGCGTCTGAGGTCTAAGACACCCAGACGTCTGAGGTCTAAGACACCCAGACGTCTGAGGTCTAAGACACCCAGACGTCTGATCTGAGACTGCCGCGGGGGGAAGGAATAGAGACCCCCGTCGATGAGTCTGCTGGAGAAGCGAGAAGCTCGGAAAAGATACCTGACATAGGGGAAGGATCCCCTGGTCAAGAGCACTCGTGTCCCGGGGGTCTGGGGAAAACAAGAGGTCAGGTTGGGTCACTGAGTCCCAGGAGGGGGAACCGTCACGGGACAATGATGTGCGTGGAAGCTGACTCTGCGTGACATCGGGTAGTAGGGTCAGGCCTGATGGGAGAGTGTTGGCCGAGCTGTCGACCAACTGATCGGAATCGACTGAGCGGACGTCTGAGGAGCCCGTATCAGACTTCTCAGTCAGGCAGACAACAGAGTAGCTGTAGTCCAGCTTACCGACTGCGGTCATGCACCCGGCGGCGGAGCCGAAAGGTGACTGATCAGCCTGAGAGCTATCAAGAGGCCCCAAAGTAGATTCCTCCTGGGAGAAACACCCCTGTCGCCCACTGACCAAGGCAGGAGGGGGAGTCTGTGACATATCCGCCGGAGCAGATGGCGACCGTGAAGGAGTACTCACCGAGGTGGATGCCCCACCTGAAGTAGTGTTGGCTGCCTGGCGACGCTGGGTAGAAGGGGATCGGTCCCAGCGCTTCTTTTTCTTGCGCCCTGAGGCGGGAGAGGAGGAATGGTCCCGCAGCTCCTGAAGCGCCTTTCCCATCGATGCAAGGTGTTTCTTCAAAAGGTGGACATCGAGGGCTTTCGGATGCCTGATGCGTGTGGCCTGGTTGAAAAACTGGCAGATGTTGCAGTCGTCAACCCGATGTTTTGGGCCTAAGCAGAGGATGCAGAGGGAGTGATTGTCCCCTTGCGGAATCTGAGCGCCGCACTATGAGCACTTCTTCTTAGTTTTACGCAAAGACATGCATTAACTACGGATAAAAGAACTTTAGAAAAAGAAAGGATAAAAGAACTTTAGAAAAAGAAAGGAAATACCTGAAAAAAATGGTGGTCGACTTTAGCCAAGTTCATCACAAGGTTAGATGTATATAGATCGATGGCGGGAAAGAACTGGAGGACAGGCATGAGGACCGCCCCCATATACTGTCACGCTTGAGATCCCGTCATGTCACACCGGGGCAGTCCCTCGTACTGGCTAGATAGAAGTTTGCTGCATGGTCCTGACTCCAAGAGAGGCACAGTCCTGTCAGTGAAGACCTACTGCAGGAACCCTCCTGAAGTGAGATCTAGCATGTACACTCAACAGGTAACCTCTACGAAAGAGATTTTTTTTAGAAACTGAGAATGGTGGCCATCTTTAATGGCACGAGTCATTAGTTACAAGATTAGCTATAAAGCCGTTTTAAAAATATTGGAGAAAACTACAAATACACTAAGGATGAATATAAGAATGTCAGAAATATATTTTAGCCAACTTACTTTATGATGACATTGTTTGCCGACTAACAAATACTGCTGCTTTAAAGGGAAAGTCCGCTCAATCTCTTTTCTGCATACCTGTGTAGTAGTAGGCATGAACAATGATTCCCTCTCTTGCATCCCCCTAATTTATTCCTATCTAAATGTAAATGAGATTGCTTCACTCGGTTTTGCCCTGGTGTGAAAACCTGTTTGTCTCCATTGCAAAGGGCATGAACATACTCATGCAAGGCATCATGGGAGTTGAAGATCCATACCTGCACAAGCCAGCAGAAATTATACTCATTCATTTCTGCTGCATGTCTTGTGTCCCTGTATTCTCCAAAAGCATTTTTTCTATCTCAGATGCACTTTAAACTATAGAAAACAGCAAGGCGCTTACTATGCCTTGAAAAGTTTCATGACCAGCATAAGACAAGAGCATAAGGACTGCAGAGAACAGCAACATCATTGACTAATGCAGTGTAACTACTGCAGGTTTTAGCACCAAGGTATCTTAAACTCCACAATGCCTTACATGAGTCAGGCCATGACCTTTGCAATGGAGTCAAGCTGGTTTTCACACCAGACTTAAGTACCTTCATTTACATTTAAATCCTGATGAAATTAGGAGGGTGCAAGAGAGGCAATCATTGTTCATGCCTACAAACTACACAGGTAAACAGAATAAAAGGATAGAGGGACCTAAGAGCCCGGGAATACCTAAGAGTCCTGAATCCCCAAATAGAAGAGCACTTCTCAAATCATGTCCTAGTAGTTTGGCAGGGGCCAAAGGGGGTACCCTCCTAAATGGAGATTACATCTTAGCCTACGCCAGAAAAAAAGAGTTTAAAACGAGATTGTAAACCCAGATGCAAGCCTACTTCACAGAAAATGTTTCACCAGAGATGCCACAGGGGGTGGTCTGGGAAGCCTACAAGGTGGTAATTTGGGGCAAAGTAATTTCATATGCATCAGCTCACAGAAAGACATGGTTTTAGGAGCGCTCCAGAAAAATGAATGTAATGAGGGGACTGAAATCACTGCCCCACATAAGGAATGATTACATCAGCATATCACTTTGAAATATGAAACGAATGTGCTGTTAAGCCATAAAGCAGAGTATGCATTATTCACAATGGGACAAAAACATTGGGAAGCTGGGGAGAAGGCCAGCAAGCTACTACCCTACTGACTCAAATAACAAAACAACAGACCCACTGCTGCACTGTGGTACTGCAGAAGGGGTACAGGAGTCTAATGTTATCCTCCCCATAGCAACCAACTGTTCCAAAAGCATTTTGCTGGGGTTTGCAAATAAAAAGGTATCCCCATCAGGGTCCCAGGAGGAATTTTTTTTTTTTTAAATCTGCCATAACTCTTCACATTAGTTCCAGGCAAAAAAACTGCTCTGGATAACCCAAAACGATTTAGGAAATTCAAATGGCCATCAGCACTTTTCCTATACCCAGGGTTTTTCCTACAAAGCCCAAACTGACATCCTCCCCAGTATCTATTAGGAATGTACAATGAAGCCTGGGTAAAACAAGAACTCACTCCTACACTCCGGGAGGTGCTCACAACCCTCCTCCCAAAAAAGAGGGAAGACCCACTGGATTCAACAGACTACTGTCCTGTCTCTGTTCTTATAACTGATAAAAAAAATTTAGCTGAGGAATTGGCAATGATAATTAATACAGTGCTGCCCTGTTTGGTACACAAAAACCAAGTGGGATTTGTGCCCCCAAGATACAAAGCAGATCATCTAAGAAAACTAGTTAACATTATGCTGGCTTGTCAGAACCTCCCTTCCACGACGACGGGTCTGTCCCTGGATGCCTTACGTGCAGTTGATTCCCTGAATTGGGTATACTTAATGAAAGCATTGCACTCGGGTTCAAGGATGGCTTGCTTATCTGGGTTCACACTCTTTGCTGCTCCCCAGTGGCAGCTTTGCTTAACAACACTGTGTCTGATCCCTTCCCCTTGGAAATGGGCACTCAACAGGGGTGCCCAATGTCCCTGGCCCTGTAAATTCTGGCTCTGGAACTCTTTCAGCAAAAGTTCCGTGAATGCTCTGAAATCCCAGGTACTAATCTCCATCATATATAATATAAAACCCTAGAAATATACTGATAGTATCGACAGACTTCCCTAAGGCCCTGCCACACACAATGCTGGAGCTTGGAATACATCTGGTTTCAAGATTACCTGGCGCAAAGCAGAACATTTACCTATTAGGAAAACTTGCACTAAGAAACTTTTTGGGCAATACCAGCTCGAATGAACTTCAAAGGGTTAACTTATTTGGGGCTAGTTGTCCCATCCCACATACAAAGCTAATTCCTTTACTATTAACCCCGTGATATGGGAACTGGAAACGGACATGGGTTGCTGGAAAGCCCTCAACTCATCCCAAGTGTGTAAAAATCAGTGCATTAAACATGATGAGCCTTCCCAAGATACTATATATCATGGCCAACATTCTGCTTAAACTCCCAAACAGAATGTTTATACACACTGAAAAATTGATCAAGTAGCACTTATAGAAGGATAAAATATACAGTGGCATAATCCCCCACATTTCTCAATCTATATGTAATACTGTGCAATGAGAAAATGAGCCCAAACTAAACTGGACATGTTAGGGAGTTGGTGCATTACAATATTATAATAACTGGCTTCCCCTTTTTCCCATTGGGAAACCATGGCATAATTTGCCATTATAAAGGAGCATTTATAACGGCAAACACGCGCACAGTTTCCCTTGCTGTCGCATGCTCGAGGCAGTAGCCGACCAGTTGAGACCGTTCACCACTTCCCTCTGCTTGACACACAGAGCCACCAGAAAACTCGTGGTTATTTGTGCTCCCCCCACATACACAGTGCAAACACATAAAACCTACCAGAAGAAAAAAAAAAAAAGGTTAACACTATGGCAAATCTCAGCACCGGGCTAAAACTAAACAACACCGCGGATGCACCGGAAGCTTTTTACTCTATATAATTGCTAAGGCGAGAAAGGGAAACCCAGCAATTATATAAAATAAAATATGGGTCGGGTGTCAAACTCGATTTTAGACAAACCCTCATTGTGGGATGCTTTTCACGTTTATGTAGCATCCCACAACTCGGGTGTGTGTAAAATCCTGTTACACACCCAGACCCATACTTAATTCTATATATCTCGCACTTTTAGCCCAACCAGTATGTCCATTTATAAGCAGCTTCTGAACACAAACAGCTTATTTATCCACTGGAGAAATTCCCAGGTATAACTTTCTCAAGCATGCTCAAGAAGTAAGCAACTTTTTAGCTCTAACACCATCTTATTTAACACACAGCATGCACCCGAATTTCGTGCCACCTGGCGTTGCTATAGTGACATCAAGCCATAAAAGGGACAAGAACATCAAGTTTTCGTGTTTACATGAAGAACCCACAGTTTATACATTAAATTCCAGGACAACACAATTGCATTATTAACTTGGTTCCCATATATACTTTTCCAGCACATTATGGTTATGACCCTGTTAGAATGGAGGGAAGGATCTTTAGCTAAATAGGCTTAACTACCATACCGTCTAAGGTATGATTCGGAAAAGTACATCCTTTGCTAGGGGATAAGATGCTACACACAAGGTGTAATAATATACGGAAAGCACAATCAGGTTGTAGTGTTTCTGACATGTTCTTCAATGAGTTTGGTATAATCATACCTGTAGAATAAATTTACTTTACTTACTGTGTAAAAGTACTTGTAACATGGGGAAGAGAAAGGGTTCCACATGACTGGTGAAACTACATCAGGTGACCATGCATTAATTCTCAATTTATCCATGGTTAGTCCTGAATTAATCAATGCTGCAGTACCTACAATCACCCCACTGTAACCCCATTTTCCCCATGTTACAATCTGTGTAATGAACTGTGAAATATGCATTGATTGCACATATTATGATCTGCTTATCACTCTGTCCCTTATAATGTAATTTGCCTGCTCATCCCAGTACCTCTGTTGTCGGTACCCGTGTCATGTGTAGTGTGTCCAGTTCATCCTGGGAGGCATCTGCAGAATGGCTGTCACTTTCTCTCAGGGCTGCAGTGTAACATGCACTGTCTTCCCACCCACCCATGCAGCAGAACTCCAGCATCCTAGCATGTCGGACACTACTGGATCAGACAAAGGTAGTAGACGCTGTGGTACTCTCACATATGTATTCAAGCAGTCCCACCCCCTTTTCCAACCTATTCATAAGCTGTCAGCACGACATCAAAAAATTTCAACTGCTCTGTTTGCAACAAGAGAAACCTGCAGTCATGGGTTACTCAACATGGATTAATACAGCACAGAAACAGCAGTCAGGTAATGTAGAATATATAATTTATTGTAGTTCTGTAACATCCGTGGCACTGTCACGCCACACTAGCAGGTAACGTACAACATATTTTTTTTAAAACTACTCAGATTCCTACATTATACATTCCACATTAACAGTAAAACTATCATGCCAGTGTACTACAGTTACCGTTTCAAGCTTGTAACATGGGGAAACGCACATCCCAACAAGGAAGTTGAACCCTTTCTCTTCCCCATGTTACAAGTGAATTAACCCACTACAGAGTGTGGGTCTACTAGAGAATTAACCCCCCCCCCCCGCGTGGATTAAGTCTCTAGTAGACCCGCGCTCTGTCGTGGGTTTATCCTTTCTTAGAGTGTGTAAAATGGATAGTGATATGAACCGTGTTTGTGAACAGCTAGTAGCTGAGCTGGACCACGGCTGGTGCACAAGATGTTCAGCTGTGTTACTTTTGTGATACCTTAAGTGTCTGCAATACATATGCATTTAGTATAGGTACTGATGACAGCAACTGCGACAATATTTTTTATATTTCCTTGTTGGTATTCCAAACAGCCAAATTGCACCAAGTTTGGGGTTTCAGTGTTCCAGAAGCAACAAAAAGTTAATTGAGACAGGAACTGATGATGTTTATTTTAATGTTGGTATTCCTTCTGACAAGATGTTTCAGTTGTGATTATGCATATTCATAATAATTATTTTAAAATCCATTTTAATTTTAATATTACTTTTTAGAATTACTTATGATGAATTCAAATGCAGGACTTGAGATGTAAACATGGAATCCAGTCTGACTGGTAAATACCATTATTTATCTATATCTCCTGCAAGAGTTAACTAATAATTGTTGGAAAGCTGGCATGACTGCCTAGGTCCATTGTGGCAGCTGTACAGCAGACCTCTGATAGCAAAACGATTAGGACAACATAAACAATACCTAAGAGGTCTTCTGGTTAAGTTCAAGTATATTATTAATATGCACACAAACTTTATGTTTTTATTTTATGGATTAAGGGGCATGACTCAACAGTGATGGGCTCTCTAGTTCTGCAATAATACATTTATACTAAATTTAGATTTTCAGATTTGGCAGGGACATACAGAATTACATATCTGTTTGTCCGTTTTGATTATTTAAAATCTGGAGAAGTCCATGGGCCAAAGAACCATTTACATGGGCGTCCAGGACACGTCACACAGATATACAATAACAAGATTACATAAAATATAGTAGTCAAACAAATATAAACAATATCAATGTTAAAAGACTAGTCAGAGAATTATAGGCATTACACCCATTTAGTGATGTTGCTAACACCACTGCCCTTATTGCAGCAGCAGTAGTTTATATTTATTTTTATTGCTTCTACGGGGCCATGGAAGCAATAAAACAAATATTATAAACTACCGCCACTGCTGCTGCAATAAAACAGTGAGTGCTAACATTAATAGGGTGTAATACCCATAAGCACTTACACCCACTCAGTCGGGACCACTCTGCGCTTCTGCGTTCAGCCGCAACTTTCAGCATTTTAGTAAAATGTAACACTGGAATTAAAAATCAAGACAATTACATCCTCGAACTCCCGCAACAAAGCTAGAAGGTATGTGGGGACAGGAATGGGATGTTCATGTTCTTTACAGGTCACCATTAACAATGAGTGACAATGACAACAGTTATTATCTATGTAATGATGAGAATGATTACTTTTTATGTTTCATCTTATTTTTTTAGCTATAACTACCACATTCCTTGACAAAGTGGTGAAACTGCAAAACTTTAGGCTTGTAAACGGTAGCATATAAAAATATTCAAAATAAAATATAATTGGCACATAAGGAGCTGAGCTGCTCATTTTTTTTTTTTCACACATCAATTAAGGCCTTTGGACTTTGGTGGGGGGGGGTATCTCAGGTGTATAGCATATTGAGGGACTGCACGTTCCCAGACCCATCAAACGCTAAAGATAAACCTCAATGGGAAGAAGAAAATAACTATAGTGTCTCAGACAAGGCATGGCATAAATGCTGGCAGGGGCATATCAAGCTGTAGAAAGCTACAGGGCTGCTATATCCAATGTAAGACAACTGCCAGTACAGAACACCTGCATCCCTTCACCATATGACATTACTCCCCCATGCTACCTGCTGGTGCTGTGTCACACCTACCACTAATTTAGGACACATTTTATGTCACTACACAGAGTGACAAGTTTTTGGAAAGAAGTACAACAGGCATGTGAAGAAGACTTTTGCCCCCCACTCCCCGAGTGCCCAGAATTTTATATCCTAAGAGACAACACAATGGCCAAAGGTTTGGACAGTAAAGCCCTGAGATGGCTGCAGGGAACGTGGCTCACCGCCAAATGACTTTTTTCCAGCAAACTGGTGGCAACAGCACCTCACAACCCTGTAGCAGTGGCTAAACAATATAAAATCGCTGCACATGAACAGATCTCTTATGCATTAAATAAACTTGAAGACTTTCACAAGTTATGGGAACCCTTTCTCAAAGCCTAGGTGGAACAAGTTACAGGACTGGGGAAGTTTGCATAGAAGTATAGAATTTGATGGTAGAGTTAGACTGAAGGTTCATGGAGTCTGCCCTTACTATACTGCCTCACCCCACCAACCTAGTGTCCTGGTAGGTTGCATCCCTATCTCCTTCCCCCTCAAACTACACCACCCCACCAAACCCTTGCTGCCCCCCAAGGGACGGGTCCCCTTGCCCTGTTCAAATCATGTTTAAACCCATCTGTGGTACCTTCCACCACCACTTCCACTGTCAGTCTGCTACACGGTTTCACCACACTCTCCAACTTCCTCAAGTTTCTCCTGAACTTGTTCCCCACACCAATCTCATCATGCCCCCTAGTGACTGCATCCCTATTTCTTATAAATAGGTCCTTTCTGTTTACTGCTTGTATCCCTGAAAAACTTACGTATACATTTCAGTCACGTCCCCCCACTACCCCCTGGCCTCTAGCGAGTGCATGTTTTGGGCCTCCAGCTGTTCCTCATAGGATGTGTCCTTCTGACCCTATATCATCTTGATGACCCCATTTGCTGTACCAACTCGTCTGTCGATATCCTTCATCAGATGAGGGCTCCAAAACTGGGCACAGTACTCCAGGTGTTGACTCACCAGAGATACGTACAGTGGCAGAATCACACTGCTTCTCCTGTTGTCAAAACCCCTCTCTATATAACCCAACATCTTCAATGTCTTGATATAAACATAAAATTTGTCAGCAGAAAAGGACCACTTGGCCCACGCAGTCTGCCCAGATGCTCCCTGCCCACTCTGTCTCTGCAGACTGTACCTGGTCTCCGGTGACCCTCCCTGCCTATTTACCAGTATTCCCTATGCCCATCTCATGCATACTTGAATCCTCCCACTGTTTTCACCCCCACTACCTCTGCTGGAAGACTGATCTAGGCACCCACCACTCTTTCAGGGAAGTAGTATTTCCTCACATCCTCAATCCCCCCCCCCCCTTCCAGCTTCACTGCATGCTCTCTTGTTCTGGTGCACTTTCTTATATGACAGACTCCCTCCCGTTCTATTCCTGCTTCTGTACAGATTACTACTAAGACACCACCTAGAGTACTGTGTCCAGTTCTGGAAGCCACAGGCTCAATTTTCAGAGCCCCAAGAATGCTGCAAGCCCCTAGTGCACTGATGATTTGGCACACGGGGCTTGTGGCATTCTCCCAGCCAGCGATCGGAATTTTCAAAACTCGGGCACCAAATGCTGCAAAGCCGGACCAGCTTTTCCCATTTGGGGGACCCTATTTACAGGGCTTGTGCCAAATCTTTGTTGCAAGCTGTTGTACAGTGTGGAAAGTGTGGCAACAGCGCCCAATGTACTAAAATCGGATGAGGTTGCTTCAAGGGCATTTGGCGCAGCTGCACCAAACAACAGAGCTGATGCAGGGCTTGATACAAGCCCCGTGTCACCCTTTGAAAACGGAGCCCCACATCTCTGGAACAACACAGAGTGGAGGCAGTCCAAAGGAGGACAATTAAAATGGTGCAGGGTCTGCTTCAAAAGCTCTACGAGGAGAGACAAAAGGATCTTAATATCTACACCCTGGAACAGAGGCGGGAGAGGGGGAATAGGAGACCTTTGAATACCTCACAGGGATAAATAAGGTACAGGAGGGAAGCGTTTTTCAGAAGAACAGGTGCTCATGAACAAGGGGACATGCTATGAAGGTGGAGGTGGGTATATTCAGGAGAGATGTGAGGAAGTACTTCTTCACAGAAAGAGTGGTAGATTCCTGGAACAGCCTTCCAGCGGAGGTGGTGGGGGCAAAAACAGTGGTGGGGTTCAAGAATGCATAGGATATGCACAAGGGAATTATAGTGGAGGGGGCACTGTTGAGCACACTTGCTAAGTAGGCGTGCTTCATCTTGTCTCTGCAAACTTTGGACTTAATTCACTGAATACTCAAAATCTTTCTGCAAATTGGACTTCTAAGGTACAGCATCATACAGCTTGTTCTGAGAGGAATTAAACGAGACCACTCAAGATCATGGGTCATTCGAATAAAGGGGAACCCGGTGGTTCTAAAACTCACTTGCCAGCGGAGCAGCAGGCCACAACTGTGCCAGCAAAGGCCACAGGGTCTAGTGTACCACCCTGGAATTCCCTGATCCTCTCCATAAAGGCAGTTGATTGCAAAGTGGAAGAGATTCTTTGCCAAATGGGAGAGCAAGTTATCAAAATTGAAGCAGTTACCAAGACCGCCTCCTCAGCGGAAGCACAAGCTGTAAAAGCCCTCACTGCCACTATCAAACTTGTACAAGAAAACAGCCAACTCCCATACCGTCTGGAGGTCCCAGAGAATGCTCAGCAGGCTCTGAATCTTCATTTAATTGGGCTTCCAGAGGGCAGTGAATGCTCTGATCTCATACCCTTTCTACAGAACTGGCTACCTGGCACTTTGGGAGTGGACAGAGGTACCGCAATAGCTCCCTTGTTTGTTCGAGCATGCAGATCTCCCCACGGGTTGCTTCTTCCCAAAATGACCTTCTGAGAACTATTCTTATTGTCACCACAGGAGTGGCTGTTAGAGACTCTGTTTCAGTTTTATTGATCGGTCATCGACCTTTCCAAGCTTAAGAAATCATAGAATAAAAATAAGATACAGTAAAATATTGACAATACATAGTCAAAAATATAAATATGGAGTTATTGCACATATAATTCAAAGCTCTGGATTCATTAGTAAGACAATAAATTGCACATATAGTATCTTATAACATGTTATAAACACTTCATTTTAACATTTCTGTTTCATCTGATTTAGCACCTTTATATCCAAGACAAATTTTTGAAATACATACTAAAGAATGGGCTATTGTGCCAATTACAATTTCATCACTGGTAGTAAAACATATCCTCAAGAGGAGATCTTTATCAATGGTTTGGATGGTGTCACAAAGTGGGGTTAACCATTTGCCTCTAGGGATCTTATACCAAGGGCATTCAAACATGACATGCTTGAGATTTTCTGGGAAAGAAGAGGTACAGGAGCAAAGTCTGGCCTGAGTAGAGAAGTCTTTTCTATATATTGCATCAAGTATTTTGCTAGGGAATAACTCTAGCGTATATTTGATGTAGTGAATTCTCTGATTATGATCAATTAATATATGAAAGCAATTCCTATAAAAGTGTACATTATTATTTAACCTGGTCCAAGGTGAAATTTTTAGTCCCCGATTATACTCCCAAGTCTTTGAATTTGAAGTGTTCTATAATTCTTTTAGTGGCAAAGTCTTGATATTTTAAACTGATTGTAAACACCTTTATCACTATAGTTTTTTAAATAACCTAATCCTGTTTCATGTAATACTTGAAAGATTTGCAGAAAACCATTCTGATTTTAGATGGCCCAAATCCTAGCCAAAAAATAGGCTCCAATACAAGAGATACCCAACTC
Organism: Neoceratodus forsteri; assembly: GCA_016271365.2. Classification (NCBI taxonomy): domain Eukaryota; kingdom Metazoa; phylum Chordata; order Ceratodontiformes; family Ceratodontidae; genus Neoceratodus; species Neoceratodus forsteri. The sequence goes on from CM057451.1 coordinate 188,817,338, forward strand.
TGATCATATTAAGGAGGCAGGTACAGAATTGTTTAATCCCAGGCTAGAGCTTAATAACTTGTTTAGTGGGATTTCAAGCTTATCCGTAGAATGAAACTGCCAAATTTCCCCATTATAAAGGGCCTGAGCATTATACTTCGAACTGACTGCTGTCACCGGAGGTTTAATGGAATTTCCTCCATATTTTCTATTAAAAATGCTCAAGGATGTGAGCTTTGTAAGTAACATATTAATGTGTTTAAACCACTTACTATCATTAGTTAAAGTTAAACCAAGATAAGTATAGTGTTTTACTGATTTTATTTTGCTTTATTAGAGACTCCTTTCTTGAAGTGGCCAGAGATTCACAGTGTTTTAATTTCAATGGAAAAATGTTACACTTGTTCCCGGACCCGTCATTTGCCACTCGGTCCTGCAGAAAGAAATCTGTTGCTGTCTGGGCGTGGCTATGCAGTTAAGGGATCGTGCATTTCCGCCTGATGCCAGCCCACCTTCGTATCAACCATGGCAGCCATACAAGCAGGTTACTCACAGTAGTTCTAGGAGTGGTATATGTTGTTCATCCACATTTCTTGGCAGTGTCCCTTTCCCTTTAAATCAGCCGGAAAGTCTTCAGGCTGGCTCCTCCCACCCACCCAACTGGTATAACCCTCGGCTCCGCACCATGACGCCAGATCTCAGCCCACTGGAAGCCAGGTTTTTGTGTCCGCAGCCGGGGAGGTCGGGTGAGTCCATGTGGATGAACAACATATACCACTCCTAGAACTACTGTTACAGGTGAGTAACCTGTCTTTCTAGGATTGTGGACATGTTGTTCATCTACACTTCTCGGCAGACTCCTAGCAGTTGTCTAAGAGAAGGGAGGCAAGGCACACACACCCTACTTGGGAAACAGAGACTGGAGAACTGAGGCCCCAAAACCAGCATCCCGGCGTGACTCAAGGTCGATTTGGTAATGGGTAATAAAGGTATATGCCGTCTTCCAGGTAGCAGCCCGACAGATTTCCTTGATAGGGATGTCCCTGGAGGCAGCCACCGATGCAGTGGCATGGCGGGTAGAATGAGCTCTTCTCCCTTTGGGAGGCTCCTTGCCAGCCAACTCATAGCACAGACTAATGCAAGATGTAATCCATCGAGCAATCGTCCGCTTTGCTGCAGGTCTGCCAGAAGTGGTTTCAGCGCAGGTGACAAACAGCTGACGAACCTCTCCCCAAATCTCCGCCATCCTCTCCTTATAATAGGTAAAACATTCGTCTCAGGTCCAAAGTATGGAGCCTGTATTCGGCCTCTGGGGTGTAACTGGGGTAGTACACTGGCAGAGTCAACACCTGGTTAAGGTGAAACTCTGACACCACCTTCGGAAGGAATTTCGGATGGGGATGCAGGACAACCTTGTCCCTGTGGAAGGCCAGATAAGGGGAGTCCACCAAGAGTGCCTGGAGCTCCCCTGTCCTTCTGGCAGATGTGATAGCCACCAAGAAGGTTGTCTTCCATGACAAGTGTGACAACTCACACTTGTGCATTGGTTTGAATGGTTTGCCCATGAGCTTTGCCAGTACCAGCAGTAGATCCCACAGAGGTGGAGGTTCATGCACTGGAGGGGATATGTGATCCAGGCCTTTGAAAAAGCACCCGAACACTGTCTCCTGCGCCGAAGTCCTCTGACCGGCCCGAGCCTGGTGAGCAGAGATAGCTGCCAGGTGCACCCTAAGGGTCGGTGACCGAAGACCCCCCTTTGGACAGAGACCAAAGGTAGTCGAGAATGTTAGCCAATGGACAGAACAGAGGGTCCAGGCCCTTGCCCCAACACCAAATGGAAAACCTTTTCCATTTGAAGACATAACACTTCCTGGTCGACTCCTTCCAGGATGCCTCCACTACTGTGAGTACATCCTCGGAGAGACCCAAAGCCTGGAACTCTAGCCGCTCAGGTACCAGACTGTCAACTGCAGGGATTGAAGGTCCGGATGGAATACCTTCCCCGATTGAGTGAGATCAGGTCTGGGTGTGCTGGAAGCCGCTCCGGGGGCCTGTTGCTGAGGCTGAGGAGATCTGGGTACCAGAACTGATGTGGCCAGCCTGGGGCTACCAGGATCACCTGCGCCTTGTCCCTCCTTACCTTGAGGAGCACTCTGTGGATCAAGGGAAATGGAGGGAAGGCGCAGAAGAGGCCTGGGGTCCACGTCCTTGAGAAGGCATCCCCCTGCAGCGAGCCCTGCTGAGGGGATGGGCATGAAACAGCCTCAGCTTGGTGTTTTCCCGGAAGGCAAACAGGTCCACCAAAGGTTTTCCCCAGTGGGAGAACAGACTGTAAGCTACCTCTGAATGGAGAGATCACTCGTGGGATGTCTCGCCTATGTGGCTAAGAGCATCCGCCAGTTGGTTTGAGGCTCCTGCCACGTGGATGGCTAGAAGGTCCGCCTCCAAGCGGCTCACGAGTGTCCAGATGCGGAGCGCTTCCCTGCACAGTAGACGGGAATGCGTGCCGCCCTGTTTGTTGCAGCAGTACGTGGTCGTGGTATTGTCCGTCTGGACTAGAACCACTTGACCCCGGAGCTGAGGAGCGAAAGCGGACAGTGCCAGTCTGACTGCTCTGAGCTCCAACAGGTTGATGTGATAATGGGACTCCTCGGGTGTTCAGAACCCGTGGGCCCCGTTGTCCCCTATGTGGGCTCCTCAGCCCATGAGAGACGCATCGGTCATAAGGACGGCCATCGGCTCGGGGCGGACAAATGGGATCCCTTCCTGCAACCAGTCTGGGATGGTCCACCATTGGAGAGCGTCTCACATCTTCTGGGTCACAGTGATCAGCTGGTCGAAATTACCATAGCACTGAGTCCTCTGGGCAGCCAGCTCCCACTGGAGGGGGTGCATGTGCCACCGGGCCCAACAGACCACAGAGTTGCACGCCGCCATGAAACCCAGAAGTCACATAAAGTCCTGGGCAGGGCGCAATTGCCCAACCAGAAATGACTGGGCAAAGTAGGAGAGAACCTCTGCCCTGTCCACTGGGAGCTGAGCTCTGGCTTGACGAGAGCTGAGCTCTGCCCCGATGAAGCACATCACCTGGGAAGGCACGAGTTCCAACTTGGCCACGTTGTTCAGGAGGCCGAGTTGGGAGCAGGTCTGGAGGGCCAGGTCCCTGGATCTCTCCACCTCCTGCTAGGTGGAACCTGCTAAGAGCCAATCGTCGAGGTATGGGTAAATTCTGACCACCACCACCCCCCGACACCTGAGGTGGGCTTTCACCACTGCAATGCAATTGGTGAAGACCCGTGGGGCCGATGACAGGCCAAATGGCATGGCTTGGAACTCATATAGGGGTCCCTCGGCTTTGAAGTGGAGGAACCACTGGTGGGACAGACGGATTGGGACGTGGAACGCGTCCTGGAGATCCAGTGAGCAGAACCACGTTTCGCTCCAGGGATGGTATGATCTGAGACAGAGTAACCATCTGGAAGGTGCGTAACCTGAGATACTGATTCAGGTCGTGCAGATCTAGAATGGGGCGCCAGCCCCCGTCCGTTTGAGAACCATAAGTACCTGGAAAGGAAGCCTGGGTCTGCTGGAGGGTCCGCCACTAGAGCTACTGCCTCCTTGAGGAGGAGCTGAGCAATGCCATCTCGGAGAGCCGATTGAGTGTGGGCAGATACCCTCTCCTCCTGTGGGGCATGGGCTCGGCTTGGAGGGTACTCTTCGAATTCCAGAGGCGGTCCTTGGCCGACCACTTCTAAGACCCACCTATCCATGGTAACAGCGGACCGGCGGAAAGAAAGTGGCAGAGCCGGCCCCCCACGGGAGGACCCAGAGCTGGCATGATGGGAGTAGGGGTGGCAGCCCCCACCCCATCACTGGGCAGGCTTGGAGGCAGAGGGTCATGGGCCTGAACCCCAGCCTCCCTTACGGGCCTGGGGGGGTCCGGGCTTGGGGCGCCAAGCTTCAGTCTGCTGCTGTTGCTGACCCCCTTGAAAGGAGGACTGCTGGGCTGCAAGGGAAGAGTGCCGAAAAGGCTGCTTCTTCTGCTGCTGCTTCCTGAGACCAGAAGAACCCTTAGCAGAAGTGGCGTCCAAGGTGGCACTGGACTGCTCAATGCACTAAAGGTGACCAGCCATACCTGGGCCGAAGAGATCGGTGCCCAAGAAAAGGCACATCGCCTAGTTTGTGCTGAGTATCCACTAAAAAGGAGGAGAGCCTCAGCCAAGTCCTGCGGCGACAGGCAACTGTGGCTGCCAACGAACAGGCACATGAGTTCCCAATGTCCAGAGCCGTCTGGAGCTGTTTAGCAACAGCACAACCTTGGTCCCGGACCGCTTGACCATGGTCTGCAAGTCCATGAGGAGATGTGTGAGGACTTCATCCAAGGACCCCAAAAGAGCATTGAAAAAGTGTGCCATGATGACGGCTGAGCTTGCCTGACGGAGGACTAAAGACGAGGCCGCACAGACCTTCCTGGCAGAGTGATCCCAATATGTGGATTCCTTCTCAGGAGGTCTGCCGTTATCGGTAGAACTACCAGTACGCCTGAACACAGAGGCGGTCACAAGGCTCTCGGCAGAAGGGTGCTATGTGAATCCCGCAAGGGACTCCATGGGCACCGCATAGTTGCGGGCTATATGGGCAGACAGAGCTGGTCAGGAGGTAGGGCACTGCCAAAAGTTCTAAGGCTAGGCCAACAATGGCCTCAGCCACAGGAAAGGCTTCCATCGGGGTATCCCCTCTCAAGGATGTCAGTGAGACGGTACTCCACCTTTTTCTGTATAGGTTCCAGGGGCATCCCTGTGGACTCAGAGCTGAGGCAAAGAATGCCCTGAAAGGAGGAAGGACCTTCCTCCATCTCTATCCCACCAGCCGATTCGTCATCCCCTGGATGAGAATGGAGGCCAGTTTCATCCGAATCCGAGGTATCCAGATACAGCGGTCGACCGCCCACATCACCCTCGACCCACCAGGGGCGGTCAGGGGTGACAGTGACTGGAAGATGCTGGGGAAGCCCAGTGTCCACTCTAGCTTACTTAGAAGGAGCCTCTCCCACAGGCTGCTTGGATGGCGGTTCAACCAAAATTGTTGGAGACTGGTTTAGGCCGAACCGGAGGTTTCCTCGGCTCCGCGGGTGGAGGAACAGACTTAATCGGCTCCAGAGGAGTCGGCTTTGGCCTGGGAGGTGAAAGCCAAGTAATGGCTGGAGTAGAAGCCGGGGGCAGGCTTGTGCCCAAACAAACTCAGCTGTTGCCACGTAAGGTCCTCATAGCGCCGACGGAGCTTCCACCGGAGCCTCTCCTCATCTGAGGAGGACGAGGACAACCAATGGTGTCACCTCTTTTTAAAGCACTTATGGCCCTTCCTTGGCCTTTCAGTCGAGGGGGTCAGAGACCTCAATCGAGATTGGACGGGCTGACTCGGTCGCTCGGGAGACACTGGTGGGACCGGTGACTTCCCGGGGTCAGGGACCACTTCCTCGGCAGGGTTCCCAGCACGCTGGGTCTCCTCTTCGAGGAAAGCAAGGACTGGAATCCGAGAGAGGGAGTCGTCAACCGGAGTCTCTGACAAAGGGTCGATCAGGTCAAGAATTATCTCAACGTCGTCGATCGACACTTTGGTCGATTGGCCAGACGGCAAGGCCGAGAAGCCAGCGGCCGAAGAGGCGATTTCGACCGAGGTCGAAATAGCCAGTTCCTGGGACCAAGATCTCTCCCCGATCCCAAAAGCATCTCTGTCGAGACGAAGACGGTCCCAGGTCCTTCTTCCGCTTACAGGACCAAAAGAAGTGCGTGCCACAGGACTCTCACCCTTAGTTAGAAGAGCATGGCACAACTCTCGGAAGGAACCCGAGAAAGTGCAGCCCAGGTTAAGTGGAACGAAGAAGCTCAGAGAGGAAGATTCTACAGCATGAGCCGCTTCCTCCTCGAAGGCTTGCATGCGCTCCAATTGCTCAGCGGATCCCACGGCCGTGGAAACCGCCCACTGGGCCTCCTTAGATTTCACCAGCAGGTTCCGTTTTTCGGGCCTCCCTAGCTTAAAGTGTGCAAGACTGTCGTCAAGGACGTTAGACTGGAACATGAGGTAAAACTCACACGTCGTGGTGTCATGGCCGACACCCAAACAGTAAACGCATGTGGGTCGGTGCGCGAGATCTTTTGGCCACACGAACACCAGCAAATTCCGGGGGAAGACTTGTCTTCCATGATCGAGAAAAATCAATCGCAATCGCTAACAAGGCGAATTTTCGGAATAACTGAAGCTTTTGAAGCCAGGGCCTATTAAATGAGACAGCATGAAGGAGGCAACCTGAATCTTCCAACGGAAAGGAAGATCTGGCATCATGGGGCGTAGCCAAGGGTTACACAACCCAGGTGGGTGGGAGGAGCCAGCCTGAAGTCTTTCCGGCTGATTTAAAGGGAAAGGGACACTGCCAAGCAGTGTGGATGAACAACATATCCACAATCCTGGAACTATTAATTTAAAGACCTTTTGGAAGCTGAAAGGAAGGTCGAGGCACTTGAGAGGGAGTTTGCAGCAGCTACACCACTGGGCGACAACTCGCAGGAAGAAACCCGATGCAGGGAAGCAGTACTTTTTCCTATTTCTTCTCCATCTAGAGGTTTGTTCCCAGGGCCAAGCTGGCAGTTTCAAATCCCAGAGCAGCTGTGATGGAAGCCTAGTACCTAGCCCATGTACTTTTGAGGGCATGCAAGGCTAATACAGCTTCAGAGACCTTGCTGTTGTTGTGAGACTTCTGTTTTTCAATAATCACCGTTTCTGCCTTTATTGTTTATTTTTTATTTATTTATTTATTTGTATTTTGGATGACACCTTCGAGCCGAGGGCTCTTTTATAAAAGTTCCACGTCAGGACAATAAGGTACAAAACATAACATGATCATTACAATGGAACTTAGCTTCGCGAAGTCTTTTGTAATTGAAGCTACATGTACGATGCACCATTTAGACAGTTCAGTTTTCTAAATATGATATTTCTTCCTCGTTTTGAGGCAGTATTTTTGCTTCAAGCTGAGTATTTTCACTCAGACACATTGTATACTGTGGGAGTCCATCAGTTCTTACTATTCTATGTTCGAGATGAGATCATTATCAGTCTTCGGGCTGATTCTAAACTATTTCTGGCCTACCTTTCTCTTACAAGATTGCCTCACTATTGTGAGGTGCAGCTATGTTTGGATTACTACTGAAGCTACCTTTATACTATCTTCCATTCGATGGCTCCGTGCGATTAGTCTTGTATGCCTCGTAGGAGGCATCAACTGTATGTTGTTGTTTTTATATTAAACAATAAAATATAAATTTAATACAAAAAAGGGAATCATAGTGGAAAGGACGGGGGGTGGGAGAGAGAAGGAGCTGTAGATCCGGCATGGTCTGCAGTAATATGGGCAGACTGGATGGGCCAAGCGGTCCTTATCTGCTCTCAAATTCTACGTTTCATCCTCATGAGGTACTTGTAGGTCTCATGTCCCCCGCAGAGTCCCTCCTCTCCTCCAGGGTATACATGTTTACATGCTGAGATCCCTCAGTCTCTCCTCGGAGGGCTTCTCATGCAACCCCTGCACCATTTTAGTTGCCCTCCTGTGGAATGCCTCCATCCTATGTCCTTTCTGAGATAAGGCCTCCAGAACTGGTCACAGTCTCACCAGTGACCTATACATTGACAACACCACCTTCCTTCTCTTGCTGGTGATACCTCTCCACATGCACCCTGCATCTCACTGGCCCTGCCTACTGCCATGTCACACTGCCTCACCAATTTGTGGACCTCCTCAGTATCCACCCTATTACAGATTTTGGTGTTATCTGCAAAAATGCATACCTTCCCTTCCATCTCTTCCGCAATGTCACTTATGAAGACACTGAAGAGGACCAGTCCTAGTACAGAGCCCTGTGGCACCCTGCAGATCATACTCTCCTCATTACAGTAAGTGCTGTTTACCACCACCCTCTGTGGTTTGCCCATTAGCTATTTTTTTTTTTTTTTTATACCCAGTTTACCACTTTGGATCCCCCCCTCGAGACGGTCCAAATTCTTTATCAGACTCCTATGTGGCATAGTGTCAAAGGCCTTCCTTAAATCCAAATAAAGCATGCCCAGTGCCCTTCCTTGATCTGTTTCCCTGGTCATCCAGTCGAAGAAATCAATCAAATTCATCTGAAATGACATCATCCCCATGAATCCATGCTGCCTCTGGTCTTGCAACTCGCTGGATTCAAGACAGTCTATTAGTCTTTCTTTCCTTTTAACAAGGTTTCCATTGACTCCCCCCACCACTGATGTGAGACTGACCAGCCTACAGTTGATAGCCTCCTCCCTGCTGTCCGCCCCCCCCTTATGAAACGGGACTAAGTCAGCTCTCCTACAGTCCACTAGAACTACTCCGGTTTCCAGTGACTTGTTGAATAAGTCATCAGTGGTGCAGCAATGACTTCCCTTATCATCCTTGGGCGTATCCCGTCCAGTCCCACGGCCTTGCCCACTTTCAGGTTTGCAAGTCCCTTCAGGACTCTTTCCACTGTACATAAGACTTATGTCCACCTTACACCCCCACCCACCCGTTCCAGTGTCTCCGATGCTCCTCCTGGTCCATCTCCCTCTCCCTCCACTGTGAAGACTGAGCAGAAATACCTGTTCAGGATGTCTGCTTATTCCTGATCCTCCTATGCACAGTCACCATCTGCCTCCTTAGCGTCACTACCCCTTCCCTTGCCTTCCTGTTCTTGCTTATGTGATGGCGGTCAATCCCTTTTGTAATGCAAAAAACAAGGCAATTTCAATGGCCGTTAATAAAGGAATAATGCCCGACAGAGCGAGTGTTATGCTGGGATAACATCCTGCCTTGGGTGGTTGGACCCGAGGCCAACGGCCGAGGGCATCCAACACCCAAGAAGGGATGTTATCCCAGCATAACACCCACCCTGGAGGGCATTATTCCTATTATACAATGGCTTGTTGTTACATACAGAATAAAAAAAAAAAGAAAGAATGATTTGTTAGTGTAGAAAAATATTTTTGTTTCTTAAAGGAGTAGTACGCCCAGAATTTAAAAAAAACATATGTTACGTAGAGTGTTTTGATATGTATGGTAAATCCTAGTGTGTCCTTCCCTCTGTCTGCTATTTGGAGTTTTTCCTAAATTGCCTACTAGCTGTATGGTAGTTTTACGACCCCTGTGGATCTCCATAACAAATAGTTTTATTGGCTTTCTTTCTCCCAGGATGCCCCGTCTCATGTGACAGTGATGTAGCCATGCCCTTGGATTTAGCATGTGTATTGCTTTAAAATTAGTTTAGCAACAGCAGAGCCTTGTAACTTCTTATCCAGGGAGCACAAATGGCAACAGTTAGTTTAGCAGATACACGAGAGTCAGCACTGGGTTTTCTAGGTAACAGTTATTAATAGCTCTAATTCACTATTTTTCTCTGTTCATCAGGTCTAGCTAGCAGGAGTGTTGTAACATCAAAAACACAAATAATGAATTAGAGCTATTTAGTAGCTGTTGTCTTACAGAAACCCCAGTTTGGAGACCAATCTCCGGTAGGACATGGAGCAGAGGCGTTTCAGAGGAAGGCCACTAATATGGTGCAGGGTCTGCATCAAAAGCCCTATGAGGAGAGACTAAAGGACCTCAATATGTACACCCTGGAGGAAAGGAGGGAGAGGGGGATATGATAGACACTTTCAAATACCTCACAGGTATAAATAAGGTTCAAGAGGGAAGCATTTTTCAGAAAAAGAGATGCTCAAGAACAAGGGGACATGCTATGAAGCTGGAGAGTAGACTCAGGGGAGCTGTGAGGAAGTAGTTCTTCACAGAAAGAGTGGTGGATGACTGGAACAGCCTCCCAGCAGAGGTAGTGGAGGCAAAAATGGTAACAAGATTCAAGAATGCATGGGATAGGCATAAGGGAACCCTAGTGGTAAGGAAGGGGAGGTAAAGCTGGAGATCAAGTAGGGTCTGCAGTGTAACAGTAGGTAGAGAAAATGGGCAGACTAGGTGGCCAAGTGGTCCATATCTACCATCAAATTCTATGTTTCTATATAAAATAACTAATATGACATATAATCTCAAAATCTTCAAGAGTGCTCTCTCTATTCTGCTACCCCTTGAATGGTACCACAAAACTGGTGTAACTGTTGTTTTTGTAATGTTCGTGTCCCAGGATTCTAGGCTGAGGTCATAGCTTTGGGCAGTACCACTATCCCAAGTAAAGGAGCACACTACCCCCATGTACTAACCCCCCCACCATTGACAATATGAGGCGATACAGAAATCTGGTGGAAGAAATGCAACAGAGACTGAATAATCAAAATATTAATTATAATCCTTTTTTTTTTTTTAGAAACACATTGATATAACAGGTATAATTTAAAATATATTAATGTAACCCCTAGGTGGCACTATCCAAAGGGCTACTACCCTTGCCTGAGTGGCTAGTTGCAGGTTAAGGGGCCTGGGTACTAAAACGTGTGCCTATACTCGGAGGACAGGGTTGTTAGTAACAAGGCCAACCTGGGTACAGCCCTCCAGAACACTGTAACCCCCTTTTTCCCCCTCTAGTGGCCCAGACAATATGCAACAAACACTTTCACAGTAGCCCCTATTCAACATACACTTTCCCACATTGTTTGCACTTACCAACAGGGCTGGTTCCACCAGTTCGACTCCGGAGACCCCCTGTAAAACAAGGTTAGGCACAGCAAATAACAGTACAGTGCTTTTGGTACAAACTGGAACCACAGTCAGATTAAATTAAAAAAAAAGTATCTGATTTATTCAGGGAAATTGAACAAGGAAGGGGCGTAATCAGGTTGATTCGAAAACTGATCTAGTCAGGCAATTATGCATGCACTTTTAGTCCTTACACAGTCGCACGCTCTGGGTACCCAGTTGGAAGCAAGGTGTGCTAGCCTGGAACGTTGCCCAGGATAGGCCGGTGTCGCAGCTGGTTGGGGCCCTGTGATGAAGAAAATGCATGCACAACCACGAACAATTTGTAATCCAGACCCTGAAGACTCAGTTCATAAAAGGAAAAACAACAATGCAATCAGATGACAACACTTGAGATTTAGCTGTTGTTGCAGGGAGCTACCCTGGTTCTTACTCACGCTACCCAATATGAGTCACAGGCTAGACGAAATGGAGACTGCAGGTTGATGACTGGTTTGCCAGGAGAAGCAGGGCCCACACAAATCACCGAGGTATCATTCCTGTTCGAGATGGTTGAACAGGCACATTTACACAGTGGGGAACCAAACTGCGACCCACTAACAGCTCACAGCACATTTATAGTAAAGCAATCACCACACCACAATGCGGAAGGCAATCCGGCCGCAATATCAGCGTCTCTGAGCAAATCCGGGAATTCTGTGGTACATGGATGCCCTGACAGGCTGATCGCGTACAGCAAATCTTCGGTCTTCCTCAGGTTCAAATCTGGTCACTCTTCATTGGCTTTGTCACACTCCAATTCGGATACAGTCCAATTGCTAAGCCTTTCAAAGGATTCCCTCTCAAGGGACTGCAGGCAGACAGGCCAAAAAAGCAGCTGCTTGAATCACTCAAGCCGTCTCTTCAAACTCTAACTCCAGATTGACTCACTGCATTAGGCAGCTTGGGAATTCCTATTCGGTCCAAAAGGTTCTGGTTGGTTGATCCGTCTGTCAAAGCAAGGGCTCCCCCTCCAGGTCTGTTTTGGCCCCAAAATGTAAAAACTATAATTCCTACAGAAATTTGCTCCCACAAGACCCTTGGGGACAGGCTCCATTTTAGAGTCATCAAAGGTACCAATTGGTGCTGACTGGCAGTCCAAAACCAAAATGGTGGTGATAAACAGAACTGTCCATGCTGCAAAGAAGGCAGGTTAGACAAACTAAAATATCATTACTATGCTAATAGATAATCAATAAATAAGTACAACTTCTAACAGAGCTCCCTCTGCGCAAACAGTGATGGCAGAACGGGGCGATTATCTGGCAGCCCAGGCAGGACTCAAGCACAGAAACACTCAGCCCCTTCCCAGATTAAATAAGCACCACGTTACTGGCAGCTCTTAAAAAGTCAGGAGCAGAGGCGATTAGGCACTCTCATGCAATTTCTTTTTAAACAGCTAAAACACAGGACTCCAGCCTTGCATAGGGTATTTAGGTACACCCAAGGAAGGTTTTCGGGAACCCTCATTTGTAGGGGGGTTACAACAAACGACTATGTTTTGTTTCATAGTGTTAGCATGCTGCAGTAGCTCTATGCATTCAGGAAATACCTGTAACCTTATGAGAGGTTATAAAGCATGATTAATGCCTATAGTTTAGACAAATACACTTTTTGGTGTGGCACATCATTTTTATCTATTACTAAGTAGCATGCTGTCTTGATGACTTAGTTTTTTCTGCACGAGATTAAGGGATAAGTAAACTGAAGAAGATCCCTCCTTAGTTTGTAGCAAAAGGGGCAAATAGTTTTTATGTTCTGGAAAAATGCATATTTATTCTAATAGTTATCTCTACTATAATGGTATACATTTTACCACGAATATATGTATTTTGTACTTCGCAATAATACAAGACTTCATAACTTTAAATAACTTTCCATGGGATTTCAAACTGTGACGGCCATTGTGCTTGAATGCTCCCCCTAAACAAAGCTAAAGAGCTTTTAAAAACATTTTAAAAGAAAAACCTCCATCTGTGAATGGAAGAGCAAGTTCAGGGAGATTCTTGCGCAAAATACATGCACATCTAGACGCCACACATGCACCTGAGATGCATGTGGCTCTTCCACCTTGTTAATGTTGTGAGTACTAGCCGCACTGGTGAGAGACAGCTTGGTGTCAAGTTTTGCATTTTGCCTTACCACTTTGATTACAAATCAGATTTGTTGTAAGTAGAGGACTACTGTACAAATAGAACATTACCTGCTGTCATTAAAGTAGGGTTCCCGATATTCTTTTGATGAAATGTGTTTCCAACTTTCTGCATCACAGTGGAGTTTGTTCTATTTATAGAACCCTCAGGATTGCACACCGAACTTGCGGCTCAAATCCTACTTGCAGAGCGCCAGTACTTTTGTACATTTGCAAAATACGTACCTTCTGGATGTAAGGTAGCAGCTTGGCTATGATTGTGTCCGTTATTTCTTCCACTGCATCCAGGGCAGCCACAATGGTCGACGCATAAAACGAGAACAGGACTCTCAGCTGGGATGAGGAACTAGGAAAGTCTGAAAAGGCCTAAACCGTTTAAAAAAAAAAAAAAATTTGTTTAAGAAAAAAAACACTGGAACACTGAAACAACCGAACATTTATAGGAGATTATAAACCTAATGGGTCGTTACATCTTGAATACTATGATTTTGATTGGTTAACCCCAGTGACATGACATACTTACACCTAACAGTAAACAACAAAAATATGCTTCCCCTTGCAACTTTGTGATCAGATCCATCCACCCACCCACTGTTTTAATTTGGCGATATCAGTTTCCTCTCATGCCTGCTCCCACAGCTTCATAAAAAGGCACAAGAGGTAACTAACCTCACCAAACAGAAGGGCACTGAGGCAGAACTGACAGTGCAATACCAAGACCTTTGCAGAAAAAGCAGAAAAAATTTAAAAAAAAGGTTCTTTCCAGTCAGATTTAACACCCAAATGATGAAAGAACCGTGAATGCTGAAATACATGGTAAATACACTGCTACCTTAAACACGTGCTGAAAGAAAACAGAAAATGAAGGTTAAAAATTATATTTCTGCTAAGAGACTTTCTACTACAATAATCTTCACAGGAAAAGGTAAACCTAATTAACAAGAAGGGGGTAAAACGCAGGGTGGGTACTTATAACAGAGGCAAGGGATGGGTTTATGGATAAATACGTAGTACAGTGAGGACTGCAACAGAAGACCCTGTCCCGGGGCAAAAGAACAGGAGGTTCCACTGCTAGATGTTTTAACAGAGGAAACCACATCATGAGAAGCCAGAAGGGGGCTAACGGTATTAGGATGGTCCTTCCTGCCTGCAGCTTGAGCAAATCACTCTGAATGAGAGGGATCAGAGGGAGTGCATGAAGAAACCTCCCCTTCCAAGAAAGGGACAATGCATCTCGCCCAAAAACTCCAGGCCCTGGAGCGAGGGAGCAGAAATGTGGCAGTTCTGCATTTTGTGAGCACAGAATAGCACAAAAGATCCAACTCTGGACGACCCCACCTTGGGAAGAGGTCATCTACCACAGAGATCGGAAATTCACACTTGTAAACCCGTGACTGTGACCAACTCAGCCTGTCTGCTAAGATGTTTTGAACTCTCGGGACAAATACAGCTGTCAAACTAAAGGCCATGAAATACAGCCGTACTCTCATTGTTCCCCGTATGGGGGTAAGAGTGAGTGCCTCCTTACTTGTTGATACAGCGCATCACACCAACACTGACTGTCCTCATCAACAGGGGGCTGCACCTCTCATTGTTCCCTGTATGGGGTTAAGAGTGAGTGCCTCCTTACTTGTTGATACAGCGCATCACACCAACACTGACTGTCCTCATCAACAGGGGGCTGCACCTCTCATTGTTCCCTGTATGGGGGTAAGAGTGAGTGCCTCCTTACTTGTTGATACAGGACATCACACCAACACTGACTGTCCTTATCAACAGGGGGCCTGCACTGAGGGGCTCTGTAAAGGCCTGGAGACATCACACCAACACTGACTGTCCTTATCAACAGGGGGCCTGCACTGAGGTGCTCTGTAAAGGCCTGGAGACATCACACCAACACTGACTGTCCTTATCAACACGGGGCCTGCACTGAGCTGCTCTGTAAAGGCCTGGAGACATCACACCAACATTGACTGTCCTTATCAACAGGGGGCCCGCACTGAGGTGCTCTGTAAAGGCCTGGAGACATCACACCAACACTGACTGTCCTCATCAACAGGGGCCTGCACTGAGGTGCTCTGTAAATGCCTGGAGACATCACACCAACACTGACTGTCCTTATCAACAGGGGGCCCGCACTGAGGTGCTCTGTAAAGGCCTGGAGACATCACACCAACACTGACTGTCCTTATCAACAGGGGGCCTGCACTGAGGTGCTCTGTAAAGGCCTGGAGACATCACACCAACATTGACTGTCCTCATCAACAGGGGGCCTGCACTGAGCTGCTCTGTAAATGCCTGGAGACCAAGAAGAACGGCCCTCAACTCCTGCACACTAATGTGGAGATCCAAATCTAGGTTGGTCCACAAACTCTGGGTCTGGAACGGGCCCAACCGGGCACCGCATCCTAACCCCAAGGCATCCACTGTGAGATCTCTGGTGTAGGGGAGAAAAACTGGATGCCTTGCAATAAGTGCAGAGGTTCTATCCAGCACAGCAGTGACTTTTCAAAGAGGAGCTGTGACGAGAACTATCTGTTCCAATTTGTCCGTTCAATTATCCCATTTTACTCGAAGTATCCACTGCAAGATTCATACATAGAGACAGGCCAATAGGACTGTCACAGTGGCAGCTGCCATAAGTTCCAAGAGACAGAGCATTGTCCTGGTGGTAACATAATGACTCTGTGTACCAAGTGGGCTTGGGCCACCAGAGGACCGCGGTCCTGTCTGCAAGCAGAAGAGGACGGCCTACTGCCATGCCCAGTACAACAATGCACTGGAGATGCTGGCAGTGAAGGAGGATAGATTTCAGTACACTGATCATAACACCCAGGTCCTCCAAACAACTGCTGAGTTCCAAATACTGTGTACTGAACTACTTCCCTGGACAGGTCCTACAGGAGCCAGGCGTCCAGATAATGGAAGACAAAAGGTGCTTCCTTCCAGAGGGCTGCTGCCACACCTGCAAAGAATCTGGTAAATACACATGGTACTAAGGAGAACCTAAAGGGCAAGACTCAAAACTGCTAATGGCAGTCTTCCAGCATAAAGCGCAAGTATTGCCTGTGGCAATGAAAAATGCATCCTTCATGTCCAGAGCATAAAGCCAATCCCCTTTTTGTACTGGGAGGATGACAGCCTAAAGAGACCCATTCAAAACTTTTGTATTAGATTAATTTGTTCAAGTCTCTGATGTCCAGTACAGGAACCAGGTCTCCTGTGGATTTGGGAACCAGAAAGTATCTGAACTAGAACCCCCCTGTTCCTTTCCATGGGAGGAACATATTGGACTATACTTCTCTCAGTAAGGACAAGTGACCCAGACGATAATGAGAGAGAGAGACAGAAGATGCACTGGAGGTTTGAACAACAGCTCCAGCACAGGCTTTCTGTACTAGTTCCAGAACCCACTCATCCGTGGTGAGCGCCCTTCACTCTGGCAGGCAAAAGGAAAGCATTCCCCCCCACTGGTTCCCCTGAAGGCAACAGTAGAGGGGGAGTGGGGAGTCAGAAGGTGCCAAAGGTGGTTAGGCCACCTGAACTGGAACCTTTGGCTGCCTTGCAATGACCACAAATAGCAGAGGGATCTAGAGGGATGCCACCAACCACGGTGCTGTGGATGGTAGCCCCAGCCACCATGACCTGCAAGCATACAAAATGCACCCCAGCACATCTTCTCGTATTTTGCGGGGTCAAAGACTTCACAGATCCCAGAGCCATTTTGGATGATTAACGATCTTTTAGTGCATTGTCCACATTGTCCCAAATAACTTGGAGCTCCTAAAACAGAGCATTCAGAACTGCTTGGTGTATGTCCTCAGCAAAACCAGCCACTGTGAACCAAGAATATCTCCTTAGGCAAATACCAGAGAAAGCATTAGATGCATCATATGTTGACTGTAAGAGATGCTTACCAGCATCTATGCCAGCTGATGCGGGTTTAGTAAGTTCTTCCTTTGTAGGACTATGAGGGAGAGTCTGACTAGTAGTCGGGGTACATTTCCACAGGCTATTCTGATATTTAGTCATGTAAACTTGATAATTCACAATTCCTAGCCCCAATATGGTACATGCAGTACGCCTGCCAATTGCATCCAGTCTCCTGGATTTCTTGTCAAGAGGTAGAGTACTCATCACTCTAGGGGGCCCTACCGCGATCATGAGCAGCCACGATTATCACAGAATCAATGTCTGGCTGTGCAGCATAGTATGGTTTGACAGACAGTGCAGGGTACTGCTTGTCAGCCTTTCTTGTGACTGCAGGCAAACTGGTACAGGTGGCATCCTCCAATGCAGGGTGTACAGGAGATACAACAGTAGGTGCAGCCAGAAATTCCAAGAACTCCATTAAATTCCTTTCAGTGGAGTCCTTCTTTTCACCCTAAAACCCACGATATCCTGAATTTGCTTTAACAAAGCCTGAAATGAGGAGTCTGACTTTTTGGTCCCGTCAACAATGATGGTACTGACGAGGGAGGCCCTGTTAACAGAACTACTAGCACTAACGCTGTCAGTGACAGAAACAGGTGAGTCAGCATTTCCGAAAACAATGCCAGCATAGCCTGTGAGTTGATGACACCTGGCTGAGAGTCCGTGACTGCTGCCGTCGCTGGGACAGACCCGACAACGAAGGCGACATACCGCATGTAGTAGGTATGGTAACAAGGCAGCCAGGTCCCAACCTTTGTGTCTCAGTGACAGTCGGGTTGGGGGGGAAGAGGACTTGTAGTCAATGCCACCAAAGCAGACAATGACGAAGACTTACTCTCCTTTAATGCAGTCTTGACCTCACCAGTGCAGCATGTTTGTCTCTATGCCTATGGTAGCTGGAGAAGGAGGAGGGGTTTGTCGATGATTTTTCCTTCTCTTTGGATTTCTCTGTTATCCAAGTTGACCTTGGCGGCAGCTGGGTCGCTAAACGCCAGGGTGTGTCCTTCCCCGTGGCGGTCGTGCGTCAGGGAGAAGCCTGTGGCCTTCACTTGAGTTTCCATGGCCTTGATGGTAAAGTTTATTTATTTATTTATTTTTAATTAATTATTCATTTTTATCCTCCAGGAAGCCTGACAGGCGGCTCCGGTCCCTCCCTTGGAGGGACTCCGTCTCTGGACCCACCTTTTCCCACCCAACTATCCCAGTGATCCCTCACGGGTTGCCCTCCAATGACAGGGCCGGGGAGATGAGTGCCAGCTCCTCCCCCAACCCCAGAACACAAATCCAGATTCCAGGTGTTGAGACGGGCACTGGCGGGATCCATCGTGGAGCCTGCCAGCACCATTTTCCTGGTTTCTCCTTCCCCCCCACCACCACCAACTCGTACGTCAGCTCAAGCTTCCCGACCCATATCCCCCACCCCCAGTCACTAGAGGGCGATTAACAGGCAGGACAGCTATCCCTCCCTCCTCATGAGAGGAGAGCAGTCCTCCGGATTCTCAATCCTCTCTCACCCATGCCGACCCCCTGCGGCCCAGGCTCATTCCCAAACCCGGTTCGCCAGCGTGGTGCGAGGTGTGGCGTCCAGCACCTCAACCCTCAGTGCCACCGGGCCAGCATATGGTAAAGTTTTCTATAGCATTCTTTCAACGCCTCCTTGTAGCCTTGTTAAATGTCTGGCAGATACTACCGGCACTCACGTTGTGGGGCAGGCCCAAACAAGCAAACACACAGTGCGACTCTCATCCTTGTACATCCCATAACCATAGGTACAAAATTCAAATAAAGGTTCTTTCAATGGTGGCATACAGGGGTGTGGATAGGTGAAGTAAAAAATTATAACTACCAAAGAAAAATGACAGTGTTGCTTCTCTGTAGGTCCAATGAGTGGTCGACAGCAGAAGAAAGAACTAAGGACCAAGGGGGCCATCCACATTTTATAGGCACCAACATTATAGATCATCGTAAGTGGCCCCCAGCTGGCAGAAGTGTCCAATCGCTCCTGACACCAACGGCTTAAAATTCCAAAGGTGTGGCCCAATGGAGGCGATGTCCTTGGTGAAGGTCAACGTCTACAACATAATTATCGTAAGATCACAGTAATAAATGCTTCAAAATTGTACAGTGGGAGAAATAACATGTTGGATACCTTCAACCTACATCCAACAGAATATTGTTCAACAGGGAAAGGGTTTATGGGCTTGAGCACAAAACCATTTGGTTCAGGACTTCAGAGGGTAAGTATCAGATAAAAGGGGTGAGGATCAGTTATAGGTGTCCAATTAGGTGGTAACCTATTCCAGGCTGCTAGGCCAGCACATAGAAAACTGTGAAGGCACAACATGCCTTCATTATTGGGAATGTAAATTCATGCATTTTGTGTATGGGTCAAGCTTTGTGTAGGTTCAGAATGCATTTGGTACACCTTACCTCTCAACAGGATAATTGGCAAACTTTCATACCCTGCAGTTATTCAGCTACTTATTCTTCCATACAGTAGAACACCCAACCGCTACCTCTACACTGCTAACCCCACCACACTGTCAGGTACAACGGCATGAAACAGAATGCACTGTAACATCTGCAAACCCATCTCCCTCAAAAATTACCATTCAAAGGCATGCAAGCACTCTCCACACAGTTAAACAGTGGCACATTCCCAGCAACCAAACATATGGCAGTTCTGCTAGAAAACCACCAACACAGAAACACAGAAGCTGTCAGCAGAAAAGGACCGCCTGGCCCACCTAGTCTGCCCTAAAATCCTTACCTACTGTTCTACCATAGACCCCAATTCTAATTCTCTATGGAACAGTTTCACGGCAGCTATCCGCACCGGGTGCCTCCCAAAACTCTTTCAAATCGCAACTCAGATCCTGACTACTCCTTAATCTACCTTCTCCTGCTCTCCTGTTTAACCCCCCCCCCCGGGGTGTAGGTACTTATACCCCCTTTCCCTCACTCCTGACCCCCTTTTTTTCTTGTTCCCCCATCGCCCTTACGTGCTAGCTCTCTCTACACTCCCTCTCCACATCCCTACCCATACTAGATACCTTGTTTCCCCCCCATGTCTTCACTTTCTCCTCTCCCTAGATCTTTTCCCCATTTGTCCCAGCCTTGTACTCCTGCTCTACTTTCCCTCCTCCTTACCCTAGTACATAGTACCTTGGTGTGAGCCTCCGTGTCACCACTAGCACCTAGTTCCTTCGCTTTTCTCCATCTCCTCCCTAGCACCCTTGGTGTGTGCCTCTGTTTACCGCTTCCAGCACCTAACTTCCCTGCTTCCTCCCCTATTCACCTCCATCTAGGTACTGTTGTTTGTCGAACTGTTCATCCTACTAGGTTACTGTGGTGCAGTCTGCTTACCCTGTTTCAAATTAGCATTACTGCTTGTAACTGATTGTTTCCACTACCCTGTGTCAATCCATTATTGTACAGCTAGTTATCTGCTTTCATCAAACTTGCAACTGTACGTTGTTTAGTTACTTCTCTGTACCATTGCTCATTATGTTATGTATGTTTCCACTGGGACTTGTGTCTGTACAGCTTGTAATCTGCTACTCTTATTGGATTGTAAATTATTTTAACTGTTTGATTCTGTGCCATTGTTTGTGGCCCGGGTCATGCTCGAGAACGGTCCTTGGATCAGCGCACTTACCTGGTAAACAAAGACTTAAATAAAATAAATAAATGGTCTCCAGCCTTACCTCACCCCCCCCCCCCCACCACCACCACCCAACCCTGTTACCAAGGTCCCCCGGTGTCTATCCCATGCATGCTTGAAACTTATTACCATTTCGTCTCCCACCACCTCTGCTGGGAGGCTGTTCCAAGCATCCACCACCATTTCCGTGAAAAAATATTTTCTCACATTCCCTCTAAGTCTCCCCCTTCCAGCTTCATATCATGCCCCCTTGTACTTTGGCATCTCTTTCTACGCAATATGCTAACCTCCTGTACATGATACCCTTGAGGAATCTGAATGTTTCTATCATGTCCCCCCTTTCTCTCCTTTCCTTAAATGAGTACATATTTAATTCTCTGAGGCTTTCCTCATTGGGCTTCTGATGCAGGCACTGCACCATTTTAGTTGCCCTACTCTGAACTGCCTCATCCCGATCTATGTCCTTCCTGAGATGGGGCCTCCAGAACTTGACACAGTACTCCAAGTGCGGCCTCACCATTGATCTATAGGGTAACACTACCTCCCTTCTTCTGCTGGAGATATCCCTCCCTCTGCACCCCAGCATCCTACTAGCCTTTCCCACTGCCTTATCACACTCCTTTGCTACTTTTAAATCATCAGATATGATGACCCCAGATACTTCCCTGCTGTGTGGTTGTTAACACCTCCCCCCAACTGATACGTTGCCCTTGGGCTTCTGTACCCAATGTGCATAATTTTACATTTTTTGGTGTTGAAACCCAGTTGCCAGACCTTTGACCAGTCTTCAGCTTTTTTAGATCTTCCTTCATTTTTTCCACCCTCCCTGGTGTGTCCACAGTGTTGCAGATGTGTGTGTCATCTGTGAACAAGCATACCTTTCCTTCCAGCCCCTCTGCGATGTCGCTAATAAAGACACTGAAGAAGACTGGTCCCAGTACCGACCCCTGAAGCACCTCACTGGTTACCTGACCCTCCTCCGAGTGAACTCTATTTACCATCATTCTCTGAGTTTCGTTACTAAACCAACTTCATACCCAGTTTACCATCTCTGGACCCACTCTCAGGCTGCCTAGCCTGTTCACCAGTCTTCTGTGTGGAACGGTGTCGAAGGCCTTACTGAAATCTGGGTAGGCCACATCCACCACCCCTCCCTGATTCACCTCCCTGGTAACCCAGTCAAAAAACTCTACTAGGTTTGTTTGACAAGATCTTCCCCTTGTGAACCCATGCTGCCTCTGATCCTGCAATCCACTGGGTAATATGTATTCTAGAGATGTTGCGAAATAAAATTTCGCTAGTGAAATAGCCACAAAATCAGCAATTTCGCTGTGCAAAATATTTTGATAAATTTCGCCCCCACAAATGGGCATCTCCCTGGTGTCTGTGGCCCCCCACCCCCGCCGCTCACCGGCACAAATTTAGGAAAAAAAAAAAATCTTCTTGGTGTCTAGTGGTCCCCACTCTGGCCGATCACCGACCCAAACGACCCCCCATTACCCTCATGTCCTGACTCCTTGTGCAAAAATAAATACATAAATTCCCCAACTCCCTGGTGTCTAGTGGACCCCACCCCTGTCATCAGATAATTGTCCCATTGCCCCCAATGGGCCCTGCTTCAGCCCTCCACTCACCTCCACACAGCCCGGCAGCCCGTTAAGCACTTCAATGAATGGCGTATGCTTGTACAAGCTACGTGCTCATTCACTGACAGATTCAGACAGCCAGCGCTCTCACACCTCCAGCGTGGGGAAGTGCTGGCTGTCAATCAAATGAATGAGCGTGTGCTCATTCATTTTGCAGCATTCATGAAGTGCCCGTGCCGCTGAGGTTAAGGTGCTGGATGCCACACCACAAGCACACCGCAACCTGGGTTTGGGGAATGAGCCCAGGCTGCCAGGGGTCGTCAGCCACCTGGAGGACTACCTCCTCTCGGGGATCCAGGTCGCATGCCCGGCACCGTAGTGGCCCCGGCAGCAACCAAGGCACTGCAACATGCAGGGCTTGCTAGAGAAGGCGGGCTGCAGCGGGCATGCTGCCCCTCGACCACCTCCACTAGCGGACTCACCCAGCTCTAGGCCGTGCCCAGCCACGGCCTGAATTACAAGATGGAGTGCCCTGGGTGGATAAGGGGCGCCACCTCGGGAGGGCTCAGAGTCGGGGATAGCTGGACTGGTGCCAGGAACTTGGGGGGGTTCAGACTTGAGAGAGTAGAGCCCGGTATGCAGATGCCCAAGAGAGTTCTCCGGGGTCCAAGAAGAGCCAGAAAAAGTGATTAAAAAAAAAAAATTTTAATAAACTGAAGCGTTCATTCAGGCTGCCGGCCATGGAAGTGAGTTGAGGGCTGTCTCGGTGGCCCGATCGGGGTGCGGGGGCAGGGTGGGTGCTATCTGACGACAGGGTGGGGTCCACTAGACACCAGGGAGTTGGGGATATGATTCATTTATTTTTGCACAAGGAGTCGGGACATACGGATAACTCGGGGGCTTATTCAATTTCGGCGGTGATTGGCTGGGGAGAGGGACCACTAGACACCACAGAGAATTTATTTTCTAAATTTAGGCCAGTGAGCACCCAGGTGGATGGGACCACTAGTCATCAGGGAGGATTAACTTAATTTGGGCGGAAATTTATTAGTGAAGAGCTGTGAATTTAGCGCTGGTTTGAGTAATTTGTTCTTTGCCAAAATATTATCATGAATGCATGAATTCTGCAAAATATTTCGGAGGGTGAAATTCCTTACCCACCACAGAAGTCAAGCTTACATGTCGGTAATTTCCTGCCTCCTCCCTATTCCCACTTTTGTGTAGTGGGACATCTGCCCTCATCCAGTCCCCCAAAAGTTCCCCTTTGTCCACTGAAAGACTGAACAGGGCCACCAGAAGTGCAGACAGTTCCTCCCTTAGTTCCTTCAATATCCTGGGGTGAACCCCATCCGGCCCCATTTCCTTGTCTACTTTTAGTTTTGCTAGTTCCCTGGGGACTGACTCCTCTGTAAAGGGGCTGGAGTCCACCTCTCTTCCCCTAATGCCCCTTTCCACTAACTGTGGCCAGTCACCTACCTCTTCCTTTGGGAATACTGATCAAAAGTACCCTTTTAGTATGTCAGCTTTTTTCTGGTCTTCTTTCACAGTTTCCCCCACTCCCCCTTTTAGTCTCATTATCCCTGCCTTGCTTTTTTTCTTTTCGCTTATGTACCTAAAGAATGCTTTATGACCCTAACGGGCCACCCCAATGGCAAAGCAGCATCACGTCACACTGCGTGGCCAATGACCCGGGTTCAGAAGCAAGTCTGGGGGTCAGGTCAGGAGGCAGGCCAGGGCTGGACAGCTGCCGCTTGGCAGTTCATCTCAGCTGCAGAGTTTTGGTGGCGGGCTCCACCACCACAGCGCCCCCTGTGGCTGGGTCAAGGAGCATGCTAATGCTGTAGATGAAGTTCTGTGTGTGAGCGCACAAGGCCGATAAAGGCAATGCTCACACCAAGGAAGATGGGGCAACAAAAGCCGCCTGGGAAAAACCCAGTCAGCTACCTAAATGATGATGGGGTAGGACCAATCCCTGCAAGCAGGGTACTGTATATCCTTGCATGGATGCACTGCCGGACAGGAGAAAAAATTAAAAAAAAAAAAAAAAAAAGAAGAAGAGCTCAAGCTTCCACTCTGCTTATCCATCAGTCTCAACAGCAGAGTATCTCCTAACTGCAAAGCCAGTCTCCAAGGGGGGACCCAGAACTTTTCAAGGGGAGGTTCAAGCAAGCCCGATAGTGTACCTATTACTGAAAATGTGTGGGCTTGCTGTTTCTTGTAGGAGACGGGAAGAAACGACACACCATTGTTGCTACACCCAAATGTCCACCTGCTGGCGGGCTGAGATGAGTACTGACCCATATCCACTGTGAACACTACAAGAAAGTTTGCCTCTTTATTGCAGACATCAAATATATAAATGTTAATCATGTTATAGTCTTGGAATAACCTCAAGTCAAATATTCAAAGGCATTTCTCTTCTCTATTTGTGGCATACAATGCACAGTGTGACGCAGTAACTTGTATGGGGAGGCTGAAGATGTTTTCCAAAGCTTAGAAGTGGCCCAATAGGACCACGTCTGAGAACTAATGCCCGTAATTATTCGTCAGGCTTCCTGGCTACTAATTTCTCTTTTAGCAATGTTAAAAGTTGTTGTACCCAACTACTTGACTGAATGCAAACTACTTACATATCCATTCAAACAGTAGTGACAGGAGTACACAAACGGTGTTTGGGGGGGGGGGATGTGCTGAATCAGGCTCATCATGACTGAATGCTAAAACATATAGAGTTGAAAATGAACATTAAACCATGAAACCTTCTTCAAGAAAGAGTTGCAAGGAGGAAACAAATAGTAAGTGGCTCTTCTCACAGGATAGAACAATGTCTTTCCAAGTTTCATTTCATATATTAAAATTCTAAATAAGGGATTTCTAAGTCATAGCAGACTTCCAGCACTGATTTATAAATAAGCAATTTATTAGGAAAGTATTATTTTATGTTATCTATATTTGAATGAACATACCTTGACAGCTTTAGTGACTAGAGTGCAGATGAAATCCATGAAGCCAAGGTCTTTGTAGCAGTGTGTGATCAAAGTCCCTCTTGCTAGTGGGACACCAGGTTTCTGTTTGGAAGGAACAAAAAAGAAAATACAAGCTGTGTGACATGGCTGCTATACTGAGCACTTATCGGATCCCAGCTGGAGTGCAGTTCACCTTGCCAACAGGGGGTGCAGTATACTTTTATTATTATACATTAGAAATTGGTGGAGCTTAAAGGCAAATTAAAATTCATTTTGTTTTATTTTAGAATTTTGTCCGGGAAAGGTTCACTGAGCCAAAGCTCGTTTCCAAGTGTGTCCTGTGAGCCCAGGAAGGTTAAGTGACTTTTGCAGAGTCACACACTATGAAAGTGGTGGTTGTGAGTTTCAAACCCTGGTCTGCTGAGGCTCCAGGTTCACAGCTTGGAGCTCTAACCTTGAGTTTATACAGCCTCCCTAAGAAATCACACCAGACCTCAAAAATCTAAGTTACACACAAAAGGTTTAGGCTTTTCTCATAACTGAGGGAGTCTAGGAAGAGGCGTTTCCTAAAACTTCTCTCAGACTTTTTCAATCTGTCTGAGATGACAGAGGATGACAATCCATAACAATCTACCTGCCTCCAGCAGCCAATACACAAACACGTCATAAACTGACCTAATAAAAGTCCCCAAGTTTCGACTTTTTCTGATGAAGCTGATTCATGCTAATTGTTTATTAAAGGATTCAAAAGCTAGAGGACGTAATCCAATGCTCTATAAATTAGGAGTGAAAGGGCAAACTGAGTAAGTTGCCAGAGGAGACGGCATCCTGCTCACGACTTCCCTTTCCCCTGAGGATTCTCTGTTTAGGACCACCCTCTGGGCCCTACCACTCAGCCAAGTCCTCACCCACTCCGCAATCTTGTCCCCCACACCCAGGTCGCCCAACGTCTTTATCACTCTCCCATGTGGGTCTCAGTCGAAGGCTTTGCTGAAGTCTACGTACAAGACATCAACTGCCTGACCCCTATCCACAGCCTTTGTCCTCCAATCAAAGAATTCAATCAGGTTCCTCTGGCACAACCTCCCACACTGGAACATCCATGCTGTCTGAAGTCCTACAGGCTATGGGTCTCCAGGAACTCCAATATTCTTTCCGTAATTATAGACTCCAGTACTGTCAGACTGATTGGTCTATAGTTGCCTGACTCCCACTTTTATAGAAAACCACGTCTGCTGTTCTCCAATCCTCCAGCACTTTTCCTGTTTCCAAAGAGCCTCAAAACGGTCAGGTGCACACCTATGGTTTGTAACACTCCACAAAAATGATGACGTGTAGCATAAACACATTTTGTGAGAATCCATAAAAATGACAACACACTGGTTTAAAAAAATATATTTTTTTACACTAAATTATGTAGGAACTTAGTATACCTTCATAACTACAGACTACCCTTACTTTTATGAAAGCTTACAAGCTGCAACATCATTAAATCAAGAAAACACAGCGTTACAGGTCTGTTACCTGAATTGGGTGAAGCCAGTGCCATCGGTGGGTGGGGTCGCTGAGTTTGAAAAGCTGGATAACTCTCACGAATATTTTTGCCTCGTGGTAGGGCAAAGCACAGCCAATGAGGCTATCCTGGTTGTACAGATGAATATGGAACCTAAAGGGAAAAATAACAGCACATCCTGGGTCAGTAAACCAAGCTCACCATCTACATAATAGTGATATTGACGTTAATAACAAGGTATCAAGGGTGAAAAAAGCTACTGCCCAATCAGGTCAACCCCCCAATATTTCAGTCGTAATATCCTGGTTTGTTATGCTCCCTCATATGTTTTGCAGTCTAGTTTTTAACCAATTAAATTCACACTATTTACTGTGTCTGCTAGGAGAGAATTCCACAAATTCACTGCTCTCAGTATATAAAAATAAAGTTGGCATAATGTTTTAAAAGAATTATCTGCCAGTCTTTCTTTGTGCCGCCCTTGTTATCTTCGCATTCAGTTTAATTCTGAAGTCAGACTGATGCACCACGTCTGGTGGTTTCGTAATCCATGCATGCGTTTCATAGACCCTGTTCTTTTAATAATAATAATAATAATAATGTCATCTTTACTTTTTAGGCGCCTTTCAAAGTGCCAAGGCACCGTACAAATTAAAATCAGGAACAGATCTAAATAAAACAATCATAAAATTACATTAATCAGTTAATTATTCACCATATGCCTGGTGCCACAAAAAAGTCTTTAGGGCCAGCTTAAAACCCTCCACAGTTGTGCACTCCCGTAACCGACAAGGTAGAAAATGTCAGAGTTCTGGATCCTTTCTAGTTTATTCATGTCCTTAGCAAGCATTTGTCCACTAAACTTGAGAGCAAGAGTCCAACTGGGGTCTGGCATGTGGTTTGTATAAGGGTAACATAAGCATCTGGCTTTTTGATGCAAAGTTCCTTCTTAGGCAACCCAGTAACGGGTTTGCCTTCCTGTACACACGCACTCAGATTTGGCTTGTTTGCCCCAAGTCCCATATGACGTGAACAACTAAATCTTTCTCCTCCTCTGTCACCTTAATTGGAGGTCTCCCTCCCTCCCATCCACCCACCCTCCCCATGTATCTCGTAGCCCGGGTTCCTACTGCCAAAATGCATTACAGTAAACTTGCCACTGTTTAACCTCGCGCTCCAAGTCCTTGCCCATTGCCGTATGTTATATAGAGCTTCCTGGACACAATTCCATGCAGAGTTCTTGGTTACCACCCCTCCGATCTTGGTGCCATCTGCAAACACTCTGTATTTTTGTTTTTGTCCAAAATATATAACCCAAACAGGGCTGGTCCCAGTGTCAGTCCCTGGGGTAATCAGACTCCATACTGGTGCACTTTCTGAACCCTGCCCCTTAATCCATATCTTCAGTGTGCAGTTCTCCAGCCAGTTTTTAAAGGTGATAGGGACGAGTTTTTTATGCCTCTAGATGCCCTCCTGTTTTCCTTTAAGTGTCTGTCCACCATTCCGTCATGTTTTTACTTTTTTTCTGACATTAATAACCTGTTTTCCTTTCTAACTGCCCTGAATCCCTCTCTCCTCAGCAGTTGCTGATCTCTCTTTTCATACTGCCTAGACATTCTATGACATCAGTAACGCCATTTCAGACCATTCAGATGCACAGCATGCAATGGCGTAACTGATGTCATGGAATGTTTTAGAAATATGAAAAGACACAGATGACGAGAATGGAACTCTATGCAGATCTGAGGCAACCCACAGCTAGATGATTTACCAGAAACTGCCAAGCATATAGGAATACATACCTGGCATGGAAAGGAAAACAGGAGGGCAGGTGAAGTAAATTTCAAAGATTTTTCTTAATCTATTTGGACTTTACATTCCATTATCTTATGGCAGCATTAGCCCATTTCTGTTACAAGTAGAATTTTTAAGCTTCTTCTCTTCATGAGGGAAGGGATCATAACTGAAGCCGAAGCCAATGCCAGTCAATTCCTTCCACTTCCCCGTCTGCCAGCCCCATCCCCGCACTCAGACGTTTTATGACATCTAAGCAGAGAGAGTGCAGGGGCGCGCCCCATAAAAGGGCCATGGGAAAATTTTTCAATGCATATTTATGTATATTTAAGCAATGTTGGAGAAAAATGAAAGCCACCACTTAATTAATGCATCCTCCAGAACTACACACAATACTCCAGGAAGGTCTCACAAACGAGTGATACAGTGGCAACACCACCTCCCTCCTCCTGCTGGAGACACCTCTCCTTACACATCCCACTAGCCCTACCCACTGCTCTGTCACATTGCCCTACCACTTTGAAGCCATCAGATATGATAACCCCAAGGTCCCTTTCCAGCTTAGTGACTGTCAGTCCCCCCCCCCAAATCCTATACTCAGCTCCTGGGTTCCTGTGCCCTAGGTGCAGGATTTTGCACTTTTTGGCACTGAACCCCAACTGCCATGCTCTTCACCACTCCGAGTTTCACAAGGTCCCCGTGCATTCTCTCAACCCCCTCCTGAGTGTCCACCCTATTACAGATTTTACTCATCCGCAAAAAGGCATACCTCCCCTTCCAATTCTTCTGCAATGTCACTTATGAAGGCACTGAAGAGGAACAGTCCCAGTACTGCAGCACCTCGCTGGTCACTCTCCCCTAATTAGAGTGAGTACCAGTAACCACTACCTTCTGTCGCCTATTCTTTAACCAAGCCCTTACCCACTTCAACACTGTGGATCCCATCCCTACGCTGCTCAATTTCTTTATCAGTCTCCTGTGTGGCACAGTATCACAGGATAAAGTCCAGACAGGCCATGTCCACTGCCCTCCCTCTGAATTATTTCCCTAGTCACCCAGTCGAGAACTCAATTAGGATAATACAAGTTCAGTTTGTGACTGTTTCATATTATTCAATTTCATCTTGTCTACTTAATAAACAGCACCAGCATTATCTCATGGATTCATGCCCGTTTTGGGTAAGAAGCGACCCGGATTTTCGATTCCTGTTTGCAAGCTGTCACCAGCAGGCACTGCGATGAGTTACAGCAGTTCTTCTCCCTTGCTCTCAATACCCTTGGAGTGTTGAAACTCTTTAATTTTATTTTTAATAAGTCTGTCGAACTGATCAATGTCTAATTACAGGGGTCCTATCTATCACCCTTCTTGTGTACTGGGATAACATACGCTGTCCTCCAAACCTCTTGCACCATGCCAGTCTCATATGCCCATATGTTTTTTCAAATGTAGCTTTTAGGGGTTTAACAATATTTACAGCAAGCTCCTTTATCAGCCTTGGACATCAGGTGCCCCCATCTAACTTCCTTACATTGTACTAAAAGTCATCCTCAACCTCGTCTGTCCACATCCTGATAATTTATTTCAAAAGATTTACATAGAAACATATACTGAGCTGGCAAAAGGTTGTGCAGAAGGCAATACTGAGTTCAGGAGGTGAGCAATAGTTGTAGACTGGAGAGGATGAAGAGGGGACTGTACTGCTGTAGGTGCAGGCAAAAGGGGAGCAGCCCAGGGACCAGTATCGGGGCAACTGCAGAAGTGAGTACTGATGTCACAGAGGGGTGAATGGTGGGAAGGGGCAGAGCAGATGGTAAGGGGAGAGATCCCCAACGTTTGGGGAACCAGAAGGAGTACGCAGCTTGATCAGATTTCCTTGAGAGGAGTGTAAAAGAGCAGGAGCCATAGTTGGCAAGGGGTAAGAAGAGGTGGGGGAGGAGAGAGAAGCAAGGTAAGGGGGAGCGAAAGTATTTATTGATAATGGAAGCACAATTGGTTAGGCATCTGGCCTCAAGGGAGAGAAAGAAAAGGGAGAAGAGAGCAGTGATGGGTGTGTGTGTGGGGGGTGGGGGGAGCCCAGAACAAAGCAGCACAAGGAGTGTAAGAGCAGATCCAGTCGGACAAGGATGGACATGGAGGCGGCACTGTATACTAGGTCACCACAGTCAAAGATGGGAAGTGTCATCTTTGAGACAATCTCTCCTCGGACAGGAAGCAGGATACTCCATTTATTCCTGTAAAGTGCACCAAGTTTGGGCTGAAGCTTCTGGTGGGTGGCATCCACATGCACTGAGAAACAGAGGTAACTGTCCAGCCAGACCCCCAGGTACTTGAATGAGGGGATATTTTCCAAATCGCTGCACCATCAAGGGTATGGAAGTAGCTGAGAGGGGTGAGCCTAGCGAGCCTCTGCCTAGTGTCAAAGGGCATAGAGACAGTTTTCTTGGCGTAGAGGGACAGCTGACTTTTGCTTCCTGTATATCTCCTATACTATATTCTAAAGTGTTTATGACTGCACAAAAATGCATGTTCAGAACTGCGTACATTTCCTCATCTTTACTAATCCCCCCCATTACGTAGTAGTGGCCCAAATGCAGGGTCCAAAATGTTTTGGAATTAACATAATGGAAAAAATCCTTATTGTTAACTATATTTGAGGTCAGTTTCTTCTCTTTATGTTTTGCTTATCAGGTTCATTGTTTTGTGCGCGTACGTGCGTGTTTTGTTTTTTTAATTCTCTGTGTATGCCCTCTTCTACACCACTGCCTCAACCTCCCTCTGGGTTTCCCCCAAGATGCCTGGCTCTGCCGGACTCTGGGTATCCACAAAGAATAGCGTGGCAATTACGGTCTGGTAAAATACGCGTGGTCATTATAGCATGAGTGGTAATGATGGGATATATTCAACAGAGCCTTGCTTTTCAGCGCCCAGGTGATGCAAGGTGTTCCCCTCAATGATTCTGTACCCCCTCTCCAAGTTGCACCCTTCAAGATTAGAACAGCAAATCCCCACCCAAGAACTTCCCCGATTTGGCGCCCCTTTGCAGACTAGAATAGTAAATCAACCCCAACAAGTTTCTATCCTCCCAGAGTTGCACCCCACCAAGCTTAGAATAGTAACCCCCAGTACATCACCTGCTTCTTGAGTGGATTACTGCTGTGATGAGTTGCGCGGTGCTGCGTGCTGATATTACTGATGTTTTTCTGTCTCACTAGGTTGACTTGCGCTATTTTGTCTGCATGGTTTTTGACCACGCTGTATTGTAGCTCTTCTGTCGTGGACCCCTCCCACCCAGCAAGGCAGAGGTGTTAATCCGCCTTCTACCTGCACTCTCTCTGTCAGGCTAGTCTGCTTCAGGTTTCAGAGCCTGTCCCCTTTGGTTCACCGGGGTCCATTGTCAGCCAGGCAGTGAAGCCTTTCATAGAAACACAGAATTTGACGGCAGATAATGACCACTTGGCCCACCCAGTCTGCCCATTTCCCTACCTAATAGATAAGCTGCAGATCCTAGTTAACCAGCAGCCTACTTCTTTCTACCCCCCCCCCCACTAGAATTGCCTTATGGCTGTCCCATGCATGCTTGAATTCAATCACTGTTTTTGACTCCACAACCTCCTCCGGAAGGCCGTTCCATGCATCCACAACCCTCTCTGTGAAAAAATACTTCCTTACATTACCTCTGAGCCGCCTCTATCTTCAAATTGTGCCCCTTGTTCTTGCACACCCTTTTTGAAAGATGCTACCCTCTTGGACTTTTGTTGATTCCTTGGAGGTACTTGAACATTTCTATCATGTCCCCTCTCCTCCTTCCCTCGAGGCTATACATATAGATCCTTTAGTCTCTCTTTCATATGTCTTCCGGTGCAGACCCTACACCATTTTAGTTGCCCTCCTCTGGACAGCTTCCATCTGGTCTATGTCCTTGCAGAGATTGGGTCTCCAGAACTGCACACAGTACTCCAGATGGGGTCTCACCAGCTGTCTGTACAGAGGGATAACAACTTCCTGTTTTCTACTGGTGATGCCTCTCCCTATGCATCCCAGTATCCCCTCAGCCCTCCTTACTGCCCTCTCACATTGCTTGTTCACCTTTAAGTCATCGGATATGACTACCCCCAGGTCCCTTTCCTTTTTTCTTCCTGTCATCACGGACACAGGCACACATGGGAGGTCCAAGGAATGTGTGCACACCTGAGCATGCTGCCGCATTGAGCCCCTGGCCTGTGTTTGTCCGTCCCACAGCACCCTAGACTGCACTGCCACCTGCAGTCACCCAGGTGGCAGTATTGTAGCAAGGACAGCAACCCGCCTTCCCCAGAGGAGGAGAGCAAGTGCATCTCCCAGATTCCCTCACTCTCCCCAGCTGCCCCTCTGATGATCCAAGCTCGTTCCTAAACTCAGCATTTCTTAAAAATGTTCTAGTGAGCCCATTTCCTTGTATTTAGTATAAGCCTCATTTGTTTTGTTTAGTGTTTTTTAAACCCAAAAGGTAAGCCAGTGTTGCCTCTTCCCATACTTATTATATTTCATCTTTCTTGGGATGTATTTATTCTGGAAGTCAACGTATTGCTTTCAGTATGTTCTAGAACTGCTCAGCATTATCTTTGGGCATAACAATTTCCCGATCCCAGGTCCCTAGCTTTCTATTATACATTCGAAATCAATCACTTCTCCTGTAATCATAAATTCTGGGTTTACCCGTTTCCTTAACTACCTTCCTAATCAAATCAAACATAATGGAGTTATGGTCACTCTCTCGGAAAGGGGGATCTATATTGTGATGCAGTGTCAGAAAGTTACCTACCATAACAGCAGATCTTCGAGATAATCTCCTCCATTAAGCCACATGATGGAACTGTAAGTCATCAGTGTCAGGACCACCCAGATACTTTTTGCAGGCTGGGGCCACCGACGTAATGTCGCCATCACCAGCATGCCTCAATTACCTGCCGGAGACGAGCTCAGAGGATCATCAGACCGGCAGGAAACGAAGCAACCAGGATCAAAACCAGGCACACAAGAGAAGATGTTGGAACCTGATTACGGATGCTGTAATGGCACTAAAAGAGAAAACAGCATGTGATAACAGGCAGTATAGTCACCCATCACCTGAGATGAAGGGCAAGTGAGAGAAAGAGCTGTGGCTCAATGGGAGATTTTCCTGAAGATCTGCTGCTATGGTAGGTAACTATTCTATCTTTTTCATGGCTATCTCCCTCCCTCGAGGTACATCATGAAACAATTACCAAGCACTGAGGGAGGATGGCAGAACCTAATGATCCTGAGTGAGGAGGCCTTGCAAAACATTAAGGCCACAACCAGCACATCTTCAATGAGATGATGTCCAGACTGTAGTGTTCAATGAATGCATGAACAGTACTCCAAGTGGCAGCAGCACAAATGTCAGCAGCAGTCGCACTCTGAAAACAGACCACAAAGGCAGCCAACCCCTCGGCTGGCATGAGCATGAAAAAAGGGCCAGGATGCTGCTCCCCATGCTTCTGAAGTGAATGTAAATGATGTTCTCCATTATCTGCAGGACAGGAAAAGTAAACAGGAAGGTCTATAGTCTGATTCAGTGTTCTTTCAGACACGATCTTCAGAAGAAAAAGAGAATTTGTTCCTAATGACACCATATCCTTGTGGAAAATAATAAATGGATGATCTGCAACCACAAGCTGCAGCTCTGAGATACGTTCAGCTGACAACAATGCTACTAGAAACGCAGTCTTCCATGAGAGGAAGTGCAACTCACAGGGAGGCACAGTGAGATCTTGAAGACCAAATTAAAATCCCACACCGGAACCAGATCTCTGACTGGGAGGTTGCCCCTTAGGAATCTCTGGGAAACCTCCAACTAGGTCACTGTTTTACCCTTTGTAAGGGCATGAAAGGCAGACAGAGCAGCCGTGTGGCTCTTAATGGACGAGGATCCTAGATCCGAGTCCCTCTTGGACAGTAGGTAGTCAGCATCCATGTCTGACCCAATCACATCCAAATGCTCCTTAAGGATCCTTCCCATTTCCTTAAAATCCGTCCCCCTGAAGTCAGTTACCTCCGTCTTTGTGCAGCCTTCTAGCCCTCCTAGGTCCAGGCAGAACCAGACCATGGCATGGTCACTCCCTGCCAATGGGTCCCTTACCTCCAGGCCCCCAATCTGGTCACTGTCTGCCAGGACCACATCCAGTACCCGCGCCTCCCTGGTCGGTTCCCCCACCTGATGAGTTAGGAGAGTCCCCATTCATGGCAGAGCACCTGGCTTAACTGAGGTGATAAGCAAGTGCGTTCAGGGTCACTGGGAGGAACACCGCTGACAGAAATATGTTGTGTTCCACCGCAGAGTGCCTAATTCTCTTCACTTCTCTGTAGAGAGCATATGAATGAACTCAGCCGTTGACTGATGTAATACATCACAGACATATTTTCGGTGCAAATCAACAGCCGATTCCCCAGTAGGAGGGTGGCAAAGGCCTGTAGGCAATGTAGGGCAGCCCTCATCTTCAGAGTATAGCTGTGAAGCACCATATCCAGAGGACCCTGTTGGCCCTGGGTCCTGAATGGGCCCAGATGAGCCCCACAGCCTGTCCCTGAGGCATCTGTGGTCATTACAAAACAGCAGAAATGGCTGCAGGAATAGTGATCCCTTCTCCAGGTTGGATCTGTCCATCCGCCATAGCAGAGAAAAAACAGGAGAAGAGACCTGTGTGAGGTGCTCCAATTCATCTGAATGCTGAGCCAACTGTACCCTAAGAAACCACTGTGGGATTCTCATGTGAAAGCAGGCCAGTGGAACTATCAAGATGGCAGTCGCCATCAAACCTTTTAGTCTTAAGAAACAACAGGCAGATATATAATTGCTGGATAGTACCAGCTGAGCTTGTGCCACTAGTGCCATGGTACAGTATGAGTGTAGAAATGCACTACCCAGGCTCATGTCTAAAATAGCTCCAATGTACTGGAGGCACTGACATGAGGTATGGACAGACTTCAGCTTGTTGACAGATATGCCCAGTTGGTTGAACAGCTATCTGGCCCAACTGGTCCAGAAAAAGTGTGTACACTGTTGCCTCCCTTGATGGGGCTTTTAACAGGCAATCATCTATAAATAGGAAGACATACAGATGCTCTCTGCAGAGGGCAGCTGCAACCACCGCAAAGACTTTCCAAGACATGCTATGCAGAGTATAAGGCAAAAGGCAAAACACAAAATTGGTAGTGAGAGCCCTGAAGCATGAATCGCAGATACTTTCCGTGAGATTTCCTTATCTTGACAGAAAGGTAACATCCTTCATGTCTACTGCAACCATCCAGTCCCCGTGCAAGAGTAGGGGTCAGTGGGGTAACTGGGACTGGAGGGACACTATTCTGAACTTTTTGTATTCTATATATACACATTCAGGTCCCTCAGGTCTAGGACAGGTCTTAAATCCCCTGTCAACTTGGGAACCAGAAAATACCGCAAGTAACAATCTTGGTTTAGTTTTGCTGCCAGGACCACTTCTACAGCCCTTCTGAAGGAGGGACTGAACCTCTTCCAGCACAATGGTAAGATGTACCGGAGGATATCAGTTTGGCAATGGGGGTGTAACTCAAGCAACAGCACAGAGCTCTAAGGTATGTCCTTGTTGAACAACATCAAGAGCCCAGGCATCTGAAGTACTCTCCTTCCATTTTTCTAGAAAGAGGGCGATACGGACTCCTACTAAAATTTCTTGAGGTAAGGAGACCGAAGGCAAGGTAGGAGGAGACAGAAGGCACCAGGGGCACCACTGACAGTCTGACCTTTGGTGGGGTGGGCATAGGCACCAAGGAGTATGGCAGTGACCTGGGAAGTAGAGGGTTTGGGCCTCTGTGATCCATGGCCAGGGCCTCTAGAATAACCTCTGCCAGGATGGGCAGTGGGCCTACGGAAGACCATGATCCCTTCCCCTTGGTTTAGGGTTCAAAGAGTGCAGGGATCTGAGAGTCATTCTGGAAGTCTGCAGTTCTCAAAGTGGTTTTTACATTACCAAATAGCTGCTTCTCTCTGAATGTGGCATTCATTACTGATTGTTGCACATAAGAGGAAAATCCATACACTCTAAGCTACAAATGGCACCTAAAGCAGATACCAGAGGCAGCAGCCCTGGCAGCAGCATCCAAAGCATCATATGCTGATATTAGCAAATGCTTACCAGCCTGTTAGTTATTACCAGATGTTTGCTGAACCAATATTTTGTCATGGCCCTCTTCAGCCAGAGTGGCCATAGTCTTCCATAGGCAATTCTGATATTTGATCATGTATGCCTGATAGTTTGCAATCCTTAGGTCAATGGTAGTGGAGGTAAAGGTCCTGTTAACCATGACATCCAGCTTCCTTGACGGTTTGTCAGGAGGCAGGGAGTTCAATTGTTTAGACAGTTTAGATCCATCATGTGCAGCCACAATAACCACAGAATCTGTTCCAGGCTGTAATATGGCTTTGCTGTAGGGTCAAGATATGGTTTATCCTCTTTTCTAGAGACAGCAGGCAGTTGTGCAGGCTTATGCCAGGCAGCTAACGTAGCATCCTCTAGGCCTGAATGCACTGGAAGGATAATAACTGTAGGAGAGGCCAAAACTTGCAAGAACGCAAAAGATTTTTATTGGAAGAATCCTCTTCTTCAGCTGGATGACCCAATTTGCCCTGTACTATTTTCAGGAAGGCCTGGAAGTAGAAATCATCAGGAGACCTGGATGTACTTACCAAACTATCTTCAGAGCAAGAGGAGAGACTGGAGCTTGATCCTACCACATCTTTTACATCCTCTTCCTCCACGTATTCAGGATTATATTCCGGTTCTTTGTTAACATCTGCCAGTACAGGCTGAGGGTTGATTACCGGAGCAGAACTGTAGGAGGCACGTTGACAGATGACTCATCAACGGCAGCCCATTTTAACCCTGGCAGGAGGCAGGGACAGAAAATACAGGCATCAACGGGATCACCGTCGATGAACCAGCAGGAAGTGCCGATGATGAAAGTGTTGATGACAGCATCATTATCCGCTGCAATAGTTCAGACATAGTCTGATAAAAAATCTGAGTGTCGACAAAGCCCAGTGCTCGATGGCGGAATAGGCTGCGAATCCCTGCATGGGGAAGACAAGCCAGCACCAGACCCCGACCTTGGTGTCTGTAAGACAGACGGGGGGGCGCACAGGACACACGGCCATAGCCGGGGCCCCAGTCTTCTTCTAGTGACTTATATCTGAGTGGTGAATGGGAGTGGTCAGAAGAAGCCTCTTTTTCCTCACAGTGCATCTATTTATCAGCATGTCAGTGTTTATCA
The DNA here is from genome assembly GCA_016271365.2 of Neoceratodus forsteri. NCBI lineage: Eukaryota > Metazoa > Chordata > Ceratodontiformes > Ceratodontidae > Neoceratodus > Neoceratodus forsteri. The sequence goes on from CM057451.1 coordinate 188,854,963, forward strand.
ACCAACTTTGAAGACAAGTCCTTATTTTTCTCGGAGAACTCAGCACTGGCTGCCATCGACTGCGGAGACTGACAGCGAACCATAAGAATGGATGACGACGGAGAAGCCACCACTGTCGCAGCCTGTTTCTCCATTTCTTGTACTAAGAGAACATTCTCTAGAGCTTTTCTGCAATGTCTCTTGGTTGCCAGGTTAAACACAAAACAGATTTTGCAGGCCTTAATGTTATTCTCAACGAAAAGTTTCAAGAACCATCCTCTCTCCCCCAAAAAATGAAGCCAAGCACCAGTATCATTTTAAAGTGCAAATAGAAGCAAATTTATTGTAAACAAAGCCAAAAGGTCAGACAAACAGCCTACCTCCTAAGTCTCCGAACAGGGAAGCCAAGCATCAACCCCTGTAGACAGCATCCAACCGGTTTCACCCTATGGCATAATCCCTGGGGGGTGACAGGATGGTGTTTGACCCTTTTTGTTGTGGCTCAGTTTTTCTGTTCTTGGCACATCCATAGCTGTTGGGTCGGTTTTTCTGTGTCACCTAACATTAGTCACCAAGATTCACTAAGAAATTAGGAGCAAAAAAGGCCGAAACCCAAAAACAGCTCCTTAAGACATGGTATAACAATTCATATTTCCCCCGTCTGTTAAATATCTGTCTAGATTTCTTTTGAAGGATTCTTTATTTGTGCTTATCACTTCCTCAGGTAGTCTGTTCCATAAATTTGGTGATCGTACTGTGTAAAATAATTTTTTTTATTTTATACCTGTTTAATTTAACCTGTAAGGGATGTCCACTTACATCAAAGTGATCAGGTTTATATTCAATGTTTAGTTCAGTCATCAATATGGGATTGTTCATTATGTCGTAATAAAACAACATGTCACCTCTTTTTCTTCTCAGTTCTAGACTATGTAAGACCCAGGTTATTTAACCTTTCGTCATAAGTATTATCCTTCATTGTTTTAAATGATTCAGTAAATCTACGTTTTTAGCAAATCTACTAATTTCAGTTTTTGAGTAGGGATTCCATAAATGGCTGCCATAGTCCATTTGTGGCCCGACATAGGACAGGTACAGGGGTAACACTACTTTGGGTGATCTACTTTTGATATTTCTTTTTCCACCTGCTCATGCACCTAGCCCTTTCCCATCTTGCCGCATCCATCCACCCGTTGCAAGGGGCTTCAGACCGGCACCTCAAACAGGTATTACATGCAATACAAATGTATGCTAGGTGCCTTAGTCTCCATTGGGAGTTGTAGTGTTAAATCATCACTGCTACTCCTATCTCCCACCTACTTTGTGACCAGATGTGATATCTGCTCTGTAGCCTATTGCACAATAGCTGCCTCTGTGTATTTAATTTACTGTACTGTATTTTTTCCTGCCTTATTACTGTATTGTATATATTCCTGCTTCCCTTCCCCCAGGACGCATCTGAAATCGAGTGGTCTCCGCTCAGCATGCCTTCCTGGTAAAACTCTTAAATAAATAAATAACCAATTTTGTTCTGTTAGCCTTAGCAATGATGTTGGTACATTGCTGCTTAAATTAATTTATCAACCATCATGCCCAAATCATTTTCAATTGTTTTATTCCGTATAATGTTGTCATTTAATGTATAATTATGTAGCTGATTCCGCCTTTCCAAATGTAGAACACAGCATTTTTCGGTATTTCATTTCATATCCCACTGTGATGTCCATGTTGCAATGGTGTATATATCTTTTTGTAATGATGCAGTTTCTTCACTGGTGTCACATGGTCCACTTAGCTTTGTACCATCTGCGTACTTAATGATGTTATTGTTTGCATTTTCTTCTAGGTCAGCTCTAAAAATTTGAAAGATTACAGGGCCTATCACTTATTCCTGGGGCACCCCACTAGTCACTTTTCCCTCACACAACAGAGGACCGCTTATAGTCACTTTCTGTGTTCTATCCATTAGCCAGTTGTTGATCCATCTTATATTTATTTCATTTCTCATTGGTTGCCCAATGTGGAACTAGGTTGAAGGCCCTACTAAAATCAAACAGTACAATGTCCATAGATATATCTTTATTATGGTCCATCCCAAGGCAATGTATACAAATGGACTGGTCATCACCTTTGTAAATCTTCATGGAGCTGCAATGGCAATGACGGACCAACAGTTCTTTGTCCATTCACGACACAAAATATATTTTGTTTTAAAACAACAAAAAGGAAGTAGACGGCGACAGCGAACACTTGCAGTTCAACTGCATTCTTCCGCAGCGATGGACAAATGAGTGGTTGACAGCAGAAGAAAGAACTGAGGCATACTGGGGATGCTGACATTATATGGGCACCGACAAGGTGCACCGACATGGGAAGCCCCAGTCTGCAAAATGTTTCCTGGTGGTTCTGAAGAAAACAGCTCACAGTCCCATGCTGCAGCTCAATGGAGGGAGATATCCTCAAAGAAGATCTTGTGCTATTCTTTATAATAACTATGTCTAACATTGCTCGTTTTCATGTTGGCTTTTTTTTTTTTTTTTTAATTTGTTACACTAAGGAAAGGTAAGGATTACAAAACTACCAATCACATGATGAGTACCTGGGGGGGCCTGAAATAATTATCTGTGACATAAACGCAATCTTCTTTCAAATAATTATTCAAGGTTCAACTTTGCATGGGTAAAACGTGAATGCTGGGCCACAGGTTCTCCAGATGGTCATATGGAGAGCAAGTCTGCTGAAAGCTGTACAGTATTATCTGTAGCAAGTTCAAATAAAAAGATTCATAAAATCAAAAAAGGTATGACCAATTAAGTCAGTGATAGTGAAGCACTACCCCCCATTCCTTCAGCTGTCCAGTGGGCTGCCAGGTAGTTGATCATGTGCTCACCAGGGCACTCTTCCCCATGAAAGAGTGAAATGACCAATGAAGAGTTTCTACTAACACTATAGTAAAGGTCCAAGGACCCCTGATTTTTGCTTGAGACACTTACTCTAATGAGTAGCAGGTCGAATTATGCACCATTCTTTGCACTCAACATTTTAACAGTTGCTTTCCTAGCCATCACTTGTATACATGTAAAGTATTTTCTCCTGCAATTCTGTTAGAGACCCTTGAAAGCACAGACCTTAGGTTTGTTCCACAGTGTCCCAGGGAGGGTACCGCAGTCGTGGCATTACACTTAGGATCTGGACAGCCTGCAACAGTCACAGTTTGGCATTATGTTGCTTGCCAATGAGCCTCTACATGGCCCGATGCCCATGAAAAAATAACTAATGGAAATAATGCGTGAAAAGGACTAAGCAAATAATGTTGCACTGTCTTCCGGGGTCAACTTGAGGCAGTTCAGAGGGACTCTCTCCATCACGTCCCTCAGTGTTGCCCTGTACAAGTTCAGAGGTAAAACCTTCTCCATCACATCACTCAGGATTGCCCTATAACAGTGAGGCGGCTACTCCACCCTTTCATCAAGTCCCTCAGTGCTGCCCTGTCACAGTATAGAGGATATGCAACCCTTTCCATCGCATTCCCTCAGGGCTGCCCTATAGCCATGCAGAGGGTACTCCACCCTCTTGATCATGTCCCTCAGGTCTGCCCTGAAACAGTGTTGAGATACTCCACCCTCTCCAGCACATACTTCAGGGCTGCCATTAGGCAGTGTTAAGAGTACCCTATCCACTCCATTACATCCCTCAGGGCTGCTCTGTAACAATGTAAACAATACTTCCCCTTTCTATCACATTCCCTCTGAGTTGCCATGTTGCAGTGTTACGTATACTCCACCCTCTTCATTACGTCCATCAGAGCTGCCAAGACACAATTTAAAAGGTACTTCACCTTCTCCATTATGTCTCCAAGGGCTGCTCCTCCCAGTGTAAATGGTACCCCAACACACACATTCCCCTGGGTTGCCATGTCACAGTGTTAAAGGTGATTTACTCTCTCCATAACATTCCACAGGTTTGCCCTGTAACAGTGGGTACTCCACCTTCTGCATCACATTCCTCAGGTTGGCACTGTAACAGTGTAGAGGGTGATCCATGCTCTCCATCACATCCCTCAGGTTTGCCCTGTAACAGTGTGTACTCCACCCCCTCCATCACATTCCTCAGGTTTGTCCAGTAACACTGTAGAGGGTACTACACCCTGTCCATCACGTTCCTCAGGGTTACCCTGTAACAGTGTAGAGGGTGATCCATGCTCTCCATCACATCCCTCACGGTTGCCCTGTAACAGTGGGTACTCCACCCTCTCCATCACCTTCCTCAGGTTTGTCGTGTAACAGTGTAGAGGGTGATCCATGCCCTCCATCACAACCCTCAGGGTTGCCCTGTAACAGTGTTGAGGGTGATCCATGCCCTCCATCACAACCCTCAGGGTTGCCCTGTAACAGTGTAGAGGGTGATCCATGCTCTCCCATCACATCCCTCACGGTTGCCCTGTAACAGTGGGTACTCCACCCTCTCCATCACATTGCTCAGCTTTGTCTTGTAACAGTGTAGAGGGTGATCATGCTCAGGGGCCCTAGTGCTTTGCAGTACTTTGTCCCGATTTCTGCAGCAAGGCTTCTAGGATTCTGCGGCATTATTTTTACACTTTTGCAGCATGAATTATTCATTTCTGTGGCAGATTGTAGTCCTGCTATTGCCTAAAATATAATGTGATGTTACTGATAACATCACATGCTGAGCATAGAGGAGGGACTTCAGGATAAATGAGATGGGGAATGGAGCCAGACACTATAGAAAAACTGTATATCTGAATGAAAATTCACCAAAAACAATGAATTTTGTGGCACTATATATATTCTGCAGCATGATGCAAATTCTGTGAAAAATTCTGCAACTGCAGAATCGCAGAATTCCAGGGCCCTTGTCCATGGTCTCCATAACATCCTTCAAGGCTGCCCTGTAACAGTGGGTATTCCACCCTCTCCATCACATTCCTTGGGTTTGCTTGTAACGGTGTAGATGGTACTACGCCCTTTCCATCACGTTCTTCAGGGTTGCCCCTTAACTGTGTCAGTGGGTGCTACACCCTCCCCTTCAAGTTCCTTAGGGTTGCCCTGTAACAATGCAGCAAGTACTCAACCTTCTCCATCACATTTCTCAGGGCTGCCCCGTAACAGCGTAGCAAGCACTCCACCCTCTCCATCACATCTCTCAGGGTTGCCCTGTGACAGTACAGCAGGTACTCCACCCTCTCCATCAAATTCCTTAGATTTGCCCATTAACAGAGTTGCATGTACTCCACCTTCTCTATAACGTTCTTCAGTGCTATCTTGTAACAGTGTTGAGGTCCTCCATCCTCTCCATCACATCCCTCTCAGTTGCTCTATTACACTGTAGTGGGTGTTCCACCCTCTCCATCACATCCCTCAGGGCTGCCCAGTAACAGTATAGCAGGTACTTCACCCTCTCCATCACTTTCTTCAGGGTAACCCTGTAACAGTGTTGAGGGTACTCAACCCTCTTCATCACGTTCCCTCAGAGTTGCCCTATTACAGTGCAACAGGTACTCCACTTTCTCCATCACGCTCCTCATGGATGCCCTTTACCAGTGTAGTGGGTACTCCAGCTACTCCATCACATTCCTTAGGGCTGTCTTGCAACAGTGTTGAGGATACTCCACCCTTGCCATCATGTTCCATCATGGTTGCCCTATAATAGTGTAGCAGGTACTCTACCCACTCCATCACATTCCTTAGGGTTGCCCTATAACACTGCTGCAGGTACTCCACCTTCTCCATCACGTTCCACAGGGTCACCCTGCAACAGTGTAGAGAGTACTCCACCTATCCATCATGTCCCTCAGGGTTACCCAGTAACAGTGCAAGAGGTACTCCACCCTCTCCATCATGTTACTCAGGACTGTCCTATCACAGTGTTGTGGGTACACTACCTTCTCCATCACTTTTTCAGGGTTACCCTGTAACAGTGTTGAGGGTACTCAATCCTCTCCGTCTCATTCCATCATAGTTGCCCTATAACGGTATCACGCCAGAAGCGAAGGGAATACAGCAAACACCATCACAGCGTTTCGGCAGTTCGCTGTGATGGTCCTAGGTTCGGCAGCTGCCGCCTCCGAGGTGTACCTCCTTCCCAAACCAACTCCAACTCTAGAGTTAGCAATCCTAAGTGTGTGTGTGGGGTGCGAGGGCAAGGTCCCTCACAGAAAACACACTTTTCTCCAACGACAGCACAACACCAATTGGCAGTGTTTTGCCATCACTGTACCGATGGTCGGCGAATTCATGTCGCTGCGGCATGTTGGAACCCCCTATAACTGCGTAGTGGGTATTCCACCCTATCAATCATGCCCCTCAGGGCTGCCTTATTGCAGTGTACAGGGTGCTCCATCTCCATCACATTCCTCAGGGTTGCTCTTTAATAGAACTAGGGGTACTCCACCTTCTATCACACTCCTCAGGGCAAGCCTATAACAGTTTATTCTTATTCATCCCTTCTTTCAGCACTGCTATACAAACATATGAAAGGTGCCGGCAGAGTAAGGCCTTGCGGTCTATCGGGTCTGCTCATATTGCAGAGTCCCAAGTAGCAGCTAAGGACTCCGACTCCCCCCCCCCCCAACGGATACCCCTCATTCCTGGCCATTCCCCTTTTGGACCTGACTATGCCCTTTACCCTGTTCCCAACTCCTTCTGAACCCTTCCACTGTTTTAAGTGATACCACTTTCTCAGCCAGCCCATTCCACCCCACCATCACTCTCTCCATGAAGCTTAAGGCAATGTCCCCTTGCGTTTTTATTTCAACTGAGCCTAAAGAGGCACACCTTGTCCACCCTGTTTATGCCTTTTAGACAGTTAAAGATCTGAATCATGTCCCCCCTCCTCTCCTCCAGGGAGTAAGTATTCAGGGCTTTCAGCCTCTACTCGTATGTCCTGCCTTGTTGACCTTTAATCATCTCTGTCACCCTCCTCTGGACCACCTTCAGCAGGTTAATCTCTTTTAGGTAGGGATGCCAGTACTGCACACTGTACTCCAGGTGATGCCACACCAGTGACCTGTATAATGGCAGTATGACCGCCTACTGCTGATTCCCCTAACAATGCAGCCCAACATTCACTTGGCTTTTGCCGCTGCCTTCCTGCATTGTGAGGAGTGCTTCAGGTCACTAGTGATCAATGTGGTGAAGAGTTTATGACCAGGGCACTTTGACACTTTTAAGGAAAAAAGGGTGGCGGCGAATTTCTGGGACAGATCCAATATGAGGACAGATTTCCGCACGAGACAACTTGTTGCCAGTCAACAGTGTGTACCAGTCTGAGGCACTGACAGGAATAGAGACTATCAGGGGGCTGCCCCCAACACACAGCAGATAGTTTCATTGCAAAGCTCCTCCCCAGCCACCCTACCACTCCTCCTACCGGCATGTATTAACACTACTACAACTACTACTAATAGTTGTAGTGCTTATGAGATCAAAGACGTCATCACACTAGAATTCGCTATGACAGAAATCTTGTCTGATGACATCATAATCTCATCTGCCACACTGGATATGACCCAAAAACTGCAGATGAGCTGAAAAACAAAATCACTTCTGGATTTTTGGCACCTGCATAGCACAGACATGTTCGACAACAGCTCAAACAGTTGCCCACATAGTAAACATTCAGCTGTCTGTATTACATGCCACATCACATCAAGTATGGCAGCACATCACGTCACTATAAAACACTGCTCTCTTCTTCTGCCCCTATGGGTCATAGGAACATAGAAATACAGAAGTTAATGGCAGATAAGGACCGTGTGGCCCACCCAGTCTGCCCATTTTACCTATCTAATGCAATACCGCTGATCTAGTATGTCATATTTTCAGAATGAGAACATGACTTCATCTTGCCCAGTGTAGCTTTCTGACCTGGTAACACTGAATTTTAACCTGTGTGTTTCAGCAGAAGTTTTAAATGGTATAGCATTTTTGCTTACTGTATTAAAATATTTTAGCCAAATAAATTCTAAGCCAAATCATACAAGGGAAGAACTGCTTGTCAAACTTTAGTACCTATTTGGTTATTTAAGCTAAATGATGTCATTTACATACAGAAAAATACTTTAAAAAAAATGCAATGTGGTGTGTGGCAGCTGCATCACTAATCTACATCTTTACAGCACCCACTCGACAAATTTGCCCTATGGTTTTGTAATTTCACAGGTATATCGAACTTCCAGGCACATCACTATGAGACTTTCTATACTTGCTGTACGATTGGCTACCTCTGAATTAGCCACTCAAGACACTTCTGTGCTGGTTTGAGCATGAAGTACGGAGAGAGCCGAGTCAGGAACAAAGAGATGTTCTCGTCCAATTGCTGGTTCACTTCTTTGCTTTGAACGCTGCGCTCGAGTCCTTTCGAAGACTGGCTGAACAGAGTGGGCTGAAACACCTCAAAGGAAGGGTCAATGCCAATCAGCTCTTCCAGTCCGGTGCACCCTGTAGGAGGGAGACAAAGTAATAAGAAAAAGAAACACTAAACAAAAGACACAGGAACAAATGAATCACAATACGAAATTAGACTTTGTGGTCCACCTTGTCTGTCCCTTATCCTTACGACAGTTGCAAGCCAAATTAAGTTCATGTATTTTGGTTGCAAACAAAACGGTATAATGCTACAGTAACAGTCTCTTATGGGTACTGGTTCTGAGGAGACGAAAATATTGAAACTATGAGACTCCGAAGACCTGCTTGTTCCTCCTACAAACTACTTCAGTTCAAATAATGTGACCTTAATGACGCCCCATCCCATGGTTTATCACATATTGCTCAGATCTCTCATATCCCTCTGTGTCATTATTAAAACACCATATAGACTTCTGTACATGCCTTGTAAAAATGGAAGCATTATTGCTGAGGGAGGGAGCAAAAGTGTCACCCTAGGAGCGTGCTACCCCCCCAAACAGGTCGGCTCAGCAAAATGCCCAGCCAGTTACATGAGTACAGCCAAATCAGATGAGGTGGTAATCCTGTGGGACTTCAATCTCTTAGGCATAGACTGGCTGATTAATAGGGAGATCAGTATTGCTGAGCCTGAGACCAAGTTCCTCTTGGCCTTCAAGACCTGTTTCCCAGACCAGCATGTTCAACAAGGAACTTGGTTTGATTCCGCCCTTGACCTTGTTCTCAGCAGTGGTGATGGGGTCGTATCCAGTGCAAACATCAAGGAACCAGTAGGAGGCAGTGACCACAACCAGGTAACCTTCTCCCCGAGGACAGAGAACACTAGCCAGGCCTCAGCCACAAGGAACAAGGAATGAAGAAGGGTGGACTTTGCTAAGATGAAGGACCTTGTGCCCAAGGGACTGAAGCAGTTCCATGAGGGTGGTAATGCAAAGCATGTTTGGCAGACTGCATCCCTGTAAGCAGTGAGGGAAAAGGACCAAGAATAGCTTCCCCCCTCCCCCAGTGAACAGGGACTTAATTCAACAGATTCTACCTTTTTTTTTTTGTTTTTTGTATCACAACATTGTTTCTCCCCGCAACTCCGTCTGCCATCGTCTGGCTGCTGTCTGGCCGCCGTCCTCTGCACCCTATACGATCCCCAGCAGCTCACTCGTACAGGCTTAGCGCACACACAGTGCCTGCGTCGGGGATCCCCAGTCCTGGCCTCTGGGCCCAGATCTATTACCCAGACGCGATTCCACACGGGTCCGAGGGTGTGCAGGAGCACGGCCATCAAGCCACCATGACCGACTGCGATTTTCCGCCGTGTTTTTCTCCCCTTGGGAGTATGGATGTGCAATGACGTCTGTGCACAACATGCTGACATCCGCCGTATTCCTCCCTCTAGATACACCGTGACTGTGGAACCCTCGATCTCCATCGGGGGCCACTGCAGTGCGGTGCAAGCCCAGAATCCACCCCACGGAAAGGAGAGGAGAGCAGTCTATCGACGCCCAATCCACTCCCTCCCTGGCCGACCCCAGACAGGCTGGGCTCGTTCCCGAACCTGGTCGCCGGCGTAGCGCGAGGTGTGGTGTCCAGCGCCTCAACCCTCAGCGCCACCGGGCCAGCTAAGTTAGAGTCTAAATAATAAAGTCTACGACAGCTAGAAAGAGATGGGTTACCTCCAGTCCAAAGAGTACAGAGTAGCACTGAGGGATCACAATTCCAGAGTTATGAAAGTCACAGAGGATCTGTAAACCAAGACACTAGTAGGGGACTGAAAGCTGGGGGCGGTGGTGGATGGGAAGGAGGGCAGGGTGGCCCTTCAGGGGGACCTGGAAGCTCTGGAAGGGTGGTCTAGAAAGTGGAAACTGAGGTTCAATGCAGGGAAATGCAAGGTACTGCACCTGGGAGCCAGAAACCCTGGTCAAGTGCACACCCGGGGGGGATGCTACAAGTCTCAATGGCTGAGAGGGACCTGGGGGTGGTGGTGGATGTCAAGATGAACAGCTCTGAGACTTGTAGGAGGGCAGCGGCCAAAGCCAACAGGATGCTGGGATGCATCACTAGGGGATCACCTCCAGAAAGAGGGAAGTGATACTACCTGTGTACAACTGCTTGGTGAGGCCGCACCTTGAGTACTGTGTGCAGTTCTGGAGGCCACACTTAAGGAGGGACATTGAACTCCTAGAGAGGGTCCAGAGGAGGCAACCAAAATGATCTGGGGCTTGGGGAACAGGACCTATAGGGGGAGAGGCTCGAGGAGCTAAATATGTACACACTGGAAGAGAGAAGAGACCAGGCGGACATGATAAAGATCTTCAGGTACATGGGGTAAACAAGGAGGCAAGTCAGGTGCTCCGAATGAAGGGGGCAACTAGGGCATGGGGGGCGGAGGGAGATTCAGGGAGAAAGGAGGAGGTGCTACTTCACTGGGAGGGTGGTGGAGCCATGGAATACACTGCCCAGGGAGCTGGTGGAGGGTTTAAAAGGGGTGAGGCAGGTACAGGGGAAGGGTTCTGCAAGCAAAGTCCAGTGCAGCGAGAATATCCGGGGCTAGGAAGAGAGAAGCCCGAGAGAGCAAGGGGGACAGCAAGGTCAGTTCCCAGGGTGGGGGCTGACCAAACGAGCAGACGCGAAAGACCGATAGGCCTATTCTGCTGGCGTTTTAGTATGTTAGTATGATGTGGACAACACCGTAGCTTTCAAGTACAGACACTGAAAGTGGAAGGAAGGAAGGGACTGGGCCCCTGAAAACAGGTGGAAGGGGAGAAGGAAACTATGAGAGAGCCTGGGGTGATGCCTGAGATGCTCAAAGAATACTCTGCGTTAGCATTCACCAAAGGACTCTCCCCATATCCGAGTTAAATAGACCTGTTTGAAAATGGAGTCAATAGAATGGTGCAACTAAAGTATTTCTTTGCCTTTTTCCCCCTCTCATTCCATATCAAGACTCTAAACCAAAGCTCCTTGTTCTGCCTGTCTCTGGTGGACGTTAAAGATTTAAAATGGAGTGCCAACAATTGTTCACACTAGCACTATAGTATGTCTGTGAGAAAATATGTAACTGTTTCTACAGTACATGTGTGCTCAGTCCCGGTCATTCAGACTGCCAAAGTGGTGAGAGGAGGGTCTGCACCAGCCGCCGTCCACCGCACGGCCCACACTGGAAGGAATTTTTAGGGTGAGCTGGATGCCAGATAGGGGGTGGGCCGGGGAGGAGAGAGGGGACCACCGGACTACCATGTTTGTTTCCTTTTACAACAGGGATCGGGCCGGGAGCTGGTACGACTGCACTAGATCTACCGGAGGGGGGGGTGTGATGCAAGCTGATAAAAGAAGGGTTTTAAAAGTGTTAAACTGCACTGCCTCAGCAGCCTTTTGCGTTTCCAAAATCCTCTAAATATACCACTGCACAATGTATGCAAGCAGGTTACCTCATTTGCATGGGAGAAGAGGTTTGTTTAGCATGATCCTGCTATGTACTGTGCACTGCAGTACAGGGCCCTCTGAACACGTCCCCCACACCATTCTGATGCCCTATGCCTGGATGCTTCCATACTATTTCTGTTAGCGCTATGCTAACTTTTTGATTATCATGGCCTATATTTCCCCCCCATACAGAGTTTTCTCCCTCTAGCATACTAGTCCGAGATATACACCGACTGCAGGGATACAACATTTTCAGGCCTGGCACTCCCCAATCCCAAGGGTCCCATCCCAACATCTCCTACGGCTTCCCTTCCTTGACAGAGGCTCCAAAGGAGAGGAAGGGCGCTGCCCCACCCAACCCCCTGGCAGTCTACTGTGTGGACTACCGTTCACTGTTTGTGGGCACTAGGACCCAGGGAGTCCAGAAACCCTGACCATCACACAGAAGGTTCATGGGGTTTTCTCCCTGGTTTTCAACTTTTGTCCTCCCTCCGCCAATGGTGGGGGCAGACCTGGCTGCGTGCAGCAATGTCCTGCGGAGGAAGCAAGCTCCTGTAGTCCACTGAAGGGGCCAGAGCGGAACCAGGTGCATGAAGCTATCCCTCCCAACTGTAACACATTGCCAAATGATAGGTGCTGCAGTCTGGCCAGCCTCACAATATGGAATCCCGAGCTTGCTTGCGAACTCAGTTCGCTTATATAGCACCTTCTGGGCCAGTGAGACAGTCTCGGGCACATGTTTTCTAGTCATTAGCCACTGCCTACATCCTTCAACAAGACTTCAGGTAGTAGTTAAATTTTTCTACTAGGATACAGGGGGGTGGGAAGCACTATAGCATTTCCAATTCAGAACTGCTTTGACCTTGTTTTCATTCTGTACATGTGTCTCCCATTTTTGTTTCTGTCTTCCTGATCTGTAAAACCAGTTTTGTATGTACTGTAGCACCCCCTCACTGCGCCCTTAAACTGTAGGTAATTCAAACAGTGACATCATTGGTTGCTATCAGTCGTTGGCTACTGTGTGCAAGGTAAAAGCTATGAATAGCATAAAGACACCAGGGATTACAGCCAAAGGAAATATGGTGGCCACTAACATGACAGCACTGGCACGGTTAAGCCCTGAATCCCAGAGCCACTGCACCAAATTGTGTGTAGCTACCTCCAAGACAGCCCCATCTTAGCAGGTAAGCCATGAAGGAACTCTAAGGAGCAGGTAAGGAACTGTCAGGTTGCCAAACAAAGATCAGGGTAGAGGCATCTGTTTATAGAGGACAAAGATCTGAATGGAAAAGGAAAAAAAAAAAAAAAAACGAGAAAAGGGGACAAGTAAATATGACTTGGCAATGTTGGAATGCTTTCCTTCCTGTAACAACCCCCCTCTTGCCACTAGAAGGCAAGGGGTGGTTACTAGAATGCCAGGCCCAGAGCCAGACTGGTAAAGTCACTGACTTAAAGAGACCAGTGGGCGGAGCTTAGTGCCACTGAGTAGGCTGCCAGGGTGCCCTCAACATGACTTGCCTCTTATCGCTTCCTTTCTCTAGTTATTTATTTTTTTTAATAATGTTTGGTCAGGAAAGGCACACTGAGTCAAAACTTGTTTCCAGGTGCGTTCTGAGAGCACAGGGAGGTCAGGGTCACACAGCATGGTAAGTGGGATTCAAACCTAGATCTCCTGTTAGAAGTAGCAAACCTTTGCTATTTAGAGCGGTATGTAATAAATTCAGGCTCTGATTTTGCTAGCCGCTGGTATTATTACACAAATAACCACAACAAATAGTCATCGCTGTCAAACAGTGACAAGCAGACATCCTTCAAAGCCTCCCTTACCAATAGCAAAGAATGTCTCCTTGTCTATACCAGCCGCTTCCTTGCAGTCAAACAGCAGAGACACCGCCTGTTGTCGGGAAAATAGACTAGGATCATTCTGGGGAAGAGCGAGGCGTTTCAGCTGCTGGGCTAATGAAGTCATTTCTCAAAGCTGCAGTTCCTGAAACCAAAACAAAATCTGAATTAAACAGAGCAACAACTGAAAAATCCCAGTGCCTAACATGAAAGGAACACGAACGTTAGACATTTGTCAAACAGTGTAGTAGATACAGACCAATGGAACTGAGAGGTGTCAAACTGCCCTAAAGGAAACAGGACCCCACTGGAAATGAGATACAGCATTTCAGCTACACTATCCTGTGAAAACAGATTCACTGAAAGCTGCAAGTAGATATATTTGAACTCTGTCTTGTTGTCAAAGTGACTAAAAAGCAGTGAAGTAATTTAAATGATTGGAAAGAACAACAACACTGAAGGTGCAAATGATACATGAAGTCAGGATACTTTTCAATTTACAAACACAGAGACATAGACAATGATGGCGGAAAGAAGACCAGTGGTCCATCCAGTCTGCCAGAGTTCCTTATTTAGCCCTGGCACTTACTGTCCCTCCAGGGTCCTAGCCCTCCCCATCCACCCCACCCCCCCGATTCTTCTCCCAGTGTTTGCCATCCTGAGCCCCCACTACACCTTTCATTCTGTCCCAGCTGTGCTTGAAACCACCAAGATTTAGCACTGACCACTTCAGCTGGAAGACTATTCCATGGCTCCACCACGCTTTCTGTAAAATAATACTTCCTTATGTCCCTCCTGAGCCTCCCTCCTGTCAGTTTCCCAAAACTCCAAATTTGTCAAATCCGTAAAACACACATACACTCAAAAACCTCAACACAGCAGAAAGTATCATGGGTCTGCCAATCTATGTGGGACGTTAAGCTGACAAGGAAATGTCTCAACTGGTACTACATTCTGCTAACCAAGTTACTACACAGACCTCACCACAGCAGACTCACACACTGAATGCAAACATAATCTTTAAAACTGCTCAAAAGAGCATGCATGACTAAATGAGATGATGCAAGCGTAGACTTTAGCAAGGCATTTGACACAGTCCCACACAAAAGATTAATATACAAGTTTGCCAGCCTGGGAGTGGGTCCCAAGATGACAGCCTGGGTAAAGAACTGGCTGGAGAATAGGACACAGAGAGCAATAGTAAATGGAGTCCACTCTGAAGAAAGGGGGGTGTTACTAGTGGGGTACCGCAGGGTTCAGTATTAGGACCGGTCCTCTTCAATGTCTTTATAAGCGACATTGCAGAGGGACTGGAAGGAAAAGTATGTCTCTTTGCAGATGACACAAAGATCTGCAACAGAGTTGATGCACAAGGTGGGGTGGAAAGGATGAGAAGGACTTGGCAAGGTTAGAGGAATGGTCAAATGTATGGCAGCTTAGATTCAATGCTAAGAACTGCAAGGTAATGCACCTGGGAAACAAAACCCAGGGAAGAGTACACAATGGGTGAGGAATACTAACAACAACAAAAATGGAAAGGGACCTGGGGTAGTCACATCAGATGACCTAAAGGTGGGCAAGCAATGTGAGAGGGCAGCAAGGAGGGCTGGGGGGATACTGGGATGCACAGGGAGAGGCATCACCAGTAGAAAACAGGAAGTTACTATCCCTCTGTACAGACAGCTGGTGAGACCCCATCTGGAGTACTGCGTGCAGTTCTGGAGACCCAATCTCCGCAAAGACAGACAGGATGGAAGCTGTCCAGAGGAGGGCAACTAAAATGGTGCAGGGTCTGCACCGGAAGACATAGGAAGAGAGACTTAAGGAGCTTAATATGTATAGCCTCGAGGAAAGGAGGGAGAGGGGGGATATGATAGAAACTTTGAAGTACCTCAAGGGAATCAACAAAGTCCAAGAGGGTAGCATCTTTCAAAAAAAGAGGTGTGCAAGAACAAGGGGGCACAATTTGAAGATGGGGCGGCTCAGAGGTAATTTAAGGAAGTATTTTTTCACAGAGAGGGTTGTGGACAGTGGATGCATGGAACAGCCTGCCGGAGGAGGTTGTGGAGTCAAAAACAGTGGTGGAATTCAAGCATGCATGGGACAGTCATAAGGCAATTCTAAGGGGTGGGGGTAGGAAGAAGTAGGCTGCTGGTTAACTAGGATCTGCAGCTTATCCATTAGGTAGGGAAATGGGCAGACTGGGTGGGCCAAGCGGTCCTTATCTGCCATCAAATTCTATGTTTCTATGTTACTGTGACTTTTGCCATCTTCAGCAGAATCATTTTGTTAACAAGTGGAAACTGCCACCTCCTGCCACTCACCACAGCTTCTCCTTAGACAAGTTTTTCAACAGTCTGGGGACCCTACTGTCCTGCAAATTTTCAGGGGGTTCAAAACCAAAGAACTGCCAGAAATTACTCAACAGCTGAGGTGGACTGGGATACTCGACTTTCAGGTGATCTAAGATACAGGTGCAAAATACCCCTCTGATGACCTTGCAGAAGAATTATCAATCTGGCATACTAAAAAGTCTGCCAGTGCAGTTTGGAATTGACATGTTATGACTTTGGAATACCCGCCATCCACTGCTGGGATGCCGCACCAGGTGCCATAGGAATTCTAAAGGACTTTCAGGATTTTGGTAAAGAACCCTCAATTATTTTATTCTGAGGTCCTGGACTCATCTGAATCTCCTGAGAGTCCTGTGCAAGTGGGTTGCAAACTGCCATTCTGATGCAGGAGAAGCACCCCTGTGGCACAACAGCAGCATAACTAAAGAGTGAGGTGATTTGTTTATCGGCCAACAAGAAAACCCGCAGTTCTATCTGCTCACTATCAAGTGGGAAAAAAATCATATTCTGTACACTCCTAAGCTTGAGCGTGTTCAATAATCTAACAAGCCCTCACCTCAAGATTCCCGGAAGGCAATCTTATAACATAAGAGACACAGTACCCGTACACTTATTGGACGAACAAAGTCCCCTATCATGCTTGTATGTACTCTCAAAAGCACAGTGCTGTATTTTCATTTTTTTGTATGTAGATTGTTAGGTTTTCAGCTTTTGTGACAGTGCAGGTAGGTCATGCCTAGCCAGAGGGGGTGAAATACCCTCTCTATGGAGATACAATGCTATATATAATGATACAAAAATATACCCAAATAAACGTAATTTGTTATGGTAGTAAAGAACTTTACATTCTACTACATTCTGCAACAAACAGAGCAGCTCTCCCTGGAGTTGTAGTGTCGGCGGAGAAAATCGGTACAAAAACAGAGAAACGCGTGCACTCACTCATACCACACAACTGGAGCTCAGTTCAAAGACGTACCAAACACAAGAGGCTAACTGTGCTCAGTTTACTTCATAAATCCCAAATGGTACGGCAAAAAGCAGGATGACAGGTTAGGTTCAGGGTGAAAAAATCCTCAACGTTTCACGCTTGCATGCTTTTCCAAGAAGCTGAGCCTTTCATTTTTACTTATTTTACTACACTTGTAATCCTAAGAATAGATTTGCCGTTTTGAGGAAATCTTCCCTACTGTAGCAGCTAAACATTTATTTTAATATAATAGTCAGTTAAAGTTAAGAGGGAAATGGGTGGGGACTTGAATATGGTTAAGAGTAAATGGGGGCCTGATTCACTAAGGTGTGCCATTCGGTTATGGTGGGAGAGAATATCCATAGCAAGCATTGGTCATTGCTTTATTGGCCATTGTAATTAGTATGTATAGGAGCCATTTTATTTGGGGGTTTACTGTGGGGGGCAAGACAACACGTGGACCTCTAGTGGGAGGACAAGAGAGAGGATATCCCAGGGGTCAAAATTAAGTTCTGCAGCCACTAGCCAGCAGGACTAGAGACTGGGAAAAAATCCACTAGCCCCACAGACTTATCCACTGGCCCAGATGGCATACTTATAGAAAAGTTAACTTTTCCAGTACAAGCTCGCAGGGCTAGTTAAAGCAAAAACTTACTAGCCCAATACAAAATCTACCAGCATGTGGCTAGTGGCATTTTTTTTTTTTTTTTTTTTAACTCTTAAAACTTTTATTAAACAAGTTACACAATACCTTGGGTTATTCAGTAAAGTAAAACAGGTTCACATATATCTTGGCTGTTAAATTACAATCACATTAAAAATAGAAAAAAGAAACCAATAGGTGAGAGACACCGAAAATACATCATCTTACAGATACATTCATGATTAAACACCAATAAAATAAAATAAAAAAGAAAGCAATCTAATTTGGTTACCAGTGTGGGTATCAAGGGAAAAAAAAAGACATTCTGATTTCTTTATGACTTAAGTTCATTAGCGTATAGCCTGTTGAGGAAGCTGCGAACCATCTCATCCCCTCTCCATCTCATATGATTTGGTGGAGCTATGGTACAAAATCCTGCCTGTGGGCCATAATATAAAGAACCCATTTTCTCCATTGTATTTCAAAATTTTCTATACGGTGGTTAATCAGAGCCGTGAGTTTTTCCATACTATATATCCGGATCATGAGATCCTGCCATTCTCCGATTGTAGGGGGAATCAGGGATAGCCATTTTTTGGTAATTGATTTTTTTAGCTGTGAGGAAACATACTTGGATAAGCTTCCTGGTTGAGGGGGTTCTCAGCTCCCTGTCTAAGTTCAGAAAGAAAAACATTTCCTCTGTCAATATCACTAGGGTTCCCAGTAGATCTCCCAGAGCTGACTGAAAAGCTTTCAAAAAGGTTTAAGTATCGGACAGCCCCAAAAGATGTAAGCTTGTGCTGCCGGGGTATAGCAGGCAGATCCCCACTGAGGGTTGAACTTGAATAGCAGGGGTCCTAAAAATCTTAGGGTCATCTTCCATGAGAACTCCCCAGATGTATGATCTTGTGCCCAGGTGCAAATATCTAAAATGAGTGTTCCCATACCTTAGGATCTATATTGCCTTCCAGATCTCTTTTCCAGGAAAGCTTCACTGAGTCAAGGTGTGCTTATGAAGACCAAGAATCGCCTTATAAATGTAGGAAATCATATATTTTTGTGACGCTGAGCTTTGTAGTGCTACTCTAAACATCTCCAACAATGCTGGATGATTTAACCCCGGTTTAAGAGGGAAAGGTAGGGTCCTAATGTAACTAACTGCTTGTAGGTACCCGAATCAGTCTCATGGGGAGAGGCCATACTGCAGCACCACTTCTTCAAAAGACATCAGATCCCCTTTTTTTATAAAACTGAAAGGTCTGGATACCATGCCTTCGCCACCTGTGAAAACCAATATCTAATCTAGCTGGTTGGAAGAACTGCAAATAAGGCAGGGTATACAGATAATGTTTGTATAAAAGCCAGTGGCTTGGATGTCCAAAGTCCCCTCCTACATAACAGCGTGTTTTTAGTGTATGGGTTATGTGTCACCTCTTCCAGGGGCACCGGGGGTTGGCTCAGTAGTATTTTGTCCAAGTTAGTCAGATCTTCTCTTTTTTCCAATTCGCTCCACTTTGCCACATATGAATGATGGAGCCACAGGAAAACTATTCTGATTTGGGAAGCCACATAGTAGTTATAGAAACATGATAAAGCCAATCCCCCGGATTTAGATGGAAGCTGAAGAACTGAGAGTCGCACCCTAGGTGGTTGGGAGTCCCAGATGTATCTGGATATTTTTTTTATAAATATCTATGAAACAAGAAGATGGGGGAGCCAGCCGAGGTGTTTGTGCCATATATAAAACTCTAGGGAGTAAATTATATGTACTTCCTCCACCCGTTGTATTAGAAGAAGTGGAATATTAGTCAATTTTTCCAGATCTAAAGTAAACTGTCTAATCAATGGTGCATAATTGTATTGGTATAAATGTGTTGGTGAGGCAGTCAACTGCACCCCCAAATATTTCAAATGCATCATGCCCCAGCGAAAAGAGAATTGTTGTTTCACTGCATCCGATGGAGAGTAATTTACCTGAAGAACCTCTGTCTTTGTGGTGTTTATTTTGTAACCCGCTACCTCTCCAAAGCTCTCCAGCACCTCCCACAAAACAGGGAGAGATTGTTCTGGTTGGGTTAGGTAGACTAATAGGTCATCTGCATATAATGCTAGTTTGTGGTGTTCTCTCCCCATTTAAGTCCTGTAATTTCCCTTTTCTGTCTCAGGGACTGAACCAGGGGCTCCAAGTAAAGTGCAAATAGCAGGAGGGAAAGAGAGCACCCCTGACATATGCTCCTATAAAGAAAAATCGGGGGGGGGGGGGATGATTCCATTAATTTTAACATATGCTTTGGGGCCATTATAAATTCACATAATTAGCTGCTGAAAGGCTGTAGAGAAGCCAAATGATCTCAGTGATGCTAGAAATAGCCACACCACCCGGTCAAAGGCCTTTTCTGCATCCAGGCTTAATAAAATAAAATTATTATTATTATTATTAATAACAAGCATTTGTCAATGCCGAACGTTCGCTTGCAGGTATTTGCAGTGGTGTTTGGGATGTATGGTGCTTTACCCTAATGCCCTGTGCGATTGCTGGTATTTGCGCAATAAATTGTCAGCATGATCTTTTTGTTACCCCCATTGTGCGCTACATAGGCGGAAACATGTTTTGGGCAGGATGTGAAAAATGACAGCTGTACTGCTCATAAGGAAGTGTGGTAAAATGCCAATGTTGAAAATCTGGAGTGGAAATATTGAAAATTCGCAAATCTACGAGCATGCGTAGGAACTGTGCAACGCACGCTCATAAAACAGTCATTTTTATGAATTTTTTCACCAAATTTTCAACATAGCCATTTTAAAACCTCTGCTAATGAACAGTGTCACTGTGATTTTCTTACTGTGTCCCATACATTGATTTCGCACACCGACTGCGCCATTGTGCACTACATGGGGGAAAGACGATTGGGCAGGATGTGAAAATGACAGCTGTATTGCTCATGAGGAGGTGTGATAAAATGGCAATGTTGAAAATCTGGAGTGAAAATATTGAATACAGAACTTCTACGAGCGCATAAAGAACTGCACAACGACGTCAGAAACAATTTGTAGGAATTTTTGCCAAATTTTCAACATAGCCATTTTAAGATCTCTGCTCATGAACAGTGACACTGTGATTTTCTTAATGTGTCCCACACACCTGGTTACACTACCGACTGTGCCATTGCGCTTCCATGAGGCGAGGACACGTTTGGGCAAGATGTGAAAAATGACAGCTGTACTGCTCATGAGGAGGTGTGGTAAAATGGCAATGTTGAAAATCTGGAGTGCAAATAATGAATGGTCAAACGATTCGCAGCATGCAGAACTGCACAACGCACGTCAGAAACAGTCATTTTAGGAATCAGCTACTAAATTTCAACATAGCCATTTTAAGACCTCTGCTCATGAACAGTGTCACTGTGATTTTCTTAATGTGTTCCATACACTGATTTCGCTGACACGACCGCAACCTTAAGCTCATGGGCGGAAACATGTTTTGGGTGGATGTGAAAATGACAGTTGTACAGCTCATAAGAAGGTGTGATAAAATGGCAATGTTGAAAATCTGGGTGAAAATACTGAAATGCGAACTTCACGAGCCTGCGTGAGGAACTACTTAGCATGCAGCTCGTAAAACAGTCATTTTTAGAATTTTGCACCAAATTTTCAACATGGGGTTTGGGACCCTTCTCATGAATAGTGTCACTGTCCATGGCGTTATTGAGGCGAAGAGTGATTTCGCTGATGACTGCACAGTGCTCTTGAAATCACCGCCGGGCCCGAATAAGCGCCATGACAGTGACATCATTCATGAAGGGATCCCAAAAACTCCATGTTGAATTTTGGTGCAAAATTCCAAAAATGACTGAGATATGCAATAAAGTTGAAACCCCTATGTAGCCCATTATACAGCTTACGGCATTTCCTCAGTTCGAGTCGGCTTTGAAGAGTGCAGGCGTGTACCCAGTCCACGAAGATATCGCGCGGAGTCGGAGTAAGTATGGGGTGGGGTGTGGGGAGGCTGGGTGCAGTGGGTGAGTGCGGGTTGTGGAGGGGTTGGGCAGGCACTTGCCAGGACCGTTTTGTTTACAGGGGAGAAAAAAGAGCGACATGGGGACGCTTGCCACGCTGGGTGGCTCCCAGCGTGGCAGAAGATGTGGGGGGCGAGGACCAGCGGAGATTGGACACCCCATCAGCAAAACAAACGACGGTTTGCCACGCTGGGGTGGGCTCCCAGTGTGGCAGCAGGATGGCAGGGGCCGTGGAGCCGGCGGGGATTGGGCACCCCGTCGGCAAACAACGCTGCCACGCTGGGGTGGGCTCTCAGCGGCAGGAAAGCTTTGGGGGGCGGATGCGCACGGGGGAGCGCGTGACGGAGGGGCGCGGCGGCCAGTATGGCAGCAGTGTTTTCCTTTGAAGCAGAGGAACACCGCTGTCATACTGAGCTCCTGCACCCATTGGTGCAGAACTGCCATGCCTGCTCAAGGGAGCAGTGCATTGGATGGGAGAGGCACACCTCCAAGTGTGCTACTCTCCCAAAACGTTCCTTACGCATGCGCGCAAGCAAATGTAAAAATGGGGCCTTCAACCGGGAGGCATGGTATAAAAGATGTACTGTTCTCCTAATATTATCTTGCATTTGTCTGGAGGTGATAAACCCACTCTGATTCAAGTTAACCAAAAGTGGCAAGATCGGTTCTGACCTTTTAACTAAGACCAAGGCAAACAGTTTATAATCATTATTTAAAACTGAGATCAGTCGGAAGAGCAACACTGACCAGGATCTTTTCCTGGTTTAGGTATGCTTGAAATTACTGCGTACCTCCAGGATTGGCAGAACTGTGTCTCCCTCCATCATCTCCTGACAGGCCTGTAGCAGAGTGGGCAGTAGGAGATCTTTAAATGATTTACAGAATTCTCCTGTAGCACCGTCAGGACCTGGTGACTTACCAGTTTTCAAATTTCCCACCACTCTCTCCAATTCCCTTCTAGTAATTGAAGCCTCCAGCCTGATCAGATGTTCCTGAGCAAGCTGTGGGAGCTGCAGCCTTGCCAGAAAATGGGTAATAGCTTGAGGGTCAGAAGAGGATTCTGGTGTATATAATTTTGAATAATTTGTAAAAGCTTCAGATATCTCAGAGGGAACCCTGCAATATTTTCCGGTCTGTTGAGAACGGATTTGCATGATAGTGTTTTGCGTTACCCGCTGTCTCAGTCTGTGTGCCAAGATTCTGGTGGCCCTCGCCCCCCCCCCCCCAATAGTATTTTTGTCTCCGGTATTGCATGGCCTGTTCAGTTTTAATGCCTAATATGTTCTGTACCTGCTGCCTTGTGGCTTCTAGTAGTGGGTATACTGAGTCATCTCCTGCAGCATGTTGCTGCTGTAAGTCACTTAGCTGTCGCTGTAAGGCAGACAGTCGGGCTGATTGTTGCTTCTTATAATGAGATGCAAAGTTAAGTATATCACCCTGCAATACAACCTTCAGCGTGTCCCAGAGAGTGGTATAATTTATCTCTGGAGACACATTTTCTAGTAAAATTTCTAGAATTCTAGTTTTGATAATTTCCTGAAAATCCTCCGCGATTAACAAGTAATTATTGAAACGCCACAGGGTGGGCTTATGTTCTGAAGTCCAATTCAGAGTAAGTAAAACCTGCAAGTGGTCTGAGGGTACGAAAGGAAGGATGTCGCACTTCTGAATAAAATGGCTATGCTCTCGTGATATCTGACATAAGTTAATATGCGTATATACCTTATATGGGGCCAAGTAGTGGGTATACATCCTTTTAGTTGGAGTCATATGATGCCAGGTATCCAACCACCCCATTTCCTTCGGCTATCTCTGTGTTGATTTCTGTGCAGCTGTGCACTTCAGAGGTTGGGGTTAGTGGTATCCCGGTCATCCAGAATCATACTGTAATCGCCCCTAGCCACTAGAACTCCCTGCTGGTGTTCAGTGATTTTTTGTAAAAGTGCTCTCACTGTTCCTGCATCCGTCTCCCGGGGGGGGGGGGGAATGTATAAGCTAGCTAGGGTCACAGGGGTTCCCTCATACGTACCTACTGTGATAGCCAGTCTACCCTCTCCATCCGTGCAAGTTGAATTTACCCGATATGGGGTGGTTCGGGGAATCAGCACTGTTGTCCCTCTTATTTTTCCTCCCCTATATGATGAAGAAACCACCCATCTAAAACCAAATTTTTTCAGTTCCTGATGCTCCGAGTGGTCCATTTGAGTCTCCTGCATCATTACAAAGGAGGGTTTTGGTTTTTTTAAGTAGGGAGAGCACCTTATAACTTTTAATGGGATTGTTGAGTCTGTTGACATTTTGGGTGGAGATTAAAAGCTTGGGGGGGGGCATCTTCTGTACAGAGTAATTCTGGTTTTTAAATATCTGTATTTACCGTATAATATAAATGTCTGTTCTTCATTCCCAATATCACAAGCTCACCAATCCTTCCCCCTTTTCATTTTTATTCCCTTTATTTTCTCCTTGTCCACCCCCATCAGACATCTGGTCTGTCCCCAACAAAATTATTGGCTTGTTGCCCCAATGTCTCTCTGTCCCTCAACCCAGTGGGTCAGTTTGTAGAATATTTCCCAGCCTAAAATCATAGTATAAACTGACCCATAACAAACAGCTGTAACAACATAAAACATTACAAACTGGCAACATAAACCAACACTGTCTATGAATGTATATACATTCAGACTGACTTCCAACCCAGAGGGGCTTAAAGAACAGCCCCTTATAGGATCGCATTAGACCTGAGATGTATTTAGTAGTGTGATCCGGAGGGTAAACCATGGCAGAAGCCATTTGGCCCTCCCTACTGTGGAGGTCTCTCCACAGTACGCCCAGTATGGTGAAGTAAGTCATCACCCAGGATAGCAAGGATATCCCATCCATCTCTTGGGTGGGCCCTTACCTGCTTAAGGAACAAAGTATTAAATGTCCCCTTCCCCCCTCCATCCAGCCCCTTCCATGTACCAAAAATACATGTTACGAAATTATTATGGTGCAGTCCAAAATTCCACGTTAAAAAATTAAAAAATAATTCAGCATCTAAATTAATATTTGCCCATTGTAACTGTACAGCCAGAGACTGAGATGCAATTATCAAGACTTATTGCGCAGGCGAGAGGAATACTAAGTACAGAAAAAACATAGATTGTTCTCTTCTTTCTCTTCCCCCCATTCTCTCCTTTAGCCATTAAGATTATGCATCCTGATATTTGGTTACCCTATAAAAGAGTGAGATTCCCTTTCCATTATCTTTGCAAATCATAGTGGATTGATAGTAAGTGAACAAAAAGTAAATCCCCACCTCTCACATTCAGTGGGCAAATTAGGCCCGTCTACGATCAGCAAATCAAAACTGCAGTATATGCATATTTTTACAAGTCTACTTTAGAATGTTCCAATTGAGTGAGGGAGAAGGAAAGTACATCAGCAAGAAAAAATAAACAGCTTCCGATTCTCTTCCAGGAGCATAAAATGTTATCAGGGTCAGCAGTATCAATGCTCCTTTTAATGAAACAAGCAATCGAGGTGTCGAGGAGACGAGATATCTGTCTACAGCAGAAATGCCCGATTGCCAGGTGTCCATCCTGCACTCCACGCAAGAAAGCCAGTCTGAGTAGATTTTACCATACAGTACACTTTGAATTTACCAGTTAGTAAAAAGGTAAAAGTTGAGAGATGTCCCATGCAATTCCCGTGCAGTAGTCTGGAGTTACCTTGTCAGACATATCAAGGGCAAGTTCCACAAAAGTTATTTGGATTCCTACTTTGTTCAGGTCGCCACTGTCTGTTCGGGTTGTTTCTCCATGAGTTTTTCCTCTAGATGACTTCAGCAGTTGATGAAGTCTGGCTACTGTGGTATGGGCTGCATGCTTTCCTGCTCTGCTGAACTGCTGCAGGCCAGTGAGTTTACCCCTTGGTCTCTGTGGCTGCAGTTTTGGCATTATGTTTTGATCTTTAGAGTCCTGTATTCCATGCGCTAAAAGCACTTGCTTGGCTTCTCTTCGGGTAGTATATAAATTCTGGACCTGTAGACCAGAACACTTTTAACTTTGCTCGATACGGGGTCAAGAAATGCAGCTGATGTGCCTTAAGAACAAGCAAGATGCCCCCATACTCAAGGCGCTGTTGGAGGATCTCTGGTGGATAGTCCTGATCGAATAGTAATCGTGCTCCACTGTAAAATCGATTTTTTTTGGCCGTCCAGACTGGACAAAGTATTGTTTCTTCATCTCTGAAGCTAGAAAACTTCAGTATGCTGGATCTAGGTCTGGCAGACAGACTGGATGGGCATGGTACCAGGGAACGGTGGTCCCTCTCCAAACGGAACTGAAAGACCTCAGGCAGGGGCTCTACATGCCGTATCAAGTCTGATATAAAGTCTGTCATTTGCCCTGCTTTCGCGCCTTCTGGCAGGCCATAAATTCAGAAATTATCCCTCCATGATAGAGACTCCAGATACTGGCATTTTGCTTGCAATGTTTCTTGTTGGTCAAAGAGGAATTCTACTGCCCGATGGGAGGTGGGTGATAAGAGTCCTCTGAGTTCGAGACTCGCTCCTCTACGTCTTGCATGCGGGTCTCCACTGCAGGTAATTTAGTGTTTAGATTTTTGAATTCCATCTGAGTTTCTGTATAGAACTGTTTAATTTCTGCTAATACGAGTTCACAACAAGATCGAGTTAATACCTCCCATTCCGTGTCTGTGTCCGCACCTGAGGCCTGCTCGCTTGTCAGCAAGGAGCAGTTGCTGTCTTGACTGTAAGCTGGACTTAATCTGGTGGCATCAGAGTGTATATTGGTAGCTTCGGAATGGGATTTTGCTGATCTGCTGTCTTCAGCATGTTTAGGAGGAGTTTTCTTCTATCTGTGATCGTCGGAGTCGTGTAAATTCTGAGTTTTTGGGCTGGAGGAATGGAAAGCTACAAATTCAAGCCACCAAGCAGGTGATGACGTCACCGGAAGTCGGCTGGCGCCAGTTTCTACCCCTGTATTCATCTCAACACAGTGCATCCTGCCCCATAAGGCCGTAGGGCAGGGTAGGACCACAGAATGTGTGTGCTGTGTGCCGCGTGGCCGCAACATTTCCTCCAGAAAGCTGCAAAGAATTGTGTCTGGAACTTTGCTGATTTTATTGGAGTTTTAAAATACCTAATTTTTTGTTTCCAGGAAAATTCTCTGTATGTCGGTGAGGATGCAGTCTTACAGGATTCTGTTTCTGCTTCCCCTCCACTGTGGGGTTAGAAGTGGTATATTAAGTTATTGTGTGCCCATTTATTTTGTATGTGCCTGGTAGTGTCCTGCTGCTGAGCCAGAAAAGCTTGATAGAGGGCAGATATATGATGGGAGGGTGGAGGGCCTGCCAGTGTATGCCGCAAGAGATGAAAAAGCTGTGGCAGGTGTTGAGGCTCTTGCTGCCTGGTTAAAAATGATTGTAGGTAGTGTCTAACTTGTAGGTAACAAAAGTGATCTGCTGTTTGTAAACGGTATCGGTCTTTAAGAGTTGCAATATCAAAATCAAGTATCTGCTCTGCCTCCAGGAATTGGAAAAAAATAAATTTAGTTCAGCTGCTTCCACAGTCTATATCTGGGTCCATGATGGGGGCAGGGGGTAGGAATTGAAGCATATGCGAGTGCTGTATTTTCTATGCCAAAATATACAATACTAGGCCATTTTATAACTGTGTTACAAAATAGGGTGATAAAATCCTGTCTTTTGATTGGTTGTTACCTGTGCATCTAATCCATTCGATGCACAGGTAAAAACAAGTCCTCAAAAGCAGAACCACATTGTGAAAAATAAATCAGTATGCCATTAGAATGTTGGTTTTCAAATTTTGCCATTTTTTCCCTATCTTAGCGACAGAAACTTAGCAGCACAAAACATTATTTGTTAACTGGTTACCATGAATATAACCCCCTCCAACACAGACACACAATGTAATGCAATCACTTGAACTTTTAAATCCGTTCATATTAACATACTAA
The DNA here is from genome assembly GCA_016271365.2 of Neoceratodus forsteri. Classification (NCBI taxonomy): domain Eukaryota; kingdom Metazoa; phylum Chordata; order Ceratodontiformes; family Ceratodontidae; genus Neoceratodus; species Neoceratodus forsteri. Next base: position 188,882,588 of record CM057451.1, read on the forward strand.
AATGCCAGCAGAATAGGCCTAACGGTCTTTCGAGTCTACTCAATTTTCAGCACCCGCACTGAGGGCCGATTTTGTTGTCCCCCCCCCCCTTGGGTTATACTGTCCCTAGTCCCAGATGTTCCACCTGTATTGGGCCTGGTCAGATTTACCCTCCCCCTGTACCTGTCCCATCCCCTCTTAAACCCATCCGCAGTCTCCACCTCTACCAGCTCCCTGGGCAGCGCATTCCATGGCTCCACCACCCTTTCAGTGAAATAACACCTCCTCTTCTCCCCTCTGAGCCTGCCCCCTTCCAGCTTACACCCGTAACCTCTCGTTGCCCCCCCCCTTCCTTTGGAGCACCCTGACTGGGCCTCCCTTACTGATCCCTTTCATATGCTTGAAGACCTCTATCAGGTCCCCCCTGTCCCTCCTCTCCTCCAGGGTGTACATGCCGTGCTCCTTGAGCCTCTCCTCATAGGTCCTATCCCCCAGGCCCCAGATCATTTTGGTTGCCCTCCTCTGAACCCTCTCTAGGAGTGTAACATCCTTCTTTAAATGAGGTCTCCAAAACTGCACAAAATAAGCGAGGTGTAGCCCAACCAAGCAGCTATACAGGGGAAGGATCACTTCCGCCTTTCTGGAAGTAATCCCCCCGGTGATGCAACCCTGCATCCTATTTGCCTTTGCCGCTGCCCTCCTACAGGTCTCCGAGTTGTTCACTTTGACATCTACTACTACCCCCAGGTTCCTCTCACCCTCCATGACTTGAATCGTGTCTCCTCCCAGGATATACCCCTGGCCTTGATTTCTGACTCCTAGGTGCAGAACCTTTCACTTCCCTGCATTGAATTTTAGTTTCCATTTTCCCCAACCACCTTTCCAGAGCCTCCAGGTCCTCCTGCAAGGCCACCCTCCTCTCCTCCATCACTGCACCCAGCTTTGGGTCGTCTGCAAAGAGACTCATTTCACTCCTGATCCCCTTCCTTATGTTCATTGTTTGCTTCTTTTTTATTTTAATTATATTCCTTTTGTATGAGGCAGAAGTTTGAGGCGGTACTGAGAGAGCGGCAGAGAGTGTGCAAGTTCGTGACCGCGATCTACTAACCAGCAGCAGCAGAATTTTTCAAGTGAAACAAATGAAATATCTGCCTGTCTTTTTATCTTCTCTTCCACGTTCACTGTAAAACAGGTAGCGGAGCGGGCAGTCAAGGGAAAGTGTGCTAGTGAGAAGCACTAGTTGAAGCAGCATGGGTGTGTGAAGTCAGAGCGAGCGAGTCAGAAAAGAGCAGCCCCATAGGAACATGAATTGTGTTTAGTTTAGTTTAATTTAGTTTATTGTTCTAGGAATTACTACCTTTGAGCCAGAGGCTCTTTTACAAAGGTTCCACGTCAATTAGGTACAGTACAAAAGGTTACATAGATAACACAACAATTTGTGTTGTGTCAAGAGCAAGAAAAACATATACAAATACATATCAAGTCATTTGTGCAAAAAGACATGAGATATCAATAATCACATTATTATTACAAGAAAGAGGTCATGCCAGATTAGGAGAAACAAATAGGGGAAAAGTCCAGAACAGAGGGTAAGTGAAAGGTGGGGAGCAGACAATAGCAGGAGAAAAGGTTTCCCAAACATGTCTTTGTCAAATAACGGGACAGGGTGGGTAGTGAGAAAGTAGGAGGTTTAATCAGGGCAGTCACAGGAGCTGGAGGTGGCAAGGTGAGAGAAAGCCTTGATTTGAAAATACCTAGAGAGTGGAGGCAATACGAGTGCTGAGGGCATTTAGCCAGCTTGGGGCACGATAGGCAGATGATCTTTGTCCCTGAGAAGTCCGGCATCGGGGGACTTGGAGAGGCTGGTGTTCTGATCTTCTGGTAAAACGGGTGCTAGCGCTCGGGCATAACAGGTCTTGGATACAGGGTGGAGTGAGGACCAGAGTGGATTTTTTCACCATCAGGCAGGTAAGGTACTTATCCGGTTTGAGAGTTGCAACCAACCTGAGTCAGCATAGAGTTCACATGTGTGGGTACGTCGGTGTGCACCAGTGAGCAACCAACAGGCCTTATTTAGGGATGTTGTAATGCGACTAAGTGCTGTAGTAGTGGCAGATCCGTATATAACTAAGCCATAATCAATGACTGAGATGATAGAGGATCGGATGGCAATCCTCAGTGCAGAATGGGTAAGAAGCTGTCGGTTCTGATACAGAATCCCAATTAGCTGATTAATAGTTTTTGCTGTACTATCAATGTGAGTTGCAAAGGTTAGGCCTTGATCAAAGTTGATTACAAGATATTTGAAAATTGGCACTTGTTCAAGGGTATTTCCTAGGTATGTATTAATGGTGAGTGGGACTTGCCGTTTCTTGTTTTTCGGGTTAGAGAAGAGCATGGATTTAGTTTTTTTGTGGTTTAGAACTAGCTTATGTTCAAGGAACCACATCTCAACTTTGGAAAAAGCATGCTGAAGGTTGAGGCATAAGAGGTTCAGATCTTTATCAGTGGCAAGAATCACGGCATCGTCGGCATAGAGGATTATTTGTTCAGGGCAGGATTTGGGGAGGGAGTTTAGGAAAAGGCTGAAAAGGAGGGGGCCCAGGATGGATCCCTGGGGAACTCCTGAGCGAACCGGTTTTGAGTCTGAGAGAACTCCAGCTACTTTTACAGATTGAGAGCGCTGAGCAAGGTAATTTTTTACCCAGTCACCAGGACTGGGTAAAAATTGTGTCCTGCTGGGTGAGTTGCTAGAAGACAAGAATGAAATTCGAGGAGGGAGTGACATGTAGAGATATTCAACGGCTTGGAAGAGGTTTAACAGGACCACAATGTGAAATGTTTTCAAATTTTATGCAGAGAAATGTTGGTTATAAATCTGGACAGGCAGGTGGAAAGCTGCAAGTACTGCAGCGATGACACTGCCTATTTTGAGTACCATAATTTAAATTAAAAAATTAAAAAAATTTTAAAATGAGCAGTTGCTTATTTGCCCTGCAGTGTCTGTTCCCACATCAAACTGGCAACTGCATTATAGGGCAGTGTGCCATGACTCCTGGTGTGGGGAATCAGAGTTAATAAAAAATTAAAAAAAAAGTGCGAGTACACAAGAAAGCATGTGGCATGCAGGTGCCGATGGTTGGCGGACAGACTGTGTGCAGCAGAAAGAGGGTCATGAAGGCAACTGATAAGTGCCATGCAGCAGTCATACTATATCTGGACTTTAGCAAGGCCTTCAACTGTGTGCCCCACGGGAGACTTGTGACACAGTAGAGAGATTTGGGTATGGGAGATAAATTAACTACACAGGTCAGTAACGGACTGTAGGAAGAACTCAGAGGGTAGTTGTCAACAGGGATCCTAAAGGGTTAGACAGGTCACTAGCGGGATACCAGAGGCTGGGTGTGCACGGATTGCCACGATCACCAATGACTACAGTAAACAGAATTTGGCTAACGTTTTATGTTCCCAATTACCACTCTGGATAAGGCATTTGGGCATTATTAATTTTTACTGTTCAGTTAACCTGATATAATGGCTAATCCTGTTCATATGTGACTAAAATCTGATGCATTTCAGCCAGAACGACTGAGTGTTTTTATGCCTTAACGCTCACCCAGACAGGGATCAGTCCTGGGGCTGGTCCTTTTCCATACATTCATCTGTGATACCGGAGAAGGAATCCAGGATAAAAATCAGTCTCTTACAGATAACACCAAAATCAGAGGCAGGGTGGATACAACTGGACCCAAACAAACTGGAAAAGTGGTCCAATATACGGCAACTCAAATTTAATGCCAAACAGTGCAAGATCACGCATATTGGCAAAAGAAGATAAAAACAAGAGTACTGGTTGGAAGCAGTGATGGTGCAGCAGACATCAGAAGAAAGGGACCTGGGGATCATTATTAGTGACAGTCTAAACTCCCATGTCCAATGGCAGAAGCCTGCAGGGAAAGCAAATCCATTGCTGGGGTAGAAAGGAACCACCAGCAGAAGGAAGGAGATGGTTCTGGCCCTCTACAGTTCCTTGGCCAGGCCTCACCTGAAGTACTGTGTGCAGTTCTAGAGCCTACATCTGAAGGAGGACAGGGACCTCTCGGAAGCTGTGCCGAGGAGGGTCACAAAGATGATTCAGGGACAGTAAGGGAAGATATACAAGAAGAGGCATGAGAGTCTCAATACATACACACTGCAGGCCAGGATGGTGGTGAGGACATGCCAGAGATCTTTAAGTATCTAAGTGGTTAATCAAGTGGACAGCAGTGTCCTGTTCACGACTCGATGCCAGGGCAAGGTAACGAGACCACGAATGGAAACTGGTGAGGGGAAACTTTAGAATGGATGGATATAAAAACATTCTTTATAGAAAGGATTGTATAGGAGTGGAATGTGTTTCCAGAAGAAGTGACTGACACAGAGTTCATCGCTGGCTTCCAACACCGGTAGGATAAGCAAAGTGGAACAGTCCAAACCAGAGGAGGGAGGGTTGAAATACAGTCAGGACCATCAGCAAAATAGCCCCAGCCCAGCACTAATGGTGGTTGTGAATTTATTTATTGAATTTTGTTGACCCGGTAGGCTGTCCCTTTTTCAGGGGCAACCAGGGGAAGGGGGGATACAGATGGTAACCAACTGAAACTGAACCAGATTAAGCCGTTGGTGGTATTACTGGTGAATGGGGGAAATTCGACCAGGACACCGGGGAAATTCCCCTACTTGCCTGTAGGGGAAACTCTGGCCAGCCAAGACGGCAGACAACAGTCCTGGGGAGAGGATGGAAGCTGTGGAGGTGGGAAAGCAAGTCTCCTCTCCCACCTTGTCAAAGCCAGAGACTGCAGTATCTAACAATTTGGAAAAAGAAAATATGACAGTTCATCTACCAGAGCAAGTTCCAAGTAAGAACCAGCCACAAACGATGACAGAAAACATCCAGGAGCAGGATGAATCAATGGATTTGAGTGATAAGTTGGATTCCCTCAATGACAGTGAGCCTGTACAACAGATTTTAGTCCATGACACGGCAGAAACCCTAGAGCTATAGCGCCTGTTCGAATCTGAGGAGCGGAGGTTTTTGTACAAAAAAAATGACACTGCAGCAGAAGATCCGACGTCTGAGTTCTGACAGCATAGTTGACACTGTCAGCAACACTCAGCTGAGCACCAGAATCAGACCTTTAAAAAGGAGCCGGCATCTGCCAGTGGACACAGCGTGAACGCTACTGCCCATATCTCGGATCCTGTATTACTGGACACTGTGAGTACTCATACAGTTACTAACCCTCATAATATTGTGCAAAAGCCAGGTATTTCCTCGCTGGAAAAAATAACTGATGTTGTACCCTGGTCAATTGAATCCGCGTTACAAGGCGCTAAATGGGAGAAATGGCCGAACTCAGCCCAATGATCTCTGGAAAATCCCCGATCCGTATGCCATCTCCCATGGACTTTCCTGACCTAACGTCACATAAAACAGCAGCTTTACATGCGCAAAGAAGTAACGATAATGGTACTGCTAGTGACTCTCTACCTATTCCAGAAAAATTAACCTTAACTCAGCACCCAGTCCTAAACTTCCAGCCTATGAATGTTTCACCTCCATATACCGCTGAACCTAATTTAAATACTTTACCACAGATTGAGGCTCCCCTTAACAAAACAGCAGATGGACAGAAAAAAAAGTTTTCCTTTTTTTTTTTTACTTCTTATTTTGTCTGCAAAGCACCACAACGCTGTTCGATTGTCCTATGTAATCGGTATGCCTGAACCTCCAAATCGGTTGTTTGTTACCAGGAATCTCTTAAAAGATTCAATGAAATTCTTTGCCGATGAAAAATACACTTTAATTCATATTTCTGCAGAGACAACCTTTGATGTCAGCTTTAAAACCTCCTGTGGCCTGGAGAGGTTCTGGACAACATACCACTCCCTCAAACTCCTTTTTTCGCTATACCCCTAACAAAACCTGCGTATAAGACAATAACCATCTTGTTCCGCAATGAAGGAGTGGACTTCTCTTGTGTATTGTATTGGTTAAAATTACGCTGTACAGTCCTTGGAGAACCTGAAGCCATATTAGATACAGAAAATATATGGAAAGGGGGTGGAAAATAAAAGTACTGTTGAAATCTTCACACTCGGGGGTGGTTCATCTACCCAATTCTTTTTTTCTTGAATGTGACAGAGGAGTATTATTCTACCCAGGCCAGCCTAAAGCCTGCTACAGATGTGGGGATCCCACTCATCTGAGTAGTGCCTGTGATACTGTTAAGTGCAATCTTTGTGGGGAATTGGGGCATCTAAGTTCTGCTTGTTTGAATGAATGCAAATGTAATCTGTGCGATGAGCTTGGCCACACATTTCAGAACTGTACTTGGGCAGCACACAATCAGGAACACCATGCCGAGAGTGCTGATCAGCATCTTATAATTTCTCAGGCTCAAAAAGCTAAAATTAGGAATAGACCTGGGCCAGTGCGGCCTGTTCCAGGCCAGGAAGTTCCTTCCACCTCTGCTAGCTTACCTCCACTGCCCTTGGAGGACCCCACTCCTGAAGAGAATATTTCTGTAGATCCCCCCACCACCACCACCACCACCAGCAGGGCCTACTTCTGAGACTCATTCTAGCCTAGAGGTTAGAGGAACGAGGTGTGAACAAGCTTGATACATCCAGCAGACCGGACCAGAGTTTGATTTTCACAACCTCCACTTGCATACTGTGTGACTCTGAGCAAGTCACAACCACCCAGTGCTCCCAGGTCGCTTCTGAAAACAGGCACTTGTGCCTAGTGGGCCTCACCCGGTTACCAAAGACTAAAATAAATAAATAAAATAAAGAGCCTTCGCAACTAAGTTGCAGGCTCCCCCCCTTACCCTGACTAACCAATATGAAATTCTACAAGAAACATCAGCAGACTAAGGTGATGATTCAGATTCTTCCTACATCACCTCCTAGCACCCTGAGGGTACTACTGATACGGAAATTTGTACAAAAGGGAGGGGTTCACAAAAACACAAAGCAAAGTCAAAAATGAAAGGGACAACTCCTGTTGGTAGGAATTTTTTTTTTTTTTTTTTGTAGATATCTAGGTCCCCTTTCAGGAGCTTTCCTTCTACGCCAGTGTTAACATGACACTTTTTCATGCCATACTAGTAACGTTGATAGTATTAAAAGGACAGAGAACAGGTATACAGTCTTTTCCTTTCTTGTATCCTTACATCTGAGGTTAATCTTTTTACAAGACACAAGGTTCCACATCTCCCATGAAATAAAACAAGCCCAGAGGGACTGGCTCCTTGGCCCTTCGTTTTGGTCCACTGGACAAGACACCTGTTCTGGGGTGGGTATTATGGTTAGCATTCCGGATTTCAAGTTATTAAAATTACTTGACCTGGCCCCTGGCAGAGTGCTTAATTTAGATGTTCTTATCCAACAAGTACCATTTCGCCTTATCAACCTATATGCACCCCAAACTAAAACTGCGAGAACTGAACTCCTGTCTCTCATACAACCATATGTGAACACTTTCAAGCAACTTGTCTTTGCTGGAGATTTCAACTGTGGTCTTAGTCTTCAAGACAAAAGTACTCACGCCAAACCAAAAATAATCTTTTGTGATTCACGTGCTTTAATAACAATTTTACGGACCAGCCCGATGGCGCGGAGGGCTGAGGCGCTGGATGCCTTACCTCGCATCACACCGGCAACCCATGTTCGGGAATGGACATGGGGCGCCAGGGGTTGGCAGGGTGGAGAAGGATCGAGGGTCCCCAGGACTGCTCCTCTTCTCCGGGGAGGGGGGATTGCAGGGCTCGCGCGATTGCCTGCCACCTAGCAGAGGCTGGGAGGTGGCACATCAGCACTGGAGAGTGTGCAGGGTTCGATGGAGCATGCATGCGCGCTGGCGCCACTGCATGCCACAACCTTGGGGGACAAAGAACAGTGGAAAATGGAGAGTCCTCTGCATGGATGATGATGGTCCCCCTCGCAACAGCCCGGAAGGCACCTCCCGAACACTGAATCCAGTCCGTGGGTCGAGTCGCCCCCCCCCTGCCACGAAGGGTAAGTCGTGGGGTCTAGGGGAGGGGGCCTCATACCCGGTGCTTGAGCAGGAGGGGGATGTCAGATGCAGGGCAGAGGATTCTAGAGAGACAAAAATAAAGAAACTGCAAAAAAAAAAAAAAAAAAAAAAAAAAAACCTAAATAAATAATTTTACGTACGGCACAACTACAAGATACATATCTAGAATGTATGAAACAACACACCCCTACCTTTCAGAAAGGTGCCCTGACAACTAGGATAGACTATATTTTTCTGTCCCAGAATCTATCCATCTCATCTGCTCAGGTCTCCCCTCTAGAGTTTTCAGACCATAAGATGGTGTCTATTATCTTGGGCAACGATCCCTCCTTTTCTAAAGGTCCAGGACTGTGGAAATTTAACACTAACCTCTTAACGGACAACACATTTCTTGGACGGTTGGTACAGTTTCTGGTAGCCAAGAAATCTGTCCTGATCGGTTATGAAAATCCCATTAATTGGTGGGAACACACAAAAACAGATTTAATTCACTTCTTAAAACAATACAGCCGAAACAGATATAATATGTCCTACCTCACATATCTACAACAACGTCATCATTTACAAACTTTATTTACAATTTCCAGTGCCAAGGTCAAGATCTGAGACAGCAGATACAGCTGGTATAGAAAGACATGTTGTCCTTTCTTAAACAAAAAGCTGCACAACTCTACCATCAACATACGTTTAGTACACAAGGAACAGCACAGCTGACTTGCCACTTTGATCAAAATTCCCGTAGTGTGGGGCAAAAAACTGTGTCCTGTTTAACTGATCAGTCCGGAACTCAGCATTTTTCACAAAATACAATTTTAGGTATGGTCACTGATTTTTCTCAGTTTGTTTGCTGTAAGACCATCAGATTCTCAGAAATTTCAGGAATACTTCCATGATGTTCAGTTTCAGTCAGTCCCCCGTCACATAATTACCAGGGTCAGACAACCGATTTCCACTGGGGAAAGTCCTGGACAGCATTCACCACTTTAAAAAAATAACATTACACCAGGGCCTGATGATCTCCCAAATGAATTGTGCAAAGTCTTAGGTGAACACTTAGGTTCTGAGAACACTTCTGTTTTAATGCCATGTTACAGAAAGGCAACATATCACTCAACTTTAATAAAGGAACACTGATATATTTATACAAAAAGAGTGAGAAAACAGACTTGAATAATTAGATGCCAATATGTATGCTAAATGCAGATTTTAAACTCCTAACTAAAATTTTGACAACACACCTGCTCTTGTTCGCAGAAACAGTAATTTCCCCCAGAGCAGTCCTGTGCCATTCCTCAGAGGTACACTCAGGACCACCTAATATTACTACGAGAAATAATAACTCAAGGATGTTCTAACACTTGCCCAGGATGTGTTCTTTCACTGGACCAAAGGAAGGGCTTTGACTCGATTAGTCATGACTTCTTATGGGCAATGTTACAACATTACAAGATTCCTAATATAGTGTTGGGATGGATTAAGACACTTTATAGAACAGCCACTTTAGTTCCTGTAGTGAATGGGTGGACAGGCCCTATGATACCAATACAATTTGGTGTTAGGCAAGGGTGCCCCATGAGCCCCCTCTTACATGCACTTTTTATGGACCCCTTATTATGAAAAATAAGTGGACATCAAACCATTTTTCCAGTAGCCTGTCCAAATATACAAGCTACCTCCACGGCCGTTGCATTCGTAGACGATTTGTGTCTTTTGGTGGCGGATAAGACCTCTGTCTATACCTCGATTTCACTATGTGCCACTTTTGGCTCTCCGTCAGGAGCCACGTTACATTTAGACAAATGTGCTGGGTTTTCACTAGGGAACCCCCCTACCCAGGAAACCAAAATAGGTCCTATTCATCTTACAGATAGTCCTGACCCTATTTTAGGCATTAAATTTGATCCTTCAGGTGTGGAAAAACTAAATTGGGAAGAAAAACCTGGCAATAGGTAAATATAAAGTGGCACAATGGAATAGGAGTAAGACAGGTAAAAGGAAAAAAAAAAAAAGTGTTTTTGATTAAAACCTTTTTGATCCCTGTTTTTCTGTACTTAAGCTATGTGTTTCCAATTCCTAGGCAGCTGGAAACATCTGTTTTGATCTTGTTTTTTTAGGCCTTAATGGGGCAACCGCCTCAACCCTATCAAAAGGAACTGCCACCTGCAGTCCAGGTCTGAAGCCACCAGCCCCTCACAGAAACTCAGTAGTCTGAGAGCCACAGTCGCAGTTCTCTGACGAACCAGACCTGCCAGACTGCCACCCGCAGTCCAGGTCTGAAGCCACCAGCCCCTCACAGGAACGCAGGTAATCTGAGAGCCACAGACGTGGTTCTCTGACGAACCCAACCTGCCAGACTGCCACCCGCAGTCCAGGTCTGAAGCCACCAGCCCCTCACAGGAACGCAGGTAGTCTGAGAGCCACAGCTGTGGTTCTCCGATGAACCCGACATGCCAGACTGCCACCCGCAGTCCAGGTCTGAAGCCACCAGCCCCTCACAGGAACGCAAGTAGTCAGAGCCACAGCCGTGGTTCTCTGACAAACCAGACCTGCCAGACTGCCACCCACAGTCCAGGTCTGAAGCCACCAGCCCCTCACAGAAACGCAGGTATGGACTTGCCCTCAGGGACGGATTACCTCCAGGAAGGGAGCCCTAACTGCCAATTTTTGCTTTCTTTACACGAGGACAGTTGTCTCTGGGTTTAAATCCAGAGTCTGTTACTGCTGTGACCCACTGGCTGCAGTCAGCCCCAGGAGCACTCCGACTGGCTCCACATAGCTCTGCACTGTTAATGTTTGATTATATTGTGCTAGATTATGTTTTCTGTTAAAACTGTCTTGTTTGTATTTTATAGCTGAAATTTTCTGATTTAATGTAAATGCCTGTATTGTGTTCCTCATAAGACCAGTAGTGATCTCAGCTCAAGCCTTTGAACCCCCCCCTTCACCTTTTTACGCTAGTATTGTGTTTTAAATAGCCCTGTTATTGCTCACTGAGACTTGAGGCACCTTGCCTAACACCTTGGTCTGCAACACCTCCGCTTAAGCCAGTCTGCAGTTCTTTTAGCTCCATAAGCAGCTCACCCCTCTGACTTTCTTATTTAATTCTCCTCTGCCTTCTCCTTCCAGGTAGTCAGAGCCACAGCCATGGTTCTCTGACGAACCTGACCTGCCAGACTGCCACCCGCAGTCCAGGTCTGAAGTCACCAGCCCCTCACAGAAACGCAGGTACAGACTTGCCCTCAGGGACTGATAACCTCCAGGAAGGGAGCCCTAGCTGCCAATGTTTTTGCCCACCCAGCCACCCCCCCGGTCCTGATTAAATACACACATAAACCCCACCCTGGCTTTCTAGCTCACTCCTCTCTAGCTCCCTCCCCCATCCTTATTCCACTATGTGTGTCAAATCGTGGATCCTGTTCTGATCCTTCTTCTATCTCACATCGCATGCCCAATATATGCCACCTCAAGCCTTTATTACTGTGGATACTAATCTGATCTGCTCTGTAACTAGTTCCTGTCCCTACATGGATATATGCCTCTTCAACTCCCCAATTCCTCAACACTATTTTCATATTACCTTTAACACTGGTACAAAAAATGAATTACCACCTCACTTTATGACTTCCGCCAACATCATAGAGGCGTCACCTCTATAGATAGCAGTCAGAGTACTCGTCTCTGACACCCTTAGTGGGAAGGGCAAAAAATGTTGAGGGGCGCCCCCCCAGGACGATGGCCCACAACGACGTAAAGGGGTTACCAGTACGAAGCTTACTATTGCCACTCTAAGAAAACCTTTACTCCTTCTTCTCCTGTGCTCAGGAAATGTGGAGCTCAATCCGGGGCCACCTGCTGCAATCACATTGCCCTCTGACCTTGCCACACTGAAAGGCATGAGTTTCCTCCCCATTAATGTATGCAGTCTGTTAAAAATGTTCTCCATGATCCAGGTCTGGGTCTTCCATACTCGACCAGACATCCTAGAGGTTTCAGAAACCTGGCTTAGATTGGCCACCTCCAACAGGGAAGTCAATATCCCTAACTATTTACTACTGTATTTAGAGCAGACAGACACTCCAGGGGTGGAGGAGTTGCCATCTATGTCAAGGATAGGTATACGGCATCCTGTCTGAGTGCTTTATCTGTTGCAAATGCTTATGAATTCTGTCTCTTCAAGTCATCATTTCGCACACTTCAACATTATGTATTACAGGGTGCTATAGACCTCCTTCTGCCAATCTACAATTGTTACCTCATCTGAGTAATATCAACGAACAACAACCCTCAGAAATAATTATTCTTTGGGATCTTAATTTAGACTGGCTATCTAAAACCGCCGCTCCTCTCGTAGCTTTCTGTGACACCCATGGATTATCGCAACTCACTGTCTAATCAACACGAGTAAATAAAAAGATTGTGGATAACAGCTCCTTGCTAGATGTTATCCTAGTGAATAAACCACATCTCTTCTCCTTTGCCAGCACCTTCTTCAGTGATATCAGTGATCACTCATTTATTGCTTGCATACGATCAAGCAACAGGGAAAGAAGGCAACCTATAGGCAATTCAAGTGCTCAAGGAGTGAAAGGGATCGAGGGGAGTATGAGCCGATGGCTAGAAGGGCCACTAGGGTGGTGAGGGCGGCTAAGGCAAGGAAGGAGCAGAACCTGGCCAGGGAAATCAGGAGAGGGAACAAGGGGTTCTTTGGATACATTGGGGGAAAAACAAAGGGTGAAGGGGCAGATCAGCAGGATTAAATCAGGGGACAGATGGGCACAAGACCCGGGAGAGCAGGCTAAGGTACTAAATAAGTACTTCACCTCAGTTTTCACCAAGGAAAATGGGGGTGCTGCATCATACATGGGAGGAGACAGAGATACTGAGGAGGAGGGGACCCTTACCGATCGGCGGGTCTGGGGAGAGGGGGAAGCATCACTGGCAGGAGGGGGGAGGGCTAAGCAGGGAGAAGAGGTACTGGAAGTGGAAATCACAGCAGAGAGAGTGAGGGAAGCCCTCAGCTCCCTTAAGACGGAGAAGGCACCGGGGCCGGATAAATTACATCCCAGAGTGCTGAAGGAACTTATGGATGTCCTGGCGAAACCCTGGCAGAGCTTTTCACCACTCTCTCTGAGGACAGGGTGGTGCCCCAGGACTGGAAGATGGCGATATTTTTATTTAGTTAGTTTTTGTTAACTGGTAAGGGCGCTAGTCAGCAAGTGACTGCTTTCAGGCACCTAATTGCAGGTACAAATTACAATACACAAAGAGTACAGCCAGATTATTAAGACAACGAGTACAAAAATAGTAATATATAAAGATATAGTGCCTATCCACAAGGGGGGATCAAGGGAGGTGGCAGAGAACTACAGGCCTGTCAGCCTGACATCAGTGGTGGCAAGGTGATGGAGGGCATTGTCAAGGAGAGGCTAGGGGGGGACCTGGAAAAGTCAGGGTGCCTGGATGATAGGCAGCATGGATTCGTCTCGGGGAAATCAACAGGATGCTGGGATGCATCACTAGGGGGATCACCTCCAGAAGGAGGGAAGTGATACTCCCTCTGTATAACTGCTTGGTGAGGCCGCACCTTGAGTACTGCGTGCAGTTTTGGAGGCCACACTTAAAGCGGACATTAACCTCCTGGAGAGGGTCCAGAGGAGGGCAACCAAAATGATTTTGGGCTTGGGGACAGGACCTATGAGGAGAGGCTTGAAGAGCTAAATATGTACACATTGGAAGAGAGAAGGGACCGGGGACATGATAGAGGTCTTTAGGTACATGAAGAGGATAAATAGGGAGGAACAGTCGGGGTGCTTCAAGGAAGGAAGGGGCCACTAGAGGCATGGGTGGAAGCTGGAGGGGAAGATTCAGGGAGAAAGGAGGAGATGCTACTCACTGAGAGGGTGGTGGAGCCATGGAATGCACTGCCTAGGGGGCTGGTGGAGGCAGAGACAGTGGAGAGGTTCAAGAGGGGGGTGGGACAGGTACAGGGGAAGGGTTCTGGAAGCAAAATCCAATGCAGCAAGACTATCCGGAACTGGGAAGGGAGAAGCTAGAGAAGGCGAGAGGGACAGCAAGGTCAGCACCCAGGCTGGGGACTGACCAAACGAGCAGACACGAAAGACCGTTAGGCCTATTCTGCTGGCATTTTAGTATGTTAGTAAATCGTATCAGACAAACCTTGCGGAGTTCTATGACTGGGTGATCAGTGCTTGGACCTGGCAGACCAGTGGACCTTCTTTCTAGACTTCAGCAAGGCATTTGACTCGGTTCCTCACATGGGCCTGTTGGATAAGCTGGGAGAAATGGGGGTGGGGAACCAGATGATCAGATGGATAGGCAATTGGCTCCAGGACCGGACCCAGAGGGTCATAGTTGGCGAGATAGTCTCATCCCCAAAGAGGGTCATTAGCGGGGTCCCACAGGGATCAGTCCTTGGGCCCCCTCCTGTTCAACACCTACGACTCTGACATAAGGACAGGAATCAGGAGTGAGATGAGTCTCTTTGCGGATGACTCAAAACTGGGGGCGGTGGTGGATGGGGAGGAGGGAAGGGTGGCCCTACAGTGGGACCTGGAGGCTCTGGGAAGATGGTCTAGAAAGTGGAGGCTGAGGTTCAATGCAGGGAAATGCAAGGTACTCCACCTGGGGGCCAGAAACCCCGGGCCAAGTATACACCCTTGGGGGGAATGCTAATGTCTTGATGGCTGAGAGGGACCTGGGGTGGTGGTGGATGTCAAAATGAACAACTCGGAGACTTGTAGGAGGGCAGCAGCCAAGGCCAACAGGATGCTGGGATGCATCGCTGGGATCACCTCCAGAAGGAGAGTGATGCTCCCTCTGTATAACTGCTTGCTGAGGCCACACCTTGAGTACTGCGTGCAGTTTTGGAGGCCACACTTAAAGAGAAACATTAAACTCCTGGAGAGGGTCCAGAGGAGGGCAACCAAAATGATTTGGGGCTTGGGGGACAGGACCTATGAGGAGGCTCAAGAGCTAAATATGTACACATTGGAAGAGAAGGGACCGGGGGGACATGATAGAGGTCTTCAAGTACATGAAGAGGGTAAATAGGGGAGGAACAGTCAGGGTGCTTCAAGGAAGGAGGAGGGGCCACTAGAGGGCATGGGTGGAAGCTGGAGGGGGGAAGATTCAGGGGAGAAAGGAGGAGGTGCTACTTCACTGAGAGGGTGGTGGAGCCATGGAATGCACTGCCTAGACGGCTGGTGGAGGCAGAGACGGTGGAGGGGTTCAAGAGGGGTTGGGACAGGTACAGGGGAAGGGTTCTGGAAGCAAAATCCAATGCAGCAAGAATATCTGGAACTGGGAAGGGAGAAGGCGAGGGGGGCAACAAGGTCAGCACCCAGGGTGGCGGCTGACCAATCGAGCAGACTCGAAAGACCATTAGGCCTATTCTGCTGGCATTTTAGTATGTTAGTAACAAACCTACTACTTTGCCGAAGTTTGCTGCCAAGAGATCTAGATGGAACTTTGATCTCACTGCCTACATAAACAAACTGAAACACTCCTTGCATTGGCAAGAGTTCTATTTGGCAAAAAACATGCAATCAGCATTCGACATATTCAGCAAAAATTATCCTAGACGCCCTAAATAAATATGCCCCTATAGTTAAGGTGCGAATAGCAAAAATTGCATGTAGATGGTTCACACCATTATTAAAATCTGCATTGACTGAAAGAGATAACCTATGGAAAAAGGCATGCAAAACCCAGTCTGCTGCAGACTGGTACAAGTTCAAAAGGGCACGAAACTCATGTACTAGAATGGTTAGTGATACAAAAGCTGCATGCTATCATTCCGAATTTCTCTCTGCCTCCAAAAATCCTACAAAATTTTGGAAAACCGTCAAGGACTTGTCTGGTCACACATCCGGTAGCTCACTACCTGATGAAATCTCCTTAAACAATAACACCATTAGTGACAGACTGGAAGTTCTGGATGCCTTCAATAATCACTTTGCGACTGCAGGCTTAGCCTTCGATAATTCCCCTGCGAATCTGATACGCTCTCAGGTGGATAATCAAGGTGTAGATCCTAGCGTCACTGATTCAGTCTTCTCCTTGCGTCCTACTACTCTGAAAGAAGTTGAAGACCTATTGCTAAAACTGGATGTAAAAAAAGTGCTGGTGTGGATACCCTCGACCCATATTTCTTGAAGGTGGCCATCCATGTGTTAGCCGTGCCCATAACCCATTTATTTAACCTATAATTGACTCAAAGATCCATTCCTTCAATATGGAAAACAGCACACATCATACCCCTGTTCAAGTCAGGAAATCTCTGTGATCTAAATAATTACAGACCAATTTCGATTCTCCCGGTCTTGTCAAAATAACTGGAAACGGTTGTAAGTAACCAGCCGAGGCAGTATCTAGAAGCTAATAACCTACTTAATCCAGTCCAATCAGGGTTTAGAGCTAAACAGAGCGCCATCACAGCACTTGCCAAAGTGACAAATGACTAGCAAGGAGAGCAGACAACAGGAATTACGCCTCACTCGTATTCTTAGACCACGGAGCAAAGGCCTTGACACTGTCGACCATTCTCTGCTACTCTCTTCCCTGACCTCACTAGGTGCTGACCCATTATCTTTACAGTGGTTCAACAACTACCTCTCTGATCGTTTCCAGCAGGTGAAAGCGGAAGGAGATCGCTCAACTTTCAAACCTCTCCTAAGAGGTGTTCCCCAGGGTTCTGTCTTAGGACCGATCTTATTTGCAATATACATCAACAATAGTGATGAAAGCATAACTAAGGAAAACATTCATCTGTTTGCAGATGACACAGTTCTTTACGTAAGCCGCCCGTCATTACAATCTGCATGTAATGACCTTCAATCTGAGTTCAACCTGCTGCAACACCAACTCCTAAACAAAAAACTATTACTTAACGCCAAGAAAACAAAAGTAATGCTCTTTTCTCCCTCTGCCCAAATGGTAAATTCAGCCCTATCAGATCCTGTGCCGCAGATTACTACAATTCTTGGTGAGAAGTTGGAATTTGTCCCTAAATTCAAATACCTGGGAGTATGGCTGGACCATAGTCTCTCCTCTATAGAGCATATTGAAGAATTACTCAAAAAATTACGACAGAGACTTGGCCTGTTCTTTAGGATAGCCCGCTTCTTAACTAGGGATGCCAAACTACAGCTGGTACAATCAACCTTTCTATCCTTGATAGATTATGCCGACATCCTCTACAGTCACTGTCCCATTTCCTACCTCACCAACCTTGACACATTATATCATACAGCCTTGAGGTTCATTACAGGCCTGCCTTATTCCACTCACCACTGCTCCCTATATCATTCAGTGGGGTGGGGTTCTCTTCAATTCAGGCGTGATAAAAATGCAGCCTTATGGACCCTGAAAGCCATCTCCAAAAAACTGCCCCAGTACATTACAGACTGTCTTCCTATAAAACCAATAGGCAATTACGTTGTGAGAAGTTGCAAATCTCTCCTACTGATGGTTCCCAAAGTTGACTCTCGCTTTGGCAGGGCTGCTATAAGCTTTACACGGTCCTCCTTGTGGAATAAATGGCAAAACAAAAAAAATGAAACTGAGGTCACCCATTGGCATCTCATCTTTCAAGCTCTTATATTCACGTCTCAGAAATGATCAGTGCAATTGTTTCCCCATGACCATGAATTGTCATCATGCTAACCTGTACCATTTAACCATGAACAAATTACTTCTAGTGCTTGTCTCCTCCTTGGCCCTGGTCTGTCATCATGCTTTCATGCAACACCTTGATGCCTGCGTCCTCCCTTTGATACTGGTGTAACTTCCCACTTTCTCCAGCCTTCTTTTCACAACTCTGTACTGCACTCATCCACAATCTACATGCAATCATACTATAAAAGTCCTAACTCCCCTTTCCCTCTCCCCATAGGCCCCCACCGCCGCATCAGTTCTACCAACCTATCCTTGGGACTTCACTTCTCACAATGCTTATCCTTCGCATACATATTACATACCCCTCCTGGTACCTCATCTGCCATTAGCTGGTGGTTCTCCAAGCCATTTTCATGGCTAGTACTAGTGACTGCCCCGGTAAATGAACTAACTGGTACTTCTATACAGAGAACATGGTTTATATACAGTTGCATGGTTCAATGGTGGACCTGCCCCCTTGTATTTGAATCCTCCTCTGTTATGGCTTGCCTTGTCTTCCTTTTATCATTTGACTCCCCTATTACTGCACAGTTGTGTTTGCATTTATATACTTATTTACATGTATTTATACGTTTTTATGATGGATGTTACCCGACCCCATTCTAACTAGGTCCATCTTGTAAATGAGCTCTGCTCAATGATGTTCGCCTGGATAAATAAAGATTTTGATTGATTGATTGATAACCCACTTATCAGTTAAGGAGGGTGGTCCAGATATAGTTAATCCTATACTGTTCTTTAATAGCATTTTTTTTATGTCTAATTTAAAACCACTTTTAGTTAAACACATACAGGGGATGGGAACAGTGGTTATATAGTAACTGTAGGACCCGATTTCTTCAGTGGGAAACAACTACAAGTATTAACAGTCTCAGTAACAACCTCACCGTATCTTACAGAGACTTTCCTTAGGCTAAAACAACGGAAGGTCACCACTCAGAAGATCTCCTTCTCCTCCTCCTCCTCCTCACATAAAGTCTTATGTAGGGATCTCCTGGCAACCCTGTGCCCGGTACCAGAGCCCTCTGAGAAGTGTCCATTCCCTTACCTTGAGTCCCTCCGGACCCTCTTATGTACACCAAGAATACCAGTCCACATGTGGGATTTCCACTGGGTGTCATGCCACGAGAAAATAAATATAAAAAGCAACCATAAGCATAAACAGCTTCAGAATAGAATATGTAATAGACTTCAATGTATTAACACTATAGAAACAAAAGAACACTTTTTTTTTTTTTTATTGTTCCTTTATTAAAGATTTTTGGGCCTACTTGGCGCAACCATGGCAAGAACCTCTGTTTGCAAAAATTAGTTACACTAACATAATGTATGGTCAAGTTACTATTCCTTGGAAGAAATGGAATTTAAGTACCTTATATCTACTTTTTACAGTAATTAAGTGGAATATCTGGATGGCCAGATGTTTGTTTACTCTGCAACAGAAAGAGTACATATACTGAACTAAAGAAATTATTAAAGACTTACATAATGTATATATCACAGAATGTAATCAGCTGTCAAACCTAGATATTCCAGAATTATGGAAAGGACTTCACTGGATAACTGATACAGATGTTGCAATTACATAAACTGTGACACTGTTTGGAATTAAGGCCACTGACAAAGTGTTTATGTTTTCTTCTGTATAATGTCATTTGGTTACTTTTCTGTAGTTGTGTTGGCTGTACTCTGATTTTGTGTTTAATAAACTTTCCCCTACTCTTTTCAAGAAGTGCCATGGGATCTTTAATGTCCACCTGAACAACCACCAGAACAAGCAGACGGGACCTCGGTTTAATGTTGCATCCAAAAGACGGCACCTCAGGAGTGCAGCACCCCCCTGCCATGTTGCACTACAGAATTTAACCCAAGTGCCTGGTGTGGGGAATAGAACCAACAGCCTTCTGATCTTCCAGCCTCAGAGGCGAGTGTGCAACCTGCTGAGCCACTGAGAATGCAGGCAGACACTAACTAGGCAGACTCAATGGCCATCTGGCATTCTTCTGCCAATATCTAGGTTTCTAAGAATTAAATTATTTTGTGCCACATGCACATTCAGGGTGCTTAGATTCCTCAAATTCTGACCACTTTTACAGGAATTAGGATTTTCGGACTTGAAGGCAAAAAAAGAAAATTTCCAAAAAGGGGATCAGGATCCAGTTCTGATGCTGGCCCCTGTGGGCCAGCCATATATACAATAAACTATTCTCCATTCCTTTTCCTTCCCCCACAAGCCACAGCATTTAACTATCACCCTTCCCCTCAAGCCAGGTCCTCTCCCTATATTCTAGTCCTCCAGATCTGACTGCCTTCTCCTCTCCTGTCCAATGGAAAATGTCAAAAGACAGTTCTTTAATTCTTCATTTTCTTACCCACCCCCAACTCCAAAGTTAGCCCCCAAAACTTTATCCCACTACAGTAAAATACTAATATACTTGCTGTAGAGTGGGTGACCAGCAAGCACCCTCCCTCATCCTCCGCCACAGGCTTTATTTTTTATTATTTGCTTTTAATGTTAATTACAGACCTGTTTTAATTAAGGACATTTAGTCAAAAAACTAAGTAATTTAGGAACTGGTCTTATAAATAGCTGATGTATCCAGATACTTTATAAAGCTGGTCACATGTAAGTTTTGAGATGACCCTATGTTTGCAGACTTTGGAATATCAACTCCAAGCACTCTGATTAGGGAGAAAGACCTAGGTAGGAGTGAGAGCAGCCCAAAGTAAATTCAATGAGTTTCAGTTATGTCCTCTTTAAGTCAGGCAAAGTTCTATTAAGGACCTAAAGATTCCTAAACAGCGTACTGATAGGAAAGGAAACTGAAGCAAAAGTTTCCTGCAACTAAATGAGCATAGTCTTGGATATTACCATGTACTCAGTGGCTGGCAGTAGCTATATTTCAAAGTACTGTACTAGTATGTAAGCTCAAGTCTGGCCAGGAAGTATTGGTTGATTTGGGAGGCTTTGAATAGGCCATCTCGAAGTACTGTATCTGGGCAGAAAAAGAGATGTGCAAGAACAAGTGGGCACAATTTGAAGATAGAGGGGGGACGGCTCAGAGGTAATGTGAGGAAGCATTTCTTCACAGAGAGGGTTGTAGATGCATGGAACAGCCTTCCTGAGGAGGTCGTAGAGTCAAAAACAGTGGAGGAATTCAAGAATGCATGGGATAGACATAAGGCAATTCTAGTGGGGGGTAGGAGGAAGTAGGCTGTTGGTTAACTAGGATCTGCAGCTTATCCGTTAGGTAGGGAAATGGGCAGACTAGGTGGGCCAAGCGGTCCTTATCTGCCGTCAAATTCTATGTTTCTATGAATAGTGTGGCAATTATAGTGTGGCAATTTGGGCGGCATTATAGCGTAAGTGTTTACAGCGGTATGTGTTTAACAGCACGGGTGCTGCAAGGGTCACGTGAGTGAGATGTACTGGTGTTTTGGTGCATTTCTAAATGTCAGTGGTATGGCTATGGGGTTTTGTTTCTTTAGTTTTATAGTGGATATATATGTTGGTCCTCTCTTTTTAGTTGTGTGTTGTGAAATTGCTGAGGTTGTGGGTCTTCTGGCGCTGGGAGGCATTATTGCATCTTTTCCTGGGCTGTTGCCATTTTTCCATAGCACTATATTGAACTGCACTATTTTGTCCACGCTATTTTTGACAGCTCTGTATTGTTGAAGCTCTTCTGTCCTGGACCCTCCAAGTACTAAGCGCCCTAGTGCTAGCAGTAGCTAGAACAGAAAGTACTGTGCCAGTATGTAAGCTCAAGTCTGGCCAGGTAGTGACAGCAGATGCAGGAGACCTTGTGGAGTACTCTATAACACTGGTCACAAAATGCTTCTATAGTACTCTCCAGATTTAATACGGAGTTTGGGAACTGAAGGAGTATAAATGGAATGTGCCTGGGTACTGCAGCTCATCTTGAGGCTCAACACTCCACAATACTTCATCATCATCAGGTTCTCAACCCCCTCAGAGGTAAATAATGGATGGTTATCTATCCTTGGTCTCTAGGAAGTTTTATGGTTTTGGCTTACTATATAAGGGTGCTACATTACTTGCCAAACTTATGCAAGTGACCAGTTTCCCCTACAATGGGTGGAGCTTGGGAAGTTGTGGCACCCTCCGGAGCCACTGGTATGGGGAAGGGATACTACGAACAGAAGTACAGGGGCAAGTATTGTCTCCAGGGCCTCATGGAGTCTAATATGTGGTAATTCCAAGTCTGCCAAGATGACGTTAAGTAAGGTTATGGAAGGGTTTTGTCCATGTGTGTATATATTAATATAACTTTATAAGTTTTTTCTTTAGGGTGGCAGACTTTTTTGGCTACTCCAACGGACTCCTTCTTTGGCCAGAGGAACAGAATCTTGCTAGGTTACTGCCTGTGTCAGAATGGTCTTGTGTACTGACCCTGGCTCTCCTTTGAGGTATTCTAGCCATGGCTTTTATGAGATTGGTTTCAATGGTATGCTACCTGTACAGCAACACTATTACAGCAAAAATGTTGATGCTGATAACATCGACGTTTTTAGTGTAATAGTCCGCCCAAGACCCTGGCACTCTCTCTCCTGGTTCTGCACTCCCTCCACAATCCAACCCCGACTCGGAATTAGAATTCTATAGATCGGTGGGTGCAGTGCTCCCCTGCATCAGGAGGGTTCTGGGGCCAAAAACCCCCAATGAAAAAACAACAGGGCTCTCCAGTCGGATTTACGTTGACCAACTCCATTGCCGTGATGGCAGTTGACAACTTAGTTGTCGAACCAACATTGTAGAGCCGGTTTCAATATAAGGATTTGCTGGCTTGGAGCAGCAGGTGCTCGGTGTAAGCTCATGTTAGGTTTCTTTTGTTTTGTCGTCTTATTGATGTACCTTGTAGGAGCCTAGGATCTAATCTATCGAACAGTATGGATTTGCTTGTGTATCTGAGATCTATTAGCAATGGGATCATGTTTTGTACTCAATGTATTTTTATAGACCTCTATGTATATTCTCATAAGCCAGTCTGTAATAATATTGTAATGACTTGTGCCACTCAATCAAACTTTCAACATCATCAACAGCAGCAGCATTCAGTTACCCAAGGTATTTAAGTTTATGATCACTCTTCCAGGTAATGTAATACCTTTGTATTGGTGTTTAACAAGTTAATATCAAAGTGTGTTTTAAGCTGTTCATCAAGAAGTTCCCAAATTTGGTAAAAAAACCTTAAAGAGCACATTTATTGGGGTGACACACAAATAAAAGGAAGCTCCCTTACCTCCATGGGAGCTCCTCTGTGGTAGCAGCATATATATTTTTTATACCCCTAAGGGAAGGGAAAGGACTGCAAATTGCTTCCAAGAGGCTAGCCGGGTGAACCCTTTCCACTTCCTGGTTGCTGGTCATGCCCCTGCGCTCCAACATGTTACAACATACGTATAGAGCACGTGCAGGGATACACTCTATTCAATTTTATGAAGCAGGATTTGCAAACACAGTTTTCAGCTGTTTAAGTGCCCATTTGGTAAAATGGGAGTCAAGGTTCAACTAACAAGAGCTTGCTAGTTGAACCCTATCTCCTATTTTACAAAATAGCCACTTAAACAGCCCAAAACTGTGTTTGCAAATCCTGCTCCATACACTTGGGAGGGCACCCCTGCAATTCCTCCCATATTTATTCTTTGGCTTCAGGCCTTATATAAATCTATGGTGCTCTTGCCTAGTGTGAATGGTAATGTGGGATCCAAAGTGGCACTCCTTTGTGGAGGGCAACAAGGAAGCCCACTTATCCCTTTACTATATTTATTCAGTTTGGACCCTGTTCTCAGAAAGATACAAACCCCCTTTCTATTAAAGGCTCTAGGCTAATTTTGGATGGCCCTGAAATTAAACTGTCGGCTTACAAAGACAATGTTTACATTTATGTTGCAGATTCCTAATTCTGACCAGAAGGTAGTGGATACTTTTCAGCACTTCCCAAATATTCTGGTTCAAAGATAAAATACTGAAAAATCCTGGTATGGGGTTAAGTGTGGGTAGAGATGAAACACAGAATATTGATGGCACGCCTGTCTCCAGTGACCCTGTTACTGTACTGGGCATTATATCTGGAAAAGGAGACATGGCTACTGAGAACTGGGTGAAGGTTTTGGAAGAGGGGAAACGAAAAATGGACCAAGGGAAAGGCTGGCAACAATCCAGATGTAAAAAGGTACTTTTTATTAAAACTTTTCTTCTACCTATACTTACTTTGCTCAGTATGCTTCATGTTCCCCCAAAGCCACTGGAAGCTAAACTTTTCAGACTTTTCTTCCAATTATTGTGGGGCAGTAGGCTCAGACTGATAAAGCGAAACCTGACAGTTTCCGACAACAAAAGGTGGGCTGGATTTTATGAATCCT
This sequence comes from Neoceratodus forsteri, assembly GCA_016271365.2. Classification (NCBI taxonomy): domain Eukaryota; kingdom Metazoa; phylum Chordata; order Ceratodontiformes; family Ceratodontidae; genus Neoceratodus; species Neoceratodus forsteri. The sequence goes on from CM057451.1 coordinate 188,906,727, forward strand.
TTGGCATTCTATTATTCTGGTTTTCTGAAAACAAATATAAGCCCCTATGTAGCTGGTTTCCCAAAAATGTGGTCTTCTTGGATTGCAGCCCAGCTCATACCAGTCATAAAGGAATGGGGCTATTATCAGAAATAAGTCTCAAATAGTTTTACTGCCTTACTGAAGTAAGATTTAAATAGACAACATTAGGCAATGGAAATTGTCTCTGCATAGAGTCTAATCAGAATCTAGGAAATTACCCCATTTAAGCAGAGGAAAATTTCACCTCTCCTTGTACTTTTGTGGAAGTCAGCCCCTCCTGTTTTCCTAATACTTTGGTCCAGCTTGAAGATACAGAAATTCCAGCTTGAGTTTGGGATATGGAATGACTCTGTAACCATGGTAAGCTTGGAGTTCAATATAATATTAAACATAAAAGTTTACATGAAAGATTTTGCCTTGGATAATGTTATATAGCCTACTTCAAAATCTGTTAACATTCACTAAAAGACTGCCCGTTTACTTAAACTCTGTGGACTTCTCATCCACTGGAAGGATTTTAGATGGATAAATCCTGGCTCTGCTGCAGAGTACCTGCTTCACTGAAGGCAGGAAGTAGACTGAAGAACTCTGGATGTGGAGGGTTTGTTATTCCCCCCGCTGCACAGCGTTGGACCTGCCTAACACTGACATGAGGAGGAACAGCCCAGGAGTAATGAAGCCCAGAGACCAGCCCATGGGAGAGAGAACCAGCCTCGTCTCAGTACGTCCTTCCCAGTCACCATTTATTTTTTTTTTCCTTCCATTTATACTTTTTGCCTTTGGCTTGATCTCCCCACGCTTGGACCCAGTCCCATCCCTCGACATCCCTGCTGCTTACCTGTGAAACTTTCAACCCCAGGAAGAGGACTGCGGTCCTCAATGAAAAGTTTAGATGCTTCCTTGCCAAGCGTTTAAACTTGCCGGGGGGGGGTTGGGAGCAGGGAGACTTAGGCAGCCCACCCCCACAGGTCAGAGTAGCTTGCAACATGGATCAGTAGGAAATGTGGACAGATATTCCCAAACTCATTACAAGGGGTAAGGCAGAGGAAGGGAGGCAGCAAAATAAACTAGGGTTGGAAAGGGGGAACAGGAAGGCAAATGTAGACATACGAGAGGGACAGGCTGGGAAACATGGACATATATGACTGGGCTCATTACAAGAGATAAGACAGAGGAAAACAGGCAGTAGAAGAAATAAAACAGGGTTGGAAGGAGAAAACAAAAAGGCAAAGGTAGAAATGCAAGGAGCACAGGCTACAAGACATGGGCAGTCATGCATACAAATGCCCACAGTCTGGGAAACAGAATCCCAGACCTGGCAGAAATGTGAGGAAGTTTTTCTTCACAGAGAGAGTGGTGAATGCTTGGAATAGCCTACCCCAGGAAGTGATGGGTGTGAACACAGTGGGAGGATTCAAACATGTACGAGATAGACATAAGGGAACCCTAGATGTGAGGAAGAGAGGCAAAAGTCAATGTCCAAGTAGGGTCAGCGGCCGCTATTGCAGAAAGGAATATGGGCTAACTAGGTGGGCCTAGCGGTCCTCATTTGCCATCAACTGCTATGTTACTAAAAGCTTACCACCATGTGGCAGGGTCCAGCCAAGTCAGAACCAACCCTCCGCCCCCTCCAGAGCTTCAGGGGGGGAGGTCCTGTGGTGTCCTCACTGCAGGCAGTGGCCAGGGTCAGGGCCCAAGTGCACTAGGGGATCCTGATGCTCGGACCCATTTCCCCCATATGTCCCACCCAGAGGAAATTGGCACACAAGGAGGCTTATGTGTACACACGTGAGCGTGCTTGTTCCATGAGCTCTGGCTGATGTCCTTCCTCCTGCAGTGCCCGTCTAACTACACTGCCACCTGGGGTTGCCCAGGCGCCAGTCTTGCAGCGGTGGTGTCAGCCCTCCCTCCCTGGAGAAGGAGAGGGTCCAGTGGGATGCTCAATCCTCCACCCCCACCCCTCCCAGCCAGCACTCTAATGGCCCAGGCTCATTCCTGAGCCCAAGTCATCAGCGTGCAAGCTTTAGCTCTACCACTGCACCGCCCAACTGGTCACCAAGTTTCAAATAAACTACTGCTACAACAACAGATATGGGATACTGCAACTGTTACTAGACTAACTGAATACAATACCAGAACAATTTAGGACTCTGAAGCTAAGGTGTTAACCCCCACAACCCTGCAGAGATATTTGGGGACAGGTCAAATGGTTATAAATTATGAACAGGTCTGATGGTCAGAACACGTTTATTCCTGTCTAGTTCTTCCCCTTGATTTTTCTTTAGTACTATGTCTTGTATCATTTACTTGAGGTTTCATTTCTTTTATTATTTCACTGCACTTGGTTTTGCTTTCTTTAAGATTTATCATTTTATTGTCTATCTGTTTTGGTTCCACTAGCTCTTTAATGTGCATGTGCCTTTTTTAATTCTATATGGCTGGTTTGTTTATGGGTAATTTGTCTTTTTGTATGTCGTGCTGTTTTAATGAAAAGTACCTCAAGGGAATCAACAAAGGCCAAGAGGGTAGCATCTTTCAAAAAAAGAGGTGTGCAAGAACAAGGGGGCACAATTTGAAGATGGTGGGGGGCGGCTCAGAGGTAATGTAAGGAAGTATTTTTTCACAGAGAGGGTTGTGGATGCATGGAACGGCCTTCGAGTCAAAAACAGTGGTTGAATTCAAGCATGCATGGGACAGCCATAAGGCAATTCTAGGGGGTGGGGGTAGAAAGAAGTAGGCTGCTGATTAACTAGGATCTGCAGCTTATCCATTAGGTAGGGAAATGGGCAGACTGGGTGGGCCAAGCAGTCCTTATCTGCCGTCAAATTCTATGTTTCTATGTAAAAGTTCCCCTGCTGTTCTTTGATAAGTGCCATGCTATCTTTAACTTCCACCTGGACAGAGACCAAAGGTGGGCAGAAGGGACCTTGGTTTAATGTCACACTTATTGTTTCTTGTACAGTGTCTGGACTATTTAGAAACAATCTTGACTAGTTAAGAATGAAGTCATGCTTTATAATAGATTATGGATGTGCATCACATGCAAGGATTGAAGCACAGTTTACATGTCACCTGTGCATTAGTCTAGGATCAACATATATATATATATATATAGTATTTTTACAGCTGGTAAAAGCTGCCGGTCTGACCCCATGGACAAAAGTGGGACTTGTGTACACTGGACATAGAATGTCTAGCAGCAGTCAGTCCGGAGATCAGACAGCCAACAAATGTGCGCGTTAACCCCGCAATCATGATTTTGTAAGAAATAGGAACTAATGCAGCTCTGCACTACGGCCGAGAAAGGTTGTCTTTTGAAATAAGCAATACTCGGGAGTAACAAACAACGCCGGAGAAACAAGCAGGCATGCTGTTTGGGCAGAATTCGAACTGCTGTTCCCGGCTTGGGTCCCACAATGCTGGATGATCGATGACACCATAAACACAATACAGTACAATCACACACACTCTCTCTCTCCCTCTGCTCACGCCTTACCTTCGCCTTAACTGAATGCCTTCAGAGCCAAATGTTACCCCTAATCCACAAACTTACACTAAAACTCCCTTTGCTGGATCCAAGAACAGAATTATCAGACACATGTGGCCCGTTTAACCTATGACCCGGAAGTACTTCTCACAACACCTCTCCTACAGAACTCGGAAAAAGATTAGAATGGCAACGCCCCCTTCTGAGACATGTAAAGCGAGCCGCCAGCTTTTGGAGGGCAAAAATGCGCTGCCTCCGGGTAATGTCATTGGGTCGTATGTGGTTGGGGGTTCAGATTAGCGTTTGTAATGCTGTTTTGCCCCCGAAACCGCATACAGTCCACTTTTTGTGCTCCACTGGTCACCATATGGCCCCATCGAACTCTGGATTTGGGCCAGAGAGTATTGCTACTAGAAGTGATGCCCAAAATCTCAGGTATATTCTGTTCCCCATCCCGAACTGCAGATACGGGCTGAGGAGCACAGTGAGATGGGTAGTCTTTTTTCCATGGCGGTTTCTGCTGTGCGGGGTTTCTGCTACAGGGGTCACTGGTCAGGTGGGAGAGGGTACCAGCTGAGCGATGGGGGGTGCAGCGCTGCATGGGGTTGCCAAAAGTGGGGGTCCAGCTGTGGGGTGGTGGCTAATCTTTGCAACAATGAGTTCCAGCTTTGTGTGGGAGACTCACTGCTAGTCAGTTCTAGGGTATCAACTAAAAGGGGAAGTGTGGAAATTGGGTTTCTGCTGTGAGGGGCACACATGGGGGTTCTGCTGCATGGTTAAGGGTGGCTGGTTTGTGGGAAGGGGATGTCCAGTTGTAAAGTGGTGGCAGGTCTGGGAAACAAGTGATTTTGGCTGTGCCAGTCTGTTCTGGGAAGTCATCTGCAAGGGTGTGTGTGGGATGGAGGGTTCTGCTGTACGAGAGGGGCACACACTAGGATGTTGGAGGGTTTGGCTGCAGGGGGGTGGCTGGTCTGTGGGATGGGGCACATAGGGCAGCTGCAGGGGGTTGATGGTCTGTAGGAATGGGGGCAGGTGTGGCATGGAACTTCTCGATAAGGGTGAGGGAGGGATTTCCTAGCTGTTCTGGCCAAATTCCCCCATTCACTAAAAATATCACCAGCAGCTTAATCTGGTTCTGTAAATCAATTTACACCTGTACAAATATTCCACTTCCCTTGCCCCGGGTCGCACCTGGAAACAAGCCACAGTGGGGCGGCATACCCTTACCAGCCACCACCAGCCCCAAGTCTGCAACTCCATGGGGACATTTCCTAGCAAGTTGCTGTGCCCGAGAAAGGAGCATTCAGTCACCGTTGGGGCGGCATACCCTTACCAGCCACCATCCGCCTCAAGCCTGCCGCTCCACGGGGACATCTCCTAACAAGTTGCTGTGCCCGAGAAAGAGGCATTCAGTCACCAGTGGGGCAGCATACCCTTACCAGCCGCCACCCGCCCCAAGCCTGCAGCTCCACAGGGACCTCCCTTAGCAAGTTGCCGTGCCCGAGAAAGGGGCATTCGGTCACTGGTGGGGCAGCATACCCTTACCAGCAACCACCCACCGCAAGCCTGCAGCTTCACAGGGACATCTCCTAGCAAGTTGCCGTGCCCGAGAAAGGGGCATTCTGTCACCAGTGGGGCGGCATACCCTTACCAGCCACCACCCGCCGCAAGCCTGCAGCTCCACGGGGACCTCTCCTAGCAAGTTGCCGTGCCCAAGAAAGGGGCATTCAGTCATCGGTGGGGAGGCATACCCTTACCAGCCGCCACCCGCCCCCAAGCCTGCAGCTCCACGGGGACCTCTCCTAGCAAGTTGCCGCGCCCGAGAAAGGGGCATTCAGTCACCGGTGGGGCAGCATAACCTTACTAGCCGCCACCCGCCCCAAGCCTACAGCTCCACAGGGACCTCTCCTAGCAAGGTATGAATTCCAAATCAGACTTTGAACTCTTGGTGCTCCGAACTGGGATGCCTCTGGTTGGTCCATCTGGCCAGGAGTATCCCTCAATTGGCTCCTGCACTCGCTAAACCGGGAACCTGCCTGACTCACTGACTTTGACTTCTCGGTGCTGAGCGAGTCTCCCGGACCTCTTTTTGTGCTATATTTTACTATGTGCATGGTTTTTAAACTGACTCATATATTTGGTTAAATTGCTAAATGTCTTCCCACTCTCTGTTAATGATGTGAACCGAGTAGATAATGTTTTAGCTCCTTAGTTTTCTTGCTAAGTCTAGCTTAAACTGTTTGCTCTCCTTCTTTCACTAAAGCTTTTTATACCCCTTCTGTGCTACCTTTCAACCTCTAATCACTCTCTCTTTCTATACTCATACGTATTTTTTTCCACTGGTGCTGTCCCTCTAGTCTACATCCGTTTCCAGTCCTCACCCCCGCAGACAAAGATCCTGGCGTTGATCCGCCCTGCACTTGCTCAGCCTGTAATAGTATCTCCCCGGTGAGCTGCCCACCGATTAATAATTTTTTCTTTGTCCACCACTCTGACAGGAAGCCCACTGTGCCTTACTGTCTACTCCCCTTTTGTTTTTCGATCTCTCACCTCCCCCACCCACCTGCAGTTTAACTCGGCTTTCCCCTCTCCTCTTCCCACAGTTGCCGTGCACAGGAAAGGGGCGTTTTCACAAATGGGGCGGCATGCCCTTACCAGACGCCATCCGCCCCAAGCCTGCAGCTCCACGGGGACCTCTCCTAGCAAGGTACGGATTCCAAATCAGACTTCGAACTCTTGGTGCTCCGAACTGGGACTCCTCTGATTAGTCCACCTGACCAGGAGTATCCCCCGATTGGCTCCTGCATTTGCTAAACCGGGAACCTGCCTGACTTGCTGACTTTGACTTCTCGGTGCTGAGCAGGTCTCCCGGACCTGTTTTTGTGCTATATTTTGTGCCGCCCCACCCTCCCCGACCTCTATTAAATACACTTTGACTCCGCCCACTATTAATAATAACCACTCCTATTGGCTTATCCTCGCAACTACACATTTTCTCTCCCCTTTTACTACTATCCCAAATCTCTCAAAGCAACACCACAGTGGACCAGTGCACTGTAGCACAGGCTCGCTGTAAATCTCATTATGGGCATTTTGTATCCTTTGTTATGTCTCCTTACCCTGCACACGTTAACCACACATGCTGGACTGAGAAGTGATATACCACATCCCCACTCCTCTGCAATCTCTTTAGAGTTCTCACAATCCTTCCAATGGACTACCACTAGTAACCACCACCAGCCATTTGCAGGGAAATTAGCACCCATGCCACTACATTTCTGGATGCTTCTTCCACCGAATGAGCATATCCCCATGCTCCTTAAAGGAAAACTACACCCAAAACTTGAAAAAATATATGTTGTGCAGAGTGTTTTAATTTGTATGTGAAATTCTAGTGTTTCCTTCCCTCTGACTGGTATTAGGAGTTTTTCCCAAATTAGCCTGCTAGCTTTATGCTAGTTTTACGACCCTTGGGGATCTTCATACCTGATAGCTTAATTGTATTTCTTGTTCCCACAGTGCATCTTGTCTCGTGTGACTGTGATGTAAGAGAGACCCAACATTCAGCACACACATGCCAAACAAGCTAAATATCTTGGAAGCTTTACAAGCTGCACAAAAATTACCAGCAGCAAAGTTTTTCAGGACAGCAAAACCTTTAGGATGAGGGTGGTCACCAAGCTGAATTCTACAAATTTTAAAATATAGCCATCTCTGTTGTTGTGAACTGATTGTAATGCAATGCTTTCTGCTGGATTTATGGGCTCTGCTACATCACCATCACATGAAACAAGGTGCATAGTAGGATAAAGAAATACAATAAAGCTATTTGATATGGAGATCTCCAGGGGTTGTAAAACTACCCTAAAGCTAGCAGGCTAATTTAGGAAAAACTCCTAATACCAGTCAGAGGGAAGGAAACACTAGAACTTCACATACAAATTAAAACACTCTGCACAACATATATTTTTTCAAGTTTTGGGTGTAGTTTTCCTTTAACTCATCACTCCTGATTACTGGCTTTTGCTCTACACGGCAACCTTACCAGATAGATAGCTCTAAGGCCAGTGCTCTTGTGCTTCGAAAGAACCGTCTCAAAGTACTCCTAATACGCCTCATAATGTAGCTTCTCCTCATCTCAGGGAATATTCATCCCAACCCAGGCCCAGCACCATGCTGGGCTAGAACCATGCTGAGGACTGGGACACTATCCCTAGCAAGTATAAACATTTGCAGTCTCCTCAATAAAATTGACACCCTCTCTGCCTGTGTCACACAGCACAATCCAGATGTTCTATTAGTAATTGAGACTTGGCTATCCTCTAAGATTCCCGACTCGGCAATATCCATCCCTGGATGTACTGTTTTTCAGCAGGACAGGCTCTCAAAGAAAGGGGGTGGGTGTGCCATGTACCTAAAGGACACCCTGAAAGGGCATGTTATGAGTTTGCCCCTTCCTAAAAATGACTTTCAGGTCCTCGTCACCAAGATTTTACTTGAGGCACACAACAAAATTATGACAGTTGCTTCAGTCTACATTCCCCCCAAAGCTAGCTTGCACCAGCCTAGTCCCACTATTGGACATTATCCACTCCCTGGATCAGAGCTCAGAGACAATACTGCCGGGGGATTTCAACATTAACTGGTCCTCCCCTAGTGCAAACAGATATAAGGATGGCCTGTCAGTGGCAAACTTCTCACAAATGGTCCAATCACCCACCAGAGTGAGCTATAGGACAGGGAATACCACACTCCTGGACTGGGTACTAAGAAACCACCCAGACCATATCACTAAAACTGAAGTTCTCTCAGAGTCTGTTAGTGAGCATTCCCCAGTCCTCTGCTCATGGACCAATAAGGTCACAAAACCCCCTCCTAAAATAATAAATATCAGAAAACTTCTCCCGGGACACCTTGGGCCTCTAAAATCCCTCCTAAGGGACCACGATTGGACACTATTAGACCTAGCCCCTGACATTGACTCTGCCCTAGAGTACTTTATCCTCAGCTTCAATGCTGCCTGTGATTTACATGCTACTTTTAAGAAACGCAAGATTAAAGGTGTAAATAACCCATGGATCAACTCTGATCTAATTGAACAAATGAAGGCCTGGGACCAACTCTGGCAGCGTGCCCATACGTCAGGCACCAGCCTGATGTCCAAACCTACAAAGCTGCAAGAAATGCCTGTACTAGAGCAGTTCAATCCTAAAGGCCTCCTACCACAGAAACAGTCTTGCCAATGCATGGAATGACGGAAAGAAGTTCTGGGCCAACCTTACTGAAGTCACCGGGAAAGACCCTAAAACAAAGCCCACAGTGCTCAATCTGAATGGTATTATCACCACTGATCATACCACCATGGCTAGCGCCTTCAACATAGCCTTCACCGACCTCAGTCATGTACTTCCTCCATCTTTTTTTGATCCATCACCGGACGTGCCAAGTTCTGGCACAGAAAGTTTAGCACCAGGGCATCAGCCCTTCTACTTTAAATCCATCTCTAAGGCTTCTACAAATAAGTACATTCTCAAAGTGCTTGGAAAGTCCAGAAGAAGCTCTGACTCCTTGGAACTCAAACTTCTTGCTCTCACCATTGATGATGTCCTGTCACCGCTCACCAAAATCCTAAACCAGTCCCTCGTGCTCTCACGATTCCCTCAAAGATGGAACTCGGCAGTGGTGACACCGATATACAAAAATGGTGACAAGTCCACTATTAGTAATTATCGACTCATCTCCATTCTCCCACCCCTCTCCAAAGCACTAGAAAGAATAGTTGCTGACCAGCTTGCTGATTATTTAGAGAAGTACAACATTCAATGCCCCGAGTAGCACGGTTTTCGGAAGAGGCACAGCACCATCACTACCCTTCTTGACTTCACCTCACATAGCCACAGTGCCCTGGATCAGGGTAAACTTGTCGGCGCCACCTTCATTGACTTGACCAAAGCGTTTGATACTGTCAACCACTTGCTACTGATCGAACAACTATCCAGTATAGGTCTCTCAACTGACACCACGAGGTGGTTCCATAGCTGCCTAACTGATCGCACTCAACAGGTCAAAATTGGTGATACCCTCTCAGCCTTCCTACCGGTCCGCTCAGGTGTTCCTCAGGGATCAATCCTGGGTCCCTTGCTGTTCAGCATCTTCCTTAACAACCTTCCCTCCTCCTACCAAGATAGATTACTTCTTTATGCAGATGATGCAGTTATCTTTACCTCCCACTCTGACCCATCACACCTTTAGCAGCAGCTGCAAACTAGCTTCACAGAAGTTGAGACATGGTTTAGATCCTACAAACTCACTCTCAGCTACAAAAAAAACAAAACTATGATGTTCCATGGCACTCACAATATACATAAAAACAAAATCCTAGCTATCACAAATAGTGCAGGTGAGACACTTGAACAAGTCCAACTCTTCAAATACTTAGAAGTGACCCACGATTGCATGCTAGAATACTCTGAACAAATTGACTACATCGCCAAAACTTTTAGCACCAGGATTGGAATGCTATACAGACATAGAAACTGCCTTACACAAGAAGCCCTAAGAATCACAATCCAGAGCTCAGTCACCTCTATAATCGACTACGGACTAGTGATTTACGGATCGGCCACTCACACTGCACTTCGACGGATCATCATTGAGTTAAACAAGGCCTGTCATCTCCTGACCTCAGCCCCCTGCCTTATGCACACCTGCGATCTCTATGAACAAGCAAATTGGCTTCAGCTGTCAGGCAGACTATGGTACCAAACCTGCATCATAGCTAAAAAGGCCACTTTGGATCTAGTACCATCTGGAGTTACAGCCATGTTGGCCCCTCATGGAAGTATATGCCAAACCAGAAACTCAGAAACACTTACGTTCTCCGTCCCCCGCAGACGCACATCACAGGGACAATGCTCTTTCATATCCAGAGCCTCAACGTGGTACAACTCCCTTCCTCCAAATATTACTAACTGCACTTCTCTGAATACCTTCAAAAGCAGTTTTCGTCAACACCTAGTCGCTTTGGCCACCTGTGATTGCTGACCCAGCCATAGCCACCACTCATCCTCTCACTTCCCCCTCCTCAACGTTTTCTAGCTCTCCCCCTCCCTATCTGTCTCCTGGGCCCCCTCACCACCACCCTTGTATCTCCAACCTCAACCTCTTTTGCCACCCTATCCCCCTTCACCAATACTTTTCTCCGTTTCCCCTCCTGCCCTATTTTTTTCTTCTCCTGCCACCTCTCTGCTTCTCATCCCCTCATCTGACCGATAAAATAATAATAATTTTTTTCTGTTCCGCTTATCTGTGTATGTATAGTTTGCTTCCCTGTAATTGACAAAGCCTCTGGCTGCCTAGACATGTTAGTGTTCTCATATTATGCATAATGCTTGTATGTTTTTCACACAATAACTGGCGTGGAACCTTTGTAAAAGAGCCTTGGCTCAAAGGTGTTATCTGAAATCTAAATAAATAAATAAATAAAAATAGTGTGCCTCTCCCAGTCACAAACTTTCAAATAAATAGTCTGCTTGTATTGCAGGGTCCACAGCTTGAGCTACTGTCCCTGCTCCCCCTCCCACTTCTCCCATCCCCCACTACCCATGATTCTTACCTCCCCCCTATGCCTATCCAAGCCTCTCTTGAAGCTGTCCACTGTCCTCAACGAAACCACCTCTTCTGGCAGCACATTCCAAGTGTCCACCACCCTCTCTGTGAAGAAATACTTCCTGACCTCCCTCCTAAACCTCCCCCCTCCAGCTTAAGACTGTCCGCCCTCATTTTATGGTTGCCACTCAGCTTAAAGAGTCCCTCCTTATCCACCTTATTTATCCCTTTCAAGTACTTGAAGGTCACAATCGTGTCCCCTCTCCTTTCTACCAGGGAGTACATGTTCAGTGCCTTCAACATCTCCTCATGTGCCTTACCTTGCTGACCTGCTGTCATCTTTGTAGCCATCCTCTGGACCTTCTCCAGTTGGTTAATGGCCTTTTTTGAGGGTTGGACACCAGTACTGAACTCCATACTCTAGATGTGGCCTCACTAGTGACCTAGGGTAGTATGACCTCTCTCCTACTGCTGATCCCCTTACATATGCATCCCAACATCTTGTTTGCCCTTGCTGCTGCTTTCTTGCACTGCATGGAGTGCTTCAGGTCACTAGTGATCATCACTCCCATGTCTTTCTCCTCCTCTGATGTAGATACCTGGACTCTGCCAAGGTAGTACTCCGAAATTGCACTGAATGTTCGTAACTGACGTTTTTTCATATTTTGACCCTAAATTTGAAGCATAGCCTTTTTGTGACCCCCATCTCATGAACAATATGACTATCATTACACAGATCCTGCCCAAAAGGTGAATTCGCCAAGCGAATGCGAAATCACCTTTCAGGCGGGAGTTGCATAGTGACATTTGTATTGTTCATGAGGTGGGGTCCACAAAACGCCACGTTGAAAATGTGTGGCCAATATGTCAAAAAATGACTGCATTATGCACCAAAGTTGAAACCCCCATTGAAATACATTGAACCGCATTTACTTTAGTTTTCATATTGCAGTCAACAGTTCCTGCAGCAAGACGTGTCTTCAATCAAAGAAGGGATCTCGAACCTGGGATCTCCGCAAGTGAGTGATGGTCTGTGGGGGTGTCAGTGGGGTGTGGGTACACAGTGGGTGGTCAGGTGGAGGTACTGGAGTAATCAGTGATTGACCTCTTTTTTTGCAAGTTTAAAAAAAAAACACTGAGGGACAAAACGGGCAGAGATCAGATGGTGAGGGGGATGCCGCTAGACGCCAGGTGTTATGGCCAAGGGACTGGAGATTATGGAGTTGTGTTCCCCTGGGAGGTGGGGCATGCAATGACGCTAGTGTCTGTCCTGGTTCCCATGCAAGCAGGTGGTGGCTTTTTCTGGCAATTCCCACAGCCTCTGCCAGAGGTCACCAGCAAGCTGGACACCCACCTCCCTGGAGAAGGAGGGACGCCTCTGGGGTGCTCTATCATTCTCTGCCCGGCCAGCCCTCTGATTCCTGGGTCCATTCCCGAACCTGGGATGTCGGCATTGCAAGTGGTCGCTTTACTGCTGCATGGTTGGGCCAGCGCTGCTGGTAGGGTTGTCTGCTGGGGGATGCTGGTGAGAAGCACGGAAGGGAGGTCCAGCTGCAGGGAGGTAGGGGCAGTCCAGAGGATGGAAAGGTCCAGGTGTAGGGTGGATGGTCAGGCTAGGGAGCTGGTTCAGGGCTTAGGATAGGTCCACCTGTAGATACAGTGGTTGGGGTGGGCAGTAGTTTGTGTTCTTGGGAGGACAGCTGCAGAGACAGTCACCTGCAGGGAGGAGGATAGTCTGGGTACTTGCAGAGGGTAATCCAACTACATGGAGGTTGCGTGGCATGTGGCTGGATGCTGGTCCAGATGCAGGGAAGATTGGTCGCCTAAGGGAAGAGGCTGGGCTGTAGGGCTACCACGTGCACTGCTGCCACTCGTAAAGCGTGCTCCCATCTTCTGAATGGCAAGAATGTGCTGCCTCTGGGGGTTGGCAATATATAACAGTTGGGCACATGTTGGGTAAAAAGAGGACTGGAGGAAAGCTTTAACAACATAACCTAGCTGTATACTTGCTCTCCTGGCCCTCTCGAATTAAGACTGGATCAGTGATTACTGAAAGAACCAAAACATGTTTGCTGCAGCTGAAATCTGCATGTATATTCTGCCTGGTACTCTCCCGAGCTGCAGAACCTAAGCACGAGTATGCTGTAATTGAAAAAAGCTGCATGTGTATTCTGCCTGGTCCTCTCTGGAAGTTTCAAACTACAGATGAGGACCGTGTGAGTCACGGTCGCGCTGCTGGGATGGGGGGGGGGGGTAATCTTGAAAGCACAAGACAAGTCCAGCTGATTTAACCCATTAGTATGAGTGAAGCCGTCAAAATAAGTCATTACTTAGAGGTGACCTCTAAAGAACCGGAGCACCCCATTCCCGTCCCCACATACGTTCTAGTACTGCTGCGGGAGTCCAGGGCTGCAGTCGTCTTTAATTCCACAGTTAAATTTTACTAAAAAGCCAAAAGTTACGACTGAACGTGGAAGCGCAGCGTGGGTCCCAATTGAGCGGGTGCAAGTGTTTATGGGTATTACACCCATTTAGTGACGTTGCTAACACCACTGCTCTTATTGTAGCAACAGTGGCGGTAGTTTTTATATTTATTTTATTGCTTCCACAGGGATCTTAACACCTGAAATATTACTTACAGCAACAGCCCAACCAGGCGTTGCTGTAAGTAATATTTCAGGTATTAAGACCCCCGCGGAAGCAATAAAGACTGACCCAGCTGCTTGGAGGGGGTCAGCTGGGGGACTCAGTTGTCTTCAGTGCCAGCAGAAAGCTGTCTTACCCTGAAAACCATACAGTGGATTATGCAAAAGAACATAAGACACAGAAAGCCCTGTACACTGTATGTTTGTATGTACAGTTCCTCTGTTTCTTATGGCTATATAGGGTGCATTCTTCAGTTGAGCGAGAGAACTACGAAGTAAAGCTGAGCAATTCTGACACACAAAGGAGTTCAGAAGGCACTTGTAACTGTAAAAGACGGAGGAAGTGTACATTCGACATATAAATCATGTTGCTTTCTGTATCAAAAAAATCTGGGGCAAAAAATGGAAATTGAATTTAAAATCAAAATGTAACCCCTAGGTGGCACTATCCCAAGGGCTACTACCCCTGCCTGTTTGAGTACGGACAGGTTGAGGGGCCTAGGTCCTATGGCGGGTGCCTCCACCCAGAGGCCAGGGTTTGTAGTGGTTAGACTAACTTGGTCACAGCCCTCTGGGACACTGAGACCCCCTTTTATCCCCTCTAGTGGCTCACACAGTACACCAGAGTTACAGCCCCAATACCCCACGTTTACACACTGTTCACTCATATAGATACCTCTTACCCTCGAGACTGATTCAGCAGCACATCTCTGAGGACCCCCTGTAAAATAAGGTTAATCAACATACACAGCAAAACACAATACTGTTTCCATAAGTACCACCATCACAGACAGTATATAGTATAACAAAAACAAATCTGATTTATTTAGGGGACAGTAACACGGGAGATTGAAATCAGGTTAATTAGTGGCATTAAATCACAGTACTGTGCACACATACAGAGTCTGAAAAGTCACACTCTGGGTACCCAGGTTGGGGGGGGCTAGCCAGGTCCGTTGCCCAGGGTTGGCCGGCAGGTGCAGATGGATAGGGCCCTGTAGAAGAAAATATATGCACAACACCCAATTGTAATCCGGAGCCGGAGGGCTCAGTCCATGAAACAGTGAAACAACAAGAATTAAATGACACACTTGTGATTGAAAAACAAACTGCAGAGGAATACCCTGATTTGTACTCACAACACCCAAGCTGAGGATCTGATGGAAAATGTCCCTCTGGATTGCCAGAAGAGCAGGGCATGAGGACAAGGTCCTCGTGACTGGACCCCACTGCAGTTGATAGCAAATGGATGTAGTCCGAATTAAGCTGGGGTTTACGTCCAGCTTCAGTACTCAATTCACTGTACAGGGGATTTGAAATAGCGATTCCCCACAAGCACTATGCACATTTATATGTAAAAGGAAAGTACTATGCCAGGCAGGCTGCTCCTCGATCCCGATCGCAATTACTGCAAAATACGTAGGAGCACACACAGCAGCTTCAGTTCCTGACAGACCGAGCGCGATTCAGCAACTTCTCCAGTCTTCTACAGGATGAGCCTGGTTTCCACACTTCTAGTGCTTCTTTCTCCTCTCAACTTGGATTCAGGCCAAACTGGCTCTCACAAAGGCTGTAGACCAAAACTCAGGGCCTCTCACGTGCTTCCCTCGCGAAACTATACACCATGAAGCACACAGCTCCTCTCTCTTCACTGCCATAACTGATCTGATCTTTCCAGTCACAGAGCAGGCATTTCCTTAGCTCCACTATTCTGTTGGCTGATTCAGCTGTCACTCACAATAAGACTCCCTCTGTTGGTAGAAAAAGGCTCAAGGTCAAAACTACATTTCCCAGAGTCACTGCCCATACAATCCCCTTGTGGCTGACTCAAATTAAGAGTCCAAATTCTGTTACGTCCACAGGCTCCATTTTAGGGCTCCCTTAACCCAATTGGCCCAGCACAGCAGTTTAGGTCCAAAATAGAGAGGTAACACACAGACAGAGTCCCAGCTGCAATAAAAGCAGGTTAGACAAACTACAATTTTGCTAATGCTTTCAATGATTACAGGCAAACAGTTATAGCTTTCAGATGGGCTCCCTTTGCACCTTCAGTGACCGCAAAATGGAGCAATTACTCCGTAGCTTGGGCGGGATTCGAGCATTAAATACACAGTCCCCCCATACAAACTAATTAAGTCTGCAAGCCGACAGCTCTTAAAGAGACAGTACATGTAGGCTCAAATAGCACTCACTTGCAACCACAGTTAAGCAGCTCAGACACCGAACACCGCGCAGGCTTGGAGCATTCAGACAAGCTCCTGGAAGACTTTTGGGAACCCTCATTTGCAGGGGGGGTTAGAAAAATGTTTTACTTCATAAAAAAACAGCACTCCTTTGTGGGGAATGGACTATGCCAAATGATTTTAGAACGTCAGAATTTTGGAACTGTTTGCGTGAAACACCCTCTTATGGTTACAAAAGTGGCTGGACTGTTTAAAAACAAACAATGACAACTGACTAAGAATGATGTTATGATTTATAATAGCTTTCATTGTTATTTAAAGATAAAATTGCAATATCTATAAAACTGAGTTTTCAATACCAACACCCATTACCTTATGCTGGCGATACTATTTTTAGGTAACAATGGAATGGGTTGCAGATATCCACTATGGAAGGGAAGGGAACGAAAATCATGCCACACAGATGGCTAGCCACTCCCTTCTACTTCTAAGTTTGCCATCCTGCCCCAAGTTCAGACATTTTGTGACATATAACCATGTACAAGTCAGTAGAGGAGCCAGCCCAGTGATGCTGAGGGTTGAGACACTGGACACCACACCTTGCAGCATGCTGGTGACCCCGGCTCATGAGCAAGCTCAGGTAGCCGGGGATCGGCCACGGAGGAGAGGCGTGAGTGTCCGAAGGACAGCTCTCCTCTGCTGGGGAGGGTGGGTTGAGGACTCTCTGGCAGCAGCAACTCCAAGTGGAGACTAGGGTGCAACAGCTGGGGGGTTGTGCATGCAGGGGTGGAGGTGTCTGCAGAAGTCCTCGAGGGGTGCGGGAGTGTGCCCAGCTCGCGCTGGATGTCATTGCATGTGCGCGCCTCCAGGGTCACGCACATGTAAAAGGAAACTCCCTAGCACCTGAGAAGACGGAGCATGTGCCCCAAGCCCACTGCTGGACCCCGCCTTCGCCCGATCCCAATATCCCTCAGCCTGTACCAGAGCTCACCCACTGGACTAAACTGA
Organism: Neoceratodus forsteri; assembly: GCA_016271365.2. Lineage (NCBI taxonomy): Eukaryota > Metazoa > Chordata > Ceratodontiformes > Ceratodontidae > Neoceratodus > Neoceratodus forsteri. The sequence continues at coordinate 188,923,679 of CM057451.1, forward strand.
AGGAACGCCTAAGATAGGTGAGGGCAGCCCTGCCCTGAGGGGCACAGGTCAGGCGTCTACTGATGGGGGCGTAGGGTGCTAGGTCAAGGTTTCGGGGCTGGGGATCTGGGCCAAAGGGAGTACCAGACAGGGCAGGACAAGCAGGTGTTTCCTGAGGGATGCCTCAGGATCTGGCGACCGGGGGGAAAAAGCAGAGGAGAGATGGCTTTCCTTTATATCAAAGATTGCTTTCATTAATATAAAACAGCTCGGAAAATGCTCTATTGACTTGTAGGTGGCACGCTCCCATGCTCTCCCTGGTTAGATGCCACAAAACATCTCTGTGCAGGGGAGGGGCCAGCAGACTAGGAAGTTAAAGCAGTTGGATGTCTGTCTGCTCAGCACAATTTCAATCCCTTCCCTCCTGTAGTGTACAACTACAAAACATCCCGTTGTTATCTGAAAAGAGTATCATCAGCAAAAAAAGGTATCAAATCACCCACTTTATTCATTTGGTGCAGTGCCACAAGAATTGTCAATACAACAAAGTGCTACGTGCTTTGCCAGCACTATCCATTGCCACGTGCACTACTATCACTGTACGGGGCCACATGCACTGCCAACACCACCACAGTGCCACATGCACTGCCCCCACCTTGCTGTTCCACACACATTTACCACCATTGTATTGTTCAATGCATAAAGCCACCACTGTGCTATGCCATGAGCTTTGCTTCCACTATGATTTGCCACAAACGCTGCTGTCATTGTACGGAGCCATGTGCACTACCATTACTGCACTGTGCCACATGCACTGCCAGCATTGCACAGTTTCACCCTTCTTTCACCCTGTTGCACCTTTCTTCAGAAAAAAACACTCCTATCCATCTGAGACCCACCACACTACCAGCAGCCCAAAGACTCCTTTCTCTGACCTTAATCCATTGTTTAATGTTCAGTCATTATCCTCTCACGCTGGGCTCTAATGCCAGTATCTTGTCTCTGTTGTCCTTTCTGTGTAATGGCACAAAGCACTACTGGTCATGATACCAACATTCAGGCCTGGCCATGAGAGGATGAGGATCAAGTGGCATTGGACAGTAAAATTAATTAATTAATTGTAATTTTTCAAGTACAACCCAAGAAATGAACCTGTGTGTCAACGTATGGTGGGGCTCAGATGGGTGGCGGTGGAAGACTAATGGAGACACCAGATCATGAGGGCTAGAGAATACTGCTGACTCTTTTAGCCTCCTCCAATGTGGGCAGCAGTGACAAGGAAGATGCAAACCAAGTGAAATTAAATGAGAGTAAGCTGTTGGTGTTATTTTAGTGAATGGTGGTAATTTAGCCAGGACTCCGTGGAAATTTCCCTACTCTTCTTGGGGACTGCCCCTGGATTTTTGACAACCACCATAAAAGGCAGGTGGGACCTCGATTTCATGGCTCATCCAAAGGATGGCGCACCCAGACAGCTCATGAGTCCCTCCCCAACCCTATCCTCTAGCTGTCGAGCCACTGTATCCTGTCATCAGGCTACTGAACCCACCAGTTATGCAGGCATGCTCCCAAGCCCAGCTACCATCCCTAATTTCTAATTTTGAACCCCCCCCCTAAACTCCTCAGATTCCCCACAACCATAGCAGCATGCTCACTAGCCCACCCCATTCCAGCCCTGACAGCATGCACACGAGCTCCCACAAGCCATGGCTGCAGGTTCTGGTGGTCACTCATCCAGCCCTGACAGCATGCACACGAGCTCCCACGAGCCATGGCTGCAGGTTCTGGTGGTCACTCATCCAGCCCTGACAGCATGCACACGAGCTCCCACGAGCCATGGCTGCAGGTTCTGGTGGTCACTCATCCAGCCCTGACAGCAGGCTCCCAGGTCCCAACATTCTGAGCCCCCATAGACAGGTCCTCAAGAGCTCTTGAGCCCCCCCATACTGATGGCATATTCTATTCCCCCAGGCCAGGTAGCAGACAGTCTAACCCAAGCCTAATACCTGGCAGCACCCTCCAAAGCCCCTGCAGCACTGACATCAGACTCAAGCCCTAACCAGCCCTGGCAGCTGCCTCCACAGCACCCCCCAGCCCTGATGGCAGGCTCTTCAGCGAACCCCAAGCCCTGGTGGCAGCCTCCACAGCCCTAAAGGCAGGCTCCTGAGCACTGTCCAGCCCTGGCAGAATAACCTGCCCCCGTCCATGACCCTGCATTCATGCTGACTGACTCTCCCCTCTGTTAGTCCAGGCCTCTGGCTCCTAAACCCTCCACCCATGGCCTCTACCTTTAGAGACCCTTCATATCTAGCTTCAGACTCTTGAGCCCCCACCACCAGCATGTTCCATAGCAAATCCCCAACATAGATCTTGTGGCGGTCTACAGATCACCATCAGCCTTAAGAATCCCCGGCAACTCATGTGGCATTCCCTCATCACATTAGTATAAAGGGTTTGGCAAGCTCAACCCCTGCATTTACAATGCAGCTTAGTAAAATTAGTGGGGTAGCACCTGGTATGTGACCAAACAGAAGCATATAATTAAAGTGAGCTCAGCCCTGACATCTCCTCCACTACCACTCTTGGATCATTCAAATCTAAGCTCCACCTCCATCTCACTGACTCTAGCTCCTGTGACTGTTACCTGTAGTCACCATAGTACACTTCTATTCTCCTCCTCCTTAGCACTTATTATCCCCCTCTCTCCCTCTTTCTCCCACCTCCTGACTCTCCCCCTCCCCCCTCTTCTTCCCTCCTCTAGCACTTCACCCTGTTATGTTTAGCTAAGATACCTCTGCTCTGTGCTGTTGACAAGGCCACCGGCTGCTCTCACCTCCCCTCATGTGACCTTACCCACTTTGTGTTTTCCTTTGTCCCCCCTTCCCTCCTCTCCACCCCATACCAGTTTGTTACACTGTTCTTCTATTTTACTTCACACTATATTGTTTATCCTGTCTATTGCATTGTTTCTCCCATGGTTGCTAGTTATGCTACCTTACTGTATTATACCCCTGCATTTACAATGCAACTTAGTAAAATTAGTAGGGTGGCACCTGGTATGTGACCAAACAGAAGCATATAGTTAAAGTGCCAGTGCTCTCCCCACACCCCACACCCCTAATTTTGCCGCATCAAAGCCTGCAATTTTTTTAAAGTAACTCCAATGTTCTTACTTGTCATACATTTCAGAGGGGTTCTTGGTTTCCTTATCCAGCTGAACTATGATTAAGCCTGACCACTTCAGCAAAGTGACCACCTCCATCGGTCAGGTAAAAAGCATCACATTTAACTTGCCATATCAGAGCTGAGGTATCCCTGCTTTCCTTATCCCTCATCACAGCCACAGGCTACCAAGCCCACTCATAAGACATGGGTGACATACTGAATGATAGCAGGCATGAGGGAGAATAGGAGTGAAACCTGTGCCTGCCCAAAACGACCCTGCGAGATCCAGCTGTGCTTGTGTGGGGCTCCTGGGTTAGTTGCTAGGCTTCAGAGGAGCTGCTGAGCAAATGAGGAGGGAACAGGAACTAAACCTGCACCTGCCCACAACAACCCTGCAAAGTCTGGCTGCGCTTGTATGGGGCTCCTGGGTTAGTTGCTAGGCTTCAGAGGAGCAGCTGAGCAAGGGGGGGACAGGAACAAAACCTGCACCTGCCCAAAATGACCCTGCGAGGTCCGCTACTCTTGTATGGGGTTCCTGGGATAGTTGCTAGGCATCAGAGGAGCTGCTGAGCTATGGGCATACATGATATAACACAGCATGGCTTTACTACCGGGAAGTCTTGCACTACCAACCTTATTAGTTTTTATGAAAATATTAGCCTTAGCATTGACAAAGGAATCCCAGTTGATGTTATATACCTTAATTTCAAAAAGGCGTTCAATACGGTACCCCACTTCAAACTAAGTAACAGAATTAAAGACCTGTTTTCAGGTCCACTGTTTCCGGGTTAGCTCCACTGCTAAGAACTGCGCCCTTGACAGGGTCCACCGCCGACGAGCGGCCGCATCAAAGATCTACCCCATCCGCCTGCTCTCCTGTCTTGGTTTGAAGAGCTTCACTCCACCGGTAAGAACTGCATCCTTGACAGGGTCCACTGCTGATGAGCTCCACCTCTAAGGTATGGTCCCTGGCTAGAGTACAGCCACAGCGTTGATTGGTCAGCTCCTATCTTGCCTGGAACCCTACTGGTGGTTCTCCTCCTCTGCAGTCTGCGAATGGCTGTTTTCCGAATCCTACATTTTCTGGGACTCTGAGTAAGCTCCTTTTTCGAGCACTTTTTTTGTTCTGTTCTTAACTTCACTGCTGTGGGGGGTGTTGTGCTTGGGTTATGCAGTCCTTTGGATGAAACGTTAAACCAGATTACCTTCTACACATCTCTGCTGCTGCCTGGTGAATCTTCAGGTGGAAGTAAAAGAGCACAGTGCTCTTTTCATAGGAGTAGGGGATTTTTTGCCAGTGTCCTGACCAACATTCCCCTTCCCATAAAACAGGTTTAGACATATGCCTGTGACTGTGTTTTGTTACTGATGTGCAAAACGGCTGCAGCCACATGTTTACAGTTACTTTACTACCAATCTCTCATTGTATAGCAATTATTACTGTTGTTTTGGAACACTGTGTGTATACTATGTGGGCCAAGCAGTCCTTCTCTGCCATCAAAATCTATGTTTCTATTTTCACAGAGAGGGTGGTGGACACATGGAACGGCCTTCCTGAGGAGGTCGTGGGGTCAAAAACAGTGGGGGAATTCAAGAATGCATGGGACAGACATAAGGTAATTCTTGTGGGGGGTAGGAAGGAGTAGGCTGTTGGTTGACTAGGATCTGCAGCTTATCCAATAGGTAGGGAAATGGGCAGACTGGGTGGGCCAAGTGGTCCTTATCTGCTGTCAAAGTCTATGCTTCTATGTATAACTATTTGCACTAAATATGCTATGGTTTTCTTGCACATCTGAAAAATACCTTCAAAGAGGTTATACGTATATGGACAACACAAACTGCCTTGAATTGATGTGCAGTATCTGAAGAAAATATGTCAGTATACAATATATAACACTGATTGATTTAAACTGTACAAAAGATAATGAAAAATAGAAGTATGAAGCAAGCCCGTTGGCTCCAGCCCAAGAAGGAGGGGTTTCTGGGGAGGAAGGGGCATCCAGTGGGCTGGGGAGAGAGGAAGGAAGGTATCCGGTGAGCTGGGGCAGGAAGTGTCTGGGGGCATGGGAGGGAGGCATGTCTGGTGGGCTGGGAAGGGAGGTGTCTGGTGGCCCGGGGATAAGAGTAATCTGGAGGGTCAGGAGGGGAGTCAAGGGAGGTAGGGTTCTGCGGGGCCATGGAGGGAGCCAGAGCAGAGGTGGTGGGGGACTGTGGCGAGAGCAAGGGTGTTGGAGGGGACTGTGTGATGAGGGGGCATAGAGGAAGGAGGTGGTGAGTAGGAGTTAGTGTTGAGTCGTGGAGGGAGGAGGATGCCACAGTTGGAAACCCTCATTCCACAGACCCGGGGGGGGGCAGGGAGCTTGCTGACAGGGCAGTATGGGCCTCTGGAGCCTGCAGCCAGTGCTGGGGGGGAGGGGCTCAGTAGCTAGAGATCAGTGATAGTGGTGATCTCATGAGGTGAAGTTGCTGCAACTCCATGAGTGGGGACAGAAAGTGATGTATGGTGGTTGTCCAGTGGGCCAAGAGGGAGAGGAGTCAAGGGGGCTCAAGGAGTGTGGATGGTGTCAGGGGCATGCAGGAAGGAAGAGAGTGTCCCGAGGCTAGGGAGTGAGATGTCTTGGGGCCCAGGAGGGAGGGGCATCAAGGTGGCTGGGGAGGTAGGTGTCCAGTAGGTCAGGGTGGGATGTGTCCATGGGGGGCCTGGGAGGGATGTCTACTGAGGGAGCAGACCAGGAAGTGAGGTGTCTGATTGGCTGGGAAGGAGGGAAGCCATTGAACCTTCACCTTGTCGTAATAACAACCAGCATGCCAAGGAGCCCATACAGAGGTCGAATCAGCAATGTAGGAAGCACATAATGCTAAGACTCTGAGCTTTGTTTACTTAGCACCAGTTATTATAAAAAATAACACATATGAAGATGTGTGATCTGCAGTTTTTTTTACACACTCTGCTCTCAAGGTTTATATATTATCACACACCTTGGGTGTGTAAAAAAACTGTATATCACACTCCTGCATATGCCTTATTCTCTATATATTATAAAAGCAAACTTTCTGCAAGCATCTACCATGCAAAGGTCCTTTCTGAATTTATTAAAGAACACTGCTTGCTTGCTGAAACTTTTTGGTGCCTGTTTTCATTAAGTCCAAGCACAGGCAGTTCACGGTTGTTGTTTGCAGTTTAGGGAGAGCTCTTCCTTCTTGCTCTGCACTGCCTCTGCACCATGTGCACATCCACATTCCCTGAATTGCTCTATACATTACAAACAGCTGGAATGAAAACTCTTGACTTTTTATGTCCTTTTCCTTCTTACTCCTAATTAAGAGGAGCAAATCAGTCTCCTCTTGTAGCACTCTATTGCATGGTGATGAGAGAGGTGGATAGGGAAAGTTACCTAAGGTTGGCTAGTGAGGCTAGTAAGGAAGTCCAGCGAGCAAAAGCACAGAAGGAGCGGCAGATAGTTGAAGGAATTAAGAAGGGGGAGAATGCTTTCTTTCACTGTATAAGTGAGAAAAGGGACAAGAAGGAAGGGATTGTTAGGCTTAAGAAAGGGGTGGTGTGGATGGAGGATAATGGGGGAAAAGCAGAGGTACTAAATGAATACTTCTGTCTTCACAAGGGAGAAGGACAGACCAGTGCTTTCAGGAAGGAAAAGAGCAGGGGAACACAGATGTAATGATAGAGGAGGATAGAGTGAGGGAGGGTCTGCTGGCATTGAAAGTGGACAAATCACCAGGCCCGGACAGAGTACATCCAAGGGTACTAAAGGAACTGGCTGAGGAGCTGGCAGACCCATTTAATAGTTCACTAGTATCAGGCATGGTACTGCAGGACTGGAGAACAGCACATGTAGCGCCCCTCCACAAAAGCGTTCCCAAGGACGATCCAGAGAATTACAAACCAGTGAGTCTGACCTCCATTGTGGGCAAGCTCATGGAGACCATACTAAAGGAAAGGTTGGTGGAATATCTAGAGGAGCATGGTCTCCAGGATAAGAGGCAGCTTGGGTTCATGGGGGATGGGAGATCATGTTAAACAAATCTGACTGATTTCTTTGACTGTGTCACTAAGACAGTAGACAAGAGCCAAGCAGTAGACATCCTCTATCTTGATTTCAGCAAGGCCTTTGACTCTGTGCCCCACAAAAGGTTGATCACGAAGTTGGTGGCTCTTGGAGTTGGGGAAAAGATGGCCAGATGGGTGGAAAACTGGCTGAGGGACAGAACCCAGAGGGTGGTTGCGGGGGGAGAGTTATCTGGCACCAGAGAGGTAACCAGTGGGGTCCCACAGGCCTCCATGCTGGGACCGGTGTTGTTCAATGTTTTCATCAATGACACTGGGGATGGCATTAAAGGCAAAATGTGCCTATTCATGGATGACACCAAGCTCTGTGGAAGAGTGGACACAGCTGAAGGGATACAGGACCTATAGGAAGATCTAGAAAAGCTGGGGAGGTCCAGGATCTGGCAGCTTGGCTTCAATGCCAAAAAATGCAAAGTTATGCCTATTGGAGCCAAGAATCCCAGGACAGAGTACTACCTGGGTGGAGTCTGAGTACTGCATCAGAGGAGGAGAAGGACCTGGGAGTGATGATCACTAGTGACCTGAAGCACTTCACGCAGTGCAAGAAAGCAGCAGCAAAGGCAAACAAGATTTATTTATTTACTGAAATTCTTTCACCAGGAAAAGCACACTGAGCAAGAACTGCTCGTCTCCCGGTGTGACCTGGGAAGGAGGGGTACAGTGGGGAAGAGGACAAGGGTAGTCCAGGTCCTGACATATATACATGCCATTACAATACAGTTGAAAACATTTGACAGAAATAGTTGGACGTAGATGACAATTTACCCTTACTTATACTATAGTAGCAATTACATGGGGAAGTCATGCTTTATACCTTGAAAACATATAATTAGATAATACAGCTGCATATGTTTGACATGAATAGGTGAATGTGGATTAATACATATAACCTAATAGTCGAGAGTAAATAGTTACAATGAGGAAATCCTGCTAAGGTATTGGGTTGTGGTATATAATGAGATGGGGTAAGTGCAAGCTAGCTAGCTCAAAAGTTGGGGTCAAGTGCAGTAGTTGGGTGTGGTTAGGGAAGTAGCACCATTGGGCCTACTGGGAGAAGAAATATAGGAGTGTCTGAGGTAGAATAGATTGGAGAGTTAGCTGCAGGAGCAGTTTACTGAGCAGTGGTTGGGAAGGGCATAGGATAGTGAGTGGACAGAGGAAGAGTGGCGAATTTCAGAGGGGAAAGATGCTGGGATGCATAGCTAGGGGGATCAGTAGTAGGAGAGAGGAGGTTATACTGCCCTTGTACAGGTCACTGGTAAGGCCGCATCTAGAGTATGGAGTTTAGTACTGGTGCCAACACCTCAAAAAGGACATTAACCTGCTGGAGAAAGTCCAAAGGAGGGCTACAAAGATGATAGCTGGTCAGCAGGACAATACATATGAGGAGTGGTTGAGGGCACTGAACATGTACTCCCTGGAAGACAGAAGAGAGAGAGGGGACATGATTGTGACCTTCAAGTACTTGAAAGGGATAAATAAGGTTGATAAGGAAAGTCTCCTTAAGCTGAGTGGCAACCTTAACCTGAGGGGGCACAGTCTTAAGCTAGGGGGTGGGAGGTTTAGGAGGGAGGTCAGGGAGCACTTCTTCACAGAGAGGGTGGTGGACACTTGGAATGCGCTGCCAGAAGAAGTCATCTCATTGAAGAGAGTGGGCTGCTTTAAGAGAGGCTGGGATAGGCATAGGGGGAAGGTAAGGATCATGGGTAGGGAGGAGTGGGGAGGGAGGGCATGGACATTAGCTCAAGCTGTGGACCCTGCAATACGAGCAGACTTGATAGATCAAATGGCCTTCTTCTGCTGGCTTGTTCGTATGGTGCCCCGCTCCTTTCAAATTTACCAGGATCTTTAAGGCAATCGGCTACAAGTTCAGTACTAACACTCTCTCTTGCCAAAGTGTTGACACCTCTGCCTTTGTGGAACTGTCTTGGTAACAAGCTACCTAGGCCTGCTTATGAGCATGTCACTCCCACAAACTGTGAACTGTACACAGGTGTACATTTGGGGTAGCGTATTATGCTCCCTTGCAAGATACACTGGTTCGTGGTGCTGACCCGACTCTCAGCAAAGACTGGACTGGAGGAGTCTAGGGAGAGCTGCAGAGGCAGTGCTCTCTGCTTCCAAGGGAAGGGGCAATCCAAGAGCAGTCCAGCATGGTGTGGATTGGTTCTATTGTGGGAGATGGGTGAACATTTTGAATAGCATACCTGGTGCTTTTGTGGATGCTGGAACTTTTATGGCTGTCAAAGCAGAACTAAACAGAGTGTTTTTTTCTTCTGTATTGCTGGTTCTCCTCCAATACCACCCACTCAATCGTGAGACATGGGGGCATACCCCCAGTCCAACCTTCCCAAACCCCACTTCTTACAATGAAGGGTTCCACAGGGCAGGGACCAAGAGCACCATCAGTCATCTTTGTAGCACTGTAGTTTTCATTCATTTTTCCTGTGCAACCATAACATTGAGCATTAGCCTCCGACTGCCTTGTGCAATGCAGCATGCTTGTGCAAAAGCACCACTCCTCGCAATGAAGCAGGCTCCATGGCTCACTGCAGGGAGGTGCTGCATCAGCAGGCCATGACATCACCATCTCCTGAAGTGTGTCTTTTGTGCTGCACTCAGCAGGAGGGATGCTACTACTGGCTACTGGAGACTTTTTGGGATTTGGTGAGGGTCAACTAGATTCAAGGGGCTAATTTGCATGGAATGGGTTACTACTGGATAACCAAGATTGGTTGGGCATTCTGACTCACAAGGTGGGTATTCCGGTACAGTGGGTGGGCACTATACCCCCAAGGGTGGGCAAATTTGACCCCCAGGGTGTACATTCTGACCCTCCAGGTGGACATTTTGGCACACAGGGTTGGTAATCTGTCACTCATAGTGCACTGTGACCCACAATGTGTATGTTCTGTCCCTCAGGGCAGGCATTCTGACCCCCAAGGTGTACATACTAGCCCAATGTGGAAAGACTTCAGCCCCCAGAGTAAGCCTTCTGGACACTGGAAGGGCACTATGGCACATTGGGTGGGCATGCTGGCACACAGGGTGGGCATTCCCACCAAAAGGATGTGAATTCTGCCCAAGTGTGAGCAGTATGCTTCTCAGTGTGGGCATTTTTCCACAAGGGTGGGCATTCCAACCCTCTAGGTGATTATTTAGGACACAGGGTGGGCATTGCTGCATAGACGGTGGGCATTTTAACTCTAAGGATAAGCATTTCAGCCACACGGTGGGCATTCCTGTCCTCTGGTGGGTATTGCAGACCTTTTGTGGGCACTGTGCCCCTCAGGAAGGGCATTACTACTTCCAGGGTTGCTATTCTGGGCCCAAGGTGGGCCTTCTGGCCCCCAAAGGGGGCTTTCCATTTCCAGGGTTGGCATTCTGGTCCCCAGTACCAGGGCCGATTTTCTCTAACACAGAAAGTGTATTGTGGCACACAGAGTGGGAATTCAGGCACGCCCTGATGGCTCATGAGCCCCAGACTAGCCATGGCCTCAAGATCACGAGCCCCTCCATCCTGTCATCAGACTAATGAACCCATCAGTCATGGAGGCATGCTCCCAAGCTCACCCACCATCCCTAGCCTCTAACTTCAAAACACCGTCCCCTAGGCTTCTCAGATTCCCCACATCCATGGCAGCTTGTTCACCAGCACTGGCAGCCTGCTTGTGCCCCCAACTCCCCTAGGCCATGGCTGCAGGTGCAAGCATTCACTCCCCCAGACCTGACATCGGGCTTCATATACCCCCCCAAGCCCTGCTTCTGAGCCAGTATAGACAAGTTCTCTGGAGCACCTGAACCCCCACCCCACGCCCTTGTGGCTGGCTGTTGATCCACATCAGCCTTAGCCCCCCTACACAGCTCTTGTGGAGGTCCCCCCAATCCCATCACAGCCACAGGTTACCATGCCCACTCCCAAGAAATGGGTGGCATACTGAATGACAGCCTCCATCCCCTCACATCGGCTCATTACTGGCTACTACATCTAAATCATCCCATTCCAAGGCAAAAATATGGGACTTCAGAGGAGCTGACTTTGCTAAGATGGCCAACAGAGTTAAGCTAGCCCTGGCAAAAAGAAACACAGGTGAGGGGGTACAGGCAAAGTGGGCAAGCATTAAGGATGCAATACTTGAAGCAACATCCCATTGTGTTAGAAAAGGAAGTGCAAAAGAAGAAGGAAACCACTTTGGTTCTCAAATACAGTAACAGAAAAGGTCAGAGCCAAAAGGCTGGCCTTCAGGAAATATAAGGGAACACAGCAGGATGAAGATAGGGAGGCATACCAAACTGCCCTAAGGGAAGCAGGGAAGGCAGTAAGGCAGGCAAAGTCCCAAACTGAGGAAACACTAGCCACGAACAGTAAAAGAAGGTGACAAGACTTTCTATAGATACATTAGTGAAAGGAGAAAGTCCAGAGGGGGTATTGCTAAGCTTAATGGAGAAAAGGGGCGTGTGAGAGGAGGACCCTGTAAAGGCATCTATCCTAAATAGATACTTTTGCTCAGTATTTACTGAAGAGAGGCAGGGCCCACAGCTCAGCATCATGGACACAGGGGGAGGGAGGTGAGCACTACTCCCTTCACAAAAGAAAGGGTCCTTCAAGAGCTTGCTAAGCTCAGGATGGATAAGGCAATGGGACCTGATGGCATACATCCCAGGATACTTAAGGAGCTAAAGGTGGAACTAGCAGAGCCATTAGCAGAACTGTTTAGTGAGTCTCTGAGCACAGGAGAGGTCCCAGAAGACTGGAGAAGGGCTCATGTGATCCCGCTCCACAAGACTGGTAGCAGGAGGAGGCGGGGAACTACAGACCAGTCAGTCTTACCTCAGTAGTGGGCAAGATTATGGAGGCACTCCTTAAGGAAAGGATAGTGCAACACCTGGAATCCATAGGGGCACAGGATCCAAGACAGCATGGGTTTACAAAAGGAAGGTCCTGTCAAACTAATCTCATAGATTTCTTTGACTGGGTAACCAGAGTGGTGGACCAAGGGGGAGCAGTTGATGTCGCCTACCTTGACTTCAGCAAAGCTTTTGACACTGTTCCACACAGAAGATTGATAAATAAGCTGGGTAGGCTCAGGGTGGGTCAGAAGTTGGTCAACTGGGTGGCAAACTGGTTGACAGGCAGAAAACAGAGAGTGGTGGTAAATGGTATACAGTCAGAAGAGATGCAAGTCACAAGTGGGGTACCTCAGGGATCAGTCCTGGGGCCAGTCCTCTTCAACATCTTCATTAGTGACCTTGCAGATGGACTAGAAGGTAAGGCTTGTCTGTTTGCAGATGACACCAAGATCTGCAATAGAGTAGATGATCCAGATGGAGTGGGCAAAATGAGAAGAGATCTGGATAAACTAGCAAAATGGTCAGAAGAGTGGCAACTGGGATTTAATGCAAAGAAGTGCAAAATCATGCACATAGGGAAGAGAAAACCTGAAGCCACCTATAGGCTGGGAGGGGAGTTGCTAGCAGTCACAAAGGAAGAAAGAGACTTGGGCATCATCATCACCATCACTGATGACCTGAAATCATCCAAGCAGACCTCTAAAGCAGTAGGTAAGGCTAGGGGGGTGTTAGGGTGTATTAGGGGTATCACAAGTCGTAAGAGGGAGGTAATAATCCCTCTTTACAAGACACTGGTTAGGCCTATCTGGAGTACTGCATGCAGTACTGGAGGCCACACCTTACAAGGACATTAACCAAATTGAGGCAGTCCAGAGAAGGCAACCAAAATGGTGCAGGGACTGCATCACATATGAAGACAGATTAACAGAGCTCAATATGTATACCCTTGAGCAAAGGAGGAGAGAAGTGATATGATCGAGGCATTCAAACACCTTAAGGGCATTAACAAGGTGAAAGAGTCTAACATGTTTAAATATAAGAAAATAGCAGGACAAGAGGGACACAGCATGAGATTAGAGGGGGCCGATTAAGGGGAATGTGAGGAAATTCTTTTTCACAGAAAGGGTGGTGGATGCATGGAATGGCTTACCACAAGAAGTGGTGGCTATGAATACAGTGCAGGGCTTCAAACAGGCATGGGATAGGCATAAGGGAGCAATACAAATGACTATGAATAGATAGGCCACTGACAGAGCAAAGGCCGATGGCACATTTATAAGGTAGAAAAAGAAATGGGCAGACTGGATGGGCCTTGCGGTCCTTATCTGCCGTCAACTTCTATGTTTCACAGTGCAGCAGTACAAATATTAAAAATATATTAAAATTTAGGCTGTTTATTTTTTTAATATAGACAAACATTTAAATACATTGCAGTATAGATTTTTTTTTTACTGTTTATAATTCTACCTATCTCTATAGACGTTGATAACACAGAAACTGCAGTGGCTCACATGTTCCAAATGACTGTATAACTACAGATTAATAATAAACTCCCTGAAACGTGTAACCTGCAGTGCTACCTCAGCCCAGTAATATCCACTGCATTCGATTGCTTCCTGTCTCCCAAAAATGATTTCCCAATATATTTTGCCATTAAATATATTTTTATTAACCTCAGTCTGCTCACAAAACACATAGACCACAGCGCTTCTAGCACTGTTCTGCCCTCCAAAAGATGGCAGCTCGCTTTACATACTCACGCTAGGCACCGCCAATGGGCATTGCCATTGTAGTCTTTTTTGTTTCTGTGACCTCTCCTATAGCGTCACAGACACAGAAACTGGGGGTTCAAGTTCTGTAGTCACAGAACTGGGGGAGTAGGAATTGCAGCCGCTTTGGGGAGCACGTAAAGCGTGCCACTATATTGTAGATGTCAGACCAGGAAGCTGGCTCATTGACATCCACAAGTGTTTGGCGGAGCACTTAGTTTAAGGGGTTTTTGTTTTTAACACTTTAAAATAATTCAAAAAAACATACCCAGTTTGGGCATTTTTCTGTAGACCGGACTATTTTTCATTCATCGGCAGTGTTGTTAGTGGGAGGATGTACCGTTTGGAGATAAGAAACATGTCAATCATCACTGTAAATGTTGTATTATACTCCTTGGCCTAGATATTCAAAAGTCCCCTGCAAACTCGCGCAAGTGCATGCGCCGTGCATCAGAGATGCACCAGCCCAAAATAATGAGATATTCAGAAGATGCAATCGCGCATGTCCGGCTGAATATCCTGGAGATGCACGGCGCAGCAGGTGACCTGAACCTTATGCGGAGCATGGGGAAATGCGCAATGCAAAGCCTCTTGCTTAGTGCACAAAACTGCAGTATTCAGCCAGGATATGCAAATTACCTCACTGTACATTCCAAGCCCATCTCCCACATTTGCATCACATTACTGGAATGTATTCAGGCCATTTGCATACCCCAGTGTCTCACAAAGGTGAACTGGAGGTATTGCAGTCTAGCAGGTAGGTGTGATGGAAGGTATGTGTGTGGGTGGGTGTACTGCATTGGCCTGGATACAGTGCTATTACCCATAGCCATGCACAGTGAGGCACAAAAAACTGGCACTGACCACGAACTGTAGTACACTCCTCTTGTAATGTTGTATTCACCAAAACCCCACAACACAGCACTGCACAGCTACATGTGGAGGGATACTCACACCTGGTCGACTAGCTCCCCATAGCCATGCACAGGGTCAGACGGGGGCCCACCTGGACAGTGCAGTGACCACAGGCTACCTGGACATGCAACAGGGGTGGGCACAGGGTGACACAGGCTGTTAGGGCTACCACATGCATGTGAAACACCAGCTCCATATGCTGCATACCATCACCTGCAGTGCCCCACACCCCAGTATGCGAGGTACCTGGTTGGCACTATAAGGGATGGCAGTGTGCAGACAGTGTTTGGCTGCTGGGTGGCTACGTCAAGGGAGCGGTGTGGGGTGTTGCTCCCTGGATGGTGCCAGTGGCTCAGGGTTCATCCATCCTGGCATGACTGCTATGTGTGGGTTCCTGGAGCATATCCTGCTGCACCTCCAAGGGCTGTATTCAGACAGCCTAACTGCAGTTCTGTGGCCTGCCTGTGGGTGGCTGGCCATTTAGGCATGCCTTTTCCATGCCTAACTTTGGGCAGCTCATCTCTAAGATGCACTGTAGATGCGCCACACATTTCGGTTAAATATAGGGATTTATTTATTTATTTATTTGTACATCAGTTTGAAAACCTTTGAGCAAAAGGCTCATTTACAAAGGTACCGCATCACAAAAAAAGACAGATACAATACCACAGTAAGTTACAACAATGAGATATACAAGTTGGTTAAACAGGATGATGCATACAATAAATTGTTAAAGACAGTCTATCTTCTATTAATGGATGCAGCCAATCAGGTGGCTTTGTCATAGTATTTGGGCAGGACCAAACTAGTAACAGTTACAGCTTCGAGTATCAAGTAGGTGATTTCGGAGGGAGGTTTTGAAACAGGATATTGAGGGAGCATCAGAGATAGAGGGGGATAGTGTGTTGGACCAGGATGGGGCTCTGTAGCAATAGGCCCTTTGACCGTGCGAGGTCCTAGCCCTGGGAATTGATAGGGTGGTTTTGCCAGAGGTTCGAGTTTGTACTAGGGATTTTGCATGGTGGATGGAGGCTGTCAAACCCGGTGGGGATAGACCAAGGAGAGTTTTTTTTGTTATGATACAGGTCTGATATCTGAGGCGTTCATCTAGGTCAAGCAGCATGGCCTTTGTATAAAGTTGGCAAGTGTGCATTAACCTAGGGACCCCTGAAATTAGCCTACAGGCCTTGTTTAGTGTAATGTGAATTTTGTTGAGTGCGGTCTGATCAGCAGCATCGTACACTGGCAGCCCATAATCCACAAGGGACAGTATGGATGATGTGACCGCAAGACGGAGGGCCTCAGTGGGGAGACAGTTTTTATACCGGTATAGGATGCCTAGCCGGATATTTGCAGCTGAGGCAAGGGCTGAGATGTGGTCATGGAAGGAGAGAGTGGGGTCAAAGTAGATCCCAAGGTACTTATAGGAGTAGACTTGTTCGAGTGGGAAATTGGTGCTAGAGAGTATGTGAAGTTTGAAGTTGCTGGACTTGTTTTGTGGGTGGGCGAAGAACATGGTTTTGGTTTTTTTGAGATTTATCACCAGTCTGTGCTCCTTGAACCAACCCTCGGTTTCATTATATGATCTTTGCAAGGAGTCCTGGAGGGCGATAGGGTTATGATCAGAGGCAAAGATGACGGCATCATCTGCATACAGTAAGATATTCCCAGTACAGGATCCTGGTAGGGTGTTGAGGTATAGTGAGAAGAGTAAGGGTCCAAGAATGGAGCCCTGTGGAACACCAGAGCAGATGGGACAGATGTCGGAGTGAGTCCCGCTAATTTTAACACGTTGTGAGCGGGCTGATAGATAGCTGGCGCACCAGGAGACAGGCCCAGTGGCAAAACCAGAGTGACTGAGGGCATCCAGAAGGAAGGGATGGGAAAGGGATGCGCGGCACATTCATGGGAATGCCCCCTCAACATGCGCTGCATACAGTACATTATAGATATGCGATGACGCATCTGGAGATGCACGACGCATCTCTCCCTTTTTGAATTTTGTGATTCCACCCATCTTCTGGGATGCACGGCACACCTCCACTTTGTGCCGCGTATCCACTTTGAATATCTAGGCCCTCATCCTGAACTCATCATTCAGTGCTGTAAATATGTAAAATAATCATAACTATGCTTTTCTGTTGTATAAGAAAAAGGATCTTGTGTGTAATAAATAAATAAACATGCTTTAAATCAATCCTGCCTTGGTCAGTGCAGGGGAGAAAATAGTATTACCACCTGTCCTGATTTTTGCAGGACAGTCCTGATTTGGGCAGTCATGTTCTGCAAAAAACATGAATAATACTACATGTTCTAACCTTATAGTGGAAAAAATAAACTTTTCTCGAAATGTTGCTGAAAACTGTAATACCTTAACTAAAATACCTTAAAATTATAAGAAATAATAGAAACATCTACAAAATGATAATATTAAGTCTTAATTCTGATTATTTAGAGTAAAATCTGTTGCATTGGTCAAGGTTACATATTCTGCAAAAAATTGATGTTTCAGTAAGAAATGTCTCACTTTGGGCTTCTTAAAAGGCGGTAATCCAATGGAGAGACTCTGTTCTGCAGGGCATATGTGGTGGGGCTACTGGCTGCAGGGATGCTAACTGGGGCAACTGGCTATACTGGGGGGTTCTATCCTGGATGCAGGGGTATTTAGTGGGCACAAGGGCTGTTGGTGGGGACTGTTGGGGCATACCGACACAGTGCTCCGAGATTGATTTGGTATTGGATTTTCCTTGTAACTCCATAGCGATTTTCCTTTGTTTTCCTGTAGATCACAGAGAATAATGCTTACTTTCTGTATTTTTCTGTAGACTGGACTCCTTTTTATTTAGTGGTGTTGTGTTTTGTGTATGAATGTACAGTTTGGAGAGTATAAATATGTTTTAAATTAGCCCTGGCTTGGGCTGTGCAGGGGAACTGGTTGCAGGGGGTACAAAGTTTATTTTTGCTTTAGCATCTTAGAATAGCAGGAATTTCTGCTTTTAAGTCTGAATTTACAACTTCTTTTCAAGGTGGCAGCACCTTTTCCATGTTGAACAGATGAGGGACAGAGCAATTTTGAGGGGTAAAAGGAGGTAATTTCCCCCATAATTGGGGACATTTGAGAGGTATGATCAGGACAGCTACCAATCTTCCTGTTTGTCAGCATGAAGTAACCCTAATTCAGACCAGGACAGGTGGCAACACTAATTGTGATGCTCCTGGTGTGGTATTTTTTCATCACGGCATAGTAAGAGACCCTTCCCCAATATACCTCAAGACCATGTTACTGGGCTTTCTTCCACTGGATCCCGCTCTTTTGATGCACCACACAAGTAACAGGTGAAACCCACTCCTCAACCAAAACACCACTAACCGGACTCCTATCATCGCAACCTCTTCATGGATATATGGTCCCGTGTGTGCTCATGCCAGCACGTACTGGTGAGTGCTGATAGGAGAAGAGATAACAGGGAGAGAAAGAAAGTGGATACTTGGGGTATTCCCTCCACAGGCCCTGACATGACCCTCTGCCTTAACAGCCCCAGACACTAGCACCTCTGGTGTCAGAAACTGTTTCAGGTGAGAAGGGTGTTCTAGGTGCAGTGAGGTTGGTCATCTGGGGAGAAGGCTGGACAGGGCTGGGAACATGGTCCAGCAACAGGGAGGGTAGTCAGATAAAGACTGTCCAAGAGCTAGAAGAGGGATCCACCTGTAGGGAGGGTGGTCAGCTGGGGCTGGAGGCAGATCTGAGTGCTGGAAGTGTGTTCCAGGTGCTGGCCTGCAGGCGCAACAACAAAGCATCTATCTATGACACTGACGACCTGGGTTCAAGAATGAGCCTGGGAGTTGGTGGACCGGTGGGGAAGAGGGAGGATTGAGCATCCCAGGGACTGCTCTCCTCCTCTGGTGGGAGGGAAAGTTCTGCTGCCAGTGCTCAGCTGACCCCTAGCAGAGGCTGGGGAGCAGGAGCACCGAAGCATGCACAAGGGAGGAGAGGGAAGATGCTGACATACATCCTGGGGTCATTGTACTTCCACCACTCAGTGGGGAGGGAATATGGAAAAAACGATGCTGGTGTCAGGATGGTGCCCGGACCCAGACTCCGTGCCCAAGTGGTTGGGCTGTCAGTCCATTGCTGGATCCATGGTGTGGTGGGATATGGGGGGTCCCACCAGCCCTTCTGGGGGGTACACCCTGGGAGTATCGCCTGGCATAACCTGACTGGAGTCAAGGCGATGGGGTTGGGTGTCCAGGCCAATGGAGGCCACTGGCATGGAGCCATAAAACAGATTAAGAAAAAAAAAGTGTGTTCCAGGTGCAGGGAGGGTGCTCAGCTAGTGGGGGCTGGAGGGGTGGTCCACTTGGATATAGGGTAGTTGGCTGGGGGGGAGCTAATCCATGTGAAGAGACAGTGGTTGGCTGGAGAGGAGAGGCTGGTTTGGGAGGTTGAAGGGTGGTCCAGTTGCAGAAAGTGTGGTAGACGGGGAGGAAAGGCTGATCCAGGGAGTGTAAGGGTTGTATGCTAGGGAAGAGAGGCAGGTCTTGGGGCTGGATGGGTGGTCTAGTTGCAGGGAGGGTGGTTGAAGGGGGAGGAGAAGCTGGTCTGGATGCTGGAAGGGTGGTCCAGTGGCAATGAGGGTGGTCGGTCCTATGTTAGTCCTAGAGTAACATACATGTTAAACCTAATCATACGACCCAGGAGGTGAAGCTGGAGCAGCTCCATGAGTGGGGACATAGAGTGTTGTATGGTGGTTGCCCAGGTGACTTGGAGGGAGGTGTCCCAGGAGAGGTCCAGCGGATAGGGAGTGAGATGTCTGGGTTGACCCGAGAGGGAGGGTCATGAAGAGGTTGCAAAGATGGGAGTCCAGTTGGAAACATTTGGGATGAGGACCAGGATTTACCTGTTACATGTGGGGTGGGAAAAACAGCTGGATCCAAGGGGAAGGATGGAAGTGTGCGTAGGGGGGACCTGGAGAAAGCAGCAGTCCTGAACAAATATTTTGGTTCGGTATTCACAGAAGAAGGAGAAGGTGTGGGACTTCAGTTAAGTAACAGGATCATTGATAAAAGGGAGGTGGACACCAGTCCATTTATGAAGGAGAGAGTCCTAAAGGAACTAGCAAAACTGAGAGTGGACAAGGCAATGGGGCTGGATGGGATACAACCAAGAATATTAAAGGAGCCTGCAGAGGTTCTCCCAGAACCACGGATAGCCCTGTTCAACAAATCCCTGGAAATGGGATAGTTCTGGAGGACTGGCGGAGGACAGATGCAGTCCCTCTCCACAAAAGTGGGAGCAGGAAAGAGGCTGGCAATTACAGGCCAATCAGCCTAACCTCTCTTGTAGGGAAATTAATGGAATCACGGCTAAAGCAAAGGATTGTGGTATATCTTGAATCCAACAGATCACAGGATCCTAGGCAGCATGGATTCACAGCAGGAAGGTCATGTCAAATCTGATAGATTTATTTTAATGGGAGACCAGGGAATTGGATCAGGGAGGATCGGTGGATGTGGCCTACCTGGATTTCAGCAAGACCTTCAACACTGTTCCACATAGGAGGCTTGTAAACAAGCTGGGCAGCCTGGGAGTGGGTCTCAAGGTGATAAACTGGGTCAGAAATTGGTTAAGGGATAGAACACAGAGGGTGGCGGCAAACGGAGTTCATTCCAAGGAGAGGAGGGCGACCATCAGGGTGCAACAAGGATCAGTTCTGGGACCAGTCCTCTTTTAATGTCTTCTTAAGTGACATTGCAGTGGGACTGGAAGGGAAGGTATGCCTCTTTGCAGATGACACTAAGATCTGCAACAGGGTTGACACTCTGGAGGAGGGTGAAAAAAATGAGAAGGGACCTAAGCAGGCTTGAGGAGTGGTCACAAGTGTGGCAGCTAAGATTCAGTGCAATGAAGTGTAAAATCATGCATTTGGGCCACAGAAACCCACAGGAGAAGTACATGAGAGGGGGGAGGTACTGATGACCACAAACAGGAAAGGGACCTGGGGGTAATGATATCTGACAACCTAAAGGTGACCAAGCATTGTCAGAAAAGGCTTTGGGGAGAGTCAGTGGGATGATGGGGTACATAGGGAGAGGTATCACCAGCAGAGAAAAGGAGGCGGTGATGCCACTGTACAAATCATTGGTGATACCCCATCTGGAGCACTGTGTCTAGTTCTGGAGGATTTATCTCAAGAAGGACATTGACAGAGTAGAGGCAGTTCAGAGAAGGGCAACAAAAATGGTGCAGGGTCTGCACCAAAAGTCATATAAGGAGAGACTAGAGGGCCTCAATGTGTATACCTTGGAAGAGGGAGGAAAGAGGGGGATATGATAGAGACCTTCAAATACCTCAATGGCATAAATAAGGTACAAGAGGGTAGCATCTTTCAGAAAAAAAATGTTCAACAACAAGGGGTCATGATATGAGGCTGTAGGGGGTAGACTCAGGGGTAAAGTGAGGAAGTATTTTTTTCACAGAAAGAGTGGTGGGTGATTGGAATAGCCTCTTAGCAGAGGTGGTGGGGGAAAAAAATGGTAGGGGAATTCAGGAATGCATTGGATAGGCACAAGGGAACCCTAGCAATTTGAAAGAGAGGCTAAAAGCCAGAGATCAAGTAGGATTTGTTGTATTGCAGTAGATAGGGGGAAATGATCAGACTCGGTGGTCCACATGGTCCTTATCTGCCATCAGTTACTATGTTAAGTATGGCAAGTTGTTAAATGTAAGCTTGCTTGACTAATCTTGCCTAGTTAAACACACTACACCATTGCAAGGCTTACCCTGCACCCAGCAAGCAAGTTCAGATGAAGAGGCCTACTGCCTCGTGGTGCCCTTGGTGCAGGCACAAAGGCCTGAGACAGAGGTGTGACTGACCTGGGGGAAAAAAGGGAGGAAAGGGGCCCTAGGGGGACAGCGTACCAGACTTATCAGTTGTCTGAATAAGGTGACATTTCTCTCTGTTCCAATCACAGTGCTGGAGCCGTCATTCTCCGAGAAGAGCTCCTCTCAGTGACTGCTTCCTCTCTGTTAATATTCAATTAAATTTTCAATTAAATTTTGTTTGTTTACCGTATAGTCTATTTACAGGCACAACACGGGTGTGTTAATAAAAACGCAATTGATCAACCATTATGTAGAACAATATACATCACAATACACGTACAGGTCATAGAAAAGAAAAATACCTTTTAAATACATTTGAACGTGTGAGCTTAGTAATATTACAATGTGGATATGTATTTTGACCCTTCATACAAATCATTTGTGAAAACATTTTTATAATTTAAGGTCAATAACATTTACACACAGACATTAAGTGAGAAGTGACTTAAAAGCTTATTTCCAAATGTTTGTAAAAATGTTGCCACGTGAATTTCTGTTGGAAGTGTGTTCCATTTTTTTTTACCATAATAAGAAAAAGCTTGTTGTGCCATTCTTATTTTGCATGGAGGGGTTACCAGCAATGACTGGATGGCTGATCTTAGGTCCCAGTTTAAATCATACTTTTTTAACAAATCAGCCAGAGGGTTTCTGTCACCTAACATAACATTTTTAAAGATACACTGCATTGAAATAAGTGAAAAGCATATTTTTGTGCCAGTGGCAACCATTTTAGCAAAGCGGCATATCACATTATAAAGAACCTGTCACTTATTTATGATCCCTGCTGAGACAGTCCCCAAGATTACCACATTCAAAAGTATGGAGTAAACAATTTCTAGCAATTACAGTTTTCATTTCAGAAAAGATAACACATTTTTAACCAATAGAGAAAGACAATCTTTCTATGTAAAATATTTGTAACATTTTCTATATGTTTTCTGTAATTTGAATGTGAGTCTAATGAAACCCCTACATATTTGTAGTGCTCAACTTGCTCAAGGACAGTCTAGTCAGACATCCTTATACCGAAATGGTCAGTATATTTAGTATACTTTTGAGATGTAACATAAAGCACGGCCATCTTTTTCTTCTGTAATAGCCCATTAGATTCAAACCATTCTTGTAACTTTAAAAAATTCCAGAAGTAATTTTTCATTCAACAAATTTATATTTGTACCTGACATATAAATCACTGCATTGTCAGTGTGCAAAAGCAAATTTCGAACATAAACTTGGCATTTCATTCACAAAAATTGTAAAACGTAATGGTCACATTCTGCTTACAGTCTTTCAGGTAATTACCAAACTGTTTGTTTGCTGACTCCCCAACTCCCATATGGGCCAGCCTCTTCTCCAGAAGAGCATGGTTCACCAAACTGAATGCCTTGGTCAGGTATAGTACAATACAGCACTCCTGTGAACACACATGGCAGTTGCCCCAGCTTCAGGATCCAGAGTTTAGAAGGATAGAGGTGTTGATGCTGCCAGAGTTTAGAAGGGTACAGGTGTTGATGCTGCCAGAGTTTAGAAGGGTACAGGTGTTGATGCTGCCAGAGCTTAAAAGAGCAGAGGTGTTAATGTTGCCAGAGTTTAGAAGGGTACAGGTGTTGATGCTGCCAGAGCTTAGAAGGGTAGAGGTGTTGATGCTGCCAGAGTTTAGAAGGGTAGAAGTGTTGATGCTGCCAGAGCTTAGAAGGGTAGAGGTGTTGATGCTGCCAGAGTTTAGAAGGGTAGAGGTGTTCATGCTGCCAGAGTTTAGAAGGGTACAGGTGTTGATGCTGCCAGAGCTTAGCAGGGTAGAGGTGCTGATGCTGCCAGAGCTTAGAAGAGTACAGGTGTTGATGCTGCCAGAGCTTAGAAGGGTAGAGGTGTTGATGCTGCCAGAGTTTAGAAGGGTAGAAGTGTTGATGCTGCCAGAGCTTAGCAGGGTAGAGGTGTTGATGCTGCCAGAGTTTAGAAGGGTAGAGGTGTTGATGCTGCCAGAGCTTAGAAGGGTAGAGGTGTTGATGCTGCCAGAGTTTAGAAGGGTAGAGGTGTTGATGCTGCCAGAGTTTAGAAGGGTAGAGATGTTGGTGCTGCCAGAGTTTAGAAGGGTACAGGTGTTGATGCTGCCAGAGCTTAGAAGAGTACAGGTGTTGATGCTGCCAGAGTTTAGAAGGGTAGAGGCGTTGATGCTGCCAGAGCTTAGAAGAGTAGAGGTGTTGATGCTGCCAGAGTTTAGAAGGGTAGAGGCGTTGATGCAGCCAGAGCTTAGAAGGGTAGAGGTGTTGATGCTGCCAGAGTTTAGAAGAGTACAGGTGCTGATGCTGCCAGAGCTTAGAAGGGTAGAGGTGTTGATGCTGCCAGAGCTTAGAAGGGTAGAGGTGTTGATGCTGCCGGAGCTTAGAAGGGTAGAGGTGTTGATGCTGCCAGCCCAATATCCTCAGCCAGACTTTCACTTTACCAAACTTTTGCCTTTCTCTTTGGAGATCCTGGTTATAGTGCGGGAAGATTATAACTTTTGCAGGGACCAGGTTGATTGGTCCTTTCAGTCTCACTACTTGTAGCCCAACTCGATGGCGCTGAGTGTTGAGGCGCTGGACGCCACACCTTGTGCCGTGACGTCGACCCAGGTTCTAGAACGAGCCCGGGCTGCCGGGGGTCGGCAGGGGAGAGAGAGAGGATTGAGTATCCGGAGGACTGCTCTCCTCTCTCGGGGAAGGATCCAGGGAGAAGCCCAGCACTGCAGCGGCCCCCAGTGGAGACCGGGGAGCTTTGCAGTGCTCAGGGCTAGCACACAGGGGGAAGACGTCAGGTGGCTGCCTTCCAGATGTGGGTGGGAGCATCCACGTCATGGGCTGGGCGATATTGCACGACCCACGTCTGGGGATCAGTCAAGAAAAAAAATACCCCGGCATGCTGAGGAGGTGATGAGGGCCTCCCTCACATGCCCAACACCGGATAAGCCACACTGAGGATCCACGGCCGACTTTCTGAAAGGGATGGACCCTCTAATCTCAGAAAGATGCCACCAAGGTAGGAGTGGCGAGCCTGCCCCGGGGAGTGATCCAGGGTGCTGGGAAGTCCCTCGAAGGAAGGGAGAACCGGAGAGGTGTGTCACGGTGGGAAGTAGCAGGGATTAGAGTCGAGTAGGCACCTCCGAGAGATGCCTTGGTGTGCAGGAAAATCAGCAAAGTTTGGAAAAAAAAAAATCTCACTACTTGTAACACTGTTTCCTTGTAACACTGTCTCCTTGTCCTGCTATCATAAAAATTTGATGAGAAACTGCCTTAGTCGCTCACCTTGCCTAGGCTTGTTACCTGGGGTCTGGTGTGCCCTCTCAACCTTGTAGGTGTGACCCGCTGATTCCAGACTAAGCTGCTCAATCAGCCACTCAGATATAAATTTTCAAGGGTTCCTTCTCTCTAATTGTTTGGGTAATCGTACTATTCAGAAGTAAAAGTGGTGGGAATGGTTTTCTTGGTTGTCTACTTTTGCTCTCCGTTCTACAATTGTTTCTTTTAACTGATTGCACTTACTGCTTCACTCCACAAGCTTATCTTCAACTGTGCTAACTCATACCGCCAGCTCTGTAACACTGGCAGGATGCAAGGCAGTAGTTTCACTGAGTTCCTCTACTATACCCTGGATATGGGTATTTGGGCATTAATGTTTGTAAATCCTGTCCGCATTTTAGTTCTCATTGTTGTGATCAAAACTTTTAAAAATGTAGAATGCCCAATGGGTTCATTCTCAGTCTCTTCCCACTCACCCACTCAGTCACCATACTGCTGGCCCGTGCTGTGGTCTCTGGCTACATAATTTGCTTGCTTGCTAGAGCCTCCAAATCTTAATGTTGACTGCTTTTTATGGCTCTTAGACATACTCCCCTGTTCAGGTACTCTGTTGCCACCCATGGCCCACAGTGCTCACAGCATCCAGGGGAACAGCTTCTGAGAGGCAGAAATAGGTAACTACAGCACCCTCGTCTGTTTGTGGGGGGTGTTAGCCAGTGTGCATCAACTGCCCTGCCCACTCCAGCCACCCAAGCCCAGCCCTCAATATAAGCACCTCCCTGGCCACGTGACTTCCTGTCACGTAGGTTTCTAAGTCCCCAGTTTTCCATTAACAGCTTATAGGCTGCAACCACTAGAGGGCTTTCCCTCCACCTGGCCCCTGCCTCACTACACTTTCTCTCCATCCACTGACACTCTAGCTCCCCAAGCACTCTACTACACCCCCGATTAATTACTCATACTCTTCTCTACACTCTCCTCTCTCTAACCACATACACTCTATATCCCTGACCTCTCCACTACCCCCCAGTTAATTACTCCCATTGCTCCCCCCGCACTGCCCTTCCATCTACAACCACTAGGAGTCACTGCAGTACTCTCTTTTTTTTTACATTCTATCCACTGCTCTCTGAAACTACTCCACTGGTATTTAGGTGCCTCCAGGTCTGTATAAACTTACCTGGGACTCCTCCTGGGATCCTCTAATCATCACAGCTGCATAGGTTCCCCCACAGAACCAAGCAATGGCCATACAGTCCCTCTCAAACTATATTTCCAATTTCCCACCCAAAACGGAACATATCCTGGTTGGTGATCTTAATGTAAACTGGCTTGCCAATTCGGTAGCTGCTATCAAGGACACCTTTGCTGGACCTGACCCAACTGGTTTGCCAACCCACCAAGGTGAATCCCACAAATGGCTCCCAGACCCTACTAGACATACTACTAACCAACCGGCACCATAGAATCTCTGATCTAGTGGTCCTTCCGGACTCTCTGAGTGACCATTCCCCCATCCTCTTCTCCTAGTCATGTCGCCTGCCCAAACTTCAACGTAGCGTATCCACTTGCCAGTGCCTATGGCTAGGTGGCCTCAAAAAAATCAGACAGTATCTGGCACAGTGGGACTGGTCCCCCATATCCCAGGCCCCAAACATTGACGCTGCCCTTGATTACTTCACACGCTCATTCAACAAAGCGTGTGACATTTATGCCCCTCTTACAAAAACACAATCTGTAAAACATAATGTCCCTTGGATCATGCCTTTATTACGGCAACAACTAAAACAAAGAGATGATCTCTGGCACAGAGCCATTGAATCTGGCTCACAGGCAGACAGGCAAGCCTACAAAGCCACACTTAATAGGTGCACCTGGACCATATGCAAGGCCAAGGCTGATTATTATAAAGCCACCCTGGCCTCCTCCTGGGGGAGTGCATGGAAATTTTGGGACAGCATTAAAGAGCTAAATGAAAAATCCCGCCTCTCCCAGCTTTGCATCAATAATGCCACCTCCACTGACCCCAGGCCATTGACAATTGCCTTAACTCCACCGTTTCTGATCTTAGTACAGTCCACCCGAACAACTTCTTCGACCCTATTCTGGCTACCCCTGAGCCCAACTTCCAGCACCCCTCCTTTCAAACAACATGAAGTCTTGCTATATTATAGACATTAGCAGTTTGATCCAGCTCTAGAACTGCCCCGGAGTGAAATGGTTAAAACCATTCCAAAATAGAATTTTGGCACGAGAGCAGCTCTATCTGTGTCATTTCAAACTTGAACTGTCAGATTCTTTACTCCGCCTCAGTGAACAGTCGCTCGAGTTTCTCCTTCTGCTTCGGTTTCATTTCTCGGTTTAAAAGTGTTTTCTCGGTTGGATTCAACCGAGAATAGTTTTATTTTAACCGCAAAACCGCTCAGTTCAAGCTCTATCTGTGGTAACCGTAAGTAAATGAAGGTTTTGTCTGTGTGAACTTGTAAGTTATTGGTTCGGTTTTGAACTATCAGTGGGTTTAAAACTCATTTAAAACTAAAAGTTACTATTTTAGAGTGCGGTTCCCAGTTCTTATCGGTTCTAAAAACGGATTTATTACGGTTTTCCAATACCCGTGACACGGTTAGGAACCGATAAGGTGTCTTTGCCTGGCACTGCCATTAAAAGGCAAGTTTTTGGTTAGGCTGGCATTATGTCTGGAAACCCAAAGAAAAACCGGGCCACTGGGTTTCAACACTGTGATGTTTGTGGGAAGTCTTTGCCAAGGCTGACCCACACACCACATGTGTTTATTGTCTGGGGTTTGACCACCTCCAGTCAGACTGCCAGGTATGTAAGAATTTCCTGCAGCCACCCTGGAAAAGAGATTGGGCAGGCTCAGGGAACGAGAGGCCAAAAGTCCACTGACCCGATGGCCAGCCCGTTCGGTGCCAACCGAACCAGAGGGAGTGCCTCTGACCAGGGCCAGACTTCCTCGGCAAAGAAAAGCTGGTTCTGAGGAACCAATTCCAGTAAAGAAAACAAGAAATCAGCAGGTCTGGAGTCCAAAATTCCTCTCCAACTGCTGCAAAGATAGCAAAAGCCATACATTGTCCAGTCACTGTCTCAGGGTCCGTCCGAACCACCACTATCTGGTAAAAGGTTGGTTCTTCCGGTCCCAGTGGTTCAGGATTATGATATTGAGGAATTTTATGAACCAGAGGAGGGGGAGGAGGATTATGAACAGTATGAATGTGGCTGGGAAGGTCTGGGTGTGCCCACTGAACCGGACATCTCCCCAGACAGACCTTTAGAATCTCCCCTATGCTGTCTGAGTCCCCATCTCATTTTATGTTTTATAAAAGTTGCTGAAACCTCCAGCTTCCTTTAGAAGAGGCTGTGGATGAGCAAGAGGAGCCTGATTTTGTAGAAATGATGGATATTCCAGAGTCTAGGAGATTGTCTATTCCTTTACATAAGTCTTTTAGGAAACAAACAATTAAAATTTTAAAAGCTCCTAATTCTGTGCCTCCTGTAGATAAAAGATGGACAGAAGGTATACATTGTCAGGCCCTGATACAGAATTCCTTTCTCAGCAATGCAGTCATGTTGGGGTAGTTCAGACTGCTGCCTGTGATAAAGCTAATATTCCTTGGCTTCACATCCTCTTGACAAGGATTCCAGGAAGATTGATGCCATGGCAAAAACAGTATGGCAGCCTCTCTGGGACTCAGGCAAGCAAATTTTATGGCTTATGTAGCTAGGTATCAGAAATCTAGATGGGATACTGTTATGCAATTGGCCAAGCAGGCCCATGGCCAGCTGGCTAGTGAACTAGAACAGGTGGCTGCCAATGACATTGAAGCCTCTAAGGTTCAGTTTCATGCTGCTGTGGATGTTAATGATGTTTCCTCTAGGGTCATGGCCACATCTGTAGCTTTTCGTAGGTTGGCCTGGCTCAGGTGTACTAGTTTGTCACAGGATACCCAGACTAAGGCTATGGATTTTCCTGTGGTGGGAAATTCTCTGTTTGGAGAGCAGACAGAGAATTACATGAAGAAGATGGATGAATATAGGACTATTTACAAGAGTGCCCAGGCTAAGGAGCGGCAAGCCACTCCTCAAAGGCGTGCCCCCAGGGGTAGGGGTAGGCCTTTTCACAGGCCTTTCTACCAGACTCAGGCCTCCTCTGCCTATGCTCAGAGGGGCTTCTTCAGAGGCAGGGCAGACGAGGGTGGGCAGACCTGTTCCCACCCCAGCCTAAACCTCCTGTAAACAGGCACCCTGATGGGGTGCCCAGGGCCGATTCTCCTGTACCAGTGGGGGCAGGCTGGCTTACTTCAGTCAGAATTGGGCTTTTAACCTCAGACAAGTGGGTTCTGGAAGTAAGCCAGGGTCTGGTTCTCAGCTTCAAAAAGTTTCCCAAGTTGAGAAGCAGACGCTTACCTGCAAGTGCTTCAGAGACCCTTGCTCTGGAAACAGAGGTCTCATCCCTGTTAGCTCTTAGAGCAGTAGAAGAGGTTCCTCCCTGCATCAGGGCAGGGTCTGTATTCAGATACTGCCTTACCCCAAAAGACAGGAGAATGGCGGCCCATTTTAGATCTCAGATATCTGAACAAGCATCTTTTGAAACCAAAGTTCAAAATGGTAACTCTGGCAATGATTTTACCTTCCCTAAGGCCAGGGGACTGGCTAGCCTCCTGGACCTCAAGGATGCCTATTTCCATGTCCTAATCAGAAGATCCCATCGAAAGTACCCCAGATTCGAACTGCCCCTGTGTCGGTCACTCCAGTTTAGAGCAATGCCCTCGACCTTACCTCTGCTCCAAGGGTATTCACAAAGTGTCTAGCAGTGGCAGTGGCCTACTTAAGGAGGCAGAGGATTGCTGTTTTTCCCTATCTAGATGACTGGCTCATTGTAGGCCAGTCCCGAACAGGTAAAATCTCACCTGCAGGTCACCAGCAGCTTCTCACCTCCCTGGGTTTTCTGCTAAACCTACCAAAGTCGGTTCTGGAACCAGTCCAGGTACTCACCTTTATAGGGGCAGAATTGACACAAAGCTAGCCAGAGCCTTTCTTCCCCAGAAAGGGTAAGGAATTAGTGGCTCTGGCCTCTTCCTTCACTCTGCAGGTCTCTCACCAGCAAGCAAGACACTTTCTGCAGCTCCTGGGGCACATGGCTGCATCCACAGCTGTTGTGCAGGGAGCCAGATTTCAGATGAGAGACATTCAGTTTCACTTGAGAACCTTTTGGTCTCAGAGAAGAGACCCCCTTTCCAAGTTGGTCCCAGTGACTCGAACCTTGATCCTAGCTCTCAAGTGGTGGCAGGATCAGAGCAATTTAAGAGCGGGGTTCCCCTTCATTTCCCCTTCTCACGACTTGACTCCCACTACAGATGCTTCCCTTCTGGGTTGGGGAGCCCACATGGGCGACCTTTCCACTCAGGGAGTTTGGTCCCCCCAGGAATCTCTGCTCCACATCAATTTGCTGGAACTCAGAGCTGTCTTTTAGCTCTTCAAGCTTTTCTGCATCTGTCCACGACAAGGTGATACAAGTCAGAACAGACAACACCACAACAATGTGGTACATCAACAAACAGGGGGCACTCGGTCTTCCGGCCTTGTGCATCGAGGCAATGAAGTTGTAGTCTCTGGCCTATTCCCTGAACACTTCCCTCATAGCAGTTCATCTTCCAGGAAGGACAATGTCCTAGCTGGATGCCCTCAGCAGGATTTCCCAGGGCCATCACGAATGGTCCCTGGATCCTCAAGTGCTGGGGATAGTTTTTGCCAGGTGGGGCATCCCTCAGATAGATCTTTTTTGCAGCCCCAGACAATCACAAACTTCCTCTGTTCTGTTGCAGGCCTCCAGTGCTGGGCTCAGTTCCCCTGGATGCCCTTCTTCTGGATTGGGAGGGGAAGTTCCTCTATGCTTTCCCCCCCTTTCCACTCCTATTCAAAGTACTAGTCAAAATCAGATCTCAGCCTTGCAGGGTGATTCTGATTGCCCGGATTGGGCCAGGCAGCCCTGGTACCCACTCCTTGTGTCTCTGACAGTCCATTCCCTGTGCCTCCCAGGAATCACAATCTGTTGACTTGTGCCCAGGGAAGGGTTTGGTATCCGGACCTCAATCCCTCAACCTCAAGGCCTGGCTCTTGAGGAGTTAGAGTTTGCTGGATTTACACCTCTCAGGGTGTTCTTGAGATCCCAAAGGCTTCCAGAAAGCCTTCCACTAGGGCTACTTATAGTTCTAAATGGAAAAGGTTTTCCATTTGGTGTGTGGGAAAATATTTCCCCAGAATCTGCTGAATTGCCCATTTTGTTAGATTACATGGTACATCTTAATTCCTTGGGTCTCAGACCAGCTACCCTGAGAGTTCATTTGGCAGCTGTGTCTGCTTTTCTGTCAGCAGGAAAGTCATCCCCTCTTTCCTCTCATCCTGTGTTTTCCAAGTTTTTTAAGGGATTACTCCATACTAATCCTCCCTTTCGGGAACCGGCCCCTGCTTGGGACCTTAATGTTTGCATTGCCCAGTTAATGCAACCCCCTTTTGAACCTCTGTCTTCTGCAGAGCTTAAGTACCTAACTTGGAAAACTGTTTTTCTAGTGGCTATCACTTCTGCCAGATGCATAAGTGAATTGCAAGCCTTGTCAGTGGAGACTGACTTTATTTCTTTCCACAGGGATAAGGTAGTCCTTAGGACTAATAGGAAGTTTTGCCTAAGGTGGTTTCAGATTTCCATCTTAATCAATCTATCTCCTTCCAGTATTTTCACTGATCACTCCTCTGGTGAGAGGAGGTTGCACAGCCTGGATGTTAAGAGAGCTCTTAGTTATTATATAGAGCGCACAAAGGTCACAGGTTCGAATCCTCCAACTTTTCCTTACCTATGGTGAAGTTGGGAAAGGCAAACCTGCCACTAAGAGATCAATAGCCAGGTGGATTGTCTCTTGTATCGAATTTTGTTATCAAGTGGGCGGCCCCCCCACGGTTTGAGGCTCATTCTACTAGGGGTACAGCTGCGTCTCTAGCTGCTGCCAGAGATATCCCTTATTAGAGATTTGCCAGGCTGCTACTTGGAAAACGGTACACACTTTTACCAAACATTACTCCCTGGATGTCCAGGCCAGGAGAGATGCTCGGTTTGGCACAGCTGTTCTTCAGAGCCTATTCCCTAAGTAGGTTCTGCCCCTCCTCCATGGAGGTACTGCTGTGTATTCTGCTAATGTCTATAATATAGCAAGACTTCATGTTGTTTGAAGAAAAAATTACTCACCTTAGTAATGTTGTTTCTTCTAATGGAGTCTTGCTATATTATAGACCTCCCCCCCAACCTGCCCCTCTCAGAACCTCTACTTGGTGGGGTGTGGGCAACTTAGTGTGGGCACTACTTAGGTCCTGTTAGCATTTTGTCCCCTTTGGGACTTTGGGTGTGTGTGTGTGTACGCGTGTGTGTGTTTTATTATACTTATGTTCCTTTTTCATATTATTAGAATGGTGTTAGTATTTCTGGTCCCCTGACTTGAGTCTTGGGTGTTGGGACTATCAATGGTTGTTATTATTTAGGTAGCCATTTGGCTAGTGTAGGTTACAGCTTCCACACAGACCTTAGTGAGTTTGGCTCGTAAAGATCTGACAGTTCAAGTTTGAAATGACGCAGATAGAGCTGCTCTCATGCCAAAATTCTATTTTGGAATGGTTTTAACCATTTCACTCCGGGGCAGTTCTAGAGCTGGATCAAACTGCTAATGTCTATAATATAGCAAGACTCCATTAGAAGAAACAACATTACTAAGGTGAGTAATTTTTTCTTCTACCTTAGGGTCATTACAATGCAGGAGGCCAAAACCTACCTCTCCAAAGCTCTCAGTGGCTCCAACTGTTGCAAAGACTCTTTTGACATGAAAATCCTTTATCAGGTCCTTGACACTGTCCCCCGACTGACCTCTTAACCACTCCTAATGCCTGGGGCAGTTGCTAACCACTTGGAAGACTGCTACAATTATCCCAATACTAAAAAGTGGAGACAGCACCAACCCCAACAACTATCAGCCCATCTCCATCCTCCCCCCCAAACGCCCTCAAAAAAATCATGGCTGACCAACTCACTGAGTATCTGCTTGCCCACAATTTACTATGTAGGGAGCAACATGACTTCAGATCGGGTCATAGCACAACCACTGCCCTCATACAATTCTCTAATTTCATTCACTCTGCCCTGAACAGAAAACATCTTGCTGGAGCCATCTTCGTAGACCTCTCAAAGGCCTTCGATATGGTCTCCCACCCTCTCTTCCTAGATACACTCCACCTTACTGGTCTATCACATGGTGCTCTTGCCTGGTTCACCAGCTACTGTACAGCTAGATCCCAATGTGTCAAGATAAACAACACCCTATCTACCACCCTGCCCGCCTGTCCACTCTAGGGTCCCCCAGGGTTCCATTTTGGGCCCTCTGCTTTTCAGCATCTACATAAATGCCCTACCCAAATCCTGCTCTGGTAACTTACTGCTATACACTGATGATGCGGTCCTCTGTGCCTCGCACCCCAGCCCAGCTGCCCTACAGTCCTCCCTCCAAGACTCGTTCAACCAGATTGAAAGCTGGTTCACTGACCGCAGACTCGTGGTCAACATAAAAAAAACAAAGGCCATGCTCTTTGCCCACCGGCAAAGCAAGGCCAAGGACGTGGAACTAAATATCCTCTCCCATGCTCACCTCTCTCTGGAACAGGTACATACCTATAAATATCTCTGCCTTACCTTTGACACCTCTCTGTCCTTCCATGCCCATATTAACATTCTATCCTCAGCCATTAATGCCCGCATCAGGCTTCTCTACTGGCACAAGGACTACCTACCACCAGAAGCACTCAATCTGGCTGTCACCTCTTCTGTCCTCTCTCTCATTGACTATGGGCTCCCCATCTACTCAGCCGCTGACCATACCACCCTAAACAAAATTCACCTAGCTATTAACAAAGCATGCTGACTCCTCCTAGGAGCAGACACACACTCCCATACTTGCACCCTCTACGCCCTCACCAACATTCTAACCCTGGAGGAAAGACTACAATATCAAACTTGTCTCCTCACCAAAAAGATCCATCTGGGGTTGTCCCCTCTGGGGGTCTCTGCCTCTCTGTTCTCATGCTCCCCCCAGCAGCCACTCATTCCACCAACAAACACATGTGGACCATGCCCAGGCTCAGGACCTCCCTAGCTCAGTGATCCTTCCCTTATAGAGCCCCTGTATGGTACAACAAACTCCCCCTAACCATTACCTCCATCCCCAAATTAGGGCACTTTAAGACTACCCTAAAAAAACACATTCTCTCTTTGTGCCACTGCCAGCGTAACTACTAATCCTCCTCTCTGGCCTAGCCTCTCTCAGAGCTGACCTAGACTGGTCCTTGACAATGTATTCTCCTAGACAGCACTCACTAACTCGGTTCCCCAGTCTACAGATCCACTGACTTCTCCAGCAGACCTAAGTGCCAGCTCTTTGGCTGCGCTATCTATACCAATATGCAGTGTTGGGTAAGTTACTTTTTCTATTACTTTCTGTTACTTTTGGAAACTTGTTCCAGAAAGCTCTGTGCAGTCACTAGCAAGGATGGAGAAGTACTGGAAAAAGTAATACACCTTACAGTTACAATTACTTACAGTATGTCTTTTTGTACAAAAGAACTACGTAACTGTAACCGATTACATTTATTTGAAAGTAACTAGTAACTGACCTATTACTTTTAAAAAATGTAATCTGTTATAGTTATTTATTATTTTTGCATTGTTTTTGTATAAAAAGAAATAAGTAACTATAATTGTAAGGTGTGCTACTTTTTCTATTACTTCTCTATCCTTGCTAGTGACTGCACAGAGCTTCCTGGAACACGTTTCCAAGCATAATAGAAAGTAATAGAAAAAGTAACTTACCCAACACTGCCAATATGTACTACTCCCAACTATTATTACTGCTGAATCTGTATTCAGTGCATGGTACCACTACCCATAGCCACCAACTGTATAGGACAGTTTTGGTACTGGTC
The DNA here is from genome assembly GCA_016271365.2 of Neoceratodus forsteri. NCBI lineage: Eukaryota > Metazoa > Chordata > Ceratodontiformes > Ceratodontidae > Neoceratodus > Neoceratodus forsteri. The sequence continues at coordinate 188,958,632 of CM057451.1, forward strand.
ACTGTGTTCTGCTATTAGACAACGTCCCTGAGGCTGCACTTGCTCTGTAACTGTGCCATTTGTGTTTATGTTCAATACCCTAGCTACTACATGTATAGGTCAACAGCCACTTTAGCAATTGTATGTAAAATACTTCTGTATAAGATTTGATTGTTATACTTCTGTCCTGTCTCATTGTATGTATGATTATGTTGACGCAGATCCTTTGTTGATGAGTCTATGACTCAACATGTTGTAATTCCTATGATATGTTTAAATAAATAAAAAAATAAATTAAATAAATAAATTTGTCTTGCAGTTTACATGTCGGATGGTCCCAATGGAAATGGGATTAGGAATGCCTAAGGGAGAGCTCAGCCTTCAGGCATCCACCATGTTCGCTGGCTCACCATGCCCCCACTGGTGTTGGATCTCGCAAGCACACAGAGAGGCATATATCTTATTTGAATGCCTTCCCGTGCTGCCTTGTGAGGTAGGGGAGGTCTGGGAGTAAGAAGATTTCTGTGTCTCCATTTCAGCTGTCATTTTTTGCTTTGCTATGGCCAAGATCTCCTCTCATACTCCATGCTGTTACAAACAATGAGCAGAGTCTGCCGTGACATACCATTTGTCATGGCTCTGTGAGGGGTGATACTATACACCTTCTCCAAAGCCAGGGATGGGTACTTTTGTGACATTCCCAAGATTTGTGGCAGCATGCTGTAGGCAAATTCCAGAGAATCCTCACCCTCTGCTTGGTCTGGGAGTGCAGTCAATCTAATGTTGTGTTTCCCAGTCTGATTTTCTATGTTTAAAGTCTTTGTTTTAATAGGGCATTTCCTCTAAGTAACGTGGTTGTTGTGTCCATGGATTTAAAAGGTGGGCTTTTGGTCCACTGCACACTTTGCTCTGTTCCATCGACTCTGGTTTCCAAAGTGCTCACATGAGGATTAGTAAATCTAGCATCTCATCTCTGTCCTGGATTGTATTTACAAGTGGTGTGAGGGTCGTATTCACTGTGGCGAGAGACAGCCTGTCTAGTCCAGAGCTATCTCCACCCAAGGCTTCATCGTGCTGCAGCTGCCTACTGTCTTGTGGCTGAGAGTTTTTTGGCTTGAAAAAGTCATTTGGGTGGGCTCCATTTCTTGGGTTACCCAATTCCAGCTTCTAGCAGTCAAGTACAACTTTATCCAGCAATAAGATGTTGAATTTAGTGTGTAAAGCATTATTTTAATTTTAATTCTAATTTTGATCCAGTTCCTCAGGAGCTCTGTGAAGGAGTGTCTGGCCTTGTCTGCTGCTTAACCACACCCATTTTTGTATTGTTTATGCATTCTAGATACTACACTTTTCAAACTGCCTTTGCTTCTCATGCAGGTCATACCGACTGTTATGGGTCTGTAATAGCTAGATATGGAGGGTTTATACCAAACAGCTATATTGTAAAATACTATCTTGGTTATCTGCATCTGGCAGTGCATATATGAGCTGTTTACTCACTTTTATCTTCTGACAAAATTGAGTTGCAGAGGCTGTAGGGCATGTGACAGGGTAGGCTAAGACCCTGCTTCATTTGTTATGCAGAGGGAGTTAAAAACAAGGATCTGTTTTGTCCTCTCCTATTCTGCCACTTGGCTGTCTGATTGCACAATCAAATTTTCTTGTAGCACCTAGGAATTGGCCAATTAGCCTTGCTTGTAGAGTGGAAAGCAGCTAACTAAAAGAAGCTACATTTTCTTCTTAATTTAAAACTTATATCTCAGTAGGAGTCAGTGTCAGTTAAGATTAAGTAGACATATAACTTTATTAGAAGTAGAAGGGGTCTTATTTAAGGTTAAAAAAAAAGGAAAGAAAGGCAGTATGTGTTCTGTGCAGGGAAAGGTACTGTATCAGGTGACTTTGCTAAGCCAGTAGGAGGAAAGAGAGCTTACCTGGGGGTGTGGTTTAGACACTAGAAAAGCAGGTGAGTCAAATTACAACTTCCTGTTGCTAGCCTTTTTCCTTACCAATTGCCCTCCATCCCACCCAAAGCCAGTTCTACTTTTATAGCCACTGGATTTAACTGTCAACAGGAACTTCCTGTTTGGCAGTAGGAAGAAAAGGATCATAGAGAAACATTGGTTTTGTCAACCCTGAAGTAGAAAAAGTAGCTCACTCCAGAGACAGCGCTAGATAGGGCAAAAAGGGAAAAAGTTGCAGCTTGCCCAGAAATGACCCACTTTCTACAGGACAGTGGGTCCAAAGTGGTGCACCTGTCTCTAACAATAGCTGAAAGGTGGAAAACTAAACAACAGAAAAGTATTTTCACTCAACAAATTTAAGCTTCTGTACTAATTAAATTTCTACTTACGATTAGGTTTGGACCCAGTTGTTTCTCATTTTGACCCACATTTTTTACACCTATGGGTCTAATTTGACCCATGTTTTAAAACCCCTAGCGCTGTCACTGCCTCACTCTCCCCCCCTAGCTGCTGGTAGTTTGATATTGAGCAAGGAAGAAGGAGACTACTGAAGAAGATAGGAAGTTGCTGTCCCAGAACAGGAAGGGTGAGAGTTGTAAGGAGAGGAGAGAATAAGCATCCAGAGAAACAGTAGAGGGGACACAAAATAAGACATGATAGGAGTGGTGCAGTGCAATGGCTGTGGGGCGGCAGTGTTCCGGGAGACATTCTGGAGGCTGCGATGCTGCCCTATTTGCAGGCACCTCTCTGGTCTGAGAGAGGAGGTTGCCTGTCTCCAGGCTGACCTGGCTAGGATTCGTGAAACCTCCTCCCCCACCCAGGGACCACCAGGGCCAATGCCACTACCTCAGAGGTTGCCAAGAAAGAGGAGTGGCTGGACCAGGGTGGGCTCAAGGAGGGAGAGGGTGGTGGAATAGAGTTTCATCCCTCCAGCTGTACCTCTTCACAATTCATTCACTCTTCTGGTGGATAGTGGTTCCTCTATGGAGGCACCTGCAGTGGAGACCAAGGAGGATGCTGGGAACCTTCACAAAGAAGACCCAAAGGAGGGTGGCATGGGACCCCACAGGGGAAGGAAACAACTCCTGGTGGGGACTCAATCATTAGGGGGGTAGAATTGGGGAGGATGGGGAGAGGGAATGGTGCCTTCCTGGCGCCACAGCTTGAGGGACAGGAAGCTTAACCTCAGGATCGTGGGAGGAGCTGCACAGGGAGGGAGCTGGATGTCATTGTCCACCTGGGGACAAATGACCTGGCTAGGAATGGGATCAGAGCAGTGCAAGAGGAGTTTGTAGAGTTGGGAGGGGCCTTAGAGGCAGCACATACGGTAACCTTCTCGGAGGTGCTGCCTGTCTATGGCAAGGAGATGCTAGGGCACTTCTCACCAGGGTATTCAATGAGTGGTTGAAAAACTAGTGTGGAGCTCAGGGTTTTGGCTTCATTGGGGACTGGGGAGCCACCTGGAGAATGCAGACCTATACTGGTGCGATGGTCTGCATCTGTCCAGGGGGGAACCAGGATCCTAGGTGAGAGGTTTAAATGCTTCATTGGCAAGCATTTAAACTAGCCAAGGGGGGAGGCACTGAAAAGGAGCTGGGAAATTCAAGCCTCCCCCCACAAAACATGGCGATTAGTGAGGTAAACACCAGGGTACAGAAGTTAATAGGGAGCAGAACAGATTTAAAAGTAAAAAAAGGCAAAGGCAGTAAGGACAGTAATGGGGCTAAAAGGGGTAAGGCTATCAAAAAGTGGAGGGTGATGAGTACCAATGCCCATAGTCTGTGTAACAAGCTCCCTGAACTAGTGGCCTTGATGGAAGAGGGTTGCCTGGATATTGTGGCAGTCACAGAAACATGGTACATGGAGAACCATGACTGGGATGTCAACATACCAGGATACACAATCTACAGGAGGGATGGGAGGTAAAAGAGGAGGAGGAGTAGCTCTCATGTAAAGGAAGGATCAAAGCAACAGAACTAAAGAGTAAACAGGGAGCAGATGAGGCACTTTGGGTCACCCTGGAGACAGGAAATGGCACCACTAACCGCATGGGGTTGTATACAGACCCCATCTCAGGGCATGGAATGGACAAGGAAATGATAGAAGGCTTTAGAATGGCAGAAAAGGGGAGATATTGTTGATGGGGGACCTGAATATGCCAGATGTTAACTGGAGCACCTTTGCTGCAGGCACATCCAAGAGCAGGGTCATTCTTGATGCCCTACAGGGGGCATGTCTCAGCTAGTATTGGAACCGACTCGGGAGGGAGCAATCTTAGACCTGGTACTTTCAAATGGGGATGGAGAAAGAATCTCAGATTTAGAAGTGGGTAGCCATCTGGGAACAAGTGACCACCAAACAGTGTGGTTCACGATAAACACAGCCATACAATCAAGCCACAAAGCAAGAGTACTAGACTTTAGGAGGGCTGACTTTGGGAAATGAGAGAGTGTCTCAGAAAACACTAGCAAACAGGCAAGAAGGAGGGTGGAGGAACAATGGGGAGTGATCAAAATAGCCATCACAGAGGCACAAGCTCTGCGTGAAAAAATCAATAAAACACAACGAAGGAAAACCGCTATGGTTCACAAAAGAGGTGGCAGGGAAGGTTAAGGAGAAAAGGGCAGCATTCAGGAAATATAAGGAAACACAGAAGGAGCAGGACAGAGAACTTTATCAGTTAAAGCAGAAAGAGGCTGGGAAGGTAGTTAGAATAGCAAAGGCCCAAACCGAAGAAAGGATAGCCAATTCTGTTAAGAAGGGGGATAAGACCTTTTATAGGTACATTAGGGAGTGAAGAAAGACCAAAGGAGGGATACTGAAGCTTAATAAAGGGGAGGGAATCTGAGTAGAGGGTGACAGTGAAAAAGCAGGGTTACTGAATGAATATTTCTGCTCAGTATTCACAAAGGAAGAGGAGGAGAGTTACCTAAACCAAACAAGAGAAATACTCTGAAGACGGGGGTCAATACCAGTCCATTTACAGAAGAAAGGGTTCTGAAAGAACTAATAAATGAAGGTGGACAAAGCAATGGGGCCTGATGGGATTTACCCAAGAATTCTAAAAGAACTAAGGGTAGAACTAGTGACATCGCTTGACTACCTCTTTAACAAATCATGGAGGATGGGGTGGTACCCAAGGACTGGAGGAGGGCAGATGTAATTCTCTTCACAAAAGTGGGAGCAGGACAGAGACAGGAAACTACAGACCAGTTAGTTTGACTCAGTGGTAGGGAAAATGATGGAATCACTTCAAGGAAAGAATTGTTGAGTACCTAGAGGCCATTGGGGCACAGGACCCAAGGCAACATGGATTCACATGGGGAAGGTCATGTCAGATGAATCTAATAGATTTCTTTGACTGGGTGACAAAAGTAGTAGATCAGGGAGGGGCTGTGGACATGGCCTCACCTAGATTTTAGCAAGGCATTTGATACAGTCCCCACAAAAGATTAATACACAAGATAGCCAGCCTTGAATGGGTCCCAAGGTAGTAACCTGGATAAAAAATTGGCTAGACAACAGGACACAAAGGGTAGTAGTAAATGGAGTACACAGTGAAGAAAGGAGGGTTACTAGTGGGTACCACAGGTTCAGTACTGGGACCGGTCCTTTTAATGTCTTTATAAGTGACATTGCAGAGGAACTGGAAGGAAAAGTATGTCTCTTTGCAGATGACACAAAGATCTGCAACAGGGTTGATACACAGGATGGAGTGGAAAGGATGAGAAGGGACTTGGCAAGGTTGGAGGAATGGTCAAATGTATGGCAGCTCAGATTTAATGCAAAGAAGGCAAGATAATGCACATGGGAAACAAAAACCCAGGGGAAGCGTACACAATGGGGGGTGAGATACTGACAACAGTAAACATAGAAAGGGACCTGGGGGTAATTATATCAGATGACCTAAAGGTGGGCAAGCAATGTGAGAAGGGCAGTAAGGAAGGCTGGAGGGATACTGGGATGCATAGGAAGAGGCATCAATAGTAGAAAACAGGAAGTTGTTATCCCTCTGTACAGACAGTTGGTGAGACCCCATCTGGAGTACTGTGTGCAGTTCTGGAGACCCTATCTCCACAAAGACATAGAGTGGAGGTTGTCCAGAGGAGGGCATCCAAATGGTAGGGTCTGCACCAGAAGACATAATGAAGAAAGACTAAAGGAGCTTAATATGTATACTCTGAGGAAAGAAGGGAGAGGGGACATGATAGAAACTTTCAGTACCTCAAGGGAATTAACAAAGTCCAAGAGGGTAGCATCTTCCAGAAAAAGAGATGTGCAAGAACAAGGGGGCACAATTTGAAGATAGAGGGGGGACGGCTCGGGGTAATGTGAGGAAGTACTTTTTCACTGAGAGGGTTGTGGATGCATGGAACAGCCTCCCTGAGGAGGTCGTGGAGTCAAGAACAGTGGGGGACTTCAAGAATGCATGGGACAGGCATAAGGCAGTCCTAGGGGTGGGTAAGAGGAAGTAAGCTGTTGATTAACTAGGATCTGCAGCTTATCTGTTAGGTAGGAAAATGGGCAGACTAGGTGGGCCAAGCGGTCCTTATCTGCCGTCAAATTCTATGTTTCTATGTTTCAATCCGATGGTCCCACAATTTCCCCCTCTCTTCCTTCTCTTGCTAATTCTATTCTTTCTTTCTTTCTTTCTTTCTTTCTTTCTTTCTTTCTTCCTTTCTTTCTTTCTTTCTTTCTTTCTTTCTTTCTCCCCTTGCTTCTCTATGATTTAAAAAATATATATGTGAATCTTTATGTGAAACTGGGATTCCTTGATTTGCAAATGTATATAATTACATTGTTCTGTTTGGATTTCTTAAAAAGAAATAGACTGTAATACAGAGGGTTGACCTTGAGATGCACCTTGACTCCTCAAGCTTGTTTACAGAATTGTCAACAGGAAACTAGCTCTGGGACAAAATGTATTATTTTGTTGCACCTGTTAAGACTAGATGTGCTCTTCAGATTGACTTCAGGAAGGAAACTGACAACATTTTGTTACATTTTGTGAGAAATGGGAGATGCAACTTACAATATCAGGATGCAGAGTTTAAACCAACAGGAAAGACATCTTATAAAAGAGAGCAATGTATTGTTTAGAGAGACTAAGATTTAAACTGAGAGAGAGAGAGAGAGAGAGAGAGAGAGAGGGAGACTCAAATGAAGGATTTTGTGTTTGTACTGCCTTTAAGAAGAGCTATCCTGTACAATTTTATTTTTCTATTTTATTGTTATTGATAAAAATAAAACACTACTTGCAAATTTTATAATGTTTCTTGATCTCCCTGTACTTTCTGACATATTCCTCTTTGAAAGGGCACTCTTTTCTAGGGTTATGCTCTAAAGGAGGGGTTACTACCTCTTCTGCAGGATCTTTACAGAGCTCCATTCTCAGCTGATAGCAGTAGGGGAAGACATATATTTTCTGTGGTACCAGTTCATCTGCAGCCCACACCACTGGTTCCCCAGAGGCCTACAAGTCCAGGGGGATGGAGAGTGTGGGGCACTTTGAGGGTGGTTGGGTCCCAACCTCAAACTGCCCAGTTTCCTTATAAACCTTCACATAGGAGGCTTGTATGGAAACTGGACAGTTTGGGGGTGGCACCCAAGGTGATAAACTGAGTATGGAATTGGCTGATGGATAGACAAAAGATGGCAGTGCTAAATGGCACCCACTCTAATAAGGGGAAAGTAACCAGTGGGGTACCTCAGGGTTCAGTGCTGGGACCAGTCCTCTTCAATGTCTTCATCAGTAACATTGCAGCAGAGCTGGAAGGGAACGTATGCCTCTTTGCAGATGACACCAAAATCTGCAATAGGGTAGATACCCTGGAGGGCGGTGGAGAGTATGAGTAATGTGAGAAAACTCAAGGAGTGTTTGAGGGTATGGAAGCTGGGTTTCAATGCAAAAAAGTGCAAAATCATGTACCCAGGGCACAGAAATCTAGGGGCAGTGTATAGAATGGGGGGAGAGATATTGACCATCACAAATCAGGAAAGGGGCCTTGGGATTATCATAACTGATGACCTTAAGGTGTCGGGCAGTGTGACAAGGCAGTTGGTGGGGCCAATGGGATGCTGGGGTGCAGAGGGAGGGGAATCACCAGCAGAGGGGGAGAGGTGGAGTACCGTGACTAGTTCTGGAGACCACATATCAGGAAGGACATAGGGTAGAGGTTGTACAGAGGAGAGCAGCTAAAATGGTGCAAGGATTGCATCATAAGACCTATGAGGAAAGACTGAGGGACTTCAGTACGTACACCTTGTAAGAGAGGAGGGACATGATAGAGACCCACAAGCAAACTTTCAAGCAACTTTGGGAGGAGGGAGCACTGGTACTATTGATTTTGAGTTTGGTCACACACCAGGTGCACCCCTGTAAACACTTGAAAACATTTAAAAAATGTTAAGAAAAATGTATAAGAAATGCAATAAAATCTCTGTGTATTAGCCAGGGCTGAGCTTGCTAATCTTTTAACATTGCATTGAAAAAAGGGGAAGTGTGGCTTTCTCCTAACTGGTGAGCTCCCCAATGGTCACCTGTGAGACTCGTATGGGCCAAAGCACACTGTATGAAAGATGAAGCCAGAGAGAGTGGTTTCCCCACAAGACAGAGAGAAAGCATGGGACCTCAGCTCATATTGGCAAGGTAAAATTTAAAGTCAAAAAGATGCAGCCAAAGAGTGACTTCCACACAAGAAAGAGAGTGGTAGCTGGACCTCAGCTCTTTTGGCATGTTAAAATTTAAAGTGTAGTTTCCTGACTGATGAGTGGGTCTTCTTGCCATCGGTGATCAAGCTGATTATGATTTGGCTGAATGAGAGACCAAGAACCCCGGCCAAGAACCCCTCTAAATGTTAAAATGATAGAATGAAAACCAAGTGTTGCCCCCTCAGGAGCTATGCACCTTTAAGTGTGTCTGTCGGTGTCGACCTCTAGATTGTGCCAGTTTTCTATGCCCTTGGAGGACTGGGTCAGCTGGTCTGACTTGGCATTCAAAAGTGGAGGGTTCAGTCTGAAGGGCAGAGACTGGTGATTGTCAGTGGGTGGGAGATTTTCATCTAGCACACAGTGCCAGCTCCGACTATTCTGTAATTTCTCTGTAGAGCCTAGCGTTGAAAAAGTACTCATTCGTGGCAGCTGCCATTGAACAAGAGCCTTGAAGGGGGTGCCCCCTCTCTGGCAGGAAAAAAGGAATTGAAGATAGAAGCTGAGGTCTGTCTGAAAGAAAGCTGGTCCAGGGAAGATCTGTGGGCAAAGGATCTGAGGTGGTGTTCACACTATTTCTCTTGTAAAGTGACTTTACCTGGCACCTAGCAGTGCCTTCCCTCCCCAAGTGAGGACAAGTGACTGTGATGTTACAGAATTCCTGTCAGAAAATGGGAATTTACTTCAGTGGGTAGCAGTGGACCGCTATTGCCCTAGAGGGTCTGGATATTGCCAGCTGGCACCAGAGAGATGCTCCCGTGGGTGAAGTGTGACAATTTAAAAGTCTAATTTGCAAACAAAGGTGTACAGGAATAGACTCCATGGGAAGTCAGAGTTTATTCAGAAGTCCATGACAGGATCTAGTAGTGCCGCACAACCATCAGCACTGGAACTGGAAAACTACCAAGTTTAGCTGAAATGGGAAAAATGGGTGAGGGGATGCCCAGGGAGTTCCCACCTGTGCTGTATGGGGTGGTGGACTCCAAGAGCTTCTAGTTGCATCCATCGGGGATAATTTATGTCATTGCAGTACCACGCCATGTTGAAGCCAACCCAGAAGTAAAAGACTTTTCACCCCTCAGTGAAAAAGAGAAACATATTGAGACTGTGCTTGTTAAAATTTGGAAAGAGAGTAACACAAGGTTTTCACATCAGTTTCTGTGAGCTCAAGTAGGAGGAATAAGGGATCCTGTTTGTTTTATAATTCCCAGTTTGGACATTTTTTTGTGTTCTACATCCAAGTTCTGGTAACCCCTTTGCAGCTCCAATTGCCCTGCCATGTGCCAGTGGAGCCCTGAAAATTGCTTCAGGCTCGGGAGGTCAAGTAAGCGCAGTTGGTATTTCTGGTGTGAGTCCCTTCCCTGAAAACATTGTTCCAACAGTTATAGCCCTAGACCAGGGAGGTGGTCTTATGCAAGTAAGAAAATTGAATTGACCTGAATGAATTGCACGCTTCAAGTAGCTTTGTGGGGGCACTGGTACTATAACTATTTGATTTTGGTAACATACCAGATGCACCCCTGTAAACATTTAAAACATGTAAGACAAATGTATCAAAATGTAATAAAATCTCTGCGAATTAGCCGGTAGCCTGTGACAATGGCAACCGCGATTGAGCGCTTCCAAAAAGGGCGACTCAATTGCGGCTCCTGTCCACAGGGCAGGGAGGGCAAACGGATTGGGGGGATCTACGAATATAGTGACAGGATGTACTGTGTGGGGGGGCACAGTCCCCCTGCATAAACAAACAAAAAAAACAAGTCCCCAGCACCCTTTTGCTGTGCACAAGGTGTGTACATTGCCAAAACTGTTTTTTGACAATGTACACATGCCCTAATGGTGATCGCCTTTCCGCGATCGCCATTATCACATGGAAATGTATTAGCCAGGGTTCAGCTTGCTAAACCTTTTAAAGAGGTCCTTGTTAATCGAGCAGTGGCCTTCTTTAATCACCAACTGGCCATCATTATGCATTAAATAGTAATGAAAATTGGCTCCCATTGACTTCAGTGGGACTCGCCTCATGCTGTCCCTTGCTTCACATCATTATGTGCTGAGCATGGGGGCATGCCAGTGGAATTTGGAAGTGGAAGGGATTGGCTGGCCACCTTGCTGGAGTCAAATTATGGTCCCTTCTACCTAAATACTGCTGCAGTATAATTTTATAAAAATGGCAGGAATTAACTATTGCCAGTATAAGGTACCTCATAAAGTAAGTGATACCAAAAACTGGAAAAATCACTTTAACATTGCACTGCAAACAGGAGAGGTGTGACTTTTTTTTTGGTTAGTTATTTAACCAGGAGTAGCACACTAAGCTGAAAGCTTTTTTACAGGTGCGACCTGGGAGCACAGGGAAATTAAATGACTTGTTCAGTCACACAGTATGCAAATGGAAGCTGTGGGGTTCAAACCCAGGTCTGGTCTGCTGGGTGTTATTAGAATTACAGCTCAGTGTCTTAAACCACTGCGCTATATTGCCTCCTAATACCAGCTCCTAATATACCTTCTCCTAATTGGTGAACTCCACATTGATCACCTGTCAGCCACTTATGGGCCAGAACACACTATTATAAAAGATGAAGTCAGAGAGTGGTTTCCACACAAGAAGGAGAGAAATCATGGGCCCTCTGCTCACACTGGCAAGGTACAATTGAAAGTTAATAAGATGATACCAGAGAGTGGTTTCCACACAAGAAAGAGAGAGGGTAGTGGGACCTCAGCTCTTATCTGCATGTTAAAATCTGAAGTGTAGCTTCCTGACTGATGAGTAGGTCACCTTGCCATCAGTAGTCAGGCTGAAGTGATTCAACTGAATGAGGAGACCATGAACCCCTGTAAATGTTAAAATGATAGAATGAAAACCAAGTAAGAAAATTGAATTGATTTGAATGAATTGCAGGCTTTCAAGCAGTTCGGTGGTGGTGGGGGGAGCACTGGTACTATAACTGAAATATCTTGAAATGCCATGTACAATGAGGGATGTGAGGGGGTTGGTGGTTCCTATTTTTGTAACTCTTTAATATCTTTTGGCCTAGCATACTGGTTTCCTTTGGGCTGTGCTGCTGGCATGTACAAATGTTGGCAGGTGCACCACTGAGACACCAGACAGTTATTTTAGAGTGCGTCTTTCCGAGCCTGGCTGGCACTGACTGTTTCATATTGCTGAAGTGATGACACTTCTCTTTTGGGAGGCAGATCATCCTGTCACCTAAGCAACCTTCTGTGGGTTTGTGTAAAGTACAAGGACCTCAGGGCACAAATTCAGTGGGAAATCTGAAATCAGAACTTAAGACTAGCAGCTGCATACTGGATACACTTCCTGTGTAAGCTGTTAGGTGGAAAAAAAAATAGCCTCTAGAAATTAACCAACATACTTGTGGGTGGATATTTTCAAGTAATGACTGGAGAGGGACAACTGTTAGATGTGTAACTCCTAGGTGGCGCTATCCCAAGGGCTACTACCCCTGCCTGCTTGGCTAGTTGCAGGTTAAGGGGCCTAGGTTCTGATATGGGTGCCTCCACCCGGAGGTCAGGGTTGGTAGTGATCAAGCTGACCTGGGCACAGCCCTCCGGGACACTGTAACCCCCCTTTTCTCCTTCTAGTGGCCTGAACAGTACACAATAATCACTTTCACAATGACCCAATTCACCAGGCAATTACCCACACTGTTTGCACTTACCACAAGGGCTGCTTCCTCTAGCTTGACCCTGGGGAACCCTTGTAAAACAAGGTTAAGCACAGCAACTAACAACAGTACAATACTCTTGGCACAAACTGGAACTACAGTCAGGTTAAATGCAAACAGATTTAAATCTGATTTATTCAGGGGACTTGAACAAGGGAGGGGCATAATCAGGTTGATTTTCTTAAAAGCTATATTAATCAGACAGTTATGCATGCAGTTTAGAGTCCCTACATAGTCACACGCTCTGGGTACCCAGGTAGGAAAACAGTGGGCAAGCCAGGAACGTTGCAGCTGGTTGGGGCCCTGTTTTATTTATTTATTCTAGGATTTGAAGTACTTTTGAGCCAAAGCTCTTTTAGAAAGGTTCCACATCAGAAATAACAAACAACAAGGAAGCACAGTAAAATAACAGTAAACAATTCATGTACAACAGTGCTATTGAAATGGGTCAATTATAGGAAGATTAAGGTGTAGAAGAGGAAGAGAAGTGTAGGTAGTTAACAGAGGCAGCTATAGTAAAATGGTGAACACAGCTAGGATGCATGTGCCCACAAGGAATGGGTAGGGTCAGGTGCCCGGGGGTGGCAGAGAAACAGGGATGAGAGGAGAGGGGGAGGATGAAGTTGCAGCCGGAGGCATTTTTCGAAAAATAAATGGGAAGGAGTGATAGAAGAGAAAAAGAGGGCAAGGTGTGGGGGTGGAAGAAAACAACATGTACAACACACACTATTCGTAATCCGGAGCTGGAGGGCTCAGTTCGTGAAAGAAAAGGCAACAGGACAATCAGATGGCAACACTTTTAGATTTAGCTGTTGTTGCAGGGAGCTACCCTGATGTTTACTCATGATACCCAATACTGGACACAGGCAGGATGAAATTGAGACTGCAGGCTATTGAGCTGGAGCAGGGCCCACACAAATCACCAAGGCATCATTCCCGTTCAATGCGTTGAGCAGGGGGCTGATCCCCAGGCCGGTCTCTCATCGATGACTTTCTCTGCGTGGCAGATATTCTGGCTGGGCCAGTGTAGCAGGGCCCAGGCAAATGGAAATGGATACAAATTCAGTCCGTGGAGCTGGATACAGCCTCCAGCAAGCAAAACACAGTTCAGACACACAGTGGGGAACAAAATCACGACCCACTATAAGTGCACAGCACATTCACATGTAAGGAAATTTCACTGTACCCAGCAAATAGCTCTCTGGTCACAATTACAGAGTCTCTGCACAATCTGGGAGTTCAAAAGTAGCTGGAAGTCCTGACAGGCCGATCACATTCAGGAAATCTTCGGTCTTCTTTAGGTTAAAGCCTGGTCACAATTCAGTGGCTTAATTCGCTCTCCAAGTTTGGATTCAGTCCGAAAAAAAACATAAGTTCCTGCTCAGGAACAGCAGGCAGGCGTGCATGCAGGCCAAACTCAGGCCTTTCCACAGTTCTCCCGCACGAATCCACTATGGATTGCTGCTCGAACTATCTTGAGCTGTTACTTCTTTACTTCCCAACTCAGATCTAACTGAAACTGCAAGCAGTGTGGGACTTTCCCTTAAGATCCAAAAGGTTCGGTTCGCTGATCTATTAGTCACAACAAGGGCTCCCCTCCAGGTTATTTTAGGTGCCAAAAGCCCCAAACTACAATTCTTACAAGTTTTGGCCCCACCAAGCCCCTGTAGACAGGCTCCATTTTAGAGTCCCAAATGTAGTGATTGGCCCATTCTGCAGTCCAGGACCAAGATGATGGAAACAAACAGAACTGTCCATGTTGCAAAGAAAGCAGGTTAGAAAAACTGCAATATTATTACTACTCTAACAAATAATCAGCAAACAAGTACATCTTCTAACAGAGCTCCCTCTCAGATTAATTATGACTGCAATCCAGGTAGCTCTTAAGGAGACAGTACACAGAGGCTATACAAGCACTATCTGGTAATCACATTTAAACTGCTAAGACGCAGGACACCAGCCTGGCAGTGAGCATTCAGGCAAGCTCAAGGAAGACTTTTCGGGAACCCCCATTTGTAGGGGGGGTTACACAGAAAAATGGCAGTAGGCAGCAGGTATCAGGAGGGCCCAAGCAATCTACTAGACAGTCCGCTGTGTCCACAGACATCTGTTCATCTCTATCAAACTTTTGGCACAGTGCACGGATGTCAGGTTCAGACAACCTCACCCAATCTCTCTTGGAGACTGGCCTTCATGACAGGGCATCAGTATCAATATGGTTCAGTCCTGCCCTGTATTTGACAGCATAATCATAGGTTGATGAAGCAGAGAGCCACCGGTGCCCAGTGGCGTCCAACTTAGCTAAAGTCTGTACATAGGTTAATGGGTTATTGTCGGTCTTCACCAATATCTTTGCCCCAAAGAGGTACTCATGAAACTGGTCAACAATAGCCCAGTTTAGGGCAAGGAACTCCAGCTCTTGCACAGGATAGTTTCATTCTGATGGGGTCAAGCTCTTGCTGGCAAAATCCACTGGTCTCAAACCACCCTCATGGTCTTGATACAGCACAGCTCCTAGGCCCTGCAGACTAGTGTCCGTATGCAGCACATATGGCTTGGTAGGGCCAGCATAGGTGAGGATGGGGGCATGGGTGAGCTGGTATATGACTTCGTGGAAGGCTGCTTCACATTCGGGTGTCCAGCAGTGTCCAAAAGGTTCACCTGTTTGGAAGTATACTTTTTTGGGTTCTTTGACAACCCCTTTCTTGTATTTACAGTTGGTAGGGGGGTAACCCTGGGTGAGATTCAGGAGCGGGCGAATCACCTTGGAATAGTCTTTTATGAAATCGCGGTAGTAGCCACAGAACCCCAGGAAACGTTGTAGTTCTTTCAAGTTATGGGGCTGGGGACAAGTAGTCTGTGACTTGACCTTACTGGGATCAGTCTCTATCCCTTCTGCAGATGCTATGTGCCCCACATACTTCACAGAGGCTTGAAACAACTGGTACTTGTCAGTGGACAGCTTGAGGCCGAAGTCTTCCAATCGGTCTGTGTCTTTAAACAGTCGGGTCTCATGCTCCTCTAATGTGTGTCCGAACACAGTGACATCATCTAGGTACACTAGGCATTCCAGCAAGTTCATATCTCCTACCACACGTTCCATCAGTCACTGAAAGGTGGCCGGGGAACCCGAAATCCTCTGTGGTATTCTCAGGATTTCATAGAACCCCAAAGGATAGATGAAGATGGTTTCCTCACGGTCCTCTGTGGCCATCAGAATCTGGTAATATCTGCTGCAAAGATCCAATACTGAGAACCATTTGCCCATTCAAGCAATCCAGGGCATCTTGCATATGGGGCATGGTGTATTGATCTGGGATGGTCCACCGGTTCAGGATTCGATAATCAACACACATTCTCACTGACCCATTCTTCTTATGCACAACCCCAATAGGAGAGACATATGGGCTTGATTCCTGTATCATGCCAGCAGCGAGCATTTCCTGCAGGTGTCTCCTCACATCATCTGTGTCAACTGGGCCGAGGCGTCGGGATCTCTCTCAAAATGGCTGGTCATCATGTAGGCGCATATGATGCTCTGCACCCTGGACACTCCCCATGTCCCATTCTTTTAATGAAAACACTTGGTCTCTCTGGGTGAGTTTCTTGCCTAGCCTTCCATTCAGCTGGCAGCAGGGAATCACCAAAGTCAAATAAGTCCAGGGTCACTCTCTCCTTTTGGCCAGAGTACTTGTTATTGGGTCATACTGCAGTGTCTGTGCAGTGTACTGTAGCTAGAGTGCACCCTCTGTTTACTCAGACCTCCCGATCTGACACATTTCAAATCTGGACCATCACTCATTTTGCATAGGAATGGGCTTGGGCAGGCAAGATGCTGGATTTCAACCAATAATCCTTCTGGTAACTTTCCATCACCTGGTGCATCCAACATTAATATTTTGTTCTTTACGTTTCTCTTCAGGCGGACTTCTTCATGGTTTGTGCACTGGGCATTGGGGGCCAATACCAAGACATCAGGTTCCTTTTTCTACACCATCCCCACTGGCTCATCTGGGTCCTCTTCATAGGGTTTCTGTTGTAAGTCATATGCCCTTTTTACTAAGGCTGGAATTCTTAGGGCCTGTCCAGTCAGTTGCCCTTGTTTCTCATGGCAGAGTTGTGCTAGTCTCCCAAACATGTGGGCATTTATTCCAGTTAACAGGGGAACCCCATCATACAGTCTGGTGGGGGACACACTAGGGCCAGTGTCTCTACTTTCTCCTCTACACCAGTTACAGTTGCAGGAAAGGACAACCAGAGGCAGACATATCCTAGGTAGGGATAAGACTTGTCGCTCTGCCCCTACACATGTAGAACTTCCAGGGATTGTAATGACACTTCAGATAAGTGTTTGTCATACCAGTCCTGAAATACAATGGTCACTTGTGACCCACTGTCAAGCACAGCCTGAGTAGTAATACTATTCACAGCTACAGTAGTCTTTATTCAAGGGCCTACTATTTTGGACCAGTCTGAAGGGACAGCAGCAGGGGCTTGGACAGACAATTTAGCCACAGAGAGGTTTGAGTTAGGATGGCTGAAGCCTTCACTGCAGTCATTTTGTGCACCCCTTGACCACTGACTCATTTTCCGAAGCTCTCCTTGAAGCCAGTTCACCACTTTCTTTAAGTCTTTCTGAGACCAGCATTCCCTCTTCATATGGCCATCCTTGCCACAATTGTGACAAATGACAGGCTCTTGGGGCATCCTTAGGGAGAACATAGCAGGGGATGCTGGAGCAGCAATGGGAGATTGTGATCTGACTTCTGCTGGTAGTGTACCATGTCTCAAAATATTTCCTTTAGGGTGGCAGTCAATTCCTTGAGCTCAGCCGAGAAGCCACCCCTAGCAGAGGATGCCTGAGGGTGCACCCCCACCCCATAACAGTCATGTCCTGACAGGGGCCAGGGTCTCTGTTAGCAGGAGATACCTCAGTGAACGCACCCAGTTGTACTTTTCTGACTTTCTTCAGCAACTCCTTCCCCACCATTTAGCCCACGGTGGGACACTCATAGTGGTCTCCATTTTGGAAGGGCCTTCTGGTGCCATGATCACTTGGGTTGCACTCACCCCATAATTACAATCTCCCTCTTCACCTTCTACCTCCCGGAGTTCTTTTATCAAGTCACAGTAGTCAGGTGGGTTACCTCTCCTATCCTGGAGCCTTAACTGGATGAACTGCAGTTTAGAATGCTTGGCATGTTGCAGTATGTGCCCCAATCTCACACGGTTCAAACATTGGTGGCTACCTCACCTTTCCAGTAAGCTTTCTGCAGAGCTCTTTCTAGGCGAGTAACATACACTGACAAACTTTGCCCTTCCATTGTTTGGTACCTTGGAATTTCCACATCAAAGTCTCCCCTTACTCAATGCTCCCAAAATTGCCTTCAAGTAAAGATAGGTACTTCTGAGCAGATGCATCAGGGTTCGTGGACCTCAAAAATGTAATGGCTTCAAGGGTGGGGTCCCTCAAACTTTCTATGATTCTTTTCCACTTCTCAGCCTCTGCACACTGCCACTCGGGTACCAAGGGGGCAACATAGTCGATACAGGTCTCCCAGTCATCCTCACCCTGGGGTGTGGGGAAAGTGCCCAAGAAGATTCTCAGCCTTCGATAGGAGTTGTGACTAATGGTGGGTACAGATGTAGGGGCTGGCATTGGCACAGAAGGCAGGGCAGTAATAGGTGCTGGAGTGGGAGGGAGTGTTGGGGAAGGAACACCCCCAGGTGGCAGGAATAGTTTGGTTTTCCCTTCCTCCAGCAACAACTTAGCAAATTTCTCCTCAAAAGTCTCAGATAATGGTGGGAGCTCATCCTCACCAGGGTCTTTACTGTCTTTTGGTATCACTCTCAAGGGGGCTAGGACCCCCTTCTGAGGTAATAGTCTGTGGCACTTTAGAGCTCTTCACAAGGTCACTACACTCTACCAAGGTTATGAAAGTTTGGGCAAATCAGCATGTCGACCCACCACCACAGGGTTTTTTAAACAATTCAACTTTGGAGAGTGCTCCCTCTACATTGTCCTTACTGGTACCCAGGAGAATATCCAGTATAAGCAGAGCATTTTGGGGGTCAATCTCCTGCCCAGTACACCACCCCACCAACTGGTGTACAGCCCTTTCTACTGGGGTTGCCATTAATCTTTAACAATAATTCATAATTTTTGGCCACTAGAAGGCACACAATCCCAGCGGTGAGCCTCCAAGATGTAACCCCTAGGTGGCACTATCCCAGGGGCTACTACCCCTGCCTGCTTGGCTAGTTGCAGGTTAAGGGGCCTAGGTTCTGATATGGGTGCCTCCACTCAGCGGTCAGGGTTGTAGTGGTCAAGCTTACCTGGGCACAGCCCTCCAGGACACTGTAACCCCCCTTTTCTCCTTCTAGTGACCTGAACAGTACACAGTAGTCACTTTCACAATGACCCTTATTCACCAGGCAACTACCCACACTGTTTGCACTTACCACTAGGGCTGCTCCCTCTAGCTTGACCCTGGAGACCTCCTGCAAAACAAGGTTAAGCACAGCAACTAACAACAGTACAATACTCTTGGCACAAATGCACCACAGTCAGGTTAAATGCAAACAAAGTTAAATCTGATTTATTCAGGGGACTTGAACAAGGGGAGCGCATAATCAGGTTGATTTGCTTAAAAGCTATACCTGTATTAATCAGACAGTTATGCATGCAGTGTCCCTATGCAGTCACACACTCTGGGTACCCAGGTAGGAAAACGGTGGACTAGCCAGGAACATTGCAACTGGTTGGGGCCCTGTGATGGAGGAAAGCAACATGCACAACGCACACTATTTGTACTCCAGAGCCAGAGGGCTCAGTTCGTGAAAGAAAAGGCAACAAGGCAATCAGATGACAACACTTTTAGATTTAGCTGTTGTTGCAGGGAGCTACCCTGATGTTTACTCATGATTCCCAATACTGGACACAGGCAGGATGAAATCGAGACTGCAGGCTGTTGAGCTGGAGCGTCCAGAGAAGCAGGACCCACACGAATCACCGAGGCATCATTCCTGTTCGAGGCATTGAGCAGGGGGCTGATCCTCAGGCCAGTCTCTTGTCGATGACTTTCTCTGCATAGCAGGTATTCTGGCTGGGCCAGTGTAGCAGGGCCCAGGCAAATGGAAATTGATATGGATTCAGTCCGTGGAGCTGGATACAGCCTCCAGCAAGCAAAACACAGTTCAGACACACAGTGGGGAACCAAATCACGACCCACTATAAGTGCACAGCACATTCACATGTATAGAAATTCCACTGTACCAGGCAAATGACTCTCTGGTCACAATTACAGAGTCTTTGCACAATCCGGGAGTTCAGAGGTAGCAGGAAGTCCTGACAGGCCGATCACATTCAGCAGCTCTTCGGTCTTCTTCAGGTTAAAGCCTGTTCACAATTCAGTGGCTTAATTCGCTCTCCAAGTTCGGATTCAGTCTGAAAAAAAAACACAAGTTCCCTCTCAGGAACAGCAGGCAGGCATGCAGGCCAAACTCAGGCTTTTCCACAGTTCTCCCATGTGAATCTACTATGGATTGCTGCTCAAACTATCTCAAGCTGTTACTTCTTCACTTCCCAACTTCCTAACTCAGATCTAACTGAAGCAGTGTAGGACTTTCTCTTAAGATCCAAAAGGTTTGGTTGGCTGATCTGTCTGTCAGTCACAACAAGGGCTCCCCCTCCAGGTTATTTTAGGTGCCAAAAGTCCAAAATTACAATTCCTACAAGTTTTGGCTCCACCAAGCCCCTGTAGGCAGGCTCCATTTTAGAGTCCCAAATGTAGTGATTGGCCCATTCTGCAGTCCAGGACAAAGATGATGGAAACAAACAGAACTGTCCATGCTGCAAAGAAGGCAGGTTAGAACAACCTGCAATATTATTACTACTCTAGCAAATAATCAGCAAACAAGTACATCTTCTAACAAAGCTCCCTCTCAGATTAATTATGACTGCAATCCAGGCAGCTCTTAAGGAGACAGTACACAGAGGCTATACAGGTACTCCCTGGCAGTCACATTTAAACTGCTAAAACGCAGGACATTAGCCTGGCAGTGAGCATTTAGGCAAGCTCAAGGAAGACTTTTCGGTAACCCCCATTTGTATGGGGTTACAGATGAAAGCTGTATTGAGAGATGTTGGCACATTACATCTTGAAGCCTCTTTCCTCAGGTCACTAGGAGCCAGTGATGCACTGTAACAGGGAGGGATGCAGGCTGCCCACACACATCAGCGACTGAACATGCATGTGCCAGCATTAGAGGAGTCAGAGAGTAGGGGACTTTTGAAAATGGAAAAAATGGTCCCTTCCCTGAGTGGCACTTGACCCCCTGTAACCTCCCCCAGCCTAAAACTCTTTCTATCCCACAGGAACCCCATTGTGCCAAAGAATGTGACCCTGCTGTGGGAGGGTAAGCTGTGGAGTGCTAGGGCCAGGATGAGATCAGGACTCTGGCTGGAGACTGGCACAGTGAATTTGGGTGATAGCCCTTGAATGCAGGGCTGAATTAACAATTGGGTTCACAAGGCAGCTGCACAGCATCCCACGTTTGTGGGGGTACCCTACTGGATGACCAGTTGTAATGGATGCTGCTTTCTCTCTGTACAGAATATCAGGAGACCTGCTCTCTGTTTGGTGTGGGGAACCCTGACTCATTGGAGGTCCCATCCTAACTCTCTTTGTAAGCCAGAAGGGGAAGGAAACATATTCATATCTGTGCTTTACAGTAACAGGTAATTGCTATTTTTGTTATTAAACTTAGATAGTGGGCTTTTGATGACTCTGTAATTTCTTTGCTGTCTTTACTTAGAATTCTTTTTGGGCTGCTGAAAATTTAAAACGTAGTGGTGGTGTATTTCTTTGCTGTCTTTAATTGCTGCAAATTTAGTCTTGGCTTGTCTGACTTGCCCTATGGTCTGGGAGAGGGGTGCTAATTGTCTGGCCTCTGACCTCAGCTACATGATAACTGGAGGTGGGGCTTAGTCAGAGTTGAGGTAGCAAGTGATTTTTGTTTTCTCAGAAGAAGCCAGAAGGGGAAGGAAACATATTCATATCAGTGCTTTACAGTAACTGGTAATTGCTATTTTTGTTATTAAACTTAGACTGTGAGCTTTTAGTGACACTAATTTTTTTGGGCTGTTGAAAATTGAAAACATAGTGGTGGTGTATGTCTTTGCTGTCTTTAATTACTGCAAATTTTCACCCCCCTTCCCCCAACTCTTAATTATATGCCCTGTTAAATCTGATTGACAGGCGCTAAACACAGGGGATAGTAGGGGGTGTGGAGTAGGAGGGGCATAAGGGGAAGAAGCCCACCCTCAGCACGACAAGTGTTTTGACTTATTTATTTATTTATTTATTTATTTATTTATTTTTTAAGAAAAGTATCTGAGGATCAGTGGCAGGATTTTTAGGACAGTAAACTAATAAAAAGTGAACTAGGACAGCTTCAGTAACAGACAAGTAGTGGAATATCAGTATAATTGCAGTATAATGTGGGGAGTAGTGCAATGCAGTAGCTGTGGGGCAGCCATATTCAGGCAGACCTTCTGGACACTGAGATGCTGCCCTACCTGCATGCATCTCTCTGGACTGCGGGATGAGGTAGCCAGACTCAGAGTGGAAGTAAACTGGGTCAGGAGTACCATCACCCCTATCCAGAGACCACCCAGTCCAATGCCGCTGCCTCAAAGGATGCTGAGAATGAGGAGCACTTGGATGACAGTGGGCTCAGGGCAGGTTAAGATGGTCAGGCAGAGGCACATCCCAGATCATATTCCACTCAAGAACTCATATGCCACACTGGCAAATGGGGGCAACCTAATAGAGGTACCCAGAGAAGTGGAAGGAAAGGATGTGGAGGTTAGCCAAGGAGGTGACCTCAGCGGGGAGAGCAGTGGACCCCAGAGGAGGAGGAATCAAATCTTGGTGGGGACTCCATCATAAGAGGGATCCAACTAGGAACACAGGAGGGGAAGGGGGAGGGGGAGGACTGGGAGGTGAGGTGCCTACCAGGTGCCAGGGCACAGAGGGATGGAAGGAAGATCCTGGGGATCACTGAGAAGGCAAGATGGGATGGTGAGCTGGATGTCATTATCCACATTGGTACTAATGACCTGGCAAATAGAAAGCCAAAGGAAGTTCAGGAAGAGTTTAGGAAATTGGGAAGGGGTCTCAAGCAAGTAGCTACTTCTGTCACCTTCTCAGAAGTACTACCTGCGAGAGGCAAGGGAGAGCATAGGGGTGCATGCACCAGGAACTTTAACTCATGGTTGAAGAACTGGTGCTGTGAGGAAAGGTTTGGATTCATTGGTGACTGGGGACCCACCTGAAGGGATGGAGGTTTGTTCAAGCCTGATGGCTTGCATCCATCCTGAAGGGGAATCCAAGCACTCAATGATAAGTTTAAATGCAACATTGACAAGCATTTAAACTAGCCAAGGGGGGTGGTAGGCCAGCAAGGAGGGTACCTACTTGCTCACCCCCCACAGCTAGCAGTGGAACCAGTGAACCGGAGGAGTGGATATCTCAACAATGCAGTGTGCAAAAGATGGAGATTAGCACCCAAGAGGTGGATAGGCAGAAAAAGGGCAAATATCAACAGAAGGACAGACAGCAAGGAGAACCAGGGATAAAGTACAACCAGGGAAGGGGCTGGAGTAGAAGAGCTAAACAGTCCAGGGAGGTCAAATCATGGAAAGCCATGTGTGCCAATGCCAAGAGCCTTAGCAACAAGATGGAAGATCTGGAGGCTGTCATGGTGCAGTCAGACCTGGACATTGTGGCCATCACAGAAACCTGGTGTAATGATAACCATGACTGGGAGATGGCCATTCCTGGCTACAACAAATTCAGAAGAGACTGGGCAGGTAGGAAGGGAGGAGGAGTGGCACTGTATGTGAAAAATGACATAAGGGCCACAGAGATCCAGGAGGAACAAAATGGGGGGAGAGATACTGTGGGTTAAGCTGGAAAGGAAAATGGGGACAGCCATCTGCACAGGTGTGGTCTATTGACCACCAGCCCAGGAGGAAGAAACAGATAGGGAGCTGATGCTAGCCATCCAATGGATGGCAGACAAGGGTGAGGTAGTACAGGTTGGAGACTTCAATATTCCAGACATGGACTGGAGCATCCCAGCAGCAGCATCAACTAGGAGCAGATTTATCCTGGACTCCTTCAGGGTGCCTTCCTCAGCAACTGGTCATGGAACCAACTCAGCAGAAGGCAATACTGGACCTTGTGCTCACAAACAGGACAGTGTGATGGGGGTAACAGTGGGGGAGCACCTGGGAACAGTGACCACCAGTCATTGTGGTTTGAAATCACAGAAGGAGCAGAACCAAACCACACAAAACACATATCCTGGATTTTAGGGGTAGACTTTGGGAAAATGGGGAGTTACTTGAAAGAGGCATTAAGGGAATGGGGCAGGAATCAGGGGTTGAGGAACAGTGGGCAGTATTTAAAATGGGGATTACAAAAGCAACAGAATTATGCATTAAGCAGGTTAGCAAGAGGAAAAGGAAGAGGAGGTCAAGTATGATTTTCCAAAGAGGTAGCAAATAAAGTAAAGCCAAAAGATTGCATTCAGGCAATACAAAAAGACACAGGCAGAAGGGGATAGGAGAAGTACCAGGAGAAGCAAAGGAGCAGCAGGGAGGTCAGTAAGGGAAGCCAAAGCTCCGACAGAAGAGCACATTGCAAAATCAGTGAGTAGAGGGGGCAAAACCTTTTACAGGTACATAAGTGAAAAAAGAAAGGCAAAGGGAGGAATAGTGAGAATGAAGGGGAGGATGGGGGCCACGTGAAGGATGACAACAGTAAAGCTGACATACTGAACAGGTATTTCTGCTCAGTCTTTACTGAGGAAGAGGAGGGTAATGGGTCAGAAGGGAGTACAAGGGGTGAGAATGGTGCAGAAATGGACACAATTCCCTTTACACGAGAAAGGGTCCTGAAGGAACTGGAAGTAATAAGAGTTGATAAAGCAATGGGGCCAGATGGGGTGCACCCCAGGGTCCTTAAAGAACTCAGAGAGGTGGTAGCTGAACTTCTGGCTATCCTGTTTAGCCAATCACTGGAAACAGGGGGAGGTACCCAAAGACTGGAGGACAGCAGATGTAGTCCCCTTATACAAAAGTGGGAACAAAGAGGAAGTGGGGAACTACAGACCAGTCAGCCTCACCTCAGTAGTGGGGAAGATCATGGAAGCACTACTGAAGGAGAGATTGGTGGAACATCTGGTTATCAATGGACTGCAGGATCCAAGGCAGCATGGTTTCACCAGGGGGAGGTCATGTCAGACCAACCTCGCTGAATTTTTTGACTGAGTGACTAGGGAGATGGATCGGGGGAGGGCAGTGGACATGGCTAATCTGGACTTCAGCAAGGCCTTTGACACTGTGCCACATAGAAGACTACTACACAAACTGGGGAATATGGGTATGGGCAGGACAGCAGTGTGGTGGGTAGGTAACTGGCTGGGCGGCAGGACACAGAGGATGGTGGTAAATGGCTGTCACTCCATAGAGGGAAGAGTGACCAGTGGGGTACCACAGGGATCAGTACTGGGACCGGTCCTATTCAACATCTTCATCAGTGACATTGCGGAGGACCTAGAAGGCAGAATTTCACTGTTCGCTGATTACACAAAGCTCTTTAACAGAGTAGACACACCAGAGGGTATAGACAGAATGAGAAGGGACCTGCAGAAACTTGAAGAATGGTCAGGGTTTGGCAGTTGAAATTCAATGCAAAGAAGTGCAAGATAATGCATATGGGGCACAAAACCCTGGCACAATATATCAGTTGGGGGTGAGGATATAGCATGCACCGCAGGAAAGGGATCTTGGGGTTATCATCTCTGATGACCTCAAGGTAGAAACAGTGTGACAAGGCAGCAGGTAAAGCAAATAGGATGCTGGGATGCATAGGCAGGGCATCACCAGCAGGAAAAGAAGTCATGATTCACTATACAAGACACTAGTGAGGCCCCACCTGGAGTACAGTGTACAGTTCTGAGACCTTACCTATGTAAGGACAAGACAGGGGAGAAGGTTCAGAGGAGGGCAACAAAGATGGTACTTGGATTGCATCACAAGTCCTATGAGGACAGGTTGAAGAAATTGAATATGTACTCCCTGGAGGAGAGGAGGGAGAGAGGGGACATGATTGAGACATACAAGTATCTTACAGGGAGGAACAGGGTGCAAGAATACACTATTTTTAAGTGAAAAAGATGTTCCAGGACTAGAGAGCATGGGATGAAGTTGGAGGGAGGATGATTCAGAGGAAATGTGAGACAGAATTTCTTCACAGAACGGGTGGTGGACAAGTGGAACACCCTGCCTGAGGAAGTGGTGGGGGCTGAAACAATCACGGGATTTAAGAATGCATGGGATAGACATAAAGGAATTCTGGAGGTCAGGGTAAGGGGCAACAGAGTTCTAGGAAAGGCCCACCTAGACTTTAGCAAGGCATTTGACATAGTCCCACACAAAAGATTAATATACAAGTTAGCCAGCCTGGGAGTGGGTCTCAGGATGACAGCCTGGGTAAAGAATTGGCTGGAGAATAGGACACAGAGAGTAATAGTAAATGGAGTCCACTCTGAAGAAAAGGGGGTTACTAGTGGCGTATCGTGAGGGCTCTAGTATTAGATCGGGTCCTCTCAATGTCTCTTTATATGACATTGCAGAGGGACTGGAAGGAAAAGTATGCCTTTGCAGATGACACAAAGATCTGCAACAGAGTTGATGCACAAGGTGGGGTGGAAAGGATGAGAAGGAACTTGGCAAGGTTAGAGGAATGGTCAAATGTATGGCAGCTTAGATTCAATGCTAAGAAGTGCAAGGTGATGCACCTGGGAAACAAAAACCCAGGGGAAGAGTACACAATGGGGTGAGATACTAACAACAACAAAAATGGAAAGGGACCTGGGGGTAGTCATATCAGATGATCTAAAGGTGGGCAAGCAATGTGAGAGGGCAGCAAGGAGGGCTGGGGGGATACTGGGATGCATAGGGAGAGGCATCACCAGTAGACAACAGGAAGTTGTTATCCCTCTGTACAGACAGCTGGTGAAACCCCATCTGGAGTACTGTGTGCAGTTCTGGAGACCCAATCTCTGCAAAGACATAGACAGGGTGGAAGCTGTCCAGAGGAGGGCAACTAAAATGGTGCAGGGTCTGCACCGGAAGACATATGAAGACAGACTTAAGGTGTTTAATATGTATAGCCTCAAGGAAGGGAGGGAGAAGGGGGACATGATAGAAACTTTCAAGTACCTCAAGGGAATTAACAAAGTCCAAGAGGGTAGCATCTTTCAAAAAAGAGGTGTAAGAACAAGGGGCACAATTTGAAGATAGATAGGGGCGGCAGAGGTAATTTAAGGAAGTATTTTTTCACAGAGAGGGTTACGGATGCATGGAACGGCCTTCCGGAGGAGGTTGTGGCATCAAAAACAGTGGTGGAATTCAAGCATGCATGGGACAGTCATAAGGCAATTCTAGGCGGTGGGGGTAGGAAGAAGCAGGCTGCTGGTTAACTAGGATCTGCAGCTTATCCAGTAGGTAGGAAAATGGGCAGACTGGGTGGGCCAAGCGGTCCTTATCTGCCGTCAAATTCTATGTTTCTATGTTTCTATACAAACTGAAGTTACGAACTCAAATGGGCAGACTAGGTGGGCCATAGGCCCTTATCTGCCGAAACTGTCTATGTATCTATGTAAGCATTTCATCTACTGAAATGAACAAAAAAACAACACATGTCATCATGCAATGATAGTATTTGAGTAACCCCAGGATTCAATTACTACAAAATTGGGGTATAATCCAGGAAAGTCATAAATCATATGACTTTTTAATTTTTTTTCTAGGTTGTACGGGTTCCTGAGATATAAGCAATTTATTATTCCAAGTCCTCATTTTCTGTTCCGAGAGTCATTATTTTGCATACATTCTTTGTACTCACTGTCTTTCTCTGTGCAGCTTTTGGGGAAAACCAACCTGTGCGCTTACATTACATTTACCCTTACCGCTTCTGCTTGCGGTTCCATAACCATTTCACTTACTGTTCCCTTCTACGGCACCATGTGCGTTACCCTTTGCGTTTCCATTTGCGCTTGCATTTGCATTATTTTAACCATTTGTGTCTACAGTACTGTTTATCTTTCTGTTTTGCTTTGCGTCACCATGCACATTGCCATTTGCATTTGCGGGCACCGTGTTACTATGTGACAAGACATCACGTGGCGGGAACGTGGGGCCCTTGCTCCCGCCACCGCATTACACTCACTATTTCTTTGTATCGTTCTCAAAAAGAAGGGAAATTAGAGGCAAAAAACTCCATTTAATGCATCAGTTAGGGTTATTCCACTGCGAACAGGCGAAATTGGCTGTTAGGGTTGGCCCTTGAAGCCCACGCCCACTCCAACCGGCATGTGCGCATTGGGTTGTCGGTCCCACCTCACCCCATTCTCCTATAGCTCTGCTTCTTCACACATCTGATGGGTGACAGGGCCGGCAACCCCAATGCACACCCTGATGCCAGTTGGGGGTGTGGGTGGAGGGGTCCAAGGGCTTTCAACCCTAACGGTGAATTTCCTTGCTTTTGTTATTGTGGAACAACCCTAACTGATGCATTAAATTGATTTTTTTGCCTCTAATATATATATTTATGTGTATATGTATATTTTTTGTTTTGGTTATTTCAGATCATTTTCACCAATTTGTGAAGGCATTCCCTGCAGTGGTGGCCACAGTCAAATTTCCTGTGGACACACTGACCAAAGAGATTTTTCCTCATTTGATGTATAAGGACAGACTTGAGGAGCTCTGCCTGTTTTCATTGGAGGAGAGGAGAGACAGGGGGGACATGATTGAGGTCTTCAAGTACCTCAAGGGAATAAATAGGGTAAACACCGAGGGGATCTTTAAACTAAAGCAGGAAGGTATCACCAGAGGGCATGGTTTGAAGTTGGAAGGTGGAAGGATGAGGGGGGAAAGAGGAGAAGGTTTTTCACTGATAGGGTGGTGGATCCTTGGAATGTGCTGCCTGGTGAGCTGGTTCAGAGATTCACAGTGGAGGGCTTCAAGAGAGGGTGGGACAGACACAGAAAGCGGATGTATCAGATGATGGTCTGGCCCAGTGGGGTGGGGATGGAGGATAGGGGTTTCTGGAACACAAGGGGGGAGGGCCCTGGTACCCAACTAGGGATCTGAGGTTCAAGCAGACTCGATAGAGTGTAAGGCATAATCTGCTAGCAATTAGTATGTTAGTATGTTAGTTTACAGTTTTAAAAGAAGCAATATAGCTGCTTGTCTTGTTTGAAATTAACTATCAAATTAGGAGATTTTATTTGAGGAGTGCTAGACAGAATATTAGCTAAACCACAGTTTCCTCAGTAGCAAAAAACAGAGCTTACAAAACAATGTTCCAGTAAAGCAAACTCTGAGATGACATTCCACTTTTAAAATAAGATATTTTTGTTGCCACCTTGCATGAGTAACACACTTCTACAAGAGATGTGTCTTGGTCACGGGGCATACTTCTACCAGAAGTATGACACGAGGTACATCCAAAACTCATATAAATTTAGACTCATTTTAAGCTAAAGGAGGGCAGAAGAGAGGAAGGAGCTGTGACAGCACATCCTTCTGCCTAGGACTTCATTTGAGACATCAAGGTATGGCACTGTGTGTTTATAATTGCTATAATCTCTGATTATGAGCAGAGAGGGATGATACTTGCAGTTCATGTTTATTTTATTTTTACTTTTTTTATATGATTGTATCTAAAAGTAGGAGAGAATTCCTCTCCAGTTAAAGATATAGGGTCAGATATTCAAAAGAGTTGAGCCACACGCAATAGGGTTGCGCCTGCGCAAGTCCGAATTTGCGCCATTCTGTGATATTCAGCAGGAGGCAGTTGCGCCCCTGAAATCATGCTGAGCAACAGCGCAATGATAATGAAGGCATGCACAACCGAAGGGGGAGGAACCATGCATAAATGGCGCAGTGTGATATTCAAAGACTTGCACAATGTGCAACAGTGGAGCAAGCGGAAGTTGCACCATAGCGGAAATGAGCCAAAACAAAAAGGAGCAAGGAAGAGGTGCAAGAACGCTACAGGGAAGTCACATGAGGCAGAGGCAGAGGCACAGACAGGGCAAGTGGCAGGAACAGGGCAGGCCAGGGAAAGGCCACAGCAACAGACAGGCACAGGGAAGGTGTGGGGAGCCATACAGCTCAGAGGCCAGCACAGGCAGGTGTACCGGTGCAGGAGGTAGCAGCAAGACAGTGGGGGAATAAAGTAACAGCTGCGGAAGTGACGCATAAGCCAGGGACATGGCCAGAGCCACCTTCTACATGGAGGCCGTAATGAGGGGGTGAGAGGCGGGTGGCAGGGGACATGGCCGTGAATGGCCCGTCGGGCGAGCATAGCCCCAACAGGCAGCACTGAGCCCACACCAGCTTT
The DNA here is from genome assembly GCA_016271365.2 of Neoceratodus forsteri. NCBI lineage: Eukaryota > Metazoa > Chordata > Ceratodontiformes > Ceratodontidae > Neoceratodus > Neoceratodus forsteri. The sequence goes on from CM057451.1 coordinate 188,988,455, forward strand.
GAGCTGTACACAGATACTGAGATTGTGGGCCGGTACCGCCTGAACAGGGCAATACTGAGGTGGCTCTGTGAGCTGTGCAGTGATGTGATGCAGGCACCCTCATGACGGAGCCATGCCCTGTCAGTGGAGACCAAGGTAACAGCCTGCATGTGCTTGCTCGCCATGGGTATCTTCCAGAGACCAACTGGGGACACCACAGGCATAACCCAGTCAGCCACATCATGCCACCTCACCTAATTCCTCAGCGCACTGCTGCCACATGCTGAGGAGTACATCCATTTCCCCAGCACAGCAGCGGAGTGCACAGAAAACATACAGGAGTTCCACAGGGTAGCACGTATGCCTGGCATGCTAGGGGCAATAGACTGCACCCATGTGGCCATACGCACACCACCTGGCCACGAGGGGGCCACAAACATGAATCGCAAGGGCTATTCCAGCATCAACTGCCAGGTGGTGTGTGATGCCAGGGGGCGTATCATCAATGTCTGTGCCACGCATCCCAGGGGAGCACACGATTCATTCATCTGGCACCAGTCGGCACTGTGCCACAGATTTGAGAGTGGGGACATCCCCACTGGACACCTAGTGGGTGAGTATGCAAGCCAAATGGACAAATCTAGGGCCTGGGGGGCATGGCCAGAGGTGCCATGGGTAGTGACCTACATGGCTTGGGGCAGGGCGATGCTGATCACTAAACTAACCTCCACCCTCTACACACAGGTGACAGTGGATACCCACTCCGTCCCTGGCTGCTCACACCCTACTGGTGGCCCATGACCCCATCACAGCAATGCTACAATGAGGCACACGCCACCACACGCAATGTCATCGAGCGGGTGTTCGGGATGCTGAAGGCATGTTTCCGTTGCCTGGACACCTCTGGCAGTGCCCTACAGTATAGCCCCTCAAAGGCCTGTGGGATATTCCTGGCCTGTTGCATCCTGCACAACATGGCCAATGAATGTGGGATAGCCATACAGGTTGAAGAGGGGGACAGCGATGGGGACAATGTGGATGCCGGTGATGATGGTGATGGGCAGCCCCCCTTGGCCGATGGGACCCCCGACTGATCCAGCTGGCACAGCTGCACCGGGACACTATCACAGAGGAGCACTTCAGCCAACCCAGGTAAGTCATGGGGCCATGTGCAACCACCAGTGGCTAAGGCACAACCCACAAATTCCCGCATGGACACACACCAGGGTGCATGCCATCAAGGGAAGTGGCAGGGCACAGAAGCACACACACAACCAGGAATGGGTGAGGATTAACATGCCATGTGGACGGACACACACACACGCACACACACAATGCACCAAACGTGCACAGAGGGCAGGAGGCACACCGATCCAGAACGCCAACCTTAGCAACACACATGTCCACAGGCCACCATGCCCATGACTGTCAATGTGCGTGTGTCAGATGCTGGGCACCATTGCACTTTGGTGTACAGTGCAATGCAGGCATCATCATGCACACATAACTGTGGACAGCAGCCAGGAGGGTGTGCAGGTAGACTGTGTGTCCACGTGCAGGGCCGGGTACCCATCCGTGCACTGCCCACTGAAACACACAATGCACAAAGGGCAGCACCAGACAGTAGCCATGCTGGGAGACAGGTCAGTCTCACGACACAGTGTCACAGCCACCACGGATGTGTGGGCGGCCCCGCCGAGACCTGCCAGCACTGGCAGGCTGACCACTGGCCTCATGGGGTGGCACCGATGGTCCCCAAGGGGTTCCACTTCATGAACGTGACTGTGCCCGCGCAGGGGTCTGCAGCACACTGAACATGCCTGCACCAGGAGTGCTTGGGATGCCCACAGCTGAATCCAGCGTCGACAGGGTGGGAGTCGCACGACGCTGGAAACAGGAGGTGGAGAGTGCACTGCGTGGTGTCCGCGACACATGGGCATCTGACTGTGTGCCCATTGTGGCCATGACAGCAATGAACACCTGTGCATGCCTGTCAATGGCAGTGGTCACATCCTCCCGCAAATGGTCCATCCATGCCAGGATCCATTTGGTGTCCCTGCTGCGATGCTCCTCTGCCTGCTCCAGAGCCACACACAGCATTTCCATGGATGTTGCAAGCCGCAACTGCTGCTGGACAGATGCTCGCAGTAGGCGGGTGTGCTCGTCCAAGAGGTCATCAGCCTCCTCGGCATCCTGTCCCTCAGGGTGTGCAAGGGCCTGATGTTCAGCACCCTTTGAGGGTGGGTGCTGTGCACCAGGACCAGGTATGGGCATGTCCACAGGTGGTGCACAGATGCCACCACTGAACCCTGTACCCCCAGGCCCGATGGGTGACTGCTGATGCTGCCCCTCTGGCTGCCTCACCCCAGGGCTCAGTGGTGCTGCCGCAGTGGCCGCAACAGTCCCACTGTCCTGAACAGACACCAGTGCTGCCTCACTGGTGCTGACAGGCACAGCCTGGGACTGTGCTGACACGCAGGCCTCCACTGCGGCACCAGCCACAGCCACGGGTGCAAATTGCCCTGCTGTGTGTCCATCCTGTGGCACACACGTGTCACTGCCCATGACGGTCGTGTCATCATCACTGGTGCTGGACTCTGCCCTGGCCACAGCTACAGTGTGCTGGCATCCATGGATGCCAGCATGCTGGGACACAGGCAGGGCTTCCTCCACACCTGTCTCAACGACATCAGTGTGGACAGACAGGCGGCCCCACTGTCATACAGACCCACACATACCTGTGGAGGTGGATGGTCCCACCTCCAACTCCGTCCAACTGTCCGCAGTGGACAGGCCCACCACCACTGACCCATGCAGATGCTCAGGATCTGTAAGGGAAAGCAAAGTCACGCTACTGCGTGTGACCTACCCGGTCCCCCCAGACAGACCATGACTTACCATGCAGAGATGGGCCACCACCCGTCTGGAAGCCACCGCCCAGAACTCCCTCTATGGCACTTCGGTGCATACTTGCAGCAAGCCTGTCCTCCGCTGGGGTGAGCTGTACCACCTCCAGCTGTCCCCCACCTGTTGCAGCACGTGCTGCCCTGATGGCAGCCACCTTCTCCTTTACCCTCCTCCTCTCTGTACCCATCTTCTTCTTACACTTCTGCACGGAGCGCTGGTGGCTGCCATGCAGGTTCACGACACGTGCCACCTCCTCCCGTTCAGCAGCACATGCCCGAGTGGTGCCCCGCCATCCACTGAGCAGTGGCTCCTGAGCCAGGTAGGTCTCAAAAAGGGCCTCGGTTTCGGCCTTAGTAAAATTCGGCCTCCTCCCACCACTGTTGTCCTCCTCTCTAAGAACGTGCTCATCATTATGTAGCCTGTAAGAATGGCAGTTGTTACCTGTGACTGTGCAGTCCCATGCATGTCCCTGAATCCACAGTCCACACTCCCACACAGCATGCAACTCACCAATAAACTGCAGTAACCGACTATGGCCACTGCAGCACATTGTCCGACCTTTATAGTGCAATCCATGCAAATGAGGTGAGGAGCAACTTTAATTAGATGTAGATTGCAGTGCTGCGCCATTGAATAGCTGATCGGATGATTTGCATATGACGGCTGAATATCGCGCTGTTGCGCTTTGCGCAATTGTGATGCATGTGCTGAGCCAATGGCGCAGTTCTGTGGCATGCATAGTACACCTCACTGCGCATGCCCAGGTTGCTGACGCAGGCATCTGCGCGCTGATGACGTGTTGTGCACGGTAGGCAATGCAGGGCACGGCCACCATTGTGCCAGTGGCGCTATAGCAAAGGTCACTACATGGCGCTGTGGCAATGGGCCTTCATAGGCGCAATGGCCCAACTGCCCAATAGTCCGCTGTGGCACTGGCACACAGGCAGCCAATTGCGCTACACATATTGTCGTCCGATGGCACTGTGCGTGGCCTTGCACCAGGGACCCTTGACCCTGTGCCCGACCTTTTCCCCCTTGGCGCCATGCGTCAGGCATAGGTGCACCTCTATCGTGCTGTTCGGTAACAGCACGATAGGGAATGGCAGCACTGTACCGCGCAACATCTGCACGTGGGGTACCACGCTGCAGAGCATCATATTGCCTATTATAGCAAACACAATGGCGCGGAGAAGGGCTGCTCCCTGGTCTGCCATTGAATTGGCCAATCTGGTGGCTACAGTCGAGCCACACCATGGGCCTCTCTTTGGGGAGGCCCCCCTGGATAGGGCAAGGTCCCAGGTGTGGCAAGAGGTTGCCACAGCACTCGAGGCAGTGACAGGCAGGGGCAGGACAGCAGAGCAGTGCAGGCACCGATATGGTGACCTGCAGAGGAGGGAGCCGGAGCTACTGGCCAGACTAAGGTCACATGCCAGGAGGGGCACAGTACCACCTCCAGGTAGGGGTTCCGTCAACACACTGTTATCATCCATATGAGTCACATTGTTGTTTGTGTCCAGCACATGGGGAGGGACCGTATGGGGTTGGCCGTGGTGGTGTTCACAGGGTGTGGGGTGGGTGGGTCTGGCTGGGTGGGGGGCACACTCCTTCTGGCAAGGGGACTTTGCTTCAGGACTGCACTGATGTTCTTCTCACCTTTTGTCCCCACAGGCCCGGACGAAGTACGCCGCATGCGTGCCGAGCGGAGGGTGGTGGAAGCCACAGCCAGGCGGGCCGAGGGTCAACAACAGCCACCCGACCAGCCCGATGAGGGTGAGTGACAGACATCCATGATTAATATTGCATGCTGTGTGGCAAGGTGGGTAGCAGGGCATGGCCACCATTCATTGACATCACTGCCATGCACGCCACTAGTTACAGTCAACACCGTCCAGTGGCAATGCATGTCTGGGTGTGCGTCACTGGTGGTGCATGGCTGTGCCACTGCCTTTGCACCACATAGCCATGTCACTAGATGGCCACGGTGGTGCTGTGCGTGACTTGGCTGGTGGGTGTGTGCAGCGTTCCGCATGGCTGTATGCTCCTGGGTGGGCAGGTCCTGTGGATGTGATCACTGTGGCTGGTCACACACCATCACAGTGGTATGTCCCATGGCCGTATGCCATGCACAGTGGGTGGGCTGTATGGGGTTGTGCATTCACACCTGTTGACTGTGCTCCCTTGTCCTAGGTGCGAGACATCTGAGGGAAATTAGGGACACCCTGCAGGAATTCCTCACCCTGGCATGGGAGACAGTGTCGATCTTGAGACGGATTGATGAATCAGGGGTCCTTCGGAGGCACAGAGTGAGGGGGAGCCAGAGCCTGGACCAGCGTGGGTGACAATAGTCCCTTGATCCCTGACCTCCCATCCCCCCCGGACCCCTCTCACACCCCTCCTATCCCATCCCATTTGTCCACACCTTCCCCCTGCCCACCCCCACCTTTTATGTCCCCCCAAAAATATGTATATCGTTCTTGTTCATGTAAATAGTTGATTTCTTTATTTTTATAATACATATTACTTTTCTGTGAATACCGTGGTGGTCTCTGATTTGCAGCAGGCTATAGGTGCTCAGCTGCAGTGGTGTGCATGGCATCAGGGGTGGTGCAGTCATGGGTATGTGTGTGTGTCCGTGTGGAGGTGTCTATGGTGTGGAGATAGATATCAGTCAGTGTCTGTGTTGTGTGTGTTGTTCCCCGTGCACTGGATGACTGTGTGCAGTGGTCCATGGCGCGTGCTCTGTGTCCATGGTGCACCCATTGGCCCGTCCATGGCCTGTGCAGCCAACACACATGCCTGTCTGTGACCTGCATGATCTGCTGGCATGTCAGTGGTGGCATTCCCTGCAGGGCGGACACTGTACCCATCAGTTTGCTGGGTTGCCCATGTAAGTGGTGTGGTGCATGCCTGGCTCAGGTGGCACTGTGGGCAACATGGTCATTGTCCCACCTCCATACTGTGGCTTGTGTGTGTTGCAGGGGATGTACCCCACTGTCTGTGGCTTGTGCTCCGGATGACACATGGTGGGGTATTGGTCCATGGTGCCTGCGCAGGGTGGTTGGCACTCCAGTGCCATGGTGGACTGCAGGTTGTGTGTACATGGCTTACATGGGCCCACAATGGGGGCTTGGTTGCCCCACCACTGCGTCCCTGTGTTGTTGTGCCCTTGGGTATGGGTGGGTGGGTGTCTGTCCAGACCCTGTGTGGCATCTGGTGTGGTGCATGCTTCCACGCACCACTGTGGGTGTCTGTGCTGGCTGTTGTGGCCAGTGGTGGGCCAGTGTGTGTTACTGGAATACTGTGCGGAGCGCTGTACCACTGGGGGAGGTGTCAACTACACGACAGTCCAATATGGGGTCACTCTTGTGCCAACGCATGGTCGGTTTCTCAGCAGTACCTCGGGGGAATGTGCGTGGTGGCACTTTGTCTGCTGTTGTTGCATTGCCGTGTGCTGCAACCTGCTGATGGGTGCTCATGGTGGGGCTGGCTTGCATGGTTCTGTGGTGCACAGGGTTGCATTGTCACTGGGGAGTGGTGGCATGCATGGGGATTCCTGCAGTGGTGGTCACTGCTCATGGGGGAGTGTCTGGGGGTCACAGTGCAGGGTGTGCTGTGCACTGGGGGGATGGTGTGGCACAGGGTGGTCTGCCCTCCTTGTGTGCCAGTCCCAGCTTGCCGGTAGGTGTGATGGGGCACCATGGCCAGGCTGTGGGTTGGTTGCTTGTCTCCATGGACCAGTGGTTATTCCAGCCCTCCCCTGGTTGTGCAGTGCTTGGGGTGTGGGGGGGCAATGTCTGTTCTGCTGTGTGTTCCTGTGCCCATCTGTGGCATGGGTGGTGGGCCCCTACCTCCCTGATTGTGCTGTTACATTGCTCTGCAGCTGGGGGGCTCCCTGCTTGCATTATGGAACCTCTGGACTGCTCAGCTGAACATCCCTTGTTGTGCCATAGCGCATCATATCTGCTCAGCTTCCCCTCCCTAGTTGCGCTATGGCGCAGGTTGTGCGATATTCAGACATTGGCTGTAGGCGCAATTTGGCCTGCTCCTTTTTTGAATATCGCATCTGTTGCACATGGGTGCAATAGACTTGCGCTTGCTCCTGCTATTGCGCACTTTTTGGGTGCAGTTTGAATATCTGGGCCATATTGTTTGCTTGCACTGCTGATCCAAATGATGTTAATTCTGTATACCACTTTTAAGTAAAGAATTAAGACAATATGACATTTCCTGGTATTTCTTTTCAGTTAAATGTTTTTATTTATAAAGCTATTGACTTACAATACGGGGTGGGGGGGGTAAAGCTTATGTGTGACTATTGGTATATATAAGTTGTACCAGAATATTAAAAGAAAAACTATAAAGGTTTAGGATAAGGTCATTTTAATCAGACAAATAGACTAGACCATGATTGAGGTCATGTGGTTTTACCTGGACACGCAGCCCAGTGCATGCTATCATGCACAACCAGTTAGACTTCCCCATTCAAACAACATTTCTGAATGGGGTGGTTGCTCTTGCTGGTCGTGGGAGGTCAAAAGGTCATCCCATGTACATGGAGTAAACCTAAGAAGGCAAGCTGGGGGTCAGGTTTGAACCCCAGCCAGCGCGTATTACGAGCAGAAGAATATGACTGCCATATATAGAAGAAACAGAGGGGTGAAAATAAGGGTAGGAGGAAAAAAGGAAGGGGAGGAAAGGGGGGGCAGCCTCATGGTACAAAATCTGGATTTGTGTCAAGTTGGAGTAGCACCCATCAACACCATCTGGTGTCAAAAAGAGTAGCTTTATCAGAGAGGGTATAAGTCAGTCTTTCTAGAGAGTAAATCTCTGATAAAATTTTACACTACCCTCCAGTGTAGGGATCTGTGGAGTGTGCCACAGTCTGGTAATAGATTTTTTCACTGCAAGGAGCAGAATTAGGAGTTTTAAGGTCGGACCCCAAAGAGAGCTTCCATCAACTGGTATGGCTAATAGAATGAGAGAGGGAATTATTTCTTCTGGACAATTGAAAATCTCTTCAAGTTCCCTAATAACTGCTTGCCAGAAGGGTAACAGTCGAGGGCAGTCCCAGGAAATATGCATCTGAGTAGCTAGGGTTAGTTCACAGCCTCTCCGATAAACCCCTTTATGTGGTCCAGCATATTTTGCCACGTCTGGGGAACGAAAGAAGCAATACCTACACTTCCAGAGAATTCACACCAGTGTGTGGCAGAAGTCTGTCTATAGGCAGGTATTGCCAGGGTTGGACTGGGAAGCAAAGGGCCCACCTGGAAATGGGGCCATGGGGACCCTGGTAGTAACCACAGTATGCCCGGTTGTACAAACTGTAGCCCAGATTTTACCAACAGTGGTATGCGCTTTCATACAGACTGTAGCCCGAGCTTTTAACAATAAAACAATAGCACGTATAGCCACATTTTTATTTGTATGTATTTATTGAACTACAGTAAGTAATTCCAGAGGAAGTGCAATCAAGTCAGGCTCAAAACGCTTATGGCAGAACAATACTGTTCTGAAAAAAAAATCTATATAGATTGTTGCATAAAAAGTCACAGGTAATCCACAGAAAGAAACCAAATAAAACTTTAACTGTTACAATGGCATTGAACTGCAAAGGCAGACCACAGATATCTCTTAAACTGATTAAACTTGGGGAGATTCAGCAGTGTATCAGGCAATTCTTTTAGCCAGTTAGCAACTCTGACAGCACATGATCGCTTGCCCAGTTGAGTACGCCTGAAAAGTGGCTTAAGGGCACTGCTGGCCATATTCCTGGTCTTGTACTGGTTGAAGATGGTGCAGAATTAATTTGTTAAAGCAGGGGGGTGTTGGACCCAAGATCGCCTTTTTAGCTAGCAAACAGGTCTGGAGCTTTAGTCTGTTGGGTAAAAAGCCAGTAAGTGAGTACGCGAAGGGTACATCTATGAGTGTGGTTATCTGCACCATATTACAGATCAGCTTTGTTCTGTTTGGCACCATATCACAGGCAGCTGCGTAGACAGGGAGCCCGTAATCTATAAGTGACAGAATGGAGCTGGCTACAAGAAGTCGTCTAGCATCCCCAGTGAAGTTGTTCCTGTTCCAGTACAGGCCACCCAGTCTTCTGTTAACAATGGCCAGCGGATTGTCAAAATGGGGTGCAAAAGATAAGGGGCCCGATTCTCAAAGCTCCCGGCATGGTGCAAGGGGCTTGCACCACAAGGAATGGTGCAAAGTGCCGCTTGCACCAAAAGATGCTCTGGGAGTGATTCAGGAAGGCAACCCGCATTCACCAAAGTGGGTTTGCACCATCCATACACCACAAAATGGGTTGTGGCATGGTGGTAGAGGGCATGTGGTAGACACAAGCTCCCACATCCCCTAAATTGGGATTCTCAAAACCCTCCCAGAGGGTGAAATTCAAAGTACCCTTAGACCAGCCAAGGCTGGTCTAAGTATGCTAAGATTTCACCCTCCGAAGGATGTTGACATCTTCGCCACCTCGAGCCCCTCCCATATGCCTGTAAATTAAAATGTTCAGAAAGTCATTCACTGGTGATCTAGTGCCCCACCCTGATATGCCTGTAATGAAAAATGTTCAGAAATTCATTCACTGGTGATCTAGCGTTCCCCTCCCCTAAGCCCCGATATGCCTGTAAATGACAATGTTCAGAAATTCTTTCACTGGTGATCTAGCGCTCCCCCCCCAAACCCCGATATGCCCGTAAATAAAAATGGTCATTCATTCACTGGTGGTCTAGCAGCCCCCCCGGCCCCCCAAGATATGCCTGTAAATAAAAATGGCCATGGATTCATTCCCTGTTGGTGTAGCGGCCCCCCACCTGCCAGCTTCAATATGGCAGTATATGACAATGCTAATAAACTTCTTCCCTGGTGGTTTAGTGGACCACACACCTCAACTCTGGCAGGTAGTGCTCATCACATCGTTCCGTCCTATCCCGAACCCTGAGCCGGTGACCGTCACAGCCCTCCTCTCACCACCACGGGAAGCCACCGACTGAACTGTTACTGAGAGCATACTGTATACTACAGTACGTGCTCACTGATTGACAGCTCAGAGTGAGCTCCATGGTTATATCTGATTCTACTCTGTACTTTTTTTTTAGTCATGTATCCTGTTTTATGGTCTCATGTATATCAAATACTCTGTTGTGTTCCTGTGCTCTCACGTAATATTTGCTTTGTTGCTTTTTATCTTGTATTGTTTTATTTATTTATTAAATTTTGTTGACCAGGTAGGACCATTGAGACTAGAAGTCCCTTTTTCATGGATGACTGGGGAGGATACAGATGGTAACCAATTGAAATTGAACCAGGTTATGCTGTCGGTGATATTTTTAGTGAATGGGAGAAATTTGACTAGGACCCTGGGGAAATTCCCCTACTCCCTTGTAGGGGAACCTTTGGCCTGAGAGATGGCCACTTGTGGTGAGGCAGTGGAGAGGATGGAGGTGCTTGAGATGGAGGAGCGGGTTGCTCCTTTGAAGGATGTTAATACAGAGACAGAAGTTTTTTCTGATGTGAACAGAGCTGATATTATTATGGATGACAAACAGATGGCAGATAAAAATGTACCTGAGACCTCAATTGATATTCCACGGCAGGATCCTGTTTCTCCGGTGTTAGTGCAGCACTGCCAGAAAAAGAAACTCCACTGGAAGATGCCTCGGCAGAGCTGCAATTGTTGTTGATAGAAGAGGAGGCTCACTTTAAAATGAGAGCTTGAACTGCAGGCTGCTATCATCGTAGTACAGCAGCAGTCCCATATAAAACAGGCCGAGAAGCCAGAGGTGACAGTACAGCTGCCAGATTATGATGTGGCAGCTTCTGGGCTGACACAACAGCAGACGCTGTCTAGCTCAGATGTGAGCCGCAGTCAGGTCGTGCAGCAAAGGATCCAGCAACCTTTTAAATTCACTACAGGTGCGGGACATTCCCCATTATTTGTGTTTGCTGGCAACTTATTTAATCCAAATGAAGAAACCTCATCGGGAATGGCAATTTCGGGCAATATTGAGCCCTGCCTAAGACGAGGCTCCGTGCAAGAAAACTTGGTAGAACCACAAAAAAGTAACACAGACCCAGCAGCATGGTCAGTAGATAAGGCTTTAGCAGAAGCCAGCTGGAAGAAATCTAAGGAAATAGGTAATTGGGTCTTAGGCCCTACGAATTTTTCTATAACTGCTTCTAGCATTTCTACAAATAATGATACTGTCTGCCCTTTAAATAGCAGACGCACGCCTGTGGATTGGGGTTCAGAGATGGATGTTACCTCCCCACTACATGTCCCAGAAGGTCTAGATTTGACACAAAATCCTATTTTTCCCATGGATGACATGCTGGTCTCTAGGCCTAGGAACACACAGCCAGATGGTAGACATACTGAAAGGCCCACTGTACTAACTGATGTTAGGGAAGAGGCAAGGAGCTCAGAGTCTGCAAGAACATATGCATCATTATTTTGTGCTCCAGTTTTCCCAGCGAAATGCCACAGTGTTATCAAACTTATCTATAAAGAGGGTTTGGATAAATTTCCAGACCGCAAACATGTGGCTAGAGTTCTACTGAAAGGTTCCAAGCACTTCACTCCGGTGGAAATATATGCTTTAATTCATGCATCTGGGGAACCTGTTTTTGATATAAGCTTTAAATAGGGGAGTGGTTTACAGAAATGTTGGTCTCTTCATTGTGCTCTAAAATCATCTCCTTTATGGTCACCCTTTGAAGTAGTTACATTAACGAAACCAGCTCACCGAATGATAACTGTACTGTTTAGGAACGAGGGGGTGAGTGTTACAGACTTGGTATACTGGCTCAAGCAAAAATGTACAGTCCAGGGTAATCCAGAGCCCATCTTTGATGAAGATCATATTTGGACAGGGGGGTGGAGGGTCCAGGTGTTTCTCAACACCTCTGACACAGGGCTGATCCATCTGCCTAACAGTTGTTGTCTAGAGAAAGACACAGGTGTATTGTTCTATGCAGGTCAGCCAAAGACCTGCTACCAGTGTGCTGCTGCTGGACATCTAAGCAGCATGTGTGACAGACTTAAGTGCATGAATTGTAATGAACTGGGTCATACTTCAGGTTTATGTAAAAATGATCAGGTTTGTAATTTATGTGATTTGAAGGGACATACATACCATTCCTGCCCCTCGGCTGCCCACAACCAGGTAGACCAAGCAGACTGGGATGAACAGAGAGTCATCATAGCTCTGGCACAATGTACTAATGCTAAGTATGCTGCGGCTAGGCCCAGAGATGCACCCTCAGGAGACCCAGGGGCCGGTGGCCATGTCCTCATAGAAACTGCTATTGGTGTGGCATCACAGGATGCTCCTCCTCAACCTGAACCACTCCAGGAGGAGCCCCCCCCCATAGTGGTACCACAACCACATAAAGAAGCACCAGCTCTCCTAGATATGCACAAAGTGGACGAAGGTATGTCTCCACCCCAGCCCAGTCCTCAACCTCCCAGAAAACAGGTTGTAAGATCCTCTAGACATCGTCAAAACTGGCAACAACCTGTGTCTAAGATACCTAAAATGTCCGAGACCCCTAGGAAGAATAGTTTTGCTCCTTCACCAGTAGAAGGAGTAGGTTCCAGTGATGAGTCAGATGGCTCTTCAGTGGTTTCATCCCTAGAGGACCTAGGTTCAGAGCTGGAAGACCCCTTGCAGGACTTTGTTGACCCCCGCCCCCACACTCCTCGGAAAAATACTGCCAAGCTTAAAAATATCAGAACCACAAGAGCTTCTTCTAAGAAGCCTCCATGAGCAGGACTTGTCAGATAGGGTGTAACTTTATCCCTGTTTATGGTGTCTCTGCTTTCCTTATTTTCCAGCAATGTGTACAGCATTAAGAGTTTACAGAAAAGACAGGCAGCGTATTCACACTTAGTCTTTTTCTTCTGAAATCTTTTTCCTGCAGGATACCAGGTTGCACAGAGTGCCGGAACTAAAATAAGCAATTAAATTCTGGTACTCTGGCCCTTCATATTGGTCTGTCGGGGCAGATACATGTTCTGGTGTGGCCATATTGTTTAAAGATATAGATGTTCACATTGTTAAACTGGTGGATCTTGTGCCAGGATGTGCTTTTTTTTTTAGATGTCAAAATACAATCTGTACTTTTTTGTTTCATCAGTGTATATGCAGGTCAAACAAAGGTGGAAAGAATAGAATTATTTCAGGCCTTACAACCCTATTTATATTCTGCACAAAATGTAGTGCTGGGTGGAGATTTTAATTGTGGATGAAGCTCAGGGATAGAGGAAAACACACTGTCACAAGAAAAGTTTCTTGTGACATGACATTCGTATGCAAAATGATTAAGAATAATAATTTGAGAGATGCTTATTTTGAGAAAACAGGTAAAGCGGATCTCACATTTCATAAGGGCACTTCTGCCACAAGAATAGATTATTTTTTTATTTCCTTTCATCTACAAATTGCGAAGGCCACAGCCTTAGTGGCAGAATTTTCAGATCACATAATTCTGCACTTGCAACTAGGTAAGGTTAGTACACCCCCTAATTGCCCGGGGTACTGGAAACTAAATGCTTTACTCTTAGCCAGAGTAGATACACAACAGAACCTGCTATACCTTATCCAGGCTAGAAAGTTGGTAACGATGCTATATGAGGATCCCATTGGTTGGTGGGAAGATACTATTGAAGACATGACTACTGCTTTAAGAACACATGGTAAATCAACCCGGGACAGTGTTTACAAGGAATACTTGTTACACAGACAGCAGCTACAAAAATTATTAACCTTGTCCGCCACTGTTAAACAGGATTTCACTGCACAGATCCACAGTCTTAAATTACAAATGGTGGATTTTCACATGCAACAAGCTAAAAAACATTCAGTACCAACAGCATTTTGGTACACAGGGCAAGAAGGGTCAGATTTGCCCCTATGAAGGGAGTAACACTAGTAATAAAAATAGGCACATGGAGAGTTTGTTTAACTCAGATAATCACTTGTGCACAGACCCTAAGCTCACCCTTGATATTGTGACACAACATATGAAAAAGCTCTTGAATCCTTCGTATTTACAGGCAGATTCTTTAGATGCTTATATTAATACTATCCCTACCCTAAATCTTCCCTGTGACCAGGTAACATACTTGTCATCTGATATCTCACCTCAGGAGGTTGATATGGCCATTAGGGCTTTGGGGTCAGATAAGGCACCGGGTGGTGATGAGTTAACTGGGGAACTATATAAATTTATAGGTCCACATATACTATCAGAATTAGCAACGGCATTCACTGCAATTTTACAGACTGGGACTCCCTCTTTACGTATGACTGGGGGAATATTGATTCATATTTTTAAAAAAGTGGATAGGCAGTATATGGGAAATTAGAGACTGATTTCATTGTTGAATACGGATGTTAAACTTTTGGCCAAAATATTGAATCGCAGGTTGTTAATGGTGTCAAAACATATCATTTCACAAGCCCAGACGTGCTATTCCAGGTAGAAGCATTACAGAACATCTTATTCTCCCAAGAGAATTGTTTGAACATGGCAACAGAAACAGAGCTGATGGTTTTGTACTCTCCCTACATCAAAAACAAGCATTCAACTCAATTAGTCACATTTTTTAGTGGAAAATATTAGAAAAATATGTCATGCCTGTACAGCTCATAAGTTGGCTTCAATGCCTGTATAAGACAACTACTATTACCCCTATTGTAAGGGGATGGAAGGGGATAATGCTGTCAGTGCGGGGGGGGGATTAGACAGGGTTGTCTCCTAAGCCACTTATTGTATGCCTTCTGCATCAATCCCTTACTGAGGTTACTTAATAGTGCGACAGTATTAAAATCTATTTTGGTAAATACAGTCCCATTAAAGCACAGAACCTTGGCTTATGCTGATGATCTTTGTATTCCAGTGGCAGATGAAGAATCAGTTAGAGTGGCACCACACATAGATGAAACTTATAGTGCTTATTCAGGGTCAGGATTGAATTTGAACAAATGTGTAGGCACCCATATTGGCTCACCTCCCCAGCCCCCTGTAGAGGTAGGAGGGATAAATCTTTCTGCTAGCCACTTGAAGGTTCTAGGTGTAATTTTTGGGCCAGGTAATATGAGCAGGTTGAATTGGGAACCCTGAGTAAACCAAGGTAGGGCATTAGTTATGGGGTGGAACACCTGGAAGTTGAGTAAATTAAAAAGGATTCATCTGATAAAGTCTTTTCTTATACCAGTGTTTCTCTATATTAGCTACACCTTTCCCCTCCTCGAAAATTAGAAACAGCTATTTATAGTATCTTTTTTCAAGCAGTCTGGGGTAGCAGACTGAACCCCATAAAAAGGAATATAGTTTATCTTCCATTAGAACAGGGAGGGTTAAGGATGATGAACCCTGTTTTATTTTATTATAGCATATTTTTGTATGCAAATTTTAGACCCATGCTATTTTTTTTTAGATCAGAGCTGGGCGTCCTTGTTTTTTCTAAATTGTGAAACTTGGTATAAACAATGGGATGGGGGGATTTAGGTCCTCTAAAAAGATACTTGAATGTGCCGACCTATATAAAGGAGACATTTGTCCATTTAAAGAAGTGGCAGATCACTAGTCAAATGTGTTGACTAAACACAGAAAAGACATTTATAACTGGGTACTGATGACTCAGTTTAGAGAAGTAGACACTTTTCCGAGGTGCCCAAGTCAGCAAAGGGAGGCTTTAATAGCTTTATTAGATACCCCCAGATACCAGAAAAAAGATGAAAGATTTCCACTGGTTAAGTTGTCATGATAGGATTAACATTAAGGCAAATCATAAGCATAAACAGCTAGATGAGCGTTTATGTATCGGACCTTGATGTATACAGCAGCTGGAAACAACGGAGCACCTATTTTTTACCTGCACATACATTACGTCCTTTTGGACTACACTTGCTAATACTTGGGGGTCTTCATGGTTTCAGTCCATTACAATGGATGCCCTGATGAGAGGCACATACATGGATGTAAGGAGCTTATGGCACACTGACACTTTACATAAGGTACTATAGGTGATTAAGTGGTTCGTATGGAATAGTAGATGTTTATTTGCTTTACAACAAAAACTGATGTCCCATGAAGAAATCATACAGAAAATTACTAGAAAACTGCAGTCCCAGTATAATAATGATGCTAAAAAATGCATTCTAGAGTATTTCTTAGTGTCTGGAGAAACATGCCCTAGATTACAGATTCAGGTGTGCTTATCACATAAATAAACTTGGGTAAGAGGTGTAGAATGTACAGTTTGACTTAATTCATGCAGGGGTATGGTGTTCCTGGAGAGGTGGGTTATGGATTTGAGGCCAATTGGTCACCGGTCCGTGCTTTGGTGGATGCAGTCTGAACTAGAGACATTATTGGTCAGTGGCATCCATATCCCTCAACACCTTCTATATAGTACCCATTTATAGCTGACAATCTTCCTGCCTTCACTGGGGATGCTTTGCAGTTGTTGCCACCATCTACCTCTATTGGTTCGTCTACTGTTTCTCCTTTGCTCCCTGTGACTACTTCTGATACCATTGCTCTGACTCTCCCACCTGCTGATCATTCCATGGGGGGCCAGGGACCAGCTTTGCACCCAGCTATACTGCCTACCACGGCTGTCTCTATGGTTTCTGATGTCTCTGCTACAGCAGACATCCTGGTTTTTCCTCCCTCCCAGCCTGACCCTCCTCCAGATCCTGGTATGGTGTCCTCTTCTGGGGTTGAACAAGTGAACACTCCTCCTCTGGATGCCCCCTGTCCTACCCAACACTTTCTGGACTCTCTTTTGCAGCCCCCCTCTTCGACATTGTCTTGAGTGAACAGGGTCGATCAATCAGAGCCTATAGCTTCTCTTCCTCCACAACTGGACTATCCATCCACCTTGGCCCGCTCATCTGCTCAGACCTGGGCTAAGTTTCAGAAGAATGATGCATTCCATAGCTCCAACGCAGCAACCTCATGCTGTTCGTTTGTTGTGTACTGGGGGGTTGGACCCCCCCCGACCAAACCTATGTGGGGAGAATGCTGATTAAGGAGTCCTTGCATTTTACCCCATATGAACTTTGCTTCATTACCTGCGGATGGATTTTTTGACCTCAGCTTTCTTACGGGGGTGTATTTGGACAAATTTGGGGCTCTTTATAAGTCGCTTCAGGACACTCTTTTGTGGCTTCCATTTAAGGCCATACCTTTAACTAAACCTACCACTCATGTTATTACTATCGTGCTGAACAATGAGGGTGTGAACGTCCAGGACATTTGTTATTGGCTGGCTCAACGGTGTGATGTACTTGCTGATCCAGAACCCATCCTTGACTCTGAACACTTCTGGGCTGGTCACTGGCAGTTTCATGTGAAGCTCTGGCATTCGGCTTTGGGTCTGCATCAGCTGCTTACTTCAAATTGGGTGCGAAATCTGGGCGGTGTGTTTGACTGCAGCCTGATGCTAAAATCTCATGTGTCAGCTGTTGTAAAGACCTCATTTAACCATCTGAGGAACATCACTCGGATTAAGCACCTGATCCTGCCTGGCGACATGTCAACTCTGGTTCATGCCTTTGTAACCTCTCACCTTGATTACTGCAACGCTATATACTTTGGTCTACCGGGAGTTGATATCTGCCAATTGCAGCTAGTGCAGAATGCAGCAGCTAGACTGTTGACTGGCTTATCAAGATCTTGCCACAGCATGCCTGTGTTCCTCTATCTGCACTGGCTGCCAGTAAATTGGCGGATCACCTTCAAGGTCAGTTTGCTGACCTACAAGGCCCTACACGGACAGAGACCCAGCTACTTGCAAGATCTGCACCTCTATTGCCCCCTCCACCCATTCCGCTCAGCTGACGAGGGGTTGCTGGAGGTTCTCAGGGTCCATTTAAAGACATCTGTGGCGCGCACTTTTGCTTTCGCAGCTCCAACCCTGTGGAACTCTACCTCGTCAGATTAGAGATTGCAGGACCACTGACAGCTTTAAAACCAAACTGAAAACGTATCTTTTCAACCAGGCATTCCCTGACGAGGCCCAAGTTTAGGTATGTTGTATTATGATCTTATTTTTAATTAAGTTTATGTTTATCATATTGTGATTTTAACTATTTATGTCTGTATTAAGTTTTAGTCTGTTAGGATGTAAAGCAATTTGATCTACTGGAATAGCGCTGGATAAATAAACTTTTGATTGATTGATTGATCTCCCGAGCACATTCTTCTTAGGCAGGGACTGTGGTAATTGCTTTTACCCTGGACAACCCAAGACTTGTTTCTCCTGTGGCTTTGAGGATCACTTCAGTAATGCTTGCGACAAGCTGCTTTGCATTCTTTGTTTTGGTTTGGGACATCTCCGTGCCCAGTGCACTAATACACTTTGCTGTAACCTTTGTGAGGACTCTGGTCATTCCTTTCAGAATTGCAAGTGGGTGTCACGTAATTCTGAAGAGATCAACCCACAAGATAATTTCTTGGAGATGGCTTACAGAACCGCACTGCAGAAATTATAGTATACAGGGACGTGGTGGCTACTTTGGCACATCACCAAGGCCCTGTTTCTTTTCTGCCCCCTGTTCCTTGTTCTGAACGAGGTGCTCCTGCTTCTCTGAGGGTGGACCCACTTGCTCCTTTTCTGTCATGCCTGGACAGCCTGCAGGTTTCATTGTTGATGGATCAATCTTCTCCTTTGGGTGGCCCAGTCTTAGTTGCTGAGCCAGAGAGTTTACTTGGGGAGTCTGACATGTCAACAATCACGGGATTTAAGAATGCATGGGATAGACATAAAGGAATTCTGGAGGTCAGGGGTAAGGGGCAATGGACTTCTAGGAAAACATAAACTGAACTTACAAGCTCAAATGGGCAGAGTGGGTGGGCCACAGGCCCTTATCTGCTGACACTATCTATGTATCTATGTCCCCGGACATATCAGTAGTCAGTCGCAAATGATCTTTACGCCCTCATGAGTCTGAGACCAATTCACCTAACCTAGGCTCTACGCCTACACCTCTCCATTTGGAAAATAAATATGAAGCCTTACTGGATAATGCTATGGATTCCAACACTAGTCAGATCTCCGACACTTCTTCACTTGCCCCATCTCTGAAGCCCACAATCTCGAACGCTGAGGTAGAGCTGATTCCCGCCACATCTCAGTTGAAGCACCACAAAAAATTCAAGATGATCACCCACAGTTTTGCAGTCCAAGATCGGGACAGTCCTACCTGACCATGTTTTTTTCATTAATTACCTAAAATGGCTCCTCTAATTCATCTTGTATTGCTTGATGTTAACAGCGTTAAGTCAGTGGGCAGACATATTTTATTATTTTCTATTCTAAGCGATTTAATGTTTGATGTTTTCTTCCTATAGGAAACCCGTCATAATTTTTCTGCTAATGTCCTGCAGGCCCAGAGGTTATGGACAAGGGGTCCCTCCTTTTGGTTGTTTGGCCCAGATCAGTGTGACAGAGTCGGCATACTGTTTAAGAATACATCTTTCCAGGTTTTCCGCTTGGTGGCCATTAAATCTGGCAGGGCCTTCCTTTTTGATGTTAACTATCACAGTACTCCCTTTCGTTTTATTAATATTTATGCCCCCCTAACCAGGAAAGCCCGGGTTGACCTTTTCATACTGATCCACACCTATTTGTGCATGTCCCACCATGTAATTTTTGGTGGAGACTTTAATTGTGGTTTGGCCCAATCTGATAGGGGGCACCCTTACTTCTTTTTTCAATTATTTCTTTATGCTCCTTGGGAGCCTGACAGGTGGCTTCGGTCCTTCCCTTGGAGGGACTCAGTCTCCGGCTCTTTATTCCCCACCCGACTTCCCCTGCAGTCCCCCACAGGTCCCCCCGTGACAGGGCTGAGGTGAAAGGGCAGCGGTTTTCCCCCACCCCCAGAGCGAAATCCAGCTATCGGGGGAGCTGGGACAGGCATAGGAGAGCCATCCTTGAGCCTGCCAGCTCCTTTTTCCTCCATTCCCCCCCCACTGATGGCGTATGTAGGCAATGTGCCTCCCAACTCACATTTCCTCCAGCCACCACCAGAGGGAAATTGACGAGTGGGACAGCAATCTCTCCCTCCCCAAGAGAGGAGAGCAGTTCTCTGGATTCTTCGTCCTCTCTCTCCCCTGCTGACCCCGGTGTGAGCTCATTCCGAACTCGGGTTGCCGGTGTGGCATGAGGTGGCATCCAGCGCCTCAACCCTCAGCACTACCAGGTCGGCTTGGGCTCACGTACTTCTAAATTATTTTGTGATATGACCTATGTCCTCCACTTACTGCAGAATACGTCTTTAGTGGATGCCTACCAGTCCATGCATCCTAGCAGGGGATTTACATACCATAAAAACACATTGGCCACCCGTATCGACTTTCTGTTTGTTTCTTCCCACCTTCTTACCCATTCTGTTTGCCTCATTCCCATAGAAATCTCAGACCATCAGCTTCTGGGGGGTACTTTTGGTAACCAACCAACATTACACACAGGCCGGGGGTTTTGGAGACTTAATAATTCCTTGCTTCTTGACAAATCTCTCTGTGAATGGATAACGGACCTACTCTATGCTAGACAATCTCTCTCCTGCATGTATGATGATTTGGGTCTGGTGGGTGGAGACAAAGATGGCTTTAACAGGGTTGTATAAGTCATTCTCCAGAAAGAAGGCAAGATCAGCTTATTTGGATTACCTCACCCTACATTCAAAATTGACCAGAGCCTTTTCCCTCATGCACTCTGGTGTGGTGAAATTATTCCTCCCATGTTGGTAAACTTAAGGAACAGATGAGAAGCTACCAATATGATTGGGATAAATTCCTGTGGTTTGAGCATAAGTGTGGCACACAGGGGTCCCGTGGGTTGGGGGATCCACTTGCCAGTTGCAAAACCTGAGTACGCTGGAGAAACCCTACTAAGCTTGTTTCGATGATGGAAATTGTGCACATGGATGGATCAGCCATTATGGCATTGGTGCATGACCACCTTACTCAGATGTTTGGATCTGTTGCCAATCTTATGCCCACAGCAGCCTTTTTAAGTATGGTTCAGATACCTGCCATTCCCCCACACCTCCAACAAGCTTTAACCTGCCCTGTCACGGCGACTGAGGTTACGCGGCTATCAAGCGCCTCTGTACTAAGGTTGACCCTGGTCCGGACGAGCTTACGGCTGAATTTTTTGCTGGTTATGAATCTTCCTTGGTCATCATTTTGGTGGAAGTTTTTAATGCTTTGCTACTTGATGGCAAAACCCCCTGCCTTTTGTGGAAGCTATTCAAATTCTTTTGTATAAGAAGGGTCCAGAAGAAGACATTAACAATTGGAGGCCCCCTGTATCTCTTAAATACGGACGTTAAGATTTTGATGAT
Source organism: Neoceratodus forsteri (assembly GCA_016271365.2). Taxonomy (NCBI): domain Eukaryota; kingdom Metazoa; phylum Chordata; order Ceratodontiformes; family Ceratodontidae; genus Neoceratodus; species Neoceratodus forsteri. Next base: position 189,009,712 of record CM057451.1, read on the forward strand.
CCTCCTATATAGCAGACTATCTCTGCTGTCGGGGTGGTCATTTCCTCTTTCCAGATGTACTCTGTCCCGTGCCACCATATTGTTGATAATTTGATTTTGCTGTGGGAGGTGTTGGGACTTGGGGACCAGAATATGGCCTCTGGTTTTATCTTGACACTTGATAAGAGGAAGGCATTCGATATGGTCACTCATCATTACTTGTTCTCGGTCCTGACCCATTATGACATTTCTGATGTTTTTTGCCGCTGGCTGCGTTTACTATATGCTTCTGCTTCCATCGTGCCATTGATCAACGGCCACCATGGGCAATGGATATTGCTTCAGACGGGAGTCTGGGAAGGCTGCCCCTTGAGTTCCAAGTTCTGTGCCTGTTGTATAACACTGTTATCCAAAAAGTGCAGATGCATACTCAGATCCTGGGTATCTCCTCTCTGCTTGAATCTCTGGCTGTGAAGAGTATGGCCTATGCAGATGACATCACCCTGTCTGTTCAGGATGAGAGGTCAGGTTGTCTAGCCTTGAAGTCTTCTGCTCATTTACCTCACTGTCAGGTGCCCATTTAAACTTATGTAAGTGTCATGGTCTCATTGGCCCTTCTTCTCCTAATACTCACAATATTGGAGGCATTCTTGCCTCATCAACCCCCCCTTACAGTCCTTGGGGTGACTTTCGGGCCTGGAGATATGGTTCTGGTATTGGGAGGACAAGCTGTCTTCCTGTGCAGCTAAAATCCACATATGGAAGTCTTCTCATCAGACCAAGAAGAAAAAGGTCGCTATTTTGAAGACCTTTGTTCTTCCGATATTTTCCCACCTTAGTATGGTATATTCCCATCTCCAAGACCCTGGAAGTTCGTTTCCTTAGTCTTTTTTTTTTTCAGTTGATTTGAAGAAGCTGTCTGAACCACATTAAGAGGAATATACTATATCGTCCCCTTAATAAGGGGGGTTTAAATATGATTAACTCTCTGGTTTTTACTTTTTGCGTTTTTTGGCCTGGACTGTATCATCATATCTTGTGTCTTCCGCTAAGATGTAAAGACCCTTTTTTAAGCCCTTAGTTGGATTTTCTTTTACTATTCTGAATTCTCCTGAGATTCCTGACCTCCCTTTCCCATCATATCTCACCCTTTGTGCGGACAGTGGCAGAAAGGATACGGAAATGGAAGGTTGCTACCCAGCACCTAGATTCTTTGTGCAGATGGAGCCTGTACTCCTCCATTATGGCTGCCAACTTCTCGGAGAGCCCTTCTTATCCAGGACTCCATGCACCATTATAACCTACAGTTCACTAAGCCCTGCTTGATGCTAGGACCCCTTGAAAATGTGGGATGTCCTTTGGTTGTCTTGTCATGGCTGCTTGAGTGTTAAGGCTAATGCCAAACATAAGGGGCTAGAAGAGAGATTTTGTCCTCAGGAGTGCTGCTCTAGAGTCAATGACCCATTTTCTATTGGACTGCACTTTTGCACGTGACTTCTGGACTTCACTGGCTCATGGTTGAGGTGCCTCCAGCTGGACCTCTCTCACATATCAGGACTTTATAGTAGGGACGAATGCCCTCAGCTCACCTTTACGATGCTAGCACCCTGCGACTTCTTCTCACTACAATTAAGTTTTACTTTGGCACTCCCGCTGTGCTTTTTATGGTTCAACAACAGGTTATCCCCACATTAACTTTGCTTCACATGCTTACTCGGGACATGAAATAGATATACTGGACTGATAGTCAAAGAATGGCACCAGCGGCCCTTGCCAAATGCTGACAAACTATTACTGATTTTTTTACAGTGAAAGTTTGATGTCTTCCACCGTTTATTATTTTTTTCTCTTCTTTTTGTCCTTCACTTTCCTGACTACCCTGTACTACCTCCTGGTTTCCTAGCCCAACTTAGATCGCCCCCTTACTTTTCCAGAACCACCTTTTACTATATAATTGCTTTGCAAACATTAAAGAAAATTAGTTTCTTTTTTCACCTCCTTCATTTGTTCTGCTGAGAAATTACAATGGCACAGGGAAATATTTATTTTTTTCTTGCCTTTTATTGTCCTCCTTTTTGGTATTCAGTGTTTTTGTTTTTCTCTTTTCACTTGATACCTGTTGTATGAATTGTGTTTTTCTGTTCTGATGGTTCCATTTTTTTCATTATTTGTACTTCTGTTGTTTGATATTTTCCTCTTTAATAAAAAATTCCCCTACTCTTTTCGAGAAGTGCCATGGGATGTTTAACATCCACCTGAACAACCACCAGAACAGGCAGACACTAGCTCTGTTTAATGTCTCATACAAATGACAGCGCCTCAGGAGTATAGCACCCCCCTCATGATGCACTAGAGTGTCAATACTGGGATTTACCCTAAGTGCCTGGTGTGGGGTTGGAACCCACAACCTTTCAATTTTCTGGCCTCAGAGATGAGTGTGCTGACCTGATCCTGCTGAGCCAGTGACACTGCTCAGTGTAATTGACACTGACATTGTAATTTATTTGTCTGTACTACCCTTCTGTAACCTCCTAGGTTGTACCTGAAAATAGGCATTTAATTGTTTAGTGTGCTTACCTGGTCAATAAAAACTAACTAACTATATATATATATTATATATGTATATATTATGGTAGAGTAGCCCTTTTACGGTTAAACGGTGAAATTTTGCACATTAATAACTTTGCAACCGTTCAACAGATTTGCCTGACTTTTGGCAGGCATGGGGCTTAACCATAGATCTTGGGATATGATAACTTTCGCACTGGTTGGATATACAGCTACGGAGTTATTAAGCGACATCCACGCGGCGTAATTACAGTTTTACGCATTCTTTGTGGTATCCAGAGGCTCTACGTGTTTGTGCGACCAGTCCGAAACTTCATGGAACATGTGGTCAGTCCTAATGTGCCTTTTTGAGATTTCTAAGAAAAAATATTGAACGGTTCAAAAGTTATTCAAAAAACAAGTTCCCATTATAAGTCAATGGGAAAAGTTAACAAAAAGTTCAACAGTGTCGCAAATGCAGTTTTTAGTGTCACAAATGGCCCCTGTAGTGTCATGAGTCAGCCATTTTTTTTTCAGATAGTGGTCAGAGAAATGCTTGGCATTTAAATTTGGGACCCTCTAGAGACACAATTATTTTTGTGTTTACCTAGTCGAGCCCTGAGGATGCTAGCCATGTCTTTTTTGGGCGGGTTAAACACCCCAAAAATATGTTTTTCAAATTTTTGTAAAAAGTAGTGTCGCAAAGTAGTGTCGCACTCAAGACACTTTTGTGATTTCATTTGTGAAAGTGTTGTGATTTGTGACACTATTTTGTGACACTATGCCCAAAATAACAGGAATTCTTTGCCATCCTGCTGCAAAAGAACGGTTTGGTCTATTGGGCTGAAATTTGGAGGGAAGACAGCCAACATGCCGCAGATGTGCCTTTTCATGGTTTGGTGGAAAAATATTGGAGGGCTGCAAAGTTACGGCACTCCAAAGTTGACACTTTTTCTCATAGGATAACAATACGGTGTCCGCCACATTACAGGAATTCTTTGCCACCCTGCTGCAAAATAATGCTTTGGTCTTTTGGGCTGAAATTTGGAGGGAAGAAAGCCAGCATCCCACAGATGTGCCTTTTTGTGGTTTGGTGAAAAAATATTACAGGGCGGCAAAGGGACGACACTCCGAAGTTGATGCCTTTTCTCATAGGATAACATTACGGTGTCCGTCGCACCTTTCGGGGCCCGTATCTCGGAAACTATGCGAGATACGGACTTTTCATTGGAAAAATGCTTAGCCCACCACACAGAGGCTAAATACAACATTAGCCAGGAATGTCATAATTCATACGAAATTTTCATTTTTTTTCTACGTCATACGTTTCCTGAGATATAAACAATTTAGCATTCCAAGTCGTCCTTGTCTGCTCTGAGGCCCATTATTATGCATACATTCTTTGTATTCACTGTCTTTTTCAATGCAGTTTTTGGGGAAAAGAAGGGTGTGCCCTTTCGTTACTGTGCCAGTTAGCATTTCCAGTTACATTTCCGTTACCGTTCACATCACCGTTCCCGTGCAAGCCACTGTGTGTGTTACAGTTTGTGCTTTCCTTTGCGCTTCTGTTTGCATTACTGTTACCATTTGTGTTTCCATTACTGTTTATGTTTTCATTTTCTTTTGTATCAGCCTGTGCACTGCCATTTGCATTTGCGGTCGACCTTCCGTTTGCATGTGTCTTTTGTTTTGCATCATCGTCACTGTTACTATTACCATTAGTGTTTCCAATCGCGTTACCATGACAGTGCGCATTACGGTTTGCATTTCTGGATGCGCTTGCATTTGCGTTTCTGTTTCCTTTGGCATTACTGTTGCTCTTACCATTACCATTTACGTTTCCAATTGTGGTACTGTGACTGTGCACATAACAGTTTGCATTTCTGTACGCGCTTGTGGTTGTGTTTCTGTTTCCTTTGGTGTTATTGTTGCTGTTACCTTTAATATTTGCATTTACAATAGCGGTTCCGTGACCATGCGCGTCACGATTTGCGTTTCCATACTTGCCTGCATTTTGGTTTCCATTTCTGTTTTCTTTGGTGTTGTTGTTGCTGTTACCATTATCATTTGCATTTCCAATTGGGATACCATGTCCATGCGCATTACCAGTTGCGTTCCATATACGCTTGCGTTTGCGTCTCCGTTTCCATCACTTTTTGCTTTGGCGTCACTTTGCGCTTGTATTTCTATTACCGTTTGCATTACCATTTATGTTTGTGTCACTATGTGAGTAACCCTTTGTGCTTGCATTTGCATTGTACTTACCGTTACTATGTCACAAAAAGTCATGTGGTCATGTGGTGGGAGTTACGGTTTGTGTTTCCGTACTCACTTCCTTTCGTGTTTCCGTTTCTGTTTCCTTTGGCATTATTGTTGCTGTTACCTTTACCATTTGCATTTACAATAGCAGTTCCATGACCGTGCACCTTACCAGTTGCATTCCGTGAGCGCTTGCGTCTCCGTTTCCGTCACTGTTCGCTTTGGCATCACTTTGCGCTTGCATTTCTATTTCCGTATGTGTTACCATTTACATTTGCATCACCATGTGCATAACCCTTTGCACTTGCATTTGCGTTGTACTTACTATTACTATGTCACAAAAAATCACATGGTGGGAGTTACAGTTTGCGTTTCTGTACTCACTTCCATTCGTGTTTCCGTTTCTGTTTCCTTTGGCGTTATTGTTGCTGTTACCATTACCATTTGCATTTACAATAGTGGTTCCCTGACTGTGTGCATCACGGTTTGCGTTTCCGTACGTACCTGTATTTTGGTTTCCGTTTCTGTTTTCTTTGGCATTATTGTTGCTGTTACCATTACCATTTGCATTTCTACTTGCGATACTGTGACCGTGCATCTTACCAGTTGCATTCCATATGCGCTTGCATTTGCATCTCCGTTTCTGTCACTGTTCGCTTTGGCATCACTTTGCGCTTGCGTTTCTATTACCGTTTGCGTTACCATTTACATTTGCGTCACCATGTCGCGTAACCCTTTGCGTTTGTGTATGTGTTGTACTTACCATTACTATGTCACAAAAAATCACGTGGTGGGAGTCGCGGGGCCTGAAGGTCCCCGGCCTCACCACTTATTCACTATTTATAGTCCTCATTCTGAAAAGAAGGAAAATTCATGGCAAAAACTCCATTTAATGCATCAAGTTAGAGTTGTTCTACAGTGACAAAAGTGAGAAATTCGATGTTAGTTTGAGGCCTTGCCACACCCCCCCACTATGCCCCTCAACACGCATCAGGGTGTGTGTTGGAGTCGTTGGTCCTAACTCTTCACATTCTCCTATACTTCACCACCTCAGCTTGTTTTACACATGGAATGGGGTGAGAGTTAGACCCAATACTTGCAGCACCCCATGCCAGTTGGGAGGCAGAGTGGGGGATGCAAGAGGGCTTTCAACCTTAACATTGAATTTCCTCACTTCTGTCGCTGTGGAACAACCTAACTGATGCATTAAACAGGAGTTTTTGCCATGAATATATATATATATATATATATATTCATAGAAACTCTGTTTTAACTCATCAGTTAGGGTTGTTCCACAGTGACAAAAGCAAGAAATTCAGTGTTAGGCTGAGCTAACTGCGCATTCCCTCACCCCCAGCTCCACACACACACACACACACACACACACACACACGCACGCACACACACACACACACACACACACACATATGCAAGTAGGGGGCAGGACCAAGGCAACATGACCAATCACAGACAACCAGCAGCAGGTGACAGAAATAACACACAACTGTCTAAATGTACTACAAGACACATCCATCATCATGGGCCAACAAGTGTGCAAGTTCTGCTGGCAGCTAAGGGGGTTCATGCTCTGTGTACATGTTGCCCATCGGTTGTTACTGTATAGCAACATAGATTATTAATATCTAATCGTTTTGTATATCTTCTCAATGACAGTGTGTTGATAATCATCACTGTAATAGCATGCTAATAGCTGGGTCTAGTGTTACAGACCTTCACTGACTGTTAATGGCTGCTGCTGTTACCCCAAAATAAGACAATCCTGTGTCAGTATAATATTTTCTGCACAGCAGTACTGTACAATCATGTTACATTGTAGAATATGACATCACTGTTGAAATCTCAGACCTGATAAGTCACACGGTAACACTACGCAATAGTTCAGTTGTTAAAACTTTTTCATTTTTGACAGAAAATTGTGTGCCTTCACTATTTGATACAGTGGTGCTGCTATAGTATTAAACCATTAATGTTTTTTTTTGTTAGTTGTTTAACCAGGACTAGCACACTAAGCTGAAAGCTTTTTTACAGGTGTGACCTGGGAGCACAGGGAAGTTAAGTGACTTGCTCAGGGTCACACAATCTGTAAGTGGAAACTGTGGGATTCAAACCCAGGTCTGGTCTGCTAGATGTCACCAGATTTGCAGCTCAGAGCCTTAAACCACTGTGCTAAACTGCCTCCCATGGCAGATGTAAAGATGTTTAGATGTATATCTTCATGAGCACTTAGTTGCAGAAATTAGTTGAAGACACATTAGTGTGTATAACAATGCACTGATCTAACCATCCTATAAGAAACAAAATTGCAGCAGTACAGCATTATCTACTAAGTCACTCTCCACTATGATCTGAGCCTTTAGAGTTCAATTTGACACTGTGTTACCAAAAGCATTCCATCTCACTAGGTCAGTCTTTCTGCCTTGCTCTGACTCTGTTGCTGTTAGTGCATGTCAATGTTTGTATACACATTACTACCTATGTGGTATTAGTGTTGTTCAAGCAAAAAATTGTTCCACATCTGTACCCTACGAATGAATGATATTAGAAAGTTTTAATAACAGGGTTTCATGTCTCTAAGTGACTCCTAATATCATCCTAACCATTGTGAAATATGTATTTAAATGCAATAATGAACAGTTTGTTGCTCACTACTGTGTAATGCTAAACACATCAACAGCAATGTGAAACTGAACATTACAAAATGTGAAATATCATAATGGGCCAATGGTTCAAATTATCATGCTAAGCATTTTCACTTATTCACAGTCATATGTCTATTTTCATCGGGCTGGCAAAACCATGAGCTATCTATAACAGTATTTGTTTTACCAGTAGCTCTGTATGAGGCACTAAGATCACAAAGTATTTATTTTGCATATTTGTTTGCATTGAGAACAACACAACTGTCACACAAGTACTGAGCACTGTATGTTTCAATAGATATGTGAGAAGAAATTACCATTCATGCAACATGTCTCTCAATGTGAACAAAGACATCTTGAGTTAAGCAAGTATCTATTTAAGAATACAAGTTACTTAAGGGGTCTCATACTGTTATTTTTTCTCTGTCTGTCCACATAACATAACGAGCAATGTTGTAGATAGTTTCATGTATGTTGATACCTCATAATATCATTGCAGGGTTTTATTTAACTCAAAAAATTTATTAACGTTTTGCTCATAAAAGTTCAAAAACATTGTGAAAATGCATAGAATGTGCCTCACTGTGTTTAACAAACATAACACTTCTAGAAAACCTATATAAATGCTTTCTGTACAGTTAGTATTGTCCCAAGGAAAAAAGTGCTAATCAATTATTTAAAACCCTGCATTGCAGCATGAACAATCTATATTACAGAAATTCTATGTGTAACAGTATTCTTCTGACATGTGATTATATGAACATGTGCACAACACTCTGTACACTCATCACTGCTGAAATGCAACAGTTGTTGTCCCATGATGATGGATGTGTCTTGTAGTACGTTTAGACAGTTGTATGTTATTTCTGTCACCTGCTGCTGGTTGTCTGTGATTGGTCCTGTTGCCTTGGTCCTGCCCCTACTTACATATGTGTGTGTGTGTGTGTGTGTGTGTGTGTGTGTGTGTGTGGAGCTGGGGGTGGGGGGGATGTGGAGTTAGGGTTTTCAACCCTAATACCAAATTTCCTTGCTTTTGTCGCTGTGGAACAACCCTAACTGATGCATTAAATGGAGTTTTTCTGCCATGAATTTCCTGTCTTTTTGAGAAATAATTCTGTCATATTAATTTAAATATGTTGTTTAGACCAGTGAAATAGTATGTACAGTTTGCTGTTGTGTTTTTTTCCCACCTCATTAACCAACAACTAGGTCTTCCTGGAGGGTCCAGCAAGAAGCATCATGACCCACCAGAAAAAAACTGCTGCTCATGCCCTCATAAGGGCTGCACTTAAAATGGATAACAATATTATTAGCAGGAGAGGCATATTCATACCTTGAGCGAATCCACCTGACTGCCAGTGTCAGTCTACTCCTTTACCTGTGATTTGCAGAATCTAGAAGGACAGTTCCCAGCAATTCTTCTCCAGAACTTTTCTGTACTCTACTCCACAATGCAAGTTGGCTGGCTACCACCCTTCCAAATTTTGAATGAGCTATACACAACTCCCTCAATACTGTCCTAACAAACATCCCCACCCCCCACACAAGGATAATCTCCCTACACTGAATTCAAGTAACAGTTTAGGTGCAGCCCTGCCACTCTGAGTATTTGTCATCACTGGCTACTCTCATCCACAGTCAGGTAGTGATCACGATGCTGGCAGCCCCACATTTCAGATCTCACAGTGATCTGCTCAGCATCCTCCTTCATGTCTTCAACTAACCTGAATATAGCTGTACCCTGCTGGAATGGCCTCTTCAATTACCTCTCTGGCATTCATTCTTCTCACCTGCTTCCCACACCAAAAACTGGTGAGTTCACTACCCTTCCGCATCATGAATGTGTTTAGTACAGTCTCCCATGTTATATTTACATATTAATAATAAACATGATCTTCTGGTAAGCCAGGCTGATACAGGTAGCAGCGTGGCACAAGTGGAAAAATAGGCTTTCCTACCCATATAAGATCTAAGACACCTATGATTAGGCACTATTATATAACGTGCCATAATGATGTGCACACCCATCATTTAATAGTGCCTAATCAAAGGTAGCCTAGATCTTTTAAGGATAGGAAAGCCTGTCATTCCCCTTGTTTCCTGCTGCTATGAGCCTGACTTACTGGAAAGACATGTTTATATTTGATATGTCAAAAATAAAACAGGGACTGTACTACTTGCATTCATGATGCAGAAGGGTGATGAGCTCACCAGTTTTCGGTGTGAGGAGGAATAGTGAAGAATGAATACCAGAGGGGGACTGAGAAGGCCACTCTTGCAAGTATATCCTGCTATATTCAGGGAAGGGGAAGACAGAAGGAGAGAAATATGAGCAGATTACTGTGAGAAATAAGATGTGGGGCTGCCAGCACATTGATCACTACCTGACCCCATTGTCCTGGCCAACATTCCCCTTCCCATAAAAACCAGTTCATGCAATTGTCCAAGGCTGTGTGAGGATATCAATGTATGAAATGACTGCCACTACATGTTCAGTCACTTCCCTACCAGTCTAGTATTGCTTGTAAAGCAATTTGGGATACAATGTGCATGAAAACCACTATATAAATGTGGATTCTTCTTATTATTGTTATTATTTCCCATGGAAAAGGAAAACAAGACAAGCATATATTTGAGTTTTGAGAAAGTATGAACTCTAACACTGGACTGCACAAGAACTTTGCTACAAAAAAGTGATGGCTCTAGGGGGTGGTGAAGGGTGTGGCTTCACCCCCCCACATAGTAACATACTTGCTTACTGCTGCTGAATTTCACTTTGTTGAAGAAGTCTGATTTATTGATTGTACAAATGGTTACATTCAAAGTATGGATTACATTTGTAGGTTCTGTCAAAAACGTACTAGAACAGAATAATAGCAGAAAATATAAAGGTTTGACAAAAATGTGAAAAGTGCATATTAAGCATGCACACCACCCCAGCACCCCATTGTAGCATCCTGGATCCACCATAACCACTTGACCACCAGGTTATTCAAGATTTGTACTGCACTGTGGTTTGCCACAGAGAAAGTCGGTTGGATTAAAACACAATTTCATCATGTTAAACAAAATGAACAGAACCATAGCCTAACATGTGCATTATACAAAATAATGCACATGGTTTTGACCATTTGGGTGAAACAATTCTATACAAAGGGAAAAAATAACTAGTTAGCACTATAGAGAGCCACATATCTATCTGACTTTGGCTCCAATGATGTCATCACATAACACATTTGGTGGCCATTTTAGGAAGCAGGTAAGACAGTTTTTTTGAAATTTGAAGGCTGATTTTACAATTTTCAAATGCTCTGAAACCACATTTAGGTAACTTATGTAAATGTAATTTTAGTATTAATGAATACAGCAGCCTTTCCTTTAGTCACCTACAGGGTCAGATTTTTGAATAGTTTGTTGTCAAAATCTTGTTTAGGTATCCTTTAATTAACTTATCACAGAACTAGATCAAATAACACATGGTAACATGGATTATATACATCAGTAAAGAATAGCAAATCAATAACAAATTACTTACGAACTAGTAAATCACCTAGATCTGTTACATCATCTACTTACATAAAAGAAATAGTTTACAGAATTCTAATAATTCAACATTTAATTATATTATTATCAGAGAATGTTAGCTGTACACAAGTAAGAATATCTAGTCTAACACTTTACTTTGATATCTATTATGGCTATATGGAATTACAATATACTATATATCTGCAACTACATATCTACGTCATACTAATAACTATATTCAGATAACATAAAAGGTTAATAAATGTAATACTTCTAAACAGTCATATTAGTTATTTGTGCAATACAGCAATTGATATGGCAAGTAACACAACTACTGTAAATGTCACAGCTGCAAACTATTAGTAAGTGATGTAGTAACAATTATATATACATAAATACAATGCAGATGTATGAGAACAAAACAAGGATAGTAATACACTGTTGCAACACAAAATGGTGGTATTCAGTAAAGACGCAAGCAGATAAAAAAAGAAACACAGGGCACATCTGATGTTACTCAACATGTACAGAGTGAAATACACTTTTTGAGTTCTGTTCTCTTAAGTACATGTCATACGACTATGTAAAAAAACAGAGCTCAATAATTCTGAGACCGAACTGGAACAAACTCCAGGATATCTTTTAGTTATAAAAGATCCTAATAATGTTAAGATAAAGAATACTGTAACAAACAGATATGTTGCACTGTTATGTTAATGCACATGGAGAAGTATTGTGCCTTAGTTGAGGCACAGACTTGGCAAGTGTGCCAAGTAGTACTTGGTATGTCTGCATACAACATACTCATAAGAAAAAGACAATGACAGAAGAGAGCAACTAGATAGGAATTTCTCTTTGAACATGAAAAAGTCTTTGTTACACATATAAGTGTGGTTTTTCTAGTGACTGTGAAGACAGCTGGTGCTGATGAAAGACCACTGCAACTATTTCCACCGTGTCACTGATCAACACAACAATCTTATACGTGACATTGAGTAAGCATATGCTATTCAACCATGTGATATTTTACCAATGTGTTAATACATGTGCATCTGTTAAAAACTATGCAAATGTTCCAGAAGTCACTCTAACAAAATGGACAGCAAAGTATGTCACATGTAGTGTGACTATTCCTCTGACACATGAAGATTGTCATAATTCTTCAATATCAGAACGTATGCATTTTTTAAGTGTCGTGGTAATCTCTGTTTGAAACAGCTCGTTGAGTCATCACAGTCAACCCAGCCAGTTGTGTACCTCAACAAAGTGTAATGTCCAGAATGTACAGACTGGCCATAGTGGTAGATCACAGCATGAGGATCAAACACTGCTTGGTTAAATACAATTCTACCAGCTATGAAATCAGTGATAGGTGTGTCAACTCTGAGCCCATTAGAGTCAAATCTATGCAATACAAGCATAAGATATTGAGATGAAGTCCCAAGCGTATGGACTGAGTACTTGTACCTCCACACCTCACACACAAGTGACCACTTTCTGCATTAGTAAACAGCTGTTGGAACTTGACACTTTTAACCTGAGGCACAAATAGAGAATCCCAAAGCATGTCTTCTGTGGTTTCTCGCTCTGAATGACCACATAACACACATACATATTTGGTCACATATGACACAGTAAAATACTGACGCATTGAAAGCCCCTCTTCATCCAAGCTGTTTATGATTGCCATCATGAACTCACTAGCATCCTGCTGCATGTTAGCAGCAAATGTACTGCATCCGTCATATGTCCCCAACACCTGACACAGAGGTGAAAGTGACTGTACGTTGTTAGCTTGATCAGAAGCCACATTGACAACTTGCTTCAATGCCTTCGATATAGGAGAGTCTTGTGAAGCAGATATTGTCTGTACAAAGTGTGGCATGTGTAGAAACACTTGCATTGCTGAATTAGTATAGCAGTTAACTCTAGTACTGTTATCAAACACTGAGACAACAGCCATACCAACTGACTTCTGACCAACAGCTGGTTCTGCATGTGTATTTGACATTGTGACCTTCTTACTACTCTGCACACTTGAATCAGTTGTAGCAGCTCATTTTGTTTTGTTGCCAGATGTAGCTGTGACTGCGGGACGTGACACAACCACACATGTAGGTAGTGGTATTAAAGACATCTGTGGCTGATATAGAGTGCGTAATCTGTTGTACTCAACAATACATCGCTTGTCAGTGCATATCTTCTGAGGTGCGAGTGTAATGATGTGCAACCCAGAAAGACTTTGTACACATGAAAGTGCGATGTAGCTCATGCCATCTTTGAAAATGTCTGTCCCTATGTCCACCATTGCTGAATCCAAACTCAAGCCCTGAGACTTGTGAATTGAGACAGCATATGCAACACATATTGGGAACTGTTTCCTGTTAACATAGATATCCTTAAATACCTGGAATTTAACACAGGTACGATCAATCTGCACATGAAGTTCCATGTTGTCAAAGTGGACAAGAAGTGTCTCAATAAATGTTTTCTGAACATTGTAAATGAAGTCAATGATATTACTCATGGCACCGTTTACCATGCCATGCTCCACATCAAGATTGTGGCGCAGCATGACACGTGCATTCTTACAAACTGTGAAGACAGCTTCCAGCCCAGCTGTACGTGAAACATCTGACTTCAGTTCAGACAGTCGCGCAGTCATCTTTGCAACCATTTTTCGACTTAGAATGACACCATCAACTGTATCAACAGCATGCAAAGTGAAAATCTCTTGATTCTCTCTCTGCAACATGACACTGTTGAACTCAGCACATTTCTTCAGTCGTGGTATAAGACACACAATGCATGTGCCACTGGAGTACACATCACTGAAAACATCACATGCTGTTTCTATGGATGTAGTATCCATTTGGATTCTTCAGCCAAGTAACATTGAAAGATGTTCTGGTGACAGAGAACCTGTATGAGCCTGATCCAACAGTGCCTTGTAAGCCAGATCACCACTTTGTCACATGTTCTGATACAGCTCGACATAAGTAAATAACTCCCACAGGTTAAAACCTCTAATGCTGCCTACTGTATTCTTAGCCTGCTTGACACTCAGAACTGCAAAGACATGTTCCGCATTAACTGGTGCAAGCTGCAAGAGGTCTCCAAATACAACAATGCTTTTACCACCAAATGCATCTCCATAGTCCCCAAGATCTCCTGTAGATGTAGGTGTATACAGGCAAGCATCACATTGGAGACCATACTAATCTCATCAATGATGAGTAACTTCATCTTAGTAAACATAGAATGAAGCTGAGATGCAACATCAAATAACAGTTTCCGACACTCTCCTGCTCTGTCATGCTCCACTGGCAACATGAAGAGACGGTGTAATGTAATTCCTCCAATGTTGTATGCTGCCAGTCCAGTGGGAGCACTAACAGCAACAGACATTGATGACCCTGTCAGGTTTCATATTTCTGCCGTTATAGCCTCTGTAAGGAAACTCTTTCCTGTCCCGGCTGAGCCACTAACAAACATCAATAGTGGCTTGTATTCTACACAGTCACATTTCTTGAGTTCATGTTGTAATCCATGCCGGACAGCATCAGTGACCTCAGAGTGAACCACTCGTTGCTGCTCATTAGTCTGTCTCTCAACTCAGCTGGGTCAACAGTGCAGTATGTGCCATGTTCCATAGCACTCTCCACTTCCAACATGAGTACTTCTGGGGCATTCAGAGGTAGAGGTTCTCCAAGGATACCTTGTCCTTCTGGATCAAGATTCTCCTGTGAACTAACAGGAGTGTCCACTTCAAGTAGTTTCTGTGCCTTCTCAACTTGCTCCTTTTCAGTGTTCAGCCTCTGAATATATGTGTCAGAGTATTCACTTTTGAATGACTCATAACTGTGATTGAATTCTTCCTCGAATGTATCACAGTCACCTTTTAATTTAGATTCATTCCTCCATGGTCTAAATAGATATAGGAGAGCAAAGTAGTAATGCTCTCTGTTCTCAGATGTGCCTAAATGTAACTTACAGTGGTCAATGAGCCAAGGCTTATGTCTCTTAACGAGACAGCCGTCCACTCCTTTAACTTTGTAAATGTCATGTGTACAATCAGGTGAGACATCCGTCTTGTAGTCATACCACTTAGCCACCTCAAATAAACACATTCGATCCATGTCTTCGTGCCTACAGGGGTAGTCCGTGTCAATGAGGTTGTTCTTCAAGATATGTCTTGAAGATGGTCTGTTGAGAGCCAGTTCCTCAATCTCATCATGAGGAATAAGTACACATTTATGTTTCTCTTTGTAGTTTACACTGAGGAAGCGCACAGCATCAGACTTGCCATATAAATGTGTACCAATCAGCCGATCACTGGCCTCATAAGCGCCACATTCTCTGTGTGATAGAGTCTTCAACCCCAGTGACCAGAGCTGAGATGTCAGTGATTTGCTTGAACTGGCAATATCTTCCCAAAGATCTTGCAAGCTAGTCTGTTCATGTTTAATTATGTACAAAGTGACGTACCGAACCAGAGCCAACGAGTTGTCAGCCACAAACTGAACATCTATGTTTGCTTGCCACATTAGATAAAGAGTAGGGTTGTAGTCATTGATGTACACCTCATTCTCTTTTCTGGGTAATTCACAAACCCTCTTGGTTGATTTTGCCTTCAAGTGGTGTTGCATAGCTGAGAAAAGTTCATTCATGCAACCATCCTGACAGACACGTCTAGGAAATCCGAAACGGCATCTTGTGTACAAGTCAGATTTGTTCTTCACTACCCGGTGGCAGTATTTTGCACAAATATGGTGTTGAAACTTCTGCACCAACTTCCACAGTGTAGGACTGTCATACTTGTCCAGGATACGGCAAGTAATGTATTGCTTAATGAATGCTAGCACTTCTGCTACTTCATGTTCACCTATGCATGGGGCATTCTTGATCCACAGTAACATGTGAATTTGAGGAACGCCACGTGCCTGATACTCCGTCCTCCAGAAGTAATGGTCTACGACACCAAGAGGCGGATTGTCCTTTGACAAAATGAAAGTCAGAATGTCATGGAATCGCTTATGGAAATGCCTTGTCACAGATACAGGGTCGAGTGAGCACATTTCACTGAGAGTCATTGATGAAATGCATTCTACTACATCACAATTTGCTCACTTCAACAGTTCTATTACCTCATCCCAGGCATACTCAGCACAACTGAGGGTTACAAACCATGTGACTGGACCATACTCTCGCAGCATGGTCATCACCTCGCAGTGTCTGCGATACCAGTATTCTTTGGTGCCACGGAGACTTGACAGAATGGAAGACGAATTCACTTGCACAATGTCATCCTTCTGCTTCAGTTTCTGCAGAAACTGTGCAGCTGTAATTCCATCAAGTGGAGTTGTAAGATGAATAGTATGAGCAATAGACACAGACAGTATGCTAAGCTCACTCTCCCATAGGAGATGAAACAGGTACTGTACATTCCATCTGAATTTGCCATCCTTACTGAGCACGCGACTATGTATGGTACTCAGCACCCTGTACACGCACTTCTATTTCATCTAGGCATCCACCTGACCCTCTTGGAAATAAGTCTGGGAAACAGCATGCTTCCAATGTTGCCTCCCAAATGCTGACAGGCTCACCTTCCACCTGTTTCATTTGATAGAGATCAATATTGTCCCCTACTGGATCTCTGCCATGCAGTAGGTGAATTGTATATTGTTCATACACATTATCATTAGACTCCACATTTTCCTTCTCAATCATAGGTTTTGTGGTTTCCAACACATCATGTTCAACAGACATACTAGTCATGTGATCAATATCAAGGTCTGCATAAAAAGGATTGTTGCTCTTTAAATAAGTAAGAGCAAGCTTTACCTTCTCCCACATTGACAACATCCTGCCAAATGACCTTTGACTTTGTTGGAACACCGTTGACAAGAATCACCAAAGTATTCTCAGTTGAGATCGCCTCAACATTTTCCTGTAGAGGAAGTGGAAGATACATTATGGAACCCTTAAGAGATCTAATGAGTTCTTTTTGTGGAATGTTCTGTGTCTTAGTATTTAGCCATAGGATAGTTTGAAATGGTTTCATTGTCTGAATTAGAATCTGTTCAAACATATTCAATGTGGCAATCTCAGTTGGAGTAACACGTGCCTCCATGTTGTTCAAGACTGACCTTGGTGGCAGAATGTTACACTTCACTTTGGGAAAACAGTGCTTGCACATCACAATGATCGGGTCAAACTGAAAGTCACACTTTAACAGCAGAAATACTTTGACAGTTGAAACCACATGTCATTTAATACGGTGACAAGGTTTCCAGGTTCACTGTGACTGTTTTTTGCAACAAGTCGATCACATGAGACACATACACAGTCAAATTTCTCTGTCTTTGCCAACTCAAATTTGGCAATTGATTTCCCAAACTGCTTCAGAATATCAGTTTCTAAGACAGACACACAATTTCCATCAGCAAGTGATGACTAATCAGTCACAGTACCTGTCACACTGCTGACCCGTTGCAGCTGTTTCAGAAATGTCATGGCACCATGCATGTCGCCTGACTGCAGTAACTCATTCAGACGAGTATACTGAGTGACAACTTGTCGAACCTCATAGACCCTGTACACAAAGTTTTGCATGCCTGATTGATGCACTCCCAGCATACGCATGTGGTGAAAGACACTGTCACAAACACCACTATCTAGACATGCAAGCGAGTGACCCATAAGTCCAGTATGTGGACGGATCTCACAAAGGTCTATAGTCTCAAACAGTTTATGTCTGTCTTTATGATCAATAATGACAAACAGGTTGATAAAGTGCTCAACTTTGTCAAATGATGATTGCTTCCGGTTGCAAGTGTCATCACATGTCCATGAGAGACAGTGACATTTACGGGGCTGAGTACTTCCCTCACATTCATTGTCTGACTCCATTGTAGTGTCGTCGCACACACTGAGCATATTACACACTTTACTGGACTCATCAATGCAGAAGTTGCTGTCCTTTTTTTGTGAATAATATGAAACCTCCCAGCCTCTGAGTGCTGTGTATGCAGCCAGCGCCCTGTGAAGACATCACAAAAATTGTCTAGCTTCAAGACAGGATATCATTGTAACCTCATCTTTATCTCATAGACAACTTTTCTAAACTGCTCAAGAACATGTGCCATCTTACACCACAAGCATTGAAGAATAAAGGCTGCTCTATTTACAAATGTGTGTACTCTGAGATGTAGTTTCATTAAAGAGACATGACTCTTTACACTTTTGTGCTCACGTCTCAACCCAGCAGCAATAAGTCTGTCAATCTTAGCTTTATAAGCTAGAGACTGAAAAAACTTTTGCTTCCTCAGATGTCTATCAGTACCCACAGCTTTATGCCGCTACTCAGTATGCTTCTTTATGCTTGCCTTTGCAACATTGCTGTTCCATCTCAAAGATTTGCGCAAGTGTTGCTGGGCCACACATTTTGTTCTTGCACTTGAGCAAGTACATTCTTTTCCTGTGGAGGGTGCAACCTGTGAATTAACTGCTTTAGTTGAATGCTGAGTCAGTTTACATCTTGAACAACCATGTGTGTTTTTTTGATCACTCTTAATCAACAGTGAACTACTAAGATACCTGTTTTGTCTCTGCATAGAACTCCATCTCTGTTTAGATGGCATCTTGTTCTCTGAAAATTCACAGTAGTGTAGGACAATGTTACAGAAGAATCAGACACCTGCATAAGAAATTGAGAAAAAATAGATATTTAGTGGTGTTTATTTTTTTTCTGTCCTAACATAAGATGGTGAGACACAGTGTTCATGTCCTAAGTACTAAAAAATAAAGAGCACTTCTTACAAAATATTCCACAGATAATTACTGCTACAGCTGGACACCAGTGTAACCGATAAACAATGTCTTCAAGTTTTGCATAATACAAGTTCAGTAATACCGTGAAAATAAATAGGTAAACATGCACACAAAGTAATGTGACAATCCAATGCATTGCTACTATTTTTCTGTTGTAAAATTGTGCTTTAAAAAATTTCTGAAAAGAGGTGTCATATGTGCAAAAGCATCACAAAACATCATGTCGTGAGCATGAAAGTTTCGCAAAACTTAATGCCGTGAGAACAACACTGTCGCATGTAGTATCGCAAAATAATGTCGTGAGAACGACACTTTCGCAAAATAGTGTAGTGAGCACGAAAGTGTCGAATAATCACATTGAAAGATAACCCTCTTTAAGGCTAAGCCAATCACAGACTGCTTCCTATTTAAGTGACAGCTGCTGAGACCAATCAAACGCTTAATTGATCAGGCCATATCAGGCAACCAATCACAAGTGCTAGACAGTGGAGAAGAAGGACATAGCAGCCATCTTAAGGAAAGCTAAGAGACCCTGCTTCTGATTGTGTAAGTAAAGCATACTTTTGTAAACACTTATCTACATTATAAAAGTGTTACCAGCAGAAAAATAGCATTAAACAAAACATTTTTACTGCTGTATTTGACTATAGCAATCTAAGTAAGCTGTTATGTTGTAAAAATAAGTTATTAGTGTTTAAAGTCAGAGTGTCAATCAATACTTACTAGCACAGCTAGAGCTGCAAATGGAGGCAGAAAGCAAGCAGCATGTGTATCATAACAGGATAGGCAACCAATCATAGAACTTTCTGAAGTTGTGATTGTATGAAGCAGCCTATGAAAATGTATTATTTTCCCACCTAGAAATTTTTTTACATTTCTGGTTGACAGAAGCTGCAGCCATTCATTGCAATCATAATCAGTGCATGCTTTGTATTGGTTACCCAAGAGAAAGCAGTAACCAATGACCTTTAAAAAAGCTGTGTTTTGTAACAGCCTACCAACGTCTTTTGGATGAGATGTTAAACCGCGGTTCCATCTGCCTGGATTGGTGGTAGTTCAGGTGGATGTTAAAGATCACATGGCATTTCTCGAAAAGAGTAGGGGAATTTTTTATTGGAAAACAATAGAACAAGACAAAAAACTAATACAAGTCACACAAAAATTATACTGTTATACAAAAATACAGAGAGAAACCAAACAAAAGACCTTCAGCTCAGGACAATAACAAAAAAATGATTAGGGAAAACAACCATCGAAACACCCCCCCCCTCAGATTATACAGTTCAAGTAAGTCCTTCAAACAATATTAATGGCACTGCTCTCCACCAAAATGTCACTAAGGCTGCAGGCAAAGAGTTTTTCTCAGAAAAATAAATATGAGCAATTTCTTTCTTAATGTGGCCCTGTAACTCATGCAAAGTAGTATGTTTTTGTTGAAGGACAAACAAACATCTATTCTGCCAGATACACCATTTACAAACAGCGAACAGAACTCTTAGTGTACCGGGAAAAAAGACCTTCCATTCAGGTCCAAAATTCCCATAAATAAAGTCTGAATAAGTTAGATCAGAAAACATTGGCAAAGACCATTCCTGTGCCAACTGAGTCCATAGTGGGGCTATATAAGGACATTCAAAAAACAGGTGTGACATGGATTCTATTTGACACATACAAGTTTCCCAAACACAATATCTCTCAATCAACTGTTTATGGGCTTGATTTCCCTTAACGTTTAATTTATCATGGCAACATAACCATAAGGTATCCCACATTTGTTCTGGGATCCGACCCTCCAGTAATTGTTTGGTAAGACATTGAATGTCACAAGGTACATCAAAACATGGTGAAACCAAAAACATTGTCTGCAGAACAGAAGAATATAACAGCTTTCTATTCTGTAAATCTTCCATCTTGCAGGACACCTTCCATTGTTTTATCTTTTTGAAAAGCTCAATAAGATATCCAGATGTCCCTATAGGGATTTTAGTAAAAGGATCCACACAGGTGCTTGCCACTTATCCAGAAAATATTGAGAATGGGCTGAAAAACTTTGTACCCAAAAATCCGTCATTTTGGCTATGCAGGGAAAAATATTAGA
The DNA here is from genome assembly GCA_016271365.2 of Neoceratodus forsteri. Taxonomy (NCBI): domain Eukaryota; kingdom Metazoa; phylum Chordata; order Ceratodontiformes; family Ceratodontidae; genus Neoceratodus; species Neoceratodus forsteri. The sequence goes on from CM057451.1 coordinate 189,030,616, forward strand.
GTGCACAAAAATAGAAAAGAAAAACAACACTGGGTTCACCATGTGAAGACCTCCTTGTTTGATAGGCCAGTAAGTAATGGACCGTTTGACTGGGTTTAGTCTGCTACCCCATAAAAGTTGAAAAAACAAATTATAGAGGCGGGCTTCAAGATACATAGGAAGGGGAAAGATATAACTCACCAATAGAAAAATGGGAAGGATAAAAGTTTTTAGCATATAAATACGCTTTTTACGTGACATGGGAAAAGTTTTCCATCTAACAATTTTGGTTTCTGCCACCTCCATAGAAGAAATCCAATTGCTTTCTGCCGCAGTAAATAGGCCAAAAGAAAGACCTAAAATATGTATTTTGTCCGATTAAATAAGTATTCCCCCAATGTCAGTTGAAACTTCCTGTAACAGAATACGTACTGAAATACCCACACTTTTCTGTGTATTCAAATTAGAACCAGAAATCAAGGAGAAGGACTGCACAACATCAATAGCCCTCTCACCAGATGCTTGATCTGCTATTAGAATACAGATGTCATCTGCATAAGCTAAAGCACTGGGAAAAACTAGGTCCGGTTTTGCAGAAATATGTCTAATAGTAACATCATCATTCAGCTTCCTGAGAAGAGGGTCAATAGAAAAGACATACAGCAGGGGACTCAGGGGGTACCCCTAGTGCACCCCTCTTTTGATATGGATATGTGAGCCTTTTAACCCATTAACAAATGGAGTTATGCAGGCATACCGGTATAGATTCTTAATCCAGATAAATTCCGCAGGTACCCCATACCTTTCCAAAATGGCAAATAAATAATTATGTGGAACTCGATCAAATGCCTTAGACTGATCCAAGCTAAGGACATATCCTTGTGTATTAAACCCATCAAACACTTCCCATAAGATTTTTAAATTAAAAATCAAAGAATGATCAGGAATTGCACAAGTTTGGGTATGAAAAATTACTTTTTTAGCGATCTGGGAAAGTCTATTTGAAATAATTTTGCATCGAATCTTCCAATCAGAATTTAACAAACTAATAGGGTGCCAGTTGTCCAGATGTTCTTTATTATTTTTATGCTTAAATAAGAAAATCAAATTACTATCAGCCAGTGCAACCGGTATTGGTAATATTCTTTGTACAATGCCATTATACACTGCCATTAAATAGGGTAATAACAAAGATTTAGCTTTCCTATAAAACTCATTAGGGATGCTGTCAGGACCAGGAGTCACAGTATTTTTTAGATGACTACTCACAGAATCCACTTCAGCACTAGTGATAGGCTGAAAGGACTCGCTGACACTGTCAAGGGATAATAAGGGAATATGTAAAGAATCAAAAAAACTATCCCAGGCTTGTGGGTCATATTCCTGACCATATAGAGTCTGGGTGTGATAGGAAACTTCTCTCAAAATATTTTGATTATCACGAATCCGGGTGCCAGTATGTGAAATTAAGGATGGCATATATTTGGACTCGACCTGCTGATGGCTACAATCAAAAGGGTTAACTACTTTGGCTGCCCCTTTCCTCCCATATTTTTGTTCCAAAAATAGTGAGGTGGCTCTCTCATACTGATATGAACGCATTTCAGATTTTGCTTGCCGAATTTGTGCAGAATAGTCAAACCCCAATTCTGTTTGCCAAGATAATAATTTTTGCAACTGATGCCGGCAATTTAGGTATTTAAAATACCGATTAGAGGAATATTGTTTAGAAAACTGTTGACAAAATTTTCTAATGTCTAATTTGGTATCTTGCCACCAAAAGGCCGGATTATCGTATAATTCAAACACTGAGATCTTATCCTGGAGAAGACTATACAGGTCATGCCACCCAAATTCTTCCCCTAAAACAGAAATATTCATCTTCCAAAAAGTATGAGATACAGGT